>BSBM01000456.1:15125000-16562500 GCA_027924585.1 Larix kaempferi
TCGTCGTCATCGTCGTCGTCATCATCACCCTCTTCCCCATCAACATCTTCATCATCATCATCTTCATCATCATCATCATCATTGGCATCACCATATTTTATTATTACAAACCCTTTCCTTTTGTCAGATTTATATGGCCTTGATTCCATGCAAGAAATTCTACAGCTAAGGATCTTAAATCAAATATAACCTCACTAGGTTTGCAAGAGATATTAGTAGAAAATAGAGAAGAAGAATAGCTAGAAATACAAGAGATAGAAATCAATTGGGATGAAATCCACCTTCTTCTATATACAATAATATGTGTACAACTATGGTCATCTCAAGAGAGAAATGTGTGAGCCCTAGGAGGTAGTTGAGTAGCTCACATTAATTCTAGGCTTAGTGGAGTAATTCCCCCAATCTATGCCATTGTGCCAAGTGCGACTCTTGTATTGGGCCATAACCAATGAACCTAAATGGACCATGAGGACGTTAGTATAATCAACTAATGTGGATGGAATCATCATGAGGGTGAATTAGGTGGTTTAGTGACTTGGTAATGACCATTAATGAGCAATTTGACCAATTCTAGTGCATTACTGCCCTTTGTCCATCCTTATCACATAAAACATGGAAGAGGGGAACCTCCCTCATTAAATACATCAAGGTGGGCGCATTTGACTCCCCAAAAAAAGGAAATAGGGATCACTTGTGGACAAACTTGGCTATTATGGAAAACCACTAGTCTAAGATGTGGACAAACCCCCTAGACTATGAACTATGAAGACAAACCATGGAAAAACTTACACTAAACACTTGGAACCTTATGCAAGGAGTATTAACCAAGGTCTATATGGGAATTATGTTCCAACACCCCTCCTTAATCCAAAATGGTTGTGACAATGAAAATTATTATGAGGGCCCAAGCCACGGAGGCTTAGCATCACCCTTTGCAATTTATTAATCCATGTAAGTGAGGAAAGAAGAAAAAAAACACGGGGGAAATCATCCCTCTAGAATGGACATGGAATACACCAAAAATAAACTACTCCAAACACAAGTAGGTGTGAACTTGATCAGATGTCTGGAGGAACCTTCTTCTTGGGAAGAACTGGATGATGCTCAACTGGATCAGGAACATGAACAATTGCATGATGGACAATGTAGCCATGTAGAAAATATCCAATACACTGATGTGAGAGTAGAAATGTCTTCTCATTAGACTTTAACTTTAGACTGAAATCAAGTCCAAATGAATCTCGAGGTTCTTGATCCAAAAACTTTGAACCAAGAGAGGTGAATCAGCTTCAAGCAAAACTGAAATTTCTTGAAACTTTTAACCAAAAAATATTATGGCAGCTCCAAGAATGATGAGCAATAGTTCCAAATTATCTTTGGAATTGAAATGTGAATTGAAATCAGATACAAAAGATGTATGATTAGGTCCAAATGAGAGGAACAAGAGTTCAATGTGTGCCAAGACAATGGTAGTCTCTCCTTCTTCATTAGAATTGTGAGGAAGTGCGCTAATCAACATAGAGGAATAGGTAGAAAGCTTTGGATAAAAATTGGTGAGTGAATTTTTAGATCTCACATCTTGATGCAGCCTTCAAATCATCCAAAATATTAGCAAATTTTGCACCATCATCTAGTGAAGTATGCACAGGATCTTCAACAACTAGCTTATCATCCTCAAAATCGGCATTTGAAGAATTATTGGAGAACAATGATCAAAGATGTAAGGAGAGTTCTTATTCAACAAAGGTAGTTCGAATGGCTTCTATTGGATCATATACATGTGAATATGAGACATATTATTTCTCATGAACTTCTAGAGAAACAAGAGAAGGAATCACTTAAAGGAGACTTTCACCAATTCGAACTTGTTTTTAGATTTCTGCCATATTTTCTTCTTCAACTTGCACAACTTTAGAAGAGATGCTTAAGGCCAAGACATCATATTGCAGATCATGTGAGGAGTTACTAGATTACCTATCCATATGGATAGAATCTTCCTCATCATGCTTGACAAAATATCTATCCAAATTGGTCCATAGATCCTTTGGGTATTCAACACTATCAATGAGGTAGCGCATGCTTGGAGACATAGCATGACACATTGCTCCAAATTCTCTATCACAATCATTTATCCAATCATTTTCTCTTCATAGGATATTATCTATTAAACAACTCCAATAGATACCTCATAGATTCATTATCTCTTTAGAGATGCAACCATCTTCAATTTCCACTCTGAATAGCATGTGAATGGAGTAAGAAGAGGAACTGTTTTCAAATCCATGTAGAAGTTGCACATGCTAAACAACACTCTGAAGATATGTATAGAGGATAAATTCTATTGAGCTCTACTTAATATAGTAGGCACATTCTAGAGTGCATCCCATCTAGGTAGACTCTAAAGGATTTATCTAGTGGCTTCAAGGAAATGAACCTGGGGATTTATGTGGAAACTCCACTACTTCTGGTGATTTACTAAAAGAAGCTAAGATTACCTACGATCCCTAAGCTTTGATACCATGTCAAAGCTCTGATACCATGTAAAATGTATATGGCCTTGATGCCAAGCAAGAAATTCTACAGCTAAGGATCTTAAAGCAAATATAACTTCACTAGATTTGGAATAGAGATTAACAGAAAATAGAGAAGAAGAATAGCTAGAAACACAAGAGATAGAACTCAATTGGGATGAAATACACCTTCTTCTATATTCAATAAGATGTGTACACTATATAATACATCTCAAAAGATAAATTTGTGAGCCTTAGGAGGTAGTTGAGTAGCTCACATTAATGCTAGGATTAGTGGAGTAATTCCCCCAATCTATGACATTGTGCCCAGTGTGACTCTTATATTGAGACATAATGAGGTTCAATGAACCTAGATGGACCATGAGGAAAGTAGTCTAGTTAATGAATGTGGATGGAATAATCATGAGGTAAAATTAGGTGGTTTAGGGACTTGGTAGTGACCATTAATTAGCAACTTGACCAGTTCTAGTGCATTAGCACCCTTGGTCCATCCTTGACCCATAAATCAAGGAAATGGAGTGCCTTACATTCATTAAATGCATCAAGGTGGGTGCATTTAAATCCCCAAAACAAGAAAATATGGCGCACTTGTGGAAAAACTTGGCTATTATGACAAACCACTAGTCTAAGATGTGGAAAAACCCCCTAGACTAGGCACTATGAAGACAAACCATGGAAAAAATTACACTAAACACGTGGAACCTTATGCAAGGATTAGTAACCAAGGTCTATATGGGGATTATGTTCCAACACCTTCCTTCATCACACCACTTAAAGGGAACATCTTTTTTCAATAATTTAAAAATGGGCTTTGCTATCTCAGCAAAGTTAGGGATGAAGCTTATGATGAAGTTAATTTTTTTTAGGAAAGACTGAAGGGCCATTTTTTATGGGTTAAATGAATTGTATTAATTGATTCTATTCTCTCTGGAACAATATTTACCCCATAATTAGAGATTATGTTCCCTAACAATTTTCCTTTATAAACCCTAGAAATTGACTTAGCAGAATTTAGTCTAATGCCATACTTCCTGCATCTATCAAAAACTTGTATTATATGACTTATGTGCTTTCTTCTATCCTCTGAATAATATTTTAAAGTCATATTGATATATTTCCAAGTATATATTTAAAGCAAAATTCCATTTCCCTTTGAAAAGTCGCTCATGCATTCAATAATACGAAAGGAATCCTCAAGTACTCATAAGTCCCCTAGGGTGTCGTGAAGGTGGTCTTATGATTATCCTCTTTATTAACCAATATCGGGTTATAGCCTAAAAATACATCAATCATAGACATGCTTTGTGAACCAATGTTCCTTTGAAGTAGATACTCCATGCTTGGGAGAGGGCAATTGTTCTTCTTGCAAGAAATGTTAAAATTTCTAAATTCAATACATATCCTAATCCCACCATTCTTCTTTCTGAACACAAGAAGGTTAGATAATAATGAAAAATGACTTGTAGGTGCAATGATCCATGCTCAGAACATTCTCCGAAGTTCCTTTTGGACAAGGGGGGCTAACTTTGTTTCAATCTACCTTAGTTTCTCCCTGAAAGGTTTAGAGTCTTTTTTTATGGGTATAGTATGTTGCATGGAATCTTCCCTATATGCCTTGAGATCATCATAAGTAAATTCAGTCATCTCTATCATGTCTAACCAACTCAACTAAGTCCTTCTTATCCTACTCAAAGTCTCCCCTTCCAATTTTGGTCATCCTAGGATTTGTCTTAGATCCAATGTTTACTTCGATGTAATCATCAGGCTTGACCACTTCTTTATTCCCTTATACATATCATGTATATCAAATAGATTCTCTAAAGGGACAAATCCTATAGGGAGATTATTTTCATTTGGGGTATGATCCCTTAGAATAATTTTGTCCCTCTTCTCACCAATCAACCTCAAAATATTCAAACTCACTCAAATTGTTTAGAAACCTGAAGACCTGATTTTTATCACTTAATACCTATCAATGGTCCAAATTATCTGGGATATAAGGCCCGAAAAATATTTCCATTTTTCCATGGCCTTTCAACAATTCTACACTAGGATGAAAGGTAGAGGCAGATACTGCCGAGGCACTTGCTTGATCATTCAACTCTCTTGGGACTTCCACAAGGGATAAAGCATCAAAATATTCCCTTGTATCCCATATTGAATTTTTGCATTTCTTAATCCTCTCATTCATGAATGCAAGCTTATTCTTTACTTGAAGGATTTCCAAGTTTCATCCTCCCTTTATCTTTAAGATCTTGTCGTTACTGCAACATCCCCCCCATATTTTTTGAAAATATTGGGCCCCCCTCCTTTTGTTTTTGAGAAGAAATTTTCCTAAGAATATTTGGGCATTAGAGTCTTTCCTTACTTAGTTTTCCTAAAGAAAGGTTTTTTGCTTGCCTTACTCTTTGAGTTTATTTTCATTTTTTTTGCCTAAGTAAAAATCAAGATTCTGAGCCGCAACAGCGGAAGTTCTGAGATAACTTTTCTGCAATGGCTAAAGAGTTGGTCCAAACATTTTGAAATGGTGAAAGAAAAGGACCAATTCAAGCTGTGGTGGAAAACTCATCTTAAGCTTCCAAAAAGGCGAAACCTTTGACTAGGTGAACCCGCAGCGGAACAAATTCACCAAGTTTCTTCGCAATTGAAGGAGAATTCATCTAACTCTTCTGCAAACAATTGGAAATTTACGAATAAGTTACCTTTGCAAGAGGACTCGTCTATCTTTTCCGCATTGGATAAAGTCTTCAAGAAACTCTTTCATGGCGGTGGGTAGAGAGGCACACTTTTCGAAAGAACTCAGATAACTCTTCCACAAAGGCGGGTAAACCTAGTTAAGTTGGTCAATGCGAAGTGTCACACCTTCTCTTTGCGGAAAAGCTCGGATAATCCTCCCCCAACAGCGGGCAGACCCAGTTTCTCTTTCTGCAGCAGGAAAAGAACTTACTTAAGTCCTTCTGATTTTGGCGGTCGCATTTATTAAGAAAAGTGTCAATTTGGCCCATCTGTACACTGCATTAACCCCGTTTAATGGTCTGCAACCACCCTATTAATAGCTCGCATGTGTCAATTTTATATATATAGGGTATGAACCCCATTGGGTTTTGGTTATATCCATTGGTCAGAGTGCTCATTCCATTTCCATTCGAGTTTGAAAACACCTGCTACATGCTCACCAGTTCCACCACGGTATCAACACCTACCTACAATCGTCTTCCAACAGGTAAGTACCCTGTCAAGCCTCATGGAATAAATTGTAATGGTTAAGGTGAATGTTATGTGCATGGTTCTGTTTGTATTTTCCTAGCCACGACAAGTTTTCTAGTTTAACTACGGCCGAAGCAACTCATGCTTTGTTTTCATATGAACGTGGACATCCCTGGGATCCCAAACAACCATTAAGCCATCAGTTTTGTAATCTCCAAACTAACCCCGTCTACCCTTACGTGAAGAGCATCGGTATTCTTACCCAACTGAGAAATTTTACGCTATTTTTTGTGCCTTGCAACATAGTACTCATAATCGCTTTGTGCTTGCGGTTTGTTATTATGAAATGTGTGTCCCTTATTTTTCATAGTTGCAATATAGCGTCCTACAAAAACATTTTTAGTTTCGCACAGGGATTATGAAATAACATGTGATATAAATGTTTAAACTAAAATGGAAGAGCCATTTAACGTTTGCAAATCAGTAGTGAAACGAGTAGAATTAGAAACTTTCAGTTGGCATTTAGGCCTCAATAGTATGAATAAAATGATAATTTGAATTACTGACATTGCACCGTATGCCTACAGGATTTTTCAAAAGACTAAAGGTGGCAGGAGAAGGTCAAAGGAAACCTAAGTAGCTGATGACAATGCAAGGGTGGAAACTACATTCCAAAATACTAGGTGCACTACAGGCGTGCCCCCAGAAGTAAAATGGGGAGATGTATACCGTATGGTAAGAGACCAAAAATTCCCTAAGGCTCTTCTTGAAGAAGAATGTATATACCGAAATATCAGAAACTTATGTATATCCAAAGCCTCCACCCATCCAGAGCTCTTCCCCTACTCAGAAGTAATTGGGTGGCTTATGCGGCATGCAAATAACGAGACAAGAGTTCTTTCAGACAAAAAAGGAGAAGCTTTTTCTTCATTTCACCCATCCTATATCTCAAAGTATTATAAATTTCCCAAGCCCCAGCAGCGGTTGGATGATGCATGGCTAGAAGAAATCAAGATGGACAATCTGGAGATCGCTATGAGACTACTAATCTTGGGCAAGCAAATCAGAAAAAATGATAGCGAGGAGTATGAGGTTCAAAATCTAAGTCCCCCTTTCAGATTGATCGCTCTCATGCTAAGTAGAATCTTTGGAAGACCCGATGGGATGATGTTTATGCTGCAATGGGTGCCCATCATCCACTATGTGGTGTTCAAAGGAACAATTTTTAACTGGGCTGATATTCTCTTAGACAGCTTAACATCAGCTATAATTGCTGCATAAGAGGGGTTAGTGGAGAAAAGGGCAAAATGTTATATGGCATCCTACTTGATAGATTGTGTTGTGGAAAAGTGTCTCTTTCCCATGTTAGGATGTAAATGGAACTCGACCGAAACCTCAATATTCATTGCTTACAAAATCTTCTGCGCTCAAAATTACAAAAGACATTACAAACTCATTTGTGAGGAATTTATCATGCCTCTATACGCGTTAATGTTCAACGAGGAACCCAACTGCTTATCTGAGAATGACAGGGAAGTCATGGAGAACTATGGTGATTTCTATTTCTCGTCAGAAGGAACCTACATAAGAATGTATGGAGGCTCTAAGCCTCCATATATCCTACCAAGATATGCCATTGATTATGTGGTCCACAAGGAGGCAGTGAGGCAAGTGTTCATTGATGGGGTGGGTAGAACATTGTACAAAGAAAATAAGGCCACTTTCTCACCTTTACCTTTCTATGTTGGGGCCTACAAGTTCTCAGGAATCACAACTGTAGAATATTTCACTGTAGAACTAAAAGAATTTCACTTCGGGGAAAGGATTTTTTGGAGGAACGATCGACAAGGCAAAGCGGCACGACATTGCAAAGAATTCCATGCGAACTTTGAATATGCCCACTATTATGATGAGGAAGAATAAGTGTATCGGGGGGTCAGTAACATGACCGAACTGCAGATTTGCCGGCTAAGTAAAGTCGGGGCTAGTTCTAGCTCTGGCACTGTGAAGGGTTCAAAACAACAGAAAGAAAATGAAGCGGCAGAAGTTGCTCAAACTCTCTCTAAAGAAGAGACAGAGCTAAACTAAGTAGCTGAGAAAATCCAAAGAGAAGCTGCTAATAGAGAAAACAAGGCGAAAGAATTCCAAAAAGAAGAAGCTCAAAGTATTCAAGCAGCAGAAGATGAAGCTCGGAGAATTCAGGACGAGAAAAGAAGTAGGATGGAAGGAATTTCCCAACAAGAAGAAGATGACAAACTAATAAAGGAACGGGAGGAAGAAGCACAAAGAAAAGAAGAAGAAGAAAAGAAATCCAAAGAAGATACTAACCCCAAAAGCCCAAATAGACAAGACTTGGATATGGGTTCCCCATAAGGGACCTCCCAATTGTCCCTTTTACACCATCCAAGAATAGTACAGTGTCCCAATGGGATAAGTTTACTTACAACAAGAAAAGGAAGTCCATTGTTAAAGAAACAGTGACCAGAATGAAGAGGCCTTTTCAACCACATATTGTCACCAAGCATGAAACCACAGTCATGCAAGGTACCCAACATGTGCACAAACTCATGGAATCTATCTCTGTAGCCTCTATTCTAGCAACTGCCGACAATGTCGACATATTATTAGACAAGTTAGAATCAGAGAAGGAGAAAGCCCATCATTTGCAGGAAACTCTGGTTAAAGAACATAATTATTCAAATTTGATGGTTGAGAAATGTGACACCCTTGTGTTAGAAAAGGAAGAACTTAATAGAATATTTCAACATCTAGAAGCTAAAAAGAGAGATTTGGTGATACAGATGAGAACTCTAGAGGCGGAGAAAAGAGCTCTAGAAATCCGCCACCTACAGTTGGAGTCCGAGAAATTTGATACTACTCAAGAGATTTATGACCTAAAGGATAGCGTTGAAAAGCTGGAAGGAAAGGAAGAACTCCTAGAACATCAATTACAACTCGCAATCAACAAGGATGGTTACCTGGGACCCTTCCATGAGCATGCTTGTGAAATTATGAAAAGGATACACGATATTCAAGAGCTCATGATAGAGGAAATTTGCAAGTTGAAGGAAGTGGTGGCCAGGATCAAGGAGATAAATGTTGAGTCCACTAGGCGTAGGAGAAAGTATGTACGTATTAGCGAGGACATTAGGAGGAAAATGGAATGGAGAGAAGGAAGATCAGGATTCCCAGAAAGACTCCCTCTTAAGTCCATCACCGGTTTCAAAGCAGATATCCGCCTCTTAGGGTTTTTCCAGAATTACGGAGTAAACTTGAATGAAGTGGCCATGGTTACACTTGAATAGCATGGGAATTTTTATTTGAAAATATGAACCACCCACGAAAATTGCCAGGTCAAGATGCCCCAAACCATAGAGGAGTTTCCAGACAAAGCCCAACGTTTGTCTGATCTAAGGGAGGGGTTGAATGCTGAAGTGGACTATGTTAGGAAGGTAGACGCTTGACTTCAGAAGACCTTCATGATTGGATTGGCTAGGCCACAATTCGCGCACATATACAAAATGAGAGTCTCCAAGTTACAACAGTAGAAGTTGCTAATCTAGAAGAAGAGCTGGCCAAGCATGAAGTTTCTCTGAAAACCATGCTTCCCCTTGATGCAAACAATATCATAAAATAGACCAGTCTCTGGGTGAAGCATATAGCGAAAATGGACAGGATGCTAACAGCAGGAAAACATCAAGTAACAGTAGGAGGAGTAGAAGCATCAACTTCAATGGAATTCCCAGCAGCAACAGTGGCTCAAACCCCAACAGGAGTACCAGCTTTAGCAGAAACGCCCAAGTCAGCAAAGGCATTAGCTCATAAATAATCTACCTTCTGTCTTATTTCGTGGTTCTGCAACCAACATTTCTTCCTTCAGTATTCCTATGTGTTAATTATTAATGACATTTGGGCCTCCGTCACATTCATTTTTGTAATATTTTGGGGTTTTATTCTCTTTTTGTGACATGGACACTACAAGACAAATTAGAGGAATATGGACAGTTAGGATATAGGTGGCAGCTCTTGGAGCATTTTGTAAAACTATATATAGCTGAATAGAAATACTTTTGGCAGGTGAAAGGACATTTATGTCTTGTACATGAACTATTTCTGCTACATGAATAAGAAAATTGTTTTGGCCTATGGAATCCTACGCAGCATTTTGCTTGGGATTGTGTTGGATAATTGCTGAACTATTTCTGCATCTTTCATACATTTCCTATGAGACCTTTCCTAGATATTGTGAATTAATTCTTTGCTATGAATGGTTTCATTTCCCTTGCAGAATTTCTATGTTAAATGGGTAATAGAATGTTTGTCTCTATCAGAGCTATCTTTGATAATCTTTATTTTCTGCTGTAAATGCTTCTATTCAATTTAACAGCTATTTGTGGAGTTCTTGGTTGCATTTCCAGTTTATTACCCATCCTTTAAATTTTCTCCTTATGAGGATAGATTAATTTAGATTTAATTAGCTCAGAATAGATTTGTTTAACGCATGCATTTAATTTAGGGCACATGCATATCATCTTAAACATAAAAAATATAAACGGTGGATCAGGCCACAACCGGTAAAATAAACAAATCTTATAAAAACTTACATGGTAGCCAGACCATTAACCAGATGGATTCCCTACACCAAATGGTGGGCGATCTAATTGGGATCGCTTACTAGGGAGAATCCCTTGCTGATTGATGCTACGATTTTCGAGGCATCAACAGATCTTAATTTTCATGTCTTTGGCAATCTCTAGTGTTAGAAAAATAACTTCATATTCTGCGACATTTTTGTTGCTTCAAACTCCAATCTAAAATCAAATTTGAATTTTTCACCATTTGAAGAAGCTATGACAACACCTACACTTGTCCCTGACTTGGAGTGAGCACCATCAAAATTCATGGACCAAACTTAATCATACACGTGTTCCTTGGAACTTCTAATGATATGTGTTGGGGGGTTAGATAACACCATATAACACCTTAGATCCTCAACCTCATATATGGGTTCATTCATTAGTTCTTGAGGATCCTCAACATGTTATCTTATCTCTATCTCGCACTGAAGGGTGATAGTGGTATTTCCCCCTATTGGGATAGTAGCATAAGATAAGTCCATTTGAAGTCTACCTCCCAAACCAACAACCCACTTTCTACATAACAACATGCCCCATGCCTATGTGACATCAATCACAATTACATCCATGGTAAGAGAGATATTCGGATAAGCCGCCAATTTAACCAATAAATCCTGAAATAGACCGCAATCCTTTACCTCTATTGATTCCATGGCACATACACTTTTATATTGTCTTGTGGTATTCAAACCAACCTTATTCATGACCTTTAGAGGCATGACATTGGTCAAGGATCCTAAATATAGCATGCAATTATGAAGCAATAATTGATTTATGGCCAAAGTGATAAAGAAAGGAGAATTCCTTCCATTTCCTCTATCATGATCCATTGTTTGCAAAATAACTAGGGAATATTATCCCAAGTATTTATAATTTTCAACACTTTTCTCTTTATGGCTCTCAATAAAATTTAATACCTTGTCCTTCTGCGAGGGTATCTTCATCAGCTTAGTGATTGGCACAAGTACCTTGTCATTTTCCATCCAACCCCCCAAGTCTATATTCAAATTATCATTTTGAGGAATCTTGACTTGGGGTTTAGATATGCTCTAATGAGGCTTAGTGGTATTTATCTTGTCATTCCCCCTTTTATGGTAAGTCACTCCTTTATGTTTCATCATCTCTAAAATTTGATTAGGAGAGCTATTTTCACCATAAATCTTGGTAACATTATCAGTGATCATGCTCTTTCATTTAACTTTATCCATGTGACTTTCAGAAATGGGATGAGTCCTACCAACTACATTAATGTACTCTGAGAACCCAACATAATTATTTTCATTATTATAATGGATTCATCATCATTAATTTGTCTATACTTGGCACAAGTGTACTCTTCATGAAAATCTTGGCATACCCTAAAAAGAGGAAGAGTTTGATCCTCGACCAAATTTGTGTGCTCCAACTGAGTAGGTGGACTTTGGTATTGATGGGGACCTCGATTCCTTTTCCACCTCTCATTTTCCTTGGGATTAAATTTATTCTGGTGGGATCTTTCCATTTGAATCATTCCATTATGCATTTCTCTCATCTACTGGGCATGGTTGATTTCCATAGTCTTAAGATATTTTTTCAAAGCTTTAAGAGATTCATGAGATGACTCATTAGTCTCAAGTGCAACTACTTTTTCTTCTAGCTAATATTTAGATGTACTTCCTCTAACGAAGCCATGCAAGTTAGACCTACTTTAAGGTTGCATGTTCTTATCTATCCTGATAACTATCTTTTGAGCTTCCTTAATGTATGGAGGATCCTTGTCTCTTAATACGTAATTGATTTCCTCATTAAAAAACCCAGTGAAATAGATCAAAATGGAACCAGGAGGAGGCTTAATAGGTGTTGGAAAACTAGAGACTATGACATTCAATCTTTTATTGAATTCCTCAATAGTCTCATTCTCATTTCTTTTGATGGTATTGAGAGATGCTAATAAATTTCGGTTGTCCCTTTTCTCTCCCTGCATTTCCCTAAAAGCCTCATCCAAGTATTTCATAGTTGTAATACCACCTGGAGCCAAGTATGAAAACCAGTCTAAGGAATCCTCCTCTAAAGAGAGGACACACAAATTCATAATTACATCTTCATTTCTACCACCATATTTATACATGCATGCATAAAATGATTCGAAATGAGACTTGGAAGATATAGAACTATGTCCTTGAAATGAAGGTAGTTTATCTATTGCTATTTTAGTTAAGGCATGAGGGTAACCAACAATAATAGAAAAATCTTAAGGAGCATATATGTCATCCATCACAAAAGAATTAGTAGAACTATATGAAAAAAATAGATGGAGATCCAAGATAGATTCAACTCCTAATTGATCAAGTGTTCTATGAGAAGAATCCATGTTCAACCTTATCCTCGAAATCCTTTTGGGTTTAGGAACAAAAGGGAACAAGATGTGACTGTTTCTTCTCGTAGAATACCTATTAGGATTTGAAATAAGTGCAGTCGCCAAATGAAAATTTTAAATATCTAATCTAAAAGATTCATCAAACAAAGTACGAAAACAAAGGTTGTTAATCCCGTGTGATAAAAATACTTTATCCCCAATAACGACGCCAAAATGTTATCTCCTAGATTTGCATGTGACAGTGTGAGAAAAATCTCAACCCGCTAAGAGAAACCTTGGGGGGAATTCAATGATTTGGGTGCCTATTGTCACCACAACACTCGAATCCTTTTGTTTAGGACAACTCCTAGAAAAAATACAAGGGATTTGGACCCTATGAAATATAGGATGGTCTCCTTGGTAAAGGAAACTTAGGATTTGATAAATTACACTAGAAAATAAATCTAACAAAGATAACTTAACAAGCGATTTGAAGATTTCTGCGTAGAGTAATTTATAGACTAGTTCTTTAAAAAATGTTAGAAATATGGAGTCACAAAAAGCTTGCAAGCTATGTTAAAATATTACTTTACCAACATAAAATAAATGTTATCTAACTTACTAGAAATCATAATAAAATCCAAGTTGTAAACTCACTAAGGAAAGGATCGACTTTGATTGTTAAATGGAGGTGAATTGAATTGTGAACCTGCTTGGTGTAGGGATAGAATGTTTGTTACAATTGAATTTATTAAGGGAAAGGTGGTTTTTAATATACTCTAGGTACGTGGAAACTAATTATTTTTTTGGTTGAGATTTGATCTTTAATTAGCTTAGATGTTGAAACTTGAAGCAATGAGACAATTCAATGACATGAAATTCATACAACCATAGTACAAGATATACCCTAGGGAAAATTCTCAAACCTATGAGAACAAAAAATCCAACAATTCTTCTTAATATAATATAATGGATAGCAGAGAACGCTTTCTTTTACAACATAGTGGATTGCTTTAAGAAGATAAGAGATCACCAAACACACTTGCTAAAGATACAAAAGCAATAGAAAAGAGAGATCTATAGGAGAAGTGGATTTCCTTCAATAATAATATCCTGCACATGAAGAGAAGTGCCTTGACTTTAAAGGAGAAGAGAATTCACTTCACATTGGATTCATCAATCCCGTATAACATATTTATACATTCTTCTCAAGTATTGGCTTCTTCTAACTTTTGGATGAATTTTCCCTCAGACTAGATGTATCAATCTTGCATGCAGAAGTGCGCCCCACTTCTCATGCAGTTCTTTATCCCACTTAACTGTCACATAGGATGAACTCGCATCTTAACTGGAAGATTTCCCACTTAGTTAGGTGTCTAATGTATGTGTCGACATGCAAGTGTTGCAACTCATGTGTTGTCTTTTAGTTTAACATAAGTGTCGTCATGCAATAACACTCAGTTAACTGGATCTTCTTTGTTGTCATTTAGTTAACTCTCTTTAACTGATTCTTTCTTGATAACATCACTGTAGTGATCAATTTGATTTCTCCTTGATTTATTGAAGTGTCATATTTTAGTTTAACTAAAGTAAAAACACTTTAGTTAACTAGTCCTTCTTATTTAACACTTAGTTAACTGAAATCAAGCTGATTGATTTACTTGAAGTGACCTCTGGGATTTATTTAGTTAACTGAGGCATCTCTTTAACTGATGGTTTAAAAGAAGCATTGATTGAGGCATACATTGATAATTAATTGAAGCTTTATAACTGAATCTTTAATCATTCGAGTTCTCTTTTATTAGATGAAGTGTCTACATGGGAAATTTTGAATTCTATTGATCTCTATGCTTTATATTTTATTTCTTTGTCTCTTACTGCATGGTCAATATGTGATAACTTTAATTATCCATCACATTACATTATACTAAGAAGAATTATCGTATGTTATGATCATATTATATTATTCTTGACCAAATGATCATATTCTAAAGTAATTCAATTTAGAGGTGATCAATCTCTAAAGGAGACTTAATAGAAATCTAGTGATCATGGTTAATAATACATCACACAACATTAAATAATTTAAACAAGTAAAGCATGACCTTTATATGGAAGGTCCACCTCTATACAGGAGGTCCATCCCATGGATACCTTTATATGGAAGGTTCACATGAGAATCATGACTTGACACAAAAGTCCAAAGCCTTGTTCAACAAGACTTTACAACATCATTACTCTGATCAATTACCTCTATACGGGAGGATCAATATTGGTTGTACAATATTGGTTTGGAGAATTTCTCTTGATGCTGTATATTTAACACTCCCTCTCAAAAAGGGAGGTGCTCCCTGTCATACCAATATTGTCTCGGAAGTACCTGAACTTTTTCACTAACATATGCTTTGTTAACACATATGAAATCTTCTCATGAGTAGAAATGTACTGAAGTTTTATTGTACCTTTCTAGACCATGTCTCGGATGAAGTGATACTTCATTTCAATGTGCTTGGACTTGTCATGAAACACTAGGTTTTTGTAAATCTTGATGCAACTCTGATTGTCACATCTAATAACTATAGAATCAATATTTTCACTGAACAACCCTGCAAGTAGCTTTCTGAGCCACACTGCTTCTCGGCAGGAAACACTAGCAGTTATGTATTCTGCTTCGGTAGTGCTCTAGGATACAGAGCCCTACTTCCTATTGGACCAATATATCATAGTTGATACTAGGCTATAACAATATCCAAATGTAATCTTATGGTCCACAATGCTTCCTCCCTAGTATGAGTCTGTATAGCCATGTAACATGAGTCCTCCACTGGAGGAATATCTGACTCCATATGAAATTGTACCTCGAAGGTACCTAAGAACATGATTAGAAATTTTCCACTGTCTGTGTCTCGGATTAAACATAAACTAACTCAAAATGCTCACAACATAACATATATCAGGCCTCGAATGTATCAAGTACATTAGCGAGCCTATAATTTTTCTATACAAAGTGGGATCTACTGGATCTGATCCATATCCTAACTCATGAAGTTTCATCAAATTGGAAACCATCGGTTTAGTTATAGATTTGCAATCTATCATGCCAAACTTGCGCAATATATCCAGAGTGTACTTCACTTGAGATAGAAAAAATCATATTTTCTTTGCCAAATCTCAAGGACAAGAAAGTAGTGCATCATACCTAAGTATTTCATCTCAAACTCTAGGGCGAGCTCCCTCTTGCACCAAGAAATCATATGTTCCTCTCTTGTGAGAAACAAATCATCAACATACACAACCAATTTCAATGGTTGGTTCTTCACTACTTTGAAGTGCAAATTTGGATTAGCTTCAATCTTACAGAAACCCATTTTTTGAAGGTAGCTATCAATTCTAGAGTACCAAGCCCTGGGGGCTTGCTTAATCCCATATAGACATTTCTTTAGATTGAAAGCATGGGATTCCTTCCCATGCACCACAAATCCTTCAGGTTGCCAAATATAAACCTCTTCCTCAACCTCACCATTGAGGAAGGTTGTCTTGATCACATCCTGTTAATTTTTCGATAATTTCATTCCATTATCATTAGGATCTCTAAGAGAATAACATGTATATCATATCTACAACATATGAATCATAGACACAATAGCAATCACAAAAGAGACACAAAGTTTCACTGGGGAAAACCAAGAAGGTGAAAAACCCCGCAACTTTCTCAGAGATAGAATAAGCCCTAATACAAGGTCACAAGGATCAAACCCATAAGATGTCTCTAGCAGATGCTCCTCCTGCTCCACATGTGCGTCACTTTCTCTCTTATATATGCGAGCTTGAGAAGTGAGTGAATGAATCAAATGAGAGACACAACCTCTCTATTTATACACTAACTTGACTTGCCAATAAACCAATAGGGCCGACTTGCTAATCAAGTCTAATAACCCAACCACATGACCTAACTAGGGCCGACCCCACACTGGTGGTATAATAATCCATCAATACAAATGATGACACTTACAATGTAACTTGTGACACTTGCAAATACAAATGACGACACTTCCAATCAGAGGAATAAGACATCTCTGTTGGATATACAATAAGATACAAATGTAATATACAAGTGAATATCTTTCAAAGTTACAAATACATCAACACTCCCTCTTAACTAGGAAGGTATTCTGAACACATATCATCATTACATATTGGCGCAAGTCTTCAATTCTGGAGTTGGATCATCATCACTGGATCACAGAGCATCATCATCATCACTGTTGCTGTACTCGACATATCGATCACTGGGATATCTCTGAATTCTTCTCGTCATAGGAAGTTCTACAGATCCATCCCTTTTTCATCCTAGATCTAGGCCCACCTCCTGCAGGTATTCATCATCTCTGCGAGCTGGCCATCCTATGGAATCCTCAGGACTGATTACATGCGTCAACAAAACCTCAGAAGAGCATCCCGGGCCTTTTATGAGTACACAACTCAACCTATCAGATCTCCCAGGATCTTTTACATGTGACCTTTACAAAACCTTAAAAGAGTGTCTTGCTCAACAAGAACTCTAAAGAGCATACGACGACTTTTACGTGCCTAGCACAAGCTGTCCGGACCTCCAAGACTGATTACATGTAATCTCCACAAAAGCTTAAAAGGGTTTCTTGCGTAGAAACAACCCTAAAGAGAATCCGAGGCCTTTTACACGACTAGCACAACCTGTCCAGACCTCCAAGATATATTACATGTGATCCCCACAAAACCTTAAAAGGGTGTATTACCTAGCAAGAACCCTAAAGAGCATCTCAGGCCTTTTACATGACTAGCACAACCTGTCCGAATCTCCAGGACATATTACATGTGGTCTAGCAAAGCCTTAAAAGGGTGTCTTGCTTAGAAAGAACCCTAAAGAGCATCTGAGGCCTTTTACGTGACTAGCACAACGTGTTCGGATATCTAGGACGTATTATATGCTACCCTTGCACAACCTGTCCACGACCATAGAGTATACACCTGATACTCAAGATCAACCTGATCATCCTTGCACACAGCATCATCCTGATGTACATCATCATTGCATGATCATCTTGATCATCGTCACAGCATCATCCTAATGCATATAATCCAGAGCATCATCCTAATACTCATCACACATGATCATCCTGATCATCGTCACTCCATCGTACTGATGCATGTCATCCATAGCATTGTCCTGATACTCATCACACATGATCATTGTCACTGCATCATCCTGATGCATGTCATCATACATGATCCAACTGATCATACAAAGCATCCAACTGATACATATCCAAAGCAGTAACTTGAACATCATCCTAATGCTCATCACACAGTGCTTACATCCATAGCCATGGGAAGGATCCTCCTCTCACCATGCTTGGAATGGCTCCTGCAAATGTGTCCCATCACTTCTTCCTCGAAGTATCTTCAATCTGAAGAACACCAAGCCTCTCTCTGAAGTTCTCAAACTTCAATCTGGCTAGTGGT
This sequence comes from Larix kaempferi, assembly GCA_027924585.1. Taxonomy (NCBI): domain Eukaryota; kingdom Viridiplantae; phylum Streptophyta; class Pinopsida; order Pinales; family Pinaceae; genus Larix; species Larix kaempferi. The sequence continues at coordinate 15,143,213 of BSBM01000456.1, forward strand.
TTCGTCAACACATCTGTAACCTACTCATCCGTTGCAACATACAGGAGCTTCACTGATCCTCTCTGCACCATATCTATGATATAGTGATATTTGATCTCAATGTGCTTCGACCTGTAATGGAACACTGGGTTCTCAGACAACTTCACACAACTCTGGTTGTCACAAAAGATACCATTAGAATTCAACAGGAGATCAAATAACTCATATAGTATCTTCCTAAGCCATACTGCCTCACAACTAGCTGAACAAGCTGCGATATACTTGCTTCGGCTGTACTCACTGCTATGTAGGACTGCTTCCTGCTAAACCAAGAGATCACACCTAATCCCATACTGAAGCAGCACCTCTAAGTGTTCTTCCTATCTGTAGCACTGCCTTCCCAATATGAATCAACATAACCCTCCAGGTTAAACTTTTGATTCGCATCATACTTGAGCCCATAATCAACCATACCCTTTAGGTACCTCAGAATATGCTTTACAGTAACCAGGTGAATACCTCTGGAATCTGTCAGGAACTGGCTCAATTTGTTCATCGCAAAGCAAATATACGGTCTCATGTTCGTCGGGTATATCAAGGACCCAATCATCTGACGATACATCATGACATCAACAGGCTCAGATGAAGCATCACACAGAAGCTTCAGGTTTGATTCCATAGGTGTGGCCATGGCTTTGCAGTCAATCATCCCGAACTGCTTCAGGATCTCTACTGCATACTTCCCTTGTCCAAGGAAGATTCCATCTGCAGTCTGCCACACCTCCATACCTAGAAAGTATCGCATCATCCCCAAGTCCTTCATCTCAAACTTGGAAGCAAGCTGCCTCTTCGTGTTGGCAATCAATCTATAATCACCTGTCACAAACAGGTCATCAACATACAGTAGTAGTATCACAGGATTTCCTTCCTCAACCTTGTAGTAAAGGTTGGAATCCAATTTACTCTTAGTAAAGCCCAAACTGGATAGAAAATTGTCCATCCTACGATACCAAGTCCTCGGAGCTTGCTTCAAGCCATACAAGGATTTCCTCGACCTGCACACATATGACTCCCTATCATGTGTCTCAAAACCAAGTGGCTGCTCCACATACACTTCCTCTTCGACTACACCATTCAAGAAAGTTGTCTTGACATCCATCTAGTGTATCTTCCATTTCATCACTATAGCCAAAGCAAGTATTGTTCTGATGGAAGTGTATCTGGCTACAGGAGCAAAAGTTTCTTCATAATCTATTCTCTCTTTCTGGGAGAATCCACAAGCTACAAACCTCGCCTTGTATTTCTCTATGCTACCATCTGCAGCATGCTTAATCTTATAGATCCACTTGGAAGTCACAACAGACTTTCCTTTTGGTCTTGGGACCACATCCCAAACATCATTCTTCATGATCGATTGGTATTCCTCGACCATGGAATCCTTCCATTCTTTCTTTTCTGCTACTTCTTCATAACTGGAAGGTTCTTTGTTCATAATATCACCGAGAAATGCAACATAGTTGGTGTGTGACCTTGTCTTTTTCCTTTCTCTGTGTTCCTCTTCTAGGATACCATACCTTTCTGCATCTTGAATGAGATCTCTAACCCATGTAGGTTTCCTCCTGTGAGAGTTCTTATCACGAGGTGGATTTATAGGTTCTTGTGGATCTTCAATTTCATGATCTTCTTCTAGAATTGCTTCATTCATAGTAGAGTCTTGAATTATGGTTACCATTGGTTCTTCATTGTCTTCAGCAGGTGTTTTTCTGGATTTGATGTAAGCTTAGTTTTCATCAAAAGTTACATCCCTGTGGATATCAATCTTCTTGAACCCTGGAAAGTAGATTCTGTAAGCCTTCGAGGTTTCACTGTAACCCACAAAGATGCCCTTCTTTCTTGAAGGATCTAGATTTGTCCTCTTTTCCTCTGGAATGTGTGTATATACTGGACAGACAAATAGTCTGAGATGGATAACTTCTGGTTTCTTACCAGAGAAAACTTCTTCAGGTGTTTTGTTGTCAAGTATCTTGTGAGGTGTTCTATTTTGCACATATACAGTTGTCCTAGCTGCTTCTTCCCATAATTGAATAGGAAGATCGTGATCATGAATCATTGCCCATGCTACTTCCATGATTGTTCTATTCTTCCTTTCTGCAACCCCATTTTGGTGTGGATTGTAAGGAGTGGTCAACTCCCTCTTAATCCCTGAATCATTGCATAACTTCTTGAAGTCACCTGAAGTGAAATCTCCTCCATTGTCAAATCGAAAGATCTTGATCTTCTTATCAATTTGATTTTCTATCAAGGCTTTGAATTCCTTGAACTTATCAAACACTTCATCTTTGTTCTTCAAGAAATAAACCCAAGTCTTCAAAGAGAAATCATCAATGAAGGAAACATAGTATACATACCCACTCAAGGAACTAGATGACATTGGTCCGCATACATCAGAGTGGATAATCTTCAATATTCATTTTGCTTTGATTTCAGTGCTTGGAAATGCCTTCTTTGTGTTCTTTCCTTTTGCACATCCTTTGCAAACACCTTCATGCTTTGACTAGATTTCAGGAAGACATTCTACATCTTTGCTTTCAATTGGAAGTGCTCTATAGTGTACATGAGCAAGCCTTCTATGCCAAAGTTCACTTGGCTCCATGGATTCATGTATCATGGCATGTTTAGGTTTTCCCTTCAATTTGTACAATCATCCCTATTGTTCTCCAATTACTACTGCATCATCAATGGTCTTGCCTTTAGGACACATAAGTACTTGGCCATCCACAAATGCAATTCTCATCCCTTTTGCATCCAAAGATGATATGGAGAGAAGATTCTTCTTGAGTCCATGTACATATAGAACATCTTGCATCTTTATAGACTTCCTAGAGTCTAACTTGTAGGAGGCTTCACCACTTCCTTTTATGGAGTATTGATAGTCATCCCCAAGTTTCACCTTGTGAGGTGACTCATGTTTAGATAGGTCTACGAAGGATTCTTTAAATCCCATCATTTGTTTGGAAGCCCCACTATAAATAATCCAATCATCACATCCATGTGAGATAGTACCCGTGAGAGCAGAGATGAGAACATACTCTTCATCACTTGAAGAGTCTTTAATTTCTTCTCTAGCCTTCTTCCTGGGAAGTTCATCATCCTCTACAGCATGAGCATGATATCTTCTTCTGTTGTTCTTCTTCTTGTTGTGATTGGAGCCATTTTTGTTCTTGGGACAATCTGTGGCAAAGTGTCCCTTCTCATTGCATGTGAAGCATCTTAGATCTTTCTTATCTCTCTGATGGTGGTGAAAAGATTTCTTGTGATGAGATGGCTCCCTCTTGGGCTTACTTCTCTTGATGTGAGCTGTGAGAGCTTGATCTTCACTTCCCATCTTTTCTTCTCGGGCCACAAGCCTAGCTTCTTCTTGTGAACGTTCCTCCCATAGTCTACTAAAGGATATCAACTTCTTTCTTGCACAGATTCTTTGGATGAAAGATTCCCATGACCTAGGTAGGCCATTTAATGTGGTCATTACAATTTCTCCATTTTCCACCACTTCATCCACAGCTTCAAGTTGTTCCTTGATTTGAGAGACTTTAGAAAAATATGATTGAATGGTCTCTCCATTCTGGATCTTTACCCCTTTCAATTGGTTCTACAGAGTCATCTTTCGATTTATGTTCTTTTCTTCAAATAACTTGGTCAAGGAGTCAAACATCTCCTTAGGTGTCTTTAGGTAAGACACATGGGGTATGAGATGTTCCTTTATAGAATCAGAAATGATTCTCTTAGCCATGACCAGGTTCTTCTTGTGTAAGGCCTTAGTCTCATCTCCCTCTGGAACTGGAACCTCTTCCTTTATGTAGTTGTCCAACTCATTCTCTTCTAGGATTAATCCAATCCTATACTTCCAAGCTCGGAAGTTATCATCCCCTTCAAGCTTATCCTCAATCTCGGTGTGGTGAGACATCTTAAAGAGTACTTCAAATGTAAATAGAAAATATTTAGGTCTTACCACTTGATTTGTTGAAAACTGGATCTGGAGCTGGATTAGGGTTTGTTAGGGAAACCCTAAAAATTCAAAATTTGAATTTCAAACTTATGAAAGGATAGAAAGATGCACCTTGCTGAGCTGGTCAAGCTGGTATACTCAGAATTTGAAATGTGCAAATTTTCACCCCTCAAAATTGCTTTTGAAATTCCCAGATTCACTAGACAGGACTCCAAACTAGGGTTTGATTTTCCCGGAGCTTCACCCAACCAAAAATTTCAATCCAAAGCTCTAAACTTCAATTTTTCAGAGGAGCTTCCAGCCATGGTCTGAGATTTCAGAAATTCCAATTTTTACAGAAACCGTAATGTTTTTAGGTCAAAAACTAAAAATGCTCAGAATTGAATTCTGTCTCAACATAAAGATGTGCCCTTTCTAGGAGATTCAATCTAGCCTCCTACCTTTGATGATCTGTGGAGAGAAACCCAAATATTAAGAAGCCCTAGCTTCCGCAGCTGCATAGTGCCTTCTTCTTAGGTCAGCTCTGATATCATGTTAATTTTTCGATAATTTCATTCCATTATCATTAGGATCTCTAAGAGAATAACACGTACATCATATTTACAACATATCAATCATATACACAATAGCAATCACACAAGAGACACATAGTTTCACCGAGGAAAACCAAGAAGGTGAAAAACCCTGCAACTTCCTCAGAGATAGAATGATCCCCAATACAAGATCACAAGGATTAGTTCCAATAAGATGTATCTAGCAGATGCTCCTCCTCCACATGTGCACCACTTTCTCTCTTATCTATGCGAGCTTGAGAAGTTAGTGAATGAATCAAATGAGAGACACAACCTATCTATTTATACACTGACTTGATTTGCCAATATACCAACAGGGGCGACTTGCTAATCAAGTCTAATAACCCAACCAAATGACCTAACTAGGGTCGACCCCACACTGGTGGTCTAATAACCCATCAGTACAAATGACAACACTTACAATGTAACTTGCGACACTTGCAAATACAAATGACGACACTTCCAATGAGAGGAATAAGACATCTCTGTTGGATATACCATAAGATACAAATGTAATATACAAGTGAATATCTTCCAAAGTTACAAATACATCAACACATCCATCTAGTGAAGTTTCCTTCCTAGAACAGATGCAAGTGAAATCATTGCGCATATTGTGGTGTACCTTTACACAAGGGAAAAGGTCTCATCATAATCAATGCCTTCTTTATGAGAGAAACCTCTAGCAACGAATATGGATTTATACGTCTCAATGCTACCAGCCATAGAATTCTTTATGTTGTAAATCCATCTGGAAGTCACAATGGACTTCCCATCAGGTTTGGGAACAACCTCCCAAAGATCATTCTTCATTATAGATTTGTACTCTTATGTCATTTCATATTTCCAAACTTATTGTTTTGTAGCTTCTTCATATGAGGATGGTTTTCAATCACTGATGTGACCCATCAGTGCAACATACCCTGAATATTTTCCAGGTTTCTTGTGCTCTCTAGATGAGCCTATTGGTGCTCCACGTTTCTCTAGATCTTGTAAGATATCTCAGCACCAAGAATATCTTCTTTTAGTGGGAGGCTCATCAAGTGACCTCTCAATCAGTTCTACTTATTCTTCAGGAGCTAGCGAATTTGAGGCATGTTCTGGTTTCTCCCTCTCAAAATTTGAAGGGGGGGATCAGACTTTGGATCCTCCATCTCTTAATCACATTGAATCTCTTTCTATCTTTTGAAAGAAGCTTCCTCAATGAAGGTAACATCTCGGCTGACTTCAATTTGTCTCTCACCGGGTACATAAATTTAGTATGCTTTGGATGAATCGCTATAACCTACAAAGGTGCCTTTCTTTCCAGAAGGATCCATATTTTTTCTCTTTTCTTTTGAAACATGAATGTATGATTGGCTCCTGAAACCTCAAGTGTGAGATGTTTGGCTTCTCACCGGTAAACACTTCTTCTAGTGTCTTCTCATCTAGAACGGAATGCAGGATTTGATTCTGGATGTACACATCTGTATGACTGGCTTCTTCCCATAATGAGGTAGAAATATCTTAATCATGTATCATGGATTTTACAACCTCTCATATGGTTCTATTATTCCTTTCGAGAACCCCATTTTGATGAGGGTTGTGATGGGCCTTGGATTTAGCATTTTTTTACCACCATTTCACCTTATTTATAATTCCTTTTGCCTATCCATATTCATGCATTAAACTTTTCTTACACTGATATCCGGGTTTTTATGCTCAAGTAATTTTTCCATTACATGTCTTAGTATTTCATTTGATTTTTTACTAACATTGAGGGAATTAGTGTACTATGTATTTGCTTTGAATATTGAATCCATTGTTGGAAGCAGCTACAACATATTTGAGGGAGTTATGTAGCAGTGCAGAACCTTTGTTACGAAAACTCTATCTGCAGCATTACAGAAACTCTACAGGTATCTACAGCATTACAGAAACTCTATCTGTAGCCTTACAGAAACTTTATCTACATCATTACGGAAACTCTACAGGTATCTAAAGCATTACGAAAACTCTATCTGCAGCATTACAGAAAGTCAATAATTCAAATTTTACCTTCAACCACCAACTTTGGATAAAGATATTCCTTAGGAGTAATGGATTTTTATAAATCCATTATTTCTATTATTCTTATGTGTCTCAAATCATGATGTTAAATTAAAGTTGGTAAATGGAGGTGGATATGAGTGCATATTTGGCTTATTCACAAAGATTTGAAGTTCTCTATCAAATATATGATGGACCTAAGAAGTCAAAAGTTGTTAAGAGACATTTGGGATGAGTTTTGACTATTTTATTATAGCCTCTATCCCTAAATTCGAATTTGACTTCAAGGTATTCTAAATAACATGTAGTTAGTAAGGATCTTGGATTAGTTTTGAGATCCAAACTTTTAGGAATTTGTTGAGGATATTTTGGATCCTCATTTATTATTTGTTATGGAGAAATCATGTATAAATAAGAGTTCATTCTCCATTCTATGAGGGGACTCTTAGAGAAATAGTCCAATTGATGATGGAATAAAGCTATATTCTCATCTTGATTCAATTAGATCTTAGTTTTATAAATTTTTTTGCAATATGATTTTATTTATTTTATGTTGATGTAGTTGTACTCCATTGCTTAGTTGTGATTTCTTACGAAGTGTGAATTTTATTTTGCAATTTGATTTCAATGTATAGAAAGAGATTTAAATGTTTTACAATCATTGAGCTTAATGCAATAATGTTAGTTACTCCATTGGATCACAAACAATAACTTGTATTTGGCAAGGATAGCTTTTAGATTTTATTTTTGCAATTTACCTTTCTGTCAAGTATGTCGTGAACTTAGATTTATAATTTACTTTCTTGCACAATGTGAACGTAGTATTAGAATTTACTTTTCCCGCAAAGTGTGACATAGTTCTAGGATTTACTTTTATGCAGAGTGTGAATGTAGTTTTAGAATTTACTTTCAAGTGTGAATTTAGTTTTAGCATTTAATTTCCTGGCATGTGATTTACTTTCCTTGCAATTTAGTTTCAATAGTTATTTAGATGGCTAGTTCCTTGCCAAGACAATGTAACTGCTCATACCATTGTTTGTAAGTAAGGTTATTGAACTACAATTTCAAGTAGATAAACCAATGTAAGAGGAGATTGTGGTTTGCACATATAGTGCACGGTAACACGCAAGTTCTCAACGAACCCCGGGTTGACAATTAATGTACACTTCTTAGTTGTTTTATAAGTAATTAGAATGCAATTAAAAATCCTGTCAGGTTGTATGGTACTATTAACTGTCTACATATTCCTACATCACTACATAGCTAATTAAATGCATGTGAATCAAATTCACCTCCATTATCAGACCTTAATGCATGGATGTGATTTTCTTTCTGATTTTGAACTAGGGTTTTAAACACTTTAAATTTCCTAAGAGTTCCACTTTTAGCCTTAATTAAATAAATCCATGACATCCTAGAAAAATAATCTATGAACAGTACATAATATAAGAAGCCACTCAGGGAGGGGGGTGATATGAGACCATATACATAAGAATGTATCAAATCTAAAATCCCTTTAGATCTAGTAGTATTGTTGGAAAAACTTGTCTTAACATTATTCCCAAGGGCACAACCCCGACATACACTATCATGATCAAAATCAAATATGGGCATACCTTTTACCATCTTTTGAAGTCCTCGTAGGGATTTGTAGTGTAGGTGTCCAAGAATTCGGTGCCATAGATCACATGGAATGATAGTGGGGTGAATTATAGCTTGAATGTACTTCCTAGATACCTTGTAGAGTCCTCCCTCTCGAACTCCAATAAGTTCAGCAGATTCTAGGATTTTCTTCTTCGGCCATAAAAGTCCTTTGTTATCCATGAAGATAACTCAGAAGCCTTTGTCTTCTAGAACAAAAATTGAAAGGAGGTTCTTCTTCAATCCTGGAACATATAAAATGTCCTTCAAATGTAAAATATCATTGGTGCTCAGCTAGAAAGAGGTGGATCCATGTAATTTTCCAACTGATATTTTGTTGTCTTTTATATTCTTTCTGATGTAGTTTCTTGCTTGTCTAAAGTCTTGTAACTCAATACTATAGTAAAATATGAATGCATGTATTGTTCTATGATCGCATGATCATGCATGCAAGTGCATGGGTTTTCCAAAACCCTAAATAACCCAAGTATTTAGATCTGCTATAAAATAGGGATAGAAATGATGCATGTATGTACCAATAGCTTGACTAGTGGATGTAGATCAATATGAGCTAATCATGCAAGCCATGCATGAAGAATCAACTGAGATATGAGATGATACCCCTCCAATAATTCACCCTTGTAATAAATGCACCTTCTTCAGATGAGGAAGTGAATAATAAGTCCTCCAATGATGTGAGGTTGCTTTCGAATGTTGGCACTAGGGTTATAATTCCCTCTTGATCAGTATAGAGCCTACATGCAATCCATGTAGTGAATCTAAGGCTTGATTTGAATTTCCTCCTCAACGACAGTCGCCCATGCAAAGGAGGCACCTTTCTGAAAGATAGAATGATGATATCTCTCTCCTGAATCCGAATGATAAGCCTTTATTCAATAACTAGGCTAATAATGGTGCTCTCGGAAGGATGGAAGTTGCATGAAGACCAAAAGGTGGTGGTATACTTAGATATGAAGATTATTTGTTTTTTCCAAGTCACCCATGTAGAAAGGGTGAGTCCTCTTGATCCAAAATGTGGCTAGAACCCTGAAGAATGTTGAAGAATACTATATGATGATAGAAGTTGTTTGTGCCAGAAATTGTTTCCAAGGCCAAAGAAAAGAGCCAACACAATCTCAAATGTAAAAATCAGTAAAACTAGGGTTTAGGGTTTGTTTAAAAGATTTTTAATGGTTGTAAGCTTTGGGAACAATCAGGGAATACATTCATGATCCAGATAATAACTAAATCATAAACAGAAAATGATAAAGATGCATAATATATCACACAAGATCCAACAGAAGCACTATGTTGAGGTTCATTCATAAAAGACAAGCATCACCAGTAAATACACATAAACCAGTAATGAATATATCAATTAAGAAACTAAACAAGTTCAATAATGAAGCCAACACGGAAAACTGAAGGGGAAAAATGTCATATATCTCATAATTTCATCATCAAATGCATATAGGAGTCTTGGTACTTAACTCCTGAACAAGTCTGAAGACAACATCAGTCTGAAGACCTCCTGAAAGCTCCTAAAAATTGAACCCTCTCAATGAATTTCTAACCTACCTCAATACTAATCTTTACAAAATCAGTTAGGGATCTAACCCTAACTGCCTTCCATCTATTTGATGAGGTAAAGTAAAATGTACAATATTTACAAAATTACAAAATATGCTAAAAATAGTAAATCACTAACTATATGTGTTTATCAACTAGTGACAATTAACTAAATGAACAACTGACTTATAGATCTTTTGCTGCTTCAGCCAGCAGAGCGATACCATCTGATGCTTGATCTTTCTTCTTAGCTTTTTTCTGCTCCTGCTCCATGTCATTTATCTTCTTGATGAGCTCCTCGTTTCTCTGCTGCAAGTTCTGAACTGTCTTCTCCAACTCTGTGCAATGCATGTCAGTAACTCTTTTTCTCTTTAGTGCTTCCTTTGCTTCTTCTATCAACTCCTGAAAATGATCATTTACATCCTGCAGGTCTTCTCTCAACCTTCTGCTAGCCATCATTAATCCATCATTTACCTCTTGCATGTAACTCATCTGATGTTTGTACTGCTTAACAGTTTTATGCAAATTCTCTCTGTCAGAGTCAATTAATTTGTCTATTGCAGTATCTTGTTCCTCATCAGGTCTCCAAGGTATATCAAGTTTTTTGAAGATTTCAGCCTCTTCAATTAACAGGTCTGCAGGAGTGTCTTCAATACTAGGATTTTCCTCACCTGTTGCTTCAACTAAAGGAGCTTCTTCTTTTGATTCTGACTTCTTTTTGTCTAATTCTGGTTTATCATCCATGGAAACCTCATCTAGGATAGTAACTTCATTTGTATTTAATCTGGGATTGAGCAATTTCTTAATGTTCACTCTTAGCTTGTTCTTTGACCTAGTTTTAGGTCTCCAAAATGATTTTGCCTCTCCCATCATTTTCAACTCCTTTCCTTGATGCTGGATAGCATCCAACTCTACTACTTCAAGTTTATTCCTTTTTTCTGTTAGGTTTTGTTGTTTTGCTATCTGAAGTAGGGATTTCTTTTCCTATTTCAACCTTGACTTCTGTTTTGGAGATGGGCTGCTCTTCCTCCAATAAATATCCCTCATCATCTGAGAGAATGGTGATAGGGCTTCTCTGTTGAGTTTGAATATCCTCCTTAGGTACAGCAACATCTCTTATATCAACAGTTTTCTCTTCATGCGAATCCTCTGCAGGTGCCAAATTCTGTTCAGGTTGCTCTTTTTCATCTACAAACAGTGAATACTTGGCTTTAGGACTGGCTGAGAATATTTTGGTTCACTATCCTCCTCCACATGCTCTGATGCTTCCTCAACTTTGACCTCTTCCTTATCTTCAAGTTTTGGCTTCTGACTTAATTTTCTCATCAAGACCTTACCTTTGTTTGCTTGCCTCTTAGATTTTTGATCTTCAAAGCCAGACCAAAAGATGAAAAAATCCCAGGTCTTCCCTTCATGCTGCAAAATAGTGCTAATAATAAACTTAATTAGCCCATGGTGAAAGATAGATTGAGAATATTGATCTATCTGCCCTTTCACCCTGTTGGACATCTTCTGCAAGCTTTTCAAAAAGAAGAATGGCAAGTTCATCTTGGACACCCCCACCATGTGCTGAATGAATCTGAAATGGTACTTGTATACATAAGCATACCTGCCCTCGCAAGTAACATAGCTCTGCAGTATTCTGATTGGCTCAACCCATTCCTTTCTGAAATTTTGAATAAGGACGCCTTTATTCCAATCAGGGGTGACATTTGGTAAAATATATCTTTGTGGATCAAAGTCAAAAGTCAGTTTCTTAAACCATGGTTCACCCTCATTCTTAATCCCTGTAGCTTCTGAAATCAACTTTACTGTCAGCCTGAATTTAAGAGTATCAAATATCACCATGTCATTTTTAAAACCCTGAGCAAATTTACAGGACACCTTTGCATTATACCCATCGATCTTCTTGAAAAAGTCCATCCAACCAGCTTGTTGAAAGAGCTCAACACACCCAGGGAGTTTTTCAATCCATCCTACATCAGTAGGTTCGGCTTTGTTTATCTTACCACTCTTTCCCATTCTTCTTAAAAAACTGAATAACTTATAGGGTTCTTGAATTAAGTTTATTTTAGCTGTCAGGAATCTTAGTATCAAAATGACAGTAAGCTTCATACACTCTCAAGTCTTTAGCTCCTCGCTACCTCTATCTCACTACAACCTTAGCTTTGACAGAGCATCAAAAATAGCTATTTCGCTGGCCGAAATTGCATTTAAAAGCACAATTTAACCTTTCCTTTGATCAATTTTGACAAAGTAAGTCGCAGCGAAAAAAACCCCAAATTTGCAGTTATATTAGCTTTTCAGGAAATACCTTTAAATTGCTCAACTGCAGCTATTTAAAATCACGACTTGAGTTGTCAAATGAGTCACCTTGTATGTACAGACGTCCTTCAACATTCAATTTAACTGCTAGCAATGAAATTAGGAAGCCCTAATTTCCCGTGAAGCCATCAACAACTCTCCTTTGTTTAGCAGCGACAATGTCCAGTTTTTTAGTGGTTATGGCTACTCCACTAAGTCCTTCATCTTTGAATGTGCCTGTAAATGAAAAATCTATTCCACATTTACCTCAAACCATACTGCTACCTGTCAAAAGGAATTGCATCTAGGGTCATGATGAGCACGATTTCCTCACAACGTGTAACCACTTGGAATCATGATGTTCCTTGCATCAGCATGTAACGAATTCTCCAGAACATGTAATTAGTCATTCATCATTTCAAACGTGCCAAGATTTTCTAAAATATCGGAGGAATTTGGAGTTGCGATATTCTTGTAGCGCGCCTTCGGTGATTTTCAGCTCCAGCGCTACAAGAATAATTTTAACACTATTTTGGTGCTTTTTAACAGCTTTTTGTCATTTTGCATAGGGTTTTAAAGCTGTCAGAGTGATGATTATACATGACTTATACTTAGAGTATTGTTTATGAACCCACTATTTGATATGGTGACTTTTAACCCCTTTAACAAAAACAAAGCTAAAGTTTAAAACTTGAATTTCAAAAGCAAGCCCAAAATTTCATATAAAAACTAAAGAAAACTTCCTAAAAGAGGGTAAAATCAAATTAAAGAAAATAAAAATCTTAAAATAAAATGCAAATCAAACTAAAATAAAATGCAAATCAAACAAGATTTGAGTGGACAAATTACTGACTTAACATCTAGTTCCAACTGCGGGATGAAGACCTCCCTGCGAGGCTTCAAGAACTTGTAGACCAGCGCCTTCTGTCTGTTATCTTATCTATCTATCTGCAAAAACTTCCATTGGGCTATGGATTCTTATTGTAATTCACTCACCGGTATGTACAATGATTAGTGAAAATGCTCCTATAAACTGTAAAAATGCTTGAGGAATCGCCCATTAATAGGGCTGGACAACTCCTCACCTTCCAAGGACTGCAAGATAAAAGTATTGTTCTCTAAAACTTTTGATACCAGAAAAGGGCCAAACCAAAGATTGTCAAACTTAGCATGCTTACCCTTTTGCTCCTTTCTTTCATCCCATCTTAGAACCATCTCACCTTCTATGAAAGTACTTTCTTTAATATTTCTGTCAAATCTATTTTTAATCTTGGATCTGTACAACTGTGCTTTTTCATCCACCTTCTCTCTACTTTGCTGTAACTCTATCGTTTCAAAGATTCTCCTTTGCATATCATTCGGTTCCTCTTGAGAGTTCTGGAGGAATTTCATCACTGGAATCCCCAATTGAACAGGGAACACTGCCTCTGTACCATAAACTAGCTGAAATGGAGAAGTCCCAATTGCCTGTTTCACTGTATCCTATCTGCCCATAATGCATACTTCAACGTTGAATCCCAAGACCTTTTGTTATGCTTCAGCAGTTTCTTGATGCTCTGTATGATTTTCTTATTGGAAGATTCAGCTTGACTGTTTCCTTGAGGATAATAGGGAGTTGAGTGCTTCAGAATGATGCCATTTCTTTCACAAAAGGCCACCATTGCCTTGGATTTGAATGCCTTTGCATGATCTGTTATTAATCTCTATGGACAGCCAAACCGGCTCAAAATATTTTCTTCAATGAATTCCATGATTACCTTGTCTGTAGCATTCCTTGTGGGAATGGCTTCCGCCCATTTTGTGAAAAAATCTGTTGCAGTCAGAATCCAGTGATGCTGTCCTGAAGATGCTGGATTTATTTCTCCAATAAAGTCCAGACCCCACTGCTGAAAAGGGGCATTGACTGCAATAGGTTTTAAAGGCAAAGACAATAATTTCTGTTTACCTGCAAATTTCTGACAAGGAATGCAGGCTCTTACCTGCCGGTAAACATCTGTGAACAAGGATGGCCAATAATATCCAGCTCGTAAAATTTTGTAAGATGTTGCTTTCCAATACTTGTGCCCTCCACAGGCACCTTCATGATATTTTGAAATCACCTCTCCTATTTCAGATTGATCCAAACACCTAAGCAAAATACCCCCCGGGTCTTTCCAGAACAATTGATCCTCAACTAAACAGTATTTAGTAGCTTTGAGTTTTAAAGATCTGACAGCCTTCTTATCCAAATGTTCAGGACATTGCAGAAATAACAGAAAATGAACAATGTCTGCATACCAGGCTGATGATGAATAAAAATCCATGATCTTTTCTTTTTCCAGAAGTGCTTGATCTTCTTCAGGAACTGATTCTTCAGCCATGGCATACAGTCCTAGAGCCTGACAATTTGATTCAGCCAACAACTTGGCTAAACCTTGTCCCTTGACAAGCTTAGTAGGCCTAATCTCTACATCATATTCCATAATCTTCGCAATCCACCTACCTCTCTCTCCTTCACTATCAGGCTGAGTTAACACATCATTCACAGCAGAATTAGGTACAAAAGAAATTACTTTTGAATGCAGGATATAAATTCTGAAAATTTCAAAGCCTTCACCAGAGCATAAGCTTGCTTTTCCAATATACTGTACTTCAGCTCAGAATCTCTGAGGGTTTTGCTGAAGAAAGCAATAGGCTTTTCCAATCCTTCTTTATTCTTCTGAAGTAAAACAGCTGCAATTGTGTCTTCTAATGCAAATGAAAAAGTAAGGAATTCTTTGGTAAAATCAGGACTTACCAATACAGGTGCTTCAGTAAGAGCTACCTTGATTTTCTCAAATGCTTCCTTTGCCTCAGCAGTCCACTTTACTTCCTGATCTTTCTTCAACATCGTTGTGATTTGTTTAATGATTTCAGCAAAGTTGGGAATAAACCACCGCAGGAAATTTATCTTGCCAATGAATGATTGAACATCTTTTTTACTCCTAGGTAAACTAATCTTCAGTATTGCTTTCACTCTTTCAGGATCTATTATGATGCCATCAATAGACACCAAGTGACCAAGTAGTTTACCTTCTTGCACAACAAAATGTGACTTTTTGGGGTTCAGGGATAGGCCAAATTTTCTGCATTTTAGGAAGGTTTGCCTCAAGTGCTTCAAGTGTTCATCATCATATTTTGAGAATACAGTAATATCATCCAGATAGATAACCACAAACTTATCTTTTTCTCCCACAAATGCAATATCCATGGCTCTCTAAAAGGTTGCTCCAGCATTCATCAAGCCAAAAGGCATCTTGTCATACATGAATGTCCCCCAGGGGGTTGTAAAGGCTGTCTTTTCCTTGTCATCAGGGTGCATGGCAATCCGATTGTACCCTGAGAAACCATCCACCATAGAGATCCTCTGAGCTCCAACTACTTGTTGCAAAACCTGTTCCATCTTGGGAAGAGGATAGTTGTCTTTTAATGACAATCTATTCAGATTTCTGAAGTCAATACATAATCTAATTTCCCCATTCTTTTTTCTGACAGGAACCAAATTAGCAACCCAGGAAGAGTACCTGAGAGGCACTATTATCTTTGTATCCAGCAACTTCTTTATTTCTTTTTCAATTACAGGGAACAACGCTGGATTGATCCTTCTTAGTTTCTGTCGGAAAGGATTAACATTAGGATTCAAAGGGACCTTGTGCTGAATAATTGCTGTATCATATGTTCTTAGTTCTTGATAAGACCAGGCAAATACATCTACATGTTCTTTCAAAAGCTTGATATATCTGTTTCTTTGTTCAGCTGTCAGAGATTTAGAAATTTTTACCATCTTTGGATGTTCTGCTGAACCAATATTGCAGTTCACCACATTGTCTTCTGAAGATTGAACCACTGGATTTGAAGGTGTATCATCCTTTGTGAATATTCTTTCTAAAGGTACTAGACCTTTTGGAATGAAGTTGCTCTTCAACTCAATGATTTTATGACCTGCTATCTCTTTTGCAGCAAATTCATTTAACTGTTCATCCCCCTCATCCTTCTCCTGATCAATTTGAGCATTTGAAAACTCATCTGTAAGCTCAAGAAATTTTTTGATTTCAATGTCATCTTCAAAAACTCTCCAGTGCTTCACATTATCAGGCACACATGGTCTATACCTCACCTCTATGGGATACCTTAGCTGAGTGGTCTTAGGGATTCTGAAATGTGTGGCAGCCAAATCTAATGAATTTGCAGTCTCATTATGATTCCTTGGAATATGAGTGATATTAAATGCTATAAAATAGTTTTCAAGCATATCCCATACCTCATTCCGATATACTTTCAGCAAACCCTGCTTTACTTGATAATTGTTCTTCACCTACTGAACAACTAGTTCGGAGTCGCCAAATGCAGCAATCTGTTGAATTCCTAAATCTTTAGCAGCTTTCAATCCCAGTAGCAGAGCTTCATACTCAGCAGTGTTGTTAGTGGTAACAAATTCCAACTTATACATGAGTTTCACTGTTTCACCCCCAGGGGAAATGAGTAAAACTCCAGCTCCAGCACCCTCTTTGCATGAGGATCCATCAAAGTACAACTGCCACAGTGCATCTTCTTCCTCTATGCTGTGTTTTATTTGCTGTTCTTTTTCCACTTGTAACAGACCAGCAGAATTATCCTCCTCACTGAACTGTAATATGCATGAACCAAGATCTTTATCAACAGAGTACAATGGGTGATTGGTGGGATTTTTATCATCTGTTACTATGTAAGCAAGCTGCAACTCTCTGTAAAGTCTTCTGTTTTCTCCACCAAAAAAAGGAATGGTGGCATAAGAGAGGTCCATCTATAAGGTTCCCCCAACCTTCTTGGCCCATGACCTAGAAAGGAGCAAGCCAAACTTTGGTGTGATGCTAGCTACCACAACATTCATTATCACACTTTTTATGGGCAACTGAGCAAGGTTGACAACCATGTCTTTTATTACTCCTAGACACTTCACATCTCGAGAGTCAAAGGCATATAAATCATGGTAAGGTTTGGTGATAGTGAGGCCCAGGGCTTCCATTACAACTTTTGGCATCAAGTTATGGGATGCTCCTGAATCTAACAGGAAATTGTGAATCATTTGCTCATGAACAGTCAAGGTTACATAGAAAGGAGGTGAAGCACCAGCCTCATTTTCAGTCTTCTCAGCCAGAGCTGATCCAATGAAGATTCTAGGGTTTTCTTCCTGCAATTTAACTGTATCTGAAACAGACTGATTACCGGGTACATTCATCACTTTCAGAACTGTTTCTTTATATGATGGATTTTTTATTAACTCAGTCAAAGGTACAGGAATCTTTAACTTCCCTAGTTCATTCTCCAAACTAAAATTCTGGACAGATTTATTTACCTCTTCAACTTCAACATTCTTCTTTGATTTTTCTGCAGATTGCTTCTTCTCTATGACAGGATCAGTTATTTGTTTAGCAGGAACAGCTGCCTTCTTCTTCGGGGCTTGGACCACTTGTTTTGGGCCTGATCTGAGATTTATGGTCTTCTTAGGTCCATTCTGAGGAACAGTAGCAGCTGCTGCAGTATTTTCGAAGCCTAAATCATCTTCAGTTTCAAACATGTCAGCATCATAGTATTCTGCGTTTAGAAATTCTTCCTTAGTGACAAAACGTTCAGACAATCCCTCTCCAAAATGATTCACATCTTGATCATTCTCTTGAAAGATCAACTCATCATCAATTTCTTCTTCATCAACCATATTGTTTTGAAAAGGTGGTGGCACTCTTTGATCCTCATTCTCTCTCCTTTCTCTCTGGATATCATTGTTCCTGCGCTCTCTTGGTATAAATCTAGGAGCAAATTGCCTTCTGAACTGATTCTGGTTATTTTGATTTTGTTCAGCTTCTGGAGCAGGTTTGCTAGAATTCTTCTCAAGCTCTAATTTATTCAATTTTGCAGTAAGAATCTTCACCAGCTTAGCCATCTCATCTATCTTGGTTTCAGCAGACTGAGCAGTAGCACTTGCTGAAACAACTTCCTTCTTTCCTTTTCTTTCAAAAAGTCACTGGGCTATTTCTTTCTTAAGTCTGTTTGAAGCCAGCAAATTGGATTCTACCTCCAATGCTACATCTTGCATGTTCAGCAGGGTGATAGATCTTCTTTCTCTCAGTAATAAAGAAAATTCGTGATCAAAGGCATTTGCATAAGTAAGTTTAGCTGATGTTTCAGTAGGCTTAATTTATGCTGGAATCTTACTATACATTTTGTTAAACCTTTTGGAAAAATCTGCAACAGTTTCATCTTCCTTTCTTCTGAGAGCTACAAACTCAGTTATATAGTAGGTGTGGTCCTTTGTGTCTCCCCATTGCCTCATGAAAAGATCACGGAGCTCTTCAATTTTAGTGATTGAGTTGGCAGGCAACTCTCTGAACCACTTCCTTACATCCCCATCAAGTCTCTGAACAAATACCCTCATCCATACATCTTTAATCTCAATGTTTTGATTGTCAGCATAACTTAGGAAAGCCTCCCAATGTTCCTTAGCAGTGATTTCCCCCTGTCCATTGAACCTAGGCATATATTTATGGTAATCACCTCCAGGCAATGCATGTAAAGGCTGAGGTAAAACTAAT
This sequence comes from Larix kaempferi, assembly GCA_027924585.1. NCBI lineage: Eukaryota > Viridiplantae > Streptophyta > Pinopsida > Pinales > Pinaceae > Larix > Larix kaempferi. Next base: position 15,161,899 of record BSBM01000456.1, read on the forward strand.
GGTGCATACCTAGCTGCAACCATCCGGTCCATCATATCCATGGGTGCTGCCATTTTTGTACTGACTGGCTTGGAAAATGTAGAAGCTTGGCTGGAACTTGTTTGAAAAGGATTCTTTCCTACTTTCAGCTGAAAGATAGGTATTTTACCAGGAGAAGCAGTCTTGGCTTTCAAAAATCTTCGAGGGTTAGTGAAAACCTGAAAAGTGCTCTCGGGGATGGTAGGTTTTACCCAAGGTGAGGTTTCAGCTGAATGTAATGAAACACCCAACTGGTCAGGATCACAGGAGGCTGGTAAAGATTGAGACCTTCTGAGTTTTCTTGTTGTTTTTAAGATCTGTTCAGGGTCTGTCACACTTAATTTCAATGGAGAAGTAGGTCTGTTCCTGGTTCCAATTCCTTTAGAAGCCACTGTGACAACTTTTTTGGTAAAAATAGCCTTCAAAAGAGATGATTTAAGTCCACCTCTTAAACCAATAAAACTGATAAGTATCCCAGGGAAGATATGCTTTAGCTTCGTCCCCGGCAACGGCGCCAAAGATGTTTGTGCCAGAAATTGTTTCCAAGGCCAAAGAAACAAGCCAACACAATCTCAAATGTAAAACTCAATAAAAACTAGGGTTTAGGGTTTGTTTAAAAGATTTTTAATGGTTGTAAGCTTTGGGAACAATCAGGGAATACATTCATGAGCCAGATAATAACTAAATCATAAACAAAAAATGATAAAGATGCATAATATATCACAGAAGATCCAACAAAAGCACTATGCTGAGGTTCATTCATAAAAGGCAAGCATCACCAGCAAATACACATAAACCAGTAATGAATATATCAATTAAGAAGCTAAACAAGTTCAATAATGAAGCCAGCACAGAAAAATGAAGGGGAAAAATGTCATATATCTCATAATTTCATCATCAAATGCATATAAGAGTCTTGGTACTTAACTCCTGAACAAGTCTGAAGACAACAACAGTCTGAAGACCTCCTGAAAGCTCCCAAAAATCGAACCCTCTCAATGACTTTCTAACCTCCCTAAATACTAATCTTTACAAAATTAGTTAGGGATCTCACCCTAACTGCCTTCCATCTATTCGATGAGGTAAAGTAAAATGTACAATATTTACAAAATTACAAAATATGATAAAAATAGTAAATCACTAACTATATGTGTTTATCAACTAGTGACAACTAACTAAATGAACAACTAACTTATAGATCTTTTGTTGCTTCAGCCAGCAGAGCGATACCATCTGATGCTTGATCTTTCTTCTTAGCTTTTTTCTGCTCCTGCTCCATGTCATTTATCTTCTTGATGAGCTCCTCGTTTATCTGCTGCAAGTTCTGAACTGTCTTCTCCAACTCTGTGCAATGCATGTCAATAACTATTTTTCTCTTTAGTGCTTCCTTTGCTTCTGCTATCAACTCTTGAAAATGATCATTTACATCCTGTAGGTCTTATCTCAACCTTTTGTTAGCCATCATTAATCCCTCATTGAACTCTTGCATGTAACTCATCTGATGTTTGTACTGCTTAACAGTTTTCTGCAAATTCTCTCTGTCAGAGTCAATTAATTTGTCTATTGCAGGATCTTGTTCCTCATCAGGTCTCCAAGGTATATCAAGTTTTTTGAAGATTTCAGCCTCTTCAATTAACAGGTCTGCAGGAGTGTCTTCAATACGAGGATTTTCCTCACCTGTTGCTTCAACTAAAGGAGCTTCTTCTTTTGATTGTGACTGCTTTTTGTCTAATTCTGGTTTATCATCCATGGAAACCTCATCTAGGATAGTAACTTCATTTGTATTTAATCTGGGATTGAGTAGTTTCTTCATGTTCAGTCTTAGCTTGTTCTTTGACCTAGTTTTAGGTCTCCAAAATGATGTTGCCTCTCCCATCATTTTAAACTCCTTTCCTTGATGCTGGATAGCAGCCAACTCTACTACTTCAAGTTTATTCCTTTTTCTGTTAGGTTTTGTTGTTTTGCTGTCTGAAGTAGGGATTTATTTTTCTGTTTCAACCTTGACTTCTGTTTTGGAGATGGGCTGCTCTTCCTCCAATAAATATCCATCATCATCTGAGAGAATGGTGATAGGGCTTCTCTGTTGAGTTTGAATCTCCTCCATAGGTATAGCAACCTCTTTTATATCAACAGTTTTCTCTTCATGGGAATCCTCTGCAGGTTCCAAATTCTGTTCAAGTTGCTCTTTCTCATCTACAAACAGTGAATACTTGCCTTTAGGACTGGCTTAGAACAGTTTTGGTTCACTATCCTCCTCCACATGCTTTGATGCTTCCTCAACTTTGACCTCTTCCTTATCTTCAAGTTTTGGCTTCTGACCTAATTTTCTCATCAAGACCTTACCTTTGTCTGCTTGCCTCTTAGATTTTTGATCTTCAAAGCCAGACCAAAAGATGAAAAAATCCCAGGTCTTCCCTTCATGCTGCAAAACAGTGCTAATAATAAACTTAATTAGCCCATGGTGAAAGATAGATTGAGAAGAATGATCTATCTGCCCTTTCACCCTGTTGGACATCTTCTCCAAGCTTTTCAAAAAGAAGAATGGCAGGTTCATCTTGGACACCCCCACCATGTGCTGAAGGAATTTGAAATGGTACTTGTATACATAAGCATACCTACCCTCGCAAGTAACATATCTCTGCAGTATTCTAATTGGCTCAACCCATTCCTTTCTGAAATTTTGAATAAGGACGCCTTTATTCCAATCAGGGGTGACATTTGGTAAAAGATATCTTTGTGGATCAAAGTCAAAAGGCAGTTTCTTAAACCATGGTTCACCCTCATTCTTAATCCCTGTAGCTTCTGAAATCAACTTTACTGTCAGCCTGAATTTAAGATTATCAAAGATCACCATGTCATTTTTAAAACCCTAAGCGAATTTACAGGACACCTCTGCATTATACCCATCGATCTTCTTGAAAAAGGCCATCCAACTGTTATAGCTTGAAATGACACCTCTCCGTCCGTGACGACACTTGCTTCCCTTGGTCGCATGACAACACTTCTTGAGATCAAGTTCAGTCACACAACAGGACAGTTTTGGATGGAGGAGTCATTTGGGACACCAAAAATGGTTGAAATTACCTCGTTGTTGACCCATTTGATGTATATGACCCTTAGGAACATTTTTCCCGACCAAACCATTTCCTGAAAATGAGCAGAAAAGCCTATTTTTGGCCATTTTTCAATATGAGCGCTGGTACACAAGCATGATAGTAGCGTGTATACCCTATTGAGCGCGAATCCACTGTTATAATAGTAGCACCCATTGCCATGTGTACGCGACTTTGTCTACTATAGAGTAGCGTACACCCCTATTTTGGTCAAAATCTCAAAATTCGAGTAAGTTAAGTTGGTTGGGAAACCTCTTGAGTGGTTATAAATTCTTTTCCTCTTCATCATTGACTATATAAGGAGGGTAGAAGGGTCATGTGAGAGGACTAAGCCCAATTAAAAATTTATGTTGGAGGAATGGAGACCCTCATCCCCCTCTCTTGTGCTTCAGTTTTGGTAAACCCTAGTACAATTGCTTAGAGGCTGGGATCCTTGGAGAACAAAAGCAGGAGACCTTGAATCTAGGTTTCGTGAAGTGCCAAGCTTGAAGGAAGGTATAACTTTATGTACTTGCTTTCATTCATCAATAAAGATCAGACGTTCTTCTATTTCCAAATATGAACTATTAATGTGTCTTAGATTTGATTACTGTTTAATTATAGTTTGATGTCTTCTTCCATTATGGATATCAGTCTTATATATGTAGTCAAATGTGTTTGAGAAAGGTATCAAGTTGTTTTGCAGGTCTAGGCATTGCGACACTGGATAAGCACTGAAGAGCGAGGGAGGCAAAGCTAGGATCAACCTTCTAAATGAGGTGCCTACATCTCTAAACCCTAATCTCTTCATTTATTTGTTGTACTTGCAAAATGCTTGTAAGTCTATCTTTATCACTGTAAGTTGGTAGTTTCTCCCCTGAACTATAGGTGCATTTTCCCCACAACAGAATGGTGACTCCACTGGGGAAAGCCTAACTGCTTAGGGGTATCCAAGGTCATTTCTTCAGTCTTGTTTGATGATATTTGTTCATTTTATTGATTAGCATCAGTTAGTAGGCTTTGTTTGACCCTCCTTGGCTCCTACAGACCCTTCCCAGCCCTTGCAAACCCTTGTGGACCCAGGTGTGGTGGTTTTAACCCCATTTTTCCAACTTTTTCCACTTGTACGCTACTGTTTGTACCACACAGTAGCACCCATACGCTACTTTTCCTCTGCACAGTAGCACCCATACTGCTATGAGCGCTAGTTTCCTTCATACACAGTAGCGCTCAAAATCTGGGTTTGGTTTTTTTTGAGTTTTTGGGTTGTGGACCCAAATCTAGGGGTTGTGGTTGCATTTTTTGGGGTCCCTGATGACCCTAGGTCTGAGTTAAACCACTGTAAGTGGTATCCCATCCTTGTACTGATCCTGCATTCATGATTTGAACCTCTTTTGATCAATTTGGGCTTGTTTGGAAACTTTTGGGGTTTGTTGACCTAAGTTGGGGGGTTGTGGACCTGTTCGGTTTTTTGTACCCTAATTTGAGTCTGATTGAACTTGCTTGCCCCATTTCCACTGGATTTGAAACCTCTTGATTCTTCTTGACCCTATTTGTATCTATTTGAGTGAAATTTCTCTTTTAGGTTGGTTTCTTATTCTCCCTTGTGCTTTTAGTTTTTCTTTTGTAGTGAAAGCTCAAGTGTTTTGGCTATTGTTCAAGACCTTGTTTGCATTGTTTATGTGCAGACCTGACTTTACCAAACCATACTTCTTCGTAGGTCATTTGCTTCATTTGGGTCTAAAAGTAGTTTTTGTACTCTTTTCCCAATGGTTGGCATGCTTACATCAATAAGAATTTGAAAGTCATATTTGGTAGCTTTTACTGTTTCATAAAGAGAACCTGAAAGTTTCTTTGCTTTGCTTTGATAGTAGGTTAGTTTTAGTTTTGTTTCTTACCTTTCAAAGCATAAAGAATTTTGATTCATTTTCTGCATAGAGTACCTTGCAAGTGGCTTAAAAGATTTTAGAGTGATTTGCATCAAAAAGAACAAGTTTTCTTTTGCATACCTATTTGTTTGAGTAGCTGCATTCTTAGGTTTTGAGTTTAGACTTTATTTTTACCTTTTTTGCATTCGAAATATTAAAAATTGCATTTGCACATGCATTCTAGATCAGAATTTTAAGACTTGCATTGAAAAGAAAAAAGATTTGTTTGGTGGTAAATATTTCATTTTCGGTACTCTATCTCTATTATAACCACTCTCACACACCCACTACCTTTTTGAGTAAGCAAGTAACCTTTAAAATGAACTCTAATAAAATGTATTAGTAACATTTTCTTTTCTAGGTTACACTACACCAACTAGTTTTGGTTAGGATCTTGGGTTTAAAACACCTTAAACCACCCAAGATCACACATTACGCAAAAATCGTAGTAAGACTATCACAGGTAAACCCATTTCACTCAAAACTTGCCTGGGATCTATGCAGTAGGTCATTGCGAGATCAGATTGTTGGGAATACTCCTCCTACTTTCTGTTCGAGCATACGCCAGGATTGGATTGCGTATTGGGGACTCTTTTGAGTTTCGAGCTTAGCTACCCTGCCCACGCTTTCTGATTCGATCGGTGACTATTCCCTAGGAGTTTTCGGTGTTGTGGTATCCTTAGTATCTGACTTTAGGTTCATACACACGTGACAGCAGAGGGTATATTTGTTGTACCTAAGACAGACATGGGAGGAAATCCCTTGCAGTTCTTTGGGAGGGCAGTTGGGTGATTCCAGCGCTTGCACCCCTAGTCATTGTATTGTGGACCTCGGGTAACTGTCTTTCTTCCTTCGTTGATCTGTTCTGGGCCCTCATCATCCCAAACTCTTCTCCAGAAGGCATCTGTTTGCCTGGTTTGATTTACCTAGGAACGTTTTTAGTGGTGTGCTCTTTGTGCTACTTGTTTTAGTTTGCCTTAGAGAACTTCTTGTTCATTTGAGCAGGAAACTATGTCTAGCATTCCGGCGAGTGCCAATCAAGGTACCCCTGTTCCGGGGGATCCTTGTGCTGTTCCATTCATTGGAAACATTGGTGCTCCCTTAATGGCTACTCTGAATCTTCCTGGATTCACTATTGGGCTGCCAGTTTGGTTGTTTTCCACTCCAAATGCCTTGCATGCTCCTGATGCTTCTTTTGTGAGCACCTCAAATCAAGAGCATCAGAACCCCATGCCTCCCTTGCTAGTAACATCTTCTCCTCCTCATTCTACCTCATGTGGCGAAAGTAGCAATACTAGTAGCCAACAGTCTAAAAGGAATAGACGGGGGAAGAATAGGAAGAAGATGCCAAAACAAGGGGGCAGCAACCCAGCCTCTGTAATTCATGCTGGGGGCAAGCACCCTGCCTCTGCAAGTCATGCAGGCGGCATCTACCCAACCTCTGGAGGTCATGCTGGGAGAAAACTTTTAGTCACTGAAAATCATACTGAAATTTTGTCTTCAACCACTGTCAGTCATGTTGAGGACACGTCATTGATCACTGCTAGTCATATTAATGACAAGTCACCAGTTCCCATGATTCATACTGGAGACACCATATCAGCCACTGCAAGTCATGCTAAGGGAGTTGACATTGTCGACAAACCAAACAAACAGAAGCTTAAGTTCCCTTGTAAGTTTTGCGCGGGAGATCACCTTACTTACTTGTGCCCTATACTTCCAGAAGTGCAAAAAGTGTGGTCCTTAGTTCAAAAGTCTGATGCTTCTGAGCAACCAGCCTCTGTGAGTCATGCTGGGGGCAAGCTGTCAGCCAATGCTAGTCATGCTGAGAGTACTGACATTGTAAAGGAGTCTAAACCTATAGGATGGAAACCAAAGTTCCCTTGTAAACTTTGTAAGGGAGATCACCTTACTCACCGATGCCCTGCCATTCCAGAGGCACGAAGAGTGTGGTCCATGTCTGAAGGAACCTCTGTTCCTGAGTTGTCTATAGATTCCCTGCAGTCAGATCAACCTTTGGTTGATAAAGTGGTTGAACCAATGCAATCTTTGGTCGACCCCACTCTTCCTTCGGAGAGTGAAGTGATTGAATCGATGCAATCTTCGAACGATCCCATTAGTCCTTCGGAAATTGATGCGCCTACTGCTGAAGTCTTATGCATTACCAGTTTGGATATTCTTGAAAAAGGGGGCACTTCATCTGTGCCATGTGAACCCCTACCAAGCCCTAGGATTGTTTCCTTTGATTGGAATAGTCTAACCGAGCCTCGTCTTCCTTCTTCGACACCTTTCCAGATAAAGGTTGATATCGGGAACCATACGGTTAATCGATGCATTGTTGATGAAGGTGATTCTGTTAGTATCTTATCCGCTTATGCTTGGAGAGATTTGGGTTTCCCTAATGTTATTCCAGCTGTTAATTGGCCGTTGACCTTCGATAAAAGACCTAGTGAACCGTTTGGTTTCCTCCGTCGGGCACCTGTTACTTTGGGTGGAAAAACAGTCTTAGTTGATTTTATGGTTTTAAAGGACCCTATGGACTTTGATATGATCCTCGGGCATGATTACGTTTATGCTATGCATGCTGTGGTGTCTACGCTTTTTCGTGTGATGCATTTCCCTCATAACGAAAACATTGTCACCATCGACCAGCTTGGATTCGTTGATCCTCCTTATTACCCAACTGTAGACCAGTCAGGCCCCTCGTCATTAGGCACTACTATGTCACATGGGAATTATGTGGCATATTGTTCTTTGAGTTCAACTGCTACTGAGAAGGAGTCTCTGAGTTCATGCTTACCTTCTCGGGATTTACTCCCAGCTTTTGACCAAGTGACACATCCATCTGAATGTTTAGATATGTATTCTATCTGGGATAATATACTTCCTTCCGATGAAGTTTTCCTAAAGTCTATAGTACAGTTTACTATTCACTTGGATGTTGATCCAGTTGCAGTCATGTCCAGCCCCATTTTGACCTTAAAGTATGATCTTCGTACTGTTGAGTCTTTGGACTCTCCTATAGATCCGCAAATCAGTGTTCCTGCTGAGTTTGATTCTGCTTCTAGAATTTTCAATTCCCGTGATGATGAATTTATTTCTGCAGTTTACATCATGTCCTTCAACTTTGATCTTCATCCTGAAGTTGATCTTGTTGATTGTAAGTCCTTGGGCTTGGGTACCATAGAGTCTTCAATTGAAAACTCTGCTTTGTGTATGCCTGTTGTTGATGATAGTGAAGTTGAAAGTATTTCTACCACAGTGACTTGTATCAGGTCTTTCTTTACATATGTTTTAGATATGATCTTGGTACTGATGTTTCTTGGAGACAGGATTATTAGCTGGATGTATACTTGCTTACTGGTCATTTTCGACACCTTGTGCGACCATGTCAGGTATATTCGGAACCTTGCATATAGGTTTAGGCTTCCCCGCTGTTATGTTGCATTTGAACCTTTTGCTATCCGAATTCGCCATAGGGTCGAACCTGTTGGATATTGGTGTGTTAGCCATCTCTTTATGCATTGTGCACCAGTCCGACAACAGAGACTACCTAACATGGGTCACCCTAGTCAGCACCCTTATGCCATTCTGGTGCCCATGCTGAGTTTTTCTCATAGGTTTGGGAGCCTTTTTAGATTTACCATGACTTTGAGAAGAAGCCTCATATCTTTCTTCCTCATCTATTTCTGGCCGTCCCTGATAAGGCTCCCATATTTATGTTCAAGTTGTATGTGCATCTGTTATGATCCCGCTTGCTCTAATGAGCCTGAAGCCAGCTTCCACGCTTTTAGCTCGTTATATAAGCCTCCATCTCTGATCTCATTTCCGCTAAGCCCTGTATCATTTTGCCTTTGCAATTTGACACCTTTTACCTGGAGGAGACACACTCTGAGTGTCCTTATCTTTCTCATGTTCCTTGCATTAGGCATAGCTTTGTTCCATGCGCTTGGAGCTAGTTTGGCATGTCCATGACACTCGTCTCCTCCCATTACGAGCATTCTTCTTCCTTCACCTCGAGCTCGTTAAAAGCAGTAAGTAGGTTTCGAGCATTCTTCTTTTACTTCGAGCTCGTTAAAAATAGTAAGTAGGTTTCGAGCATTCTTCTTTTAATTCGAGCTCGTTAAAAAGAGTAAGTAGGTTACGAGCATTTCTTCCACCTTTCCTTCGAGATCGTTAAAAATAGTAAGGAGGCTACGAGCATTTCTTCCACCTTTCCTTCATGCTCGTTAAAAACAGTAAGGACGCTATGAGCATTTCTTTCATCTTCACTTCGAGCTCATTAAAAACAGTAAGGAAGTTGTGAGCATTTTCTGTATCTCCTTTGAGCTCGTTAAAAACAGTAAGGAGGTCGTGAGTTTACTTTTCCGGACTCGTTAAACCTTTACGAAAAAGATCCCTATGGAGTTCTTTTAATCCCTTTTCAGACTCCTTAAATAGGAAAATTTTGCCGAGCATAGTTGTCTTTTCGGGCTCGTTAAAATAACTGAACCGACATCCACTTAGGTATAGAATTACCCCTTTTCCAGGCCTTGGTGGATAATTTACGGAAAAGGTATACTCTAGGTATACTCTTGTATGTGCTAGAAGAGTTCTTCTTCCATTATTTTACACTTTTTCGGGGAAGGAGACTAACTTTACGAAAAAGGACCTTTGTAGTCATCTTTAGGGTTTTCAGACTCTCAAAATGTGAAAACACCAAGCGAGCATTCACCTACTCGGGCTCGATGTGAAATCCACGAGATGGTTGATAGAGGACTGGTTAAGTTTTTCAACTCTATAATCAAGAAAACACTACCGAGCACATACCAATCCGGGCTCGATATAAAATCCACGGATAGGTGTATAGAGGAGTGTTTAAGTTTTTCAACTCTATAAGCAAGAAAACACCGCTGAGCACAGACCAATCCGGGCTCGATATAAAATCCACGGATAGGTCTATGGAGTTTTCTTCTAGGTTTTTCAGACTCCTTAAATATGAAAATACCGTCGAGCATGCTTTAGTTCTTTGTCAAGCTCATTAAAAAATGAAAAAGGAAAGGGAAGGGAAGAATGCTAAAATATCTTTCAATATGATGGCAGCAAGTCAACTATATCCTTGAACAAAGCACCTATTTTTAGTCTCTCAAACAAGTTGGGTTCTAGTGTTGGCCTTAGGGTAAACCCGATCTCAGAATTCCTACTCCTCCGTTTGGTTAGACTTCCAATCATTTGGATAATCTGTTAATGTCTCCTACATTGCAGATTTGTATCGTGGTCTCTTTGTGTCAAAAGATGCCTAAGTCACTCTTGTGTCATGCTCACTATTCAAGGATATAACTTGTGTCGGCCATTCTGTAGTTGCCTTGACCTCATGTGTAGGCCATTCCTTGGTGTCAGTATGTTTCATCATGTGTTTAGTCCTACTCCAAATCAGCTCATACCTGTTTGAGTGTCCCTCATGTTGGATGATGGAGGATGCATTAAGGCCTCCCTTCCAATGGACTTATTCCCATCAACTTCAACTCATTGTACTCTGGGAATGAAGTTTAGAGTTTCGGTTAGTACCTTGGGGATTGCAGTCATTAATGGCAGTTTCCCTCGCTATTGGATAGATGGGAATACATCAATGTCTCCTATCCAATGGATTCTTCAAGTGTTCGACGGCAAGACCACTTATTCGCACTTGTTTGACTGTACTAGGCACCTTGGGTTCCATTTTCATTATTGGTGGACACCCTCGCGTTTGTTAACGGTATACATCAATGACCGGTAATCAAACGATACCTCCCATGTTCAACATCAACTCATTTATTCGCATGGATAGGTTTGTACCTTGGGTTGTTTTTGGATGAAGACCTTGGGCTCCGCGATAGAATCACCTCATTTATGTTATCGTCCAAGTTGCACAAGACTGAGCCACACTCTTTTTGGGCTCTTGATGAGACATAGATCCAGCTTGTTCTCTATGGCTATGTTCTCCAATTTTGACATAGATCCACCTTGTATTTATGTGGCTATGTTTACACTTATGTTCCTCATGGATCCACGCTTGTATTTTAGTGGCCATGATATATGCATAAGTATTTGGATCATTATTGTATCCTCTTGGAGGTCATGTTCCACCATTTGAACAGGGACAGTTACCCTAAGGATAAGTTTGTCTGACATTGCCTTTGCTTTCAGGTACTTCATTTGAGCCTATGATTCTTGGTTTCTCCGTTCCTCCATGATTCAACTCTTTTTTATTTATAATGTATTTCGGCCATCGTTTCCTATACTCCCTCTGACCTCATACATTAGGGGGCATTTGTTATAGCTTGAAATGACACCTCTCCGTCCGTGACGACACTTGCTTCCCTTGGTCGCATGACGACACTTCTTGAGATCAAGTTCAATCACACAACAGGACATTTGTGGATGGAGGAGTCATTTGGGACACTAAAAATGGTTGAAATTACCTCATTCTTGACCCATTTGATGTATATGACCCTTAGGAACATTTTCCCCGACCAAACCATCTCCTAAAAATGAGCAGAAAAGCCTATTTTTGGCCATTTTTCAATATGAGCGCTGGTACACAGGCATGATAGTAGCATGTATACCCTATTGAGCACGACTCCATTGTTATAATAATAGCGCCCATTGCCATGTGTACGCGACTTTGTCTGCTATAGAGTAGCGTACACCCTTGTTTTGGTCAAAATCTTGAAATTCGAATAAGTTAAGTTGGTTGGGAAACCTCTTGAGCGGTTATAACTTCTTTTCCTCTTCATCATTGACTATATAAGGAGGGTAGAAGGGTCATGTGAGAGGACTAAGCCCAATTACAAATTTATGATGGAGGAATGGAGACCCTCATCCCCCTCTCTTGTGCTTCAGTTTTGGTAAACCCTAGTACAATTGCTTAGAGGCTGGGCTCCTTGGAGAACAGAAGCAGGAGACCTTGAATCTAGGTTTTTTGAAGTGCCAAGCTTGAAGGAAGGTATAACTTTATGTACTTGCTTTCATTCATCAATAAAGATCAGACGTTCTTCTCTTTTCAAATATGACCTATTAATGTGTCTTATATTTGATTACTGTTTAATTATAGTTTGATGTCTTCTTCCATTATGGATATCAGTCTTATATATGTAGTCAAATGTGTTTGAGAAAGGTATCAAGTTGTTTTGCAGGTCTAGGCATTGCGACACTGGATAAGCACTGAAGAGCGAGGGAGGAAAAGCTAGGATCAACCTTCTGAATGAGGTGCCTACATCTCTAAACCCTAATCTCTTCATTTATTTGTTGTACTTGCAGAATGCTTGTAAGTCTATCTTTATCACCGTAAGTTGGTAGTTTCTCCCCTGAACTATAGGTGCATTTTCCCCACAACACCAACCAGCTTGTTGAAATAGCTCAACACACCCAGGGATTTTTTCAATCCATCCTACATCAGTAGGTTCGACTCTATTTATCTTACCACTCTTTCCCATTCTTCTTTAAAAACTGAATAACTTATAGGGTTCTTAAATTAAGTTTATTTTAGCTGTCAGGAATCTTAGTATCAAAATGACACTAAGCTTCATACACTCTCAAGTCTTTAGCTCCTCGCTGCCTCTATCTCACTACAACCTTAGCTTTGATAGAGCATCAAAAATAGCTATTTCTCTGGCCGAAATTGCATTTAAAAGCACAATTTAACCTTTCCTTTGATCAATTTTGACAGAGTAAGCCGCAGAGAAAAAAACCCCAAATTTGCAGTTATATTAGCTTTTCAGGAAATACCTTTAAATTGCTCAATTGTATCTATTTAAAATCACGACTTGAGTAGTCAAATGAGTCACCTTGGATGTACAGATGTCCTTCAACGTTCAATTTAACTACTAGCAACGAAATTAGAAAGCCCTAATTTCCCGTGAAGCCATCAACAACTCTCCTTTGTTCAGCAGCGACAATGTCCAGTTTTTTAGTGGTTATGGCTACTCCACTAAGTCCTTCGTCTTTGAATGTTCCTGTAAATGACAAATTTCACCCACATTTACCTCAAACCATACTGCTACCTGTCAAAAGGAATTGCATCTAGGCTCATGATGAGCACGATTTCCTCACAATGTGTAACCACTTGGAATCATGATGTTCCCTGCATCAGCACGTAATGAATTCTCCAGAACATGTAATTAGTCATTCATCATTTCAAATGTGCCAAGATTTGCTAAAATATCAGAGGAATTTGGAGTCGCGATATTCTTGTAGCGCGCCTTTGGTGATTTTGAGCTCCAGCGCTACAAGAATAATTTTAACACTGTTTTGGTTCTTTTTAACAGCTTTTTGTCATTTTGCATAGGGTTTTAAAGCTGTTAGAGTGATGATTATACATGACTTATACTTAGAGTATTGTTTATGAACCCACTATTTGATATGGTGACTTTTAACCCCTTTAACAAAAACAAAGCTAAAGTTTAAAACTTGAATTTCAAAAGCAAGCCCAAAATGTCATATAAAAACTAAAGAAAACTTCCTAAAAGAGGGTAAAATCAAATTAAAGCAAATAAAAATCTTAAAATAAAATGCAAATCAAACTAAAATAAAATGCAAATCAAACAAGATTTGAGGGGACAAATTACAGAAGTAATGTTGAATCTGTCTGATCCAACCCTGATAGTGACTAGGGAAGATAGATTTCATTTTCGAAATGCACTTGATGGTTGAGTGGTGCTCCCGCAACCCTAAATTGGCTCTCTGATTTATCCAAGTCAAATTCTCGAATAAATAATCAATAAGCAAACCTAATCATTCACTTTATCATTCTTTTATAAATTTCACGGTGCATGCCCTAGCGTTTGCATGCCTAGGTCGCTTTTCTCTTCTAATTTTTAGTTGACTTGCAAGCATTACTTTTTGTGTGCATGAAGGCTTAATAAAGGTGTTTCTATGCATGCATCATGAAATATGTCTCGCATGTAATGCATGCAAGTGGCCCCTAGTTCCTGTGGCCCTCTTTTATCTACTGATGATATAATAACCATGATTAAGATCTTATTTTTATTTCAATGGTATCAATACTCGTTCAATTCCCTGAATGTCAGTACCAACTCGAACTTATGGGAATTATATAGGTTAGCAGAATGGTCCTATGTACTTAAGAAGAAGAGGACATTATAGTACTCCCCACTCAAAATTGCTTGTCCTCAGGAAACTGTAATGTTGGGTGCCGCAGTACATGTTCTCCTTCCCAAGTGGCCTCTTCTATTGGTATTTATTTCCATTAAACCAAGTATTCTTGAATGATCTTGTTCCTTAATTTTCTTTCTCGAACTTTAAGGATTTGTTCTGGAACCAAAATCAATTGCCCCTCATCATTAAGGGGGGGTAGCTCTGGTGAAGTAAAATTATGTTGACCTACTATTTTCTTGAGGTTGGACACATGGAATAAATTATGAATCTTTATTTCTTGTGGTAGCTCGAGCTCATATGCTACCTCTCCCGCTTTTTATATTATCTTGTAAGGACCATAAAAGCGAGGATTAAGTTTCTCTGCTCTTTTATTTTTAGGGGATGATTGTCTGTAAGGCTGTAGACGTAAGTATACCTAATCCCCTACCTCAAAACTGCGCTCAATCCTTCGTTTATATGCATATATATTTTGTTTATTTTGGGAAACCTATATGTTTTCTTTCAATATCTTGAGAATATATTGACTTTCCTTAATCTACTCCTTGTCTTTAGGATCCCTGCTATCACCAAATATCAAGTCTTCAAAAGATAAGGCATCATAAACATACAATGCTTTAAAAGGATTCATACCCATGGAAATTGTTGACACAGGGTCTTTCGACAGGGGTTCACTCTATTGTCAACAACACCAACAACCCCTTATTCACCATCCTGGAAAGGAGTTACCCTTCCCAGCAACACCTACAAAGAAGGTGAGGTCTCACCTGAGGCAGATAAGGGTGATGCAGGAACCAAGCTTCCGTAGTTATGAAGAAGATATGTGTGCATTAACCAGAGATTACAATATTCACTGTACTCTACTAATCAACTATTTGCATCAAAATAAATTAGCATTAACCAACCACATGTATTCACATACACCAACATAGAAAATCTAAATAACCCATTATCACATCATAGCATAACGCCAGAATTCACAACCGAACATCTTCATTCATTAACATCTGCAGAAAAATTCGTCGCAGAAATAGTCAAAACATAATACCATAGTTACAACCAAACTCAAAAGATCACATTAATCTCCTAAACTCCAATTCCCTTAGGCTTACAATAAACTTCTATTTGTATGCTTCTATCCTATTAAAAAATGGCCCATTTTGGCCGACTTAGCAATTAAATATTCTAAACTATTCTTGCACTTCCTTAGACTTCGCGGCAATTCCTTCTTTCACGGGATTTGGATTTCGTTGCTTTCGGCTTCCGCTCTTCCTATGGATCTATCCCGTGCCAACACAACCCCAACACAAACTTGTGGCTCATCCTGAGCCACCTCATCTGGACTTTGCTATTTTGCACCCGTCTTGTACTGTGCTCGGTCTCTAAAACTGTTCTTGTTGTCTAGAACTCATTGTTGTGTTTTTCCTATCTCTGTTCATTGGTCACTGGTTCACTGTCATGTACTTCTTGCACTCATCTGCTAGTCTCTTAGAACCTTGATCATCTACCTCTCTAGATTTTACTGGTTCGTTCTTCTGTTGTTCTTGTCGGACCCGAAGGTTATTGGCTTCTCTAAGGTGGACAACAAGCCGATTGCTCCGACACATCTGTTTCGCGCCTTGGATTTTCTCCTACCAGGGTCGGGTGGCTGGCCCCACTGTTCTTCTGGTGTTCACTGGACCCATGAAGCTTCGAACTACCACCACATACTTAGACATCTCAGGTGAAACCTTGTCGTTGTGACACCTGATTGTACTGCCTTCTTTCTTGTCAAGGCACTCATGGACACTTGTCATTCGGGCCCACAGTGCCCCTAGGGTGCTACCACATGAAATGAAGTGAATAATTTCCATAGCCTCCTTAGAATTCCTAACTTAAGCAATAACCTCACTAACTGGAAGCATGGATTTCTTACGTTTGTTAAATGCGTTGGTGCTTGTCTGAACCCCTGGTGCCTGTATTTATGCCTTCTCATTATTCAGGGTGTCTGCCAAAAAAATCCTCTTCGAATCTGCTCACCCCATGCACTTATTCGGTCATCATTTCTCCTGCGTGTGATTACCAGGCGTCCTACATGCGTGGTGGGTGACCGTACCATTCCCGTCAGTTCTTCGTGTCATCCCCATGCAATGTATCATTCGTGGTGCTAGCGGCCATGCTGCTGCCATGTATTCATACGTGCTTGGCACCAACACTGCTTCCGGCCATTCAATCATCATTTCTGTCCAACAGATCTATCATCTCTTCCCATTCTGTCTACTGGTTGGTTGGTGTTGATTTGACGAGATGGTAATCCGCCCGCTGTCATAGCGATCCTAGTTTTCCTTTTGCGCATCCCTCTTATGCGATACCTCTTCTTTTTTTTTTTACTGTTGTGTCGGATCACAGCGATAGAGCTTTAGCCTATTTATGTTCACCATGCAAGGAAAAAATACCCCATCTAAGGTCTATAGCTACACTGCACCATTGTTAGTGAAAAAATTGATGATATAGGGTCCTAACCAATGCATTTTTAATTTACCAAAGTGTTTCGCGAACTTGTTGTCATATAGAAACACCGTGTCGCCTTTATGAAAGTATCTCTGCTTAATGTAACGGTCATGCCATGCTTTCTAGCGATCCTTTTCAACCTGCTGGTGGAATCCTGCGATGAACCGATCTTCTTCTAAGTGTACTAATTGTGCTAGTCGTTCTTCCAACTCACTGTCATTGCTCATGTCTGTGGCAACTGCAATACGCAAACTTGGAACGATGTATTCCATCGGCATAACTACTTCTTTACCATAGACCTGTTTGAATGGAGTTTGGCCAGTTAATCGCTTGCATGTGGTTCAATAGGCCCAGAGGATCGCTGGAATTTTAAGGTCCCAATCGTCTCGATTTGTGTTGCATACCTTTGTGAGTGTGTGTTCCAGAATTTTGTTGAATGCTTCTATTGTCCCATTTTCTTGAAGGTGGTAGGGAGTGTTCTTCTTATGCTGAACCTGAAACTCCTCCGTTAGTGCTGCGATTGTCTTGTTCACAAAGTGCGCTCCTTGATCGCTTAGTAAAATCTTTGGGCATCTGAATCGAGTGACCACATTGTCGAAGAGGAATCTAGAATTCATTGATGTGGTACAATCCTTGACTGGCGCGGCCTCCGCCCAACGTGTCAAATATTCTGTTGCAATTATGATGTAGCATGATCCAGTGCGTTTTCCTAGAGGGTTAATGGGTCCTAAAAAATCTACCGCCCATTTGTTGAATGCTTGCAGCATGACCTGGGTTACTAATGGCATCGCGTCTCATCTCGATGGTTTCCCTATGCATTGACAGATGTCACAGGTTTTGGCATAGTCAGTGGCATCACTATGCATGGTTGGCCACCATAACTCGGCCATCAGGATCGTTTTCGCAGTAGATCGACCTCATAATGTCCTCCAGCAATGCCATCATGTGCCTCGGCTAAAATATGTTCTTGCTCGTGTGGGAGAACATAGCATCATAATATCTCATTGGGGCCCATCTTGTACAAATATCCTATGATTAGTTGGAAGTCCGCAGCCTTGACAACTAACTATTTCTTCTAACTGGTGGTGAGTTCCTTTGGTGCCTTTCTTGTTGCTAGGAACTGAATAATTGGTTCATAGTAGTCGTCGATCATTTCAAATCTGAATAGCTGAGCGTCTAGTAATCCTTTGTCGATGCTTCGTGGTTCCTCCCCTGACTCAATCGTTGATAGGTGGTCTAGTCCTGCATTCAACGGTCCTGTCTTCACAATGATCTCAAAATCAAATTCCTAAAAGAGCAGTAGCGAGTGGCAAATCCCCCCCCCCCAACATAGGCTTGTTCATCAAATACTTCAGCGTTGAATGGTCGGTGAAAATTTTGAATTGGCCCCCTAAAAGATAATGTCGAAACTTCTGTAGGGCGTAGACCATTGCTAGTCCTTCTCACTCAGTGGTTGTATAATTCTTTTCTGCTGTCGATAGCTTCCTACTTGCGAAATCTATCGGATGGTCGATGTCACCTTCACCTAGTTGGGCCAAGATGACACTGAGTGTGATGGATGATGCATCAACGTGGACATGAAATGCTTTCTTCCAATCTGGGAAGGAAAGGATGGGTGCTTCCATCATCTTTGTCTTCAAAACTTCTAAGTTCTTCTGGCATTCTTTGTTCCATTCGAATTTTGCATCCTTCTTTAGTAGTTTCTCCATGGGTGTTGTGATTGCGGTGTATCCTTTGATGAACTTGCGGTAATAGCCTGTGTGGCCCAACGTCGCCCTGAGTTGCTTACTTGTTGTTGGCGGTGGAAGTTCAACAATGATGGCAATCTTTGTTGGATAAACTAACAGGCCCTCCTTGAAAACAATGTGTCCTAGCAGTATCCCGAATGGGGCACAAAAGATGCATTTATTCAAGTTAAGAGATATCTGGTGGTGACGACATCATTCTAACATTAGTCTAAGGTTCGCAATGTTGTTCTTTACTAGCCCATAGACTGTCCAATCATCCATGTATAATGCGAGAAATTTATGGATATAGTCTTTGAATGCCGCAACTACCAGTCGTGAGAATATTGCGGGGGCATTCTTCAGACCGAATGGCATCACTGTATATTGGTAACACCCCCATTCCAGGACAAACGTGGTCTTATGCCTATCCTCCTTCGCAATCCTAATTTGGTGGTAGCTTGAGAACCCATCCATAAACGAATAAATTTCCTGACCGCCAACTCCTTCGAGTACTTCATTTGTGAATGGTGTCGGGAATAGGTCATGTAAACAGGCATCGTTCAACTTTCGTAGGTCGACACAAATTCTTACTTCACCAGTTTGCTTATCGTGAATGACCATCGGACTAATCCATTCTAACTCTTTGACTGGTTCAATGATGCCGACTTCCAGTATTCTCTCAAGTTTAGCCTGTACTCGTTCCTTGTGTCACGGGTTTAAGTGATATGGTCTTTGTTTAACCGGCTTTGCACCAGGTTTCAGGGGAATCTTCATTTCACTGAGGTCCCTGGAGATTCCCTTCATTTCTGAGAATTTTGTTGGGAACAAATCCTGAAAATCGTGCAACAGATCTGTCATATTCGCAATAGTCGATTCGTCCCAATAATCTCCAATACTCGCAAATTTCAAGTTTTCTTCCGACCCGATGTTTACCTTTATAATCTTCAGCAGCTGGTTGTACTTGTCGGATGGAAGCTTAGGTGCCTTCACGTTGCGATTTCCCTTCAGACTCTGACACATATGTGGCTCTTGGGTCGTCGTCATCATCATTCAGTTCTCCTGATACGTTGTAGCAGTCCATCATCATTTCGGGTGTCATGGTTCATCAGAGTTCTGATAACTGTATTGTTGGTTCCACCTCAAAAATATTCTTCTTGATTTCCTGAAGTGAATTATGGATGAAGGGATTTTTGTCTAAGAAGGAGAATGTTTGGCTAAAGCCAATTGTTAACTGATCCCAAGAAAGTGTATCGAGTCATAGCTCCGTCGTGACATACCAACTCCACAGTACTTCATCCAAAGTATGCACGAAGCCATACACCCACTCCTGTTCCGATCGCGCTTCCATTGGTGCTGAAAAGCCTTCACATGTTCATTTGGGTTACCTTGGCCATCGTATCTTTTTCCATTCCATGCTACGGTGTCGCCGAAACATACCTCTAGGATGCGTTGGCATAGTGGCCAATTTGATATCCTTGACTTATGCTCTGCCCACCAGTGCACAGGAGTATCCTTCAAGGCTTCCTCCAAGGCCAAGAGTTTTTGTGGTTCCACTACCTTTCCTTCGAATTCTATTAAGAAG
This sequence comes from Larix kaempferi, assembly GCA_027924585.1. NCBI lineage: Eukaryota > Viridiplantae > Streptophyta > Pinopsida > Pinales > Pinaceae > Larix > Larix kaempferi. The sequence goes on from BSBM01000456.1 coordinate 15,181,868, forward strand.
TTAATCAAATTTGGTAACCCTTCATACGTTGGTAGTGCGCACTCCTCTATAGCCACCCAACGCATGGACTATGTAATCCTTGCACATCTGCAAAACGATACATTGTGAAGTCCGTTTTGCCAATTTTCCAGTGCCTCGTCTGAGTCCGAAGATGCTGAGCTAGAGCTGCGCCATTCCAACTCCCCTTCATTAGTTGGATTGATGTAATCTTCAGAAATATTATATAGTCTATCCCATCCTTCCCTATCTTCGTCTTTGGTGGGCTCTACGTATCGTTGTCCTTCCGCAGGGTCTGGTGGTGCAACAACCCTTATTTCCCGATCTTCAAATGACATGATCCTCTTCTTGAAATTGATGATTCCCTGATTTTCCATTGCCCAGTTGATTCCCAATAGTGTTGGATACGGACATGGGTTATCTACTATCTGTATAACATCAAAATCGACATATGTTCGAAGTCCTTCAATTTCGACGGGAAGTTGACACACTCGGCCAAGAGGGGTGACCTTGCTCTGGTTTTCCAATCGCAGCTATACTGGTGACCAAGTAATTTGTGGTTTTCCCATTGTTTCCCATGTTTGTTTTGTCAGAATGTTCACATCTGACCCTAAATCCAAAATGATGGAGTCGACATCGAACGCTCCGATTTTTGCCGACATCCTCATTTCTCTACTTTTCTTCCTTTTCTTATGTATGTGATTAACCCTGGGTTCTTGACATCTGCCCTCCTGTCGACTCAATAGCCTGGATATCTCCTCCAATGCCTCCTCATCTTTTGCTAATTCTAAACAACTCCCGATGAATTCTCTTACGGTAGTGGCCTTCCACCGTGATTTCGTTCGATCGAATGTCGGTGGCATATCGTAAATCTCCGCTTGAGGAGATGCATTCCTCTGCCGCCCCAACATTCCTTTTCGTTCCTTTGAGAAGACATCCTTTGCAGCCTCTGCATCGAAGGTGACATGTTTCACTGGTCGAACGGTATGGTCCGGCTGGTCAGCTGTTGTCATTGCTTTTCCTTGTGTCACTATTCCCACTATCGCAGATTGCTTTCTAGCTTCCGCCGATATCTTCTATACTGCTAGTTGGTTCTGGTTCTGGTTCTGGTTTTGGTTAGGTGGATATGGTAGGTTCTTCATCTGCCATCTAGCAATGAGCTGTGGGAAATCTTCGATGCTATGGTCCACTCCACTATAGTACGTACATTGCAGGGATGGGTTGGGGCAATCTCTTGTGAAATCTCCTTGTTTCCCACAATTGTAGCATGTAGGATGTCCTCAACCCCATCCAGTGGCCCCTCCCCTTCTAGCGCCACCACCACGTCTTCCCCAAAATCCTCCAAGTGGCGGTTTGTAATGCACTCACTGATACTGTGGCTACTGATACTGCTATTGTGGGTATTATTAATATAGCAGCTACTGGTACTGTGGTTACGGATACTGCAGTGCACCATACTGTAGTTTCCCATATTGTCCTTGGTCAAATTGTGGCATCTACATAAATTGCGGTTGTTGCTAGGCATACTGCGGCTATTGTAGTCCCAGTTGTTGCTCTTCTCCCTTTACCAGGTATGCGTTCATGTTTTGTTCTTACAACAAATCGTGTGCTCTCCAATCCTTTTCGTCATGCCCCACTGATCAACAAAATTTACAATATAGACTCATCGGTTTTGATACTATCTTCTGTAAGTATATGAAGTCCTCTGGTCGATGCCCCCTAGCATGGAAAATGGGACACCATGGTAGAACTTCCTTGAGAAGGGGGTTCGGCACCCCTGAATTCAAATACTGTTGAAACACTGAACAGTTATCCTTATGATGGCCTTCCATCCTGCATCTGGTGCACCATACATCTGCGCGGTTATTTTCCCTTGCTTCATGTCCTCCAATTGGAGAGTCAACGTAGCCAGTTGTGCTTGAATTTTATCCATTCCATCCCCAATCTCTCCAATCAGTGAAGCCTCTAGTTTCATTGTGATTTATAATGCTTCGGCTTGATCCACAACCTTCTATTGCATCAATAGTCCACTAATATGTGGTACTAGCCCAGCGATAAACCACTCTTTATGCTGCAGGTCGTTTATTGGAAAAATGACTTTCATTATCAGTGTCTTGTATCTCTGATCAAACTCCCATACTGGCTCATTTGGGTATTGCCTAATCTCTTTGAGCTCAGTAATGTATTATGCTTATGACTTAGGTTTTTTAAATTCCTGAATCATCGTTCCATTGATTTCTGCCAACGTTTTTCCTGGAACCTTAGTATATTTTATGAACCAGTCCAGCACACGGCCCAGAAAGGTTGTCGCCAACTCCCCCTTTTTGTTGTCTTCATTTTGGACCTGCTTCACGGTCCACACTGCTTCGCATAAAAACCAAAACTGTTCGGGATCCTCCATCCCGCTTCCTACAAAACTCAGTATCTTTGTATCATCCGCCATCACGGTGTTCCTACTATTATTACTTACTGACGTGCTACTTTTCCCACTACACGTGGGACAACTATGCAAATTATTTGTGTTGTTTCCTTTAAATTGATAGGTGCCATGCGGGGTTGAAGGTATGTGGTAGCTTACAATCCGCCCTTCTTCTGGGGTAGCCTGGTCACCGCCTTCCTCCTTTTAATAAGGGAGCTTTGTCCTCTGTGGCCCTGTTGCATAGTCTTCCCTTCTGGTCCTCTCAAGGGACTCTTGCTCAGTCCTCCTCCTCTTATCAGGATGCCGGAATATCGTTCCACTTCTCAAGGTACCACAGTATTCCTCAACTTCCCTTAGAAATTCGTTGTCACTCATGTCCATCGACCCTGCATATTTCCTAGCGGATTCGTAACTATGCGATACCTACAACCCCTGCACACCGATTTGTCTACTCATCAAAGGATATTTTCATCATGCCCTTTTTGCACACCAGCATCTTAATCCACAGGTTCAGCAACAAGAAAAACCTACCCCTTGGTCCCCTGAAAAATCGTCTCTCTGCATCACTGTAAGAACTGTTGGTATCTATTGCAAACTCGGTGATGTACCCCTCTAGGATACTATCGATCCAGAAATCAACAACCCTTGATACTATATTGTTGACTTGCTTCAGCTATCGAATTAGTTCTGGAGTCCACTAATCTGATCCGACACTCTGGTTGGTATGTCCTCTGAATGTAAACTGCGCAAGCCACTCCTGTAGTATTATTGGAAATTCGGTGAAGAATATCTCATGGATATCCGAGTATATGTGCTTTTGTAACCAACTTTCTGTTGTCTCTATCGGTTTCCTCCTTTCTTCTTTCACAAACTCTTCTGCTTTCTGACTGAACCACTCTTGGATCTCTGGCTTTGTCGGATGCCAGAGCATATCCTCTTCTTTCTTCTCAAGGTCTCGGCAATGGAACCATTTGTTGACACAGGGTCTTTCAACAGGGGTTCACTCTATTGTCAACAACACCAACAACCCCTTATTCACTAGCCCGAAAAGGAATTACCCTTCCCAGCAACATCTGCAAAGTAGGTGAGGTCTCACCCGAGGTAGATAAGGGTGTTGCAGGAACCAAGCTTCCATAGTTACGGAGAAGATATGTGTGCATTAACCAGAGATTACAATATTCATCGTAGTCTACTAATCAACTATTTGCATCAAAATACATTAGCATTAACCAACCACATGTATTCACATAAACCAACGGAGAACATTTAAATAACCCATTATCGCATCATAGCATAACACCAGAATTCACAACCGAACATCTTCATTCATTAACATCTGTGGAAAAATCCGTCGCAGAAATAGTCAAAACAAGATACCGCAGGTACAACCAAACTCAAAAGATCGCATTAATATCCTAAAATTTGATTCCCTTAGGCTTACAATATACTTCTATTTGTATGCTTCTATCCTATTACAAAATGGCCCATTTTGGCCGACTTAGCAATTAAATATTCTAAACTATTCTTGCGCTTCCTTAGACTTCGCGGTAATTACTTCTTTCACGGTATTTCGCTTTCGTGCCTGTCGGCTTCCACTCTTCCTGCGGATCTATCTCGTGCCAATAGAAATATGGTGTGTAGTATTGTAGTAGTGCTCTCCTAGGTGTATCCATTTAATTCATGTCCTCTGCTGACCTACTACATATTTCCTCAAGTATCCCTCAATACACATGTTAACTATCTATGTATGTTCGTTGCTCTAAGGATGATAACTCTTACTCATAGCCAAATCTATCCCAACCAACCTAAAAATATCCTGCCAAAATGATCATGTGAACTTGTTGTCCCTGTCAATGACAATGGTCTTAGGTAACCCATGCAACTTGAATATCTATTTGAAAAACAACTCTGCTACCTCTACGAATGAATGGTTAGAAGGTTTGGAAAATAAATGAGCGAACTTAGTCAACCTGTCAACCACCACGTACAAACAGTCTCTACCCTATACCTTGGGAAACCCTATAATAAAGTCCATTGAAATACTTTCCCATTTTTGCTCGGGAATGGGTAATGGTTGAAGTAGACCCACTGGATGAGTATGCTCTATCTTATTATGTTGGCACATACTGCATTCTCTCACATGCTGCATCACATCATTTTTTAGGCCCTTCCATGAGAACCTCTCTCTAATATGTATGTAAGTCTTAAGGAATCCCTAGTGTCCTGCTAAAGGTGAGTCATGAGAAGCCTGTAGAATATTTTTCTTAACTGTTGATTCGACCACTAAGTAGAGCTTCTTATATTAGATAATGTCATATATCACTCTATACTTGTCATCTTGTACTTGTCCATCCAATATTTTGAAAGCAAACTTATATTTGGAGTGACCAAAAGAAGAGATCTCCAATCTGAGGAAATGCTCATAAGGGATAAAGTGGTTGGTCATCTAGAAAGTGCATCTGCTACCACATTGTTTTTCCCTTTATGTATTCAATCTCGAAGTCACAAGATTGGATCTTACTCACCCATTTTTTCGCCTCTCATTCAATTATTTATGTTCCAAGAAGTATTTTAAGTTGTTATGATCTATATTAATATTAAATATACCACCCACTAAATATTTCCTGAACTTGGTTAGAGCATGGAGAATGGATAACATTTCCTTGTCATATATTGAGTAGTGGCACTAATATTCTTTAAGTTTTCTTCTCTATAATGCAATCGGGTGATTATTCTGCATCAATACTGCTCCAATACCCTCTCCTGAAGCATCACATTCTAGTATGAATGGCTATGTAAAATCTGGTAGGGATAGTACTAGGCTTGAACTCATTACCTTATTCATTTTCTCAAATGTATGTTGTGATGTCTCTGACCAATTAAATGCCCCTTTCTTTGTAATATCTGTAAGTGGTGTTGTTATCTATGAGAACCCGTTGACATACCTCATGTAGTAAGTGCAAAGGCTCAAAAATCCTTTCAAGTATTTTCTTCCCTATAATTCATCCATCAATTAATCTACCCTTGGGATGAGATACATGTTCTTAATTGTTTTCTTGTTAAGAACCATGTAGTCAATGCACATGCACAAGTCCCATCTTTCTTTTTGACTAATACAACTCAATATGTGAATGGACTAGAGTTGGGCCTTATGTATCCCAATTTGAGAAACTCTTTGATTGTAGTTTCAATTTTATCTTTATATCTTTTGGGGTTTCAGTAAGGGGTATTAATGACTGCGTGGGTCCCTTCCCCTAACTCAATAATGGGCTCAAATCCCCGATCCAGAGGCATACCTGATGGAATATCTCTGAATACATTCTCATGCTTCTGTAATAGTTCTTGTATGTCTATTGTATGTTGTGTGGCATTATCTAGTGGATTTATGAATGTAACCAAGCATTTAGTTTCCCACTCTATGTCTCCCTATCGGATCATAGCCTCCATCTTTGGAACTAGCCGATGAGGAAATTTTTTCACTTTTGAGGGAGGTGCACGATCCTACCCTTATGAAGAATTCACATGAGGACACTTCTAAACTTTCTTATCATTTGGGTGAGTTGTTTCATTCTCCTGCATCCCACACTTCCATATTTTGCAACATTCATCCTAATGAGGTATGGGTGAAAGGTTTATTTTTTATGGTGCCACATGAGGAGTGTGAAACTCCTACCTCTCCTTTTGATGATGACATGACTAGAGCACCTAATTATTTACATTTGCAGCAGCATATTGTTTTACCTTATGATGATACATATCTTCATGGATGCACTTACGATGTTCACTTGAGTCACTTGAAGACTCTTGATTTTCCTTGCTCCTTGCTTAGTTCAATTCATGTTGGAGGAACTTCATTAATTATTTGGGTAAAGATACATATGATTGGAGCAAATGTTTATTGGTAGCAACATCCTTTACTATTACTTGATGATACCCATGTTCATGGATGCACAAATTCTACTTATGTGAGCCCTTTGAAGGCTTCTTGTTTTCCTTGCTCCCTACTTGCTTCAGATTTTAGTGGAGGCTCTTCATTCACTTCTTGGATGAAAGAACGCATGGCTGATTATTTTGATGCATCTTACATCCTTTTGGATCATCATTATAGGACATGGTATCCTCACCTATATCATTGGATCAAATTTGATTGGTCACTTCAAGCTTGTATGCACTTGGAAAATGGTGGTCTACTCACTTGGAGGTATAAGCACTTTCATGATTCTTTGTTGAGGAACCTCCTTGATGTACATTTTTATTATGTTGTTATGTACTTTGATGATATATATTTTGTACTCATGAAGTTTGGAAGTATGCATACAAGAAAATGGGATCCATGAGCTTTCTTTCCTGATGGTATGCGCTAGAGAGCACTCTTAATTGTTGGAGTGCAATACAAGCAATGGGACCCTAGGATAATTTTTAGTCCCATTGATTTCAAAGTAGTATGGGAGATTGATTCCCCACTTAATGAAGTGATTTTAATCATAGTAGTACAACAGGGAGCATGGTGGTTCCTCTCCAAAATATTCATGGGATCTCGAAGACTGAAAGTTGGGAAACTCAGTGGCAACTTCAAGAATTACAATGGTATCATAAGGGGTTTCCAAAATATGAAAGAGGTAAAGAGTAATTGTGCAAACATGGTTTTGATGGATTTAATTAAAATTTTGGTGTTTAGTGGTGATTCTACAGGGGATATCAAAATGAAAATAAAATCCACATCTCCTTGCTTTTGGAAACACACAATTGTAGTGCATGGGTGGCTCTACTTAAGGTTTCAGAAGAGAAGTTTTGGGAAGAAAAATTTTGGAAAGAAAGAAGCTTCTTCCACATACATGTCTTGAAATTGCTTGAGGACAAGCAATATTGGGAAGGGAGGATTTGTCATGTCCCAAAATTTTGTGTTGGGTCACAATGGCCTAATCCCTTAGCCATACTCATGAGAATTGTCAAATTGATGCTAAGGGTCAAATAAATGCCAAGAATGAAGTCCAAGTTAGTAATAATGTGAAATTGGATCCAAATGGACAAGGTGGATCACATTAAGAAAAATTCCCAATTCAAAGATGTAATATACCCATCCAAATGAATTACCATGGAGGAAAATTACTAGTTCCCTAGGTTGGGGGTGGAAGCTTCGGGATTTGAAATAAGGGGGGTAATAAATGATGTTTGAACATTAGAATGGCATAAATATTTAATAAAGGAGATAACTAAATAAATACAAGGGAAAATGAAAGTGGAAATTGATCATGAATACACATGGAGGATGTGGGACCCACACAAGCTATATTTTCTATGCCACATGGCATCCTCCTATTGTCATTTCGAATCCCTAAGAAGCCCAAGGTTATTGGGATGAGTTGGAAGGTAAATATACTTGGAAATAATCAATTAAGGTCGAATTGGAGTGGAATATTAACTCCCATGGAAGAGGAAGAGGCATTTTAGAACTAGTGAGACACTTGGACTATATTCCCTAGCTCTATGACAACAATTATGAAGATTCAATGACAACTATGACACAAATCAGACCAGAAGGCTGACATCTAACATATATGACATGTCAGGGATAAAAATAACTTCCAAGAGGGTGCTCAAGTAAGTTAGGGCAGCCAAAAAGATACCAATTCGAATTTGGAGAAGGAGAGGGCTAGAATTGGAAGGACAAGGTTGCAATATACTTGTTCTTCTTACTATATTTCAAATTTTCAGATGGTGGATTGCATGGAGGATTCTCATGGCATGGAAAATCATGAGAAACATGGAAATTTGCATTTACTTTATGTGTTTGAAGAGGATATTAATGAGATCAAAGCACTTGATGTGGTGGGAGAGGAATTTGAGTTTCCTCTTGGAAATGGTGACACAATTTTTGAAGGAGTATCTGATCCCACTACTTTGGAACCAACCGATGATGAAATTTTTTCACTTTTGAAGGAGGTGCATGATCCTACCCTTATGAAGAATTCACACGAGGATACTTCTACACTTTCGTATCATTTGGGTGAGTTGGTTCATTCTCCTACATCCTACACTTCCATATTTTGCAGCATTCATCCTAATGAAGTATGGGTGAAAGGTTTATTTTTTATGGTGCCACGTGAGAAGTGTGAAACTCCCACCTCTCCTTTTGCTGATGACATGACTAGAGCACCTCATTATTTACATTTGCAACAACATTTTTTTTACCTTACGATGATACATATCTTCATGGATGCACTTATGATGTTCACTTGAATCACTTGAAGACTCTTGATTTTCCTTGCTCCTTGCTTAATTCAATTGATGTTGGAGGAACTTCATTAACTATTTAAGTAAAGAGACATATGATTGGAGAAAATTTTTATTGGAAGAAACATCCTTTACTATTTCTTGATGATACAGATGTTCATGGATGCACAAATTCTACTTATGTGAGCCCCTTGAAGGCTTCTTGTTTTCCTTGCTCCCTACTTGCTTTAGATTTTAGTGGAGGTTCTTCATTCACTTCTTGGATGAAAGAACACATGGCGGATTATTTTGATGCATATTACATCCTTTTGTATTAGCATTATAGGACATGGGATCCTCACCTATGCCATTGGATCATATTTGATTGGTCACTTGAAGCCTGTATGCTCTTGGAAAATGGTGGTCTACTCACTTGGAGGTATAAGCACTTTCATGATTCTTTGTTGAGGCACCTCCTTGATGTACATTTTTATTATGTTGTTATGTACTTTGATGATATATATTTTGTACTTATGAATTTTGGAAGTATTCATACAAGAAAATGGGATCCAGAAACTCTTTTTCCTGATGGTATGGGTTGGAGAGCACTCTTAATTATTGGAGTGCAATACAAGCAATGGGACCCTGGGATAATTTTTAGTCCCATTGATTTCAAAGTAGTATGGTAGATGGATTCCCCACTTAATGAAGAGATTTTAATCAGAGTAGTGCAGCAGCAAGCATGGTGGTTCCTCTCCAAAATATTCATGGGATCTTGAAGTTGGGAAACTCAGTGGCAACTTCAAGAATTGCAATGGTATCATAAGGGGTTTCCAAAATATGAAAGAGGTAAAGAGTAATTGTGCAAACATTTTTTTTATGGATTTAATTAACATTTGGGTGTTTAGTGGTGATGTTATAGGGGTTATCAAAATGAAAAATAAAATCCACATTTCCTTGCTTTTGGAAACACACAATTGTAGTGCATGGGTGGCCCTACTCAAGGTTTCAGAAGAGAAGTTTTGGGAAGCAAAATTTTGGAAATAAAGCATGTTATTCCGCATTTATGTGTTTAAATTGCTTGAGGAAATGCAATATTGGGAAGGGAATATTATTCATGTCCCAAAATTTTGCATTGGGTCGCAATGGCCTAATCCCTTGGCCATACTCATGAGAATTGTCAAATTGATGCTAAGGGTCAAATAAATTCCAAGAATGAATTCCAAGTTAGTAATAATGTGAAATTAGATCCAAATGGAAAAGGTGGTTCAGATTAAGTGAAATTCCCAATTCAAAGTTGTAATATACCCATCCAAATGAACTGCCATGGAGGAAAATTACTAGTTCCCTAGGTTGGTGGTGAAAGCTTTGGTATTTGAAATAAGGGGGGATAATAAAAGATGTTTGAACATTAGAATGGCATAAATATTTAATAAATGATATAAATAAATAAATACAAGGTAAAATCGAAGTGGCAATTGATCATGAAGACACATGGAGGATGTGGGACCCACACAAGCTAGATTTTCTATGCCACATGAGATCCTCCTCTTGTCATTTCAAATCCATAAGAAGCCCAAGGTTCATGGGATGAGTTTGAAGTTCAATATACTTGGAGAGAATCAGTTAAGGTCGAATTGGAGTGGAATATTAACTCCCATGGAAGAGGAATAGGCATTTTGGAGCTAGTGAGACACTTGGACTAGATTCCCTAGCTCTATGACAACAATAATGAAGATTCTATGACATCTATATCACAAATCAGACCTGAAGGATGAAATATGACATATATGATATTTCAAGGCTAAAAATATCTTCCAAGAGGGTGCTCAATTGAGTTAGGGCAGCCAAAGAGACACCAATTCGAATTTGGAGAAGGAGAGGGCTAGAATTGGAAGGAAAAGTGTCATACTTGGGAATCTCTTCCCAACTTGAGTTGGCATGAATCTATTGGGAGGAATTCGACCCATGGAGGACCTTATAACTTTATATAAGACAATAACAAAGAAGTATGGTAGCTTTTGATCATTTTAGAATTTTCATTTTGCATTTGCAGAGAAGTGCTAGTGGAGTGCTACTCTACTTGCCTTAGCACGAATTTCTAGGGTGAAAGATTCCGATCCTTGTTGGTAATTGGAAAGGCCATTCATACTTTTCATTTGGAGATTTAATGGATTCTTTTGTTACAGGTTGAATCTACAAGGAATCTCATGGTCACATATATTTCAGCTTGCTTCTACAACCATTCTTTTATTTCTTGGCATATTCTTGCTCCTTGAGGAGAGGTGCACTTGTTGAGGTGATGAAATATTTGGGATATCTCTTGAGGCAAAATATATTTGTAATTAGATATATATACTCTGGTTTTACTTCTCATGAGACTCTCAGTTCAAAATACTAAGTGGATTTATGTAAAAATACCGAACAATGCATAAATGATGCCATTTCCCCTAGATCTTGTTGTTGGAGTTTGAAGAGACACTATTTAGACTTATATCATTTATTATCTATGATTTTGTTGATGTATAGAGTTATATTAAAGTTATGAAGAAGTTTCATTAACGGATAATAGGCCCTTGGCACCTAAAATTCGAATTTCATAAGTCATGGTTAAAATAACTAGCTTTTCCCCCTATGTGAAATATTGCATATAAACATATCATTTTAAGGAGTTGAAAAAGGCCATAAGAACTAATTAAGGATACATTTGGGAGATAATTAAATCCACTTATCATTACCATACCTCTTTTCATAAACATGGAAGGTTTTAACAACATTTGGGAAGCCATCTTTGTCCACTACCCTTGGGGGATTTGAAGCTCGAAATTACTAGTAATCGTCCCTACTTTGTCCAGATTGTAAATGAACGTTGAAGAAGTGTTTTAAGGGTTTTTAAGCATCCATAATCCTATTTTATATGTATTAATACCTCTCAAATACCTCAAGACCCATTATACAAGAATTTGGATTCATTTATAGATCAAGAGACCAATACTAGTCAAAGAGAAATTGATAGTCAAACTCCCTACTTTGGCCAGAAATTAAAGGAGAGTTGAAGAATCCTATTGAAGAATATAAATCATACTTGAACCTCATAATTATGTCCTAATATCATCAATACACCTTCTGTAACAATTTGGGAGCATTTGGAGTCATTTGGAGACCAAGAGACCAATACTAGTCAAAGGTCGAACTAGTGGAAAAAGTTGAAAATTTCACCATTTTAATCAATTTCAAAAAAGGAACATTACAATGGTATTAGAGAATGATATTAGCACCTGATGTGGTATAATATTCATGAGGACAAGAATTTAGGGACCACCATTAGATATTGAAACCAAAAGTGCTTTTGTTGAAGAGGAAAAATTAGGAAAAGAAGATAATTTTTTTAGGAAACTATGGCTAGGGATGAAAAGGGAACCTCAGATGATATTGAGGAGTATAGGAAACTCATTAAACCCCTATTTGAAGACATGAACAATCATATAAGGAATGTATTCAAATTTTTTGCTAGCCAACTTGGGATAAAAGGAGTAATAGGAGGCAGCAGTAGTTCTCATCATGAGGAAAAGAAGGTAATGGGTGAGCATATCTTCTCAAGCACAAGACCCCATAATAGAGATAATGAATTTTAGAATGTAGCAAGGCCTACCACGCCTAAATTTATTGATTCCAAAGAAAATATTAATACTCCAATTGATGCGCAAGAACTTCTAATTGAATGGAAAAATTTGAGTGAATATTGCAGAAACATCCTACCATTTGATCAATACCTCATTGCCTCAAACAAGCTCAAGATGAAGGAAGGCAATAAGAATCCATTTCAAAATAGAGATTCAAAATATATTGATCTTAATGAAACCAAGGGGAAAGATGAATCAGCTTGCTTGAAGGAGCAAAAAGAGGAGACCCATGAACCACCTAGTTTTGAAATAGGTGAAGTAGAAGAAGCAGTACATGAAGAGGACCGAAACTCACTCCCAAGTGACTCTGAAAAAGACGAAGAGACATCACATGGGTATGAAGAAGGTTCTATTGAAAGTATTTAAGATCATTTTGAGACCCATTCTACCTTGGAAAGGAAACAAAGAGCAATGTGCAACATCAAAGGTAATTTCATATCTTTGCCTTTTTATAGAAATAATTTGGTTGGTTTTAATGAATTATTACATGATGCATAATTGAAGAATGATGAGAATATTCATAAACTCAAAATACAAAAAGAGAAACTTCTTGAAAGGTTTCAATATACTTGTTCTTCCTCCTATGTTTCAAATTTTCAGATGGTGGATTTGCATGGAGGATTCTCATGACATGGCAGATCATGAGAAACATGGAAATTTGCATTTCAGCTTGATGTGTTTAAAGAGGGGATTGTTGTTAAGATTTAATATGCTAAGATAGAGAATATCAGTATTACATTCCATTTCACAACAATAGCATACACAAGATCAATGAAAGAACAACAAGCACAGCATAAACACAAGAAACACAGATTTATCCTGGGAAACCCTCATGGGGTAGAAAACCCAGCAAAGCTTCCTCGATATAGATGACTAGCAAATACAAAAGATGTAATACAAAAAATGAGCACCTTCTCCTTCATAGAAGATATCTCTCTCACCTATGCGCCACTCAGAAGTGAGTGAATGTGTGTTAAATGAAGAGCACACCTCCTTTATTTATACACAACTTCGACTTGACCTTTACACTAACTAGGTCGGCCCCAAATTAACCATTTAACATAATGTGACAGGGCCGACCCCACAAGGGTGGTCTAATAACCTTTTAACCCACATGACTCATATAGGGCCGACCCCCACTGGGGAAGTCTAATAACCCAAGTTACCACATTCTCCAACCTGGAATAAAACATCTTTGGATATACAATAAGGTCTTCATGGAGGAATGAAACATCTCCGACATAATAAAGGACAAATATAATATTCTTAGAAGTTACAATATATCAACACTCCCCCTTAACGAGAAGGATGTTATAAAAACATCTGCAGGAGCAAGGATTCATCGACTACATGATACATGATACATCTATAAATCATTGGAAGCTTTCTTTATACATCATCATCAGTAACTCATTCAGTTACTGGAACATAATCAATACTGGAACATCAACATCGTCAGTATTGAGTCTTCATCTTCTACGACACTCGATCGGCTACAGCATCATCATCTGGATCTACCAATCAACATCATCATCTGGATCCTCACAATCAATAGCATTGTCATCTAGATCATCATGATCAACAACATCGTCATCTAGACCATCACAATCAACAGCATTGTCATCTAGACCATCATGATCAACAGCATCGTCATCTAGACCATCATGATCAACAACATCGCCATCTAGACCATCTTGATCAACAACATCGTCATCTAGACCATCATGATCAACAACATCATCATCTAGACCATCACGATCAACATTTGGATCCTCTCAATCAACAACATTCACATGGAAACATACTCTACAATGTGCAAGATCCAATTACAGGATGATCAATCCCGCTCACTTTAGAACATAAGTCCAAGGATGATACAATCCTATCACATGCATTTTGAACCAAACGTTTAGGGACGATGCAGTCCTATCACATACATTTTGAACCAAAAGTTCAGGGACGATGTAGTCCCGATCTTCTTACAGGATGATCAATCCTTCTCATTTTAAGACATCTCTCATGTCTAGGGATGATGCAATCCCGACCACAGTGCTAGTCCTTTTTCATACTGGATGTGACCTAGATTAAATCTAGGATATTACCACCTGTGAATGATCACCTGCTGCTGCACTGAGCAGTCCAGGAGTGAATATTACATCATTACAGGACCTTTGAATGATCAGCTGCTGCTACACTAAGAAGTCCAGGAGAAAACATTACATCATTCCAATCAACCCCAGAGCCAGTACTATTTCAACTAGGAGGCGACCTAGATCAGATCTAGGATTTATAACCTGTGAATGGTCACCTGCTAATCCAGGAGCGAACATTACATCATTACAGGACCTGCGAATGATCATCTGATGCTACACTAAGCAGTCCGGGAGTGAACATTACATCAGTCCAGTCAACCACAGAACTAGTACTATTTCAACTGGGGTGTGACCTAGATCAAATCAAGGATTTACAACCTGTGAATGATCACCTTCTAATCCAGGAGCGAACATTACATCATTACAGGACCTGCGAATGATCACTTGCTGCTACACTAAGCAGTCCATAAGCGAGAATTACATCATTCAAGTCAACCAAAGAGCTAGTACTATTTCAACTGGGGTGTGACCTCGATCAGATATAGGATTTAAAACATGTGAATGATCACCTGCTAATCTAGGAGGAAACATTACATCATTACAGGTTTTGTGAATGGTCACCTACTGCTATGATGAGCAGTCCAAGAGTGCACATTACATCATTCACCAACATCTTTAACGAAGACAAGAGTCTATAGATCAATTCAGGGACCGAAGTCCGGGGATGATACAATCCCTCTCGGCCACTAGGGACCACTTCTTGAAGACATATGTCTACAAATAAATTCAGGGACCGAAGTACAGGGATGATACAATCCCTCTCATCCACTAGGGACCACTTCTCGGAGACATATGTCTACAGATCAATTCAGGGACCGAATTCCAAGGATGATAGAATCCCTCTCGTCCAATAGGTACCACTTCTCAACCTTATCATTGATATCATCGACCTCATCGTCGGGACAGGTAACCTCATCATCGACCTCATCGTTGGAACATGTAACCTCATCATCGATACATGTATCCTCATCATCGATACAAGTATCCACATCATCAAAACAAGTATGCTCATCATCGATATACTATCCAGATCATCGACCATATCACTCCCCCTTTCAAGGAGGGTCCTTCTGAAATACACCAAGCTTGTCTCGAAGATACTCAAACTTTACTCGAGACATAAGTTTGGTCAATACATCATTCGCTTGTTCGTCAGTGCTCACATATTCTAGCTTAATAGCTCCTTTCTGCACCATATCTCGTATATAGAAATATCAGATCTCTATGTTCTTTGACTTATCATGGAAGACTGGATTCTCTGTCATCTTGATACAACTATGGTTGTCACACAGGATCACAGTGGGGTCCATCTCTAAGTCAAACAATCCTGATAACAACTTTCAAAGCCATATCGCTTCACAATTAGCAGAGAAAGCAGCAATATATTCTGCTTCAGCTGTGCTGAGAGCCACACTAGACTGCTTCCTGCTAAACCATGAGATCATGGCAGATCCCAGACAATAAATTCCTCCCAATGTGCTCTTCCTGTCTAACACACTTCCTGCCCAATTAACATCTATTTATCCATACAATCTAAAGTCATGATCTCCAAGATAATATAGACCAAACTCTATCGTACCCTTTAGGTACCTCATCACATGCTTTGCTGCTATCAGATGAACACACCTAGGTTCCACTAGATACTGGCTTAAGGTGTTCACAGCAAAGAGTATATATGGCTTGGTATTTGTTATATACATCAATGACCCAATAATCTGTCTGTACAGAGTTACATCCACTAACTCTGATGAGTCATCTGCTAAAACCTTCAAGTTGGAATCCATGGGAGTGGCCATGGTTTTACATTCCAACATATCAAATCTTTTCAAATTTTCCACAACATACTTTCCCTGGTTGAGAAAGATTCCTTTTGGGCCTTGCCATACTTCCAGACCTAGAAAGTAATGCATCAATCTGAGATCTGTCATCTCAAATTTTGTACCTAGCTTCTTCTTGCTTTCCATGATCTGTTTCTCATTCCCTGTCAAAAGGAGATCATCCACATACAATAATAGTATCATCCATAACCTTAAGGTAAAGGTTAGGATGAGCTTTACTTTTGGTAAAGCCCAAGCTTGTCAAGAAACTGTCAATTCTTCCTCTGTGAGTAAACATCATTCACACTCTGCATTGAGTGATCTTCTGCATATCTATCTGTGCCAGCTCCCGTCATATGGGTCTATTGATATGAGCCTCAAGATCATTCAAACTCTGTGGTGAGTTCCTTCTTGCATCCATGTCATCTGTATATAGAAACCATCTTCAACCCTGTAGCAAAGGTTGAAATCCTCATCACCCATGGTGGTAATTAAGCTCATTGATCCTAGGTACCCGTATAGAGCCTGATTCACACTTCTTCTTCAATTTCACCATTAAGAGAATTGTCCTATCTAGCCACTTGGAGCAAATATCTCGTCATGATCCTCTTCCTCTTTCTCAGAGAATCTTCTAGCCACAAGCCTTCTATAGTATGTTTGATTTGTAAATCTTATTTTTGAACATCCATCACTTGTTCGGCGTTCATCATTCTTCATGATCTTTCCTACAAATAAAATTTAATTACATGATTAGTAATACGTCATAATCATCAAATCATGTTTGACATGATAATCTATTATGCATACATATATGATTCACACAGTTATGCAACTATCTTGACTAGTACTTTGACACAACACTTTTCCACATCCTGTATGCATACAATGGCTATCGGCTACAGCATCATCATCTGGATCTACCAATCAACATCATCATCTGGATCCTCACAATCAATAGCATCATCATCTAGATCATCACGATCAACAACATCGTCATCTAGACCATCACAATCAACAGCATTGTCATCTAGACCATCACGATCAACAACATCGTCATCTAGACCATCACGATCAACAACAATGCCATCTAGACCATCTTGATCAACAACATCGTCATTTAGACCATCACGATCAACAACATCATCATCTAGACCGTCACGATCAACATTTGGATCCTCTCGATCAACAACATTGACATGGAAACATACTCTACAATGTGCAAAATCCAATTACAGGATGATCAATCCCGCTCACTTTAGGACATAAGTCCAAGGATGATACAATCCTATCACGTGCATTTTGAACCAAACGTCCAGGGACGATGTAGTCCCGATCTTCTTACAGGATGATCAATCCTTCTCATTTTAAGACACCTCTCATGTCTAGGGACGATGAAATCCCCATCTACTTACAGGATGATCAATCCTTATCTCTTTAAGACACCTCTCATGTCTAGGGATGATGCAATCCCAATCTACTTACAGGATGATCAATCCTTATCGCTTTAAGACATATCTCATGTCTAGGGACGATGCAATCCCGACCACAGTGCTAGTCCTTTTTCATATTGGATGTGACCTAGATAAAATCTAGGATTCTACCACCTGTGAATGATCACCTGCTGCTGCACTGAGCAGTCCAGGAGCGAATATTACATCATTACAGGACCTGTGAATGATCAGCTGCTGCTACACTAAGCAGTCCAGGAGCAAACATTACATCATTCCAATCAACCACAGAGCCAGTACTATTTCAACTAGGTTGTGACCTAGATCAGATCTACGATTTACAACCTGTGAATGATCACCTGCTAATCCAGGAGAGAACATTACATCATTACAGGACCTATGAATGATCATCTAATGCTACACTAAGCAGTCCAGGAGCAAACATTACATCATTCCAGTCAACCACAGATCCAGTACTATTTCAATTGTGGTGTGACCTAGATCAGATCTAGGATTTACAACCTATGAATGATCACCTTCTAATTAAGGAGCGAACATTACATCATTATAGGACCTACAAATGATCACTTGCTGCTACACTGAGTAGTCCATAAGCGAACATTACATCATTCAAGTCAACCACAGAGCCAATACTATTTCAACTGCGGTGTGACCTCGATCAGATCTAGGATTTTAAACCTGTGAATGATAACCTGCTAATCTAGGAGCAAACATTACATCATTATAGGTTTTGTGAATGATCACCTACTTCTATGATGATCAATCCAAGAGTGCACATTACATCATTCACCAACATCTTTAACGAAGACAAGAGTCTACAGATCAATTCAGGGACGGAAGTCCGAGGATGATACAATCCCTCTCGTCCACTAGGGACCACTTCTAGAAGACATATGTCTACGAATCAATTCAAGGACCAAAGTACAGGGATGATACAATCCCTCTCGTCCACTAGGGACCACTTCTCAGAGACATATGTCTACGGATCAATTTAGGGACCGAATTCCAGGGATGATAGAATCCCTCTTGTCCAATAGATACCACTTCTCAACCTTATCATTAATATCATCGACCTCATCATTAGGACAGGTAACCTCATCATCGACCTCATTGTTGGAACATGTGACCTCATCATCTATACATGTATCCTCATCATCGATACAAGTATCCACATCATCAATAAAAGTATCCTCATCATCGATATAGTATCCACATCATCGACCATATCACTCCCCCTTTCGAGGAGGGTCCTTTTGAAATACACCAAGCTTGTCTTGAAGATACTCAAACTTTACTCCAGACAGAGGTTTGGTCAATACATCATTCGCTTGTTCGTCAGTGCTCACATATTCGAGCTTAATAGTTCCTTTCTGCACCATACCCCATATATAGAAATATCTGATCTCTATGTTCTTTGAATTATCATGGAACAATGGATTCTCTGTCATCTTGATACAACTATGGTTGTCGCACAGTATCACAGCGAGGTCCATCTCTAAGTCAAACAATTCTGATAACAACTTTCAAAGCCATATCGCTTCACAATTAGCAAAGCAAGCAACAGTATATTCTGCTTCAGCTGTGCTGAGAGCCACACTAGACTGCTTCCTGCTAAACCACGAGATCATGGTAGATCCCAGACAATAACATCCTCCCGATGTGCTCTTCCTATCTGATACACTTCCTGCCGAAGCAGCATCTATTTAGCCTTACAATCTAAATTCTATCTTACCCTTTAGGTACCTCATCACATGCTTTGCTGCTATCAGATGAACACACATATTTTCCACTAGATACTAGCTTAAGGTGTTCACAGCAAAGAATATATCTGGCCTGGTATTTGTTAGATACATCAATGACCCAATAATCTGTCTGTACAGAGTTACATCCACTAAATCTGATGAGACATCCTTTAACAGCTTCAAGTTGGAATCCATGGGAGTGGCCATGGTTTTAGATTCCAACATATCAAATCTTTTCAAATTTTCCACAACATACTTTCCCTGGTTGAGAAAGATTCCTTTTGGGCCTTGCCATACTTCCAGACCTAGAAAGTAATGCATCAATCTGAGATCTGTCATCTCAAATTATGTAGCTAGCTTCTTCTTGCTTTCCATGATCTGTTTCTCATTCCCTGTCAGAAGGAGATCATCCGCATACAATAATAGTATCATCCATAACCTTAAGGTAAAGTTTAGGATGAGCTTTACTTTTGGTAAAGCCCAAGCTTGGCAAGAAACTGTCAATTCTCCCTCTGTGACTAAACATCATTCACACTCTGCATTGAGTGATCTTCTACATATCTATCTGTGCCATCTCCCGTCAGATGGGTCTATTGATATGAGCCTCAAGATCATTGGAACTCTGTGGTGAGCTCCTTCTTGCATCCATGTCCTCTGTATATAGAAACCATCTTCAACCTTGTAGCAAAGGTTGAAATCTGCATCACCCATGGTGATAATTAAGCTCATCGTTCCTAGGTACCCATATAGAGCCTGATTCACACTTCTTCTTCAATTACACCATTAATAGAATGGTCCTATATAGCCACTTGGAGCAAATATATTTTCATGATCCTCTTCCTCTTTCTAAGCTAATCTTCTAGCCACAAGCCTCCTATAGTATGTTTGATTTGTAAATCTTCTTTTTGAACATCCATTACTTGTTCGACGTTCATCATTCTTCATGATATTTCCTACAAATAAAAGTTAATTACATGATTAGTAATACTTCATAATCATCAAATCATGTTTGACATGATAATCTATTATACATACATATATGATTCACATAGTTATGCAACTATCTTGAATAGTACTTTGACACAACACTTTTCCACATCCTGTATGCATACAATGGCTATCTAGATGCCTTCCATCTCTACCAGAACATACTATCGAGAGCATGCACAGCTCTCAACTTGTTATCAAAGAGGTTTCATTCTAGACAAGCAACAATGGAATGTTTGTCCAACTTACCAATCATATGCATATTAGTAGTATATTGTTCAATGCTATATGATGTTTACACTATGCATGATATATACAAATATGCATACAACTATTACGAGCAATATTATTGAATATTCAGAGATTCAAATAACAACTCAAATACTTATCTTTTATGTTTGTGTGGTTACCTCCCGCTTGATCTCTATATGTCTTTGAACTTCTATTCATTCTATCAGGATGGCTTGTAGTCTTCTTATGTAAGGTCTTAGCCTCATCTCCCTCTGGAACTGGAACTTCTTCACTTATGAAGGTGTCCAATTCATTCACTTCTAGGATTAACCCAATCCACTTTGATTAATGAAACTGAATTTGGAGTTGGATTAGGGTTTGTCAGAGAAACCCTAAAAATTCAATCTTTGAATTTCAAACTTAAGAATGGATGGAAAGATTTGGCTTGCTGAGTTGATCAAGCTGTTATACTTCAATTTTTAAAACTAAAAAATTTGACCCCTCAAAATTGCCTTTGAATATTCTGGATTCACTAGACAGGACCCTGAACTAGCGTTTGATACATCCCACCCTTCTGCCCAATCAAAAGATTCGAACCAAATCTCTAAACTTCAATTTTTCTGAGGAGCTTCCAACCGTGGTCACAGACTTCAAAAATTCCAACTTTTGAAAAAGCCCTAATTTTCCATCTTTCCGATCAAAATACCAAACTAGGGTTTGATCAAGCCTGGCCTTCTGCCCAACCAAAAAATTCGATCTTGGTCTCTAAATTTCGATTTTGATGAGGATTATTCAGCCGTGGTCTCCGAATGCAAAAATTTCAACTTTCTTCGAAGCCCTAAATTCCCGCAACAGTGACAAGCCAAGAATGGAGGTGCTCAAAATCCAATTCTGTTTTGACAGAAATATGCACCTAATTGTTTCTGGTGCATCCCTGAAATTACGAATCCACAGGATCTAAAACTTCATCCTGTGGTATCCTGACCTTTTATCTTTCCAACCTCATAGGTCTGATATCAATTGGATTCTCTAATAGATATTTATGCCAAATGTCGCAATGTGACCTGTGTATGGGATAAAACATGAGAGCGAACTTGTAGGGTGTGCCAGGTGTCACTGGTTAAACTTCGGCCTCTGAAACAATTACCTGAGAAACTATGGTTTGTTCTATACCTATAAATTTTTACGAAATTTCATTTGGAGCTTCCTATCCCAAGTTGTGAACTTTTTTCCTAGGTCACATGTTTATGACTGAGATATGGAAGAGGTAGAAACCCTGACCTGTACTTATCATAAATCACAAAGTAAAACGAATCTGAGTATTTCCTTCAGACACAAGGTATAGGGAGATGTTATCTGCGACCTGTAAAGGTTTCAGATCCTGAAACTTCTCCAAAATGGATTTATAGTGAATGTTACACAATGACTGGTTTTTGCTATATAAAACCCTAAGCTTCAAATTGTCGCAAGTGAAGCAAGTGTCGTAAGTGCCATACATTTCCTTCCTTCAGGTTAGCTCTGATACCATGTTAATATTTAATATGCTAATATAGAGAGTATCAGTATTACATTCCATTTCACAACAATAGCATATACAGGATCACTGAAAGAACAACAAGCACATCATAAACACAAGAGACACAGATTTATCCTGGAAAACCCTCATGGGGTAGAAAACCCAAAAAAGCTTCCTTAATATAGATGACCAGAAAATATAAAAGATGTAATCCCAAACATGAGCTCCTTCTCCTTCATAGCAGATCTCTCTCTCACCTATGCGCCACTCACAAGTGAGTGAATTTGTGTTAAATGAGGAGCACACCTCCTCTATTTATACACAACTTCGACTTAACCTTTACACTAACTAGGTCGGCCCCAAATTAACCATTTAACATAGTGTGATAGGGCCGACCCCACTCGGGTGGTCTAATAACCCTTTAACCCACATGAATCATATAGGGCCGACCCCCACTGGGGAAGTCTAATAACCCAAGTTACCACATTCTCCATAGAGGAATAAAACATCTCCGAATATACAGTAAGGTCTTCACGAAGGAATGAAACATCTCCGACATAATAAAGTACAAATATAATATTCTTAGAAGTTACAATATTTCAACACTCCCCCTTAACGAGAAGGATATTATAACAACATCTGCAGGAGCAAGGATTCATCGACTACATGATACATGATACATCTATAAATCATTGGAAGCTTTCTTTATACATCATCATCAGTAACTCATTCAGTTACTGGAACATAATCAATACTGGAACATCAACATCGTCAGTATTGATTCTTCATCTTCTACGGCACTCGATTGGCTATAGCATCATCATCTGGATCTACCAATCAACATCATCATCTGGATCCTCACAATCATTAGCATCGTCATCTAGATCATCACGATCAACAACATCGTCATCTAGACCATCACAATCAATAGCATTGTCATCTAGACCATCACGATCAACAACATCCTCATCTATCCCATCACGATCAACAACATCGCCATCTAGACCATATTGACCAACAACATCATCATCTAGACCATCACGATCAACAACATCATCATCTAGACCATCACGATCAACATTTGGATCCTCTCGATCAACAACATTGACATGGAAACATACTCTACAATGTGCAAAATCCAATTACAGGATGATCAATCCCGCTCACTTTAGGACATAAGTCCAAGGATGATACAATCCTATCACATGCATTTTGAACCAAACGTTCAGGGATGATGCAGTCCTATCACGTACATTTTGAACCAAACGTTCAGGGACGATGTAGTCCCGATCTTCTTACAGGATGTTCAATCCTTCTCATTTTAAAACACCTCTCATGTCTAGGGAGGATGCAATCCCCATCTACTTACAGGATGATCAATCCTTATCACTTTAAGACACCTCTCATGTCTAGGGATGATGCAATCCCAATCTACTTACAGGATGATCAATCCTTATCACTTTAAGACATCTCTCTTGTCTAGGGATGATGCAATCCCAACCACAGTGCTAGTCCTTTTTCATATTGGATGTGACCTAGATTAAATCTAGGATTTTAACACCTGTGAATGATCACCTGCTGCTGCACTGAGCAGTCCAGGAGCGAATATTACATCATTACAGGACCTGTGAATGATCAGCTGCTGCTACACTAAGCAGTCCATGAGCGAGTACAGAGCGAGTACTATTTCAACTGGGGTGTGACCTAGATAAGATCTAGGATTTACAACCTGTGAATGATCACCTTCTAATCCAGGAGCGAACATTACATCATTACAGGACCTACAAATGATCGCTTGCTGCTACACTGAGCAGTCCATAAGCAAACATTACATCATTCAAGTCAACCATAGAGCCAATACTATTTCAACTGGGGTATGACCTCAATCAGATCTAGGATTTAAAACCTATGAATGATCACCTGCTAATCTAGGAGCAAACATTACATCATTACAGGTTTTGTGAATGATAACCTACTGCTATGATGAGCAATCCAAGAGTACACATTACATCATTCACCAACATCTTTAATGAAGACAAGACTCTACAGATCAATTCAGGGACCGAAGTCCGGGGATGGTACAATCCCTCTTGTCCACTAGGGACCACTTCTCGAAGACATATGTCTATGAATCAATTCAGGGACCGAAGTATAGGGATGATAAAATCCCTCTCGTCCACAAGGGACCACTTCTCTGATACATATGTCTACGGATCAATTCAGGGACCGATGTCTAGGTATGATAGAATCCCTCTCGTCCAATAGGTACCACTTCTCAACCTTATCATTGATATCATCGACCTCATTGTCAGTACAGGTAACCTCATCATCGAACTCATCATTGGAACATGTAACCTCATCATTGATACATGTATCCTCATCATCGATACAAGTATCTACATCATCAATACAAGTATCCTCATCA
The DNA here is from genome assembly GCA_027924585.1 of Larix kaempferi. Taxonomy (NCBI): domain Eukaryota; kingdom Viridiplantae; phylum Streptophyta; class Pinopsida; order Pinales; family Pinaceae; genus Larix; species Larix kaempferi. The sequence goes on from BSBM01000456.1 coordinate 15,206,520, forward strand.
TCGATATAGTATCCACATCATCGACCATATCACTCCCCCTTTCGAGGACGGTCCTTTTGAAATACACCAAGCTTGTCTCGAAGATACTCAAAGTTTACTCGAGACAGAGGTTTGGTCAATACATCATTCGCTTGTTCGTCAGTGCTCACATATTCGAGCTTAATAGCTCCTTTCTACACCATATCCTGTATATAGAAATATCGGATCTCTATGTTTTTTGACTTATCATGGAACACTGGATTCTCTGTCATCTTGATACAACTATAGTTGTCACACAGGATCACATCAGGGTCCATCTCTAAGTCTAACAATACTGATAACAACTTTCAATTCCATATTGCTTCACAATTAGCAGAGCAAGCAACAATATATTCTACTTCAACTGTGCTGAGAGCCACACTAGACTGCTTCCTGCTAAACCACGAGATCATGACAGATACCAAACAATAACATCCTCCCGATGTGCTCTTCCTGTTTGATACACTTCCTGCCCAATCAGCATCTATTTAGCCATACAATCTAAATTCATGATCTCCAAGATAACATAGCCCAAACTCTATCGTACCCTTTAGGTACCTCATCACATGCTTTGCATCTATCAGGTGAACACACCTAGGTTTGACTAGATACTGGCTTAAGGTGTTCACAGCAAAGAATTTATCTGGCCTGGTATTTGTTAGATACATCAATGACCCAATAATCTGTCTGTACAGAGTTACATCCACTAACTCTATTGAGTCATCCGCTAACAGCTTCAAGTTGGAATCCATGGGAGTGGCCATGGTTTTAGATTCCAACATATCAAATCTTTTCAAATTTTCCACATCATACTTTCCCTGGTTTAGAAAGATTCTTTTTGGGCCTTGCCATACTTCAAGACCTAGGAAGTAATACATCAATCTGAGATCTGTCATCACATATTCTATAGCTAGCTTCTTCTCTCTTGCCATGATTTGTTTCTCATTCCCTGTCAGAAGGAGATCATCCACATACAATAATAGTATCATCCATAACCTTAAGCTAAAGGTTAGGATTAGCTCTACTTCTGGTAAAGCCCAAGCTTGTCAAGAAACTGTCAATTCTCCCTCTGTGACTAAACATCATTCACACTCTGCATTGAGTGATCTTCTGCATATCTATCTGTGCCATCTCCCGTCAGATGGGTCTATTGATATGAGCCTCAAGATCATTGGAACTCTGTGGTGAGTTCCTTCTTGCATCCATGTCGTCTGTATATAGAAACCATCTTCAACCTTGTAGCAAAGGTTGAAATCCGCATCACCCATGGTGATAATTAAGCTCATTGATCCTGGGTACCCGTATAGAGCGTGATTCACACTTCTTCTTCAATTACACCATTAAGAGAATGGTCCTATCTAGCCACTTGGAGCAAATATCTTGTCATGATCCTCTTCCTCTTTCTAAGAGAATCTTCTAGCCACAAGCCTTCTATAGTATGTTTGATTTGTAAATCTTCTTTTTGAACATCCATCACTTGTTCGTCGTTCATCATTCTTCATGATCTTTCCTGCAAATAAAAGTTAATTACATGATTAGTAATACTTCATAATCATCAAATCATGTTTGACATGATAGTCTATTATGCATACATATATGATTCACATAGTTATGCAACTATCTTGACTAGTACTTTGACACAACACTTTTCCACATCCTGTATACATACAATGGCTATCTAGATGCCTTCCATCTCTACCAGAACATACTATCGAGAGCGTGAACAACTCTCAACATGTTAGCAAACAGGATTCATTCTAGACAAGCAACAATGGAATGTTTTTCCAACTTACCAATGATATGCATATTAGTAGTATATTGTTCAATGTTATATGAATGTTTACACTATGCATGATATATACAAATATGCATACAACTATTACGAGCAATATTATTGAATATTCAGAGATTCAAATAACAACTCAAATACTTATCTTTTATGTTTGTGTGGTTACCTCCCACTTGATCTCTATATGTCTTTGAACTTCTATTCATTCTGTCAAGACGACTTGTAGTCTTCTTATGTAAGGTCTTAGCCTCATCTCCCTCTGGAACTGAAACTTCTTCACTTATGAAGGTGTCCAATTCATTCACTTCTAGGATTAACCCAATCCACTTTGATTAATGAAACTGAATCTGGAGTTGGATTAGGGTTTGTCAGAGAAACCCTAAAAATTCAATCTTTGAATTTCAAACTTAAGAATGGATGGAAAGATGTGGCTTGCTGAGCTGATCAAGTTGTTATACTTCAATTTTGAAAACTAAAAAATTTGACCCCTCAAAATTGCCTTTGAATCTTCTGGATTCACTAGACAAGACCCTGAACTAGCGTTTGATACATCCCACCCTTCTACCCAATCAAAATATTTGAACCAAATCTCTAAACTTCGATTTTTCTAAGGAGCTTCCAGCCGTGATCACAGACTTTAAAAATTCCAACTTTTGAAAAAGGCCTAATTTTCCATCTTTCCGATCAAAATCCCAAACTAGGGTTTGATCAAGCCTGGCCTTCTGCCCAACCAAAAAATTCGATCTTGGTCTCTAAATTTCAATTTTTATGAGGATTATTCAGCCGTGGTCTACGACTCCAAAAATTTCAACTTTCTTCGAAGCCCTAAATTCCCGCAACATTGACAAGCCAAGAATGGAGGTGCTCAAAATCCAATTCTGTTTTGACAGAAATATGCACCTGATTGTTTCTGGTGCATCGCTAAAATTATGAATCCACAGGATCTAAACGTTCCGCCTGTGGTATCTTGACCTTTTATCTTTCCAACCTCATAGGTCTGACCTCAATTGGATTCTCAGAGAGATATTTATGCCAAGTGTCGCAACGTGACCTGTTTATGGGATAAAACAGGAGAGCGAACTTGTACGGCGTGCCACGTGTCACTGGTTAAACTTCGGCCTCTGAAAAAATTACCTGAGAAACTATAGTATGTTCTATACCTGTAAATTTTGATGAAATTTCATTTGGAGCTTCCTATCCCAAGTTGTGACCTTTTTTCCTAGGTCACCTGTTTATGACTGAGATCTGGAAGAGGTAGAAACCCTGACTTGTACTGATCATAAATCACAAAGTAAAACGAATCTGAGTATTTCCTTCAGACACAAGGTATAGGGGGATGTTATCTACGACCTGTAAAGGTTTCAGATCCTGAAAATTCTCCAAAATGGATTTAAAGTGAAAGTTACACGATGACTGGTTTTTGCTATATAAAACCCTAACCTTCAAATTATCGCAAGTGAAGCAAGTGTCGTAAGTGCCATACATTGCCTTCCTTCAGTTTAGCTTTGATACCATGTTAATATTTAATATTCTAAGACAAAGAATATCAGTATTACATTCCATTTCACAACAATAGCATATATAGGATCATTGAAATAACAACAAGCACAGCATAAACACAAGAGACACAGATTTATCCTGGGAAACCCTCATGGGGTAGAAAACCTAGCAAGTCTTCCTCAAAATAGATGACCAGCAAATACAAAAGATGTAATCTCAAACATGAGCTCCTTCTCCTTCATAGCAGATCTCTCTCTCACCTATGCGCCACTCACAAGTGAGTGAATGTGTGTTAAATGAGGAGCACACCTCCTCTATTTATACACAACTCGGACTTGACCTTTACACTAACTAGGTCGGCCCCAACTTAACCATTTAATATGATGTGATAGGGCCGACCCCACTAGGGTGTTCTAATAAATTTTTAACCCACATGACTCATACAGGACCGACCCCCACTAGGAAAGTCTAATAACCCCAGTTACCACATTCTGCACATAGGAATAAAACATCTTTGGATATACAATAAGGTCTTCATGGAGGAATGAAACATCTCCGGCATAAGAAAGTACAAATATAATATTCTTAGAATTTACAATATTTCAACAATTGATGAGATCCAAGCACTTGATGTGGTAGGAGAAGAATTTGAGTTTCCTCTTGGAAATGGTGAGACAATTTTTGAAGGAGTGTATGATCCCACTACTTTTGAACCAAGAAATGAGGAACTTTTTTCACTTTTGAGGGAGGTGCATGATCCTACCCTTATGAAGAATTCACATGAGGACACTTCTACACTTTCTGATCATTTGGATGAGTTGGTTCATTCTCCTACATACTACACTTTCATATTTGCAACATTCATCCTAATGAAGTATGGGTGAAAGGTCTATCTTTTATGGTGCCACATGAGGAGTGTGAAACTCCTACCTCTCCTTTTGATGATGACATTGCTAGAGCACCTCATCATTTACATTTGCAGCAGCATATTTTTTTACCTTACGCTGATAGATATCTTCATGGATGCACTTATGATGTTCACTTGAGTCACTTGAAGACTCATCATTTTCCTTCCTCCTTGCTTAGTTCAAATGATGTTGGAGGAACTTCATTAACTATTTGGGTAAAGAGACATATGATTGGAGAAAATGTTTATTGGCCGCAACATCCTTTACTATTTTTTGATGATACACATGTTCATGGATGCACAAATTCTACTTATGTGATCCCCTTGAAGGCTTATTGTTTTCCTTGCTCCCTACTTGGTTCAGATTTTAGTGGAGATTCTTCATTCATTTTTTGGATGAAAAAACACATGGTTGATTATTTTGAATCATATTACATCCTTTTGGTTTAGCATTATAGGACATGGGATCCTTACCTATGCCATTGGATCATATTTGATTGGTTACTTGAAGCTTGTATGCTCTTGTAAAATGGTAGTCTACTCACTTGGAGGTATAAGCACTTTCATGATTCTTTGTTGAGGAACCTCCTTGATGTACATTTTTATTATGATGTTATGTACTTTGATGATATATCTTTTGTACTCGTGAATTTTGGAAGTATGTATACAAGAAAATGGGATCCAAGAACTCTCTTTCTTGATGGTATGGGTTCAAGAGCACTCTTAATTGTTGGAATGAAATACAAGCAATGCGACCCTCAGATAAATTTTAGTCCCATTGATTTCAAACTAGTGTGGGAGAAGGATTCCCCACTTAATGAAGTGATTTTAATCAGATTAGTGCAGCAGAAAGCATGGTGGTTCCTCTCCAAAATATGCATGGGATCTCGAAGATTGAAAGTTGGGAAACTCAGTGGCAACTTCAAGAATTACAATGGTATCATAAGGGGTTTCCAAAATATGAAAGAGGTAAAGAGTAATTGTGCAAACATGGTTTTGATGGATTTAATTAATATTTTGGTGTTTAGTGGTGATGTTACAGGGGATATCAAAATGAAAAATAAAATCCACATCTCCTTGCTTTTGGAAACACACAATTGTAGTGCATGGGTGGCTCTACTCAATGTTTTAGAGGAGAAGTTTTGGGAAGCAAAATTTTGGAATGAAATCAAGTTCTTCCACATACATGTGTTGAAATTGCTTGAGGAAAAGCAATATTGGGAAGGGTGTATTTTTCATGTCCCAAAATTTTGCATTGGGTCACAATGGCCTAAGCCCTTGGCCATACTCATGAGAATTGTCAAATTGATTCTAACGGTCAAATAAATACAAAGAATGAAGTCCAAGTTAGTAATAATGTGAAATTAGATCCAAATGGAAAAGGTGGGTCACATTAAGAGAAATTCCCAATTCAAAGTTGTAATATACCCATCCAAATGAACTGCCATGGAGGAAAATTACTAGTTCCCTAGGTTGGGGGTGGAAGATTTGGGATTTTAAATAAGGGTATAATAAATTATGTTTGAACATTAGAATGGCATAAATATTTAATAAAGGAGCTAAATAAATAAATACAAGGGAAAATCAAAGTGGCAATTGATCATGAAGACACATGGAGGATGTGGGACCCACACAATCAAGATTTTCTATGCCACGTGGCATCCTCCTCTTGTCATATCGAATCCATAAGAAGCCCAAGGTTCTTGGGATGAGTTGTAAGGTCATTATACTTGGAAAGAATCAATTAAAATCGAATTGGAGTGGAATATTAACTCCCATGGAAGAGGAAGAGGCATTTTTGAGCTAATGAGACACTTGTACTAGATTCCCTAGCTCTATGACAACAATGATGAAGATTCTATGACACCTATGACACAAATCATACCCGAAGGCTGACATATAACATATATGACATGTTAGGGATAACAATATCCTCCAAGAGGGCACTCAAGTGATTTAGGGAAGCCAATGAGACACCAATTCGAATTTGGAGAAGGAGAGGGCTAGAATTGGAAGGACGAGTGTCATACTTTGGAATCTCTTCCCAACTTGAGTTGGCATGAAGCTCTTGGAAGGAATTCGACCCATGGAGGATATTAGAAGTTTATAAAATACAATAACAAAGAAGGATGGTAGATTTTGATCATTTTATAATTTTCATTTTGCATTTGGAGAGGAGAGCTAGTGGAGTGCTACTCTACTTGCCTTAGCACCAATTTCGAGGATGAAAGATTCCCATCCTAGTTGGTAATTGGAAAATCCATTCAGACATTTCATTTGGAGATTTAATGGATTATTTTGTTACAAGTTTAAGATATAGGGCAGCTCATGGTCACATCTATTTCAGCTTGCTTCTACAACCATTCTTCTATTTCTTGTCATATTCTTGCTCCTTGAGGAGAGGTGCACTTGTTGAGGTGATGAAATATTTGGGATAGCTCTTGAGGCCCCCTATATTTGTAATCTGATATATATACTCTTTTTTTACTGCTCATGAGACTCTCAGGTCGAAATACTAAGTGGAGTTATGTAAAAATACCAAACAAGGCACAAATGATGCCATTTCCCCTATCTCTTGTTGTTGGAGTTTGAAGAGACACTATTTCAGTTATATCAGTTATTATCTATGATTTTTTTGATGTATGGAGTGTTATGAAAGTTCTAAAGAATTTTCATTAACAGAGCATAATCCCTTGGCACCCAAAATGTGAATTTCATAAGTCATGGTGAAAATAACTAGCTTTCCCCCCTATGTGAAATCTTGCATATAAACATATGATTTTAAGGAGTTGCAGAAGGCCATCAGAACTAATTAAGGATACATTGGGGAGATCATTAAAGCCACTTATCAGTTCCATACCTCTTTTCAGAAATTTGTAAGGTTTTAACAGCATTTGGGAAGCCATCTTTGTCCACTACCCTTTGGGGATTTAAAGCTCGAAAGTACTAGTAATCTTCCGTACTTTGTCCCAATTGTAAATGAATGTTGTAGAAGTGTTTTAAGGTTTTTAAGCATTCATCAGCGTCTTTTATATGTATTAATACTGTTAGAACATTTTTCTAGCTATGTACATTAATCATTTATTAATGATGATTAATTAGCCCAAGTGATTAATGATTACATCCCTAAGTTGATTAGCTACTAAATGGTCAATTATCATGAACTAGATAGCAAATGTGAACAAGTGCTGAGTCAAACCAGTTATGTGGAGCGCTCCCCAGGGCAATTAATGCACTCAGCATGCCTAGAGCGCCCTCCTCAGGTCATTTAATGCACTCAGCATGCTTCTCTTCTACCTAGGGCGCATTTGCTCTCTTTGTGGACAATCTTGCCTTGTTTTGTCACATTTTTGACCAATTTTAGACTCCAAACCTCTAACCAACCAGTTTCTTCACATGTGTGAGGTCACATGGGCCTGTCCAGTCATTCCCAACATTCACACTGCTGATTCGAACCAGTTTGGGATGGTTTGGGATATTTTGGTCAACCTAGGGGGGTTTGAGATTTTTCTAAGCTAGATCAGTGTGAACACTCCAGATGGATTCGAATTCTTCCAGATTTGTATATATGGGTGTTCTTAACCTTTGTTAAGGTTGGACAGTTAATAATATTGACATTATTCACCAATTCATGTGTATTGTTCTTCATTCATTTAAATTTTTTATGCTAATTCTTGCAAATGTTGTGCAATCTTTCACCAGTGAGGAATCCACAGTAGCTAGATTCAACTGTGCTTGAGATTTTACATGGTATCAGAGCTCTTGGAGCTAGAATTCGAACCAGCAGACTGTTGTAGTGGATTGCCAGAAACAGTGGAGAAACCACATAATTCCTGAGGCCATTGCCTTGAGCTTACTGGAGAAATCTAGTGGCTCCTCTCAGGTGTGATGCTCTCTCGAATGCACCCACTATCCATACAGGGTTCGAATCTGTGAGTGTAGATCCCTCCAGAGTGATTTGAGAGTTGTTTGCAGGTATTGGAGTTCAGCATTGTCAGCAAGTGTGAATTGCAGCAGAGGAGAATGGAGCCATCTCACCCAAACGTGCTCACACCCTTCAACTATTTCGATTGGAAGGCAGAAATGGTGATTTTGCTGAGATCTAAGGGTCTCTACAGAATCACGATGGGCACTGAGGTTGAGCCAAACTCAGCTGTGGAGAAATCCAAGTTTTTTAACAGAATGGATGAGGCATTTGGCCTCCTTTGTCTCAGCATTTCGAGAGACCTCCTGTTTCATGTGGAAAGTCTAGCAACTCCAAATGAAGTGTGGCTCAAGGTTGAGACACTGTTTGGAAAGACTGATGAGATGAGAGGCCACCAGCTCGAAAATGAGCTTGTCTCACTGAGCCCAGGGAATTTCGATTCCATCCAGGACTTCTTCACCAAGTTCAAGAACTTGGTCTTGCAGATCAGACAATGTGGCATAGAGAAGAAAGAAGAACAGTTGGTGTTGTCCATTCTCTCCAAATTGGGTTCTGAATACTCAGTTTTTGTGTCTTCCTTCAACTCCACAAGGCTCACAGTCAGAGGTTGGAAGATGCCATCCTTGGCTGACTTCATGGAGATGCTAACTCAAGAGCAAGACAAGCTGGTCTTGATGGGTTCCATCAAGCAAAAAGATCAAGTTCTTGCAGCTGGAGATTCGAAATGTGGAAGAGGCAAGCAAAAACCCAAGGGTTCGAAACCTCAAGAGAAGAAGAGAAATGATGAGAGGCCCAAATCCTCTGAGGGGGTTTCGAATCCTGTCAAGAACAAGGGAAAGAAGGCTGAGAAGACAAAATGTAGCTACTATCAAAGAGGTTTTCATCCAGAGAGCTCATGCATGAAGAAAACCATAGACACCATGACACATCTCCTACAGAAAAATAATATTCCTCTTCCTGAAAGTTCCAAGAAGAAGGAGTGCATTTCTGAAGACAAGGAGAGCTGCCATGCTTTGGTGGCTAGCTCATCTCATTCACCTTTGTTTATCATTGATTCAGGTGCCTCAAGTCACATGGCTTCCTCAAGAGACTCGTTTTCTGAACTTGCTCCCTACAGTGGCCTCTCAATTCGAATGGGAGATGACTCAGAAATCCCTGCTCATGGCATTGGGAAAATCTCTATGGAGAATGGCTTCTTCTCCAATGTGCTGTATGTACCAAATCTTGCAGCAAACTTGCTCTCTGTGTATCAAATGACACATACTGGAGCAGCAAAGAAGGTGGTCTTCACTCAGGATGAAGTGGAGATATCAGAAGTTTCCACCGGGAAAATTGTTGCAAAGGGTGTTGCAGACCATGACATGAAGATGTACATGTTCTCCCACTTCCTCGAATTTTCTTCACCAAGTGTGCTGCTGTCACATGGGAATGAGACCAGCAAGCTATGGAATCAAAGGTATGGGCACCTAAACTACAGATATCTTCAAGTTTTAAGCAAAGAAAATATGGTAGAAGGGCTGCCCCAAATCAGATTTTCGAGTGGAACATGCAAGGGTTGCATGATTGGGAAAAATCCTGAAAGGAAGTATGACAAAGGGAAGGCTAGGAGGGCTGATCAACCTCTTGGGATAGTACATTCTGATCTCATAGGGCCACTCCCCACACCCTCCTATGGCTGCAGCAAATATGTGCTCACCTTCATCGATGACTACTCAAGGTACTGCTGGTTATTTTTCCTTAAGCAAAAATCTGAAGTCTTTGATTGTTTCAAGAATTTTAAGAGCATGGTTGAGAACTTCAGTGGGAAGGCCATGAAGATTTTGAGGACTGATAATGGTAGAGAGTATGTCAACAACAATTTGCAGCAGCTCTGTCAAGAGCATGGCATTCAGATGCAACACTCAGTACCCTACACACCTCAGCAAAATGGTGTTGCAGAGCGCAAAAATAGAGCACTGAAAGAGATGGCAACTTGCATGTTGCAAGCAAGGGATTTGTCTCCTAAATTATGGGCTGAAGCTATGAATTGTGCAGCATATGTTCAGAACAGGGCACCACACAAAGCATTGCAAGGAATCACTCCGTTTGAAGCTTGGATGGGCCACAAGCCAAATGTCTCACATTTCAGAATTTTTGGCTCAAGGGCTTGGGCCAGAATTCCACCGGAGAAGAGAAAGGCATTGCATCCCCAAAGCAAGGAGTCAATCATGGTTGGGTATGCAGAGGATTCCAAGTGCTACAATCTCTTTGATCCATCCACTCACAAAACTTTCATTGAAAGAAGTGTCAAATTCGAAGAGGAAGAATTTTTGCAAGCTAGTGAACAAGGTGATGGGGAATGCTCATTCCCTCGTCTTGATGATGAAGTAAGTAGTGATTCATTCTCTGATATTTCTGATTCTGATATTGCTGAAGATGATGTTGATATGGATTCTGAACATATCCCTCCCTCAAGGCCCAAGTGGGTAGAGAAAACAATTCAAAGTGCCGGAGAGCTAGTGGGAGATCCCCAAGATGCTAGGAAAACTAGATCTCAATTTCACAATTCCTTTGCATATAATAATTCTGATCTGAGTGAGGCATGTTATTTGATGGTTGGATCTGATCCAATGTAATATTCAGAAGCATGTACAGACCCAAGGTGGCAATCAGCCATGCAAGAGGAGATGAACTCACTCCATGAGAACAAAACTTGGGATTTGGCCCCTCTTCCTCCCAAGAGGAAACTAGTGCAATGCAAGTGGATTTATAGAACCAAAATTGGATCTGATTGCTCTGATCTGAAGTATAAGGCCAGGTTGGTGGCTAAGGGTTACTCTCAGGTCCAAGGAGTGGACTATACAGAAACATTTGCACCGGTGGCAAAGATGGACTCCATAAGACTAGTTTTGGCCATTGGGGCTTCCAAGCGATGGGAGATTCATCACATGGATGTAAAAAGTGCCTTTCTTCATGGGGATCTGAATGAGGAGATTTATATGCAGCAGCCTGAAGGTTTTATTTCTGATCATACACTTGTTTGCAGGTTGAACAAATCACTCTATGGGCTCAAGCAAGCTCCTAGAGCATGGTATGCAAAAATGGACAATTTTCTGCTATCTTTGGGGTTTGAGAGGTGTAAGTCTGATCCAAATGTGTATATGCAGCATGTTAGTGATCTGATATTGATTATTGTACTGTATGTTGATGATCTTTTGATCACTGGTAGCTGCACCAAAGAACTTGACTCAGTTAAGAGAGCATTGCACAGTGCATTCTCCATGACCGATCTAGGATTGCTAAAACAATTTCTGGGTTTGGAGATTGATCAATCTGTGAATGGAATTTCTGTATGTCAGTCAAGGTATGCTTCAGATTTGCTGCAGAAATTTAAGATGGCTGAATGTAAGTCTGCAAAATTTCCATTTCTTTCAGGAGTTAAGCTTACAGAATGGGGTTCTTCACCACTAGTTGACAGTTCGTTGTATAGACAACTAGTTGGGAGTTTGTTGTATCTTACACACTCTCGACCAGATTTGTCTTATGCTGTTGGGGCTGTTGCAAGGCACATGCAAGAGCCTCATGAGATCCATTGGAAGGCAGCCAAGAGGATCCTTCATTATGTTCAGGGTACTAAGTCTTTTGGTATCCATTATGCTGCTGGTTCATCCCTTGAACTAGTAGGATTTACAGATTCTGATTGGGCCGGTGATTGTGTTGGCTGCTTTACTGGGCAGACCCGGGTTTTAATGAAGCGCAGCAACAAAACCCCTTGGCGCACTGGCCCTCTCGGCAACGAGCTGCGCGGCAGCTCGAGGTCTCACCCGAAGTGGCTATGGGGGGGTTAAGGAATCAGGTTTCCTTAACCTGGGTGACGCGGAGATGGCTCTTCCTTGAATGGTTCCTGCGAAATCGGCGGTCGGACCTTCCCGTAGGCCGCTCGGCGCAGCTGCGAGGATTCCTTCCTTGACCGGTCTACTGCGCAGTTTCTCCTTTCTAACGCAGCAGGCAACTATCCCTTGGGTCGACGCGCTAAACACTTCCTCGCCCTTCACATCCAGCACAGTAACGCAGTCTGCTCTCGCCGCAGCGACCGTGCGTTACTACTTCTTTAGTACTTAAGACACTTATAGTTATCAAGGGATCTTTCCAACTCGCTCAAACAGTCACAAAGATAAGACAGAAGTCTTGCATACACAAGTAATGAACTCTAAATAGTTATCATTCACACAAACATTATAACAAGAAGATATAAGTGAAGCTCATCTCCTCGAGGAAAACCACGTCCACGGGAGTGTTATATTAACCAGAAAATGATAGAGTTATACAATATGCTGCGCACACAGCTGCAGCCTTAGATCCTTCCAGGGAACTCCATGCACACAGCTGGGAGCCCTTCTCTCAATCAAGTCTCCTCTCTATGGAGATTACAAAGGCACAGACGTCGACTCAGACTGTCTGGCAACTCAGGGATTAGCTCCTCGGCTATCCGATTTCCTCTCTAGTTCTACGCACTGGGTAGAAAATACAGTGAAGGATAATCAACACATGATCTATCCTTTAGACTGGCTATCTAACAGTCTAACATCTAGCTCTCTCTAACTCTCTAACCCAACCTCTATCCATTACAATTATTCATATATATAGGTGGCCATGACGGTCACACCTTTACAAAACTGTGGTCCTTTCCCAACAGTGATTCCCAAAAACCCTAACCACGCACATGGCTAGGTGTACTGTAGGCGCCGCTTGCAGTCACGTCGCCGCTTCCTGCAGGCTCCGTGAATTCCGGCGCAGCTTGTGGGTATGGGCGATCGTCCTTCGCCTTCAATGCTCTGGTCCGTTGCTCCTCCTTGATCCGAGCAACCATAACTTCTGTACTAAGCCTTTAAATGAGGGTAGCTGAGCCCTCTACTCCATCACCTTATTTATTATGGTAGCTGAGCCACCTTCATTCTTCGATGACGTGCGCGCGAGCTCCACAATTTCCGGTCCGTGATCTGCGCTGAGATCATCCATCTGGCACCGTACTGCGCACCGTCTCCTTCTTACCCAAAACTTAGTGCTTGTCCCAAAATTAGCACTTTCCTTCCATACTCATGCTTTTCCCCAAAATTCGCAGCTTTTACTATAGCTGCGACCTTGGCCCCAACAGGCCCCCAACACTCACTTGTGGCTCGCCCTCGAGCCACTCGCACTAGCGCGTGGTCGTTGGATTTGCGCATCTACGTTTGCTTGAATCTCCGCGAATGTTTTCTGCCATTGCGCAATAGCGGAGTCCAATTCCTCAATACACTGATCAGCTGTTTGCACTGTTTCTGCGGTTGCTTCGCCTTTAGTGAGTGTATCAATGATCTCTTGAGACTCGGCAATCTCTTTGATCTTTGTCTCAATCTGGCCAACGATTTCAGCATATTCATCCATGAATGGCTGAATGCTGTTGGTGAGCTTCTCATCTTCCGTTCTGAGCTTGTGCAGTTGCTGCTGCATTTTGCGCACTTCGCCCATTTTCTTCATCTTTCGCAAGCCTGTTAAGGACTTAGCTTCTTCATTCAGAACAGTGAGAGACTGTTCTGCAGCTTGCACCTGTTCTGATAGTCCCACTTTAAAAGGGAGGTTCACAAGCTCTGACCAAGCTTCCATAGCCTGGTCCATCAGGTTCTTGGCTTCCTGTACTCGACCTTTCATTCGTGTGGAAGCTCTGCTCAATGCTTCAAATTGTACCTGCGCATCATCCGTAAGATGCGCAGCAACGCGAGCTTCTAGCTCAGCAATCTGGGTTTTATGGTCCTCAGCCATAGCAACTTTTTCTTGCTCCAGGGTTTTCGCCCTTTCGCCAATAATTTGAACTTTTGCAACCAGAGGGAGGTCTGGTTGAATCTCGCAAGCCGGCAATTCCTGGGCAATTTCTTCTATTGCGTTTCTGATGCCGGTGTCTTGCGCCTCATAGAGTGCAAGCTTCGCAGAGATATTCTTATGACTTTCTTTCAGCGCTATCTCCTGCGATTGCAGTCGTTGGTTTGCCTGGAAAGTAGAGAGCTCTCTAGCTCTCAACTCAAGAGAAACTTTTTCCTGTACAAGCTGTAAAGTCTCTATAGGAATTATAGACAAATTAATTTCTACAGGTCCAACTGTGCTTACCTGTAGTTCAGCTAGAGGATCTGGAAGTGTCATGCTGGTAGGCGGAATATGCACGACAGTGTGCCTTTCTGTGAGTTCTTCAACTCGCTCATCACTTGGAACTGGTTGTGGCGCCTGCGAAGTAGATGCTGGCGCATGGGTCTGCGCAATCCTTCCTGCGAGACCTTTCAATTCTACAAACTGTAAGTCTAGAGCACTTCGGATGTGAGCATGCGTGTTCCGCATCTCACGAAATTGCTCTTTCAAATATTTGTCGATCTCCGAGGGAATGGCCTCAGTGGGATGCGACACTTTCTGCTTCTTGGTGGCTGGTTCTGTTGAGCCTTCATCGCTTCTTTCCTCAGGGGCTTCCTTGCCCTTATCCTTTTCTTGCGCAGCGGCGGGTGGCATCGCAGGTGCGATGTCAGCTACTGCTCTCCATTCGTCCGACCATGACTTAATGGTTTCTTCGACATCTTCTGTGGTCATTCTGTAAAGACCTAGCGCCCAGTCACCTGGAATGTCGCAAGGCCGAAGGTAGAATTGATGGATGTCGGCAGTAAAAGCCAACTTGCCTGCATACAATGTGGCTGTCTCCTCGCTCAGCCTTGGCATATCTTGTATGGTATCTCGGAGGAGATAGTAGTACTCACAAAAAACAGCGCGATTCATCTTGCGCTTCGCGGGATTAGGGGAATCCCAGAGGTTGATGTAGCGCATGCCGGCAACCTCTCCTGCGCGGCGTGGACGGAACTGAGTATTCGGGGGCTCCTTCCACCCGACGAGAGCGCATAAAATTAGAAGCCACGAAAAATGGAATGATTGGGATGGATTGTCCTGCACATTCAGGCAATCAGCCAAAAAAGAATTCAGCAGGAAGAGAGACCAGTTGTACTGCTCTCCCTCCGCAGCTGCGATAGCGAGCTCTACGACAGCTCCAGTAACTTCTTTCGGTCGGCACTTGGTGAGAAGTCTGCCTGCAAGCAGACTTCCTGTGAAGCGAAGTGCCTCATCTTCAACTGTCGTGAGGTCATAAGCCCGACCTCCTCTTGTCAAGTTATATTTCTGGACCAGCTTTGCAGCAAATTTTCGGTCCTTCTCCTTTCCCGCAAAATGGATATTGGGATCCTTACCAACCTTAGATAGACCGGTGATACGGTGTATCAAATCAACATTTAGATCAATTGGCCTCCCGAGCCAAAGGTAACCTCCATGAACGCAGGATAGCAGTGTTTTAACGACTGCGTTCACTTCATTGCTACGCCCAAAGTGCGGTAGCTTCAACAAATTCAAGAGTCCAGGGCGCTCAAGATTTGCTGCAAATCCCTTCGGGATAAACTCATCAACTTTTCTGGTGGGATTATGGACGATATCTAGATATCGGTCCAACTGGAACTGAGGATATGTCTTATAGTCTCCAAGGTTAAAATCAGAGAATTTAACCAATGGAATGTTTCCCAATAGTTGGCCTTCTACCCGCACACTAGCCGGTAGTGGCGGTAGCGGAATTGGATATTTTGCATTCTTCGGAATTTGTACATCCGGCGCATCATCTGGACGCGGCGGAATTTAGTTCACCATAGACGCGAGCGGCTCTGGAACAGGTTCCTCCGGCTGCTGCTGAGATGCTCTTGTGCCTGGAGATGTTCTGGGATCAGTAGCACCAGGGTGTACGTAGGGCGACGGCGTCACCGGAGTGGCCATGCCGAAATCTAAGCCTCGGCGTAGAAATTGACGAACAACTTCTTCAGTCGATAAATTCTCCGTCGTGAACCAATGTAAATAACAAAACTCTGGACAGTAAATGGCGGAACTGCGTAGGGTATAGACTCTGAAAACAAGGGGAAATACTCTGCACACTCGGCTCTGAAAACAATACTGCAGATCTTCAAACACAACTTATGCAACTCGAGACAGTAACCCGAAATTGATACAAGTGTGAGGTATTTATAGCCAGCGGGGATAGTAAATGCGACCAAGTGGGGTTACGTAGCGGTAGGCAGCTACTGATGAGTTGACAACACGCTATCCTCCTTGCCGTAGCGGTGCATTTAGTGTGATTGACGGGTTCTGACAGCCTTCCGGGAGAAGCTAATGCTTTCGGCGCCTGGGTTAAATGCAAATCTTTCGGAGATTAAGCCGAATCCGTCAGAACGGGTAGAATTAAATAGCGGCCTTATCCTTCATTTATTCAAACGCGGCTACATAACTGCTGTAATTCAAAATTTCCGGCGGGTCATTTCAACTTAGGAAACTGTGCCTCTATGGGTCCACAACAAAACTCTTTTCAGCGGCAAATTATGAAAGGGGACTTCGCAAGAGCGATAGTCCAATGGTCCATAAAGCAAAACTTCGCCAGAGCGGACCGCTAAGCTTTGTTTAAGCAATTTTTATTCAGGATGCGCGGATATTTCAAGGAACTGCGCAGGAAGCTGGAAACTGAGGGTGTGTCGCAGCTTCCGTGTAGACTGAATGCGATGTCTCTTTCAACTACACCGGACATCTGCACTCTAGTAATATATTATGTCGACGGGGCGGAGTGGCCGTCGCAATAAAGCTTAAGCCGACTCCCGTTTATCATTGTAGGTAGTAGTTCTCCATTCAGCTTTGCAAGCTGAACTGCGCCTCCGTCTGTTATTTGTATTACCTGAAAAGGACCTAACCAATGCACGCGAAACTTACCTGGAAACTTGATGAATTTACTATCATAAAGGAGTACCAAGTCTCCTTCTTCAAAGTGCTTATGCTTAATGTGCCTGTCATGCCAAGCTTTCTGTCTTGCCTTCTGTACCTGTTGATGAAATCCGGCCAAAAGTCTGTCTTCTTCTAAGGAGAGCAGTTGCGAAAGTCTTTCATTCATAGTATCAGGGTCTGCCATTTCTGTAATTTGCGCAATTCGGAGACTGGGGACAATGTATTCCATGGGCATAACTGCTTCTTGTCCATACACCAAGCTGAAAGGTGTGTGACCTGTTAGTTTCTTGCAAGTAGTTCTGTAAGCCCATAATACAGCTGTGACTCTAAGGTCCCAATCATCTCTTTGTTGATTACAGATTTTCGTCAGGGCATTCTCAAGAATCTTATTGAATGCTTCCACCGTACCATTAGCTTGAGGATGGTAGGGTGTACTCTTATGGTGATTAATTTGAAATTCTTGAGTAAGGGCCTCTATAGTCTCATTGAGGAAATGTGTACCTTGATCACTCATGAGGATCACCGAGCATCCAAATCTAGTGATAATGTTCTCGAACATGAACTGCGCGGCAGTAGCAGCGTCGCAGTTCTTAACTGGCTTCGCCTCAGCCCATCTGGTGAGGTATTCAGTAGCTGTAATGATATATCTTGCGCCAGTTCTTTTTCCTGGTGGGTTAATAGGTCCTACAAAGTCAATGGCCCATTTATCAAAAGCACGCAGTGTGATCTGGGGTCTTAGCGGCATTTCATCTCTCTTTGAGGGTTTTCCTGTGCGCTGGCACACATCACAACATTTACAGAATTCCTTAGTGTCCTTGTGCAATGTCGGCCACCAAAGACCTGCGGCTAATATCTTTTGCGCAGTCGTTTTTCCTGCGAAATGGCCTCCTGCGGTACCTGAATGCGCTTCTGCGATGATAGAGCTCTTTTCATGTGGTAAGATACATCTGCGCAGAATTTCGTCAGGGCCCAACTTATAAAGCTGGCCTGCTATCAAAGTGAAGTCTGCGGCTCGAACAACAAGTTGCTTCTTTTGCTAGTTTGTAAACTCAGCCGGCGCTTGTCCGGTAGTGAGAAACTCAAGAATATCAGAATAATATTCGTCTGCTGCTTGGATAGAAAACAATTGTGCGTCAGGCAGATTGTCCTCCAGACTCGTAGGTTCCTCTCCTGACTCTATTCTGGATAGATGGTCAGGCCCTGCATTCAATCTGCCTAGCTTTACAATAACCTCAAAATCATACTCTTGAAAGAGCAGTAGCCATCTGCAAATTCTGCCTCCTAAAACTGGTTTATTGACCAAATATTTCAGAGCAGAATGGTCAGTATACATTTTAAAGTGAGCTCCTAACAGGTAGTGTCTGAATTTCTGTAGGGCATACACCATAGCTAGTCCTTCCCTTTCTGTAGTGGTGTAATTCTTCTCAGCTGTAGATAGCTTTCTGCTGGAGTAAGCAATTGGGTGGTCAATACTTCCTTCTCCAGACTGTGTAAGCACGATTCCTAGTGCTATGGAAGAAGCATCAACATGAACATGAAAAGGTTTTCTCCAGTCTGGGAAAACTAGAATAGGCGCTGTGATCCTTGCATATCCTTTGATGAATTTTCTGTAGTATCCTGTATGTCCCAATGTAGTGCGCAATTGCTTAACTGAGTTGGGCGCCGGTAAATTAGCAATGATGGCAACCTTCGCAGGATCCATCAGAAGTCCTTGTCTGCATACAATATGTCCCAACAAAATACCAAAGGGCGCACAAAATATACATTTTTTCAAGTTAAGGGAAATCTGATGCTGTCTACATTTTTCTAGCATCATGCGCAGATTCGCAATATGGTTCTTTAGTAAACCAAATACAGTCCAGTCATCAAAATAGACTTCTAAAAACTTGTGGATAAATTCTTTAAAAACAGCAACAACAACTCTAGAGAATATAGCAGGTGCGTTTTTAAGACCAAAGGGCATTACCGTGTACTGGAATGAGCCCCATTCAGTTGCAAAAGTAGTCTTGTGGCGGTCGTCCGGATGGATTCTGATCTGATGATATCCCGAGAAACCATCAGTGAAAGAGTAAGCCTCTTGTCCTCCAACATTATCAAGTACTTCATCTGTGAAAGGAGTAGGAAATGGGTCGTGCGCTGATGCATCATTGAGTTTGCGCAAGTCGACACAAATTCTTATTTCACCTTTCGTTTTCTTTTCTTGGACCACCATAGGACTAATCCAATCGCTTTCCTCTACTGGCTCAATAATACCTGCTGCAAGCATCTTATCAATTTCTTCTTTGACTTTTTCTTTGTAGCGCGGGTTCAACCTGTATGGGCGCTGCTTTACTGGCTTGGCATCTGGTTTGAGAGGTATGCGCATCACTCCTAAGTCTCCTAGGATGCCTTTCATTTCTGTGAACTTGGTAGGAAAGATATCCTGGTAGTCACGTAATAAATCTGAAACATGCGCAACAGTTTCATCATCCCAATAATCTCCTATAGAAGCAAACTTTGGGTCAGCTTCTGTGCCAATGTTGACTTTCTTGAGCTTGACGTGTTCTGTGATGGCAGGAATATCAAGCTCAGGACCTTCAATATTGCGTGTCCCTTCTGACTCTGGGATATTGAGGTTGCGAGGATCGTCCTCCTCATCTTCGGCGGTGAAGTTATAACATTCCAGGGCATGTTCCATCTGAACAGCCCAATCTGGTTGGGAATACTCTGGTACTGGATAGTGTTCAAATACCTTCTTTCTAATACACTTCAAAGCCTGATCAATGCTTGGATGTTCTGACTCAAAGCTAAAGGTAAGTTGAAAGCTTTCTATCATAAGAGCCCAAGTAAGAGTGCCTCTGCACAATTCTGTTTCAGTATACCAATTCCTTGGAATTGTATCTAATGTGTGGATGAATTGGTGAACCCATTCATCTTCCGGAATATCTGACCATTGCTGGATGCATGCTTCAATGTGTGACCTGGGGTCACTCTGTCCTTCATATTTGCGTAGCGCTTCGGCTGTGGTGTCCTGAAATCTGCGCAGTATCAATCTGCGACAGTCTGTCCATGTATGAATATTCTCCTTGTGCGCAATCCACCATCTTGCGGGTGTAGCGCGCAATGCTATATCCAGTGCCTGGATGCGCTGCGGTTCTGGAAGCTTTTGTTCATATTCCTGTATGAATTTAGTTACTTCGGTTAGACCATCAAAAGTTGGAGTGTCAGTTAATTCTGTGCCAATCCATCGAATGGATTTAGTCATCATGGCGCAACGTCTTGCAGAAACCTCATGTAGACGATTCTGCCAATTTTCCAATCCTGCATCTGAATCTGATGTGCACGAGCTATCACATCGCCAGCTGATATGGCCGTCTGCTGTGGGGTTGACATAGTCACTGTGGTTAGTGGTCATCTGATACAAGCTTTCCACGTGGCGCGCTTCCTCTTCTGCGCGAATGGGTTCTATATATCTTGGTCCTTGAATAGGATCAAGAGGTGCGATGACCCTGATCTGGTCATCCTCAAAGGTCATCTGTCTTTTCTTCAGGTTAATGACAGCCAAATTATCTAGTGCCCAGTCTATTCCTAACAGCGCTGGGTATGGTCTACTATCATCCATAATTTTGATTACTTCAAAATCTGCAGAGCTTCTTACTCCTTCAATATCAATAGGCACATTGGGTAATCTGCCCAATGGAGAGACTCGTTGCTGATTTGCGAGTCTTAGCTGGATAGGGGATCTTGTAAGCTGAGGGCTTCCCATCTGTTCCCATGTCTGCATAGTGAGAACATTGGCTTCTGAGCCCAAATCTAACATGACTTCGTCCATTTCAAATGCTCCAATCTGCGCTGTGAGCCTCATCTCTTTTCCTGTTCTAATGTGACTCCTAATCCGGTGAACAGCACACTGCGGTGTGTTCATCGAAGCAGAGTGTTGGCACTGATCCAACAGGTGTTGGAGTTCTAGAGTTGCTTGTTCATTGCGCAACAATTTTAAACATTGTCGCAGGAACGCATGAACACTGCCTAGTGCATGCTCCTTATCGTCATCAGGTCTTCCAGCTGTAGTGGCTTGTTCTTGTACCAGGTTGTCTTGTCTTAGCACTTGCGATCTACTAGTGGTCTGCGGAATTGCGGCAGAACTTGAAGCTCTCGGATCTGAGAAATACTCTTGAGCTTGCTTAAATGCTTCTTTTTGGTTCTGTAGGTTAAGTGGAGCTGGTTTAATGTTAGCGCGGCGCACCCATTGCGTCGCTTGCTTTCCCGTTCCCATCTCTTGCGCACCAGTGGTAGCTCCACTGCGTGTCACTATATTAACTGTAGGGTCTGGTTCTCTTTTTTCTGCTCCAATCAACTGGATATTCTGATTGACCTGTGGTGTCTTTGCTTGCATCTTAGCCTGTAACTGAGGGCATTCTTCAATGATATGGTCAGAAGATTTACAATACCTGCAGAGGGTTGTAGGATTTTGGCAATCCCTAGCAAAATGACCTTGTGTTCCGCAATTATAACAAGTGATCTGTCCTCTTCCGCGACCAAAATTTGTTGTGCGTGCGCGTCCTCTGTAATTTGCTGCTCGGGCGTCCCGAGTTTGGTCATAAGGTGGTCCTGCTGTGGGTCCTTGTGTCTCTGCTTGTACCCTATAAACATCATGCTTTCTTTCTATCATAAGGTCATATGCTCTACAATTGTTCTCATCATGACCTACTGATTTACAGAAATTACAATATAGATTCTTTGGAGTTTGTACATATTTCTGAAGTAAGTGGCATTCTTGTGGTCTATGACCTCTAGTTCTGCAGATTTCACACCAAGGCCCTTGTGCCTGTGGTAAAGGATTAGGTGCTCCAGTTGCAATATAGTCTATGAAAACAGGACAATGGTCCTTTGAATGACCTTGGGCTTTACATTTTGTGCACCAAATTTCTTCCTTGATCTCCTTGCCTTTCTTAATATCATGCACTTGCAAGGTTAAGTTTGCTAATTGGTTCTGTAAATGCGCAACATCATTGCTTGTTCCTGTAATTGGTGAAGCTTCTAGTTTCATAGCCATCTCTAGAGCTTGTTCCTGAGTATTGAGATTCTGTTGCATAAGAGGAAGTCTAATGTGTGGGAGCAGCGCAGCAATGAACCATTCTTTATGTTGCTGTGGTGCAAACTCGAAGCTTACTTGATCTATCAAGGCTTTGAACTTCTGGTCAAAGTCCCATACTGATTCTGTAGGTAACTGTTTGATGTCTTTGAGCTCTGTTATACACTGTGATTCTGACTTAGGTTTCTTAAATTCCCGAATCATAGCATTTCTTACCTCAGCAAGCGTCCTATTCTGTGCTGCTGAGTATTTCATGAACCAAGTCAAGGCTCTTTCTCTTAGTGTGGTTGCTAACTGAACCAGTTTAACAGCATCGTCATTAATTTGCTTAATTGTCCAAATGGCTTCACATAAGAACCAGTGCTGCTCAGGGTCTTCTATCCCTGTTCCTCTAAAAGTTGGTAGCTTCATGTCGTCACCCATCCTTCTTGCACGGGTTTGAGGTGGAGGTACTGTAGCAGTGCCTCCGGGATGGTTAAACAAAGGTGGTACAGAGGTACTAGAAGTACCGTGTGGGCTACTAGAAGGTGTTACTGTAGGATTATACTGAGCTCCGTCTGGTTTTTGCGGTGTAAAGGGGTGATAAGGGATATGAGCACTCCCTTGTTGTTCTATATGGCTTGCTCTAGGGACTTGGCTATTGTCTGGGCTAGACTCAAAAGGATATTGGTCAAGGCCTACTTTATATCGTTTTCCACTACGAGTGCAACCAATAACTTCAGGATCACTATCAGAATCTACGGACATTACTTGACTATGCTATTCATCAGAAGCAATACATAGCTTTCCTTTTTCATACAGAAGCATTTTAATCCATAAGTTCAGAGAATTTAAGAACTTACCTCTGTGTACTTGGAAGAAACTCCTCTCAGCTTCACTGAAACTCTTTCGTGTATCAACTGCAAATTCAGTAATGAAACCTTTCAGTAGACTATTCAACCAAAAGTCTGCTGCGCGGGAAACAGAATTGTCGATCCGCTTCACAATACTGGCTAGCTCAGGCGTCCACGTGACGGGTCGATCACCATGCAGCGTAGGTGTAGAATCTGCTAACTTGGCTATCCAAGCGTGTAACTCCAATGCAAACGTAACAAAGAAAATTTCGTAAAGGTCAGCATAAATATACTTCTGTAACCAATCTTCTGTTTGAAGCGTAGGGCTTCTATTTTCTTGTTCAGCAAACTCTTTAGCCTTTAAATCAAACCAATCTCCAATTTCCTTAGCTGTAGGATTCCAGTAACACATTTGTTAACTGAGCAAGTCTCAGTGTAACAAAACCTTATGTTGTTTTCAGCAACAATCTCAGATGTCACGTAACTAGTAAGTCTTACAACAAGAAGTCGCAAGGCAACGGAATCATTTGTTGGTCACTAGGCAACGGAACCATTTGTTGACTCCTCTATCTCGCGCGTCGCCAAAATAACAAGTCTCATTCGCGCGGCAACGGAACCATTTGTTGGGTCCTCTATCTCGCGCGTCACTGGAATAAGAAGTCTTGCTCACGCGGCAACGGAACCATTTGTTGGCTGCTTTACTGGGCAGACCCGGGTTTTAATGAAGCGCAGCAACAAAACCCCTTGGCGCACTGGCCCTCTCGGCAACGAGCTGCGCGGCAGCTCGAGGTCTCACCCGAAGTGGCTATGGGGGGGTTAAGGAATCAGGTTTCCTTAACCTGGGTGACGCGGAGATGGCTCTTCCTTGAATGGTTCCTGCGAAATCGGCGGTCGGACCTTCCCGTAGGCCGCTCGGCGCAGCTGCGAGGATTCCTTCCTTGACCGGTCTACTGCGCAGTTTCTCCTTTCTAACGCAGCAGGCAACTATCCCTTGGGTCGACGCGCTAAACACTTCCTCGCCCTTCACATCCAGCACAGTAACGCAGTCTGCTCTCGCCGCAGCGACCGTGCGTTACTACATCTTTAGTACTTAAGACACTTATAGTTATCAAGGGATCTTTCCAACTCGCTCAAACAGTCACAAAGATAAGACAGAAGTCTTGCATACACAAGTAATGAACTCTAAATAGTTATCATTCACACAAACATTATAACAAGAAGATATAAGTGAAGCTCATCTCCTCGAGGAAAACCACGTCCACGGGAGTGTTATATTAACCAGAAAATGATAGAGTTATACAATATGCTGCGCACACAGCTGCAGCCTTAGATCCTTCCAGGGAACTCCATGCACACAGCTGGGAGCCCTTCTCTCAATCAAGTCTCCTCTCTATGGAGATTACAAAGGCACAGACGTCGACTCAGACTGTCTGGCAACTCAGGGATTAGCTCCTCGGCTATCCGATTTCCTCTCTAGTTCTACGCACTGGGTAGAAAATACAGTGAAGGATAATCAACACATGATCTATCCTTTAGACTGGCTATCTAACAGTCTAACATCTAGCTCTCTCTAACTCTCTAACCCAACCTCTATCCATTACAATTATTCATATATATAGGTGGCCATGACGGTCACACCTTTACAAAACTGTGGGCCTTTCCCAACAGTGATTCCCAAAAACCCTAACCACGCACATGGCTAGGTGTACTGTAGGCGCCGCTTGCAGTCACGTCGCCGCTTCCTGCAGGCTCCGTGAATTCCGGCGCAGCTTGTGGGTATGGGCGATCATCCTTCGCCTTCAATGCTCTGGTCCGTTGCTCCTCCTTGATCCGAGCAACCATAACTTCTGTACTAAGCCTTTAAATGAGGGTAGCTGAGCCCTCTACTCCATCACCTTATTTATTATGGTAGCTGAGCCACCTTCATTCTTCGATGACGTGCGCGCGAGCTCCGCAATTTCCGGTCCGTGATCTGCGCTGAGATCATCCATCTGGCACCGTACTGCGCACCGTCTCCTTCTTACCCAAAACTTAGTGCTTGTCCCAAAATTAGCACTTTCCTTCCATACTCGTGCTTTTTCCCAAAATTCGCAGCTTTTACTATAGTTGCGACCTTGGCCCCAACAGATTGTATTGATCGGAAGTCAACTTCCGGTTATGTCTTTATGCTTGCACATGGACCTATATGCTGGTCAAGCAAGAAACAGAGCACTATTTCCTTATCTTCAGCTGAGGCCGAGTACAGGGGAGCAGTCAATGCAGCCACACAATGTGTTTGGTTGCAAGGTATTCTTGCAGAGTTCGGGATTGTCTTTGATTCACCCACTATTCTTTGGTGTGATAATCAAAGTACAATCAAGATTTCTACCGATCCAGTACAGAGACAGAGGACCAAGCACATAGAGATACACATGCATTACATTCGGGGTTTGGTGCATGACCGGATCATAGCATTGCAGTATTGCCCATCCAGTGAGCAAACTGCTGATATCTTCACCAAGTGTTTTACCGAGAAGACCTTCACTCACCTTAGATCTTTGCTTGGGGTGAGTGATGCATGGTGATGATTGGTGTATTTTGATATATGCCACATGTCCATTTTAGAGGGGAGGTTTTATTTCCCATGTGGTTTTCCTCCTTACCTTGGTTACATGGACAAATAAATTTTCATGATGTAAAAGGTGACTTGAGCCTAGTTGCCAAGGCCTTAATTTTTGATATTTCACTAAGTCTAGCTTAAGGGGGGGTGTTAGAACATTTTTCCAGCTATGTACATTAATCATTTATTAATGATGATTAATTAGCCCAAGTGATTAATGATTACATCCCTAAGTTGATTAGCTACTAAATGGTCAATTATCATGAACTAGATAGCAAATGTGAACAAGTGCTGAGTCAAACCAGTTATGTGGAGCGCTCCCCAGGGAAATTAATGCACTCAGCATGCCTAGAGCGCCCTCCTCAGGTCATTTAATGCACTCAGCATGCTTCTCTTCTACCTAGGGCGCATTTGCTCTCTTTGTGGACAATCTTGCCTTGTTTTGTCACATTTTTGACCAATTTTAGACTCCAAACCTCTAACCAACCAGTTTATTCACATGTGTGAGGTCACATGGGCCTGTCCAGTCATTCCCAGCATTCACACTGCTGATTCGAACCAGTTTGGGATGGTTTGGGATATTTTGGTCAACCTAGGGGGGTTTGAGCTTTTTCTAAGCTAGATCAGTGTGAACACTCCAGATGGATTCGAATTCTTCCAGATTTGTATATATGGGTGTTCTTAACCTTTGTTAAGGTTGGAAAGTTAATAATATTGACATTATTCACCAATTCATGTGTATTGTTCTTCATTCATTTAAATTTTTTATGCTAATTCTTGCAAATGTTGTGCAATCTTTCACCAGTGAGGAATCCACAGTAGCTAGATTCAACTGTGCTTGAGATTTTACAAATACCTCTCAAATACCTTCAGAGCCATTATACAAGCATTTGGAGTCATTTGGAGACCAAGAGACCAATACTAGTCAAAAAGAAATTGCTAGTCAAACTCCCTACTTTGGCCAGAACTTAAAAGAGAGTTGCAGAAGCCTCTTGAAGAATCTAAAGCATCTTTGAACCTCATAATTATTTCCTAATATCATCCATACACCTTTTGTAACAATTTGGTGTGTTGGAGAAAACTCACTATGGCTTGGGAATACCACAACAGACAGATGACTACCAGAAATCAACTCAATTCTCAAAAAAATGCTATTATAAATGACAATTTTATGATAATGGAGAAATGTAACCAACCTCGATCCAAACGTTTGATGTAGATCCCCATTGGAGCTTTCAATCCATGCAGTTGAAATCTGCAAATTAGTCTTGACAACCAATATCCAACAAGTACATATAATATATAAATGACATTAACAGTATCAATAACAATGGTCCATAATATCACAAGCAAATGTAACTCAATGTATAATAAACAACATTTACAACATGATGGACGAGAATATGAGTATTTCTATTAATTAACAAGAAGAATTACAAGGTGATACGACCTCTTGCCGGCAACCAATCTGAACCAAGATCTAGATCAATTCACTTGTGCCTCCACCACTTCAATCCTCCATGAATGGAAAACTCAAACTAGATAGGAGTTTGGAAGGTGAACATAAAGGGTTTACAACTACAAGGATCAATGAGTGCAGACTCAAGATAGGGAAAAAATCCACTAGAGTTCTCTTGTTATTCTTTCTCCTTCCCGTCCATAAGCCATATGTGCTCAATATATAGTCCTCTCAAAGGTAGGTGAAAGGACACATCGAGGCATTACTTGGGAAGATGGAGAGCCAAAGGTCACCCAACGACCGCTTTTTGGGAGTAAAAAGTAATAAACTAGTGTTTTTACCATTTTACTTGATACCCGCAGGCTATAGTGATGCAAATCGCGGGTACGCATGCTATAGTGATTCAACATGCGGGTAGGAATAAAAATAGGGCAAAATAGTATCTCTAAAGGATATAAGTGGATCTGAGTCAGTGAAATGGATCCTACAGGCCAAATAATGTTGATACTCACAGGGTGGAAGATTACAATGTAACAGATGCCCCCTAATGTGTGAGATCAGAACCTGATGCTACGATGGCCAAAATACATTATAAAACTCAGAAGTGGAGTGATGGAGACACATGTGGAAAGAGCAGCTCACTCGTCATAATACAATAGTATCCCTGAATACACGTTGGTAGTACAACAATCTGATACAATGGCCATGAATATGTAGTATATAATGGATACATGCCATAAGTGATCATAGCCATGATCCCTATACAAGAAGATATGGTCTTCTATTGAAAAGAAGACAACTGGTGCAAACTGGAGGTACAAACTGCTAAAATCTGAGAGGTGATATCTGAGATGTAAGGTCAAAGTCATATGTAGCATACTGAATGCCACAATTGCCTGGGTTCTTCTACACAAGTCTTCGACAATGCAAGTCCCATCAAGTGAATAAAGGAGTTGGGGTCAAACCTGATGAGACATCGTCTGATTACTGGTCAATGATGTATACCATTAACAGACGCGAGATGACCCACCAATAATGAAAATGGGCATCAATGCATAGAGCACAATCATCGGAGTGTGAATAAATGGGTTGAAGTCGAACACTAGGATGAATCCATCAATCATGGGACATTGATGTATTCCCAAAACTATCAATGGTGAGAGAACCTGCCACTAATGACTGCAAGCCTCAAGGTACTCAACTGAACTCTAAGCCTCAAGTCCAGAATAAATGGGTTGAAGTCGACGGAATGAGAATCGCTAGAAGGAGGGCATTAAGGCATCCACCATCGACTAGCACGAGGTACCAGCAATGTTGAAAGATTTGGAAGATCTTAGGTGAAACGGACTGACTCAATAAGGATGTCCGACATGCAATAGTCAAGAGATCTGAGGAGTGGCCGACACTGGTTCAGGACTTTCTTTGAACAAGAGCATGAGCAAATGGATGGACTCAGGAATCATAGACTTGACATAAACTGTGCAATGTAGGAGGCATTACAAAGGGCTCCATAATGACTGGAAGCTTAACCAATCAGTGGAGAAAACTGAGAAACAAGTACAGCACCTAAGGTCCAACTATAGTCCCAACTCATAATGTATGGAGTGGAATGAATGCTCTATTCAAAGGAGACACAATAGCTGCCAACAAGAATTAGTAACCATAATCCCGTCTGACTTTTTGGAATATTTTATTGTTTTGGTCTTTTTCATATTTGGGAAAATCTTGAAAAAGAATAAAATTGCTTATAGTACCACAGGTGATGGAACGAGTGTCAAATAGCTAGCAGACTAGTCCCAAGCAGTGGAACATACCTATGCTCAATACAAGGAAGTGCGTGTAGGATGTGGACACTCGAGGGTATGTTCCCTCAGGGCCAAAAGGTCATCAAATTGTGAAGGGAAAATATAATCTCTGCAGGGATCGACAGGGAAAAGTGCTCAGGCACCACGCTAATAATTGAGTAATAGGGAGCCGGCATAAGGCTCAAGCAGCAAGCAGGATGGTGCAATGCAATCACAACATGATATAACTGAGGGGAGTCCTTAAGGGAGATGGCCAGAATAAGACAAAGTAGAGTATGAGTCTTTATCGTAATGCCATGGCATAACTACAAAGGAATCCCAATCCTAAGGAAAAACAATGGCATGGGCACCAAAATGCATAAAGGGGTTCTAACTAGGGTGCCCATGTTTGGAAAATCCCTACCGCCACATAACAACACTTCTAAAGCATTGTGAAGGTTCTGTGTCGGTTACGAAGTGGGGTCGCACCTAGGGTTTATGAAAATGGTCAATAGGTCAATGCATAATGCATGCGAAAATGGCATCTAACCTATATGCCAGATGTGAAACGTACCTGTCGTAGGTGTGAAATGGTTCAGAACAACTTTCGCTGAGGAAACCTGATTAGAAAACACTACTCCATGACATGATATTAGTTCATAATGGCTCGAAATGGAAAAAACTATAGAGAAGTGGGTCCAGCAAATTATAAATAGTAATAAAATTTTCCAAATTACAATTCATTTGCACTATTCACCAATTTGGAGTTTGTGGTTAGTTTTCACCTAAAAATTCAGTTGCTAATCCTGGGAGCTACAAGCGACCGTTCAGCGAACCGTCTGGAGCAGGTTGGTAGTTACTTCCATACCTTTCATTTGAGTGCTTTCATTTTGATTTTCAATGGTCATATTTTTAGTTTGGCCAAGCCCTAGATGGCTTCGGCACTACCCGCGGGCTATAACTATGCAGGTCATGGGTAGGGCACCAAACGCGCAGTCAAAAAATAGACTGCCCGCGGGTACCCACCACTGTATACAAATTAGCCCGTGGGTATGGTCATGAAGAAATTTTTAATCATGAAACTAACCAAAACTTGTTTGTTTTCCACTCCAGGATGGTTCTAGAGTGGAGGGAGAGAGAGCATGACCAAGTTGATGAGGCCATGCACAATGATGTGCAAGCATAGCAGGCATTGCAAGCATGTGGGTTGTACAAGTTCTGGAGTATAGGGGGTTTAAGGTCCCAAAACCTATTACTCCATCGCCTGATAGACTACTGGGATGTGGATGCACAAAACTTCATCCTCAATGGGAAAACCCTTACACTGGAAGTGGAGGATATCTACTTCATTAGCGGTTTGTCTCGTAGAGGGGAGGTGGCCAGTCTTCGGTCTCGGACCGTGGGTGGTGGGATCACTGTTCAAGACTACATAGGGCGGTATTGTCTTGTAAACACACGAGCGCTGGGAAGTTAAGTGCTCATCAACGCCATAGTAGATATGAGCACAAAGATTATTGTGGCTACCCTGGTGCGGATCACTAGATCCAAAGCTCTGCACCAGGCATCCAGGATGGTGATGTTCTATGCATCACAATGCATGCAACCTACGATATTTGACTGGTGTACTACACTGCTGGTGTCTATGAAGACAAAATTGACTGAATGCAAAGAGGGGAAGGCCAAAAAATTCAGGTATGGTAGCCTCCTATGCAGCTTCTTCTTTGAGAGGGTTCCGAGGCTTAGTCCGAGGGTGGATGTCCCTCCTCACAGCCTCCATGATCCAACCCTGACCCGGTGGGATGAGATCCTGACACGATAGGGTGGTGGCTATCTGGAATCACCATATATTGAGGAGTTCTTCCACTGGTGGGACCGGCAGGTGATCGCTATAGAGGACTATCCCTATGTGGGGATAGACTTCAGACAGGATCGTGACATGCCGCTGCCACTAGGAGCAGTGTTCGGAGACATTGGTGAGTACTCTTTTGGTTTTGTGTTTATTATATTTTTATGGATTTTTTTATTATAGTTGAAATGCAAAAACTATTTTTGATGGTAGTATCAAGTGCTAAAGTGCGATTGTTTGCTCGCAGAAAAAGGCCCAATGAGACCTGAGGGCTTCCCGAGACATGGTCGTCGGGGTAGAGGTGATGAGGCAGGAGATGCTATAGCAGGGCGCACTCTACAGACATTGTAGCGCAACATATCACGAATGGTTTCCCGAGTACCACAGATAGAGGTATCCCGACTACCTGAGGCCATGCAGCACCAAGTAGTGGGTGCGGCTACTACAGCGAGTAGCCAATGCAGTACAGTACTTCTATGAGACACATCCCGTCGAGGCGGCAGCTAGACCTCCTCGGAGGGAATAGATATCCCAGAGCATCATTTATGTATCCATATGTATATTTTGAGGGATACGGGCTCCAGTTTTGTATGACACTACCATTTTTGGACATAGTTATATATATATAACTTTGGTTCTTAGTTCTACTATATGTGTGTATGTACAAATGTATGAATGTATTTGTATTTATCTGCTTCATGATGAATGTGACAAATGCCAATCTAATACATAGTTTGCGTATGCATCAGATATATAAATAAGACTTCTCGGAATATGAACATATGTAATTTAAACAAAATGTCTCTCCAAGAGTCATACCTTAAGGAATATCCATAGTAATGTAGGGTCTCGTACACGGTACTGCCCATTCAGCTGAGACAGAACTAGTTGTGAATCCAAGCGGACTTCTAAAGACTGGATTTCATGTGAAATAGCATCCCAAAGTAGCTCAATGAAGGCACTATAATCAACCACATTATTAGATGTAGGACCGAGACAAGCACCTCTTGAGGACACAACTAGGTGGTCAGGTGAGAAGATAACCCAGGCAGCAGAAGCAAGCTGCTGCGTATGTCGGCTAGCACCATCCATGAAACCTAAGAATGTAGGATATCCCATTGACATCTGTCAATCAAACAGAAGCTAATTAGCAGACCCAACAACCAAAAGTCAAGCTAAACTATGTAGAGAAAAACTATACAATAGTGTACAAAAGTATCAGCCCGAACCAAAGGTTCAAGCGTAATACTGCTTGAAGTAGAGCCCATTTCTAGGCTCCTTCAAGGCAACCCCCTCATAGTCTTCTAACTCATAAGCTCCTTTTTCGAGGACATGCCTCACAATGTAAGGACCATGCCACATGGGATTGAACTTGCCTGCCCCCAGGGGTTCTTTAGCTTGGTCATACAAAAGTACCAAGTCACCTTCAGCATACTGCTGGGGACGGACATACCTATCATATTGAACCTTGACATGATGCTTGTTAACATCAATGGCCACAGTGGCATCCCAACGTTGCTCGTCAAGTTTCTCGAGGTGTACTAAACGTTGCTCAATATCTGTCGTATCAGGGAGAAGCTCTATGGCTAGCTTGAGTGAAGGGATTTCACATTCAATCGGTAAAAGTGACTCCACACCATGAACTAACTGAAATAGTGAGAACCCGGTGGAAGTCTTAACTGCGGTTCGATATTCCCACAAAGAAGGATATAACATGATATGCCAATTGGTCTTTCTTTGTTGGATGGTACGTTGGAGAATGGTCTTTAAAGACTTATTTACTGCTTCAACCTGACCATTCACTTGAGGATAGTAGGAAGATGAGTGTTCCTGATGAAACCCAAGCTTGGGAGACAAATCCTCCATCATCTTGTTTTGAAAGTGACTGCCATGGTCAGTGAAAATATTTTTTGGAATACCGAACCGAGTGATAATCTGGTTGAACACGAAATGGGTTGTAGTAGCACCATCGACTTTTATAGTAGGCATGGCCTCAGTCCACTTGGAAAAATAATCTACATCCATGATAATATGGTGATGTCCCCCAGCCGAAGCTAGTTTGCAATCCATGAAATCTACCCCCCACTTAGTGAAGGGACCGAAAGTGACAACCGGATAGAGGGGCGCTGGGTGCGAATGTATGTTCCGAGAAAACACCTGGAAAGGGTGACATCTCTTCATAGCGTTAATACAATCTTTAAAGATGGTAGGCCAAAAATAACCAGCTCACATGATACGCTGGGATGTAGCAAGCCCGGATAAGTGACCACCACACGCCCCCGCATGGCAATCATTAAGTACCCGTTCCGTTTCTTTGTGAGTCAAGCAACAATGGAGAATGGAATCCTTTCCTCGGAAATACAGAGTATCACCGACGATAGTATAATATTCAGCATGATGACTCACACATAATCGCTCATCTCGTGAATAATGCAAAGGAAGCTTCAAAGTTTGGAGATATACAGTGACATCCCCATACCAAGGGTCCTCGAACGAGATAAGAAATAAGTGTTCATCCACAAAGGAATATTCATGAATGACATCCTCATCAAGTCGTGGAAGGTCTGACATAAGCTCAGTGAACACCAATGATTTCACCAATTTTTCCAAAGCAAAATCAAGATCAAATTCCTGAAGGATTACAATCCATTTATTATACTTACCCCCGATAAGGAGTCGTGATAGCATGAACTAAAATGGATTGATGTGAGATACAACTGTGGTTGTTCGAAGCAAAATGTAATGTCGTAACCGTTGGACTGCGTGGACAGTTGCAAGTGCCAATTTTTCTACATGAGTGTACCTTAGCTCAGCGTCTACTAAATTTCGACTGAGATAATAGATAACATGCTCGACAAGTGCATCATCTACCTGAACCAAGACCATGCCAATAGTCTCTTGAGACGCGGCCACATAAAGAGTGAAATATCGTGTAAATTCCAGTGGACTAAGCACAGGGGCCGATACCAAATCTTTCTTAAGGGTGTCGAAAGACTGTTGGGCTCGCTCATCCCAAATAAAAGGTGTGTCTTTCTTCAATAAGAGTGCAAAACCTTTGGTAATATTAGCATAGTTAGCTATAAACCGACACAGAAAAGTAGCTCCCCCTTGGAGGCTTTGAAGTTGTAACAAATTACGCGGAGGAGGCAACTAAAGTATTGCCTCAACTTTGAGATGATCGACTCTAATACCCTCTCTCGAAACTATGAATCCTAGAAGGTGATCAGTCCTAACAGCGAAGATGAATTTGTTTGTATTCAATCGAATTTTGTAGTGGATGCATCGTTCGAGAATTATACGGAGGTGCTTGGGGTGGTCCACTCTATTGCAAGAATGGCCAGCAAGATCATCCAAGAAAACTTCCATAATCATCTTAAGATCGTGAAAGGCATAGGTCATGGCTCGCTGAAAAGTAGCTCCAGCATTTTTAAGGCTGAAGGGCATTTTTCGATATGCAAATGTTCCCCATGGACAAATAAATGTCGTCTTATGTTGGTCCGCGGGTTTGATTTGAATATGATTATAACCCAAGAAGCCGTCCATGATTGAAAAAATCTCACTCCCCGCACAAGAATCCAATATTTGGTCAATGAATGGCATGGGGAAGTTTTCTTTCGGACATGCACGGTTCAAATATCTAAAATCAGTGCATACACGGATCGTTCCCTACTTCTTATCCACAGGAACGGGGTTTGACACCCATTTGGTAAGGGGAACAGGGTAGATGAAACCAACTTTGAGCAGTTTCTCCACCTCTGCCTTAATAGTATCTTCCTTCCTAGGGTTCATAGCACGTAAGCGTTGTCAAACCAGTTTAGCATCAGGATACGTTCTAATCTCATGTTCAACAATGCGGGGATCTATTCCTGGCATCTCCTCGTATGACCTGGCGAAAGCTTCCAGGAGTTCTGTAAACAAGTTAGTGTAAATAGCGATCTCCTCAAGAGTGCAATCGGCACTGACGTAAACATTCTCTATCTTTCCGGGAGTGCGAGAGATGTTGATTGAAGTGGTTGGGGAAATATTGGCCATATTCCCCTCTGCAAAAACATCATGCAACTCCAAAAGAGCCACAGGGTGACCAACAATCTCTGCTAGAGTCATCCTAAACTCCTCTTGCTCAATGAGCTTGAGGTTGGGAAGGAAATAACAGCGATGGTGCATATCTTCCCAAGGCCTCTCACTACCACACACGGCCTTGAGGATAGCTTCATCGGATGGTAACGTATCATCTAGGAAATCATGGGAGCAAGATGAGTTGGCTGCCTAAACTGGCAGCGTAACGGGATCTTCTTTGAGTGTGTGGGAAGAAGAGAGATCCAGATCTGCAGTGGTTTGTTGGATTTGACCGTAAGCGAGCTCCGCTATAGATAAAGGCATAGACATCCCGACATGCGCAATGTCTCCAGATGTGGAACTCGTGGACAGTAAAGTCCATGGATCATCTAAATAGGAGGTCCATAATAACATATTATTCGAAGGAGGAGACGCATTGTCGGTAATGGCTCCAATAAAATTCATAGGTAAAGAAAGATTATAAGTTCCCATCAATGAGGGGTACATTCCAACACCTATGTTCCCAGTTTCCAGCGAAGAATTAGAAACTTGCGGGACTACGGATCCCGTGGATACTACGGAAGGAGTGCCAACAAAATCCAGTTGATCGATCGTCACAATCTTGCCTTCATGAGGAAAGCAGATAACTCTAAATACAGTAGACGCGACAGCCTTCATAGCGTACATCCAATTCCAACCCAGTAAAAGGTTGTAGTCGATGGGTGCATCAACCACTTCGACTTCAATAGGCACAGACTTACCTCCCAAGGAGACAACAAGGGAAGGGATAATTCCATGCGGCGTAAAAGATCTACCGTCGAATGCAGTGAGTGTAGTTCTAGCTGCGAGTAGAGGAGGAGAGCCAAGAGCTTTCCAACAAGTTAACGACATTACTAATGTGGAAGCACCTTCATCAACCATACTACGTTTGATGAAGCTCTGAAGGAAAACCACCTGGATTTGAAAAGCCACATGGTAAGGTAAGCGAGGCTGGACAACAGTAGTATTGAACTTGATAACACTAGGATTTCCCCCATCCTGAACTCCTAACACACTCAAAAGGGCATGCTTCTGAGAAGGACAGGCTTGCAAAACTTCAAGAGACAACATGGCACACGGAGTTTGGCCCAAATATTCTACGATGGAGTAGTTCTGGGCGGCTCGAGCATTGGGATTATGTGTAGAGCACTTGATAACACCTTTCGGTATCTGCGGAATAATGGAGGGCTTCTCGATATGCAAGGAATTGTCAGGAGGGGGGGTAGGCTCACTCCCCAAATTAGGTTGTGGTGCACCATAATCACGTTGATGAGTAGTAACAAAAACCTCCGACTGAACCATATTCACACATCCATAACCACTAGTATTGGAAGAAGACGTTGCCATTTCATTAGTACCATAACCAGTGGTGGGAGCATGCGAAGCCATGTTTTGATGATGAGGAAGGGGATCTTTCAACATAGCTGGGCTCTATGACAAATGCTTCGATGCTTCTTCAATTCGAGGACATAAGTGAGTAAGATGATCCTCCCCACAAAGCTTGCAAGGAAATTTCACCTTACGCCTAGGTTTACAATCCTCACCAGCATTACTGCCTTCCCGAGGAGGGTTGGCATTCTCTATACGAGGAGTATTACGATTTCTATTGTTATTAATTCCATTGTTTCCACCCCTACGATGGTTTCTCCCCTTTTTCTTACCACCAGGTTTCTAGTTACCTGACGGTTTCGTTGATTACACATTGTGTACATCAGACGATGGAGTGGAAGTGGACATGGTGTGAACCTGTCCAGGAGTAGACTGGTTTAGTGAAACATTTTGCATTTGATTAGCTCCCAAGTCTATAGGGAGAGTGCATGCGAACCCCATGATGCCATCGGCATGTGGTCCAGGAACTAATGTGGGCTCATGTCTTGTTCTCAGTGCATCAGGAATAATGTCATACAAAATGCCAGACTAAGAATAAAGTAGATCTAACTATTGGACTTTCAAGATAGCTTATTCCTCAGTCACAATACCAAACATCGAAACATCCTTAGCAATGTATGGGAGTAGAGACTTGAGAAACCATTCCAACAGGAACTTTGGAGGAATGATGGATTTCACTAATCTCTTCCGCTGAAGCCACTCTTGAACGTGGTCAGAAATATGCGTGACCTTGTTCTGACAGAAGGTGGACAACAACTCAGTACCAATATCATAACGAACCGGCAACTGGAAATGTTCTAAGAAAACCAAATCAATCTCGTTGAATCCCCTATAGGTGTTCCCAAGAAACTCAACATACCACTTCACGGCTGCCCCCATGAGGGTGCGTTGAAATAGTCGTAATCTAATGGAATCATGATTCAAAGAGTTGGAGGAGAACCAAAGGTGAAAAGTTGTGACATGATCGCTCGTATCCTCACCACCTTTCCCTTCAAACTTTGGAATGTATGGAGGAAGCTTGGTAGGAACCGGGGGCCAACTAGGGTCGTGACACACTGGATCATTCGTGAGCTTCGAAAGATCCTGGAGATTCAAGCGTGCAAGGAATGGGAGCTGAGGCTGGAAAGCTTGATTGTAAGCCCCCATAAAAGGTTGGTTAAACGGAATCGTGTTATAAGATGGACCAAAAGCTTGACCATGAGGATTAAACTGCTGATGATAAGGACCTGACGGACCATAAGCTTTCCCATGGTCATAGGATTGATAACCTCCTTTTTCCTGACCCATTTGAGAGTAAGCAGGTATATGCGTGTTTTGGGTACCATATTGGGGTGGTGGATTGTACTGGTGGCCAGCACCGACTGTGTTGTAGTTAGGGTTGCCACCATGACTATGGGGCATATATGTACTATTCATAGCGGGAACCGTATTGTAATGACCATAATGGTATGGTATGTTCCCACACCCAACATTAGGATTAGCTTGATTAGTCGTGTGATGACCATAAGTATGAGAAGTATTCCCGACCCCAACATTGGTGTGACTAGCAGCATGGATGGTGGTGTGATGTCCATGTGGATAGGAGATATTCCCACCCCCTACATTAGAATTACTAGTGGTGGTAGTGGACGAAAAAGTGTGTGGTATATGTCCACCCCCATGGTTGGGAGGAGCATTATCATCCGTAAAAGTGATCCTAGGTTGACGAGTAGCGACATGCATGTTAGGTGGTGGATGGCGAGTCAAGTTCCGAACAACATTCCTATTAGGTTGGTCAATCCGAGGAGGTGGTCTTCTTCCAACATTAGCATGGTTAGGAGGAACATGACCAGCCCCCATACTATGTGTGTGAGTGAACAATGTAGTGCCCCCAGTAGGTATAGTATGGCTAACACTATGACTGGTGCCAGCATGACTACCAAACATAGAGGAAGGTTTGACAGTACTATGACTAGGCATACCAAAAGAGAGTGCAGTTGGGTTGATCATAGGACTAGTATCATCATGTAACTCAGGCATTCCATGTCTATAACTACGTGGAAACGAAGGAACGAAAGGATCATCCTGTTCTTCGTCCTCGGGTAAGTTGGGAATTCCATAAAGATAATTATCAAGATTCGAAGGATCAAATGTATCTCGTTCAAGTGGATTAGGCCAAATAGAACTAGGTTGAGTCTAAGGTGGATCACCTCCCCACGCCTCACGAGGGGTATGGCGATCGGAAGTGTGTTCAACTTCGCCCGATGGAGCAGAAGGGTTTTCCTCAGTATCGGAATGTGTAGCA
This sequence comes from Larix kaempferi, assembly GCA_027924585.1. Classification (NCBI taxonomy): domain Eukaryota; kingdom Viridiplantae; phylum Streptophyta; class Pinopsida; order Pinales; family Pinaceae; genus Larix; species Larix kaempferi. The sequence continues at coordinate 15,244,815 of BSBM01000456.1, forward strand.
GTCATAATGTCTTGGATGTAAGTCTCATAAGAATCTAAAGACTAAGAGGGAGCCCTCCGGCGTCCTCTAGCAACACGGCGTGAAACCTTAGTTGGCTTTAAACTAGCCAACCGATGGAACCGGCGGAGAGTAGGGCTCCACTCCATGATATCTCCGGAGAGAATATATAATCAAAATGTCCCCTAAAGGCCAACTATCGATCAAAAACAGTAAATCAAGAGCACACACCTAGAGAAACTACATCCAAGAGAAGACAAACAGAGTGGCTAAATGAGCTGTTGACACTAGAGCCAGTATGTCTCGCCTAGGAGAGGCTTGAGACTCCCAAATTATAGCCGAAGGTAACAGAATCAGTTATAGAGACACCCAGGCTTCACTGCGTGTACAGGGTCAAGTCCACTGCACAAAAACAACTGTGTTGTCCAATCCCTATCTAACTCAGGACACAAACAACATAACCACTGCAAGTACCCTGTGCGATACCTAGGTAAGGCAACTATGGTCACCGCAATATAACCAATTCTTAGGGGGATAGTTGCAGGTGGGATCTGTCGTATGGGAAGGGTAGCTGAGCCCGAAACTCAATGAGGTTCAACTCCCCCAAGAGTCCCCAGATACGAACAAATCCCGGATATATCTCCCATGTTCAGCCGGTATCAGAGGGATATCTCCTCAACCAACCTCCCGTGACCTCGTGCTTAACTCTGGCTTGAGTAGAGCTTCCTGAGAACACCGATCTATACCATGGATTCCTCCACTCCCTAGTCAGACACCTAATGTTTCGTCTAGTAGTCTTGGATTGTTAACTCACAATGATCTATTCCAAGACTCTAAACCTATGCTAGTTGGTGTACCCTATAAATAAAATCAGTCTAATCAATTTTAAGATTAAGCGTTAATTTTAGTGGTTGTGGTTACTCAAGGGATATGATCGTGAAACTAGTGATGTGTAGACTCAATAGTATGCAAAATCGTCCAATCCTAGACTTGTCTATCTAGTAAAACAATGTCACTAATATACAAAATCAACCAACAATTCTGAAATAAAGATGCAATCTTTTATCTTTTCGATGCACAAGAAGAACCTAAATGAAGGCAACAAGCATTCAATGCAAGAAGCAATACATGAAAGTAAAATATTTTTGTATTTTCGCTTATAAACAAGAAGGAAAATGAAAAATACTAAATGTATATTTTTGTATTTTTTCAATATAGATGGAGTGAGAAAACGCAAGCAAAATCCTACTATTCAGTCACTGAAGTGTCGAGAAGATCACTAAGACAACCTAGCAGATCCTAAACAGCAAGACTCGGCCAACGGAAAGAGCTCAAAAGAAAAAAACCAAGAGGCTAAATCCAAAGATTGGTAAAAAACCAAGAAGGCTCAACCAAGAGAAACGAAGAGTTCTGGTCACAACCAAGGCATGAAACAGTCAAGAAAGAGGCCAACAAAGACTCAGGAACAACCAAAGCCAACCCAGCAACAACCAATAGCCATAAACCAACAAAATCCAGAGTTGTACGCTACTGTCGAAGGAATACCTGTGGGTACCCGTGAGCAGTAGAGTAAACAGAGGCAGGCATACGCAAGCTGAGCTAGGCTAGCCCGCGGGTGAGGAAAGGAAAATGGGCAAATAAAGAGTCCAAAGGCTCAAAAAAAAAAAAAAAAAAAAAAAACAAGTTTTCTATGGTGTATCTTAACGGCCAATCAGTGACACAGAGCTTCGATAAACAACAACTCTAATTAAGGACTAATGCTCGAAAAATTTCCCAAACATGGATGTTTTCCCCAGCGGAGTCGCCATTTCTGTGTTGGAGAAAACTCACTATGACTTGGAAATACCACAACAGACAGATGACTACCAGAAATCAACTCAATTCTCAAAACAATGCTATTATAAATGACAATGTTAAGATAATGGAGAAATGTAACCAACCTCGATCCAAACGTTTGATGTAGATCCCCGTTGGAGCTTTCAATCCATGCACTTGAAATCTGCAAATTAGTCTTGACAGCCAATATCCAACAAGTACATATAATATATAAATGACATTAACATTATCAATAACAATGGTCCATAATATCACAATCAAATGTAACCCAATGTATAATAAACAACAATTACAACATGATGGACGAGAATATGAGTATTTCTATTAATTAACAAGAAGAAGTACAAGGTGATACGACCTCTTGTCGGCAACCAATCTGAACCAAGATCTGGATCAATCCACTTATGCCTCCACCACTTCAATCCTCCATGAATGGCAAACTCAAACTAGACAGGAGTTTGGAAGGTAAACATAAAAGGTTCACAACTACAAGGATCAGTGAGTGCAGACTCAAGATAGGGCAAACATCCACTAGAGTTCTCTTGCTATTCTTTCTCCTTCCCATCCATAAGCCATATGTGCTCAATACATAGTCCTCTCAAAGGTAGGTGAAATGACACATAGAGGCGTTACTTGGGCAGATGGAGAGCCAAAGGTCACCCAATGACCACTTTTGGGGAATAAAAAGTAATAAACTAGTGATTTTTACCATTTTACTTGATACGCACGGGCTATAGTGATGCAACTCTCGGGTACGCATGCTATAGTGATGCAACATGTGGGTAGGAATAAAAATAGGGAAAAATAGTATCTCTAAAGGATATAAGTGGACCTGAGTCAGTGAAATGGATCTTGCAGGCCAAATAATGCTGATGCTCACAGCGTGGAAGATTACGATGTAACATTTGGGAGCATTTGGATACCAAGAGACCAATACTAGTCAAAGGTCGAACTAGTGGAAAAAGTTGAAAATTTCACCATTTTAATAAATTTCAAAAAAGCGACATACATAATTCCATCATTGTGTTGGGACAAAACATTTTAACCTCTGAGCGGATTTCATCCTTGAGACCACTGATAAAACAACTCCTGTAGAATTCATTAGACAATCCTTCTGTATGATTGGCCAGTTTCTCAAATTATGTCTAATACTCTTTCACAGTGCCAATTTGGTGAAGCTCAGTGTGTGCTCCTGTGAATTCATCAAAAGCACTAGGACCAAATCGTTGCAAAAGGAGTTGGCAAAAATCTATCCAATTTGGCTCATCATGAGCTTTGATGTACCAACAATACCATTGAAGGACTTCTTGTTCCAAATCAAAGGATTCAAGTGGAACTTTGTGGACATCAAAAGTATTATGCAGACTGAAATATTGTTCTTCCTGGTATATCCATCCAGTCGGATCAGTACCGTTGAAGCGAGGAAAATCAAGCTTCGACCCATGAAAATTGTTGGAATAAGAGAACCCAATGGCTGCAAAATATTTTGGCTATCGTTGATTGTTCATGGCTGAATGCTAAAGATGGAGGATGAGAAATGTTTCATCCAGATCTCGAAGTTTGGTTTTGAGGGCTACAAGTTCTTCATCCATGATTTGTGCTCCAACGTGAGTGACAACCATAACCAGGAGGTTGTTTTTTTGTGAATGGGTAGTAAAACAAAAACATAAGGTTCTTTAGTAAAGAAAAATTTGGATTTGGGAAAAACTATGATGGGTAATTAGGGTTGACTAGGTTTTGGACACTCTCTAATGGAAAGGGAAGAAGAAAATAGGGATTTCAGAAGCAAGGTGAAAGAATGAGAAAACTTATCAGAGAGGGACAAAGAAGCAGAAATAGGAAATGAACATTGTGGAAAAATTTGAAGGCGATTGGGTGAAAAATGAAGAAGTTATGACAAACCATAAAAATAGACAAATGTTGGATTTCAGGCTTCGGGAAGTGGAATTTGGGATAGGGTCCTTAGGAATTAAATATGCAGAATGGGATTGCAGAGGTGTTAGTGAAGTTTCAAGGGAAACAGAGTTAAAAACAAGCAAGATATGGCGATTTTTTTTTATTTATTTATTTTGTTTTTATTTTTTTTCAGAATGGATATGAAATGGCTTTCGAAATGGATCTGAAACGGCTCAGAATGAATCTAAAATAGCTGGATCTGAAATGGCTTGAAATTTATCTACAACAACTCTGGACAGATGTAATCTGTGATTTATCAGCTAGCAATAGAGATGGACCCCAGATATGTTCGACTTCCTAATGGTTTAGGGGAGTCACTTGGCCACCAATGTTGTCTGATGGCTTGCGTATTGGGGCAGTACCCCTCACTCCACGGCTCAGGTAAAACTGATATTCTCTTTCCCAAAAACGACAGCTCTTGGTTTAACTCACGGGTGGGAACTAGTCAACCAGGTAGGGTTCGTTTCCCTTCTCGCTCTCAGGTCCTCTCAATGGGACAACTACTTTGGGTTCCTATGGTACTCCTCACAATGAGTTTTAGGGATTATGCCCAAGTAATTCCCACAGTTAAGTGGATAGGTATTATTCCCGGATCCGAACCTACAATTGATAGGAACAAATATAGATGCGAAAAAAAAAATTGGCAGAAATTCCACCCAACGAGTCCAAGAAAGTGCTCTGATACCAGATGTGAGGAACTTGCAACAATTAATTAATGAAAATGAACGAGAAAGCAGAAATAACAGAACTCAGAATATATTTATTGATCGTGGGCCACTTCGAAGGGGAGACCTCCTTTGAGCAAGCTCAATACAAATAGCTTCACGATGCCTTCATTGGCCTCAACATGTACTTATATACTAAGTCTATGCGCCAATACTATGGATCAATACCATGAAACATATAATAATATGGGACGACTTAAAAAGCATATGTATCCAATACTATGGATCAATACCATGGAGCATATGATACTATGGGCTAATACAAACTATGGATCAATACCATGGAACATATAATACTACAAGATACTTACAAAGCATATGCGTCCAACAACAATATACTAACAAAGTAAAGATAAGGGTTGACACGGGTTCCTAACAGGAACATTTATGACCTGGTACCCATGGCTCCTGACAAATGAAACAAAATTTATTTCTTCTATGTTCCTAGAATGTATCATTATTCATCCACTCTCTTTTGGGCCATTCTTTCTGTAACAGTCTATGTTCCTTATCTTTAATAGGAAAATTTGTTCTAGGAGGAAACTTATTATTTGGAATGGAATCCTGTAAATATATGGTACGACTGATGACATCAAACAAGGTGGTGGGTCTATAATCCTTAACCCATCCATGTAAGGGTTCAGTGAGAGCCTCGGTAAAAAACATAATTAACTTTCTCTCTCAAATATCTGTCACCGTGACTTCTACCCTCTGAAATTCATATATGAAGGATTCTGGACTACCTGTCTGCTTGAGTTGTGTTATCTCTCTGAAATGTACCTCAGAGTCTTTCCTATCAAAGTGCTCAATGAAAATTTGTGTAAAATCAGTATAAGAATTGATGGTATTGTGACCCAATGTCACTAGCCCGTGGTACCACCACTCATGGGCTTCCCCATCTAAATGCAAGGTAGCCAACTTAATGGCATTTGTCTCCATCATAAGGTAAAGTTGTAAGTAAGTGTCCAAATTTTGTACCCAATTCCACATTGGGCCACTCTCGGTCCCATCAAAATTAGGAATAGTCAGTTTCCCTACTGTGCGCGGAAACTAATAGTTCTGATTGAAATCCCTCTTGTAGGATATCGACCTGTTCTTACTCTTAAAATGACAAAAATATGTAAAGGTCATGGTTGACTAGAATTCATATCCCAATTCTTTGTACTCCTGTAAATATGCCCCCATGGGTTCTTCTAGCTTTGCTTGTATTATTGGCACTGCAACCTGGCTATCCAAGAACTATGGCGTAGGTCTGGAGGACCTATTGTAGGGATGAGGGTGACTCTGCATATTAGTATGTAAATGCTCTTCCTTGCCACTTGTGGATACCCAGTCATTGTTTTAAAATAGAGGACTGTGTAGGGTGGGCCCTGATTTATCATCCAATTTGTTGATGGTAGTCAACATTTCTTTATGTCCTATAGTGAGTTCCTTCAGAGCAAAAATGAGACCGGTGAAAGCCATTTTATCATCATATTCCATTGTTTCCTTACCCTTACCTTCCAAAACCGAGTCTATGTATCTTCCAGTTCTATATATTCTAACTCCTCTTCTTCTTCCCTTCTTCCATTGTTCCTAAACCTCTTCCTTCTGTAAGTAATATTGTGTGGGTCCTCTATATTCATTTATTGTTCACAACAGCATGCTCCCACATCTGGTGAGGAACATGCTCTAATACCAATATAATACTCCAACTGATATTTTGTGGTCTTGTATAGTCCTTCTGATGTAGTTTCTTGCTTGTCTAAAGTCTTGTAACTCGATACTATAGTAAAATATGAATTAATGTATTGTTCTATGATCGCATGATCATGGATGCAAGTGCATGGGTTTTCCAAAACCCTAAATAACCCAAGTATTTAGAGATGTTATAAAATAGGGATAGAAATGATGCATGTATGTACCAATATCTTGAGTAGTGGATGTAGATCAATATGAGCTAAGCATGCAAGCCATGCACGAAGAATCATATGAGATATGAGATGATCCCCCTCTAATAATCCACCCTTGTAATAAATGCGCCTTCTTCAGATGAGGAAGTGAATAATAAGTGCTCCAATGATGTGAGGTTGCTCCAGAAATTTGGCACTAGGGTTATAATTCCCTCTTGATCGGTATAGAGCCTGCATGCAAACCATGCAGTGAATATAAGGCTTGATGAGAATTTCCTCCTCAAGGAAAGTCACCCATTGAAAGATGGCACCTTTTTGAAAGATACAATGATGAGTTCTCTCTCCTGAATCCGATTGATAAGCATGTATTCAATAACTAGGCTAATAATGGTGTTCTCAAAAGGATTGAAGTTGCATGCAGATCAAAAGGTCACTGTATACTGAGATATGAAGATGCTTTTCTTTGTCCAAGTCACCCATGCAGAAAGGGTGAGTCCTCCCAATCCATAATGTGTCTAGAACCCTGAATAATGCTAAATAATATTGTATGATGATAGAAGTAATGTTAAATCTACATGATCCAACCCTGATAGTGACTAGGGCATATAGATTTCAATATTGAAATTCACTTTATGGTTGAGTGGTGCACCCTCAACCCTAAATTGGCTCTTTCATCTCTCCAAGTCAAGTTCTAAAATCAATAATCAATAAGCAGACCTAATCATTCATTTTATCCTTATTTTATAACTTTCACAGTGCATGCCCTAACGTTTGCATTCCTAGGTTACTTTTCTCTTCTAATTCTCAGTTGACTTGCAAGCATTGCTTTCTATGTGCATGAAGGATTAATAAAGGTGGTTTTGGGCATGCATCATGAAATATGGCCTGCATGTAATGCATGTAGGTGGCCCCTAGTTCTTGTGGCCCTCTTTTATCTACTCATGATATAATAACCATGATTAAGATCTTCTTTTTCTCTGAATGGTATCAATTCTTAGTCAATTCCCTAAATGATAGTACCCGCTCGAACCTATAGGAATTAGATAGTTTAGCAGGATGGTCCTATGTGCTTAAGAAAAAGAGGAAATTACAATCCAACTCCTTGGATCGAAGAAGTTGAAATGTCCCCCAACTCTACCACGCATGTGAACTATTTCTCCTTTATATAAGTCGTGGCACTCTTGTAACTAGTCATATGCTTGGATGCGCCACTGTCAATGAACCATCTGTCTGCACTTGTGATAACGGATCCCAAAAGGGATGAGACAAGGTAAAACTGCCTTCTTGTCTCCTTTTCTTCGAATGCATTATTTTGAGTGGTTTCATCTTCTACACTGGTAGAAGCATGAAAATTTCCTTTCCTCTTTGCTTTGCACTATCTTGAGAAATGGCCTTTCTTGTTGCAATTGAAGCATCTATATTATGACTTGTAAAAGCCTTTGTTGAAATCCTTCTTCTTTTGATGAGAGAAATTCTTTTGGAAGAAGGGTTTCTTTCCTTTCTTCATTATTTATGTGAGGGAAAGGATTTCTTCTTTGGTGCACACTAACTTGCTCTGGATTTGCCCCTCCTCTTGGAGGAATTCATGCCACAATATTTAGAATTTAGGTTGTACCTCTTGGCCATTTACCATAGCCAATAATGTCTCCCATGATGATGGCAGACCATCAATATAAGTTTGGAGAATATCATCTTCATACACCACTACTCCAATACTAGCAAGTTGATCTCTTACGTGAGAGACCTTGGTGAAGAAAGAGGTGACTGTCTCATCCATCTCCATCTTTAAGTTTCAAAGCTTATTCTTCAATGCCATCTTTTAAATTAGGGACTTCTTCTCATATATATTAGTCAATGTATCATAACATTCTTTTGTAGTCTTCAGCGGTGTGATCACGGGCATCAAGTTATCTTTTACCAAATCATAGATGATTTGTTTGGCATTAGCTTGATTCTTCTTGAAGTTGATGCACCCTGCATTATATGTAGGCTCCTCCACCACAGTGGATACATATCCATCCAAGTCATGTTCCTCCAGGATGTTGAGAATCCTAGCCTTCCAAGTGTTGAAGTTTGAGGTGCCCTCAAGATGGTCTTCCGGTCGTACAGATATTGATCCCATAGTCTTCAAATCTTGTGCTCAACGTCTCAGGATCTACGCAAGCTCTAGATGGCATGCAAAAATTAGCTCCTTCATGCCCTGAGCTCTGATACCATGTTGATTTTCTTAGTTGAGATTTTATATTTAATTAGCTTAGATGTAGAAACTTGAAGCAATGAGACAATTCAATCACATGAAATTCATACAACCATCACACAAGATATATCCTGGGAAAAATCATCAAAACTATGAGAACAAAAACCCTAGAAACCCTTCTCAGTATAATACAATGTATAGTAGAGAATGATTTCTTTTACAACATAGCATATTTATTTCATAAGATAAGAGATCACCAAACACTCTTGGTGAAGATATGGAAGCAATAGAAAAGAGAGATCAATCAAAGAAGTGCCTTTCCTTCAATAATGATATCCTGCACACAAAGAGAAGGACCTTTCCTTCAAAGGAGAAGAAAATTCGCTTCACATTGGATTCATCAATCCCATATAAAATATTTATCCATTTTTCTCAAGCATCGGTTTCTTCTAACTTCTGGATGAACTTTCCCTCAGATTGGATGTATCAATATTGCATGCAAAAGTATGCCCCACTTCTCATGCAGTGCTTTATCTCACTGAGCTTTCACTTAGGATGAACTTTCCTCGTAACTAAAATCATTCCCACTTATTTAGGTGGCTAACTTAATTTATGCAAGTGTCGCAACTCACGTGTCATCTTTTAGTTTAACATAAGTGTCGTCATTCAATAACACTTAGTTAACTAGATCTTCTTTGTTGTCACTTAGTTAAATCTCTTTAACTGATTCTTTCTTGATAACATCACTGTAGTGATCAACTCAAGTTCTCCTTGATTTACTAAAGTGTCGTCTTTTAGTTTAACTAAAGTGAAAACACTTTAGTTAACTAGTCCTTCTTATTTAACACTTAGCTAACTGAAATCATGCCGATTGATTTACTTGAAGTGACCACTGTGATTTCTTTATTTAACTAAGGAATATATTTAACTGATGCTTTAAGTGAAGAAATGATTGAGGCATACATTGATACATAAATGAAGCTTTATAACTGAATATTTAACAATTCAATTTCTCTTTAACTAGTTGAAGTGTCTGCATGGGAAGTTTCAAATTCTCTTGATCTCTATGATTTAGTCTTTATTTCTTTATCTCTTACTGCATGGTCAATATGTGCAACTTTAATTATCCATCACATTACATTATACTAAATAGAATTATAAGATGCTATGATCATATTATATTATTCCGAACCAAATGATGATATGCTAAAGTAATTCACTTTAGAGGTGATCAATCTCTAAAGGAGACTTAATAGCAATCTAGTGATCATGGTTAATCATACATCACACAACATTAATTTTTTTTAACAAGTAAAGCATGACCTTTATACGGAAGTTCCACCTCTATATGTGAGGTCCATCCCATGGATATATTTATATGGAAGGTTCACAAGAGAATCATGGATTGACACACAAGTCCCGAGCCTTGTCCAACAAGCCTTTACAACATCATTACTTTGATCAATTACCTCTATACGGGAGGAATAACCTTTACATGGAAGGCAATCAAATTTCTCACCTATATACAGGAGGATCAATCTTGGTTGTACAAGATTGGTTTGGAGAAAGTCTCCTCAATGCTGTATATTTAACAGAAACAGGTCTGGATTTTCAAGTGTGGTTCCACGCAAGAAGGGGACTAGATCAAAGTCACAGGGGTATGTCTAACACTAACACCAATTGAGGGTGTACTTTGATGGGTCCCCATGGCCACTAACTAGTTGATTCCCCTTCACTATATAATTTGACCACAAGTAAAAATCTATGGAAGATAAATGCTGACATTTCGTCTTTAGGGGAGGTTTATTTTAATTAGTGAAATTAATTATAAAGTATTAGGATTGATTTTAGTTCGAATTAGGTGAGTGATTTACAATGTGCATGAATTATTAAACATTACAACTTAGAATGCATCCAAACTCTTTCCAACTGAAACCAAAGGTTGTCTAATTACTAATTAAATCAAATTAGAGAAGAACTATGCTAAGATAACTAAAAAGAAAAAGCAAAAAACATGCATGAAAATGACACAGAGATGTGGGTAGGGGGTATTTGACACCAACATCCTACCTTATGTGTTACAATGGGATATATAGCCCTTAGAAATGGCTATTGGTTTTCCTTATGTACAACAATCAAGATTGCAAAATTATAATGTAGAAGTGAAGAAAGTGGTGAGGTAAAAGATTTGTTTAGTAAGCACCCTGGGGGGTTGAATGATGGTCGGTGCTAGCTTCCTCTTGGAATGTTTTCCTGTTGTCCAAAACCTGGAATAAATTTTTAGAAAACAAAAAGAAAATTGATCTAAATATGATGTATTTGATCTCTCCCAAAGGGGGGCTTCACTTGCAAATAAAAGGTTCTAGAAAACAAACTAGAAAAAAAAAATATTAGAACTACAAATATATGAGGAAGTAAGCGTATATTTTATCACTATTCAAATAGTGGGAAGCGAGCTAAACAATGATAAAAAAATACCCCCCAAAAATCAAGAAAAAAAATATTTACAAGTATGTTACAATAACATGCAAATATTAAAATGTATTTTTCTTGAAACTAGGTGCAAAATTGTGAGGATTTTAATGCTTGCACTATAGAATTTTAATATTAGATATGATCTAAAATCACATATGAACTTTATGAAATGTCTAAGATATCTATATGATCATATCAGATCTAATAAATCTGAAACCTACTTATGCTACCTCATTGATATTATAGATTCCAAATTTGAGCAAGTAAAGAAAAATATAAGTTTTTTAAGCTTTGGAAGGTTGAGAAAGAGATTGGTGCTAAGAAGGTGAACGATGGAGTTGATGAATATATTCTATGAGGGAATTTCTTTCAAGGATCATCAAAATAAAAAGGTTTCTCTAGAACAACCTTAGCCTTCTTGATGAGAGGAGTAACCTGCAATAAATTATCAAATACAAAGGGAGAATATATATCCTTATCCTTTTCTCTTTAGGGTGGAAACTACAAAGAGGGAATTAGTATAGCAAAATCCTTTTAAGGAAAATGTGCTAAAAATAATAACCTTCACAATACATATTGAGAATAAGATCTACACTAATGTTTAACTTACTATATTACTTATCCAATGGGGTAACAATACCCTTCTATCACCAATCAAAAGAATAAAAGAAAGTAGTAAAGAAAATGACACATGTTACCTCCAAGTTGAAACAATGAGAAAAACTAAGCCACGCAAATGAGAAGTAGATCCACACATGTCCTCCAAATTATTCTTTGATATTACCAAAATATATCCAATAGAGAAATATTACAACAGTGCTCATACTAACAACCAACAACATAAGAGGAGAATAATCCTCTTTAAATATATAGAGAAGGAGAGAATGTGCCCCTTAGGTGATTCATGAATGATAGGTGAGAGGATGGCACGTGTTAGGGAAATCCAAAAACCTAGTTCACTATTTGGAGGAGGAATCAATCCAAGGTGGAGTGAACTAACCCTCCCCATGCCACCTCTAAGGGAGATCTAGCATATCCAGGAGATAATCCATCCAATGAGGGAGCAAATGTGCCATGTAGGGGAGGATCTCAAGCTGATTTGGGGAGATATGCACCACCAAAAGAGTATCTCATTCTGATTTTAGGGGATAATGCACCACCACTAGAGTAGGATACACAATTAGGGGAGTGCTCCCTCTTTTGGTGGAGTTTGTCATGTTAACATCAAGAGATAATTTCACCACTTGATATGACTCATGAGAGGGGCCACATGTGGATTTAAACTCCAAATCAAGGTGATTTTGTGCCCTAATTTATATGATATGACTCATGAGGTGGGTAAGGGCACCACTTTTCTCCCTTGGATTAGGGGAGACCCATGCTTGATCTTAAATGGTGGTGGAATGTGCTATGAATATCCCCTTTTTGATATTTGACCCCCTCAAGACCTTTTTACATAGTCAAATTTAAGTTTTGATTCTCCAAGGGACCCAAAAGGCCATGCAAGAGACTAGGACCATGTTGAATGACTAATTTTGACATCAGAACATAAGGAATTAGACACCATCCTGAGGCACCTATGTTATAACACACTTTGGCTTTGGAGGTGTGAGTGAAAAAACCAGGATGAACTATGATCACTAGGGATCTAAGTTCACCTAGGTAAAATCCAAAGGTTCCATAACATGAGTGACTCACTTGGTATATCCCTCTTAAACATACAATGGATGTCAAAATTTTAAAAACAACCCCCTTTGACCATGACAACGGAGATTTCAAGTACATACAACTGGGTAGAATACTACCTGATGTGGATGGGGGACTGGAAGGACCCTTACTTGATGATGATGTCTTCTACCTGGTCCACCCTATGCAAATTAGGTGGTAATAGGAGCACCAAGTACCAAATCAATTGAATGTTTAACATGGAAATGTAGAGGAACCCCTTTAGGTGAGATAAAGATATCTATGTATTATTCTACAATCTTGTCCACCTACTTTTGTTGTTTAGAGGGACATTGTGTTGAGGTTGTGGTGGTTGCAGTGACTTTCTGTCTACCTTCTAACCAAACCATGAAGAGGACAAATTTCCTATCCTGAGAGATGACCTTCCGACACTGGTTTACAGAGATTAAGGAAATTGCGTTGGTTGGGACTACCTCGAGTATCATGTAGAGTTGGCCATCCAAATTAACAATGACACTATAGGGCTTGGAATCATAAAAAACATAATTTTTCACATATAGGATTGTCCTAAAAGAACATCAAAAAAATTAAGTGGGGAAACATCAAACAATACCTCATCTTTCAAGGGCTTGATTCTGTAGGATATGAGACATTGTTGATTGAAACTACTGTCTCATCCATGGCTCAATCAACCAATGATGTATGGTTGGGGGTGTGTCATCATCGACAAATTCAATCTCTTGCTGATTTCATCTAATATCAAGTTCTTCTGGATACCACTGTGAACAATGAAATGTAGTGGATTCCCCTTCATCCATAGTTGTGAATGGAAAATTGCTCCCCTTCCTTTATCTCCTCCGACTCATCTAGTTGGGTCTTTGCAGTTTTGATGGTGGCACTAGGTTCCATGTCAATGATCCACTTTCCATTTTCTTGCTCTAAATAAAATTCTAAGATAGATTTTGACTCTGAGGATTTCATCTCAGGTAACAATGATTATTTTGACTGACATTCAGTAGTGTTATGCCAGGCGATTTTTTGGAACTCACACCACTTGTTGATAGTAAGGTCCGCCTTTACCGATATTCTGATACAGTTGAATGAAAAACCCAAACTCTTGCTTATTATTTTTCTTAAGCTTTTTCTTGATCTTGACAACATACCAATAAGCAAACCCCAGTGAGGATATGTCTATGAAATCCATCTTTGTATGGATGTGTCTATGTAGACTAGTATGGTACTTCAGGATCAAATTTCATTTACAGTCTCTAATACCCATCTTTGATCTCAAGGTATGTAATACATTGGTGAATTCCACAACTGTTTGGTCTCTCTCCTGGAACAAAGTTGTCCACATCGTGTACTGGTCATCATAGTTTCCAACAGGGTAGAATTCCTTTTTGACGACATTGACAAAATCCACCCAAGTGGGTTTTGTCCTATATGTTTCATCTATATGTTTCAAACTCTTATTTGCCATCTCTCTCAAAATAATCATCCCACTAATCTTTGACATGGGGGAGGTACTTAAGGAGTGCGAAGGTGATATTTTCACTGTCGAAAAATTTTGAATGGAGAAGTAACCATCTAACATTAACCATTTATCCAAAGTATATTCATCTATATAAACTCCAAATAAGGTAATTTCAAAGCTTACTTGTACCTTGAAGGGGGTTTCACGTCCAAAATGGATTCTTGTTGAAGGTGTCTCTATCATCGTTAGCAGTCATGGAAGGATCTAGGTGAAATTGTCCATCATCTCGCTCATGTGTTGCGTGAGGGATTCCTCAAGAAACAAATTAATATGATCTCCTTCCCTATCATCTCTCTTTTCTTATCCCACCATGTAAGGCTTCTTGGTCTGATGAGAGTGGTTTTCCCAAAGCTAAACTAGTTCAAGACCTATTTTTCTATATTTGGATCTCGTTGGGGACATGCACTAAGAAACAACAAGAGCATATCGCTCTGATACCACTGATATGGATTATTTGGAGAACAAAATGATGGAAGAAATATAAAATGGAAACAAAAACACAAATATTTTAGAGAAATCACAATAATACAGTAAAACCAAAATTCTATTAATGGAATGAAAAAACATTGTAAACTGCAAAGCAATACAAACTAGCTCAGATGGTGGTATCTTATCTTTAAAGAGAGATGTGTTGGCTACACTCCTTTGCAAGAGATGATTAAAAAGGGATCACAAAGGGAATTTTTATCATAATCATAAAGAGGAAACAACCCTAACATCCAAAAACCTAACCCTAAGAGATGAAGCACCAAAAGGATTTGTGGACCCCAAGGTGGCTAGTTGATACGTCAACTTCCTGAGGGCATAAATGTTGCATACAATATCCGTTTAGGGTGATCTATATCTCACTGGAAATAGCTAACTAAGAATTACAACCTTTGACTTGGGCCAAGGAATTCCATGGCTTCCTTTACCCCCCCCACCTGATTGTCCAAAAAACACCGTTTAGGGACTTAAATGGCCCCAGAAGTTTGGGACCCAAAAAACCATAGAAAAATACCAAATGGAGAACCATTGTAACTCAGTGGAACAAGTGGGTCACCACCAATATCCACCTAGATCAATTATATGACTCCCTTCTCCTACTATGCATTCCTCATCACTAGCAATGATTACAAAAATCACCAAATCAGTACCCAAGCAGGGAAGAAATGAACATGTGGCAAAGAAGTAAAGAATGGAGTAGTGTAAATTAATCATGTATCGTTGTCTTCTTCTTCTAATTTTGATAAATTTGCAAGGCACGTGAAAGAGAATGTTTCATTTTTAATCACTGATGATTTGGATGTCCCTCTAAATTCCACTATTACCATCATTACTCTCTTGAATTGATTTCATTTCAATGGATTTACAAGGGTTTCTTGATTCAAGAACTAGGATAGGGTTTAATCGGTTCCACAAACTATAAACCCATTCATTACTTTCCTCCTCCAGACATAGGGTTTAATCTATTAATCTAATGGATGCATATATCCACATTGCTTCTCTACGATGCATGAGCATAGCACATCCTTTCCAATTATTAGACTCTCCATGCACTTATTCCCTTTTTCATTGTATTTTTTGTGTTCTGTGTTGTCTAGGTTTGTGAGCATGAATGTGGGTCGAGTTTTGTTACAATCGTGTAAATTATGATGTTGCTTATCACATTGTTTGTGACAATCAATGCCACATGACCAAGACATATGAAAGGCATGCAGGCAATGATATTTGTTTATGTCTCAGTAGGATTTTGCATTATTCCGGAACATGGGATTTGCTAGAGGGTATCATGGACAATAGATACCATACCATCACTAACTCAATGGGACCTCTTTCTCCACCCTTGAAGGGAATGAAGTTTCCATGCATGCAGGTGGCCAATGCTGACATATCGATTCTTAGTGACACGCAACTGAAGTATTGCAAGGCCATGAAAAATGCAAGTCATGATGTGGAGACATATATATCTGAGAAAGTTTCCCACTATCTCCATCTCAACGAAACCGCTATCAAATATGATGCTTCCCAGGAAAACTCAATCTAAACTCCTCCATGTCATGGATAATCTCATTGAGAGTTGCTTTTATATTTTCTTACATTGTCATATATGTATAATAGTTTTAGAGTTTCTTACATCATCATTTATTTAGATGAATTTGCTTTGAGAGTTTCTTATGTTCTAGTCAATCATTAGTCATTAGAGCTATATCAAAAGTGCAAATTTAGATTTTCTAATTATATGCAAGTTTATTTTTTTCCAAGTGTGGATTTATTTTTCTTGTTTCATGGTTATTTTTGGTTGGTTTACTATAGCATCTTTGGTAAAATGGGGCCAATAACCAAAATTTATTCTCCATTCTATGAACCTTTTAAGGTTAGCCGTGTCTATGGATTTTTATTGGTTTCCCAAACCTATCATTTGGGGGTTTTTTTACTCAAACAAAAGACAATATTTTAAAAGTTTATCCTCAAAATACCTTTCCCTTTCATGCATGATGTAGTGTGTTGTATGCATGCATCTGTTGAAGCTTCACGCAGAAACAATTTCTTTATGTATACAATAAATCGTTTACTTACTTAGCATTTTTTATGTCAAATGAAATGAAAAGTGTTTCTAACTGAAAGAAATTCCCTAGATACAATGGAACACCTCTCTTAGCCCAAAGATTCATTGAAATATCATAAACCAAAAATCATTTGATCTATATGGAAACATTGGTTCAATATCTCGATCATCAATGGAAGCAGAATTTCATAAGAGTCCTTATATCATGTTCAACTAACACTAGATATTTCCAAAATATGAAACACCTTGAGAAACCACTCATACAAGCAGATCACAAATCAACACACCAAGATTTTACGTGGTTAAAACCCTCAAGGAGGGAAACAGTCCATGGCCCCAGCCAAATAGTTACTTGAGGCAATATATTATGAAAAAGAAAAACATTTTACATATGAGTTTCTCATAATTGATCATTAAGCAAATGACCCTCCATGCTCTTTAAATAAAGATCATGGACCAATCGGGTGTTACGCGATGGATCAATAGTTGTTAAGATTGAAGTGAAGATGAACAATTGGATCACTATGTCTAGAATATATCGTGGTGGTTGGATTACATAAGTACAAATGCATACTAATGCATATTAAAGAAACACACTATACATAAAAACACATTATACCAAGTTGATCTTAACTAACTCCTAAATGTCTAAATATCCTGACATATGACCAATAATTGTTTTTCTAAAAGACAACATTTTCATATCTAAATTGGGTAGGTGAGGTCTAAGTATACTTATTGTTATAACACCTCTAGTGTTATTGTGTCTCCTAATTTAGTCACTCATTGAAGGTTTTAGCAATATTAACTATGTTTAGTTCAAGTAACACATTAGTAAAACTTATGGCTTCCCTAATCTAGGTTTCAATTTATTAGGTTCTTGAGCACACTATTTACAAGGTTGAACTAATATATTTACTTTCACTTAGTTGTTAATAGGTTTTTTTTCTTTTTCATATCAACTCTAAGTTGTTGAACTTATTTCTCTAAACATGATGCTCAAAGTATTGTTGTCATAGAAATTTTGATGAATTTAAAGTGAAGAAATAACAACAAAATTTCAACTAACAACTCAGATTAAATGGCATATATGTGTTACCATGTAGTCTTCTTGTTTATAAGGAATAGACATTATCCATAAAGAATCCACGAGAGGATGTTTTAATTGAGATTAAGTATTGGCAAATTATAATATTAATAAGTTCATTACATATCGTTAGTTATCAAATTTATCTATTAAATTGCTTTATGGAATAAAATATTTCAAACCTACGTAAATGTAAACACTTTGTCTCTAAATTTAAACTTATAACAGTAAATAAAGTATTATATACACTCCATATGTGTGTCTTCCCAAACCATTAATGTAGCCAATCCACCTTTTGGTAAGGAGCATGTTAAGCGGCTACTAAGGTTGTGAAGTGGATTGTTGTGACATTACATCCCCACTTAAAAGCAACAAACGCTCGACAATCACATAAAATGTCTGCCCATGGTTGTACAGATAACATGAAATGTCACCGACAAGAATAGTCCTCGTTTTTACCTTCAGAAACACAAATCGATGAGTTTGGTGCATGCACCCACTCTAACCAAATGTTTTGTTATTGAATTGAAGTCGTGCTATGAACATTACATTGGTTGCGCCTCTTTTTGCTCTCCATCATGTTTTCTGCTTTTTATGTGTTTTTTCCTTTTTTATCATATAGGTTGTCATTAATATTTTAATTTTCATTTAAAAGGGAGTTTTTTTACTTATCAGGATGAATTTAGAATAAATAATTCAACATTTTTAATTACTTTTATTATAGAGATTATGCCAATTCTATCCATTTTTCTTAATTTTTCACTTAATTTAAAATATATATATATATATATATATATATATATATATATATATGAGATAAAATATTAAAGCGGAATAATTTATTCCATTTAAACAAACCACCTATAAAAGATATTAGGATCACATTAAACATAAAAAATTAAATTGAACTTTAGATTTTATCACAACAATACATATAGTAAACAAAATAAATACTTTAATGGTCTTAAAATTCACATTTACCTCAATGTTCATTTTTTTTTTCTTATTGGAGTCTTTTACAAACCCATAATTTATAAGCATGTGCAAGCTATTACTTTATAAGTCTATCAATATAGATCTATTTTATCTTTGGATCTATCATGTCTCGAGAGGGATAAAATCTCTTGAATACATGTAAATCGTTCTTAAACATTTTCACTCTAAAAAAGATTTGCACCTTGAAATACTTGATCTCTCTACGCATAACAAATTCAAAGTTAAAATTGATCTATGCATATTAAACTCTTCATTTCATATATGCAACAACAAAAAAATCCAACCATTTATCTTACTATAAAAATGGCTACTTAAAGTGAATTGTTTTATCTTATTTATGGAATACTCGTGACTCTCCTCATTTATAATGATGGCAAAACTAACAACCAACATTATCCATCACATCAATTTTGATGAGAATTTAAAGTATTTGGAATTATGTAAACCAGCATAGATCTATCTTAAACCCAAATCTATCCAACACCAAGAGGGATCCAATTTCTTGAGGTGTAATTTTTTTATCTTAATTTTTTTACACAGAAAAATTTTATACCTAGAGAAATTTGATCCATCGTAGTGCTTAATAGGTCCAGGTTTAAGATTGAGAGAGGATTGTTAAATACATTTATGTTAAAGTGTTGATGAGAGATACAACTAGATAAAAGCTTTAATTCTTAATCATGAGAAGGTTGTTGAATGCATTTATGATTAAGTGTCGATGATTAAGTGTCGATGAGAGATACAAGTAGATAAAACCCGCAATTAAAGGATATATACTATTGGAACCATCTTCAGTTTTGGGAGTCGTTTCTTGAAACCATGTTCCGTTAGCTAGGGTTTCAACCCTAGTCGCCCTCCCTGTTAACCCATGCGATGGTGAACGAGATGGATATGATGCCCTTAGTGATGGTGTTGGTGGTGGTTATCTGCAGAGCTCTACAATTTTGGCGGTGGTGTTTGAGTAGCCCTGCAAATCCGACAGTTCTTGGTGATGAGGAAGAACCTTTTATGTTGTTGTGATTGCCGCTCCCCGACTCTCCCTTCAGATACGATGACGGCCCTTAGTTATGGTGGTGACAAATCCATGGGGAGCTTATCCATACATTTCCAACTACGACAACTCCAAGAGACTCCAAGCTACCCCCATGTGAAGGTGACGAAGGTATTTATTTTCTTCCTTTGTGATTTAGCGATGGTGGTAAGTTTTTTGCAAACCTGAAACTCCTTCCAATGGGTGTCCTTTGGAGGTGGTGGCTGCAAGTAGATTGGAAAGTTTGCAAAGGCCTATAGAAGGTTCCTTTCTGGCGGCAGCGAGCATCATCTGTTTTCTTTTGTATAATTTTCTATTTGGTGCTCAATGCATAGCTGTGCAGAGCTGCAATAGGGATTTAAGTGATTGTTCTTGCACCAAACAAGCTGTATGAGCTATGCTTATCTGTGCATTGTATGTTTGAGGCTTATTAAGCTCAACACATAACTTTGATGCCTTGTAATATGGATGTAAAGGTTGTATAGGACAATTCTTTCTCTTTGAGCAGTGTTTTCATTGTGCTTATGCACGTGTAAGGCCATCATGTTTCTAAACAATTTGTTTTGTTTCTTTTAATAGAATGCAACATATTTTCCAAGAAAAAAATGAAATAAAAGCTTCACCTTATAAATTATTACCACGCGAATTCATAATATCAATGTGGAATCATTAATTTGTTACCTATTGTGTTTATTTGATGAATTATACAATTTTAATGTCAATTTATCAATTTTGCACCCATATCATTAGAATTCCAATATATCGCTATTCAGAAGTCTGGTATTGAACCACTTCCTAGAGGGAGTTAACGTTGAAAGCATATCTTACTGTCATGTACCCACCTGCTGACCCAATGCAAGGCAGGAAACATGATGCCAAACTCAGGGCTTTACATGATCTCAGCCCAATACTAGATTCATATAATTAATAAGTGGGTGTGCAGATGTAAACAATCAATTATGCACAGCGGAAACACTATCCACACAATCTTCATATGCATTCAAGATTGCAGGCATTAATAAAAGCATTTCATAAATAAATACATAGACAGAAACACTTATCTTCATTTCAATTGTCCCAAGCAACTAGCTATGTCGCTGCAACGTTCCACCCAACCGTAGACTCTTCGACAGCTTATACTGAGTCCGTCCGAAGGCCACCCCCGAGCTGGGCATGATTCTCACAAGGACAAAGGGGACATTCACGCTCACACACAGTCTATTAACCATTTTATTTTAGCCAAGCCAGTCTAACTGGGTTTATCAGGCTGCACTGGCACAATGGATGCTCATTCCCAATCTCAAGCCAAAACCAGGGATTACCCATCACCCACGCCCATCATACTCTTCTTTCTCACAGCAAAAACGATTATTGATAGGGTTACACATTTACAACAGAGGTGTTCACAAAACAGGGTCCACATTGGTTCTCCCAACTCGTGGTTCACCCAAACGAACCGTGGAATTTCGATTTCAACCCCAGGGAGCAAAACCGATTTCTCTCCACTGGTTAGGATCCCTTCCAATGGCCTAAACGACCCCCAGGAAGACCCAAAACGTTCTGCTCTCTTTCCCCACGGGTAACCAACACAAAAACGCCCCTTCCCAGCTAAAAGATGAAGGGAGACACAGAAAAACGAGGGAGGAAAACGCCCAGGCAGCTTGAGCTGCGTGAGAGAGCAAGGCCATGGTGAATAATGGCTTAGGCAGCCATTTCGTGGCTCTATTCTTGCCCAAAAAGACCAACACGTTTTTCCATGAAGGGTGGCTTGCCCATACCCGATTTTGGACAGCCATACCTTCCCATTCCCAAGGCAATAACTTCCCCAACCAACTCTTGGGAGAAATCAATGGTTGGGTACAAAAGTCAACATGGGTAGTTGAGGGTTTGATGGGTTCCCTCATTGACACTTGGCTTGACTCTATTGGCTCAAGGGTTTGAATGTTTTCCCTCCCAATTCCTTGTGAAATCATGCCCCCATCTCTTTGTTGCATTGCATAGCTAGTTGTGGGTATTTTTTATTAAAATGTATATTACATTCTATTTGAATTTCCACTGTGCATTGCTAGCACGCAAACCATATGCATCACGAAATCGATGGCGGGGCCTTGGCCTTGAGCTCCTCACCATGATTTCCTAACAATATTACATCATTTATAGTGTTAATGCCATGGGGCCAAACTGGGGACATTACACTTACATATTCATGACTCATGACTCATCATCTTCTACATCCACCTTTAAACCCTAACCAAAATTATTAGTATATGAGGTAATATTGTAATTACCCTGTGTTGAATGCCATTAGTAGTGGCGTGACAGAGGGCTTGTTAGGATGCATTACTTAAGGATGCACAACAAGACCATGACGAAGGGTGCATCGAGATGCATCATTTAAGGGTGCACAACAAGTCCAAGACATTTCAGTAGCCTTGGTGGTTGGATCTTGGTTGGTGGCTTTGAGTTCGAAAAGATGGTGTACTAGTGAGTAAGCTCGCTAGGAGGACCAAGGATGATGTCGAGTCAAGTAAGATGAGACAAACCGGCAAGGCATTGCGTAGCAGGATTTACGGAGGATGATGCAATTGACAATGTAATGCGCGAAGTGGAAGCCATACTAAGAAAATAGCGTGGATGAGTGTAGCGTTGGTATGTGGGCGGAGAGTTGAGACATGTCCTTCAGGTGCCATCCAGGATTGTAACGGCGAGCGCATTTTCATGCATAGTGTAGTTGGTCGTTCAAGTGTTGGATCGAGGGTGGAAATATGACGGACAGTGTTGTCTAATGTTGGGTGGCGATGCATGTGGGTGCGTCATCTACTGTGAAACGAGCACTTGAAGTTCCACACAACTCTATGGTGTCTGACTTGGGTTTAGTGTCACATACCCCAATTCTACTAAAATAATGTAATTATTTTATTAATATTCCTGAGACATTATGTTAAATTTAATGCTAAGTCGGAATGGATGACTCAGCAGAGTCTCCAGAAATGGAATGTAAATTCTGAATAATTATTATTAATAAATAAATTATGGAGACAACAGCATGGGAGAGCTGTTAAAAGAGGTTACTGGTCTAACTGGTGGATGGAACTAGGTGGAAAGACAAAAGACAAGTGGCAGCATCCTCAAACACTTCCTGAGTTGCAGGTGGCAACTTCCCTATATTTTGGGGTCATGATTCCCCAAGAAAGTGGAATCTGAGCAGGTGGCTCATTAATGACAGTTAACCCAACTAAGACCTAGGCAATCTTTTAAATAGTACTCAATGAACTGAGCTGGGGGTTCAACATTGTTCTAGAGGGAGAATACATTCAGGTGAATGCTATTCAGGAGTCCCATTGAGGAAGTGGGAAAAACAGTAAGGAAGTGTTTTGAGTCAGGAAGTTGCAGTAACTTGGTTCCAGTATAGCTGCTTTGGCTGAGGGAATTGTTGGCTGTACCTAGTTCCTGCCAGTTAGACCAGAGCAAGATCGGGGGTCCTGAGAAGTGCTGTCTGGGCACTCTCCAGGAATTGGTAGGGAGGAACAGCCTCCCATTGCTATTATTGTCTACCATGGATACAGGTTCTGCCACTTTTCCTGCTGTTTACTTAATAAATTTAAATGTAGAATGGACAATATCATATGTGTTTGAACAGTATTTATTTCAGTAAAGTTAGCCTCTCTGTATCGTCAGTAGATAGAAATTGCAGAACTAATATGTCTTAGAATTTCCCTACTTATCTTACAGATCGAGTAATTTGTTTATACAGGATATGTTTGTGCTTATTACAGTAATAAAATATTATGGAGATTTTATATAGATTTATTTTTAACAGTTAAATAATAGATATAGAATATTTATACAGTAGTCATTCCTGAATTACACTTATTAAAAACAATCATAAGAACAGACACATAGATAAATCTTAGATTTACTGTGAAATATACCCATAGAGAAATTTACAGGTATAAATTCTATTTGAGCAAATATACCAGTTTATATCTGCCTTATGTTTTATTAAACCAGAATACAGGTTATTCTCTGTATCAAGCTAAAGATGAACAAAAGTTATATCAGTAAATTTAACTATATTCAGAACATAACTGACTGTATCGAATATTCACAGGTTGCGGATTGCAGTAAGTTTTCATTTTCAAAACCATCCTATACAATCCTATTCAATAAAATCGTAGTCAAATAACAACACATAAACTAGAAATAAAGAATCGTGGTGATAGTTGTTTATCTAAACCTATTACTATAGTTATTATATCCATGATGCTTACAACATAGTTACAAGAGCTATTTAAAAAAAAATAAACACATCGACGAGATCGAAGCCGAGTGTTACAACATAGAAATTTCATTGTTCCTTTATCCAAATCACAAGCATAGGTTACTGTTAGTTATCGAGCTCTTTTTAAATACAATACACAGCATTTTTATGGTGTTTCCATAACATTAGTCAACATCATAACACACGCAGAGAAGGTATCATCGAACTCAGTCTTTGTTGGCTTTTACAAACCCTATTATTAATTATTGACAGGGAGACATTCGTCACCTTATATATACATAAACCAAATTTCTTTTACAACTTTCTCCCAGCCACCACAGAACTTAAACACTTTTCATATATATATTTTAAACCAAGGAGAGAACTCCATTTCGCCAGGGTTAACAATAATTCTTCGTCTATCACAGTAAGGGATAACGAACCCCATCATTATCATTTAATACCCAAAACCAAATAAAACGCAGAGAACTCATATACTACCATAACCTACAGCTGAGATATCATTCTCTGAGAACATCTGAGAATCTCAAAACAATTCCTATTATTAAACATTTTGTTCATTTAATAAAAACGCAGTTGATACACGGCCACTTGACAGGTTAAACATTACAGTATCTATAAACTTCTACATGGTTGGGTAAACCCCCATATATTCGAAATATAATGACAATAACAACCCCAAGGCCGTCATAACAGACTGAGCCTTAGTTTGTTCCTCATAAACATGCCAGGGTATACAAACCCTATCTACTATAAGCAAAAGGATTCATACATGTGACAGTATTCATGTTCACAAAAACGACAACAACCCGGTTACAAAGGAGGTCCTTCCAAACATAACCCTAGCAAAAACAAAACCAACAAAGGGAGAGACAGCCATGGTATAACCAGGCTTACCCGGAGGAGCCAGCGCTGGAGAGGAAGCCTCGTACACCTTCAGGAAAGGTTAAAAACCTGCACATTATAAAATAACGAGTATTGTCAACATTTATTTAATTTTAAACAATATCATTCAAAACTGAAATCTACGAAACCTTTGTTATTTCTTACCAGCAATTAAAGGAGGAAGCCAGCCCAGTGGGCAACCGGGTAGCCACGGGTTGAGCCAGGAAGGAAGAACCTCATCATATTCGTCAGAAGGATGAGCAAGGAAACATTTAATGTTTTCCTCTCCATTGATAGCAGTGACCGGTAATATTGAACAAACCCTTAAGCTGTAAATGAACCAGTCGGGGAGCACACTTTAAAAACCCATTACACGACCATCTCATGAAGAAAAACAACAGAGAAAACCCTGCCTCTAACTCACACTAGCAACAGTGTAAGACTGTAAGTAGCATGTGACTTAAACACAGTGATAGCAACGAGACCAAGATGCCCAATGAACTGTAGCAGACGCCAATAGCAGAGCCCACAGACTTTTAAATCACCAGAGGATAAAATTACGAGACCATAACCAGAAGAAAATTGCATTTTACAGTACCCAACTGACGAACTCAGACATGAAGGGTTTCTCTCTTACAACCCGAGCCCGAAGGCAGAGAAAATGACCAGGAAGGGTTTCAAGACAGGCTTATATAACACCAAACGCAAGGATGAGAGCCATCCACGTAGCCCTTTAATTTATCAACTTATCATGGGTCGACTTACTATAGTTCAGCTGCAGCTCGAATCATTGTTATCAATTTTAAATCATGGCATGGATAAAAGTCATATTCGTAGCATGGATATCCCCTATGATTGATACACAATCATTGTATAGTGCATATTTGTAACCGAGCCATCATTAGTTCCCTAGTTACATAATATATTCCCTACAATCAATTGAAAAGTGATGTAGTCAATTTCAAAAGAGAGCTCCACATCATTTAAAACATTGAAATATTACCTTGGCAATATAATTGGATACAACATTGTTATATAAGTTCTTATTACCATAATACTTCCAATACTATTGTTAACAATCAATGATGAGGATAGTAATCTTAAATCTTGTGTAGTATCGATATAAAATCATCTATAATTCCATGCATTGGACGTAGAATGAAAACAAGGAACAAGGATTTTGGCATAAGTTAAACTAGGCTTATCATAAAAAAAAATACTAAGCAGACATTGGATCATAAATTATAGATGAATATAATAGAACATCGCTAGAGGTATCACAATTTCCAACTCATGCTAATAACGCGTGATCACAGTTGTAATCACATCTAATAGTTGACAGTATATCACATAACGCTAACGTCACATTATGCATACAATGAACATGATACAAACAACTTGTTCCAGTGACAGTATACAGCAGTAACATAGAGTCATGGTCACAACGCAATGAATATGTCGGAGACATTGTAATTCATAAAAACACCTAATGATACTATCCAGAATAAGAGATATCATGTCATTACAGACTATCAACCATATATCAAGCATAAATTTCATGAAAAGAACTTTACCGTCTTACGCGACAACCAGTAATAATATTTAGATCTTCTTTGAGTTTTTACAGTGCAGGGAAAGGAATTTGATGCTCATAAAAATTAATTTACAGTGATCCTTACTGTACCTGTGTACCTGTGTACCTGTGAACAAAAGATGAATTATGTATTAGCTCATAAGCTAAGTAAGCCAGTCAGCTATGGCTAGTTCTCCCTTTGCAGTTAAAAACGAAAACAATCAATAACTAAAATCAAAACTCACATTAGTATTATAACAAAACCTTTTAAACAAAATTACGATTAGTTACTTAAAATAAACAGGACCAGGAATGCAATCAATTAACATTTATTGTTATAATAAAAATTTTAAATTTTTCAGAAATTTCGGGTTCTGACATTTAGTCAAGATTGTTTTGGTAAGGCATAGTCTGGGTGATACTTGTGGTTGATGGCCATGACCAGCTAGCAAGATCACGCTGGTACCATGCGGTGTCTAGAATTTCAGACGATATGGGACGCTCAAGATGGATAGAAAAGTCTAGGACCGTGACAAATGGTATCAGAGCCATGTTCGGTTTCAGCATACCCGGAAGTGTCTCTTCGCCACCAATGCCCCTTTCATCGGAGGTTTCGATGGGCTCACATTGACAAGGACATCAACATCTTTAAGTGGGGGAGAATGTAATGAACCTACTCCAAATGCCATTGGAAGTGGTGTGATGGAGGGATTTCTGGGATGCATTACTTAAGGATGCACGGTAGGACCATGAGGAAGGGAGCGTCGGGATACATCACTTAAGGGTGCATGGCGAGTCCAAGACAGTTTGGTAGCGTTGGTGGTCGGCTCTTGATTGGTGGCCTTGAGTTGGACAAGATGGTGTACTAGTGAGTAAGCCCGCTAGGAGGACCAAGGATGATGTTGAGTCGAGTAATATGAGACAAACCGGTGAGGTGCTGCATATTAGGCTTGATGGAGGATGATGTGATTGACAATGTAATGCGCAGTGTGGAAGCCATACTAAGACAATAGCATGGATGAGTGCAGCGTTGGTATGCATCCAGAGATCCGGTACATGTCCTTCGGGTGCCATCCAAGATTGTAACGGTGAGCGCATTGTCATGCATTATGCAGTCAATCATTCAAGTGTTGGCTCAAGGGTGGCAATACGACAGGCAGTGTTGTCTAAGGTTGGGTGGCGATGCATGTGGGCGCATCATCTACGGTGACACAAGTACTTCAAATTCCGTTCAACTCTATGGTGTCTGACTTGGGTTCAGTCAGGCTGGTTTCGGTAAAGCATAGTCGAGTTGATACTTGTGGTTGATGGTTAGGCCCAACTAGCAAGATCACGCTGGTGCCACGCGGTGTCTAGACTTCCGGATGGTATGATACGTTCGAGATGAATAGAAAATTCTAGGCCCATAACAACTATACCTTTGAAATGAGGGCACTGTATTCTTTAATTCAAAGTATAGTAGTTCAGATATTGAAAATAAAAATTAGTAAATTTTATGAAAAACAATATTGTTAAAATTTAAAATTTATTTTTTTAACGATGTGATTTTAACCTTATCATAATTCATTCATGTGATTATTATAAATAATAATTTAAAAACAAAACGATGTGATTTTAATCTTATCATAATTCATTCATGTGATTATTATAAACATTCATTTAAAAACAAAAAAATAAATATACTTTGAATATTCTCTATTTATTTAAATTATCATAATTCATTCATGTGATTATTATAAAAATTCACTTAAGAACAAAAATAATAATTGTACTTTGAATATTCTCTATTTATTTAAATTATTAAAGACCTTTTAGGAGTCCAACTTCACATTATTTATTTTTATAATTGATGGCTAAATAAGATATACATATTTATGCAATCTCCATGATACTTACAATTTGCTTGGCTCCAAATTGTCTACCTTTTCCTTTTTGCAATCATAACGATGAATCAACCTTCTTTCGTAATCTATAAAACAATAAATTAAAATTAAAAAACTTAAACCAGCATAGATCCATCTTAAACTCGTATCTATCAAGCACCGAGAGGGATCCAATTTCTTGAGGTGTATTTCTTTTTTAAAATTTAAACTCAAGAAATTTGATCTTTCTTGATTGATAGATCCGGGTTTAAGTTTTAAGTTTTTATTTTATAAACGAACATCTATTTTTTAATTACTTTTCATAATATTTTATTTTATGAACCAACATGGATTTTTTTTATAAATATTTTCCATAATTTTTTATTTTATGAGCCGACATGAATTTTTTTAATTATTTTGTTACTAACTTTGAAACGCTATATCACGTTTGAGGATCTCTCCCATACTGGATTGTAGAGCACCTCATTTCACTCGGTGCAATCATATTATTATAATGGTTTTCTTTTCATAATTTATTCATTTTAATGGTTTGTATTAAAATGATAATGTTGTTTTAAAGAATATTAAAATGATAATGCTAAAGTCCATAGATCAATTGACGATATGGCACTTTGTGTAAATGCTTTTGGGTTTTCACAACAATTTGTTAATGGCACTCCTTGTGTATGGCTAATGCGGTATATTGAGGTTGTCACACAAATATAACTTGATCTCAAGAAAGTGATATTGTTAAAAGAAAAACAAAAGTCTACCAAAAAATTCCATAAACAATATTATTTGTTATTTTGGACAAGTCAAAATCTGACTTTTCATTAATATGACATATTTTTGTATAAAATCAAATAAAAATATGAAGTATTCTGTATACAAGTTAAATGAGACTTTTTAATTTTTTTTTTTACTGAAATCGATAGAAAAGAAGGAGAAGTCCCTCAGCATTACATAGATTCAAATTACAAAATTGGTTGTTGGCTTGAATTTCCAAAACATTTCATGTCTTTGACTAGTTAAATCTAAAGAAGTTTTGAATAAGCCTAAGCCCGATGCCTTTATACTGAAAATTATATAGCTTGATAAATTGGCGTAACAAAAAATTACATTGACATGACATAAATAAACATTAGGTAATTTTTCAGGGAACTTGGTTTCCAATTTTCACATTTAGTGGGTAGGTGGTGATTCATCAATGACCTCTTTGTCAATTAATTTTATCTACAACACCCTCATATGTCCTTCCAATTGACTAATTCGAGCCTCCAACTCTGCATTTTGGGCTTGTAGTTGTTCAGTGTTGACACCCATAATCACTAATTGATATTGCATATCCCCTCTCTCCATTATGCAAGCTTGGTCTTCTACCTCTTGTCAATTTTCCATCTCATGCCATTGTCCCTTAGGTATTGACATAGGCGGAACACCTTTCGCTTGAGGTGCATGTGATTAGATTCCAAATGACGGAGCCCATGTTATGTGCAACACTTTTCCTTGTCCTCCCAATCATCGCTATCCATCTTGATGTTGAAGAAATGGGTGCTTGACCACCCCAAGAGGTGAGACGAAAAACAACCTTCTGATAAAACTCTCCACCAGAACTGTGCTCCTCAAGCTGGAAATTCACTAAGAAAAATTCTTCCTTCCTCTGAGATGATTTCCTAATTTCATAATGTTGAGACCTATTCCCTGGATTGAGCAATTTAAGTATACCTTCCCCATAATTCTGAATGATTAGCACTAGAGCAGTCAACGCGTGAGGAGAATGAGTTTCCATGAGCCCAAGTCTGAGATTGTCCAATCAATTTAATTCACCACCCTGACTTATTATGATCGCAAGCAGTGAAGGATGCATCTCTATAGAAGTTTTAAATGATGGAATGATGATCCTTGTGTCTAATTGTCCCATACAATGCGGCTTTCCTTCTTGCCCCTTCACATAAACATGCAAAAAAGACATGTTCGCATGTATGTCTTCTTATTACTTTCTTTGGGGATGAACCAGGTTCTGCGAGGTTCTTTCTAGTCATGGTCCAACAAAATCCCCTTCACTGGCCCTTTTGGCATCAACCAGCGAGCAGGATGAAGTCTCACCCGAAGTGAAGATGGGTGGTTACAGAATTAGGTTTCTGTAACCTGGTGATGCACGATTATGTTATGTAAGGTTGATATGCGTAGCTTACTTAACACCTACTTTGCAGATCACTCCTTAACATGTATCTACGCACTCGTGTTTCTCAACAACCTACAGACTCCACTGTATCATTGTTACTGTGCATTTACTATATTTAACACAACTTCACAATGTTCATTTATACATTTTCCTATACTTAACATATCATTCCATTCTCATTCATATGAAACACATATATAAGCATAAACATTCATAAACATTCAATATAACAGATATTCAATCACACAACACAAGTATTTACGTGGTTCACCCCCCACATGGGAGCTACATCCATGGGAAATGTTCTTATATTTCTTGGAAGGGGTTAACAGTTCTAGTCTGTGCACTCAGCTGCAAACTCTTCTCTACAATAGATCTATGTGCACACAGCTGTAGAGTCTTTTTCCTCTCTTAGATCTCTTAGCACAGATCTACGATAAGTCTTACAATATTGAACATAACCCACTAAAATATCTAACCCTTCCTTATGCAAAATTTCCCCTTTTATAGATTGTGCCTGAAGGTCACATATTTACAATAATTATGGGCCGAAACCCCACAGTACCCTTAAACTAAAAATGGAATGGTTCTAATATTGACCATGCTTTGTCTTTACTTCACTAGAGCTCTGTTGTCCTTTTGCGCCGCTTCTATGGCTCTAACGCTTCTCAGACAGTCGTAGGTCTGACCGCGCAGCTCTGATGCTACAATGGCGCATCCTTTGCACCATCCTATCTCTTTACTTCTTTCTCATGTAGCTTGCAGTTAGCTGCTTCATTCATAACTGCTCCAACTACTTCATTGATCCTTAGTACTTGGCATTTACTAAGGGGACAGATCCTTATCTTCCACTTCACTGTGCTCCATACCCTACTCTTGAGAATTGCGGAGTTGTTTCTCTCAAAACTAGCTGACGTTAGGACTCGCCTAACTTTTAATTCTATCATCAAAACATCCTTTTACTTGGATTGCACCATAAAAACTTATTCTACTTGGGATGTACCCAACAAGCCCCTAACACTTACTCGTGGCTCGTCCCTGAGCCACTCTGCACACCCTCTAAGATGTTTGATTTTGCAGTGAACTCTTGAAATGTTGTGCTTAAATTTGCAACTGTATCCTTGTCCTCTTGATCAAAATCCTTAATTGTTTCGAGCATCTCCTCTGAGATGGGTTCTAGAAGTTTCTCCTTCACAATATCTTCTATTGTCTGGAGTTCTTGCAACTTCTACTCAATTTCTTCTGAAAGCGTAAGCTCTTCTTCCTACAGTGGTTGTAACTTTGATGAAGTTTCAGCTTCCTTTTCCCTTAAGGATTCCAACTCTTTCTGAAGCTCCTTCTTCTCTGCGAATTTTTGGATTCTTTGCCTTGGGGGAAAATCCTTCATAGCCTATTCACAAAATCAAGATATTTCTGCCTTTGTTGTACCTCATCTTGGATTTTCTGCAACTCTGGTTCTTCCTGCAGCGTAGCCCATACCTTAGAAATTTCATCAAGCAGGATTTGACCTCTTGCCACTTCTGTGGAGATGTTTTTTATGGAAGACTTCAATGCTTCGGCACTTGCTTCTTTAACTTGCTGCGAGGTTCCATATTGTTGTCGAGCTTCTAAATCAGCAACCTTCTCTTTATAGGCGATCTCCATGTCCATCATTTCCACCTTAAGATTGTCCACAGTGGCACCAATCTTAAGTATGGTTTCTTCTACCTCTGGCTCTTCTTCACATTCAGGTATCCTCGCACAACCTACTAAAATTGTTTCTTTTAGCTTCCGCTGCTTCTCCTGCGCATACTCGAGCTCCTTAGTTTTCAATGTGTATTCATCCTTTAGCTCCTTGTAGCTTTCCTCTAGCTTCATATGTTGGTTATAAGAGACTAATTCTCTATCTAGGATTTCTTCCACAACCTGCATATGCAAATTATGTAACCCCTCTGTGGGTAGCATCCCAACATTGATGTCTAGATGTGCGAGCTACTTCGCACCTTTAGTGAGGTCGTCAGTTGGAAATATGACATTCATTGGATTATTTTTTACTAGCCGAGGTCTCATGGTTAAGGCATGATCCTTCCTCTTCCTTTGGCTTGATTCTCCTGACTGATCATCAAAATCCAGTTCTTTCACCAAGTTTCATTGGACTTGTTCGACTCTCGCAACCATATTCTTAAATTCTGCGAGGCTCTCCATCATGCTTGTTTGCACTACCTCTTTCTTGCTTTCTTTCAATGAAAGTGTTTCTTCAATATGCACTGACACTCTGACTGCGATGCAATCATAGTCATCGTCATGAAACTGCGCATCTAGTGGAGGCTTAGTAGCTTTCATCTTTCTCCTTTGTGCTCCTTTTGGAATGGTTGTGTTAGTTTCCTTTCTTTTCTCTCCTGTTGTCGAACCAACAGATTGTTGTTGTTCTATGCTTTGACTAGGTTCTGTATTTTTTGCACTTGTTGTATCATCACCTCCCGCTTCACTTTCTTCAGAAGTGGTGATCAGTGTGGTTGGCGCATCAACCTTCCATTCTGGTGGCCAGTCTTCCATAATCAAATCGATTTTCTGCACATCTAGCTGATATAATCCTTCAAACCATTCAAGAGGCGTGATTATCACTCGCGGTTGTATGTAAATGAAAAGGAGTCCGACGTTGAACATCATCTTCAATATATAGCGATTTGTCACTTCCTTGGTGATACGCGAAGTCCTTTGAATGACTTTGCATAACTTCTCATAGTAAGTAAGCAACTGTATGTTGTTTAACCTTTGTCGATATGGCTTCGACTTTTCCCACATGTTCCCAAACCTCGGTCCTCGGTAATATCCAATGAATACCAGGACATTCTGCTGGTAGCGAGGCTCCTGCCATCCTACAAAGGTGACCAATACCAGTAACCAACTGTAGTGGAACTTACCTCCATTTTCCTGTGTGTCACAGATGTCTTCTAAAAATTCGTTCAACGGGTAGCCCTCTCAGTTGAACTGAAAGTTGTCCTTAGCCTTCGCAGCTAAGGATACTGCAAAAACTGGTACTTCATTTGGTATACACTTCCTCAGGATATTTCCTACGAGGAAATGAACTATAAATTGTGTGGCTTGATCTTTGATTCCTGCGGTTACATAACCACAGCTTCCTTTGGATATTCCGAATTCACTATTCATCCTTGCAGCTAACTCTTTATACTTGTTTTTCCCAATGAACTTAGCTGCAGGATCACCACCCATTTTGCATAGGTTCGTGATCTTGACAATGAGGTCGATGTTAATGTCCACCTTGTGATCCAACCATAAATATCCTTGATGAATGCATGACAGTAGCGTGGGCACCATGACTGTAAGCTCTAGAATTCTATAAAAATGTGGGATGCACAGTAGATTCAACAAACCGGATGGCTGTAAAGGTGCAACCCAGTCCTATGGGTGAATTGTCACTTTCTTGGTAACTTCATTATACTTTATGTACATATACTGATCTGGCTGGAATTGTGGGAATTTTGTGTCCTCGAGCAGATAATGGTCAACGAATTTGCAGTCCGGAATTCTACCTAGCAAATTCTCTTTAATCCAGACATGGCTTGACATTAGCGGCATGGGAATCTCATACACAACATTCTTCATGAGATGAACATCTGGCGCATCACTTCTCCTTGGAGAGATGTACTCCGGAATAAGCCATAGTGGTCTTTCCTAGGTCTCTGCTGGTGGAAATGGATTCTGGCCACTCGCGGCCTTTGTCTTTCCCTGTTCAGTGGCCTTCTTCTTGTCTTTCTTTTGTGTGGTTGATTCCTCAGTAAGTTCCTAAATGAACCACTGCGTTCTGGGACGGATTTCTTTATGGGCGTCTTCATAACTCCTTTCAGACCATAATGTTTGAAATCACTCAAAATTTCTTCTCATGTCGACTATTCAGACATATGTTGTCGGGTAACTATTGCTTTCAACTGGTAAATACTTAGAAATTTACAGGTAGTAAAAAATGAAAATTTGCGGTAAAACTGGTAAGGAAACAGTCCTTACTATTTATAGGCATCTCACTACTAAGGTGTGCCCAAAAATGGATAACTTATCATTACATTCTATGTCCGTTGGTAAAATATAACATAGATCTTGGTCCTTTCCCTTCATTGAATGCGTCTTCAATGGACAAATATGCCTAAATTTCGGAAACATTCGGTTTCCAAAAACATTGTATAACGACTTGTTTCTAAGCAAAACTATAACTGCTAGTTTTGCGTGATTTTGCAAGTGATCGTGTTAAGTGTGAGTTTCACTGCACATTTCTCTTTGATTACTTTTAACTTCGCAGCGCGAGCCCTCTCTGCTAGTGGATATGTGAGTTGCGAGGTTCACTGCGCATTTCTCTTTCTTTGATGTTAACTTCGCAACGTGAATCCTCGTTGAATTCACAACTCAACTTTCTATGTGTGTTTTGTAGCACATCTTCTATTTGTGTGAAAAAATTGCATTTTACCAAAATTGTGTGCAGGCTCTTTATTATGTTATTCTTAGTGTCCAATTTCAACTGGACATGACACTTATAAATTTCTTGGGTGCTTAACGGATGTCTGGAGGGGTAGGACTATCCGTGTAAGGATTTAGTCTACTCCCATTAACAAGTCCTTTCAAATTTTCTCCAAGTAGTGTGGCTAATTGAATTGCGCCATCACTAGTAACATGCTTAACAATACATGGTCCCAACCAATGCATTTTGAATTTTCCAGGGGATTTCATAAATTTGCTATCATAGAGGAGTACAAGGTCTCCTACCTGGAAGAATTTGTACTTGATGTGCCTATCATGCCATGATTTTTCTCTGTCTTTCTGCACTTGTTCGTGAAAACTTGCAGTGAAGTGATCTTCCTTCAGTCCAACTAAGTGTAGTAGTCTTTCTTGTATTGTCTAATCATTTGCCATATCTGTAAATGATGCAATTCTCAAACTTGGTACTATGTATTCCATGGGAATGACAGCTTCCTTTCCATATGCTAATTTGAAAGGTGGATAAACTGTCAAATTCTTACAAGTTTTTCTATATGCCCATAATATTGTTCATATTATGATATCCCAATCATCCATGTTTGTGTTGCATAACTTGGTCAGCACATTTTTTAGTACTTTGTTAAAAGCTTCTACAGTGCCATTAACTTGTGGATGATATGGTGTGCTCTTCTAATGGTAGATCTGAAATTCTTCTGTCAAGGCTGCAATAGTTATGTTCAGGAAATGAGTTCCCTTATCGCTCATTAAAATCTTTGGACAACCAAATCTTGTCAAAATATTCTCGAAGATGAACTGCGTGGCAGTAACTGCGCTGCAGTACTTCACTGGTTTTTCTTTGGCCCATCTCGTTAGATAATCTGTAGCTGTGATGATATACCTTGATCCAGTTCACTTCCCTGGTGGGTTAATAGGTTCCATTAAGTCAATAGCCCACTTATCAAAGGCTTCAAGTGTCAGTTGTGGAATCAACGACATCTCATCTCGACGAGATGGATTTCCCGTTCTTTGGCATACATCGCAACTTTGAAAATGTCCTTTTGAGTCTTTGTGTATTATAGGCCACCATAGCCCCGATCTCAAAATTTTCTACGCTGTAGCTTTTCTTGTGTAATGTCCTCCAGATACACCTGAATGTGCTTCGGCCAATATACTAGGTCTTTCATGTTCTAGTATGCATCTTCGCAATACTTCATCCGGTCCTAATTTATACAATTGTCCCACAATTATGGTAAAGTCAGCTTCTCTTACCACTAATTGCTTCTTTTGTTGCGTAGTAAACTCTGTAGGTGCTAATCTTGTAATCAAGAATTCTACAATGTCCTTGTAGTAGTCATCTGCTATGTGGATAGCAAACAACTACGCATATGGTAGATTATCCTCCAGATTACTAGGTTCTTTGCCTGACTCAATTCTAGAGAGATGGTCAGGTCCTGAATTCAATCTTCCTGGTTTCACAATGATTTCAAAATAATATTCTTGAAATAGAAACAACCATCTACATATTCTCCCCCCTAACACTGGTTTGTTGACCAAGTACTTCAAAGTTGAATGGTCAGTGAACATGCAAAAATGCGAACCTAGTAGATAGTGTCTAAACTTCTCCAATGTGTATACCATCACTAAGCCTTCCCTTTCTTTCGTGGTATAGTTCTTTTCTGGTGAAGATAGCTTTCTATTTGAAAATGCGATGGGGTGATCGATACCTCCCTCACCTGGTTGAGCTAGTACAATACCAAGTGCTATAGACGAAGCATCTACGTGCACATGAAATGGTTTATTCCAGTCGGGAAAGACTAGAATAGGAGTTGTAAACATTTTCTCTTTCAGTGTGTCCAATCCTCTTTGGAAATATTCAGTCCAACTGTACTTCGATTCTTTATTTAATAATTTCTCCATAGGCATAGTGATCTGTGCATATACTTTGATAAACTTTCTATAGTAACCTGTATGTCCCAATGTAGTGCGTAACTATTTCACTAAGTTATGTGCTGGAAGATGCACAATAACTACGATCTTCGCTGGATCAACCATCAGTCCTTGCTTACATACAATGTGTCCTTATAGAATTCCATAAGGAACACCGAAGATTATTTTCTTTAGATTCAAGGAAACTTGATGTTGTCTACACTTCACTAATATCATTCTTAAGTTCGCATAAGGATTCTTCAGTAGACCAAATACTGTCCAGTCATCAAAATAGACTTCTAAACACGTATGGATATAATCCTTAAATGCAGCTACCAAAACTCTTGAAAAAATAGCAGGTGCATTTTTCAAACCAAAGGGAATAACCGTATACTGATATGATCCCCATTCAGTAGAAAATGTTGTCTTATGTCTGTCTTCTGTAGCAATTTTGATCTGATGATATCCAGAAAATCCATCAGTGAATGAGTATGCTTCGTTTCCTCCAACAATATCTAGTGCTTCATCTATAAATGGAGTAGGAAATGGATCATGCAACGAGAAATCATTTAAATTTATGAGGTCCACACAGATTCTGATTTCGCCTTTATCTTTCTTATCATTAATGACCATAGGAATTATCCACTTTGATTCCTCTACTGGTTCAATAATTCCTGCATCAAGCATTTTATTAATTTCTGCTTTAACCCTTTCTTTATATCTTGGATTTAACCTGTAAGGTCTATGCTTAATAGGATTTTCATCTGGCTTGAGAGGTATTTTCATAAATCCCAAGTCACATAAAATGCCTTCAATTTCAGAAAACTTGGTGGGAAATAAATTTTGATATTCGCGCAGTAGGTCTGCAATATGTCCTATTGTTTCTTCATCCCAGTAATCCCCAATAGAAGCAAACTTTGGTTCATTCACAGTACCAATGTTGATCTTTCTGGTCTTCACAGGAATACTCAATTCTATAATTTCTAATCCAGGTCCTTCGACATCACATTATCCTTCTGACTCAGGTATATGCACATCGCGAGGATCTTCCTCTAAATATTCATCTAATGTGAATTTCTAACATTCAAGGGAATTCTCAAACTGTATAGCCCAATCTAGTTGTTTATATATTGGTAACAGAGTGTTATTGAATATCTTCTTTTTAATGACCTGCAGAGCCTCACTGATACTCGAAAAATCCTCCTAAAAAATGAAAGTGGATTGAAAGTCAGTTATCAGTATGTGCCAATCTATTGCGCCTCTGCGAAGTTCAGCTTATGTATACCAATTCTTTGGTATTTGATCCAGTGTGTGTGTAAACATGTGAACCCATTCTTGCTTAGGTGTGTGTATCCAAGACTTCAAACAAATTTCTATATGATCTATGGGATCAGTCTGTCCATTATATTTTGCTTGTGCTATCTCATCATGTTCTACAAACATGATTTCCATCATGTTCTGAAATTCTTCCTATGTATTCAGGTTCTGTTTATGTGCATCCCACCATATAGCAGGCGTAGCGCGCAGTGTTATATCTAGAAAATCTAACTTATGTTAAGTTGGAACTGAAACTAGATATTCACAAAGAAATGCATGGATATTTCCTAAACCATCATAGGTAGGAATTGGACTTACCTCTGTTCCAATCCAACTTAGTGACTTTGTGATCTTCGCACATCATCTTGCTGATACTTCATGCTTTCTACTCTTCTAGTTCTCATGTCCTACATCTAATTCATATATGCATGAACTACCGCATCTCTAGCTTAATGTTCCATCATCTGTAGGATTAATTTAATCTACCTGATTCACCGTAATCTTGTATAAATTATCGAGATATTGAATTCTACACTCTTCTCGTACTGGTTCAATATATGTAGGTCCTTGTGCAGGGTCCAAAGGTGTGATGACCCTGATATCTGGTCCTTCAAATATCGTATGTTTTTCTTGAGATTGATGATCACAAGGTTATCAATTTCCCAGTCAATCCATAATAGCACAGGGTAAGGATTGTTGTCATCTATAATCTCGATAACCTCGAAGTCTACTTTACTTCGCACTCCATCAATGTCAACAAGGACATTTGATAATCTCCCAAAAGGTAGGACCTTTTGTTGCTTTGCTCGTCTCAACTGTATAGGTGACCAGGATAACTTTGGATTTCCCATTTGTTCCCATGTTTTCTTTGTCAAGACATTCACTTATGAGCCTAAGTCGAGTATGATCTGGTCCATTTCAAAATCTCCAATCTGTGCACTTAATCTCATTTCTCTTCTGGTCCTTCTATGGATTTTGATATGATGAACTGATCTATGTGTATCATTCGTTGTATGACGCTACTCATAATTTCCCAATAAGTTATGTTATTCCCCTAGAGCATTTTCATATCTTAACAACTTTATGCAGCTTTGTAAGAACTACGTTATAAGACTTATCTGTTCTGGTGAAGTTCACTATCCATCATACAAATTTGGCATATCAATCACAGGTGTTGTTTCACTTCTCAATTGGGTTCTTGTGGTCATAGGTTCCATATCATGAAAGCTTTTCTGAGCTTCCATGAATGTCTTCTTTTCTTGGTTAGGGTTAAATGCAAGCATTTTCCTAGTTTCTTTTCTTATCCAAGGCCCATCAGTAGTCTTTGCTCTGTTTAAGTGATCTTCAGAAGTCGAAGCTTCATTTGTTTTGTCTTCTCCTGTCATGTCTCCTCTCTGCGTCACAACATGAATGTTGCGATCCTTATTTCTCTTTTCAGTTGCAATCATCTGTATGTTCTAGTTTTGTCCTTCTGGTATTTTCGGTTTCATTTTTCCTTGCAAAATGGGACTGTAATGTCCCCAGTTTGACCCCATGGCATTAAATTGTAAATATGTATTTTAATAAATACCCACAACTAGCTATGCAATGCAACAAGAGATGGGGGCATGATTTTACAAGGAATTGGGATTGAAAACATTCAAACCCTTGAGCCACTCAAGTCAAGCCAAGTGTCAATGAGAGAACCCATCAAACCCTCAACTACCCATGTTGACTTTTGTACCCAATCATTGATTTCTCCCAAGAGTTGGTTGAGGTAGTTAATGCCTTGGGGAATGGGAGGTATGGCTGTCCAAATTCCGGTATGGGAAAGCCACCATGCATGGGAAATCATGTTTTGCTTCTTGGGAAAGAAAAGAGCCATGAATTGCTCCCCAAGCCATTATCCATCAACCAGTTTGACTCCCTCACGAGTTGGGAGCTACCTGGGCGTTTTTCTCCATGTATTTCCTGTGTTTTCCTTCATCTTTCCAACTGGGAAGGGCGTTTTTGTTTTGGTTTCCCATGGGGAAGAGAAAAGAGGGATTTGGGGTTTCAATGGGGATGTTTTGGCCAATTGAAACACTCATAACATGTGGGAGAAATTGGGTTTCTCTTTGAGGATGAATTTCCCTTTCCACAGTCTGTTTTAGTAATCCACAATTTGGGAAAAACCCATGGAGCCTGTTTTGTAAAATACCTTTGTTGTAAATGTGTATCCCTGCCCAATGGTCATTTTTGCTGTGTGTAGAAAGAGTATGTTGGGGTATGGGTAATGGGTATCTATTGCTTTGGATTGAGCTTGAGTGCAAGCATCCAGGGTTCAAATGTAGCCTGATAAATCCAGCTGTGGACTGACTTGGCTCAGATGAAATGATTAATTGGTTGAGAGAGTGAATGTCCCCTTTTCCTTGTAGGAATCATGCCCAACTCGGGGGTGGCAGTTATTTTGAGAGATTGATGGACACAACTGGCCTATGGTTGGGTGGAACATTGCAGCGACATAGCTAGTTGTTTGGGACAATTGCAAAATGGAGATAAGTGTTTTTCTGTCTATGTATTTACTTCTGCAATGTATTAATTTGATGACTGTTGATATGCTGTATGCATGAGTAATGTGTGTGGATAAGTTTAATTCCGCTATGCATACTTGATCAGTTTTACATCTGCACACAAATGATTTACTCATATCATTCTAATGAATGGGCTGATAGAATGTGAAAGCCCCAGAGATTGGCATCATGTTCCCTCCCTTGCCTTGGATGGATGGGTGGGTACGTTATAGGGACATGGTTAGATGACTTACAATACTTACATGTAGTACATGGATTTTGACAGTCTCTGGCTAGATGTCTTGGTTGAGTGTAGTTATAGCATACAATCTGACCTATTCCTCGTCCTTGTCGTCTTTTTTTGCATCCTCTTCCTCTATATCCACCATGTCCTCTATATTCGCCTTGTTCATACTGCGCATTTTCAGTATTATGCGGTGCTTCTCCTTGGACTCTGTAGACATCGTGATTCCTTTCTATCATGAGATCATAAGCTCTGCAGTTGGTATCGTCATGTCCAACTGACTTACAAATTGTACAATACAATTATTAGGTGTCTACAAATATTTTTGAAGCAGGTAATAGTTTTATGGGTGATGTCCTCTACATTGGAAAATTCCACACGATGGTCCTTGTTGTTGATTCAATGGGTTTGGTGCTCCACTATTAATGTAGTCTCTGAATACATGACAGTATTCCTTAGAATTCCCTTCTCCTTTACATTTTGTACACCAAACCTCTTCTCTCATTTCTTTTCCTTTCTTGATATATTGTAGCTGTAATGTCAAATTAGCTAACTGTGTTTGTATTTGTACCATACTTGTGCTAGTTTCTCCAATAGGTCAAGCTTCTAGCTTCATCGCAATCTCTAATGATTCTGTTTGCGATGCTACCTTCTGTTGCATTAACGAGAATCTAATATGGGGCAATAGCGCAGCTATGAACCATTCTTGATGTTGTTGTGGTTCTATCTCAAAGCTAACTTGATATAATAATTCTTTGAACTTTTGATCAAACTCCCATACAGTCTCATTAGGTTTCTGTTTGATTTCTTTTAATTCTTTGATGCACTGAGATTCTTATTTAGGTTTCTTGAATTCTCTAATAAGCGTAGTTCTGATATAAACTAGCGATATGTTAAGTCCAACAGAATACTTCATGAACCATGTTAGAGCTTTGTCTTTGATTGTAGTAACTAGCTGAGCTTGTCTTATAGCATCATCCTGGACTTGCTTAACATTCCATACGACTTTGCAGAGAAACCAATGTTGCTATGGGTATTCTAGGCCAGTTCCTTTCAAAATGGGTATCTTAATG
Organism: Larix kaempferi; assembly: GCA_027924585.1. Taxonomy (NCBI): domain Eukaryota; kingdom Viridiplantae; phylum Streptophyta; class Pinopsida; order Pinales; family Pinaceae; genus Larix; species Larix kaempferi. The sequence continues at coordinate 15,287,119 of BSBM01000456.1, forward strand.
TCATCTGCCATTCTTCTTCTAGTATGTGTAGTGTTCTGAGATGATGAAGGTATACCACTACTTGACTGGTTCTGAGTATTTGCTCTGGCAGTATTACTAGTAGTAGTGTTCTGCGGACTAGTAATATTTCTAGCCTCAACTAGGGGTTTTTGCAGAGTAATAGGCTGATAACCAGTGCGTCTAGGTTTTGTTTCAGTCTCAAACTCAACCTGATATGATTCTCTATCACTTCCTTACTTAGTTTCTAGGAAAGTGCGAGGTTCAAATTCACGAGACCTCTTTTGAGTACTAGTTTTATATATTTTCCCACTTCTTAAAATACCAATATGTTCGTCTGTGTCACTATTTGTGTTACTGAACATTACAGACTCAAATCCTAGCAATCTGATTGCATTATTAAGATTGATTTTTCAGTTAGTAGAATTTTAATGTATAAACTGAGGTTTTTCAGGTACTTACCTCTAAATCCTTTGAAGAAATCTCCTTGTACTCCGCTGTAGGACTTCAACTTGTCCACAACAAACTTTGTGACATAGCCTTCTAGTAAGCTATCCAACAAAAATTCTACTGCTCTTGAAATTTGATTGTCAATGCCTTTAATCCTCTGAATCAGCTCTGGAGTCCAAACTGTAGGTTCTCCACCCTACAAACAATTTTTGCGTTCTGCTATCCTCGATATCCACTAATGAAACTCAGTAGAAAATGATGGAAAGAAAATTTGATCTAGGTCAGTGAATATATACCTCTACAACCATTGTTCTGTGGTCAGACGCGGATGTTTTTTCTCTTTCTGTACAAATTCAAGTTCTGTATGGCTTACCCAGTTCTCTATTTTGGTCTGTTCTGGATACCACATAACAGATTAATAGTTCTTAGTGTGGAAATGAACCTTGTTTATTACGCTTCCTTCTTCATGGTCTCAATCATAACAACATCGCATATCACTAGTTCTTTAGCATGACAACGAAACCATTTTTTGGCGTGTATGTCTTCTTATTAATTTCTTTGGGGCTGACTCGGGTTCTGCGAGGTTCTTTCTAGTCGTGGTCCAACAAACTCCCCTTCGCTAGTCATTTCGGCATCAACCTACGAGCAGGATGAAGTCTCACCCGAAGCGAAGATGGGTGGTTATAGAATCAGGTTTTTGTAACCTGGTGAGGTGCAGTTATGCTATGAAAGGTTGATATGTGCAACTTACTTAACACCTATTTCGTAGATCACTCCTTAACATGTATCTACGCACCCATGTTTCTCAACAACCTACAGGCTTTATTGTATTTTTTTTACTGTGCATTTACTTATGACTACGCATTTACTATATTTAACACAACTTCTCAATGTTCATTCATACATGTTCCTATACTTAACATATCATTCCATTCTCATTCATATGAAACACACATATAAGCATAAACATTCAATATAACAGAGATTCAATCACTCAACACAAGTATTTACGTAGTTCACCCCCCAGATGGGAGCTACGTCCATGGGAACTGTTCTTATATTTCTTGGAAGGGGTTAACGGTTCCAGTCTGTGCACTCATTTGCAGACTCTTCTCTACAATAAATCACTGTGCACATAGCTGCAGAGTCTTTTTCCTCTCTTGGATCTCTCGGCACAGATCTATGATACGTCTTACAATATTCAACATAACCCACTAAAATCTCTAACCCTTCCTTATGCAAAATTACCCCTTTTATAGATTGTGCCCGAAGGTCACATATTTACAATAACTATGGGCCGAAACCCCATAGTACCCTTAAACCAAAAATGGCATGGTTCTCCTATTGACCATGATTTGTCTTTACTTTGCTGGAGCTCTATTGTCCTTTTGCACCGCTTCTCTGGATCTAACGCTTCTCTGACAGTCGCGGGTCTAAACACGTGGATCTAACGCTACAGTGGTGTATCCTTTGCACCATCCTGTCACTTTACTTATTGCTCCTGTAGCTTGGTAGTCCACCGCTTTATTCATAATTGATCCAACTACTTCGATGATCCTTAGTACTTCACATTTACTAAGGGGACAAATCCTTATCTGCCACTTCGCTGCGCTCCATACCCTGCTCCCGGGAATTGCGGAGTTGTTTCTCCCAAAACTGGTTGATGTTAGGCCTTTCCTAACTTGTACTTTTTCCATCAAAACTTCCTTTGACTTGGACTGCACCCAACAAGACGTGTTCCAACATAGATGATATATCACCATGCTTGAGCTTGGCCTCTTGTTTTCTCAGGATCTCATGGAACCGGGCCTAATGGCCTTGAGAATCCTTGCCAAAAGTTCAACTTTTATTTTTAATAAGATAAGGAACATGTTCAAATAAAAACCTTTTGGAGAGATAATTCAAGAAGGCCCGAGGCTTGTATTTCCAATTGGTTTGCTTCTGAATTGTTTTCTTTGGGTACATGTAAGAATTTCCAGTCCTCCAACATTTCTAAATTCTATACAATCCTTCCAAGGATACGATCCATTTTGACATTAATGAATGACTTGTTGGAGATGAAGGCATTGATTATTAGCCTCGAATCTTCTATTATGATTGCATACTTTATCCCTCCTTTAACTAAAGTTTTAATCCCTTGGAAGTCCAATATCTCTGCCATATTGTTAGTTTCTTGTCCTAGTCCCCAGGAAAATGTTTCCTTCATAGTTCCTCTAGAATCAAAAGGATCCCCCCCACATATGTCACCCCTTAGACTTCGTTAATTCTTAAAAAAAAAAAATTATGAATACTTCACTAACATTAACATATTTATACCTTTTGAGTAGATTCTACTTTTTTTCCTACTCGTAAACCCCAATGGTAATCCCTAGCCCCATTCTAGTTGCCATGGCGGTTCCCCCTTCAAACCAAATCCCCCTTTCCCTAGATGAGCAGGCCTTCCATTCCTTAATTGACTCTCTCTCCTCGGTTGTTTCCAAACACCCACCTCCAAAGTTAATCAAGAAGCTTAATGATATTCCTAAGGTGTATCTCCCTATATCTCCTTCAAGACAAATGGCTCTAGCTCAATGATCGTGGCCTTATCGGGCAATTTACAGGTATTTGGCCCTCACCCCAATCCATGGAAATATGGTTACAAAATAATTGGCATGTTTTCATCAAAGGTAGAATGAGACATTATTTATACGAATGCGGGTTCTATGCCTTCCTTTTTGAAACTAAAGAGGACAAGGACCTAATCTTCTACGGTGATCCATCTTTCTTCAGTAATCGCGACATGTACTTAAACCGTTGGACCCCAAACTTCAATATTGAGATGGATGTGCCATCCACTATCCTTGTCTAGGTTTGCCTCTCCCATATCCCTCTCCATTGCTAGGGAGAAAACTCCCTTGCAAATATAGGAAACAAGCTGGGAAAGTATTTGGATATGGCTAAGCCAAAGTCAAATATGTTTTCCTATGCAATAATATGTGTCAAGTTGGACCTTGATAAAGGAATTCCGGAATCCATTCTTCTTAAGTTATATAGCTAGAAGCATATCCAGAAATTGGATTGTGAGCATCTCCCTTTTAAATGCAAATCCTGCAACCAATACATCCACTTTCTCAAAGACTATAAAAACAACTCTTAGTAGCTAGAAGTTGTGCAAAAACATGAAGACACTTGGAAAAAATTCAAGCAAAAAAGGGGAAATAGGTAAGTGAGACACTCTAAACAAACAGGAATAGCACCAAAAATAGTAGGATCTTCTGTAGAAGGTCCTTCCATCCCTCCTTTATCCCTTCCCACTAGTGTTGAGTCCCATATTAAAGTCTCGGCTCCAACCCCAATCCTGTAGCATAAGGCCACCACCTTAAATCATTTTGAAATCCTCTCACAAGATGAATCCCCTACTGTTGATCCAAACCCACTAGATACCCTCTCCCCTTCTCAAGTGCGTCCAATTCAATCGAACTTTGTAGAATTTGTCATCACTTCAGTAACCCTCGGGGTTCAAATTTCACTCCTAGAGTCCCATTCTTCCAAAAAGAACTAGATCTAGTCAGCACAATGGGAGATTCCCTCGGTTCTCAAGCTATAGTAACTAGGGTTCTTACAAGAAAGAAATAACAACATCTCTCAAGTGATTAAGAAGAGGATAGTGAAGAGGAGATCCAAATAAAAAAACCAAGTAGGAAAACAAGTAGAGAAGCTCGAGAAGAAGCAACACAAAAAGGCAAAATGTTGGGAAGGCAGGAAACTATAGCAATCATTGTCTTCCATAGGGAAAAAACCAACAAAAAGAATTGGGGGATGCCAGTGAGCAGGAGGAGAAAAACCTAGTATTGGTAAATAATGAGAGTGGTCTCTTGGAACTGTAGAGGATTGTGAGACAAGTTTAAAATGAAAGCAGTTGGGGATATAATAATATCAAAAAACCCCAAGGTTCGTCTTGTCTAGGAGAAAAAACTATCAGAAGAAGAAATGGTAAGAGTAAGAGGGAAAATATGGAACAATAGCAAATTAGCAACAATAAGCTCCAAAGGGGCCTTCGTGGGGATTTTTCATCCTATGGGATGATCAATTTTTTGAAATAAGGAACACAAAAATCACTCAACACTAGATATACACAGAGATATCAAACAAGCAAAATGGGAAAACATACAAAATTTCCAATGTTTACGTTCCTCGGCACTATGCAGAAAAGAAAATCTATTGAGACACTCTGAGAGAAATGAATAATGAAATAGAAAAAATGGAAGGATAATAGATGGGGATCTCAATGTCACCCTTTCACAAGGAGATAAAATCGGGGGTAGCATTGTTAGGGAACTTGTTCAAGAGAAAGTGGAAGACCTAATAGTTGATTGGGATATTTTTGATGTCCTTCAAAAAAAATGGAAGTGCACTTGGTCTAATCGAATATTGGGGAAATACCATATAGAATCTAGACTAGATAGGTTCATGATCTCCATTTCTTTCCCAGAGGAAGACTTGGACACCTCTTCAAGCATTATTCCTTCTACTTCTTCGGACCACAATCCTATTCTTCTATCCTTGGTGGAGCCTAAAAACTATGGCTCGCTTCCTTTAAATTTCAACCCCCTATGGATGCAAAGCTCTGAAAGAAACATAATGAATTAAGGAGGCATGGTTGCATCATGTTTTTGGCTCCCCAAGCTTCATCCTAGACAACATTTTGAAGGCAGTAAAATTATCCCTAAAGAAGTGAGCTCGGAAAGATTACAAGGGACCAACAATGGAGAGGAAAACCTTGCATTCAAGGCTAGAATCCTTGCATCAAAGCATTGATCCATATAGATATAGGTGGCCACCCACCTAGTCCACTGGCTCAAAACAGTTTTCCATTTTGGCATTTTTCTAGTAATTTTTCTACAGTTTTTCGGTTCCCAAACTTCCGAGGCAGTTTTGAGGCCCTAAACGATGCTTTTTGTATATTCGATGGGGCTGGGGTTTTTATATAACATTCATTCTCCCCAATTCAAAATTTTTAGATCTCGGATAGACATTTCCAACGGGATATCGAGCACCCCAAACGAGGATTGTATGCAAAAGTTATGACCCTGGGAAGTTGACTATTCAATTAACCATCTTGGGGCCACAAACTTTATGACGATTTATCTTCTAGGTTTAGTATTTTGGATGTTTAGGGTTATTTCCCTCATGATTATGATAAATAGGCTCTTTCTTCCTTGTCTTGTATTCAACTTGTCACAAATGAGCGTAACCGTCACATCTCTTCTAAGTGATATAGCTACCACCATTCTAGTTGCTCTTATTTTACAGTTTGTTATGTTCCATTAATTTAATAGAATCTGAGTTTACTATATCACGGTGTTTCTTACCATATATCTATGTATGTGAATATATATATGCTCTTTCATTTCGTTCTCACATAAATTCAAATCAAGCATGGAAAAATATGAGGTATATAAAAAGCACTTAACTCCGAAGAAAGAAATAAATCAGAAGATATATAAAGCCTATTGAAATGAAGAAGAGAGATGGAGGTTCAAGTTAAGAATATTATGGATAAAAGACAATGATAAAAACACACCTTCTTCCATAAGCAAGCCAAATCCAGGAGACAGTGGAACAATGTCAAAGACATCAAGAGCTCAAATGCGGTGGTAATATCTGGCTTTGAAGACATTAAAAAGGAGCCCTTCTCCCTCTTCAAGCTTCTTCTTTCCAATGAAGAGGAGGAGGACCCTAATATAATCCCTGAGATGCTCCAAAATATTCCCCACCTTATCCAATAAGACGACAATAAAAGGCTAACAGAGAGAATCAAGGAATCTGAATTCCAAGAGGCTATTGTTGGAGCAGGTTTTTGTACTAGTCTTGGGAGCAATGCACCAGAAGTGGACCATGCAGCATCTCAGGAAAAGGACCAAAGAACAAAAAGGTGAAATTTAGTTAGAAGTTAATTGGGAAATTGTTTCCACTTTATAATAGGATCATCCCACGTTGCAATGTATAAATATGTAAGAGGTTTTTGGGTTAAGGGTAGTTGTTGGATTGTTGTTGATGAATAGTTGTTCTTGGATTACTGTTGAATTGTTGTTCATATGATATTTAGTAGATGCTGTGGTTGTTGTTGTATTTACTATTATGTTGTGTAATGTTGGGTGTTTTTTGGATTGTGGCTGAGTCTTAATGCATGTTGCGCAGGCTATGTAATCCATTCCAGAAGATAATGCTGAAGTAAACTTGTTCTGAAACATGTCGATTATGTGTTTAATATGATGAATGTTATGTTTGTTGCAAAAATGAATGTTATATTTACATTATCAATTTGAATGTGTTACCTATTATGATGAATATGTTAGATACTTATGTGCATTAGATGAATGAATGTTAGAGCAGTAGTATGAATGGTTCCTGCAGTCCCCATAAATGACTAAAGTGAGACTTCATCTTCTTGCAGGTGACACTGAAAGGGTCGGTTCTAGGGTTTTGTTGGTGAATTTATATTGTAACTTGGGTCTACCCATTATGCACCAACATCTATGTGGTTTCTTGATGCTAACAAAACCCCTAGTCTTGACAATTTCTCTATCACTTTTTTTTCAGGCATGGTTGGGAAACTATGGAAACATATATATGCTAGATGATGCAATGGACTAGGGAGAAATGCAAGATGGGTGGGATACCAATTCCTCCTTCCTCGCTCTGATCCCTAAAGGGAATAACCCCTCCTCTTTCTCCATATGAAACTCCTCCTACAAAAAAATTTCCAAGATCATTACAAATTTCTTAAAGTGCCTCTTCCCAATTATAATTTTAGAAAATCATGGAGAATTCATCCAAAAATTCCAAATCATGGACAACATCCTTTTGATCCAAGAAGCTATTCACTCCAGTAAGAAAAAAGAGGAGAGTGGAATGATAATAAAACCAGATATGGCAAATTCCTTCGATCGGGTAAGCCACTCCTTTATATTTTTTGTCCTTAAAAAAATTGGGTTCTCTAATCATTTTATTTCCTGGGTAAAGGCTTGAATTGGGGGCCCTTGGATTGGCCCCCTAGTTAATGGTCGTCCCACAGTCTTCTTTAAGAGCTTCAAAGGATTGAATCAAGGCTATCATCCATCTCCATTATTGAATGTGATCATGTCATATTCATTGAGTTGAAAAATGGAATAGGAAAGAACAATGGGAAACCTCCCTGGAATCATAATGGTTCATGGATTCAAGGAGGTAAACCACTCTCAGTTTGTCGATGACACCCTCCTTCTAGTTGGAGCTTCTATAATCATAGTTGATCACTTCAGGATGATTCTGAATACATATCTGGACGATTGAGAAGGTTTGGTCAATAAGAACAAATGTAGCGTATACAACTGGAACATACATGTTGGAAGTTTAAGAGAAATAGAAAGCTCCCTTCAGCTCAAAAATCACTCAAAATGGAATTCCGTCAATTACTTGGGAATCCCAATTTTCCAAGGAAAACGAAAAGCAGAGGATTGGTATCCTATGCTAGATTTTTTTTTTAAAAATGGCCCAAAGGGGGGCTCACTGGATTAACCCAGAAGGAAGGATGCTCCTCCTAAAATCAGTGCTAACTTCGCTTCCTATTTATCAATGTTTAGCGTTACTAACACCCTCTAGGATTCTTTAGCAAATGAGTGCTCTAATGCGTAAGTTCCTATGGAAAGGTGGGAAATCCAATTAAAAAATATCCATCTTGTAAAATGGGGGACAGTCACACCACCTATGGAGCAAGGAGTATTTGCAATTAGGGAATCGGGTTTAATGAACAAAGGCTGGGAGGTAAAATCCCATGGAGGCTAGTTTCGGGGAGGAGCGTGGTGGAAGTCGGTACTCTAAAAAAAATACATTCAAGAATCATCTTCAGTGTATAGATAGAGGTACTAAACCTATTTTATGTTCTCCAATCTAGTCTTTGTGTAAGGATTCCTTCACAATCATCTGCAAGCATCTCTCCTGGGTCTCAGGTAATGGGAAGCAGATTCAAATTTGGAATGACAAGATAACAGGGAAAACATAAATAAAAAATGTAAGATCCTTAGAATAGTTAAAATAATGGATGGAGAGAAAATGGATACAAATTCTCTATGACATATCTAGTTGGGACAATGAACATGTCTGGAAGGGCTGGATAATGGAACAATTACTAGCAGATACAGAAGAGCATTGGCTCAAGCTTCTAGAAAATATCAAGGGGAAATCTACAGTGAAAAAATTTGCTTGAAACACTAGAGGATTGGGACCAAAAGGTGGTGAGTATTCAGTCAAATAAGGATATAAGATATAGCTAAAAGACCAGTGTAGCTAGGGTTTTCACCCCAGCTTGTGCAAATGAGAACCTACTAAGGAAAAGGGACTCCTTAGTAGCAGTTCAATAAACAGTAAAACAGTATGAAATTTAACCTAGCATGAGCATTAACAAAAATAACAAAACATGAAAATATGGAAAAAGATTTCTCTTTTTGTATTAAAGATTACCTCAAGTGTAGAGGATGGTGAAGCTCTTGCAGCAGTCAAGGAGGGTTGCTTCCAAGCTTCCAACTTTGCTCCTTTCTCTTTCTCCAAAGGGTTGGAAATGGGTCAAAGGGGCACTCAAGGGTGAAAGTAGCTCAAGGGTGAGCTAGGGTTTCAAGAGTGGTTTTGGCAGAGTAAGGGTGTGTTTGACTGTGGATATGAAATGAGGGGCCTCCATCACCTATTTATAGGTTTTTAGTGGTGGAGTGTTGGCCCATGGTTTTGGGAACCATATGGTTTAGGTCAGCTGTATAGGGTTTTTTATTCCTTTTTCCCTCTTTTTCCTCTTTTTTGTATTTTTTATTCCCTTTTTGGAGGGTTTTTTCTATTTTGGAGGAATTTTGGATTATTTTTTGAGGGAAAAGGGGTTTTTTGTCCTTTTGGAGGCTTTTTGAATGGTTTTGTGGCCTTTTGGAGGATTTTTAGTGGGATTTTAAGGTTTTGGAGGCAAATATGGTAGGAAATATGGACAAATGAGTCATGTAATGGGGTAGATGAGGTAGTGAGCACTTTTTGGGTGTTAACAACCAGGAAATTCCCCCAAGATCAACTACCTAGAAGGAAATATGGAACAACAAGGAAATTCTAAAGGTTGCAGATTTTCCTTGAACTTGTTCCCACGAAAAAATTATCACTGAGGATAATATTCAAAGATGAGGATTTTTGGGGCCTTCCAGATGCCATATGTGAAAAGCTGATGAAGAATATATTCAACACCTCCTCACAAATTTTTCGCTAAGGAAGTTTGGGGATTCTCCTACAAAGGGTTGTTGGTTAATCCTATAATTCCATCGAATAATGCAGAAATGTTTTGTCGTGGCACAAAAAATACCCTGAAATATTTTACTGTAAACCTATCCTTAAATGGGTGTGGAAATCCCTCCCTTTATTCATAATTTGGAAGATCTATCTAGCAAGAAATGAAATGGTGTTCAGAGATGAAGCAATTAGTCCCAGAAAATTTGCGATGCAAGCTTGGGGCCTAATGCCAGAAGTAATCCAACAAAAAGTAAAGTCCAAACAAGCATATGATTCTCTAGAAACAAAAGAGATGAAATAAATGATCCCTATACTAAACCTCAATATGATGCATGGAAGGCTCCTAAAAAAAGCATCCTAAAAAATTTGGGCTCTGAGAATGACAAACATGGATTTCTATTTATGGATCCAAAGCAGGAACCACGGTATCCTCTTCTTCAATGGTACCTCAAACATAAATCCATGGGTGGTAGGAACTGGGGGGGTGCTCTTAAACCCAGAAGAACCTCATGAAATGAATTATGCATGGGGATTACACACAGCTCCGCACAATCAAGTGGAATCACTAGAATTGTGGAAGGGAGCAGAGCTTGCAACATCAAAAAGGATGCAAGAAGCTCACCATCATCGAGGATTCAGAACTACTAATTTTCTACTTGATTCATAAAACCCCCCCTAAAGACACATATTTACACAGACTAATATCCATATTTCTTCTAAGATGCAAGAACATCGATTATACCCAAGATTATCATGTAAACATGAAACAAAATAAGGTGGCAGACACACAAGCCAACCTTTCTTATTCCCTAATCCATGGACTTTGCACAATCATGGATGCCACCCAACCAAACCATATCCCCTAAGTGATTCATAAATTCTCGAGGTACACCCCATGCAAGCTAAGATGACAATTGTGAAATAGTTCAAGCATCATGACACAAGGTGGAAGAGAAGCATCGTCCTTCTTCAAGACAACTCAAGCAAGCAGTTAGTTAATGTATTTCAGAGATTGAAGTACAAGTCCCCATATTCCTTCCTTGAAGCATGTGGGAATTCATCAAATATGGAATCCAAGGAGGTTGGTGAGTATTTCATCTTAATTGAATAGGAGTGGAGACAGATCCAAGATCAATAGCATTTGAGGGTTAATTACACTTGGTTTTACAGTGGAAGCTGACTAGTAGAAGGGGTTTGGGATCGTGGTTCTGAATTTGATAGAGTTGGGGTCATAATTTCCTGCTCCATATCTTGCTCCTTGTTTTCTCCCTTGCAGTATGAGTGGTGTATTGTAGAGTTAGAGGAAACAATGGGATTTCTTCTAAGCAGTATAAAAAGTTGGGAACAAGATATGAAACAATGAATGGAGACATAGATTAACGAGGCAATGTAACAATACACTAGTACAAAATGAGAGATAAGAGATTAAAAAATGACCAAAATCCACATATAAATGACCACTTTTGATTTGGTGATCACTAGTGGTTAATTTTCAGTCTCTTATCACGTGACAAAAAAATGTGGTCATATTTAGTTTGGTCATTTATAGCTTGTCTTGTGGTCATTAATTTGGTCGTATATTTGGTCATTAATTTGGTCATATATTTGTTCATTAAATGTCACAATTAATGACCAATATATGATCAAATTAATGACCAAAAATATAACCAAATTAATGACCACAAGACAAGCTATAAATGACGAAACTAAATATGACCACCATTTTGGTCACGTGATAAGAGACCAGAAATTAGCCACCAAAACTGCCATTTGGTCATTTATATGCGAATTTTGGTTTTGTTTTGCTCGCTTATATCTCATTTTTTGGTCACTTATCTCTCATTTTTTTATCGCTAATTTTGTCATTTTTAGTCATTTTATATGCGATTTTTGGTCATTTTGTTTGGTCACTTATCTCTCATTGTTTGGTCACATATCTCTTAGTTTTTGGTCACTAATTTAGTCATTTTTAACTAATATTGCAATATCATTAGGGAACAGAGGAATCGAACAACCAAAATCCTTGTTGTAAGGTAGGCACTCTTCCATTGAGATATCACCGTTTAATAATTTTGGAATCTAACTTATAGAGTCCTCCTCTATAATGTTTGACGTTGGTTGGAGCTTACTAATTTCACATTGAGTGAAATTTATTTGCAATCTAGTTGATGATATAAAGGGATTTAACTGTCTCTAACTACAAATCATGCCCACAATCACTAAACTCGACTTTTTAGAATTGTAAAATATCACATATTTAATATCGTTTTCATATCGGGAAACCTTATTTTGTTCACACTTCCTCTTGTAGGAAACACTTCCCTTGTAAGTGTCAGATAACATGACTGTTTGAACTATATTTGCTCATATTGGTGGGAAATATTAATTGATATGTATTGGAGTACTTGATAATAGAAAATATACATTGCTACTAGGTTGAAATTACTTTTTTTTCCACTAGAAAGAAATAAATAAGTCATATTGATGTGTACAAGCATGGTCAAAAAGCATCAATGGGATTACAAAAAAAAATATTTAATGTGAACAATGAGTCCCAATGGGGAATCCAACCAATGAAGGGCATGTAAAGAGAAAGTAAATAAAAATTTATCCTTCGAAGATGCTCAAGAATAACTACAATGACCTCTTCAAAACTAATATTGTGTGTCTCATAGTCTCTACCTATCATAATAACATAAGAATGAGTGAGATTGAATAATGTTGTGTTTTGATTTTCATGAATGAAAGAAAAAAATATAACACATTATAATTATTATAGACCCATAAGATTGACGAAAACATTAGAATTTTCCATCACTTCCTTGATTGAGCTTTCATCTCGTGGATTATATTTCAATGGAACAATATGAAATTGACAATAATGACCAAACCCCGATCACACATAGAAAGTAAAATTTAACACGTAAACGAATAATATTAATGAAGAAAATAAAGGTCTAAAAACCATGTATATGTTCTTGTAAAGGAAAAAGATTAAGTTAATGAGATATACAAGCTTTTACAAACTTGCTTTTTGTTTTTGAGGCATGCTTGAAAGGGAGAATGAAAAATTTCAAGAGAGTTCAACAAAATTCAAATTACATGACAATTATACCACTCACTTGTCCTAGTTCGCCCATAATTTTCGAATTCCAGAGTGAATCCTCCGAACCTATAAAGGGAACCAAAGTTTGAGAGACTATCTTACCTGCACATTGATTTAAAAAAGTGAGAAACAGTTCCAAAAGCCAAATTATTTGTATACTGCAAAAAAACACAAACTTTTTGTACAAACAAATACATTATTTCCATTGGAACAAATGATGTGATATACCAATTTGTTGCACAACATATCAACCTAGCAAGTTCTGGCTCCAAAGATAGTTGCAATGATATTGATGACACAGTGAATAACAAAGATGATCATTAGTTAGGGTATCTATGTCTTCAAGATATCCCCTATCACTGAAATTGCTAAGCATTACAAAGAAAATCCAACTATCATTTCCATGCTTGGTCTTCATTGTTTGACCATCAACACATATTGAATTGATTTTGAACCTCAATAGACCCGCTATGGTTACAAACTAGTGTAGTTAGAGGAAATACCTGATAGATGATCTCCCTCTGGTTCCCTTGCGAATAAGGTTCCTAATGCTCTTATCAATCAGAGATGATGGACATTAATAAAATGATCTTATCTTATCTTATCTATTTGTATCTCTCTATATATCTCCAAAATATCATCATAGTAGACAACATCTTGACATAGCATAACACAAAATTATGAAGATTTTTAATCTGCTACCTTAGTATTAATCCTCCAAAATCCACTACAAACCTCAACAAATAACACAATATAACATGTTTATTTGTAATATACCTAATTGTATATTACAACTATTATATATATTAATTTATTATTTATTATTTAATAATTTAATAGTCATACTATCCATGTGAAAGGTTATGACCTTTCATAGACTAGCATATATATTGTTAGTACGCCAATGCATTTTATCATCATTCAATAATTCATAGATATATTTATTATTAATTCCAACATGTAAAGCTTTTACCTTACAAGTGGTATCATAGCGTTGGTTTGCTTAGGATCTCAATCTCTCAACGTTACACTTCTTTAGGCCCCGTTGTTCTTCCGTCCCTCGCTCACTCACACATCACTTGTTATTCTCCATTCATCCTTCTTCCAAACCCTACGCTTCACCCCACTCTTTCCCGCCATTCCTCCATCTCCATTCCACTTTTCTCCCCTTTCAACAACTCCAATGTTTCCCCAATGCACCAATATTCGTTCTGCGCCTCTGCTCCTCCACTCTGCTACGCCTGCACACTCCCCACTCCCCACGTCTTACACACTCTCCACCTCTAATCCTTGTGCACCCCACTCATTCTTTCCTACACTGCTTGCGTCCCACCTGCTACACAATTTCCAGCCCACGCTCCCGCAACTCTCTTCCCATCCCTGCTGCTCATCCTCACCAAATTCCAGTAGTCCACGCCTACCTCTCTCCACGCCCCAGTATTAACCACATCTGTGCACCCCCCACCCTCATTACACCAACCTCTCCTATCACATACCTCCTTGGCCCTCCTCCCACTCCAACATCATTTCCCTTTGCACCACACTCCTGCTACCTCATCCCTCATACGACTGCGCCACCATTCACGTCCCCCTCACTCCCACAACCCTTCTCCACTCCATCTCCATTCTCCACGCATCCAAACTAATACACCCCTACCCGCTCTTATACACCACGCCAAGATTCTTCCCTCACAGCACCACCCTACCTCCATTTCTCAACCTACGTTTCCTTCCATTTTCCCACAGCTCCAAATTCCACCATTGCTCCCCGCATATTGATCACCTGCTCCTCATGATTCCCGCACCCTCACTCACGCCCGTTCATACGCTCCTGCACTTCACCCATATCCCTACGCCAAATCCCGCCTCTCCTCCTTCGACTTCCACTCACCCTCAACGATCCTTCCATCTCTGCTAGTCCTCCATTCCTCTTACACTAGGGTTCAAACACTAATTCCACCCAATTCAATATTTTTTTATAATAATAGTATTATTATTATAAATCATTTAAAAAAACTTATTTTCTCTCACCATCTATTCAAATTTATTTTTAATAATATATTGTTATTATAATATTATACTTTAATAATAATAATCATTATATCAATTTAATAATTGTATAAATTATTAGAATTATTATTAAAAAAATAATGGGAAAAGTAGACAAAAAATCTTTTTGGAATCACCATGTTTCCTCTTCTTTTAATAAGATCATTATAAGCCCATTCCAAAAACCTAAAAGAGATGAGAAAATTGAAGTAGAAAACATAAAAAGAAGCCAATTGAAGAAAAATAAATGTATATAGAATTGAAAACTGTACTATTACAAATAAAAGAATAAATATCTAAGAGGAAGGAAGAAGAAGAAGAAGCGGTTACGACCCCCGAATTCTCAAGTGAAGAAGAGCAAGGAACTGTTACTACACCTACAACAGAAGAAGCGGTTATAACCCCCGAATTCTCAAGTGAAGAAGAGCAGGAAATTGTTGTTGCACCTACGACACTGTCCCCTGAATTTTCAAGTAAGGAAGAGCTTAAAATCGCTACTACACCTAGAAACGAAGAAAATCCATATCGACCTCCCCCTTATATCCCTCCTCACAAAATATCTAGGCCACCAGACATAAGGATATATAAGAACCAACATTCCAACTACAAGAGTCAAAATGCAATGCCATGTCATAAATATGCACAAGTTCCAAAAATTCGTTGTAGTTTCATACAAGGAAGATAAATGAGTCGCATAAATCGTCCAGTCTACACAACTATAAAATCAATGAAAATGGCTCATGAATCTCCAGAACAAAGTCGAATCGAAAGCCTTGTTTATAACCAAAATCAAAGCCAAGGACATGATAAGGAAGACTATAACAAGGACGATGAAACGAAAGATGTAGAGGTCAAGGATAAAGTCCAGAGTATAGAATATAAATATGTAACTAAAGAAAAATAAGACGTGAATAACAATGAAAAAGAGATAGATGCATCAGATGAAAATCATGATGCCAATATCAATGATAAAGAAGATGATGATCTCATAAATTGTAATGGTGAAGCACCAAACACTGATGAATATGAAGTTGGTGTTAATAAAAATTATGAAATAATTGAAGTTGTAGAAGGATACAATGATGGAAATAAAAGCATTGAAGATAATCCTAACCATGATAATGCAAAAGAAGAAAACATGAAAGATTCTTCGACACACGAAGAGGCAAACATGCTACAAGTTGTCACAACTCAATTTGTTCAAGAAGCTCAATATCAAAAGGTTCCCAAGGAACAACTCGAGAGAAGTTCGTTAGATAAAGACAAGGAAATAAATCATTTGAAAAATATGAATCAAACCCAAATTAATGAAACAAAAACATTAAACGGTGCTTCGAACTTGAAAATAGATGATGAAACTGCAAGTGAAGACACCTTAACCAATCACATTGAAGTAAGTACGTTGTTAGTAGTTTCCACTACATATAAGAAGACCATACCAAATGTAATTGCAAATACAACCATGTTTGAAGATCTGTTGATCAACACTAAAGAAGCTATATGCCAGATAGAAACCAACATCATACCAAATCATGCAAGAATATCAGAGATCAGCATGACGACACAATTTATTCATGAAAACGTCAGATGGGAAACTCAAAAGAATACAATCTATAATAATTATGTTTTTATCTACAAAATAATTTGCATGAAGAAATTTGAATGGAAATGTGACCAACTTTTTCAAGAACAACTAAATCATGGTACTGCTATGCGAAATAAAACACTAAGGAAGGTTTGTCTATCATCAAGCTTGGACGCCTCTCCAATGTTGCAGTTCATTAAGCAGAATCCAAGATTTGTGGATGAATCTTTTCAAGGCAGGATGACTTGTAATATACCTAATTGTATATTACAACTATTATATATATTAATTTATTATTTAGTAGTTAATAGGTTAATAGTCATATGATCCATGTGAAATTTTATAACCTTTCATAGACTAGCATATATATTGCTAGTACCCCAATGTAATTTATCATCATCCAATAATTCATAAATATATTTATTAATAATTCCAACATGTGATGATTTTACCTTACATTTATTAATATGAATTTGTCCAACTAGCTTTGATAAGATAAGATAAGATAAGATAATTTTATTAATGTCCAACTAATAACCACAAAAGAGGTCAATGGGACAAACCTAATATAAGATTGCTTTTAATGGCCTCAAATGTGACATGGAACTCAGCCACCCAAAAGGAAATTTGACCACTGGATAACCAAAAAAGAATCTCTCCATGCGTATGAACTGCCTTATACACATGACAGGAGTCAAAAGGAATTTTTTTTCAAGTGGACAACTATATCTTCAGTCTCCACTAAACAGGATCTCGTCATGTTTATCCTGCCTTGACTAAGCATCTAGTGCCATTAATTGTTTTCTGCAGATCCAAGAAGCTCAAACTCCCACTTAAGGAATCTGTAATTTCTCTTCAAATGTTTCCAGTTTGGCAATCCCATATATCATTGGTTCAACATTTTTCCTTCCTACATGGTGCTTGTATTTGTGGAGTGACCTTCCAAAATCATCACCAAATGATCCACCTTCTCAGAAAGTCTTTTTCCTCTCCATTACATAGCAAAAATAGAGCATGGGACCATGTTGGAACAAAGAGGAAGAGAAAAGGAAATGCGACATGGGTGATCCACACTCACCCCTCCACCTTCCAAACTTGCCAAAGACCCTTCAAAATATTTAAACAAATTTTTATATAAAATCCTTTCCCAAAGCATGTATCAAAGTATTACAGGATTACTTTGAAGACTTTGCAATGTATCTTTCTAATCAAAGAGTCCATAAGGATATGTTTAGCCAAGATAATCCAAAATCTTTTTGATCAAAATTTTGCAAAGAGTTTGCAAGCCTAATTCCAGATCTAAACAAAGACTTGATCTCAGGGATAGAGATACTTTATGAAGTAGAAGAGGGTACAATCGTAGAAGAAAATCCAAGGAAACACAAAGATAGGCATAGGGATACTTTAATTTTTTCTTGGATCCATTTCATATTGGTTGTTGAGAAAGATAAGATCAGGTCAAGAAGTATTTGTGCCAGCTGTCAATGACAAGTGTGTAGGCCAAGTCTCACTATCCCATATAAGATTTTTTTCTTTGCGACAAGCCATTATCTGTGATATGACCATTAACATAGGTTGTCAGTTTAATATTTATATAATTGTCATATGTATGATTTGGGAGATTCTACTACAAATTACATAATATTGTTAATAATATGTTAAGTTAAGGGAAATTACCGTTATCTTAACCAACATATGTCTCCCACCTACTATGACTATGTATTATGGAATTACACTACTTGTAATACCCCTACCTTGCCTTAATATTTATTGGCCTCAATGTAAATATTGTGTATATGCAAGGTGTGTTTTCCCTAGTGTGGATCTCAAGTCCAAGGCCCCACTAGTGGTTGCTTGAGGTTTGCTTGCATACGCAAGTATATGACATTTGAAATATTCATGTGCTACTAAGCCATGAGATACTTTAATTGACATAAATTTTTAATATTGCAATGAAATACTAAGGAAACTGGCTAAGTGAGACAGCTAATGAGAAAGGGCTATGGTATCCACTAGGGAGAGGTGAGGGAGTTGTGGGATGGGAACCCATGATGCCACCTGTATAGGATAAACCGATTTGATTCCCCATACTGGCATGGAATTCGGTTATAGAAGGTGGGGAAGGAAGTTCGATGCAAAGATTTGATGGGGGATAAAAACGACCCTGAGATCCGAAAGGGGGGTTCTTCCTATTCTGCCTTGAAGCATTCAATCACCGAGGAATCCGAGAACCCTGTTTGGCTATTCCATGGTGAACCAGAACATGATACTCATCACGAAATGCAGAACCCAACCGTGAAATAGATAAGGAAAACACGATTTCTATGTGAGCCGAAATTGTAGATCTGAATGCCATAGAAACCTTGTGTGAATGCATTATCTGTTGATAAAATATTTGAAAGAAAACCCTAAGGCGAATTACAGAGCATTAACATCTTGAGTAAGCCATGGGAGGATTAGAATTTGTTGGAAGAGATTCGAGTTGCGGGAAATATCTTAGACTGCAACCTTGTGTATAGCCCAGCTTGTTTAATAGAGGTAGAAGGTCAGTATTAAGATTGGAATGCTTGATAAACCCAGTGAAGGATGTAATCTCATAGAACTAGAAGTTGGACCTTTCTATTCCCACCTTGAATAGCACTGGAAGGGAAGGATCCTTGAGGGACTGTGTAGGAAAGAAGAGGGCCTTCCTTGTGTTGGGTGAGGTAGATAATGTGGGTGCCATGTCTGTTGAGTGTTGAGATGCCTGTAGTTTTGTTGTTGAGCTCACTGGCTTAGTAGTATCCTCCCTATTACCCCTGTATGCTTGATAAACCCAATTGTAGGTTGGACTAGAATTAAAGTGGACCTTGATTGTTAGAGAGCCTAGTTAGCCCTCCTTAGTGGATACACATCCCAGGTCGGGGGTGGTCTCTCAACTGAAAGAGTATAGGCTGGACATAGACCTAAGTTTAGGTGGAACGTTTCTCTCACTTAGCTAGTTGCTTGGGAAACTTCAAGACCCAAAGATAAGTGTTTATGTGGAGTGAATGTTGATATTTCATGTGTTATATTATGCTTGTTTTGTTCAAGTTGTTGAATGAATGTGAGTAATAGGTATAATATGTATAATCCTAAGTAGAAGGATGAATTCATGTTGGATGCCTCATTCATTTGCATGAGTTTAATTCATTATAAATATTGCATGTGGTATATTTATTGGTTAGACCTAGTTTCATGCACCTTATGTATGGTTATGCTTGTCATGCCCTAGATTAATTAATGGATGATTTCATGAACTTGATCATTAGGAGGATAGGTATAATCTTGGGTATGAGGTACATGAAGTTTTTGGTTCCCAATTGGATAAAATGAAAACCAATAATTCCATGTTGTAAATGGAGGCCCGCTATCTTCGGGGAAGAGGGTGCGAGCAGGGTGAGCAGATCAGGGAGCTCCAAGAGGATGTTCATGAGATGAAAAGGGAACTGGAACCTAGAGTGAGGCGAGTGGAGCACTGGGTGACTTCATCAGTGGGGTATCCAAATACATATCATGGTCCTGGTCTAGAAGAAACTTCAATGAACAAGAACATGGTCCAGCTCATGTTCCCACAACCCAACACCAACTAGTCTACAACACTGCATCGGGATTTAAGACCTCCAAGTTTCTCTAACCACCATGTATTTATATAAATTATGTGTTGCAAGTGCCAATTTTGGTGTAACTTCATAAGGATTTATACTAGTAAACTAGAAGAAATAGAATACACAAACAAGAATAGGTGGATAAAATATAGAGAGGTTGGAATTTTTTAAATTGGATAGACTGAACCATTGCCCCTTTTTTTGTAACATTTATGAATCTACGGTTTGGCTGTAGCTACTTTTTTATATAATTTATTTTGTTTAAGTTAAAAAAAAAAAATTAACATATTTATATAAAAAAATTAAATACTATATTTTTAGATAAATTGTATTTACATATTTATGGGCCCTCACATGAAGTTGAGGGACCTTTTAGATGCAATTGAATATTTCAAAAACATGCTTCCAATTTGAAAAAATAAATCACGTATGCATTTTAGAGAACAAAAATGCGTCTGCATTTATGAGAACATGCTATAAAATTAAAAAATGGGCTCGTGATCACCCTATTTTAATTATTGTTTTCAGTTGATGTCAAAGTACATGAACACTGCTCTCTTTAATGTCAATGACAAGGGGAGACTACATATAGAGATTCCAAGATGAAGATTGTTGGAAATATTGTTTTTGATGCCCAATTTAGATGCCCTATTTTTGAAGGAATATTTACTCTGCATTCATAGCACAAATTGGAGTATAGGTTACATGGTTGGAAATATTTTTCTAATACCTTTCCAATGGTATATGGAAGTCCCTCTAACTCCATAGGAATAAGGAGATATGAAAGAATTTGTAAATTAAACCCAAGCATAATGTTAGGTCAGCCCTACTAGGATATTGTACAATGTTATGTTGGTCGAGAAAGTGATTTAAGAACACTTTAAATAATTGGACAACTCTCTCATTTGTTCATTCATTCAAGCACTGATTTATCTCTAAAAACGGTGCACACTTGTCGAAGAGGAAGGTATTCTAGGGATTGAAAATGGATCTAAAGACGTTTTATGGTTTTTGAAGATATTTTTTATGAAATTATCTTGAAGGTTTTTCATAGGGTTTCTAAGATGGTCAAAGGAATAAGGATCACCTTGTAAAGACGAAGATTATGAAGCAGATAAGAGGTAGATTATGAAGTATATCAGAGGTAGATTATGAAGCATATCAGAGGAATATTATGAAGTAGGTCAAAGAGAGATTATGGAGATGATCTGAGGTTGAGTTTTTAGCAGATTGAAGTTTATTATGAATTTATATTTGAGGTGATTATGTTAGTAGTATTGTACCTGATTATTTAGTAGGTTGGTTCCTACATATTATTGAGTTGGTTCTTAGTTGAGGAGATTGGTGTCTCCAATAAGTCGGTGCCTGCATATTACTGAGTTGGTGCTCAGTTGAGAAGATTAGTGTCTCCAATAGGTTGGTGCCTACATATTGTTGATTTGGTGATCATTTGATGGGTTGGTGCCTACAAACATTATAATAGGAGGTTGGTGCCTATATGAATTTACGAAGATAAGCTTTTGTGTTTTTCTCCCAAAAGGGTTTCCATGTTAAATTTTGTGTATTGTGATTTTCGTTTATGTGTATTTATTTATGATGAAATGGAAAAGGAAATTGTCATCCTAAAGACTCATCTAGAAGAGGCAAACGAACAAATCTATGAGAAGCTAGAATTTAAAGCTGTCTCATTAAGAAATGAATTGGAAGAGTCAAATGCAAAGTTACAGAAAAGTTTGAAGAGCATTGAAACTTTGAATGAAATCCTGAGTCACCAAATTTCACCATTCATCAAAATATGTCTTGGCTATGGTTAAATTCAAAAGGCCCCTTAAGTATATGCAAGCAAGGAAGATGAAGAAAATCCTAAAAGTTGTGTTAAAATTCTCAAAAGATCCATTAATGAAAGCAACAGTAGGAAAGGAAATGATGACTAGCAACAACCTTATTCATCTCTCAAGAGAAACAAGAATGAGTACAAAAGAGTTGTTCCATGAAGAAGACATTTCACACCCCGTTACCAAAATATCTTCTTTGGATATCGTTTTTCTTGCAATAAGTTTGGTCATAAGGAAATAGATTGTAGATCTTATGCAAGAAGTTAACATGTGAGAAGTAGAGGTCCTTTTGAAACCTCAAAGGATGATTATGTGAGAAACAAAACTAGAAGTGCTTATGGGTTTGTTGATAGAAACCACAATTCATTTGCTCCCTTACTTTATTACAGCATTGAATTTTATAAGTGCAATAACTATGGGAACAAGCACATTACTATAGAAGCAACATAGAAGGTTCTCCTAAGAAAAATAGGGAAAAAGTGTTACTTTTTGGGATAATTCTTCTGTAAAGATAGTTGGAAAGGGTATGGTTAGTCTTGATAATGGAAAGACTTAAACACCAAATGTATTGTACATTCAAGGGCTACAACATAATATTCTATGTGTCAGCCAAATGTGTGATCAAGGTTACAACCTCATATTTGATTCTAAAGGGTGTAAGATAAGGAAAGCAGATTCAAGAAGGTTAGTGGAAAAAGAAACCAGAGCCTCAAGCAATGTATACATACTCAATGAAATCAAAGGAAAAATATTCTATATGGGAGTGATATCCCTCCATATCGTCAACATGTGCTTAAGAATAAGCACAAGATTGGGGGGAGAAACCCTTTTCCATTAATGTCAAAGGGGGAGAGTCACATATAATGAAAGAATTGAAAATGCAAGGAGAAGTACAAGATCAGGGGGAGAAACCCTTTGCCATTGATGTCAAAGGGGGAGAAGTTTCAGACAAGAGGAGAATTGTAGGAGAAAGGGGATTTGAAGACAAGGGGACTATCTATAGGTTTGTTGCATAATTGTCTAAAGGTTGCCATAAATGAAAAAGGTTGATTGTTGGAAATATTGTTTCCATTGATTTCAAAGGAAATATTTTTTTTTCATTAATGTCAAATACAGAGGGGGAGACTATAGATAGAGATTGCAAGACGAAGATTGTTGGAAATATTGTTTTGATTTCCAATTCATATACCCTATATTCGAAAGAATTTTTAATCTATATAGCTAGCTCAAATTGGAGTATAGATTACATGGTTGGAAATAGTGTTATGAGACATCGGAAATGGCATATGGAATTCTCTCTAACTATATAGGAATGAGGATATATCAAATAATTTGTAAATTCAACCATTCTAGAATGTCAGGACGGCCCTGCCAGGATATTGTACAATGTTATGTTGGCCTAGAAAGTTATTTAAGAACACTATAAATAAGTAGAGTGATCCCTCATTTTTCATTCATTCGAACTGGTTAAGCTCTAAAAAAGGTTTTCACTTGTGGAAGAAGAAAATCTTCTAGGGCTTGAAAATGGATGTAAAGATGTTTTTTGTGTTTTGAAGATATTCTTGACTAAATTCTCTTGAAGTTTTTTCTTAGGTTTTATAAGATGGTTAAAGGAATAAGTCGCACCTTGTAAAGAGGAATATTATGAAGAAGATCAGAGGTAGATTGTGAAGCATATCAGAGGTGGATTATGAAGCAGATTAGAGGTGGATTATGAAGCATATTAGAGGTAGATTATGAAGCAGATCGAAGATAGATTATGGAGATGATCCGAGGTTGATTGTGTAGTAGATTGAAGTTTATTATGAAGTTATATTTGAGTTGATCATGTTATTGTTATTGTACCCGATTATTTAGTAATCTGGTTCCTACATATTACTGGGTTGGTTATTAGTTGAGGAGATTGGTGTCTCCAGTAGGTTGGTGCCTACATATTACCGAGTTAGTGCTTAGTTGAGGAGATTAATGTCTTTAGTAGGTTGGTTCCTACATATTGTTGAGTTGGTCCTCATTTGAGGGAATTGGTGTCTACACACATTATAACAATAGGTTGGTTCCTACAAGAATTTATGAAGATAAGCTTTTGTGGTTTTCTCCCAAAAGGGTTTCCATGTTAAATTCTATGTATTGTGATTTGAGTTTGTGTATTTACTATTTTGAAGTTATTGAATAATTGATGAATGATTAAAGTGAGAAAAATTATCTTATATTGATTCACCTCCCACCCTCTTAGTATAAGAATAATATCAACACGCCAATTTCTCCCAACAAACATGCATCATCATGCTCTGTTCGACAACAGAAGGAGAACACATGTGTGATTAGAGATCTTAGAGGTGTCCACCAATGGATTGGATTGCAGTTGAGGTAATTCTACCAACATCCTATGTCAAGTTTTTCTAAAACAGTTAATAAACAACCAATTACACTTACATTCCTATTTTAGATTTGTAAAGAAGGGAGAAATGGGGGAAAATCGGTAGTGCTCTACCTCGTAAGACATTTTCACAACTTTGGATCTCCAAATCAAATTTCATTAAATTGCATTGATTTTATATGTTCCAAAACATTGAAATAAACCCTTTGATATCAAAATATTCAACTCAAATAATCACAAAAGAAATGTGGAGTGCCTAAGAGGCTAAATAATTGATTTTGTGCAAATAGTTGTGTTGTCAAAATCAATGTCTTCTCACACATATTTCATCCTTGTTACATAAAATTTGATTTGAACACTTGAATTAGTTGAATTTTGTACACATAAAATGGATTTTGATTCATGAATAAGGCTCCAATCCTAAAACATATGTGGAGAAATATATGTAAATATTTGATTCACTTCGGGATGTCCTCCATGGTTCAAATGCCTTACATGGAGGTGCATTAGCTGCATAGACATCATGATGGAGTAGAGGGTGAGATGCACTCTACTCAATGGCATGAGTCCGGTGGGGGATCCATGTGGAACTTCCAGGGAGATTGACCTTTGCATGCATAATTTTTGCATGACTTGACAACGATCAGTGATTGCATGCAAAAGTGACTTTTGCATGCACCGAGAATTAGGGTTTTGGAAAACCTAATTCATCGATGAGATTATTTATAGAGGCAGAGGGTCCCTAGATGAGGTTACTCAGTTGCATTTTCAGAGAGAGATACTGCTAGAATGAGGAGGGCGTAGCTGTACATGCAAGGCGACTTTTTGAGAGAGAGAGGAGTTGTTGTAGGAGCTAGGAAGGTCATATCTCTGCTAGATCAGCGACCTTCAGTTCTAGAGTCGCTAGACACCCATTACTGTGAGCTGAGATAGCTCATTAGTGTGATTTTTGACCAGTTTGGAGGAGGCTGAGTTCTCTTGGAGGAGGGTGTATTTCCCAAGGAGGGCGAAGCTCGTTGTGAGATGGATTGACTGATTCAGAGTCTCGGACTTCCAGGACATCCTTGTCTCAGCATTGGAGGAAGGTTAGGGATGATCAGAGCTCAAAGATGCTTAGATCCAGACCAGTAAAAGCATTTGACATCCAGAGGAGAGGGTGCACTTGTGCATGCATAGGAGGATAAATTCATAAGAGGGCAGTGAGATACGGCGAGGTCAGGTCAGTCAGAGGCACCTTCAGAGCACTTAGATCCAGTTTGGCAGTTAGGGCTTACTCTTTCAGAGCGAGCAAATCAGAGCAGTGAGATACAGAGAGGTCAGGTCAGTCAAAGGCACCTTCGGAGCACTTAGATCCAGTTTGGCGGTTAGGGATTACTCTTTCAGTGCAGCATCAGCTGGATGCATGCAAATCTAGAGTCTGTCCTATTTCAAAGGGATTGAGTTACATGCTGAGGTATTCTTATATTGTATTGTCATTTATATCTATATGCTCTAGGCTCGAGAGAGAAGATAGCCCCATAGTTAGGTGGTTTTTTCCCGAAAGGGTTCTAGGGTACATCTGTTGTTTATGTGTTTGATTGCATTTATATTTCAGTTGGTAAATGCAGATCTAGTTGTTTGAGTCTATATTTTTATGAGTATATATTGATATTGAGACTCATACCGCTTGAGGTCTTGAGGCAATTTAGAGGGAGTAGTGATCTATGAATCAAATATTTACATGGTATCAGATCCCTGTTGAGGATCAGAGTGGGAAGTCACACATAGATCTGTGGAGATAGACACTAGATCTACCAGATCTAAGAAGCACAGTTCATATCTGAGGTTGTAGAGGTCATATCTATCAGTTCAGAGGGTTCTGTGGTCAGATCTGTGATATATCTACCAGATCTGTGATCGGGAGAGACTCTTGTTCATTGTGGGTTACAGTTTCTTCAATTGGGTGAGTATGGATACTAGTTTGAGGGTGGAGGACCGGTTGGATGGTGCCTCCAACCATAGTGCATGGAGGGCATGCATTACTCTATTGTTGAAAGAGAGTGAGCTATGGGATGTTGTGAACAGCAGGACGACAAATCCCGTTACAATTCCGTCTGATGCCACTGCCAAAGCAGTGTATGACAAGAAAAATGTGAAGGCTCAGAGGATCCTTCTTGATGCGATGAAGGATCACCTCATCCCACATGTCCCTACCAAGGACAATGTGTTTGAGATGTGGGATGTGTTGACTAGTCTATACCATAGCTCCAATGAAAATAGGAAGATGGTTCTCAAGGAGAAGCTAAGAAGCATCAAGATGGGGAAGGATGAGAGCATGATGACCTATCTCACCAAGATAACTCAAGTGAGAGATGAGTTGGGTGCAGTTGGTGAGAAGATAGAGGATTGTGGGATGGTTCGACAAGCCTTGAATGGCATGACTATGCCATGGGCAGTGTTTTTTCATTCCATCATAGCTCGAGAGAACCTTCCCAAGTGGGATCTCCTATGGGATGATTTCACACAGGAGGAGATCCGGAGAGGGTACATTCAGGGTTCAGTTTTTACTACTCTAGAGGAGGAGGATGTGTCTCTCGCAGTAGGAAGGAAACATAGAGGCAGATAGAATAAGGATCTGAGCAAGATCAAATGCTTCACCTGCAATGATTATGGGCATTATGCGGGACAATATCTGCATAAGAAGAAGGGGAAGCAGGCAAAGGACGAGCAGGTGGGAACATTGGAGGAGTTTGATGAGTTCTCTTCTCGGTTTGAGAAGGAGTTCTCACTGGCCTCAGCTCATTCAGGACATGATAGTATCCTACCAGAGGCTCGGGTTGATCAGAGTTAGAGAGTGGGCAGCACTCTCAGCAGTCATATGACAGGAGTGCGAGATGCATTCTCGATCTTAGAGTATACATCCATGCAGTTGACTCGATATGTTCAGGGGGTTGACCATTTGGTTACTGGATTGGGCAGAGTGATATTTATGCTTGACCGCGGGGAGCTCTAAGAGATTTCAGGAGTACTCTTTGTTCCAAGACTAAGAGGGAGTGTCCTCTCAGTGGCAGCTTTGGCCGTAGTAGGCTACCCTATAGTGTTTCATAGGGATCAGTTCTTCACCTATACTAGAGGAGTAGACCCAGTCTTATTTGGTCACAGGATCGATGGTGATTATTTGGTTCATGGACAACCTACCCTGGGCACATCAGGATGGCTGAGTGAATCCTCTTCAAATGCATAGGAGGATAATGAGCGGTCTACTCATAAAAGAGGTGAGGCCAGGAGGAGTGATCCTGTTCAGCAGATGGGTGGGCGAGATTCTCCCCATGTTGAGGATCAGCGCAGTGATTCTGGAGTTCCAATGGATGAGCGAGACGTTCTTGATAGTGATGAGTCTCAGGAGATTGAGCCCTTGGGCTCATATCATATGGGTGAGCATATTGCTCATGCAGGCACTAGTCAGAGAGTGAGCTG
This sequence comes from Larix kaempferi, assembly GCA_027924585.1. Lineage (NCBI taxonomy): Eukaryota > Viridiplantae > Streptophyta > Pinopsida > Pinales > Pinaceae > Larix > Larix kaempferi. The sequence continues at coordinate 15,314,876 of BSBM01000456.1, forward strand.
GTATGACATGGTAGAGATGGACTTGGCTCAGGAGAGAGCTAAGTCAGTTCAGAGACAGAGCGAGTTGACTTACAAAGCTGAGTCAACTCAGGGTCATAGGCAGATGATATACAGAGTAGTAGATCCACTTGACAGAGGTCTTCAAGACTGGTTACACCAGCAGAGACTCAGAGGGAGTCTGAGTCAGAGTATAGTGGCAGAGTCAGCAGTGGTTGATCGGAGGACTTCTTCTGAAGCCTCACTTATGGATATTGATCAGATTTATTTAGGTCAGATAGTAGTGACAAGCATATCAGTTAGATCAGTGTCAGCAGCAGTGGACTTGATGGATCCATGCATCCGTGTCATGACTTCCCTCGTTAAGAGGGAGTGTTAGATTGTGGTAACTTTAGGATGTCCTCCATGGTTCAGATGCCTTACATGGAGGTACATTATCTACATAGGCATTAGGATGGATTAGAGAGTGAGACACACTCTACTCAGTGTCATGAGTCCAGTGGGGCTACATGTGGAACTTCCAGGGAGATTGACCTTTACATGCATGAGTTTTGCATGACCTGTCAATGATCAGTGATTGCATGCAAAAGTGACCTTTTACATGCATGCATGCACCGAGAATTACGGTTTTGGAAAACCTAATTCATCGGTTAGATTATTTATAGAGGTAGGGGGTCCCCAGATGAGGTTACTTAGTTGAATTGTCAGAGAGAGATACTGCTAGAGTGAGGAGGGCATAGCTGTACATGCAGGGTGACTTTCTGAGAGAGGGAGAGGAGCTACTACAGGAGTTAGGAAGGTCAGATCTGAGCTAGATCATTGACCTTCAGTTCCAGAGTTGTTAGACACCCATTACTGTGAGTTGAGATAGCTCATTAGTGTGATTTATGATCAGTTTGGAGGAGGGCACATTTCCCAAGGAGGAAGAAGCTTTTGTGAGTTGGATTGACTAATTCAGAGTCTCAGAATTCCAGGATAGCCTTGCCTCAGCATTGGAGGAAGGTTAGGGACGATCAGAGCTCAGGTCTTCTGAGATCCAGACTCGTACGAGCATTTGACATCTAGAGGAGAGGGTGCACTTGTTCATGTAGAGGAGGCCAAATTAATCAGAGGGCAGTCTTCAGAGCAAGCAGATCAGAGTAGTGAGATATAGAGATGGCAGATCAGTCAGCGGCACTTTCAGATCACTTAGATCTAGTTTGGCAGTTAGGGGTTACTCTTTCAGTGCATGCATCAGTTGGATGCATGCAAATCTAGAGTCTATCCTATTTCAGAGGGATTGAGTTACCTGTTGAGGTAATCCTGTATTGTATTGTCCTTTATATCTATATGCTCTGGGCTCAAGAGAGAAGATAGACCCATAGTTAGCTGGTTTTTTCCTGAAAGGGTTCTAGGGTACATTTGTTGTTTATGTGTTTGATTGCATTTATATTTCAGTTGGTAAATGCAGATCTAGTTGTTTAAGTCTATATTTTTATGAGTATATATTGATATTGAGACTCATACCGCTTGAGATCTCAGGGAGATTCAGAGGGAGTAGTGATCTATGAATCAAATATTTACTGTTAAAATGTTAACCAGGAAAGTGTTCGGGAAGAAATGCATGCAAGGGTTTGCATGCAAAAGTGAGTTTTGCATGCACCTACTTTAGGTTTTTGGTAAACCTAATTTGACAGTGAGATGATATAAGGAAGACAGAAGGTGTCTGTCTTCACTACTGAGATAATTGATATGAGATAGATTGGTTGAGAGGACAACCACTTTCCTTGATAAGGAGGGCGCATTCCTTAAGGAGGAGGAAGCTCGTACCACATCCGGTTGAGCGAATGAGTGTCTGTAACTTCCAGAGTATCTTCATCTCAGTGATTGAGGAAGATCAGTGATGATTAGAGCTCAGATATGTTGAGATATGATTTATTACGAGTCATTCTTCTTTGGAGGGAGGGCGCACTTGTGCATGTAGAGGAGGACGTCTTCAGCAGTAGGATTCTTCAATTACAGAGCATATCAGAGCAGAGGATAGATAGAGACAGATCAGACAAAGGAAGATGCAGGGATACTCAGATCCAATTTTCCAGTTAGGGCTCATTCTTCTAGTGCATGCATCAATTGATGCATGCAAATCTAGAGTTTTCCTGAGTGATTTATGAGGTAACCCTGTATTGTACTTGTCTCAATTATTATATGCTCTGGGCTCGAGAGAGAAGATAACCCCACAGTTTGCTGGTTTTTCCCGAAAGGGTTCCAGGGTATATTTGTTGTTTATGTGTGATTGCATTTATATTTCAATTGGTAAATACAAATCTAGTTGTTTGAGTTTATATTCATATGAGCATGTATTGATATCGAGACTCATACCGCTTGATATCTTAGGGAGATTCAGAGGGAGTAGTGATCTCTGAATCAAATATTTACATGGTATCAGAGCCCTGGTAAGGGTCAGGGAGAGCATCACACTCAGATATACAACTACAGCATCAGATCTACGATTATGGGGGAGGATCATATTGCTTGCACTTCTTGCTCCGCTATGGATATGATGAGTGCGCTACCGATGGGATTGACAGGGAGATGGCTCTCAACTCCTGTCAATCATTGATGGCCTCCACTTCTAGTGTATGGTACATAGACAGTGGAGCTTCTAGTCATATGACCGGTGTTCGAGGATACTTTTCTAACCTAGCAGAGGATGGGATAGATCTTGAGATTGTCCTGGGAGATAACTCTACAGTCAAAGCTATAGGACAAGGAACTATGTATTTTCAGAAAGAATCTGGAGAATAGATGAGAGTTCATGATGTCCTATACGTTCTAGGTCTTAAGAAAAACTTGATCTCCGTATCTACTATTGAAGATCGAGGACTATGGGTGATGTTCAGAGATGGAAATGTGCTAGTTCATCCCAAGGGATCCAGTATTGCCTCAACTGAGAGGATTGGAATCCATAGTGGGAAACTATACAAACTAAGTTTCCAACTACATCATGCCCTAAGTCATAGAAGCTGAGATGAGGGATGTGACCCCTGTGAGCTTTGGCATAGGAGGATGGCTCATCTGCACCATCCCTCCCTAAAGATTCTGAGGGATATTGTGACAGGAGTACTTGAGTTCAGCACTGAGCACACCAATGTGTGTAAGGGGTGTGCTCTCGGGAATTACATCAAGACAACATTTCCTAAGAGCGATACCAGATATACGGGAGCTCTTGATTTGATTCATTCTGACCTTTGTGGTACGATGTACACCACATCATTGAAAGGATACAAGTACTATATAACTTTCATTGATGACTATTCCAGGAAAACCTGGATCTACTTCTTGAAAAGAAAAGAGTCTAAGGAAGTTTTGCATAAGTTTCAAGAGTTCAAAGCTCTTGTGGAAAAATAGACAAAAAGTAAGATGAAAATATTCAGATAAGATAATGGGGGAGAGTACACATCCAATGAGTTCAATCAGTTTTGCACTCAAGAAGGAATCAAGAGGCAGTTGACTGTGCCTTATACACCTCAACAGAACGGGGTGGCTAAGAGGAAGAACAGGTCATTATTGGAGCTGCGAGATCCATGTTGCATGATCAGGGATTGTCATTTTTTCTTTGGACTGAAGCATGCAACACTGCATCCTACATTCAGAACAGGATCCCTCATAAGGAATTGGGGGACAAGATCCCCGAGGAGGCTTTTTCTAGAAAGAAACCTGAAGTTGGACACTTCAGAATTTTTGGATGCCTCACCTACTCTCATGTTCCTTTGGAGAAAAGGACAAAGATGGAACCCACTGCAGAAAGAGGAATTCTTGTTGGGTATGATGAGATTTCCAAGGCCTATCGCATTTACATCCCTACTCTCAAGAAGTTTGTTGTGAGGCGAGATGTGAAGTTTGAGGAGGATCTAGCCTTTCAAAAATCATGTGAGCCAGAGAACGGAAAATAGTAGGTTGCTACTTCCCTTCATGACACAAGTCAGAGTACTGTTCAGCAACCAACAACGTCCCAAGTGTCAGGAGTGACAGATGCACAAGATTCAGGTTCCATGGGAACAGGAGCAGGAACTAGCACAAGTTCTTAGATTGGTGATCAACTAAGATCGGGGTCCCTGATTACAGGTTCTCGAGCTACAAGATCGATGGCTACAAGCACCTCTACTGTAGGTACTCATTCTCATACAGTTCATTGGGACAAGGATGAGGATTTGTCCTCATAGGATGTCACTTTAGGGAAGAGGAATCCTAAGTGGCTTCAAGATACCTTGAAGGATGCTCAAGCAATAGGAACTCCCAAGAAAGACGTAAGAGAAAGAAAGGCTCCACAATGATTCTACAGTTACTTAGCTCTAGTAAGCAGTATCAGTGAGTTAGAACCATCCTCTTACGAATAAGCAGCGGGTAAGCAGGCCTAGAGAGATTCCATGTTGGAAGAGTATGCTTCCATCATGAAGAATGATGTCTGGGAAGTAGTACCCAGACCTGAGGGAAAATTTGTGGTCACCTCTAGATGACTCTACAAAATCAAATATGTTGCAAATGGTAGCATTGAGAAGTACAAAGCCAGGTTTGTTTCTAGAGGGTTCTCACAAATAGAGGGAGTTGACTATGATGAGACATTTTCTCTTGTGGCCATGTATTCTTCCATCAGGGCTGTGATTTTTGTTGCAGTAGAAATGGGATGGAAGATTCATCAGATGGATGTCAAGAAAACTTTCCTCAATGGACTCACTGAGGAGGAGGTATACATTGAGCATCCATAGGGCTTAGAGGTACATGAGTGAGAGTCTCATGTATGAATATTGAAGAAAGCCCTGTACGGTTTGAAACAGGCACCCAGAGCTTGGTATTCTAGGATAGATACCTATTTGCAGTAGCTAGGGTTTCAGAAAATTGAAGTAGACCAAAATCTCCACTTCATCGTGGTGAGAGGGGATCGTCTCATCCTTGTGATTTATGTAGATGACCTGTTTATTATAGGGGCAGAGAAACTCATCAGTGATTTCAAGAAGGATCTTGCATCTGAGTTTGAAATGAAGGATATAGGGTTGATGTATTACTTCCTAGGGATGGAAGTCTGGCAGGACGACGGGCATATCTTCCTCAATCAGGGAAAGTATGCAATGGACATTCTGAAAAGATTTCATATGCAGGATTGCAAACCCATGACTACCCCTATGACAACCAACTGGAATAAGCAGGTGGCTTCTGAGAGTAAGTTGGTTGATTCCATGAGGTAAAGCCAGCTCATCAGTTCCTTGATGTATTTGGTCAACACCAGACCAGATTTGATATTTGTAGTCAACACCCTGAGTCAGTACATGGTAGAACCTAGATATGTGCATTGGGTGGTTGCAAAGCATGTTTTGAGATACATCAATGGAACAACAAAATATGGGCTAAATTACGTGAGGCAGGGAGAAGTCTATCTTGTAGGTTTCACAGATTCAGATTGGGAAGGTAATGCAGGTGACAAGAAAAGCACCTTCAGGTGTTTCTTTAGCTTAGGTTTGGCAGTTGTGTCATGGTTCAGCAGGAAGCAAAAGTCTATTGCATTGAGTTCTGCTGAAGTAGAATATATGGAGGCTAGACTAGCCAATTGTGAAGCCATATGGCTTCGCAAGAAGTTGGTGAGTCCTATTTGATCAACGGTTGGAACCTACATTGATTCACTGTGACAATCAGGGTTGCATCAAACTCTCTGAGAAAACAGTATTTCATGATCGATCCAAACACATTGAGGGTAGATATCACTTCATTCGTGATCATGTTCAGAAGGGAGATGTTGAGCTTCAGTATATTTCCACAGATGAGCAGGTTGCAGACATTCTGACAAAGTCCTTCATGAAGAATAAGTTTAAGTACTTCAAGGAGAAGATGGGAGTGGTGCATAATCCTTTCCTGGTTAAGAGGGAGTGTTAAAATGTTAACTAGGAAAGTGTTTGGGAAGAAATGCATGCAAGGGTTTGCATGCATGCATGCAAAAGTGAGTTTTGCATGCACCTACTTTTACGTTTTTGGTAAACCTAATTTGACAGTGAGATGATATAAGGAAGACAGAAGGTGTATGTCTTCACTACTGAGATAATTGATTTGAGATAGATCAATTGAGAGGAGGACGACTTTCCCTCAGAAGGAGGGCGCATTCCTTAAGGAGGAGGAAGCTCGTACCACCTCTGGTTGAGCAATTGAGTTTCTTTAACTTGCAGAGTATCTTCGTCTCAGTAATTGAGGAATATCAGTAATGATCAGAGCTCAGATCTATTGAGATTTGATTTAGTACGAGTCATTCTTCTTTGGAGGGAGGGTGCACTTGTGCATGCAAAGGAGGACATTTTCAGCAGTAGGATTCTTTAGTTACAGAGTAGATTAGAGTAGAGGATAGAGAGAGACAGATTAGACAGAGGAAGATGCAGGGATACTTAGATCCAGTTTTCCAGTTCGGGCTCATTCTTCCAGTGCATACATCAGTTAATGCATGCAAATCTAGATTTTTCCTGAGTGATTTCTGATGTAAGTCTGTACTGTACTTGTCTCAGTTCTTATATGCTCTAGGCTCGAGAGAGAAGATAGCCCCACAGTTTGCTGGTTTTTCCCGAAAGGGTTCCAGGGTATATTTGTTGTTTATGTGTGATTGCATTTATGTTTCAGTTGGTAAATGTAGATCTAGTTGTTTGAGTTTATATTCATATGAGCATGTATTGATATCGAGACTCATACCATTTGATATCTCAGGGTGATTCAGATGGAGTAGTGATCTCTAAATCAAATATTTACATGGTATCAGAGCCCTGGTAAGGGTCAAGGAGAGAATCACACTCAGATCTACAACTACAGAATCATATCTGCGATTATGGGGGAGGATCATATTGCTTGCACTTCTTGCTCCGCTATGGATATTAATGAGTGCGCTACCAATGGGATTGATAGGAAGATGGCTCTCAACTCCTGTCAATCATTGATGGCCTCCACTTCTAGTGTATGGTACATAAAAAATGGAGCTTCTATTCATATGATGGGTGTTCAAGGATACTTTTCTTACCTAGCAGAGGATGGGATAGATCTTGAGATTGTACTGGGAGACAACTGTATGGTCAAATATATAGGACGAGGAACTGTGTCTTTTCAGAAAGACTCTGGAGAATAGATGAGAGTTCATGATGTCCTATACGTTCCAGGTCTTAAGAAAAACTTGATCTCCGTACTACTATTGAAGATCGAGGACTATGGGTGATGTTCAGAGAAGGAAATGTGCTAGTTCATCCCAAGGGATCCAGTATTTCCTCAGCTGAGAGGATTGTGATAGGATATCTCATCATTCAGTATGTGCTTTTCCTTCACTTTGCATGCATCTGCATGCTGCCCAGTCACTAGTTTGATGCCTCCAGCACCTAGTCCCTAGTCTGCTAGCACCCAGGAGCCACTTTCCACTCTGTTTTATCCCTCCTAGTCAAGGAGGCTCCCACTTCTCACCCACCACTTGAGAAGGGCACCTTTTCGCACCTACTGGTACAGGTCACTTCAGTTAGCTAGTTGTATTTCCTTGATTTGAGGCTAGACTGACTCCTCACTACTGTTATCACTCCGATTGACCTCCGATGAGACTTGACTACCTATTCTAAGTGCATTTAACTCCTCGTGCGCCCTCCACTGAGCCTCCATCCCTACATTAGTTCCATTACTATCAGTTACACTTATTAGACTCAGTTAGACTCAGTTTGACACTTATCTGACAGTGACTTGTGCATTGATGACCACCACTAATTGATGATGAGGACTCCTAGTTGGATCCAAGCTACACCATGCATTATATTCGAATGACCTCCTTGTCTAATTTGAATTTCTCACTCATTGTGACAGTATTGTATTGTAATTCTACCATTCTGGATTATAGAGCACTGATGCATCTCTCTTGCACAGTTTTTACTCCAAATTGTTTTACATCTTTGTGATTGATATTCTTGTTCAATGGTTCTACTGTGACTAATTTTATATGGTATTAGAGCCATTGCAGGGACAAGATCTCTCTCCTACAGGTGTTCTACATGAAGAATTGAGTGAATTTGCTCAAAATTACTGAAGTTTTGGCATGCAAAATCTCATGTGCATGCAAGGCTGAAAAATACTCTCCAATCCACTCCAGAAGCCCGAGTTTTCCACATAATTCCTGGATTTGATACATTGGATCATTCAAGCTTGCTTGATCTTCAATCCCAAGTGTGATGCAACTCTAAAAGGGTGGATTGTTCAACCTTACTGTTCTTGTTTTGATTGTGATTTGCAGGTTTATTATCTCCATCAAGTGCATTCGCTATCATTGAGATGGATTCTTCTTCTTCTAAGCTACTCACTCTTTTCAATTATTTTGAATGGAAGAATGACATGGAGATTATGTTGCGCTCAATAGGGTACTAAAGAGTCACCATGGGCCTCGAAGTTGATCCCAATACACTCATTGAAAAATCAAAGCACTTCAAATGGTTGGATGAAGCATATGGTCTTCTTTGCCTCAATATTTCCAAGGATCTTCACTTTCACCTCAGTGGATTGAATACTCCAAAGGAATTATGGGAGAAAATCAAGAAGCTTTTTGGGAATCAAGATGACATGCGGTCCTTTCAATTGGAAAATGAATTGATTGCCTTGAATCCTAAGAATTTCGAGACCATCAATGACTTTTTCACAAGATTCAAGCATTTTTCTTTGTAGTTGAAGAACAGTGGAGTTGTTAAAGAGGATAAGCAATTGATCCTCTCCATTCTTTCAAATCTTGGTAAATATTTCTCGGTATTTGTCTCTACTTTCAATTTCGGTGGGCTGACTACCCCGAATTGGAAGATGCCTACCTTGAATGCCTTCATTGAGTCCGTTACCAAAGAGCATGATAAGCTAATTCAAATGGGGTCCATAAGCTCCAAAGATTCAGCCCTCTTTGTTCAAGGATCCAAGAATTCGAATGGCGAAGGAATGTAAAAGAAAGAGAAGCCCAAATTCAAACCTAACAAGCAAGGAGAGAAAAGCAAAGCATTAGATGCACCATCCGGTTCAAGAAACAAGCAAAAGGGTAAAGATGGTAAAGAAAAATCTAAGTGTTCATATTGAAACCATGGCTTTCATCCTGAAAGTTCATGCATGAAGAAAAAAATAGATCAAATGGCCCTCCTTTTGGAAAAGAATAACATATATCTTCCCGACGGTGCACGGAAGAAGGATAGAAATGATGATCATGAAAGAGGTCAAGCACTCATGGAAACTGTTTCGAAACCCACCACTCTACTAATAGAGTCCAGTGCCTCAAATAATATGGATGCAAATATTGACTCCTTCTCTTCATTTGATCCAAAAATATCCATCCCCATCCATTTGGGAGATGACTCAAAAATTTCATCAAAGGGTAAAGGTACCATCCATTTAGAGTATGGAAGTTTTCAGAATGTTCTCTATGTGACTTCCTTGGCTTCAAAACTACTTTTTGTGTATCAAATGACACACACAAGTGCACTAAATCAAGTTACATTCATCCCTAACAAATTTCAAATTTCTGATATTGAAAGTGGAAGACTTATTGCAGTCGGAAAGGCAAACCATACTGCAAAATACAATGAGTTTTCACACTTTTTGCCGCTTGAAAATCCCACTGCTCTTCTCACTCATGGAAATGAGGTTAGTAGGATTTGGCTTGAAAGGTTTGGACACCTTAATTACAAGTATTTTCTGTTGTTACAAAAAAAATCCATGGTTGATGGTCTTCCGTACCTCCGTTCGTTGAAGGGAATTTTCCCAGGTTGCATCATTGGGAAGCACCCCGAGCACAAGTTGGACCGCGGAAAAGATAGCAGAGATTCTACTCTCTTGGTTCTCATACATTTTGATATCAGTGGTCCTCTACCAAATATGTCCATGAATGGTTCAAGGTATGTTTTTACATTCATCAATGACCTCTCTCGCTTTACTTAGGTATTTTTTCTCAAAAACAAGTCAGAAGTGCTTGGAAAATTCAAGGATTTTAAGGCTTCTATTGAGACCGCCACTTAGAGCAAGATCAAAGCTCTTAGATCTGATAATGGTGGAGAATATATCAAGACTGATATTCTGCAACTTTGTGTTGAAAGTGGAATTCAGATCGAACATACAGTTCCCTACACACCCCAGTAGAACGATGTAGTGGTTAGGAAGAATCGGTCACTGAAAGAGATGGCTACCTGTATGCTGAAGTCAAAAGGTTTGGATGCAAATATTTGGGCTGAATCCATGAATGTTGCTGCATATATTCAGAACCGAGTTCCACATTCATCCGTGAAAGGTAAAACTCCTTTTGAAGCATTCACTGGTTGCAAACCAGATGTGTCCAATTTGAGGGTTTTTGGCTCCATTGCATGGGCTAGAATTCCTTTTGATAAGAGAAAAGATTTGGATCCACAAAGTATTGAATGCATCCTAATAGGATATGGAGAAGAATCAAAATCATATAAACTCATGAATATCAGATCCAAAAATATATTCATAGAGCGAAGTGTGATGTTTGAAGAACCGCTTCCAGATCTGAAACTAGTCAAGGAAAACACTATCGATCTACAGTCTCTACAAGAAGAAGTTTTGAGAGAATATGAAGAAAGCATTGGATCTGATATTTCTGATATTTTATCAAAATTTTATGGCCATGACATATCAGGTTCAGAATCTGACCATAATGATCCTTCTCAGTTACCAAAGTGGGCCCAAAACACTCTACAATCTGCTGCTCCAAACATTAGAAATCCTACTGATCCAAAGAGAACAAGAGCAGATTTTTAAAGAGCAGGTATTGCTCTTTCATTTTTTGATCCATTATTTTCTAAGAAATGTTATTTGATGATTGGTTCAGATCCCAAATCATACTATCGTACCCACCGAGATCCACGATGGAAAACTGCTATGGATGAAGAGTACAGTTCTCTTCAAAAGAACAATACAAGAGAGCTAGTTTCTCTTCCACCTGGAAGAAAAATGGTCCAATGTAAGTGGATCTACAACAAGAAAGTTGCTGCTGATGGATATATCAGTAAATACAAAGCTAGGCTGGTGGAAAAAGGTTTCTCCCAAGTCCAAGGAGTGGACTACACTGAGACCTTTGCACCGGTTGCAAAGATGGATTCCATCCACCTAGTTTTGGCCATTTCCACATCCAAGCACTGGGAAGTGCACCATATGGATGTGAAGAGTGATTTTCTACATGGAGACCTTTATGAAGAAGTATATATGAATCAACCAGAAGGATACATATCAGATCCATCATTAGTTTGCATGTTGAAGAAATCTTTGTATGGATTGAAACAGGCCCCAAGAGCTTGGTACGCAAAGATGGACTCCTTCCTTCTTTCTCAGAATTTCAAAAGATGCAAATCTGATCCAAATGTGTACCTACAGAAAGTTAAAGGTAATTTTTTTATTGTTGTTCTATATGTTGATGATATTCTCCTTACTGGTAGCACTCTCCTTACAATCAACAAGCTAAAAACCGCTTTAAATCTAGCTTTTGACATGAGCGATTTGGGCTTGCTTAAGCAATTTTTGGGCTTGGAGATAGCTCAAAATTTTGATGGGATAACATTATCTCAGCAAAACTATGCTTCAGAATTGCTATTAAAGTTTAATATGGCGGAATGTAAGGCTACTCCATTTCCATTCCTCTCAGGAATCAGTCTTGAGGAAGGAAATTCCACATCGCTTGCAGATTGCACTATGTATCGACAGTTGATTGGTTCACTACTCTACTTGACACACTCAAGGCCTGATATTTAATATGTCAAGGTATATGCAGCAGCCCCATGAGATTCAATGGTTGGAAGCCAAGCAGATCTTGCAGTATGTGCAAGGTACGAGACATTTTGGCATACATTATGCTGTAGATTTTGAGCTAGATTTCATTGGTTTTACTGATCCAGATTGGGCAGGTGATAGCATAGATTGGAAGTCCAATTCCAGTTATGTTTTCATGATTGGCCATGGTCCTATTTTCTGGTCAAGTAAAAAGTAGGCATCCATTGCACTCTCTTCTGCAGAGGCAGAGTATCGAGGGGCAGTCAATGCCTGCATTCAGGCAGTTTGGTTGCAGGGTATTCTTTGCGAGTTTGATTTTGGTAGCACTACTTCGACTATCATATTTTGTGAAAATCAAAGTGCTATTAATATCTCCACGGATCCAGTTCAGCGGAAGAGGACCAAGCACATTGAGATTCATATGCACTACATCCGAGAGTTGGTGCATGATCGTACCATCATTCTGCAATATTTCCCTACTGATGAGCAAATTGCAGACATCTTCACCAAGAGCCTCACTGAGAAGAAGTTCTCTTACCTTCGTTCACTGTTGGGAGTGAGTTCCATCATGGTGGAGACAGATTAGATCCATTTTTATGTTTATCTTAAGGGGGGGCTTTCTTCCCACTGGGTTTTCCCTCTTTCCTCACTTAGCTTATTTTCAGCATTTTTGGATTATTGTATTGGGGTGACCTTTGGTCTCAGTAACCAGGGCCCTACATTTTATTTTTTACATCATAGTATAGTTTGAGGGGGGGTGTTAGGATATCTCATTATTCAGTATGTACTGTGCATGCACTTTGCATGCATGCATGCATATGCATGTTTCCCAGTCACCAGTTTGATGCCTCCAGCATCTAGTCCCTAGTCTGTCAGCACCCGGGAGACACTTTCCACTATGTTTTAGCACTCCTAGTCAGGGAGGCGCCCACTTCTCAACCACCACTTGAGAAGGGTGCCTTTTCTCACCTACCAGTCCAATTCACTTCAGTTAGCTAGTTGTCTTTCCTTGATTTGAGGCTAGATTGACTCCTCACTACTGTTATCACTCCGATGGACCTCCGATGAGACTTGACTACCTATTCTGAGTGCAGTTAACTCCTGATGCGCCCTCCACTGAGCCTCCATCCCTACATTAGTGCCATTACCATCAGTTACACTTATTACACTCAGTTAGACTCAGTTTGACACTTGTCTGACAGTGACTTGTGCATTGATGACCACCACTGATTGATGATGAGGACTCCTAGTTGGAGCCAAGATACACCATGCAGTATATTCAAATGAACTCCTTGGATAATTTGAATTTCTCACTCATTGTGACAGTATTGTATTGTAATTCTACCATTCTGGATTATAGAGCACTGATGCATCTCTCTTGCACAGTTTTTACTCCAAATTGTTTTACATATTTGTGATTGATATTCTTGTTCAATAGATCTACTGTGAGTAATTTTACAGATTGGAGTCCACAGTGGGAAAATATACAAACTGAGTTTCCAACTACATCATGCCCTAAGTCCTGGAACAAAGAGCACTCCTTAAACCTACAGGAGATCCCCACGGTCAAGAAGAAATCTCACTCTGCAAACTCCAGTAACCAAATGGTCAACCCCTTGAACATATCGAGTCAACTGCATGGATGTATGCTCTAAGATCAGGAATGCATCTTGCAATCTTGTCATATGAATGCTGAGAGTGATGTCCACTCTCCACCTCTGATCAACCTGAGCCTCTGGTAGGCTACTATCATGTCCTGACTGAATTGAGGCCAATGAGAACTCCTTCTCAAACCGAGAAGAGAACTCATCAGCCTCCTCCGCTGCTGCCATCTACTCATCCTTCGTCCACTTCCCCTTCTTCGTATGCAGAAATTGTCCCACATAATGTCCATAATCGTTGTAGGCGAAGCATTTGATCTTGCTCAAATCCTTCTTCTATCTGCCTCTATGTTTCCCTCCTACTGCAAGAGCCACGTCGTCCTCTGGAGTAGTAGAAAATGAACCCTGAATGTACCCTCTTCGGATATCCTCCTATGTGAAATCATCCCACGGGATATCCCACTTGGGAAGGTTCTCTCGAGCTATGATGAATTGAACAAACACTGCCCATGGCATAGTCATGCCATTGAAGGCCTGTCGAACCAACTCACAATCCTCTATCTTCTCACCAACTGCACCCAACTCATCTCTCACTTGAGTTATCTTGGTGAGATAGGTCATCATGATCTCATCCTTCCCCATCTTGATGCTTCTCAGCTTCTCCTTGAGAACCATCTTCTTATTTTCATTGGAGCTCTGGTACAGACTAGTCAACGCATCCCACATCTCAAACACATTGTCCTTGGTAGAGACATGTGGGATGAGGTGATCCTTGATCGCATCAAGAAGGATCCTCTGAGCCTTCACATTTTTCTTGTCATACACTGCTTTGGCAGTGGCATCAGACGAAACTGTAACAGGATTTTTCGTCGTGCTGTTCACAACATCTCATAGCTCACTGTCTTTCATCAAGAGTGTAATATGTGCCCTCCATGCACTATAGTTGGAGGCACCATCCAACTGGTCCTCCACCCTCAAACTGGTAGCCATACTCACCCAACTAAAGAAATTGTAACCCACAGTGAACAAGAGTCTCTCCCGATCACAGATCTGGTAGATCTATCACATATATGACCACAAAACCGCCTGAACTAATAGATCTGACCTCTACAACCTCAGATATGAACTATGTTGCTCAAATCTGGTAGATCTAGTCTCTATCTCCACAGATCTATGTGTGACTTCCCACTCTGACCCTCAACAGGGATTTGATACCATGTGAATATTTGATTTATAGATCACTACTCCCTCTGAATCGCCCTGAGATATCAAGTGGTATGAATCTCAATATCAATATATACTCATAACAATATAGACTCAAACAACTAGATCTGCATTTACCAAGTAAAATATAAATGCAATCAAACACATAAACAACAAATGTACCCTGGAACTCTTTCAGGAAAAAACAGCTAACTATGGGGCTATCTTCTCTCTCGATCCTAGACCATATAGATATAAATGACAATACAATACAGGATTACCTCAGCAGGTAACTCAATCCCTCTGAAACAGGACAGAATCTAGATTTCCATGCATCCAGTTGATGCATGCACTAAAAGAGTAAGCCCTAAATGCCAAATTGGATCTGCGTGTTCTGAAGGTGCCTTTGACTGATATGCCCTCTCTGTATCTCACTGCTCTAATCTACTCGCTCTGAAGACTTCCCTCTAATGAATTCGGCCTCCTCTGCATGCAAAAGTGTGCCCTCTCCTCTGGATGTCAAATGCTCGTACTAGTCCGGATCTCAGCAAATCTAAGCTCTGATCATTCCTAACCTTCCTCCAATGCTCAGCAAGGCTATCCTAGAAGTCTCAAACTCTGAATCAGTGAATCTAGCTCACAACGAGCTTCTCCCTCCTTGGGAAATGCACCCTCCTCCAAGAGAACTTGGCCTCCTCCAAACTGATCAGAAATCACATTGATGAGCTATCTCAGCTCACAATAATGGGTGTCTAGCAACTCTGGAACTGAAGGTCACTGATCTAGCTCAAATATAACCTTCTTAGCTCTTTCAACAACTCCTCTCTCTCTCAGAAAGTTGCCCTGCATGTACAGCTACACCCTCCTCACTCTAGCAGTATCTCTCTCTGGCAATGCAACTGAGTAACCTCATCTGGGGACCCCCTGACTCTATAAATAATATCACAGATGAATCAGGTTTTCCAAAACCCTAATTCTCGGTGCATGCAAAAGTCACTTTTTCATGCAATCACTGATCGTTGATAGGTCATTCAAAACTCATGCATGCAAAGGTCAATCTCCCTGGACGTTCCGCATGCATCCCCCACTGGACGCATGCCACTGAGTAGAGTGCATCTCACCCTCTACTCCATCTCGATGCCTATGCAGCTAATGTACCTCCATGTAAGGCATTTGAACCATGGAGGACATACTAAAGTTACCACAATCTAACAATATATATTGAAATTGTCAATTTGACGTGAAACGCATTTGCCAAAGTTCTCGAGACCAAGGATGCATATGTTATGCTTAAATAAGTTTAGGCATTAAGCTTGTGAGCATGGATTCAAACTTGTCATTGGTTTTATCAATTAATATGACATTCTTTCGATCCCCCCCCCCAAAAAAAGAACCTATCCCACTATTAAAATATATTCATATATACTAAGATGAGGCTTCGAAATTTGGAGTTAATAGACCATTAGTCCTAGGACATGTTACTCTAAGGATTACTATTTTTATATGCCAAATTCACCCTTATTGTGACAATATAAATTGGGCTAGTGATAGAAAACTCACGCCAATTTCATGCTTAACCACAACTCAACCAAAAACAAATTGGTCATAGCCATAACAATTAGTGCCCAATGTTAAGGATGACACAAGGGTGGCCTTTGGGTGACTTATGTCTGCACAAGTAGTGTTAAACAATCTTCACACACTCAATCACTACCTCTAGTTACCCCCATGAAAACCTCAAGGATCAATCATACACCTTCATGGGAATTTTACCTTGGTCACAAGTGAAAAAATCATCTCTCCTCACCGATGATCCAACCGCTTTGAATGCATTTTTCCTACTTGTTAATAAGTTTCCAAACTCTATGTAAATTCTCACATTTGTCTCTGTATAACCATGAATTGAATTGTTCTTTCATTATCACCTATGAAATATGATACCCATAAACAAGGATGAAAACAAATCAAATTTTACGACTTAAGTCAATAGATATATTTCAAAATACAACAACATATAAGGTAAGCAAATGAAATATGTTATCTCACCCTTGGTCTAATCTAGAAAAAATTTAATACACGTCTGACATAAATTTAACATGGAAAAATGTTATGTTTATTCTTTAGTGTAGTTATTCAATTTTAATTTTTAGATACTCATGTCATTATTTGTTACACTAGTTTTAAATTTTTCATTTTTAAGAGATGTCCTTATACCATGCATATTTTTATAATGATGTATGTTTTGAATTTTTTATTGCAATGGCAAGCATGGCTCCAAATGCGGAGATAATTAGAGATATTTCTAGACTTAGAGAGATTGAAGCCACATGGAGGGGTGGAGACCATCTCCACCGCTCACTTGAACATACTCTAGATGCAATTATAGATACTATTATCCAATCCAATGGTTCTCTATATGATAATTCATCATATAGAGAAAGGAAAAGGAAATAATATGCAGATGGGTTGGATTACAATGCCATAAAAAACTTAAGATCACAAAGGAGAACATTTTTGTATTATTTAGAGATCCCTGAATGGGTGAAATCCCAAGCATAAACAGATCCCATATTTCTATTGAATGGTGCACATATCCAGTATTCCAATAGAATTGGATGCACAGGTGGTACATGGATTTTGATGTGCTACCCCACAACAATGGTGGTACTTCCTTTATATTTCCTTCGAAGTGTGTATGCCAAGTTCATCTCGAGAAAACACATAAACTATTTTGATATCATAAAGTTATAGGGATTTAGTTTGGGGATGCTTCAAAACCATCCCAATGCCAGGAATTAAGATGTAAATATCCCAATCCCTCCACCTCATAGGAATTTACCCAAGCCAGATGTCCATCTTGCACATCAGACGATTCCACAAACACAAGAGGCATTTCTGAGTCTAGCATAAGCGATTTTCCACCATAACACCATTATGAGCATATGGACCACACATGGCCATCTCTCTCTAGAGGGGTATATCCATCACCTACCCATGTTCTAGGACCATCTAGTAGTAGGGGTAGATCAACACATCATGAAACCACCACTGAGGCTCACGAGTGCACAGTGTGTGTTGTGCCTATTGTGGTCGTGCACCAACAAATTTTACCTTTACTAAGATTTTTAGTCAGGTAAGTATATGGTTAGCAGTAATCTTGTTCAAAATATATTTTCCTTACCGTACACGTATATAGATTTATAATTTTTATAATTTTTAAACTTGCAGATGTTGGCACAGTGGCAAGGCTTTGGCACTAGTGATGCCTCCATTGTGGAGAGACAAATGTTGCAGTATATACAAGGGGTTTTGATGTGCCAATTGTTGTCAAATATTTGGCGGAAAAAACAAACACAGAGGTAACTATTTTAACATTTAAGTTTTTTAATACATGTTAGTTCATTAATGCAAGATGGTCTAATATTTACAATTTTTAAACTTATAGTCGCTATCTCCTCAATATGCAAAAATAATTGCTTCTAGTGATCTCCTAGATGTGAGCCTTACTAGGTTTATGAGTGAGGTAAGTATATGATTAACACAATCCTATTCAAACTATTTTTTCCTTATTGTACACATGTATAAATTGCTAATACTTATAATTTTTAAATTTACATATGCTAGATTCCTCTCAAGAGGGGAAAGGATTTGGGACTAGTGATGCCCCCCTGGTGGAGAGGAATTTCACACATAGGTATCAATTTCAACATATCAATTTGTTAATACATGTTAGTTCATTGATTCATGCATGTTTAACTATGTCAACACTTGGTGACTACAGGAATCAATCGAAATCCCAACGCCATCTCTTTCTTTTTCCTCACCTCACAGGCCAAATGTAGACAAGGTTCGTATCTAAATTGGATGGTCCTCTACTAGAAAGAGTGTCTGTGTCTACGACCATGGATATATTGATTCCATGTAATGTATAACCATTGATGATAGTTGTTGATTAAATTTCAATTCATTTCACAACTTGTTTTTCTTAATTTTTATTTTGCATGTTTACATCATCCCACTGGAGAGTTGCACATGCTAAACATCACAGGAATCATTGATGCAACAGTTAATGCCGCATCTGAGATGGTAAAAAGTCACACAGAGGTAACTATTTCAAAATTTGTACATATAAGTATATTCATGTTAGATTTTGTATCTATGCATGAATAACTATTTTAGCATTTGGTGACTGTAGGCATTGGAAGCAGTAGTTCCTGGACCCTCTAGTTTATCTGTGGTTGAGATCAAGCTTGATGTTCACAAAATGGCTTTGTTTTCCACACAAGTATCCCAATCTCCTTTCCCACATTTTGTTTTTGTGGTGAGATGTTCTTTAATGAACAAGTGTTTTATTCAATTTTCATGCACATGTTGATAATTCTTGAATTAATTGAGATATGATATATTATTTGTAGAGCATAATTGCAGAGAGGGATTCAATGAGGAGGAGAACACCAACGGCATCGATACCTTGAATGGATTCGGTGAGTGTTTGTTATAAATAATTGTGTTGTAAATTATTTTTTTAATTTTGTTAGTGCTAATGTATTAGTTCATGTTTATCTAATCAAACAATTTGATCTTTTATTTGTAAAATCCACAGATGCAAAGAGATCCTAGAAATAGGCATGATAGTTTAAAGTCGGGTAAAAACAAGAGGAAGATTGAGTTTTGATGTGTACTCTAGGATACATGTACTTTGGGTTACATCTAAATCATTGTACTTTGAGATACATGTACATTGATAGGCCATTTAAGGGCCAACTACTTTTTCATGAGTTGTTTTATAAACAATTGGTTATCAATGCATGATAAAATTTATTTCATATTTTCTCTTGAGTTTGCACGTGTTCTTTTGTCGAGCTATTTCTTCCCCAAATTTATATATTATGTTTCTCAAATATAGACTTACATATTAAGTAGCTCACTGCAAATTATCTTTTAATCACAACTTTTACATTTCTTGTGTTGAACAAGCAACATGCCACCATTGTGTTGATTTAAGTGGATTATTTCTCTCTTATGAATGCACTATCTTAATGGAACAAACTAATTTCTTTCAATATTTCAATGAAATTATTACATGCACACTAATTGGATATCCAATTTAAAATTGTGATTTTTTGAAAATCCCAAGGGATCATACCCATTCCTTAGGATTACGATTGCAAGGAAAATCAATGTTCAAGTGAGATGGCCATGGAGAAAAACAAAATTTAACAATTTAATTCAACATATGTTTGAACAATATTTGTCATGCAAAACATGATATACATTTCATCGATTGAGAACTCTGACAACTTCACAAACTAAGACAAAGTGTAATACATGTGCTACACATTTCATAAATGTTACCATATTTCATCAATTGATAGCTATGAGCATCTCTAAAGTTAGGTTGAAGTGTCCCCACTTTAGCATGCTAAAAACATTAAGTTTCCCTAACTCAACAATTTCTCAAAGCATACCAAAAGTTCCCTTGATATTGGATTCTCATATGAAACATTAAATGCATGACATATATCTTTAACATCTTTTATGCCAAATTTATATTTTATATAATGGTTGATTGTTCCAATATTGCTCTAAATAAAATTGTTAATTGTCTCATGCTTCATTGATTAAGAGAGTGATTGTCCCTACTTCACTTTCATAAAATTATTGAAGGTCTCATACTTCATTTCCCTACTTTGCAGAAACCCTAGTTTGTATCCTAATCCCTAGTTTGGAGTGTAAACCATACTTTGAGTCTAGACCCTAGTTTGTAGCCTAACCTTTACAACTCATGAAATGTCATCATTGACCAGTGAATAATATCAAATGCAATGTCTTGATTGACCAATATTTACTATTAAACCAATAATCAAGGTCAATTTACAGATTGCATAAGAAAAACCAACAAGATACATTTTAATATATGCTCCACCTTTTCAAACACACAACAAAGATCAAGAAACTAGCCCAACAATATGACATACATTTTTGTAGTTACCAAAGGAACCATGAAAATAGGAATGCCAAAATCCAATGGAAGCAATCACACTACCTCCATAGAAACACAATTACAAAACGACTTTTAAACCCATTTTAGCCACAGATTGCACAATTTGCAAACAAAACGCAAGAGGGTGACATACAACTATAACAATACCCTCATGTATTGGCTTTGAACCAAGCCTCATCTATCATTTTAGTTTCTCAAGCATACCATAGAAGTGGATGCAACAAAATCAAGAGTAAAAAAGAATACACAATACATTTATCAAACCAAGTCCAACTATGGGATAACTTACAGAAAATATGAATTTTATGCCCCTCCATATGTTATTTATGTAAACATGTCGTGGAAACCCTAATTTTTAGTCTAACCCCTAGTTTGTAATCTAAACCATATTTTGAATTCTAAACCCTATTTTTTATTATAAACCCTAGAAACCCTAACTTGTAGAAAAAAAAACTATCAATCCAAGATGCATGTTTGTTTAAGTTTCCCCATAGTTGTATGTTGCTTATGAATATGCCAAAACTCTATGTTAACCATATCTCCTAATAAAATATAGATTTATTGTACAAGAATGTAGATGCATTGTCCCTTACTGAACGAAACCCTAGTTTGTGAAATCATTTTAGAAGGTGGTAATCGGGCCACAAAATCATGGGAGAGGTCCCCCCTAAGTTTTATACAATTTCATGAGTCAAACAGAATTAACAGTTCATCGATCCAAGGCCCAATCATAGAGTTATGATGAGTTGTAACTCACCTCCTTGAGCCCTTCAGGGACACTTGGTGAAGTTGTGCCCATGGTGTAAAAGCTATACTAAGCAACATAAATGATTTCTATAAGCTCCTACAAGTTTTTTTGCGTAGGGACGATGTGGGAACTCTACCCACAATATCACGGTCGAGGCCTTTCTAGAGTTGACCTCGCAATGCGAGAATCACATTGTCCCCTACTAAGCGAAACCCTAGATTATTAAATGGACATATAAGGTGGTCATCAAGACATGGAAGCATGGGTAAACCCCCCTAGGTGTAATACAATGTCATGAGTCCAAATAAATTGGAAATTCATTTATTCGAGATCCGATCACCGAATTATGATGAGTTTTAACTCACTTCCTTGAGCCCTTCATGGACACTAGGTGAATTTGTGCTTGGGGCATAAAAACCACACTGGGTAGAATAAATGAGTTTTGTAAGATCCTACAAGTTTTTTTGGTAGGGACAATGTGGGAAAAATACACATAGTCTCACGTTCGAGGCCTTTTCAGAGTTGACCTCGCAATGCGAGAATTTCATTATCCCCTATTGAGAAAAACCCTAGTTTATGAAATCATCATAGAAGGTGGTCATCGGGCTTATGATGCTCTGGCTTGGGAGTGGAATCCATAGTTAATTCCTATGTTTGGGTAGGAAATAACTCCTCACTAACCGGTTTGGTGGACTTTCCCTTCATTTACAATAATTTTTCATTCTTGTCTATTTGTGGATTGCTTTGTATTTGCAATATGTTAATGAATGAATTCAAAATATGCATGGTTATTTCCACTATTGTTTTACATTTGTAAATGAACTTTGATTATATCACTATTAGAGTTCAAATTTGGCTTAAAAATTGGATAATAGAAGTTTGCGTTTCTTATGGAGTTCCCTAATAGCCAAAGGAAGCATCTAGGTATGTCACGAGAATTTTTTTTTCTACATGCATGCATGCATCTTATTCCTTGAAAACATTGTAGATGGATATGAACTAAACCTTCTAAATTTTTGTAAGGGAAACACATGCATACACTGCAACCACTCAATGCCTACTATATTGAACACTGGCCCATGCATGTGTTTGTCAATACCATTGCTTATTAATTGTTGTGCCTCGTAAGATGAATATTTGTAGTTCCCTCATTATGATTACATTTGTCACACACATGCTAAGGGATGCTAATATTATTCTTTCATCCTCATCCACAAATATTCCACGATGCATTGAAATCAAGGCACAATAGATATGTTGAAGCATGCCAAGTTGTTGTGAGGGAGAACAACGATTGAAAAACAATGTAAGACTAACACTCCCTCTTTGTGAGGTAAGTGTTATTGAACAAACCAAATCTTTCTATTTGTATCTCTAACTTCCCCTTTGATAAGGGTTTCAAAAGAACTTGGACCACTTGTGAATCCAAAGGATTGTAAATCAAGCCTACTGCTCACTTCTATACTTTGAAATCTCTTTCAAATCTTCAATGTGTGAATCCCTTGTGCAAAGAAAACTTCGTGATCAACTTGCAAACCTCCATCCTTCATGCCAAACTCACAATTCAAAATACTCCCACACCATTTTATGAATATTTTAAGACTTCCTGTAATAATACACTCATATATATGTAGGACACAGATAAGTGGATCAAATCTATCAAATAAAGAATTAAAATCTAAAATAACTTGGAAAATCCCAACTTGAGTAAGAAAACCATTGATATTGAAATCCCACTCATGGATGCATTATCTTATACAAGGCCATCTTCATTTTGAATTCAAAAGCTCAAAACCTTCAGCAATTGAAGCAAAATCCTCAATAATATCAAATCCCTATTTTTGAGAGAATCCTCTCATAACTGGATTGAGAGTTTCATCAAGTTTAACTTCGTCTTTATAAGAGAGTCCTTGAAAATATCTACACAAAAATATCAAAGGACACTCATCTAAAATGGATTCCTAGTGTACCTACTCCACTAGATTGACAAGTAGCCTATTAAGGCCACCATATCAAATTCTTACATAGGTAGGAGTACATGTATCACATTACATTTGTTGCATTATTGATGGAGATACTTGTTGGTAACTAATAGGAGAAAAATAGCATTAGAAAAAGAATTACCTACTTTAGGAGATCTCTAGTGCATGATTTATGGGAAGAAAGGAATTAAACATAGCCAAAAGTAGTAAACACCCTACACATATAGGTCTACAACATGAAATATGATAGGAAGGGTAAAATTTCCTAGTTTGGAGGAGGCTTGTGTCATGATGGTGACAAAAGAAAGACCTAATGTAAAATTTCTAATATTATTAGGAGGTCAACTATGGAAATCCATCAGCCGTGTTACTACATATAACTACATCTTGGTCGAGGAGCTTACTAGGCCTTGCAAGGATATTCCCCTAGTAGTTAAAGGTGGATATACATTTAGGGTGTGAGTCAAATGTTGTGGTTTTTCTTATTCATACAAGTGACAAACTAGGGTTTCGATCATGCATAGAAGTGTATATCATGTGCAATATCTAACTATAACCTTCCATTATTAAACAATATATCATGTGTAGCAATATTTTATACAAGTCCCATCAAGTCTCATAATCATTCTTTGACATACTTTGTCATGTAATCATAACTATTATCATACAACCAATCCCTCAAGATCATATCTATTACTGATGGTCTCCATTAATCTCTCATGCTCTATATATGGTAATAGGTATCATACCTTTGAGGAATTTATATTGGGCATCGTTCATAACTGGCCCTATTCGTACCAACTATCAAGTTCATAAAGTGATACACACTTGTAGCTAGTTTGTAATCCTTGAAAATGTATCCACCCTTCTTTCTTGCATTGTTGTCTTATGTCAAGTATTCACCTTTCAACCATCGACCCAATTGGGAAGTGGTTGTTTCCATCATTAGTTATGGATATATTGAGGGTTTTCTTTCCCTTTATACAACGTTCCAACTAGTAATCCCCACCCCATTCACCATCTTTCGGGGCAACCACTGCATATATGTGCCTTGCAAAATATGAGAGTATGTATGTGATTAACATTTAAGATGAGACGTGGCCATTAATGTCTAACCAAAGACCATGTAAATAAGTCAAATAAATTGCAAATCATACCATGTGCTACAAGATATGAGACATGATCAAATTCCAAAGAACTAAATGATTGGTCTCCCTCCAATGGATTTAAATCAACAATTGCACATTGGTAAAGTGGAAGTGATATGAAAATCAAAATGCTTCTGTATTGGGGATAAAATGGCAAACCCTAGCGCACGCCCTAGCGCTCTGCGCTCTGTGTGAGCCCTTCCCATTGCCCCTGCGGGCTTCTCCTGCCCCTTGCGAGCTGCTCCTGCGATGGCAGATATGAAACTGCCTTCCCCCTCTCCTGATGAACACCGGTGTTTTCTAGATGGAGCCTTTCGTGCCTTGGTTGACTCCACTCCCCCTCTCCCTGCTGCCTCAGACCCGACGGATCTCAGTTTCATCAAACGAGCCACCGCCCCTCGTATCTAGATCCTGTCGATAGCTTCTAAGCTAAAAGCTCTTGCACTAAATGAACGCGGATTGATTGGAAAATTCACTGGAATCTGGCCATCACCAATGTCCATGGATGCCTCTGATCTCTGGTGGTTTGCAGCACTGCTTTTGTGGTAAGGGTTTCTTCACTTTTCTTTTTGAGAACAAGGTTGATCAAGATCTAATTTTTTGAAGCGGCCCTTATTTCATGGGACCTCGTGGTGTCTACCTGAATCCTTGGAGTTTATCCTTCAATCCTGAGAAGGATGTCCCTTCTGTTGTCCCTGTCTGGGTTCGTCTTTTCCATCTGTCGCTGCATTGTTGGAATGTTGATACTCTCCAAGCCATTGGAAACTCTCTCAGAAAATACATTGATAAAGCCAAACCAAAAGGATCTCTCTTCTGTTGTGCCAGAATCTGTGTGGAAGTCAATCTGGAAAAAGGTCTACCAAAAGAAGTAAATATTTTCATGGATGGATGGGAGCATCTACAGAAGGTGGACTATGAACAACTGCCCTTCAAATGTAAAAAATGCCATGAATATGGTCATTTCATCAAAAACTGCCCCAAGGCAGTGCAAGAAAACACTGAGAAATTTCTTGATGATGGATGGAAACAAGTTAAAAAAGGGAAAAAAAGCAATCAGATCCACCCTTCTGTGAATGGATCTCAGACAAATGTCTCACAAGGAACCATGTCTGAGCCTCGAGAGGTTGCTGCAGTCAATAAATTCCAAGACTTTCCCATTAAAGAAGGTGAAATAGAAATCCCTAAGGAAACAACAGAACTTGAAAGGGAAGAAACTAGTAATCCAATCCCTCCCCTCACCAAAGAAATGATTATTTCAATTGCTAGGAACTCCACCACCCCCAGTGGTTCTTGGGAAGATAAAGTAAAAAGCAAATTTATTCCCTCCTCATCGTCCCTGGATATTTCTTCGAAATCCTTAGAGGAATCAGAAGAGGTGCAGCCGCCCAACACCAAAGGAAGGAAGTCGCACAAGTATCATAGGGAACTTGAAGCTGAGAGGGAATTAGAGTTGGGCAGGAAAAAAATCCTGGAAGATATGAAGCTGCTACAGAACACAAAAAATCCAAATGGTGCTAAAGAGGGAAGGTCCCGAGTAGGACCTCAGAACATAAATAATTAATGTTAATCGTCCCTTGGAACTGCAGGGGCATGGGCGGACAAAATAAAATCGAAGCCCTAAAAATCATGATTAGATCCGAAAAACCAGACCTTATGCTAATCCAAGAGACCAAGATGCAAGACGTGGAGATCTTGGCTCTCACATGTTCTCTATGGAAAAACTGCCAAGGTTTTTCTCTCAACGCCCATGGGGCCTCCGGTGGTATTGTTACCCTGTTCTCTCAAACAATTTCTCTTATTTCATCCTCTGCGAACCCCCACTGGCTTCTAACTAAAATAAAGGACAAGGATAGCAATGAATCCCTTTTCATTTGCAATGTCTATGGACCGAATCACTACAAGGACAAGATCAATTTCTAGAACGATATAAGCAATCTCAAAGATAGTATGAATGGAAAGAATCTCATTATAGCTAGAAATTTCAATGTCACCAAATCTTGTCAAGAGAAGCGAGGAGGAAGCATAGTCCGAGATCCATTTGGAGAAAAGCTCGAGGACCTCCTTTCCGATCTGGATCTCATTGATATCCCACTCAAAAATGCAAAATTTACCTGGAATAATAGAAGATGCAGAGTCGGTCATATAGCTGCAAGACTGGATCGTTTCCTGGTAAGCTCCTCTTACTTTAACTCTGATCTTTTGATTTCTTCTTTCTCAATCCCTTGTGCCTCCTTCGATCACAAGCCTATCTTCCTTTCCATCTCCACGCCGGAGAACCTTGGCACAATCCCATTTTTCCTTAACCCTCTTTGGATCAGACACCCCAACTTCCTTGACATTGTCTCTTAAGCTTGGTCCCTGAAGCTCACTGGCTCCCCCAGCTTCATTTGGGAATCTAAGCTCCATGCTGTTAAGTTGGCCCTCAAGCGTTGGGCTAAGTCTTCCTTTCAAAATCCCATCCACTCTAAAATTCATTGTCAAGCTGAGCTCACCACTCTTTAGCAAAGAATGGAGACTGATGAGATCTCTCCCTCCCTCCTAAGTCATGAAAGTGCCCTAGAACAAAAAATTCTCACTGCAGCTAAGTATGAAGAGGAAACTTGGAGAATAAAGTCAAGGGAACTTTGGCTCAAAGGGGGGGACAGCAACACAAAATACTTCCACAACCAAGCCAAAGCTGGTAGAAGTCACAATGCAATCAGAGAGCTGAAGAGCAGCAATGGAGACAAAATCAGTGGGCAAGAGAACCTCCAAACTCATGCCTTCAATCACTTTAAAGAGCTCTTCATGGACATTGGAGAAACAAATCTTGACGCTCAATATGACCTCCTGGAAGGCATTCCCAATATGATATCAGACAACACCAACCATGAGCTATCTAAAGCAATCAAGGAATTCGAAATTGTCAACGCCATATGGAACCTGCAGCTTGACAAAGCTCTAGGGCCTGACAGATTCACCATTAACTTTTTTAAAGCTGCTTGGGAAATCATCAAAGAGGATCTAAAAAGAATGCTCAATTGGACCAGGAAAAAAGATAAAATTGGAGGGGCAGCCAACTCATCCTTCCTCGCTCTCATCCCAAAAATCTCATCCCAAAAGGAAAGGTCCCCTCTTCCCTTGGCCGCTTTAGACCGATCTCCCTCTGGAACTCCTCCTACAAAATCCTCTCCAAAATCCTTTCTACCATAATGAAAAAAATCATGGGAAAGCTTATCTCTGAGTCTCAAGGGGGCTTCCTCGCAGGACGTCAAATCCTGGACAATATTATCATGGTCCAAGAAGCTACCCATTCAAGCACGGAGAAGAAACATCAAGGTATGACTGTCAAACTTGACATGGCCAACGCTTTTGACAGAGTGAACCAAAAATTTCTTTTCGACATCATGCTCAATTTCGGCTTCTCTAATAGATTTGTTAGATGGGTTAAAGCCTGCATTCATAACCATTGGATTGCACCGCTCGTCAATGGTAGACTCACCGATTTATTCATGGCCTATAGAGGACTTTGTCAAGGCCTCCCTTTATCACCCTTCCTCTACCTTTTGGTCGCAGAATCTATGAGTAGGAAGCTTCATGCCTTACAAGCCTCGGGAGATATCAAAGGCATTCGAGTGGTCCAAGGTGTAAAACCGGTCAACCACTCTCAGTTTGCCGATGACACAATATTGCTCGGGGGTGCCTCCATGATTATCACCGAGCGTTTCAATCTAGTCCTCTCGTCCTTCCTCAAGGCTTCTGACGGCAAGGTAAACTCTACTAAGTCAAAAATTTATGGTTGGAACTGCTCACCAGGAACCTTGGTGAGAATATCTCAGATACTAGGCTTTGATGGAACGGAGGATTGGAGCTCCTTCAATTAACTTGGCATCCCCATCTTCAAGGGGAAAAATAAAGTGGTTGATTGGCATGAGTTAATCGAAAAAATCAAAACTAAAATCAATGCATAGGGGTCTAGATGGCTCAACACAGCTGGAAAACTTGTCCTCATCAAGTCCATTCTCTCTGCTTATCCACTTTATGCCTGCTCCATCTCACTCGCTCCGAAATCGGTGATGATGGGAATCACAAAAGAACTCGGAAAATTTTTATGGCAAGGATGGAAAAACAACAATGCCAAAAAATTCCACCTAGTCAGTTGGGAGACTGTCTGTAGACCATCAATGTATGGAGGAACTGGCATCAAAGATCCCGCTCAAATGAATCTAGCACTAGGTGCTAAAATCCTTTGGAGACTCATCTCTGGTAAAAAGGCCTGGTGGAAGGAAATGTTCTACAAAAAATATATGTCGGGAACACGAAAAAGATGTGTGGAAAACATAGACATAGAAAGAAAGGGCACTTCCATATGGAATCTTTGCAAGCATGCATATTTCATTATTCAAAACAACCTCTCTTGGACTCCTGGCAATGGCAAATAGATTAAAATTTGGAAAGACAAGTTTTGCTCAAATCCTCCTGCGAAATTTCCTCATGCGTTCAGTGAATTAAAGAGATGGATGGAGCAAGATGAGATCCACACTCTCCATGACTTTCCCACGCAGTCTGAACATGGAAGGTGGACGGGATGGAGGTCTCTTGATCTACCGGATCACCTTTCTCAAGACTTGAGTATTCTCCTTTCTCTCTTCCATGGAGCTCTCCCAATTTAGATGAACATGAAAGACTATCGCAGCTGGGGGAAAATTGGTTCCTATTCATCCAAAGAAGGTTACAGATATTTGGACACTATAAGTAATCAGTGCAGAAAGGACAAGAAGTGGGAAAGAGTTTGGAACAGTGATGGGCTCCCAAAAGTCAACTTCTTCAACTGGTTACTGGCACATAGGAAGATCCTCACAATAGATAATTTAAGGAAGAGGGGTATTTCTAATCCAGCTAGATGTAATCTATGCAAAAACGCCGAGGAGACCATTGATCATCTCTTTTTGGATTGTAGTTTCTCCAAAGAAGTATGGCAAAAGGATTTCATCATCATTCAGTCGGACCTTATCCTCCCCACCAATTGGCATGTTCTTTTTTATAATTGGCATATTTTCTAATCCATTACGTTTTCCAAGAAACCAGACTTAAGAAGAGCTTGGGTGGCCTTCCCAAAGTTCCTCTGTTGGAAGCTATGGAATGCTAGGAACAAAGAAATCTTTGAGGAAAGTAGGACCTCTCCTGACTTGGTGCTTGCAACAACTAAAGCTCTCTGGGATGACTCCCTCAAGACTCAAGGGATGACGAATTTGGCTAAAGAACCACTAAGTATAGAAGAGAAAATTTGGGTCGTTGATTTTCTGGTCCCCCAAATCTCTCCTTCGCTCACCCTCATAAAAAAACTTAAGACCTCAAACTGGCAGATCAGATTAGAGCCTCCGGACTTCTAGATCTGGAAGAGAAATTTATCAATACATACTCTCTTCTTTGACGACACCTCAAAGGGAAATCCTGGGTTGGCAGGTGGAGGGGGAGTTCTTATGGACTCCGATGGAAACAAGACGACTGACTACGCATGGGGGATGGGAAGGCAGACAAACAATGATGCGGAGTGGCTTGCCTTACTCAAAGGCATTGACATAGCTAAGGAAAACAATGCTCAGGACTTCGTAGCCATCGAGGATTCCCTCCTAGTGATTCAAGAAGCTAGAAACTTAGCTAAAAAGGTCCGCAAAACCTCCTCCAAGTTCCATTACCACTTCTTCCACAAGATCAAGGAACTAAGGAATATAACCCTCTACCGCGTTTTAAGGGACAACAACAAGCAGGCCGATTCCATGGCTAATATAGGAGTAGGTTTAAACTGTGGTATGTTGGTTAAGAATGGACACACCATTGATAATGTTTGGGTTCCATAATGTTTTGAATGACCCTGGCTATCCTAGCAATCCTACCCTTTAGCTGATTTGCCACAGTCTCATTAGGCCAACCATGGAAGCCACAAATGTGAGGTCGAATTTATTAAGGGTTAAGTTCGTGATCTATACACAATCTTGTCTTCCGTTCCTGAGACACAAGCGACAATGTCTAAGATCTGGACCCTGCTGGCTCGAATGCGGAAATTTATTGAGGAAAGATGGAAGGGATGCCAGCTCCTATATCAGGACCCTGAGCGATGGCATGTCTCATTCATTCCCCCTCTGTTTTCGCTTGTTTTTGCAACGGTTCTGGTTCAAGCAATTTGTTTTACGGTGCAGCATGGAGTGTGGAAACACTGATGGTCATTCTGGGCTTTGTCTCCCGGCTCTACAATGTCTCCAATGCAAGACTCTTATACATGTTAAATTTTCATCATTAATTCAATATACTCTAGGATCTTTAATGAGAGAATAACAGGTACAGTATATCAATGCATATCAATCATAACAAGCATGCAAATCATCACAAGAATCAAAAGCATGAGAGACAATAGACAAACAAACTTTCCGTGAGGAAAAACCTAAGGTGAAAAACCCCACAACTTCCTCAAAGATAGATAGAGCAATAGCACAACCAAAGTACAAGAGATAAACTCCTCTTAGCAGTTGATCCTCCTCCTCACATGTGCGCCACTTTTCGAGTGAAGGAAGTGTGAGTTCTGAGTGATCCAAATAGATATCTCCCGATCTCTATTTATACTTGTCCTGTTTTCACAATAACCTTATGGGGCCGACTTGTCTAGCTAGGTACAATATCTTCATATTACATTATATCGGGCTGACCCCTTACAAGGTGGTCTAATAAGCCATCGGCAAGTTAACACACTTGTGACACTTGTCAATACAAATGATGACACTTCTGTATAGAGGAATAATACATCTCTATAGGAGTACAACAAATATATAAATGAAATACATTCCGAAGTTACATATACATCAACACTCCCTCTGAACTAGGAAGGTATTTATCGACACAGATCTGCTAGCACAATTCTTCTTCTCTGGATCATCATCATCGATGCATCGACCTCGAATCATCGTCATCGTCACTGCTGCTATCTCAACCAATCTCTAAATCTACTCGTCATAGGAAGTTCTACAGAGCCAGTCCTTTTTCATACTGGATGTAGGCCCACCACCTGCAGGTCTTCATCATCACTGGCCATACTGTGGAATCCTCAGGACTTATTACGTTCATCACAAAACCTAGAAAGAGCATCCTAGGATGTTACGGGTACACAACTTCGACCTGTAGGATCTCCCAGGGTGCTATTACATGTGACCCCACCACAAAACCTCGAAAGAGCATCCCAGGATGTTACGAGTACACAACTCCGACCTGTAGGATCTCCCAGGGCACAAATTACATGTGGTCACCACAAAACCTCGCAAGAGCATCCCAGGATGTTACAAGTACAGAACTCCGACTTGAAGGATCTCCGAGGGCACAAATTACATGTGGTCATGGAAAAACCTCGAAAGAGCATCCCAGGATGTTATGGGTACACAACTCTGACCTGAAGGATCTCCCAGGGTGCTATTATATGCCATAGGACAAAACCTCAAAAGAGCATCCCAGGATGTTATGGGTACCCAACTCCGACCTGAAGGATCTCCCAGGGCACTATTATATGTCCTCCCAGAGCAATGTCTCGAAAGAGCATCCCAGGCTATTACGGGTACACAACTCCGACCTATAAGATCTCCCAAACATGCTCATATGCACAACCTATTCCACGGCCACAGAGTATCATCCCGATACTCACCATACATCATCCTGATGTACACATGATCATCTTGATCATACAATGCATCCACCTAATGCATACACAGTATCTGCCTAATACATATCATCATACATGATCCACCTGATCATACCTGATACATATCAATATACATGATCTACCTGATCATACAATGTATCCACTTGATACATATACAGATACATGGTCCAAGCATCCAACATGATGCATATACAAAAATACATACAAATGATCCAACTGATCATATCTAGCATCCAACATGATGCGTACATACATAAATGATCCAACTGATCATATCCAGCATCCAACATGATGCATACATAAATGATCCAACTGATCATATCCAGCATCCAACATGATGCATACATACATAAATGATCCAACTGATCATATTGAACAGAAACTCGAACATTGTACTGATGCTCATCATCCAACGCTTACATCCACAACCATGGAAGCATCCTCCTGTCACCATGCTCGGAATGGCTCCTACAAATGTATCCATCACTTCTTCCTCGAAGTGTCATCAATTTGAAGAACACCAAGCCTCTCTTTGAAGTACGTGAACTTCACTCTGGCTAGTGGTTTCGTCAGCACATCTGCAATCTGCTCATCCGTTGCAACATACAGGAGCTTCACTACTCCTCTCTGCACCATATCCCTGATATGGTGATATTTGATCTCTATGTGTTTCGACCTGTCGTGGAACACCAGGTTCTCAGACAGCTTCACACAAATCTGGTTGTCATAAAAGATACCAGTAGTCTCCAACGGGAGATCAAATAACTCTGACAGTAGCTTCCGAAGCCATACTGCCTCAAAACTAGCCGAACAGTCTGCAACATAATCTGCCTTGGCTATACTCAGTGATACGCAGGACTGCTTCCTGCTAAACTAAGAGATAACACCTGATCCCATACTGAAGCAGCACCCAGATGTGCTCTTCCTATCTGCAGCACTGCCTGCCCAATCTAAATCAACATAACTCTATAGGTTAAACTTTTGATTCACTTCATACTTGAGCCCATAATCAACTGTACCCTTCAGGTACCTCAAAATACACTTTATAGCAACCAGGTGAACACTCCTCGGATCCGTCAGGAACTGACTCAATGTGTTCACTGCAAAGCAAATATCTGGTCTCGTATTCGTCAGGTACATCAAGAACCCAATCATCTGACGATACATAGAGACATCAACCGGCTTATATGAAGCATCACACAGAAGCTTCATGTTCGATGCCATAGGTGTAGCCATGGCCTTGCAATCCATAATCCCGAACCTCTTCAGGATATCTACTGTATACTTCCCTTGTCCAAGGAAGATTCCATCTGCACTCTGCCACACCTGCATACCTAGGAAATAGTGCATCATCCCGAGGTCCTTCATATCAAACTCAGCAGCAAGATTCCTCTTTGTATCGGCAATCAATCTATCATCTCCTGTTACAAATAGGTCATCCACATATAGGAGAAGTATCACAGGATTTCCTTCCTCAACCTTGAAGTAAAGGTTGGAATCCGCTTTACTCTTGGTAAATCCCAAACTAGATAGGAAACTATCCATCCTACCATACCAAGTCCTAGGATCTTGCTTCAAGCCATACAAGGATTTCTTCAATCTGCACACATGTGACTCCATGTCATGTGTTTCAAAACCGAGTGGCTGCTCCACATACACTTCCTCTTCAACTACACCATTCAAGAAAGCAGTCTTGACATCCATCTAGTGTATCTTCCATTTCATCGCTGCAGCTAGAGAAAGTACTGATCTGATGGAAGTGTACCTGGCTACAGGAGCAAAAGTTTCTTCATAGTCTATTCCCTCTTTTTGAGAGAAGCCACGAGCTACGAATCTTGCCTTGTATTTTTCTATGCTACCATATGCAGCATGCTTGATCTTGTAAATCCATTTGGAAGTCACAATAGACTTCCCTTCAGGTCTTGGGACAACATCCCAAACATCATTCTTCATTATTGATTGGTAATCTTCTACCATGGAATCCTTCCATTCTCTCTTTTCTGCTGCTTCTTCATAACTAGAAGGTTCTTTGTTCATGATATCACAGAGTAAAGCAACATAGCTGGTATGTGATCTAGTTCTCTTCTTTGCTCTGTGTTCTTCTTCTGGAATGCCATATCTTTCTACATCTTGAATGATCTCTCTAGCCCATGTAGGTTTCCTCTTGTGAGATTTATTCTCACGGGGTGGATCTACAGGTTCTTGCGGATCTTCAATTTCATGATTTGCATCTGGAATTGCTTTAGTCATAGTAGTGTCTTGAAATCTAGTTTCCTTAGGTTCTTCATAATATTCAACATGTGTCTTTCTTGATTTGATGAATGTTGAGTTTTCATCAAATGTCACATCCTTGCTAACATCAATCTTCTTGAACCCTGGAAAGTATATTCTGTAAGCCTTCGAGTTTTCACTGTAACCCACAAAGATACCCTTCTTTCCTAAAGGATCCAGCTTGGTTCTCTTTTCCTTTGGGACATGAGTGTATATTAGACAACCAAATATTCTGAGATGGCTAACTTCAGGTTTCTTACCAGAGAAGACCTCTTCTGGTGTCTTGTTGTCCAATATCTTGTGGGGTCTTTTGTTTTGCACATATACAGCTGATTTAGCTACTTCTGCCCATAGATGCATAGGTAGATCCTGGTCATGCAGCATTTCCCTTGTTGCTTCCATGATTGTTCTATTCTTTATTTCTGCAACTCCATTCTGTTGTGGATTGTAAGGAGCAGTCAACTCCCTCTTAATCCCTGAATCACTGCATAGCTTCTTGAAGTCACCTGAGGTGAATTCTCCACCATTGTCGGATTTGAATGTTTTGATCTTCTTATTAGTTTGGTTCTCCATCAAGGTTTTGAATTCCTTGAACTTATCAAATACTTCATCTTTGTTCTTCAAGAAGTAAACCCAAGTCTTCCTGGAGAAGTCATCTATGAAAGAGACATAGTAAATGTACCCACTTAGAGAACTGGATGACATCGGACCACATACATCGGAGTGGATGATTTCCAAGATATCTTTTGCCTTGCTTTCACTGCTTGGAAATGCCTTCTTTATGTTTTTTCCTTTTGCACATCCTTTGCAAACACCTTCATGTTTGGTCTTGATTTCAGGAAGACCTTCTACAGCCTTACTTGCAATTGGTAATGCTCTGTAGTGCATATGTGCAAGTATTCTATGCCAAAGTTCACTTGGCTCCATGGAATCATGTACCATGGCATGTTCAAGTTGTCCCTTCAATTTATACAATCCTCCCTCTTGCTCTCCAATCACTATTGCATCATCAATAGTTTTACCTTTTGGCCACATTAGAACTTGGCCATCTACAAATGCAACCCTTATACCTTTTGCATCCAATGCAGATATGGAGAGTAGGTTCTTCTTGAGCCCAGGTACATAAAGAAATTCTTTCATCTTCAAAGACTTTCCAGAATCTAAGTTGTAGGAGGCTTCACCACTTCCATTGATAGGGTATTGATAGTCATCCCCAAGTTTCACTTTATGGGGTGATTCATGTTCAGATAGATTTACAAAAGATTCTTTAAACCCATTCATGTGTTTGGAAGCCCCTGTCAATTAACCAATCATTACAACCATGAGAGATAGTACCCGTGAGAGTAGAGATTAGAACATACTCTTCTTCGCTTGATGAGTCATCATCATCACTTTCTGCTCTGGCCTTCTTCTTTGGAGGTTCATCATCTTCAGTAGCATGAGCATGGTACCTTCTTTTGTTGCCCTTATTCTTCTTGTTGAAGTTGTTGTTGTTGTTGTTGTCCCTTTTGTTCTTGGGACATTCTGAAGCAAAGTGACCCTTCTCATTGCATGTGAAGCACCTTAGATCCTTCTTATTCTTTTGGTGATAGTGATTGGATCGCTTCTGCTGAGAGTGCTCCTTTTTAGGCTTGCTTCTTTTGGTGTGAGCTGCGAGATCTTGATCTTCACTACCCATCTTTTCTTCTCGTGCTACAAGCCTTGCTTCTTCTTGAGATAATTCCTCCTATAGCCTACTGAAAGAGATTAATTTCTTTCTTGCACAGATTCGTTGAATAAAGGAGTCACATGGCCTAGGTAGGCCATTTAGAGTGGTCATAACAACTTCACCATTGTCCACTACTTCATCCACAGCTTCAAGTTGTTCCTTGATCTGAGAGACCTTGGAGAGGTAAGATTGAATGGTCTCTCCATTCAACATTTTGACCCCTTTCAATTGATTCTGCAGAGTCATCTTCCGATTTATGTTCTTTCCTTCAAATAACTTGGTCAGGGAGTCAAACATCTCCTTGGGTGTCTTTATAGATGACACATGTGGTATGAGATGGTCTTTGATAGAATCAACAATGATTCTCTTTTCCTTGACCAAGTTCTTCTTATGCAAAACCTTAGCCTCTTCATCCTCTGGGATAGGGACCTCAGAGCTGATATAGGAGTCCAATTTATTTTCTTGTAGGATTAACCCAATCCTATACTTCCAGGCTCGGAAGTTATTTGCCCCTTTAAGCTTATCCTCAAGCTTGGTGTGGTGAGACATGTTAAAGAGTACTTCAGATGGAAATATAAATATTTAGGTCTTACCACTTGCTTTGCTGAAAAACTGGATCTAGTCCCGGATTAGGGTTTGTCGAAAAAACCCTAAAAATTAAAAATGTGAATTTCAACTTTCTGAAAGGATAGAAAGATGTGCCTTGATGATCTGATCATCTTGGTGTATTTAGAATTTGATATCTGCAAACCTTCACCCTTCAGAAATGCCTTTTAGACTTCCTGGGTTCACTAGGGAGGACCCTGAATTAGGGTTTGAGTTTCCCAGAGATTTACTCAGCCAAAAATCTCGATCAAAAGCTCTAAACTTTGATTTTTTCAAGGAGCTTCCAGCTATGTCTTCAGATTTCAGAAATTCCTATTTTTGTCGAAACCCTAATTGTTAGGTCCAAAACTGAAAATGCTCAGAATTGAATTCTGATTGGACAGATAGATTCTCCTTGATGAGTAGAGTCAATCTACTATATTGCTTTTCCAAAATCTATGGAGAGAAACCCAATAACCAAGAAACCCTAGTTTTTGTCACTGCACAATGTCTTCTTCTCAGGTTAGCTCTGATACCATGTTAAATTTTGAGCATTAATTCAATATACTCTAGGATCTTTAGTGAGAGAATAACATGTACAGTATATCAATGCATATCAATCATAACAAGCATGCCAATCATCACAAGAATCAAAAGCATGAGAGACAATAGACACACAGAGTTTCCGTGGGGAAAACCCTAAGGTGAAAAACCCCACAACTTCCTCAGAGATAGATAGAGCAATAGCACAACCAAAGTACAAGAGATAGACTCCTCTTAGCAGCTGATCCTCCTCCTCACATGTGCGCCACTTTTCGAGTGAAGGAAGTGTGAAATCTAAGTGATCCAAATAGAGATCTCTCGATATCTATTTATACTTGTCCTGTTTTCCCAATAACCTTATGGGGCCAACTCGTCTATCTAGGTACAATATCTTCATATTACATTATATCAGGTCGACCCCTTACAAGGTGGTCTAATAACCCATCAACAAGTTAACACACTTGCGACACTTGTCAATACAAATGACGACACTTCCGTATAGAGGAATAATACATCTCTATAGGAGTACAACAAATATATAAATGAAATACATTCCGAAGTTACATATACATCAACAATACAGGTTAACTCTGAAGGTTTTGGTCTGCAGCGTTATCTTTCTTCCCTGGTAAACAAAATTAAGCACGTTCGTCATGGGAAGCCTTTAAACTCTGAGGTTGGCAGAGGTTGGTTGCATCAAGAGGATACCCAGGGAACTGGAAACCTCCTCGACGACATTCAAAACAACTTCGAGCTGGGCTTTGGTGTTCAGAAAAATTGGCGTTCGACTGATGCCGATATCAATCCAAATCTTGGCGTTCCAATGCAACATGGATCTCTACAACAATTGCGCGGCAACAATGGGGAGCTAGGACCCAGCAAGCTCTAGAATTTGGTTGAAGAATCGGCAGGAATTGTGAACCTAGATTCACCTCAAGAACCGGAAAGTCCCCCTCCTGGTGTGTTGTCTCACCTTCAAGACATAGAATCTCAGGTTCGCTAGCTGAGAGGAGAAAATAAGGATCTGAAAAAAGCTATCTCACACCTTGCCTCCATTATTGAAATTTCAATCTCTGATGCGAGAAGCAACAACAAAAAAATGAAAGTCCAATTGGACGATATGGCTGGAAAAATGGAGTCAATGCATAGTGGCCTGAGAATCGTCGAAGCTAAGGTGGACTGTATCAGAACTAGCAAGGACAACACCCTTGCTGCAATCCTGGGAATGAAAGATAGTGAGAATTTGGCTGCTGGTAGCAAGAAAAAAGTTCGTCGCTCAGCAGACAACTGAGCTTTGGTTTTTCTTTTTTGTTATGTTATCTTTAATATGTAATCAGTTGTTATAGCAGGCTGTCTTATTTTCTTGTTCAGATAGATGTTCTTCTGAGATGTCAAGACTGGTTATGAGGTGTCTTCATCCCTCTTTTTGTTGGGTACAGTCTTCCCAAGTTTTGTATCAGTCCCTCCTTTTTTTAATATAAAGCTTCTTACCCGTTATTGTAAAAAAAAAAAATGGAAGTGATATGAGATCCCATGCATAAACCCAATCCAACGATTCATACCCATCCTAGTCACCATTGCTACATGGTGGGGAAAAGAAAGTGAATTTTCTTGTCCATATTTCAAATACAGGGTTGTTAGAGATTCAAAATGAATGAACACAATGAGTTCCAGTCACACTCTTGCATTCCCATGCATGTGAATGATCTACATCGACCACCTCCCAAAAAAATATCTACACGTCTTTTTCTTGTGGATTTTTCCTGGATAGTTGATTCATACCCATTACTAACGTGGACCTCCCGATCATAGATTGATCATATTGAATAATGGATTCAATAGATAATTTCAACTCCTCCTCCTCCTCTTTCTCTCCCCTCTTCTCCCTAACCCTTACTAGCCCCTTCTCTCTCCCCTACTCCTCCACCTACACCTAACCCCCACCCCTCTCTCTCTCAGTTCCAAATCCCTAACACCCACCCCCCCTTTCTTTCTTACACACACTCTCACTACCCCTAACCACCCCCTCCTACTCTTCCTACCATAAAACTCCCCCCCTCTCTCTCCTACTCCCTCTACCCATAAACCCCCCCTATCCCTATGTCTCTCCTAATCCCCCTCTCTTTACTCATAACCCCCCCTCTCTCTCTCTCTCTCTCTGTCTCTCTGTCTCTCTCTCTCTCTCTAACCCTTACTAACCCCCACTCTCACA
This sequence comes from Larix kaempferi, assembly GCA_027924585.1. Taxonomy (NCBI): domain Eukaryota; kingdom Viridiplantae; phylum Streptophyta; class Pinopsida; order Pinales; family Pinaceae; genus Larix; species Larix kaempferi. The sequence continues at coordinate 15,354,343 of BSBM01000456.1, forward strand.
CTCTCTCTCCCCTAATCCACCTACCCCCAACCCCCACCTCTCTCTCTTCCCCCAAACCCCCTAAAGCCATCCCCTCACTCTCTACCCCTACCCCCTCTCTCTCTCTCCTACTCCCCCTACCCCTAACCCCCCCTCTCTTTATCCTACTCCCCCTACCCCTAACCCCCCCCTCTCTGTCCTACTCCCCCTACCCCTAACCAACCTATCTATCTTTGTCTATCTTAATCCCCCTCCCCCTACCATTAAACATCCCCCATCTCTCTCTCTCTCTCTCTCTCTCCAATCCCCGCACTCCTCACCTATACCCCCCCTTCTCTATAATTTCCCTAATCCTCCCCAAACCACTAAAACCCTTGATCTCTATCGCTTTCTATGCCCCAAACCCCCTCCTCCCCTACCCCTAATCACCTCTCTCTCTCTCTCTCCTTCCTACTCCTACTCCTCCCCCTACCACTAATGCCTCCCTTCTCTTTGTCTCTCTCCCATCCTCCCCCTAACCCTTACTAACCCCCCTCTCACTTTCTCTCTCATGTACTCCTCCACCTACTCCTAAATCCTAGCCATATCTCTCTCCCCCAACCCTTGATCTCTCTATCTCTCTCTATCTCTTTGTCTCTCTCTCTCTCACCCCTACTTCCCCCTACCTTTAACCCCCCCTCTCCCCCATCTCTTTCTCTCCCATCTTCCCCCTAACCCTTATTAACCCCCTATCTCACTCTCTCTCTCTCTCTCTCTCTCTCTCTCTCCCCTACTCCTCCACCTACACCTAACCCCCACCCATCTCTCTCTCCCCCAACCACTTAACACCCCCCCTCTCACTATCACATGCTCACTGCCCCTAATCGCCCTCTATCCCCCTAACCCACTCCTACTATCCCTATATGTAACCACCCCCTCTACCCCTCTCTCTCTACTACTCCCCCTACCCCTAAACCCCCCCTCTCTCTATTTCTCCTAATCATCCCCTACCAATTACCATTCCCCCCATCTCTCTCTCTCTCTCTCTCTCTCTCTCTCTCTATTCCCCCCACCCTATATCTCTTGTTTTCTCTAACCACACTAATCATCTCAAAACCCCCACCCCGATCTCTATCTATTTCTTTCCCCGGAACCCCCCTACCCCTACCCCTAATTACCCACACCCTAACCGCGCTCGATCCCTAGCTCTCTCTCTCTCTCTCTCACCCCCTCTAATCCTCCAACTATCCCTAACCCCCACCTCCCTCTCTCTCCCCCAACCCCTAATCCTCCACCTACCCCTAATCCTCCCAGCCCCCTCTCAACTCTTTTGCCTAGGGTAAATTCAATGTTATTAATATCGCGCTTGCATTTTAATGCTACCAAACACGTGCACGTGTTATAAATAAAAACCACACACTCATTTTTAAAAGGAATATCAGACACACATTTTTCATGACATCAATTTTTTTTAGGCGGGAAAGGAAACTTGAATTTGAAAGGAATGTGCTCGCATTCCTTAAACCTAAATCGAGGCTCCTCACATGTTTGCATGGCATCCCTATTCATATGTGTCTACTTCAGAGTTAGCTTTAGGTTAACCAAACCTGTGCTACGGAATATGGTAAACCATAGCTAATTAGGCATTTCATCATTTTTCTCAATATGCATGTGTTTTACCACTTGTTACAGTATGCTACACAATCATTTTTTATGAAATTTTAGACATAGATAGCATTTGTTTCTGCAGATTTTAAATATATTAATTTTGTCTTCCTCTTTTTTTTTTTTCTATTTTCTTGTGTCATTACTCCTTAACTCAAAAAACACATTGTTAGTGTTTCTTCCATAAGCATTTAATTTATCAAGCATTTAAAACAAAATTGTATTTTGCACTACTAGACATTGACCTCTACGTGCTATTAAAAAACCATTTCATGATCATTGCATTAAGACCTTCAAAAGCAGCACCTACACTTGACGTACCGTTTCAAGGTTTGATCACTTAGATATAAAAAAAAATTAAAAATTACTAAATTTATTTTGGAAAATAGTGCCGCACTAATACAATTTGTTCTCTATATGTCTACCGATTTTTTTAGGTTGATTCCATCATTTAGGCACTCAAAGAAGGGACCCACAAAGACATATACCTTATCATTTTCCAAAAAAATAAAATGTAACTGTTAGGAAATATAAAACTTGAGATAGTTATGAACATTTTCAACGCATAAAATTTATATATCTGGAACCTGATTCAATTTCTTACATTTCATCTTTTTTTTTACTCAAAGCAAGATTTATTGTGTAAGTATCTCAAAATATCCATTAAGTTGATGTTTTTCAGTTTTCTATTGTATCTAACATGTCAAAAAAGACCTCATTAGCTTACACCAACCCTTACATAAATTATTTAATGGAGTAATCTATTTATGCTGTGTTTTGGACTTTCTTGTAGTTTTTAGTGAGAATCCAATAATTTTTTTTTTTGTAAAATACAAATTTAGAAGCATTTAAATTGTGTTTTTGAATGCATAAACGAATTGAGCACCCTCAAATACCCTTAAAACAATAAAATTATGCAATTTCCACAACTAATTATATAACTCTAATTCTTTTTTAAAGATTTCCAACATAAAAAAGATAACAACTCGAAAAAGATAAAACGATAATATTAAATATACTCTAGTCATAACGAATTCTCAATTGATATTTTATAAATGTATTTGATCCTACTTTGAATCACTTCAAACTACTTTGTAATTTTAGATATACTAGGCATCTTTTACGATATTGGGTTGAAAAAGTGGAGAATATTGATGTCGGCAAATTGCCCTTTTATATATAAAATCAAAAGCCCAACTTGTCTTGTGTTTGCGTAATGCTTTTTATTACTTTGTTTATGAAAGTTTTTGTCTTGATTATGCTTCCATTTCATTTTCACTTTATGGATTAGAACAAATGTTAAATTGTGACTTGTTTATGAAAGTTTTGTCTTTATTATGCTTCAATTTCAATTTCACTTTATGGATAAAACAAATGTTAAATTGTGACCTTTCACTTCTTGTAAAGTTGAATTGCCTATCACAAATATAGTGATAGTGATGGATTAGGTATTTCTAATACCTAATTATTTCTTTACAAAAATAGCGTATGTTATTGGTCTTCCAAAAAGTAAGAGATTAACATTGTGGTATCATTTTCTCCCTAGAAGTTGCATTGAAGAAGAGAGGACATGTGGCTCAAGTTAAGCTTGAAAATATTATAAAAAGATAGGGAAAACATCACATACACTCAATCTATATCAACATAAGTCAATTTGGCCAACCCACTTCCAGGGATCTACATAACAAAATTGTCAAGAAAGAAAGCTGACGTGTCATTTAATCTTATTGGCATTTACTAAATGGCATGTGACATCACATGTTGTGAATTGAAATGATGGGCGCCGGCATGAGAACAAATACAAAAGAGTAGACGGGAAGAGAAGTTATTGTCCACCAAATGGACCTTATAAACTCAAGTCAAGGGTAACAGATAGGCTCGTCCACTTATTTGGTTTATCTCAACTATAATACGGGGAATACTTAATATTATAATTTATTTTTATATGAATGATGCACACATGAATGCATACATATGAACATGGATCATCTGTCATTCATTCATACACACAAGCATGCATGCATGCAATGAGCACATGATGGCCTCACTAATTGTCATCGAGTGTTGTTAGAGATCTATTCTAGAATAGATAAGTTAAGCTAGATACAATGTAAGTTGAAATAAATAATCATATATAAATATGAATTTTGTATGAGAGTTATATTTCTATTTAATTTAAAAATATTAATTATGGAATTTTATCTTAACTATGAGATTGATGTTATTAGATTTTTTTAAAATGAATAAAATAAGGTTGATTTTATTTATTTATTTAAAAATGAATTTATCATAAAGAATGAGTTTGTTCATTTACTAAATCATGTTTTAAAAGGTGTAGTTTAAATATTCTAAGTTTTCAACTTTTTTTGAACATATTTTTCATTTTATTTGGTTCTCCTTGGAAATCTTTAAAGCATCTTAGAATCACATATATTAGCTATGGAAATTGCATAATTTGGGTGCCATGAGGATATTCGAGGGTGGAATCTATTAATGAATTAAAAAAACAATTTAAACACTTCCAAATTTGGATTTTACCAAAAAAAAATTACCAAATTTCGACCAAAACCTACCGTAAAATCCAAAACATAGAATAAATAGACTACTCTCTTTTAAAATATAATCATTTCATGCTAAGAATAATTTCTCACCAATCTATTTTCTACATAAAACTCTCCTCACAATTATGTCAAACTTAGAAATATTTGATTTAATAAATTTAAAATCAGCATTTCCCTCAATTTATCTCATCCCCACTTGAAAGTATACTACCCTCAATTAGTAGCAAATGAAAACCAGTCACATAAAATGACAGACATATTTAACTTATTTAATTTGAAATCAGCATTTCCCTCAATTTATCTCATCCCACTTAAAAGTGTAAACCTCCATGTTAGTAATTACAATATAAAATGTTGTGAACTTGTTACACCAAAACATATTGTACAATGTATAAATAAGTAGTTAACCATCTTAAAAACAAATCTAATTTAAACATCCATATTACCCACATATAAGATGATCAAATTTCTTTAAATAAAAATTTTGATACCAAAATCATTTAAACATCTATGTCAGATCAATTTCACACATATAAAATGATGATCAAATTTCTCAGAAATATATAAATTTTGATATCAAATAATTTTTAATATATACATACCTTTATTCAAAATTTTATATTATCATATTTATATTTAAAAAAATATCTTTCAATCATTAATAAATTTAAAATTGTAGATAAATCTATAGTCTCTTTACTTTCATAAACACCTTAAATACACAAAAAAGCAGGCAAGATAAGTGTTCAATGTTTAATATTCGGCGTGTTTCTTATCATTACAATGTAGTGTGTCCATTCTTATCCATAGTCTCTTTACTTTCATAAACACCTTAAATACACAAAAAAGCAGGCAAGATAAGTGTTCAATGTTTAATATTCGGCGTGTTCTTATCATTACAATGTAGTGTGTCCATTCTTATCCTTTTTTTTTCGTGAAAACAAAATTCAGTAAGCATCATGTGTTTTGATAAATATTTTTAATAATGTATTTTTAAATATTTCTGAAAGTCAAATTATTTCAAACAAATAATTGAATTTAATAAAAGACGGATAAAATGGTTGCCACGAGGACATATTTGCACCGTCAAATTAAGATTGAGATAAATGTGAAATATAGATAATCATGAAGTGCCCCGTGTGTCCTTCGACGAAATTATTATTGATAAGGGATCTTTTAATTATAAATCCGTCCACGAAATTAAATTTTATTCAAAGAGAATCCAAAGACGAGAAAATGAAAACGATGCACACCACTAAGTGGTTACGTGTTTGCAAAGTACATCTTTAAGTTGGTTGAGGATAAAAATAAAATTCTAAAGAAAATTGATTAGTTTCCTTTTAAAGATGGGATAAACTAAATGTGAATATTAATAATTTTTTGTTTTTACACAACATTAATATCTATTATCATTAATAATATTAAAATTAAAATTAATAATAAAAGATTATGATTAAACTAACATAGATTTATTTTAAATTTGAATTTAAGAGGCATCCAATTTATTGAGGTGTAATTTTTTTTTTTAAGTTTTAAAATTTTTACACGTCTAAAAATTTACACTTCAAAATTAAAATTTACACATCCGATATTGATTTTTTAATTATTTTTTTGTTTTTAATTTTTTATTATAAGAGCCAACATGAATTTTTTTAATTATTTTTTTATTTTTGGTAACTTTTCGTTACATTACAACATCTCCTCCATACTAGGCTGAGAGCACCTTGCTACTCTCGGTGCAAAAATAATGTGTTAAAATATTTTACATCATGGCTTTTGGAAGTGTAAAATGTTTTAACATCATGGCTTTAGGAAGTTTACATGAGATTTTGAGAATGCAATGGCAGGAGGAGTTGCAGGTTGATTGGTGTCTCAACTCTTGGGAGGTGGGTCAGGTTCCTAGGGCCCCTTAACCTCCGGGTTCTTTAGGATTATTTGTCAGGAGGAGCCGTGAGTTGTGGGAATGCCAGTTGGAGTTGCATGTTGATTGGTCTCTCAACTCTTGGGAGGTGGGTCGGGTGTGAAATTCTATGTCACAACAGATCTAAAGAGCCGAGGATACCTCACAAAGAAAGAATAAGAGTGAAAACTGTAGTAAAAAAGAGCAGAAGAATAATATGCAGCAGAACTCGGATAGGAGCAGAATAATGTCACACTACTAAATTATCAGTATAACGAACAATTATAATACAATGGAGAGAATTCGAATCATGTAAGAGAATTTGAACCTCAGTTGGTCTAGCATAGGGATTATCACCACTGGAGTGCTCCAGAAGACTCAAAGTCAATTGAATTGAAGCTAAACTCAGCTAACTGAAGTCACAATCAGTTAACTGACTAAGGAGAGTGCAATAGTGAGTCTGTCCTCCATGCCAGTCAGAAAAGGGCACATGAGGCCACAATCAGTGGCATCCGAAGCTCTAACCCTCCACAAGAGTCAGATAAATCAAGTGGACTGCACTGGAACACTCAATAGGTTCCTATAAAATAGGGAACTAATTGAAATGGTCCTAAAATGATGCATGCAGGGCTCAGAAGGTGGTAGATGGATCCTGGATGACATTTACACACCACTAGGGGGCAAATGACATCATCAACAACTAGGAAAAATAAATAATGCTAGGTAGGACAATGATGGAGTATTGAAATATCCTAACACCCCCCCTTAATCCATATTTTTGCATCCTAGGTCCCGGTTACTGAGACCAAAGGTCACCCATACAATCAAATAGATGATAAAAAATAAAGAAAATTCCATGAACCAAGGAAATGGGGAAAACCTCATGGGAAACCCCCCCTTCAAATAGGACTGAAACACACCAAAAGATTAATTGCTCCAAACTCAAGTAGGTGTGATGCTTGATCATATGTCTGGAGGTATATTCCTCTTGGGAAGAAGTGGATCATGCTCCAAAAACATGTGCTTGTATTCTCCTTCAGTGGATGCAAGCGAATATGGAGGCTTTCTGAACTTGCTCTTCAGACCGAACATGGTGAGAACAAATCCAAAGATATGAAGATCATCCTAGAACCTGTGATTCAAACCAACTGAGGTAAGATCAACTCCATGAATGTGTAGATAGTTCTTTGATATCTCATTTGAACTAACATAGGTGAGATCATAACCAAATGAACTATGACATGATGGTGGTGGCTTGGACTTCAAATCAAATCCAAGAATTGATAGATGCTTTCTTGTGATCTCCTTTGAACCAGCAGGGGTGAGATCAAAACCAAAATCACCAAAATATGCCCGAGACTTGAACCCAAGTGAATGGTAGTGTCCTCCATCTTCATAGAAACTCTGAGAGCATGTGGCAATGATCAAATAGAAGTTCATAGGAAGCATGTGATCAAGGAGGGCGAATGTATCACCTCCAAACTCTGATTTAACCTTCAAATCATTCAATAGATCATCATTCTGCACACCAACAGACTCATGTGAAAGAGAGGATTTAAGAACCTCTTCAGATTCTAGAGTATGAACTGGCTTATCTTGCTCATAATTCGAAATAGAAGACATTGAGAACATGAGTGTTGAATCTGTAGCTTTTTCTTCATCTTGAATAGCTTCATCATGAGATATGACTAAGGCCGAGACATAATTAGAGAGAACACTTGAGGAGGTATCATTGGGCTTGTTCTCCAAATAATTTGCACCAATCCATTCATTCTACTTGCCAAATGCTTTGTCCAGTTGGGCCCATAGATCACTTGGATTTTCAGCAGTTTCCTTGAGGTAGCGCATACTAGGAGACATAGCAATACACATTGCTCCAAAAGCTCTGTCATATTCATTTAGCCAATCATTCTCTTCTTCAGAGGAAGAAAAATATCTCATATCACCAATACACATATCAAAAATACCTTGTCTCTTCAGATATGCTATCATCTTTGGTTTCCACTCATCATATTTGAATGGAGAGAGAGGAGGAATTCCTTTCAGAAACATGGAAGCTATTGTAGAATAACTGCAAAAACAATGAAAACTATCTGCTACTGCTACTGCAACTGCAGAAAACTGTTGCAACTGCATAAAACCATTGCAACTGCAGAAACTGCAGAAAACTATTGCAACTACAGAAAACTGCTACAACTGCTACAGCTGTTGTTGCACTCAAAAAATTCGAATAACTTGCAAAAAAATATCAACAATGGAGGTATAATACTACTGAGCACTGCTTTAGGACAGTAGGCACTTTTATCTGGATCCTTCACACCTAGCTAGACCTCATTGGATTTCTCCAATGAATTCAATGCAATGGCACCAGGATTTATTGTGGAAATCTAGAGGCTTCTGGTGCACTACCGAAAGCAGCTGCTCAAGCTATTCGATCCATGGCTCTAATACCATGTGAAATTATATGTCACAACATATCTAAAGAGATGAGGATACCTCACAAAGAAAGAATGAGCAGAAAATTAGAATAAGAGTGAAAACTGCAGTAAAAAAGAGCAAAAGAATAATATGCAACAAAACTCATATATGAGCAGAATAATGTCACACTACTAAATTATTAGTATAATGAAAACTTATAATACAATGGAGAGAATTCGAATCATCCAGGAGAATTCGAACCTCAGTTGGTATAGCATAGGGATTATCACCACTAGAGTGCTCCAGAAGACTCAAAGTCAACTGAACTGAACCTAAACTCAGCTAACTAAAGTCACAATCAGTTAACTAACTAAGGAGGGCACAATAGTGAGTCTTTCATGCATGCCAGTCTGAAAAGGGTGCATGAGGCCACAATCAGTGGCATCCAGAGCTCTAACCCCCCACAAGAGTCAGATAACTCAGGTGGACTGCACTGGAACACTCAGTAGGTTCCTATAAATAGGGAACTAATTGAAGTGGTCCTAAAATGATGCATGCAAGGCTCAAAAGGTGTTAGATGGATCCTGGATGACATATGCACACCACTAGGGGGAAAATGACATCATCAATAACTAGAAAAAATAAATAATGCTAGGTAGGACAAGGACAGAGTATTGAAATATCCTAACATCGGGTTCCCTAGCCCCTAGACCCGCAAGTTCTTTTGGATTTTGGTGGCTAAATGGGATGAACTCAACACCATTATGGGGATAACACATTCGTCGATGGAATCTTTTGATTGCAGGGTAGATGACGACAATTGGCCCCATCTTGGTTTAGTAAAAACTGACAAGAAGTATAGGTTAATGTTAGAGGATTTAAAGAATTCCTTGAACTATGGCTTGACCTTGGGGAAAACCTATATGCCAATAGGTGGGTTAGGAGGACCTTTGTTTTGTGTGTCAAAAATTCGTGTTGAGGGTATTCCGCTAAATGAGGATGCCAATAGATTTGATAGGGTCTTTCTGAGTACTGAGAGGGATAATAGTGATGTTAGGTTTTCTCATGTAGCTTTACCTTTGGAGCAACGAAGTCCACTTTTAGGTGGTGCAACAGAGGTCACTAGAGTGGATACTACACATCAGTCCCCTCATACTTCTTTGAGAAGGGAAAAAGGTCTGTCTCGTAGTAAGGGGTTGGTGGCCAAGGATAACTGCTCATAGAAGGCTCTCTGGGCATGTAAGGAGAGGTTATCCATGACTTTGGGTAAGGATGTAAACCTTGGTTGGGTGGAAATTCTTTTGACTCATGTGTTGGAAGGAAGAATGTGTTTTGTTAACTTGAACCAAGTAGAATTGATGGCTTGGATTTCTGACCATTGGAAGCGTCTCTTGGGCTACATCCTGTGAGTGCACATTTTCATGAACCACTAGCTCTATTTCCAGTTCCTATTAGAGGAAGACTTGTTGCATATTTTGGCATAGATATGGGTTCTGGGGAAAGGGTCCCACTGTTTAAAGAATTGGCACCCCGCCTTCAATCTAATTTCAGAAGAATTTCAAAAGAAGCATTTGTAATTATTGCTTCAGGGGTTTTCGCTAGAGTTGTGGACCAAGCAAATATTTTTTGTTTTGGCCAACCAAGTGGGGAGGTACATCTTCTTCGATGAGAATTCGCTACTATGGGAGGATAAAAGGAAAACGTGGGTCCTACCTGAAATTGACTTGGCTCTTGGTTTACCGACATATTTGGAGATCCTTTGGGGTGATAAGACGTTTATCCATTGTCTTGATTATTGGAAAACACCCTTCATCTTTCGCAAGCGTGGGGAGGTAGGCGTGTTATCACACAACTTGTAGTTTCCCCTAAAAGTGATCCTATTCAGGATGGTAGAGGTGCTAGGAAACTAAAGAGATGACCCAAGAGGGCCTCAATTCCTAAGGATGATTGGTTTTCACTCCAATCGAGGCACTTTTCACTTTAGATCAAGCCAATGTAAGATCAAGGAGGAGACCCTTAGTAGCCAATGAGGGTTAGTGAATCAACACAAGACACTCTAAAGGTTATGAATGATGCACACAAGTAGATCTTGGTGGATAAAATATAGATATAGGAAATCATAGTGGATTATGAGAGTTAAGAGTAGCTTGAGGAGGCTTAGGAAAAAAAAGATAATCTCAACCATGGAAGAAATGTACCACCATGAGTTTAGGAAAGTAGATCTAGATAGATCTAGTTCATATGAAGAATACCCAAATTGGATCTACCTAGGGTTTAAGCAAATGAGGCCAAAGTGGACCCAAAATAGTAGATCTGCATGTTAGATGACTAAATCTAGGTGCTTGAAGAATAGATCTGTGAAATTTAGGGGGGCTCAAGCATACACAACTAATAGATCTGAAAAATGGACCAAAGACCCAAGGAGGGTGTCCCACCTATAGATGACTAGTGCTAGATCCAGGGATAAATGGAGTCAGATTAAGTTGAAAATTTATATCTAGTGTTTTTATAATTATTCCAAAGTGGGTTTCGGTGGACGTACTCAAATAGGTACTCGATGTATCAGATCTAGAAAACAAGGGTTTTAACAATAAGGGTTTTAATGGTGACAATTGGAATGGATCTCGAAACAATACAAATAATTTGAAACACACTTGGAAATTCTTGCGTCTGCCTTGCAAATTGATGATCTTCCCAAATCGAAGCAATCAAGAGTGATATCCAACTTCCCCAAGTGAAATCTCTACACTCCATGATAGCCAATGCGCCCCTCCTACCAAAACGATCTAGAGTTAGAATCGATCTAAACAAGAAGTAAACTATACAGTAATGAAGATAAATAAAATAGCATGAATATGATCATAAGATGCAATAGAAATACTCCTTGAGATGTAAGACGTCTTGAGGAAAATATATGGGGTTTCCCTATAATAGCGACCCCTTCAAATCGTCCTCCTTCACTACCACACGGCCCCTGCAAAATAATTATGGAGAGAGAGAGATCCACAATGATGTCAAAGAGAAAAGACTTTACAATCACTCGCATGAACATTCATCAAATCTTCCAAGATTTTTTGCAAAAATACTTTCATTATTCTGGAAATCCAAGAGCCCAAGAGAGCCTTTACAATGAGGGGGGACTCTTCCTTAAATAGGAATGAGAGATACCAAAACTTTAACCACATTTTGAATGAGTGGTGGATATCAAAAGATATAACAATAATCATCGACGACTAAGATGAGCCGGAAATACAATACATGGATCAACTCACAAATAAAGGGGGGCACACTCACTAAATTGCCCAAGGGGGGAACACCACATGACAAATGACCAGGACACATGATATAAGCACATGGTGGGGCTAGGAGGTAATCATATCCTTCACTAGCATGTCCCCATGGCACAATAACAAATAATATGACAATATAACATCATAAAGTGACCATAAAACCAAATAGTGTCCCTCTCAAAGATACAATAAAATGTCCAAAATGACGAATATAGGGACGTGTGGACCCCACTAATGTCGGAACAAGTGCTAGAAGGTGGGAACATCATCATCAAGGTATCACAGACCAATCTCATGCCATTTCCTTTCCCCACTAAACCAAATCAATTTCCTCAATGAGCCATTTCTCTGTTGGAAGACCACCTCTGAAAGTACAAAAATGCCTGTAACTCACTTCCAAGTGTCCCGAACACAAATCTGACTGCATGAAAATGTATGGAGATGGGGTAATATGGTAATAAAAACTGGTTGTACTTCCCATCCCCTTAGGCATACCCTAGGAGAACGTGCTAGCTCAATGCAAGTGCTGGACAAGCCATTCTTGCATGGCAAAACTGGAGAAAAGTGGTAAGCTGACTATACCATCACCTGTAAGTGCCCAAAATTGATCACTAAGTGCACCAATGAGCTCAAAATGCTCAAATATACTAGTAACGAGTACTCATACACCATATCACCATCAAAATATAGCTATGTAAGCTCATCCATGCTCAGAATAATAAAAATAATGGTTTGTAAATAGTATTAATCATAAAAAAATCCATCCAATCATCATTTGAAATTGCTATCTAAGGCATGGAACCATCTAATGGAAACATGTGGGCCATAAATAATGCATCTCGAACACTGTCTTCCCAAACCCATCTTGGACTCTACAGTTGACTTGGTCAAACTGGGTTAACCAGGTCAAGAATGATCAAAATAGTGATCCATAACAAGAATAACTATTGCTGCAAGTACAAATGGTTATGATATGCTCTTTCAATTATATCAATAGTTATACCAAATCATAGAGTGATGTTTAACTAGCGTAAGCATGTAAATAATATAAATAACATAAGTCTAGATATAAGTAACCAGCTACTAAAAACAATATTTTCAAGTGTATACTCGTTTACTGACTTGGAAAATTTGTTAATCATGGGTGAAGGTGGAAAAACAAAGGCTAGTATAGGGAAGGACTCTATTAGAGCAATATTATACCTTAATACCTTAATCATTAATTAATTGATGATTATTTGGTGCTAAACTGGTTAATATTACATCCCTAGGTGTGAAACTGGTTATTATGAAGTGGTTTGGACTTATCTGGATAAGTGTGAACAAGTTCCCAAGTGTATGAGCCAAAGTATGGGCCAAGGGAGGTCAAATTGGCCGTTGGGTGCTTCCTCCCATGCATTTATTACCTCCAGCATGCCTAAGGCGCCCTCTTTCCCTTTTTTAAGGAAATGCATTGAACAAGGGCACTCATGCACTGTATGTGGACAATTTCCACTCCCTAGGCCATTTTTGGCATGCCTAAGCCTAACCAACTTCTACCAACCACCTCCTCCACATGTGTGAACCCCAGTTTTGGTCTCCCATGCTTACCCAGTGTTCACATTCACATTTCGAACCTGTTTGGGATATTTTTGGATCCATTTGGTCAAACCTAGGGGGATTGAGGCTAAATCTAAGCTAACTAAGTGTGGACACTCCAAGTGGATATTTTTCCTCCTATTTGTATATAAGGATGAACCAATCTATTTTATAAGGTTGGACAGTTAATAATATCTAATATTTGATCATTTGTGTTTTCTGGAAAGTTGATCATTTGTTCTGTATTTTGATCATCTGTTCATTCTATAACATGTTTGCATTTGTTTCTTGCTAAATGAGTGAAATCTTTCAGCTGTGAGGAATCCATGGTAGCTAGATCCTACTGTGTCATATATTTTACATGGTATCAGAGCTCTTGGAGCTGTTATTCAAACTAGACACTGTTTTAGTGGTGTGCCAGAAGCAGTGGAGAAACCACAAAAGTCCCTGGAACCATTGCATTGAAGCCATTGGAGAAATCCATTGGAGTCTATCTAGGGTGTGATGCTCTCCCGAATGTACCCACTTTCAAACAGAGTTCGAATCTGTTGAGTGTAAATCCCTCCTAAGTGTTGAGAGTTTTCATTTGCAGGTTTTCAAGAGCACCATTGTCACCCAGTGCACAAGTAGCAAAAGAAGATGGAGCCATCTCACCCAAATCTGCTCACTCCTTTCAACTATTTCGACTGGAAGGCTGAAATGGTGATTTTGCTGAGATCCAAGGGTCTTTTTTAGGATCACAATGGGCACAGAGGTTGAGCCAAACTACGCTGTGGAGAAATCGAAGTTTTTTAACATAATGGATGAAGCATTCGGCATCCTTTTCCTTAGTATTTCAAGAGACCTCCTGTTTCATGTGGAAATTCTAGATACACCCAATGAAGTTTGGCTCAAGCTTGAGTCTCTATTTGGGAAGACTGATGAGATGAGAGGGAATCAAATTGAGAATGAGTTGATCTCACTGAGTCCAAGCAAATTCGAATCCATCTAGGATTTATTCACCAAATTCAAGAGCTTGGTCTTGCAAATCAAGCAATGTGGTATTGACAAGAAGGAAGAATAGTTGATCTTGTCCATTCTCTCAAAATTGAGTCCTTAGTACTCAGTTTTTGTCTCTACATTCAACTCCACAAATCTCACTATTAGAAACTGGAAGATGCCATCTTTGGTTGATTTCATGGAGATGCTAACTCAAGAGCAAGACAAGTTGGTCTTTATGGGCACCATCAAGCAAAAAGACCAAGTACTTGTAGCTGGAGATTCGAAAAATGGAAGAGGCAAGCAAAAACCCAAGGGGCCGAAACCACAAGAGAAGAAGAAGAACGATGAGAGACCCAAATCCAGTGATGGGGGTTCAAATCCTATCAAAGACAAAGGAAAGAAGAAGGAGAAGACTAAGTGCAACTATTGTCAAAGGGGATTTCATCCAGAGAGCTCATGCATGAAGAAAACCATAGACATGATGACCCATCTCCTACAAAAAAATAACATTCCCCTTCTTGAAAGTTCCAAGAAGAAAGAGGGTGTTTCTGAAGAGAAGGAGAGGTGCCATGCTTTGGTGGCTCATACATCTCAGTCATCCTTGTTCCAGGTGCCTCAATGCACATGGATTCTTCAAGAGATTCATTCTTTATTCTTGCTCCTTACAGTGGTCCCTCCATTCGCATGGGAGATGACTCAGAAATCCCTGTTCATGGCATTGGGAAAATCTCTATGGAGAATGGGTATTTCAACAATGTGCTGTATGTACCTGATCTTGCAGCCAACCTACTCTCTGTATATCAGATGACACACACTGGTGCAACCAAGAGAGTGATCTTCACTCAGAATGATGTGGAGATATCAGAAATTTCCACCGGAAAAATTGTTGCAATGGGTGTTGCAGACCATGATATGAAGATGTACAAGTTATCACATTTTCTTGGGTTATCTTCCTCAAATGAAATTTTGTCACATGGAAATGAGGTCAACAAGCTATGGCATGAGATATTTGGACATCTCAACTACAAATATTTCCAATCATTGAGCAAAGAAGAGATGGTTGAAGGGCTTCCACAAATCAGATTTTCCAATGGCACTTGCAAAGGGTGCATTGTTGGGAAGCATGCTGAGAAGAAGTATGAGAAAGGGAAGGAAAGGAGAGATGTTGAACCTCTTGGTTTAGTACATTCTAATATGATTGGGCCACTCCCCACTCCCTCCTATGGCTTCAACAAATATGTGCTCACCTTCATCGATGACTACTCAAGGTATTGTTGGTTGTATTTTCTCAAGCAAAAATATGAAGTTTTCCAATGTTTCAAAGTTTTTAAGAACATGGTGGAGAACTTTAGTGGGAGATCCATGAAGGTCTTAAGGACTGATACTGGAAGGGAGTATGTCAATAAGTACATGTAGCAGCTTTTTGAAGAAAATGGCATCCAAATGCAACATTCTGTGCCCTACACACCTCAGCAAAATGGTGTTGCAGAGCGCAAGAATAGAACATTTAAGGAGATGGCCACTTGCATGATGGAGGCTAAGTCTTTGTCTCCAAAGCTATGGGATGAAGCTATGAATTGTGCTGCATATGTTCAGAACATAGCACCACATAAAGCCTTGGAAGGCATGACTCCATATGAGGCTTGGATGGGCCACAAACCCAATGTCTCTCATTTCAGAATTTTTGGCTCAAAGGCTTGGGATAGAATTCCTCAAGAGAAGAGAAAGGCCTTGCAGCCCCAAAGAAAGGATTCAATCATGGTTGGGTATGCAGAGGATTCCAAGGGATAAAAGCTCTTTGATCCATCCACTCTCAAAAATTTCATCGAAAGAAGTGTCCAATTCCAAGAAGAAGAGCTCATGCAAGCTACAAAACAAGGTGATAGGGAATGCACATATCCTCTTCTTGATGATGATGTAAGTAGTGGTTCTTCCTATGGTATTTCTGATTCTGATATTTATGAATATGATGATGATATGGATGCTGACTATGACCCTCCCTCAAGGCCCAAGTGGGATTAGAAAACAATACAAGCTACTGGTGAGCTTACGGGTGATCCTCAAGATGCTAGGAAAACTAGATCTCAGTTGCACAATTCTTTTGCATGTTGTGATTATGATATGATTAATGCATGTTATTTGATGGTTGGATCTGATACAAATTCATACTCATAATCATTTAAAGACCCAATGTGGAAAACAACCATGCAAGAAGAGATGAACTCCCTCCATGAGAACAAAACTTGGGATTTGGTCCCTCTTCCTCCCAAGAGGAAACTAGTGCAATGAAAATGGGTTTATAGAACCAAATTTGGATCTGATGGCTCTTATCTGAAGTACAAGGCTAGGTTGGTGGCTAAGGGTTACTCTCAGGTCCAAGGAGTGGACTATACAGAGACATTTGCACCGGTGGCAAATATGGACTCCATAAGACTAGTTTTGGCCATTGGGGCTTCCAAGCGATGGGAGGCTCATCACATGGATGTGAAGAGTGCCTTTCTTCATGGGGATCTGAATGAGAAGATATATATGCAGCAGCCCGAGGGATTTATTTCTGATCATACACTTGTGTGCAGGTTGAACAAGTCATTCTATGGGCTCAAGCAAGCTCCTAGAGCATGGTATGCAAAAATGGACAATTTTCTGCTATCTTTGGGGTTTGAGAGGTGTGAGTCTGATCCAAATGTGTCTATGCAGCATATTAGTGATCTGATATTGATTTTTTTACTGTATGTTGATGATATTTTGATCACTGGTAGCTGCACCAAAGAACTTAACTCAGTTAAGAGTGCATTACACAGTACATTCTCCATGACCGATCTAGGATTGCTGAAATAATTTATGGGTTTGGAGATAGACCAAAATGTGGATTGGATATCTATATGTCAGTCATGGTATGCTTCAGATTTGCTACAGAAATTCAATATGGCTGAATGTAAGCCTGTAAAATTCCCATTCCTTTCGGGAGTTAAGCTTATAGATTGGGGTTCTTCACCACTAGTTGACAGTTCACTGTATAGACAACTAGTTGGGAGTTTGTTGTATCTTACACACTCTTGACCTGATTTGTCTTATGTTGTTGGGGTTTTTGCAAGGAACATGCAAGATCCTCATGAGGTCCATTGGAAGGAAGCCAAGAGGATCCTTCATTATGTATAGGGTACTAAGCATTTTGGTATCCACTATGCAGCTGGTTCATCTCTTGAACTAGTTGGTTTTACTAATTCTTATTGGGATGGTTATAGTGTTGATCGGAAGTCCACCTCTGGCTATGTGTTTATGCTTGCACGTGGTCCCATTTGCTGGTCAAGCAAGAAGCAGCACACTATATCCTTATCTTCAGCTGAGGCCGAATACAGGGGAGCAGTGAATGCAGCTACAGAATGTGTGTGGTTGCAAGGTATTCTTGGAGAGTTTGGCATTGTGTTTGATTCACCCACAATCATTTGGTGTGATAATCAAAGCACAATCAAGATATCCACTGATCCAATATAGAGACAGAGGACCAAGCACATTCAAATGCACTACATTCGAGGCTTGGTGCATGACCGGATCATAGCATTGTAGTATTGCCCTTCTTCTGAGCAAACTGTTGATATCTTCACCAAGAGCTTTACTGAGAAGACCTTCACTTACCTTAGATCACTCTTTGGGGTGAGTGATTCATGGTGAAGATTGGTGTATTTTCATATATGCCACATGTCCATTTTTTAGGGGAGGTTTTATTTCCCATATGGTTTTCCTTCTTTCCTTGGTTACATGGACAAATAAAATTTTATGTTGTAAAAGGTGACTTAAGCCTTAGTTTCCAAGGCCTTAATTTTGATATTCCACTAGGTCTAGCTTATGGGGCGGTGTTAGAGAAATATTATACCTTAGTACCTTAATCATTAATTAATTGATGATTATTTGGTGCTAAACTGGTTAATAATACATCCCTAGGTGTGAAACTGGTTATTATGAAGTGGTTTGAACTTATCTGGATAAGTGTGAACAAGTTCCCAAGTGTATGAACCAAAGTATGGGCCAAAGGAGGTCAAAATAGCTGTTGGGCACTTCCTCCCATGCATTTATTTCCTCGAGCATGCCTAAGGCGCCCTCTTTCCCTATTTTAAGGAAATGCATTGACCAAGGGCGCTCATGCACTGTATGTGGACAATTGCCACTCCCTAGGCCATTTTTGGCATGCCTAAGCCTAACCAACTTCTACCAACCACCTCCTCTACATGTGTGAACCCCAGTTTGTGTCTCCCATGCTCACCCAATGTTCACATTCACATTTCGAACCTATTTGGGATATTTTTGGATCCATTTGGTCAAACCTAGGGGGGATTGAGTCTAAATCCAAGTTAGCTAAGTGTGGACACTCCAAGTGGATATTTTTCCTCCTATTTGTATATAAGGATGAACCAAGCTATTTTATAAGGTTTGACAATTAATAATATCTCATATTTGATCATTTGTGTTTTCTGGAAAGTTGATCATTTGTTCTGTATTTTGATCATTTGTTCATTCTGTAACATGTTTGCACTTGTTTCTTGCTAAATGAGTGAAATATTTCAGCTGTGAGGAATCCATGGTAGATAGATCCTACTGTTTCATAGATTTTACAGGCTCAATAACCTCGACACTGCAATCTTTCGGATGTAGGAAACATAGAGACCACCTAGACATATACTAGATAGAAAATAACATGAGGAAAGGAGGTGTCTCACAAATGGGTAGAATGATGAGAATGCTTCCAATAGAATTTAGAGAAGAAACCTTTTAGCAATTTATTATTTGTAGCTTTTTTATTTAAGATTTCACTTTTATTTCACTTTATAGATTTTCACTAGCCATCCTCCAAGAGCAGGTGCCCTGAATAGCTTGGCGGGCCTAAAATAATGTTTTGCTATGATCTCCATTTACCGCCACCATCCATAGGTGTGATAGAGTGACCACCTTGTTTTCCTATAGGGGAAAACGAATTTACACCATAGAAAAGGTGAGTGTGCATCCCTTGGCAACTGACTAGTTAATATAGATATATATGATTAGTGTTTAGCAACATTGTTTCTGCTGACTAAGCATCCCTTAGATATAACATTTAAGATCCAATGCTCTAGTGTTTAGCAACACTGTTTGTAGGAATACTTGGTTTCGAGGACTAGAGGAGAACAACCACTGTGCATAAAGTCACACAATCCAGAGTCGAAATACAATGCAAACTGGGAATCTATCGAACACAAAGGTCTAGGTGGGGGAAGTCCTCAAGATCGCTAGCTAAGGTGTGAGTCGGGATAAAAACAAAACTGGAAGATAACAGATGGATAGAGAGAATGACTGATGGTTCCATGGATAGCAAAGGCCCTAAAATAAGGGAATGAACAAGCCAATACTTCATGGAGTAAGGGTAATACCAATGAGTATATTGAATAACCTCTTGTTAATAGTAACCAACCACTTTTAATCTAGACATCAAGTAAGCATCAAATAAGATAGAGCCAACAACCATCACAATATACTCAGTCATAAAATACCTAGATAAAAGGAAGAGCACATCAACATCCCATATGTACCAAAATATACCTGTTGGATCATGCATCTAAGTCCCTGATCTGAACTACCGGATCCACACTAAAGCACTACATCTGAATATAGTACAGGCATTGTCGTCAATCTTCTTTGGATGATAGAGGAATGGTTATCTTAGTCACCAATCTGGGGTCATGGGGCTCAGTCCTAGCATGAGATTGTAACTGTGCAAACTCTGGATCCACTGAATATATGTGAGTGATCATCAAAATTCTACTCATCATAGGCTGATCTCATCAAAACCGTGTAAAGGACTGGCTCAAAAATATACTAGATACTGCTCTACAATCATGGTAGCGCGGCTAATATGGATGTGATAACATATGGCTCCAGATGGGACAAGTGATATAAGGGAGAGAGTGCTTGAGAACCTCAGAGATATCTGGTCCCCAAAACTCACTGCATCAATCATCAATACTGCACCTGATCAATATGTTTGACCATCCAAATGTACCTTTTCTTGCACACATGAACGTAGACACTACCCAAGAAAAATGTATGGTATACAAATAAAATACTGGAATTGAAATAAAATTCTAATCTAAGACAGAAAATCAAATTTTGTTACATTATTAAATGTTGAAGGAGGATGCATGGAATTAAAATTTTGATCTAACAACTAACAAGTTTTATTTTGATGCAAGAAATAAAAGAAATATTAGGAAAACAGAAAAACAACAAGGGCCAGACTCAATGGTGAAGAAAAGAAAGCAAGATGTCAGATTCAATGGCAAAAAAAAATACTAACTATTGCTCAAGTAAGCTTATTCAGAGACCTACCTAAACTAACCAGTCAGACAAATTCTAAGTAAAATCATAAATCCAGTGCAACCATTCATTAAACAGATTAATGATACTTCCTTGATGCTCTTTAATAAAACAAGACAAAATTGGATTAAAGATTAATGAGTTTGATAGCACAATCTTTCTGACTTCTTCAAAAGTTTAAAAAGGATTGGAATGGTTCAAAATGAAATCATGCCAAGGATAATACTTATTGATGCAAACATCCTCCATCAAATTATGGATAGGATCATAAAAATTATTCAAGTTATTGTTTAAAATGGATGGAGGGAAAATATATGGCATGTGATTCACTTTCTCTTGACAAAAAATACTTTCTTCATTCACTTCTCTCACATATTCAATTTGGTTCACCCTGAGACTGATGATGGAACAAGAACCAAGTGGGGACAAATTAAATCTTAGAAGATGAAAAAATCAAAATCAAGCCCACTTGTTGCTCAAAAATGGAAGAAAATGAAACTGATCCTTATACACCCTTTCCATCCACCAACAAAAAAAATTGATAGGTTCAAAAAATTTATTTATCAGGGATAACTTGAACGGGAAATGAATTAGTTTACCATTAACCACTTGAGACTCCCCAATGATAACTTTGTATGTTGAAACTTGATTTGAAGATGAAAAGGGAGAAAAAGGCTCCACAAGCATGGATGGGAGGGTGGATTAAAAAATAGAATCTTGATTTGCATCACCTAAGACTTCCAATCCCAATTTTTCAAAATACAGGGGATCATCAACATCATACAATTTAGGCTCAGATAGACCATATTCACTCATGCATATAGCCAAATGGATTCGATTTGAAGAAGAGACTACATCAGAATCAGGAAGAATATGAACTAAGTCTTCATAAACATTTATGCATTTATCCCAGGATGACATGGACATGACTGATATTTGGTTTTGGACGATATGATTTTCAATCATGCCATCATCTTCATATTGCACTTTTGAGGGATCCTCTCAAAACATCCTCGCAACCAGATGGGAAATGATTTTCTTCAGAGATGATGTCATCTTGGTCAATTGAAGCATAAGTTAAGTTGGAGTCCTCATTTACACTTTCAGAAGAAGAAGCAGTGAAAATAATCCTTTGCACATTCTTCAATGTATCGTCTTGAGATTCAAAAGGATGATTAAGGATGTAAGATATAATTTCTTCCCTGAGTGAAGGGTATTTCATCAACTCTTCTTGGAGATATACTTCAAAGGAGAAATCATCCAACTAATTAGTTTCATCCAAGGAATGCTCAAAATATTGACTACTAGTTTCATCTTCATCATGTTGGGCCTGGCCCAAGGAGGTCAAATTTTGAATGTATTAAGTTTTGTGAACTGCAAAACCGAGCACAGCATGGATGGAGAATTTTTGTGGAAAACAGTTTTGGAATCTGCGAGGAGAAGTGCAGCACAATTTTGTTATAATGCGACGGTGCGCGCAACGCAGTTGTGGAAGAACTGCGAGGTCGGTGCCGCGAGGAGTACAGTGCCACGATGTGCCATGTCGATGGACATCCAACTAAGTAGAGCATGGATGGAGGATGGCAGTTAATTTGGTTAGGTCACAAAAGACCTATTTTTGGCAAAGATCACCGATAACTACCAAGCGGTGGGTAGGTACAGATCGAGATAGACAATTGGTTACACCACCAGATAACTACAAGTTGAACCAATTATCTAAGGCCGTGATTAGACCAACAGGTTGGCGGAAGCAAGCTGTTGGAACGCATGACAGAGGAGCATATGAAAAAATTTCTACACCGAGGTTGGCACGCATATGACTAAAGATCCGCCACCAGATATCAGTAAGTCCGGTTTTGGGAAAACCGTGATAGTTTTGTAAAACCTAAGGGTTTCGCCTTTGTAATGTAAAGACATGACCTAAGGGCATGATCTATATATAGGGAAATTTTGTATAGGAAAGGGAACTCTTCATTTTGTTATTTTTCTCATTGTTGATTGAATAGATCTCTGTTAAGAGACATTTTTGTAAAGGCTCTGCAAGCTGACTGCGCAGAGACCTAATCTTGAGAGAGAGAGAGAGAGAAGAGCGTCTGCAGCTAAGTGCACAGGCGAAGAACTGTTGTACCCCTTTCTGAGATAAATAAATAACAGTTCTTGTTGATGTAGCTTCCCATCCGGGGGGGGTGAACCACGCTAAATAATTGTGTTATGTGTTTGCTTTGCGTGATTGTCATTAATTGGTGATTTAAATTACTTACAGTACATGCATGAGATTATTAGTGCTTGTTATATGTTTACTGTGATATGTATTCGTCGAGGAAAGGATGGAATAAGATGCTAAGTAGTTCATTTATGAATAAGTATTAAACAGTAAGCACCTATAAGTCTCGAATGAATGGATCGACGAGATAACCACACAGTTACTTATTAAGGGTTGAATCATAGTAACGAAGCTCAAAGTGCTGCGCATCTCATTCAAATTGCATAAGTTATGGTATTTACCAATCTAAGTAATGATGAATGATTAAAGGATATCCAATGAATCTAAGTAGAAGGAATTAGGCCTCGCAGACTGGCCTCCTCGTCTAGTGGATGTGTCGTTCCATAAAGAAGTACTGCGCTATCTCACCGCAGTAGCCTAATAGTGTTGCGCAGTCAAATTGACGTAAGATATCAGAGTCTGTATAGTCCCCTGTCCGCCGCATGGAAGCATACTACCAAGCTGCGCAACTGTCAGTTAAGCATTCGCATCACCCGATTGTGGAAACCTGATTCTGCAACCACCCCATCTATTTTCTCCTTGGGTTAGACTTCAGGTTGCTTGCGGTTTGTTGCCGAAAGGGCCAGTGAATAGGGGTTTTGTTGGTATCTCGTACCGCGAAGTACCTGGGTCTACATAGGAAAACCTATTGAATAGGGAAGCAAACCAACAAATGGTTCCGTTGTTGCGCTAAGACCAGTGATGTGATAGTAGATTCAGAAAAAGTAATGTCCGACAGTTGGCATCCAGAAAAGAAAGAGATCACAGCTTGGTGTGATAAGATCGAAAGGGACTTCGCAAAGAAAGAAAACAAGCACCCACATCTATCTAATGTAGAGTGGTTAAATAGATACTTGTGGAGGGATATCCACGAACGTTTTTGGGCATCGTTTCCAATCGAGCTCCACGAGTGGATATCGCGCCTTGCAAAAAGAAAGAATTGCTCCCAAGGCGGAGTACCTACAGAGTGGAGTCCAGAGCTTACTGAACATCGCAAAGCAATCGACAGCCCACTATCGCAAGCAGTTGACTTTTGGGTTGATAGCATACTTGAAGGATTTGTGACTGAGTTTGTTGTAGACACGATGAAATCCTACAGCCAAGCAGAAGCATATTTCTTTGAAGGACTCAGAGGTAAGTTCTTGAAAAACCTCAGTCTATACATTAAAATGCTTTTAGCCGAGAAAGGTGTTTTAAGAATGCAATAATAACCCTAGATCTGTCATGGTAGAGAATACATACATTGATTTTGATGAAGAAAACCATACTTTGAGAAGTGGAAACAGATACAAGCTTACTAACGAGAAGAAACCTACACCATCTAGAAGCCATATCGAAATTCCATGTGATCTCAATAATGCAAACACTCAGTTATCAGCCACAATCCACCATATTATACCTCAGAATCAGTCAGTCCAGAACCCAACTGCTGCGAGTATTGTGCAGCCCATCCCACATATCAGTAATGCTAGTAACACCACAGGATCAAGTGCTCACAGCATTACGACTCAGACTATTCCACAGAATACTGTCCCTAGTACAATCCAGCAGCCTCTATCTAATTTTACCACAGGGAATCAGTTCCAGAACAGTACACAATCCAGAAGAAGAAAACAGTACACAATCCAGAAGAAGAATGACAAATAGTGATATAAAACTGCTGATATTCAAAGGAACGGGTAAGGAAGACCCTGATCAGCACTGGTTTCTATGTGAAGCCATGTGGAGTGTTAAGCAAGTGACAGATGATGCTATAAAGAGAGCGTAGCTCATAACCACTTTTAGAGATAGAGTGCTGAATTGTTTTATGAAATATTCTCAGGCACAGCCGAGAACCCTAGCAGAGATCAAAACCGCAATTTCCGCAGAATTTAAGAAACCCAAATCAGAATCACAGTTCATAATAGAGCTGAAAGAAATCAAGCAAAAACCCATTGAATCGGTCTGGGAATTCGACCAAAAATTCAAAACATTGTTGGACCAAGTGAGCTTTGTTATAGCTCTGCAACAACATCAAGAATGGTTTATTGTTGTGCTGTTGCCCCATATCCGACAACCACTAATGCAACAGAAGGTTGTATATCAAGCTGAGGCCTTAGAGATCGCAATGAAGATGGAAGCTTCACCAATTGGGGAAAGTAGTTCTGGGATGATATAGATCCAGAACCAATTGGCTACCTTGACATTAGAATTACAAGGTATGAAGAACAGAAAGGAACAAATACATGAAGTTTGGTGCACAGGATGCAAAGGAGAGGGCCATACTAGAGAACATTGCCCCTTATTCAGGATTATCTTAACAATGGCGCACCAAACCCAATAAATATGAATTAGAACCAGGCACCATGGTGTGAAATTCGTAAGAGTAGAGAACACCGACCTGAAGACTGTTACCTACTACATAAATATGTGAAGACACCTAAAAACTTATACTGCAATTTCTGTAAGTCATTTGGCCATGATGAGTCCAACTATCGTGCTTATGAGTTGATGAATGAAAGAAAGAGAGATATGGACGCAATGCTAGGTACTGGAATGTACTGCGTTCAAGAGTAAAATCAGCGAAAGCAAGAGAACACCCACTATGATCAAGGAGGATATAGAGGCTGCGGTGGTGGATATCGTGGAAGAGGAAGAAATACTGGTCAAAATCAAGGAAGAGGATGAGGCCAGGTAATATGCTATAACTGTGGCCAGCCAGGTCACGTATCAAGAGACTATACTAATCCATGAACCACATGCAACTACTGTAAATCATTTGATCGCGTGATAGAAGATTGCCCGGTGCTCGAGGTAGAAACGTAGAAGAGGAGAAGAACAGAAACACCAAACCCTAACATCCAGTTGATCGCATCAAAGAACAGACCTACAGGTTCAAGTGTCAATGCAGTAACTCAAAGTGGCATTGATATAGGAAAAGACATCATAGAAGCCTCGACTTCTAGAACAACTAATCCTAAAAACAAGCCTGAAGAACCAATAGGAATAAGAAAAGCTCTTGGGAAAGAACCTCCATTAAACTTATAGAAAAACAAAGAAGTATTTAAAGAAGCACGGGACATTTTTTCTCCAAGGATCCCACTGCGAAGTCAAGAACCACAAATAGAAGACATGCCACTGGCTTATGATCAGACACACACTGCATTGGATGCATCTAATTCTATTACACAGTTTTTGCACAGCTGCATCAAGTTATTAAAACACAAGGATACTCTTATGGAATTTGAAAAGCTGATAAATCAGTATGAATCATCCAGTAAGAAAGGATTAGCACATGGTGCAGTACATAACATTAGGAGTCCCAAAAGAACCGGCAGGGAAATGCAGTTCACTACACAGATAGGAGACTATGAGATGGACGAGAGCATCCTTGATCTTGGTTCTGAAGTGAACGTCCTAACAAAGAAGACATGGCAGGTGATGGGAAAACCAAAGTTACAATAGTCACCAATTCAGTTAAGAATGGCTAACCAGGGCATAGTTATACCACTGGGAAGGTTAACCAACACCATTGTCAATATTGATGGAGTGTGAAGTTATACAAACTTTGAAGAAATTGAAATTGTGGATGATAGAAATCCGTATCCAGCATTGTTGGGCATTGAATGGGCCATGACGAACTCTACCATCATCAATCTAAAGACAATGAAAATGATATTTGAAGGCCATGAAATAAGGGTTGTCTCACCATTGGGTCCTTCACAGGGTGAACGATATGCTAAACCTATTCAAGAAGAGTACTGTGCTCAAGACCTTGATCAAATCTATCAAATGACAACAAATGGTGCAGATTATATTGACCCTACTATAGATGGAATGCTCAGCTGGCATTGCGATAGTTCTTTCATATCAAACTCTGAAGCAGGATTAGAAAAGTGGCAACAAAGAATGCATCAAGTATCTGCCAGGAGATGCGCGACAATTACAAAATCACTCCGCTGTATTGGAAAGCAGGTAAGTCCAATCCCCACTTATGATGGTACAACTAACATCTATTCATTTATCAAAGAATATACTACAGCAGTTGCAGATGAACATCACATCTCAACATTAGATATGGCACTTCACGAGACACCTACCAAATGGTGGGCTACACATCAAAAAACATTGACAACTTGGGATCATTGCAGAATAAAACTACAGATCAGGTTTGTTGATAAGGTCACGTTACCATTTAAGAAATATAGTGGTCAGAAGGATCCAGCAGATCATATCCCAGCTTGTGTTGAAGCTTGGAAGGAAAGACCGCAAACATAATGGGCATATCTCTTTGCGCATACATTGGAGGAGCCTATTCCAAAGAAATGGTACCTGGATGAGGAGCTGCACCGAGAAACCGTGGGTTTGTCTATACTCACTACGAGCTTCCAGAAGGATTATAGATTTACAGATGTCCATCCTACTATCAATGATGTGCTGCAGCTTATTAATGAAAGAATATTCAAACAAGATTTCCTGAAGAAAAACATAACAGCCAAAGAGTTTTTTGAAGCAGACAATGTACTTGCAAATCTACAACCAGATTGGTCAGAACAGATAGAGCAGGCTTTAGACTGCTATAACATAACTGAAGAAGTTGAAGATAGTGATGAGGAGAACCTGCGCAACATAAAGATTCAAGAATCGGCAGGACTACGCGAGGTAGAGGTACCTCCACTAGAAATTCTAGATATGAGTGGACCGGTTAAAACAAAACAAGTGAACATTGGCACCCCTGAAGAGTCGAAGTTCGCAGCAATAGGAGACCATTGGGATGACAACACAGTTGCAGAGATCGCAGCTATATTATAGGAATATCAGGAAGTATTCCCAACGAAGTTCACCGAGATGAAAGCAATTTTGGGAGACTTAGGAGTGATGAAAATTCCTCTTAAGCCTGGCGCAAAACCTGTAAAGCAAAGTGTTGATGTATATGTAACTTCGGAATGTATTTCATCTATGTATTTCATATATATTTATTGTACCCTTATTAGAGATGTGTTATTCCTCTATAAGGAAGTGTCGTCATGTGGATTGACAAGTGTCGCAAGTCTATGTACTTGCCGATGGGTTATTAGACCACAATGTGTGGGGTCGGCCGTGAAATATATATTATATATTATGGATGTACCTAGCTAGACAAGTCAGCCCCATAAGATCACTGGGCAAACAGGTTAGTATAAATAGAGACCAGGAGATCTCTATTTAGATCATTCAGAAAGTCATCTCTCTCTCACTCAGAAAGTGACGCACTAGTGAGGAGGAGGATCATCTGCTTCTAGGAGACTATCTCAAGTGTATTTTGGTTGTACTTTGGTTGAGCCATTTCTCTCTCTATCTTTGAGGAAGTTGTGGGGTTTTTCACCTTAGGGTTTTCCCCACGGAAACTCTATGTCTCTTGTATCTCATGCTTTTGATTCTTGTGATGCTTGTCATGCTTATTGTGATTGTTATGCATTGATATACTATATATGTTATTCTCTTAGTGAAGATCCTAGAGTATTGTGAATTAATGCTCAAAATTTAACATGGTATCAGAGCTAACCTAAGAAGAAGACATTTTGCAGTGATGGAAACTTAAGTTTCTTGTTTATTGGGTTTCTCTCCACAGATTTTGGAAAAGCAGTATAGTAGATTGACTCTACTCATCAAGGAGAATCTATCTATCCAATCAAAATTCAATTTTGAGCATTTTCAGATTTGGCCCTAAAAATTAGGGTTTCCACAAAAATAGGAATTTCTGAAATCTGAAGACATAGCTGGACGCACCTTGCAAAAATTGAAGTTTAGAGCTTTGGATCGATATTTTTGGCTGGGTAGATCTCCGGGAAACTCAAACCCTAATTCAGGGCTCTCCCTAGTGAACCAGGGAGGACAAAAAGGCAAATCTGAAGGATAAAGCTTTGTTGATCTCAAATTCTGAATACACTAGGATGATCAGCTCATCAAGGCGCATCTTTCTATCCTTTCAGAAAATTGAAATTCATATTTTGAATTTTTAGGGTTTTTCCGACAAACCCTAATTCGGGACCAGATCCAATTTCCAACATTTCAAGTGGTAAGACCTAACTCTTTTCTATTTCCATTTGAAGTACTCTTTAAGATGTCTCACCACACCAAGCTTGAGGATAAGCTTGAAGGAGCTGATAACTTCCGATCTTGGAAGTATAGGATTGGGTTAATCTTGGAAGAGAATGAGTTGGACTCATATGTAAAAGAAGACATCCCTATCCCAGAGGATGAAGAGGCTAATGTATTGCATAAGAAAAACTTGGTCAAGGCAAAGAGAATCATTGCTGATTCTATCAAAGACCATCTCATACCCCATGTGTCTTCTCTAAAGACACCCAAGGAGATGTTTGACTCTTTGACCAAGCTATTTGAAGGGAAGAACATAAATCGAAATATGACCCTGCGGAACCAATTGAAAGGAGTAAAGTTTCAGAATGGAGAAACCATTCAATCTTATTTTTCAAGGGTCTCCTAGATCAAGGAACAACTAGAAGTAGTGGATGAAATGGTGGAGAATGGTGAGGTGGTTATGACTACTCTAAATGTCCTACCCAGGTCGTGGGATTCCTTTATTTAAGGAATTTGTGCAAGGAAGAAGTTTATCTCCTTCAACAGATTGCGGGAAGAATGCTCTCAAGAAGAATCTAGGCTTGTGACCCGAGAAGAAAAGATGGGAAATGAAGATCAAGCTCTCACAGCAAATGCTAGGAAAGGCAAGTCCAAGAAGGAATCATCTCATAACAGAAGATTCTCACACCACCATTATCATAAAGATAAGAAAGATCTCAGATGTTTCAATTGCAATGAGAAGGGACAATTTGCTTCAGATTGTCCCAAGAAGAAGAAAGACAACAACAACAACTTCAATAAGAAGAAGAAGAATAACAAAAGAAGATATCATGCTCATGCTGCCAAAGATGATGAACCCCAAAAGAAGAAGGCTAGGGCAGAAAGTGATAGTGATGATGACTCATCAAGTGAAGAAGAATATGTTCTAATTTCTGCTCTCACAGGTACTATCTCCCATGGTTGTAATGATTGGTTGATTGATAGTGGGGCTTCCAAACACATGACTGGGTTTAAGGAATCTTTTGTGAATCTATCTGAACATGAATCACCCCATAAGGTGAAACTTGGGGATGATTATCAATACCCAATCAAAGGAAGTGGTGAAGCCTCCTACAAACTAGATTATGGAAAATCTTTGAAGATGAAAGAAGTCCTTTATGTACCTGGGCTCAAGAAGAACTTACTCTCCATCTCTGCATTGGATGCAAAAGGTATGAGGGTTGCATTTGTGGATGGCCAAGTCCTAATGTGGCCAAAGGGAAAGAACATAGATGATGCAGTAGTGATTGGAGAGCAAGAGGGAGGTTTGTATAAATTGAAGGGACAACCTGAACATGCCATGGCACATGAATCCATGGAGCCAAGTGAACTTTGGCATAGAAGACTTGCTCATATGCACTATAGGGCACTTCCAATAGCAAGCAAGGATATAGAGGGTCTTCTTGAAATCAAGACCAAACATGAAGGTGTTTGCAAAGGATGTACAAGAGGTAAGAACATCAAGAAGGATTTCCCAAGCAGTGAAAGCAAGGCAAAAGACATCCTGGAAATCATCCATTCAGATGTATGTGGTCCTATGTCATCAAGTTCTCTGAGTGGGTATGTTTACTATGTCTCATTTATTGATGACTTCTCCAGGAAGACTTGGGTATACTTCTTGAAGAGAAAATATGAGGTGTTTGATAAATTCAAGGAATTCAAAACCTTGATGGAGAATCAAACTGACAAGAAGATCAAAACATTCAGATCCGACAATGGTGGAGAATTCACCTTAGGTGACTTCAAGAAGCTTTGTAGTGATTCAGGGATTAAGAGGGAGTTGAGTGCTCTTTATAATCCTCGACAGAATGGAGTTGCAAAAAGGAAGAATAGAACAATCATGGAAGCAGCAAGGGCAATGCTGCATGACCAGGATCTGCCTATGCATCTATGGGCAGAAGCAGCTAGAACAGCTGTATATGTGCAGAATAGAACACCCCACAAGATATTGGATAACAAGACACCAGAAGAGGTATTTTCTGGTAAGAAACCTGAAGTCAACCATCTCAGAATATTTGGTTGTCCAGTATACACTCATGTCCCAAAGGAAAAGAGGACTAAACTAGATCCTTCAGGAAAGAAGAGTATCTTTGTGGGTTACAGTGAAAGCTCAAAGGCTTATAGAATATACTTTCCAGGGTTCAAGAAGATTGATGTCAGCAAAGATGTAACATTTGATGAAAACTCAACTTTCATCAAATCAAGGAAGGCACCTATCGAAGTTTATGAAGAACCTAAGGAAACTAGATTTCAAGACACTACCATGACTGAAGCAGTTCCAGAAGTTGTTCGTGAGTTTGAAGATCCGCAAGAACCTGTAGATCCACCCCGTGAGAATAACTCTCACAAGAGGAAATCTGCATGGGCTAGAGAGCTCATTCAAGATGCAGAAAGATTTGGCATTCCAGAAGAAGAACACAGAGCAAAGAAGAGAACCAGATCACATACCAACTATGTTGCTTTAATTTGTGAAATTATGAACAAAGAGCCTTTCAGTTATGAAGAAGCAGCGGAAAAGAAAGAATGGAAGGATGCCATGGTTGAGGAATACCAATCAATAATGAAGAATGATGTTTGGGATGTTGTACCAAGACCTAAAGAGTCTGTTGTGACTTCTAAATGGATCTACAAAATCAAGCATGCTGCAGATGGCAGTGTAGAGAAATACAAAGCAAGATTCGTAGCTCGTGGCTTCTCTCAGAAAGAGGGAATAGATTATGAAGAAACTTTTGCACCTATACCTAGGCATACTTCCATCAGAATAGTACTTTCCTTGGCTGCAGCGATGAAATGGAAAATACACCAGATGGATGTCAAGACTGCTTTCTTGAATGGTGTAGTTGAAAAGGAAGTATATGTGGAGCATCCACTCAGTTTTGAAATACATGACAGGGAGTCATATGTGTGCAGATTGAAGAAAGCCTTGTATGGCTTGAAACAAGCTCCTAGAACTTGGTATGGTAGGATGGACAGTTTCCTATCTAGTTTGGGCTTCACCAAGAGTAAAGCGGATTCCAACTTTTATTACAAGGTTGAGGAAGGGAATCCTGTGATTCTACTCCTGTATGTGGATGAATTATTTGTAACAGGAGATGATATATTGATTGTAGATACTAAGAGAAAGCTTGCTGCCGAGTTTGATATGAAAGATTTGGGAATGATGCGTTATTTTCTAGGTATGGATGTGTGGCAGAGTACAGGTGGGATCTTCCTTAGTCAAGGGAAGTACACAATAGATATCCTGAAGAGATTCGAGATGATGGATTGCAAGGCCATGGCCACACCTATGGCATCGAATCTGAAGCTTCTATGTGATGCTTCATTTGAGCCGGTTGATGTCTCTATGTATCGTCAGATGATTGGGTCCTTGATGTGCCTAACGAACACGAGACCATATATTTGCTTTGCGGTGAACACATTGAGTCAGTTCCTGACAGACCGAGGAGTGTTCATCTGGTTGCTGTAAAGCATGTTCTGAGGTACCTGAAGGGTACAGTGGATTATGGGCTCAAGTATGAGGTGAATCAAAAGTTTAACCTGCATGGTTATGTTGATTCAGATTGGGCTGGTAGTGCTGCAGATAGGAAGAGCACATCTGGGTGCTGCTTCAGTATGGGATTAGGTGTGATCTCTTGGTTTAGCAGGAAGCAATCCTGTGTAGCACTGAGTACAGCTGAGGCAGAGTATGTTGCAGCATGTTCAGCTAGTTGTGAGGCAGTATGGCTATGGAAGCTACTGTCTGAATTATTTGATCTCTCGTTGGATTCTACTGGTATCTTCTGTGATAACCAGAGTTGTGTAAAGCTGTCTGAGAACCCAGTGTTTCATGACAGGTCAAAACACATAGAGATCAAATATCACTATATCAGGGATATGGTGCAGAGAGGAGCTGTGAAGCTCCTATATGTTGCGACGGATGAGCAGATTGCAGATGTGCTGACGAAGCCGCTAGCCAGGGTGAAGTTCGAGTACTTCAGAGAGAGGCTTGGTGTTCTTCGGATTGATGACACTTTGAGGAAGAAGTGATGGACACATTTGCTGAAGCCATTCCAAGCATGTTGGAAGGAGGATCCTTCACATGGCTGTGGATGTAAGCGATGGATGATGAGCATCAGGATGATGTTTTGGTTTCTGCCTTGTATGATCAGTTGGATCATTTTTATATGTATGTATGTATGCATCATGTTGGATGCTGGATATGATCAATTGGATTATTTATATGTATATGTATGTATGCATCATGTTGAATGCTGGATATGATCAGTTGGATCATTTATATGTATGTACACATCATGTTGGATGCCGGATATGATTGGTTGGATCATGTGTATGTATTTTGTATAAGCATCATGTTGGATGCTTGGACCATGTATCTGTATATGTATCAGGTGGATACATTGTGTGATCAGGTAGATCATGTATGTTGATATGTATCATGTATTTATATATGTATCAGGTGGATACACTGTGTGATTAGGTGGATCATGTATGATGATATGTATCAGGTAGATACATGGTATGCATCAGGTAGATGCATTGTATGATCATGGATGACAAGCTTCAGGATGTTGCTCCAGATGACATGCAGCAGGATGTTGCAGTGATGATGATCAGGATGATCATGTGTACATCAGGATGATGTATGGTGAGTATCATGTTGATACTCTATGGCCGTGGAATAGGTTGTGCATATAAGCATATAATTTGTCCCCTGGGAGATTTGCAGATAGTCTTTCGAGGTTTTGCCTACGGCATGTAATTTGTACCTTGGGATATCTGGCAAATGCTCTTTCGAGGTTTTGCTTGGGAGGACATATAATTTGTGCCCTGGGAGATCTGCAGATAGTCTTTTGAGGTTTTGCCTATGGCATGTAATTTGTGCCCTGGGATATCTGGCAGATGCTCTTTCGAGGTTTTGTCCTATGGCATGTAATTTGTGCCCTGGGAGATCCGATAGATTGAGCCGTGTGCTCGTAATCAGTCCTGGGATGCTCTTTCGAGGTTTTGCCATGACCACATGTAATTTATGCCCTGGGAGATCCGATAGGTTGAGCCTTGTGCTCGTAATCAGTCTTGGGATTCTCTTTTGAGGTTTTGTGGTGGGGTCACATGTAATAAGTCCTAGAGATCTGGACAGGATGAAAAAGGCCTCAGATGCTCTTTAGGGTTCTTGCTAGTCAAGAGACTCTTTTAAGGTTTTGTGATGCACGTAATAAGTCCTGAGATTTCCACAGTATGGCCAGTGATGATGAAGACCTGCAGGTGGTGGGCCTACATCCAGTATGAAAAAGGACTGGCTCTGTAGAACTTCCTATGACGAGTAGAGTCAGAGATTGGTTGAGATAGCAGCAGCAGTGACAATGATGATGACAATGCATCGATGACGATGATCCCGAGAAGAAGACTTGTATAGCAGATCTGTGTTGAGAAATACCTTCCTAGTTAAGAGGGAGTGTTGATGTATATGTAACTTCGGAATGTATTTCATTTATGTATTTCATATATATTTATTGTACCCTTATTAGAGATGTGTTATTCCTCTATAAGGAAGTGTCGTCATGTGGATTGATAAGTGTCGCAAGTGTGTGTACTTGCTGATGGGTTATTAGACCACCATGTGTGGGGTCGGCCCTGAAATATATATTATATATTACGGATGTACCTAGCTAGACAAGTTGGCCCCATAAGGTCACTAGGAAAACAGGTTAGTATAAATAGAGGTCAAGAGATCTCTATTTAGATCATTTAGAAAGTCATCTCTCTCTCACTCAGAAAGTGGCGCACTAGTGAGGAGGAGGATCATTTGCTTCTAGGAGACTATCTCAAGTGTATTTTGGTTGTACTTTGGTTGAGCCATTGCTCTCTCTATCTCTGAGGAAGTTGTGGGGTTTTTCACCTTAGGGTTTTCCCCATGGAAACTCTGTGTCTCTTGTCTCTCATGCTTTTGATTCTTGTGATGCTTGTCATGCTTATTGTGATTGTTATGCATTGATATACTGTATATGTTATTCTCTTAGTGAAGATCCTAGAGTATTGTGAATTAATGCTCAAAATTTAACACAAAGACCATATAGATTAAATCTACACTACAAAGAACGACTTAAGGCAGAACTCGATAAGATGCTCGTTGCAGGAATCATTGAGCTAGTTGAAGAATCTGAATGGATAAGCCCGATGGTCATCCAAGACAAGAAAACAAAGGGTGAGATCAGGATTTGCGTTGATCTCAGAAAGTTGAATGATGCCTCTATACATGATCCATTTCCTACACCTTTTACTCATGAAGTACTTGATAACATTGGAGGGAATGAAGCATACTCTTTTATTGATGGATTTTCAAGATACCATCAGATAAGAATTGATCCAGCAGACAGGAACAAGACCACTTTTGCCACAAAATGGGGTTTGTTCTAGTATACCATAATGCCTTTTGGCCTGAAGAACGCACCAGCCATATTTTCTAGGGTGGTGATCGCAGCATTTAAAGACTTCATCCACAAGTTTTTAGAAGTTTACTTTGATAATTGGACCATTTTTGGGTTACTGAAGAACCATGTTGCGAACCTCAGGATGATGCTAGAAAAATGCAGACAACATCATATTTCATCAAATTTAAAGAAATGTATTTTCTGTGTTCCGTATGGGATTCTGCTGGGACATATTATGTGTAAGCAAGGGTTGATGGTTGATCCAGCAAAAATATCAGTTATTGTAAACTTGCCTACACCAAATTCAGTTAAACAACTGCGCACTACACTGGGCCATACCGAATACTACAGAAAATTCATTAAGGGTTATGCACAGATAACCGCAGCAATGGAGAAGCTTTTAAGAAAGGATGCACCATTCATTTGGAATGAGAACTGTGAGAAAGGATTTGACACATAGAAAGAGAAAATGGTCACTGCACTGATCTTAGTCTTCCCAGACTGGGAGAAGCCATTTCACGTACATGTGGATGATTCCTGCATCGCATTGGGCGTTGTCCTTGCACAACTGGGAGAAGGAGGCATTAATCATCCCATTTCATTTTCGAGTAGAAAGCTATCATCGGCAGAAAAGAATTACACAACTACGGAGAGAGAAGGACTCGCAATGGTATATGCATTACAGAAATTCAGGCACTATTTGCTTGGTGCACACTTTTCAATGTTTACATACCATTCTGCATTAAAATACCTAGTCAATAAGCCAGTGTTAGGGGGGCGAATATGCAGATGGCTATTACTATTCCAAGAGTATGATTTTGAAATAGTCGTTAAACCAGGTGGATTAAATTTAGGACCTGATCATCTATCAAGGATTGAGTCAGGAGAGGAACCTATGAATCTAGAAGACAATCTGCCTGATGCATAGTTGTTCTCTATACAGGTAGCCGATGAATATTATCAAGACATAATCAATTTCTTAACTACTAGGTTCACACCTACAGAATTCACTACACAGCAAAAGAAACAACTGGTAGTGCGAGCCACAGACTGCACCATTATCGCAGGACAACTCTACAAGTTAGGACATGAAAAAGTGCTGCAAAGATGTGTAATAGAACATGAGAAGCCATTTATATTAGCTGATGCACATTCAGGAGTTGCAAGTCGTCATTATGCAGGAAGGGCTACTGCGCAGAAGATATTGCGCACAGGACTATGGTGGCCTACTGTCACGTCCCCTCCCATCATCCCAATGTAGGGGAGAGAACATGACCAAACATACGGGCTTAGTTCTAAAATCTCCGCCCCATACATTACTCAATAATGCATGATAATCAAAATCTTAATGTGTGTATGTTCAAATTAACTGAGCACAGCGGAATTAACTCATATTTGCACACACACAAATAGTAATGCATAACATATATATATCACAGCAGAAGATGATTCAACATGTAGAGACTCAATCTCGTTCCAAAGCCATGCATAAATCCCATATTAAGATAATCATTTCATTTCATTAAACATGGACAATTAACATACTGCAAAACACAAAATGCATATAATTCATAACACAGAGAATACTTATCTTGAAATGAAAACGTTCAAGCAACTGGCTACATGAGAGCAACGTTCCACCCAACCATAGATCTCTGTCCAGCCTATATTCTTTCAGCTGAGAAATCACCCCCAAGCTGGGCTGTGTATCCACTAAGGAGGAACTAGACAGGCTCACTCACAGCCATGGATTCACTCAAACGGTCATGCTAAGCCAGCCCCCAGCTGGGTTTATCAAGCATGCAATAAGGAAATGATGATGATGCTAAGCCAATGAGCTCAATCACAGAGCTACAGACATCTCAAGATAATTTCAAGCAATCCCATCCTCCGTTCAAACATCCACACTTGGATTTCTCACCATTCTGGCAACAAATAACTCAATCCCGTCACTGGGTTTCTGGGCTATCAAAACTGGGTTTTCCAATGGATTTCAGGGTAGCTAATGCTCCCAAATTCACCCCAAGTTTCATACCTATGGATCCCCCATTGGATTTCACTATCAAATACCAATTCTGGGCGTTTATGGCTCTTCAAAACGTGGGTTCTTTCACAGTTGCGATTTCTGTTTTTTTTTTCACTGCTGGGAATTCGTTTTTGGATGAAAATGATGCTGGTAACTTCCACAATGGAATGGGGATGAGGGAGAAGAAACTCCCATGAGGTAGAGTGGCTTGTGGTACAAGAAAACAGAGCCCATACTCTGCCATACAAATTTCTAGGCTACCCATGCTCCATTGAATCCATGGACTGAATTCTTCAACCACTTCCTTACAACAGAAATAAATGTCAACAAGGTAAGTCAAATGGGTTCTCAAGGTGACATATGGCGGCCTATGGTTCAATCCCACAACCCCCTCACCACTCCCTAGTGGATACACATGGCCCCTTCTCATTCGTTGCCTCCATAGTTAGTTTTGGTATTTTATTGCATGATGTTTATTTACATCATTTTTACAATGTTCCATGGCTAACTAACACATGGGAAACATAATGTCTAATACTTGCCTTTCAATAAAATTCGAGCTTCCACTAGCGGGGCCTTGGCCTTGAGTTCCACACTAGGAAAACATATATCATATGTATACAACATTTACATTAAAAGATAACATATCCTAAGGGTCAAAATGGGGTATTACAATCCCTTCCCCTTTAGAATAACACCGTCCTCGGTGTTCCAAGACTTGGGAATACATATACAATTTACACATGTCCAAAATTTCAAAAACTTTGCGGGTCTACCTTGCATTTTATCCTTTACTGTGAACTTTCAGGACCAAGTCCCTTGACTTCCATGAACTTCTCCCGCTGGTTCTGGTCTTTCAGCTCATCCACAAGTCTAAAAACTTTATGGCTGCTACCCTCTTGATGTTCCCTTGTTGGGCAGTTGCGAAGGCAATGATGTCCTCCACATTTCCAACATTTCACTGCCTGCTTCATCTTTACCTACTCAATTCCCTTTGAGTCTTCATGCCTGGAACATTTCTTAATGGACCGATTGGACGAATGCCTCATCATTGATCCACTTTCTTTTCCCTTACTTATTGCTCTCATAATGCTTTTTACCTCTCTTTGTAGACCAATAGAGTTCTGCAAAACCTTGTGGTTCATCTCATTCTGCCTCTTCTATACCTTGAGCATCTCTCCAAGATTTTCTTGGGTCTTGTAAATTGTTTGAAGAAGACTTTCATCCAATTCCAACAGCCTATGGTTTGCTGCCATGGTCATTGTGCACAGCTGGTTCTCACTTGGCTCACAAGCAGCACTTGCTCATAACAACTGCAGCCAATTGATTTAATTTCCACCTATGAAATTCATCAGGATCGCAGACACATTCATACATTAAAGCCAGCACATTGATCTTTCAAACACATTTTGCCAATAATTCCCATCAAGATGAAAGCAATTGCAATGAGGCACACGATCAATATGATGATGAACATTATATCTTCAGAATACAGATTACAGACTCAAAGGTGGATCGGCTTCGGACAGCGAAGCTCGTCACCACAACTCAATGCCTTGGTACAATGTTATGGGTCTGTTGAGATTTCGCTACTTCCCGAAGGCATGTAGTTACTTTCAGGATCCTGGGAGTCCCATAATATACCAACTAGCAAACCCTTACAAGACTCTTTTATACAGAAGCGGGCTTTCGGCTTTCTGATGCAGTGTTATACCATTACAGGCAACCTGCAGAGCATATTACCTCGGCTCTCACACACCTACAGACCTGTCGAGCGGACTACTTGCTCAGACGACTCCTAGACTTGCAGAGCGGACTACTTGCTCATGCGACTCGCTATGCTTCAAATGAACCCAAGGCTCTTTATTTATAGCCCTTGAACCGGTGAACCGGTAATCCAAAACCTACATTAAGCAGTCAAAAAGTAAGATTCCGGGGCATAGTGGGGACTACCACTATGTTATCTCGTCCCTTGGAGGCTCGGCCATGTGGGGACCCTGTTAACACCTAAAAAGTGCTCACTAGCTCATCCCCCTATTCACATGACCCATTTGCCCACTTTTTCACCATCTGAGCCTCTGAAACCAACAAAAGGTCACCAAAAGACCTTGGTACACCCCTTTTTCCATTAAAAAAGATTATTTTTCCAAGAAAATCATAAAAAACCCTCAAAAAGGGTCCAAATTCCCAAAAATATTAAAAAGGGAATTAAAATATTATTTTTATTCAAAAAAGGAAAAAGGAGGGAAAATTACCTAAACCATGTTGGTCAATACC
Organism: Larix kaempferi; assembly: GCA_027924585.1. Taxonomy (NCBI): domain Eukaryota; kingdom Viridiplantae; phylum Streptophyta; class Pinopsida; order Pinales; family Pinaceae; genus Larix; species Larix kaempferi. The sequence goes on from BSBM01000456.1 coordinate 15,394,132, forward strand.
ATTGGTTTCCACAAAACCACAAATGGTATTCCTCACCACCAAAACCTATAAAAAGGTGGTAGGGGCTCCTCATTTCACATCCTTCCATTATCTCATCCTTATGCTGCTGAAATCTCCCCTGAGCACTTTTAGCCATTGAAGCAACCTTGGAGAAAGAGACCTATTGGAGTTTGGAGCTACTCATCTTGGGAGTTGCTCAACATCAACCTTCACCATTGAAGGTAATATCGCAAGCACTTGCTTGCCCCCCACTTTTCAATACAAAATTTATTTCTTATGTTTCTTGTTCTTGATTTTTGAAATATTTAAATTATTTGCTTAGATTCTTGCTTAGATCCATGAAAAGTATTGTTTATTTAGTTTATTGTTTTTATTTCTATTGAAACTGCTACTACTAGTTAGTAGGTGCCCATAGCACTAAGCTTGGTTGCAAAACCGAGCCAACAGTTTTTGGCGACTCCGCTTTGGTTTGAACTTTAGATCTCTAGCTTTGCCATTAAATCTTAGTTTTTATGAGTTTTTAACCATTAGATCCATAGATCTGCCATCTTAGACAGCAGATCCATTGCTGTTCTGAGATTTGGCCCCAAAAAACAGCCCTAAATTTTAAATTTTCGAGTTCGTTTCTCGTTTTCCGTGCACGGCTTCCGCCTCGCGGCTTTTTTCCAGACAGTCGCGCGGTCCATCGCGACTTTTCTGCATTTTTCCGCGCGGTCCATCGCGCCCTTTTTCCAGACAGTCGCGCGGTCCATCGCGACTTTTCTGTGTTTTTCCGCGCTGCACATCGCGACTGTGCGCCCAAAACCTGCGCGGTCCATCGCGACTGTGCGCCCAAAACCTGCGCGGTCCATCGCGACTGTGCGCCCAAAACCTGCGCGGTCCATCGCGACTGTGCGCCCAAAACCTGCGCGGTCCATCGCGACTGTGCGCCCAAAACCTGCGCGGTCCATCGCGACTGTGCGTCCAAAACCCGCGCGGTCCATCGCGACTGTTCGGCCAAAACCCGCGCGGCCCATCGCGGCTGTTCGTCCAAAACCCGCGCGGCTGAATTTTTTCATTCGGCCATCCCGATTTTGAAAAATATTTTTTTACTGTACTTTCTGCCCATAGCACATTTTTTACAGTATCAAATTCTGCATATTTTCCAGATTTAGAAATTTTTTTTTTACTATTTAAAAGTGCATACATAGAAATCTTTTTAAAAATTTTCAAGAAAGTGAAAGAAAGATTCATTTTGCATTCTTTATCTAGATTCAAATTTTTTCTTGTTTACTTCTTTAGAATCTTGCCCTTAGCAAATTTTATTGAAACGAAGAAATCCATTTATTTTTTTTTTAGAAGTTTATTATTTGCTTTCATAAATCCAAAAAATCCATTATGTTTTGAGTTATTTTTGAAAAAGCAAATTAATTTCTTTTAGTGAAAAAAGTCTTAAATATTTGCTTATTATTTTTCGAAAAGTCCTTTATTTTTTGAAAAATCTCCCTTAAAGCATTTAATTTTTTCAAGTTCAGTTTACAACACCTCACGTGCACTCACACGATCACTTAAATTGAACTAAGACTTAAAACTTACCCTAATTTGAACACACTCTTAACCCCACTTGGGGAACACGAAAAGAATTCTTGTAGCTAGGTAGTATTGGGGGGATAGGTGTTCCAATAACACCCCTCAGTTCATACATCTGAGACATAGAAGTTGTCCAATTAGGGAGCTAAAATCTCTTAGTACTTTTTGGCGCGGTCACAACCGGTTTGTGGGAAGGCCTCTCCCCTAGGAGGGTTGAAGTCGCGAGGATGGTTCCGGAAGCCTGAGTGGGATACCGAAACCCATTCAGTAACCGAAGGGCTACCATTCGCAGTTCTCGGGATATCCCTGTATTGGGATATTGCGATCAAAGGACCAAACGGCAGATTTACCTTTTCTCGACGCGTCATGAACGGAGTATCCTAGTAGCCTGTCTTTTTAGGATTGATTACCCGGTGTCCCTCCCGGTAGGGGGATATCTAGCCGTTGTCTCTACATTCATATTGTCTGACTTGGATTTCATCACCTTGCAGGGGATATCGTCTGTTTGAGTCACAATACTTTTAGATTAGGTGTTTGCATGATCTTTACCACCTTTTGAGTCTAGTTACACCTATTTTTTCTAGGAGCCGCTTGCATATTGGTATTCTGACCGGTTGTTGCATTCCTCCACTTATTGTAGCACAGCTGCTAGAATAAGTGCATTTTTTGAGGATCGATTTTTTGGCCTGTGAGCCTTTTTTTTTTTTTTTTTTTTTTTTTTTTTTTTTTTTTCACTCCCCTTTTTGCACCCTTGGTTGCATTAGGGTTTTGAGTCTTTTACATACATATATCACCACCTGATACTTAAAACAATATTTTATATAAAAAACATATTCTCACCATTGAGAATTCTAGACGTTCTCGTCGTCTACAGGGCGAACTCCCAGAGTTTAGTCCACTTGGCTCTCCACGTCACGGACGCAGAGCATTATCCCTTGATTCGACACATCGTCGATCATCTAGACGGTCATCCGATTCTGACATACCCCACTTCACCTTTGATTTGGAGGTAGAATCCGAAAACCCCACAGAGTTACCACCGACCACAATTATGTCTGGAACACCAGATGATCCACAATTTACATTAACCATAGGTCAGACATCCGCAAACCCTTCTGCGGGAGTACCATCCATGGCAACATCCACCCCCTTGGGTATGCCCAATATGGGTACCACTCCACATTCAGGAATGCCTAGCACAGGGCCACCACCTGTCATGGGCATGCCCAACATCGGGGTCATACCCCCTTCGGTTTCCACAAACCCTATCCCAGGAATCCCTAGTGCGATTCCTAACCCAAGTGTAACCCATGTTGCACTTGGGAATTCTATCCCAGGAATCCCTAGTGCGATTCCTAACCCAAGTGTAACCCATGTTGCACTCGGTAGTGCTATACCAGGAATCCCTAGTGCGATTCCTAACCCAAGTGTAACCCAGGTTGCACTTGGGAGTGCTAACCCATATCAGGCCACACCTTTTGGAGGGAACATACCCTCCATACCTAGCATACCTATAGGCGCTACTGGACCCCTACACCATACCACAATGGCTAGGCAGGTCCCGGTTCCGGTCACTACATCCGCTAGTCTACCATACATGGCAAGTCTCAACCTGCCAGATTTAGCTAGGCTCACAAACGACCCCATCAGGCATGACCCTGCTTGGCCCCACATGCCCACTAAGCTTCCCTCTGACATCCCTAAGTTTGAGGGAAAGGCCGGAGAAGACCCCCAGAACCACATCATGTCTTTCCACTTATGGTGTTCCTCCAACTCCATAGTGGACGACTCTATCCGCCTCCGTTTATTACAGCGCACCTTCACTGGCTCTGCAGCCAAATGGTATATCGAGCAACCCCACGGGACGCATTCCTCATTTACCTCCCTTGCCTCGACCTTCCTGCAGTTCTTTCAGCTACCGGTCCGCTATGATGCGGGCGTCGAGATCCTACTGTCTTGCAGACAGAACACGGCCACGCACATCACTGACCATATCCATGATTGGCGTCGGCGCCGAAGCCTATGCAAGATCAAATTAGACGACCGAATCTTTTTAGACTGGTTCCTTAAATCCCTCCTTCCCCTCATTGCGAAGGATGTAGCTTCTGAAAGACCCCAGTCTGAAGAGGAGGCCATCCTTAAGGCCCAACAGTTTGACCTTATCTATGCCCAGTCAGGATACCTATACACCATCATACCTGACGCCCCACGAGGCGACTCTGCACGCGGTGACACACCGGGGGCATCACATGCCGCTGATGGCATTATTGGCCAAATTACACCGCAAGCAAAACCTTTCAGTATAGTGAGCACCATGCCCGCCCCAGACCTTTCTAGGGCTACATCCAGTTCCGGAGCGACAACTTCTTATGCTCCAATAAACCAGACCCATCATGTTCATGGACCCTCTTGTCCACAACATTGTTATGGCCAAGCGCCATCAGCATATGTACCTCCTACATACTATGCTCAACCTACGGTACAAAACCCCATGCAGTTTCCACAACAGCCCATGCATTACCCACAACCGGTTGCACCGGCTAACCTCACACCTCCACCAGCGCAGGGGTACCAACAACCCCAACAGGCAACTGGACCACCTCCAGCTCCACCTGCATACTATCCACCGCAACCTGCTCCCGCACCTGCGGCTCCTCAGAATCCCCCCAATGCTCAAGGGCATGTGTACGCACAACAACAGCAGCCCCAATATCAAAATAACCAACGCAACCAGGGTGGACAACCCAACCGCGGAAGAGGACGCAACCGTGGAAACAATCAAAACCGCAACCAAGCTCCACAGCCTACCCAGCCCCCGCAAAACAATAACGCGGCGCCCGCTCATCAGAATCCTGATCGGCCACCTAAGCAACCTAAAAATGCTAATTTACGGACAAACCATCCTTGTTCCATTTGCGGTGTCTATGGACACTATACCCACGCTTGCCCACATCTCGAGCGAGCTCGACAACTATGGACAAATGACGCCCATCGTCAAGGGCAGGCGGCTCCTCAGCCACCACCCAACCCCCCACCACCTCCACAACAACCTCTGGTTCTCCAAAACCCCTTTCCAACACAAGGAGTGGTAAACACCCAGCCGTTAGCCCCCCAACAGGGCAACGTGCAACCACAACAAATAACTTACACAGCTCCTGATCAACCCATGTTTGATTCAGGTACCCACCACTTATTGATGATATCCACCGCTGACGTCAATGTCCAAACCCGTCGAAATCAATACGGACCGACTTCTGAAGCCCCCCCCGCCGAAAAGGATACCACTGCTAATCCCACTGATCAGACATTGCGTATACCTCAGGTTCCACTCGATGGCGCTTCTAAAGCACCTCGCTTCCCCCTTCGCCGAATCAACAACAACCCCAATGCACGAGCTGCATCCAATTACAACATCGTAGATGACTTAGCTCAATCGCCCGCAGCCATGTCTGCGTTAGAAGTCTTAAAAACCTGTCCTTCTCAGCGCAAGACTTTACTTTCCGCCATTGGGGCTATTGACCCAAATGATTCGAACTTGATGACCTTTGACTTAGACCAATCTGAACCACGGCTGCCTTCTACCATAGCAGTCCAAGTTTCCGTTTCTATTCGGAATCTTGTCATCCATCGATGTATCATCGACGAGGGTGCCTCCACATGCGTCATGTCCACTTTTGTTTGGCAAAAGTTGGGCTCCCCTGCTCTCCAGCAATCCACCACTGCATTGCGGGCCTACGACGGCCGGTCAGCTCAACCTCACGGTTTATTACCCAAGGTACCCGTCCAATTAGGTGGGAAGACCGTGCTCATCGACATAGAGGTCATTAACGCCCAACTAGACTATAACCTTTTACTTGGCCGCAGTTACATGTATGCCATGAAAGCGGTCGCCTCCTCCGTCTTCCGCACCATGATGTTCCCCCATGAGGGCCGCGTGGTCAAAATTGACCAACTCACCTACTATGACCCCAACGCCCCTGCAGCACCGGAGAATGTTCTCCCCATGATTGAACAACCCGCTTCTAGTGCAGTTACCTCCTTTGTGTCTTCTGTGGCACCCGGACTGTATTCGGATACACCAATGACCTCTACATTCCAGGCCATCCCACCACCGTCACCGGAGACCCAGGTCGCAAATCTCTGTACTCTTTCACAGAATACACAAACATCCGGTAGTCAACCACCATTGATCCCCAGTCACATTGGTGTTACACCCATCCACACCATCCCCTTTCTATTTCCTCCTTCGGGTGTAGTAAGCGCCCCGGTTATGGCTACCCTTAGTCTCCCCGGGTTAACATTGGGATTACCCGTGTGGTATATTACGCCTCCCGTTCCTCCACTGACACCAAATGTCATCCTGCAACCGGTGCAACCCATTGTTACTTCTACCCAACCACCTCCCGGTATCAATACTCCTTCGTCATCGACGAACCCCCCTCCATTCATCAGGCCTACTGGGGGCAGAGGCCCACAACCATACACTCCGGTACCCCCACCCATGGCGGTTAAACCCCCACCGGTGTTTCGAGCTCCCCCTAAATGCTCGTTGTGCGATGAGATAGGCCATCCAACTCATCAATGCCCACAGTTACCATCTCTCCAAGAGCATATGAATATGTTGGACGATGACGCCGGCATCCCAGTCGTTAGACTTGAGCCACCTCCTCAGCCTCGCGACAGATCTCTGCGCACCAACCATCCTTGTGCCATATGCAGTGTTTACGGCCACTACTCTCACCATTGTCCGGATCTACCTGACTATAGAGCAGCTCTCTACGAGATGAACAATTTGGACCTTGAGACGGCACCCCCTACTATCGAGGAGATCTACCCTCCCCCATCATCCTCATCCGGAGAGATTAACACCATCTACATGATCTCTTCGACTACCACTACCTCATCGCTCGATTTGACCACTCAAAGCTCCCGCAATGAAGAAGAGGTTCTCGAGACTCCTACTACCTTTGATTATCCCGGGGAAGACATGCACCATCGTCCATACTTCCTCCTGGAAGAGACTTCATCCACCACCGCTACCCAATCCGCGGTTGAGTCCAAAGATTTCCTTCCTACTAAAATCGACTGGTTAACGGATCCCATGGCCGATATTTCTCCCGTCATCCACATTGACATCTCTGACCCACTTGGTGCCCTTCATACCATCACATTAGGAACCTCCCACAGTGAGCATGAGATCGGAGAATACCAACAACTCTTCCAAGAATTCACTGATGTCTTTACTTGGTCAGATACCGAAATGCCTGGCCTTGACCCCGCCATTTATACGATCTCCACTGGATACCCCTCTGTCCGGTCGGCCCCTTCCATTGATCCCTTTGACACACAGGTTCAACCCTTTCAAATCGACCAGGAAACCACATGTACACAACATGGGGGCAGGCCCAAAACCTTGCCTACTCATCATCATCGTGATCCTCGTCAGCGATACTGGGGGCATCCACCCCACAAAGGGAATCCCCCATCATCATATCATCACTTCAGTATGCCACCACGACCCACAGCCTCATGGTATAACACCCCGCCAGCAGTTGCTCAATGCCCTATTGATCTCTCCCTGAGACAACATCTGCACCACATTGACACCTCTGAGTTAGGGGGCATAATAGATTACCTCGACCCCGGGATAGGGGGCATGATCAATCATTTTGAACCTTCCCCATCATCTCTATCTCAACACCTCAATGAGCCCACCGTTCAAACCAACACACATGTGATCCACAATCACAAACCCCATGCACATAGCATGGGGGCAGGTCATTAACCCTGCTCACTTTTTCATATTCGTGATCTCAACCATTTTTGAGGTCATGTGTCACTTGTATATTTCAGTTGACTTGATACACCTAGTATTTTGCCCCCATGGGTCATCATTTCTCCCCACCACTGCATCCTTCGCTTGGTGGGATCACCTTTATTTGTAGCCATTTTTTAAACCTAGTTCTTTCCTTTAACCATTCCGGAGTCCTTATGACCTCCGTTTTTCGCACCATTTGCACTGCCGGATTCATATTTCCGTGCCCGTGATGATGCTTGAGATCATTTCTCGCTCTCACCAGGACCAATATCAACATTGTGTCCCGACACCTTGTCGCCCCAGTTTGCGTACCACTTCGGCTGCTCTCCATTTTTGATATATTTGATATCATCGGATTCATTTTTCCGCGCTCGTGATGATGCTTGAGATCATTTCTCGCTCTCACCTTTAGATTTTCCGGGCGTTTGTTCCACGCCCCCTCGTCACCTCGGTTTGCGTGCCACATCGGCCAGTCTCCGTTTTCGACGTACCTTATATCGCCGGATTCAGTTTTCCGCGCTCGTGATGATGCTAGAGATCATTTCTCGCTCTCACCTTTATATTTTTCGGGCATCTTTTCCACGCCCCCCTCGTCACCTTGGTTAGCGTGCCACATCGGCCGTTCTCCTTTTTCGACAATCCTTATGTCACCGGATCCAGTTTTCCGCACTGATGACGATGCTTGAGACCTTTTCTCGCCCTCATCAATCCATTTTTTGTTCGGTATAATTTTATCCCTTTTTCGGGCCGAGCAACCCCTTTTTACGAAAAAGGCACTTAGGGAGTTTCTGTTAAGCTCTTTTCTGACTCCTAAAACAATGAAAAGATCGCCGAGCAATCTTGCTTCCTTTCATGCTCGATAAACGTATCTGAAAGGGCGTCTACCTGGTATAAGTTTACCCCTTTTCCGGACCTCATAGACTAATTACGAAAAAGGTATACTCTAGTCACATCGGCTAGAAGAGTTCTCCATCCGCATCATTTTATCCTTTTTCGGGCCTTGGAGACTAAACTTACGAAAAAGAAACACCAACAGAGTCCACTTACCGTTTTCAGACTCTCTAAACATGAAAGCAACCATGAGCATACGCCGTCCTGGGCTCACAAAATCCACAGGACCGTACCATTTCAGAGCACACTTTTATCCCTTCTTGGAGCTCATTAAAACTACGAAGAAGGAATCAATGGTGCCTCTTGGCGCCACAACAGATCATATCTACTCACATAGCAGCTTCCCCATTCTGGTCGCCTTTGTTCAGAGTATTCTGCAGTATGTCACCCGGAAACTCCCTCGACAGCTACCATCAGCTTCACCCCCCCAGAGTCAGTACATACCCTTCAGTCCCTAAAAGATGATCCCCACACCTACAAGTCAGTTCCCTACGCTGCCAGGTCAACCATGTCATCATGCTCTGAACAAAGGAAGTTTGAGTCTACCCATTTTTTGACCCAGTTATTTCCCATCCCCACAAGTATGTCAGTCCTACCAGCAGTACTACATCACTTCAGTTTACACCTCGCGCTCCCAGCAAGGAAACATCATTGCCTTGTTAGTTGCTGGTCTCCCTCTGTCGACGACAACCACATTGATTCCAGAGGATAGACCTAGAGGTCCCTGTGTCTTGGACTCATTACCATTTATGATGAGTGCCTACGAATCATTTCGAGAGGAATCCTCAGTGCCTCTCCGAATGGTTGTTTCTCACATGCTCGACTTCAACACCTTGATCGCATCGTTGAGACTCGCACAGGGTATTGGTCCGTTCAGTTATTAGTCGAAGACCCCGGATACCACCTGACTCCTCCACATTTGAGAGTCTACCTATGGATACAACCAGTTACATTTTTTCTAGAGATATCCGGGTTGCGTATGGCGACAGTATTCAGATGTACCCCAGTTTTATACTCCCTTGAGTATACAGTTACATTATTTCTCAGAGATGACTCATAGTCTTTGAGTCCCTACAGATGTTGGACACCTTCAGTTTCAACAGTTCCACAGTTATTCCAGTGTATCAGTTATTGAGATCAGTCATGATCATGAGTATATCCCACAATAATGTCCCCTCTGGACCATTATGATGTACCAGTATATTTCTTTACGTATTAGATCCCCCTTCTTGGGACTAATTGTTTTGTATATGTCTTGATACGAGCATGGGAATGCCCGCCTCGTCCTTTATCAGAGATTATACCTCATTCATATTGAGGCAATGTAATATTTTTTGTTTTTGCAACTTCCAAGGGCCGTGGCTCCAGTCTCCAACGGTCTCTTCTCTCCCCTAAAACCCAGAAAAAGGACAAAAGAACTATGATGTCTATCGGCCATACGATGAGCTCCTGCCCTCACACATCAGGGGGCAATCTGTTAACACCTAAAAAGTGCTCACTAGCTCATCCCCCTATTCACATGACCCATTTGCCCACTTTTTCACCATCTGAGCCTCTGAAACCAACAAAAGGTCACCAAAAGACCTTGGTACACCCCTTTTTCCATTAAAAAAGATTATTTTTCCAAGAAAATCATAAAAAACCCTCAAAAAGGGTCCAAATTCCCAAAAATATTAAAAAGGGAATTAAAATATTATTTGTATTCAAAAAAGGAAAAAGGAGGGAAAATTACCTAAACCATGTTGGTCAATACCATTGGTTTCCACAAAACCACAAATGGTATTCCTCACCACCAAAACCTATAAAAAGGTGGTAGGGGCTCCTCATTTCACATCCTTCCATTATCTCATCCTTATGCTGCTGAAATCTCCCATGAGCACTTTTAGCCATTGAAGCAACCTTGGAGAAAGAGACCTATTGGAGTTTGGAGCTACTCATCTTGGGAGTTGCTCAACATCAACCTTCACCATTGGAGGTAATATCGCAAGCACTTGCTTGCCCCCCACTTTTCAATACAAAATTTATTTCTTATGTTTCTTGTTCTTGATTTTGAAATATTTACATTATTTGCTTAGATTCTTGTTTAGATCCATGAAAAGTATTGTTTATTTAGTTTATGATTTTTATTTCTATTGAAACTGCTACTACTAGTTAGTAGGTGCCCATAGCACTAAGCCTGGTTGCAAAACCGAGCCAACAGACCCGGAGAATCTTGTCCGACAAACTCATGACTCAGACATGACTCAGACGTAAAGTAAAGGCTATTGGTCGACAAAGCTGGGCCGCTATTACATCAATCTTATTACAAAGCATCTCGGTACAAAAAGTAAACCGAGGGAATCCAAAGAAAACTTTCGGCTACCATGGCCGACAAAACTAAGTGGGTTGGCCCACCAACGGCTTCCACTAAATATGTACAGAATCAAATCACGGACCAAGCATGCTTCATTCCCGTAAGATACGGGTCAATTATGGAGTATCATATCCTGATCCACATACGCACACTGTCGTGTCACCAGGTCCAGGTACCCCGCCACAAACACAGTCAAGACAACCTTGGGCATTTAGTTCTTCTTCAAGCTCGCGTCTTGCCAATTCTTCCTCTATATAATTTGGCTGGGATTCAGTATACTGCCAATATTCATACTGATTATTAGGGAATTCTTCATTCATATCTGGATATAAAAGTTCTCCAAAGCATTGTTCTACATCAGAACCATGGAGATACTCATTAGGACCATAGACAAATTCAGAAGCGAATTGAGATTCAACCCTATAATTTAGTGGTAGGGTTCTTCTATGGACTTTTGTATCCAGTCTCTTGCCATCTTTATCCCTTTTTATAAACTTTTGGGTGACTGTCACACAGTGTTCCAACGGAGTATATCTACCCCCATGATGTCTCAGCTTGAACTTAAACCACTGATGTACCTGGTCAGCGGCTTGCATATCAGCCTCAAGATGGAGAATGAAATTAGCTTTTCTTTCTACCCATGCATTTCTTGGGCAGAACTTTTCCAGAAAGACTTGAGTCCAACCTGACCACTTTCTCATCTTTAAATTAGCAGGATCAGCACAAATGATAATTGCAGTCTGTTCCCTGCAAAACTGGAGGATCAAGTTGTATGATGTCCATGTCAGATCTCCTTGGCCAAGATCGACATACCAGATTTCACCTTCTGCTTCCATATTCTGGTCTATCCAAACTTCTTCGCATCTAGCTAATTTTTCTCTTGCATTCTGTAATCCTCTGAAAGCACCCTTTTCCCATCTTTCAAGAATTTTGAACTTACAGGGATTCTCTTGAATTTGCTTGATCAGAGTGAGGCTTAAAAACTTTTCTGCTTCCTTGATATCAGCATAATCAAGCAGTTGCTGACGTTCTTCCTGAGAGATATCCTTATCCCAAGGAGCTAAGAACAAGGATTCTGGAGGAGCTCTGAGAGCTTCTTCTTCTTCCTGGAATGGAGCTTTGCTTTTGTAGTTAACCATATTGTCACTCATGTATCTTTTATTGTGTCCTGGACCAGAACCAGAACTACTAGCAGCATTAGCAGAAAACATGTTCAAACTTGGAGAAGAGACCTGTACATTCTCACGAGTCAACATGTCAGCAAGACAGTTTAAGTAACCTGGTTTATATACAATGTCATAATCAAAATTACTGAGCCATATAAACCATTTTAATATTCTGCTACTATTCTCTGCCATCAAACTTTCATTCTTAAAGATGCCGGGCATAATCTTTAAATCTGTTCTAATAGTAAACCGAACAGGATTTAAGTACAGAATGAAATGATTAACAGTTTTCTTAACCGCCAAAATCTCTTTATGGCTGCTAGGATAATTTAATTCAGCTCCTTTGAATGAACCAGATGCATACCCACAGATTCTTGCTTTATCATCAATTTCTTCAATCAAAACACCACCCCATGTGGTATTGGAAGCATCTGTTTCTATTATTAATTTTCCAGTTCCTTGAGGAAGAGACAAGGCTGGAAGATGCTTAACTTTAGCTTTTATACGCTGGACAGCTAAAGTCATTTGATCAGACCAAGGGATTGGCTTTTTCTTTAATCTCTGTTGTAAACAGTGGATATCTGCAGCCTGGCCTTGATAAAAGGGTCTGATATAATTTAAGCATCCTAGGAATCTTTGTAACTGGGTTTTCTCAGTTATTTTGTCAGGAAAATGATCAAAAGATTGGAGCACATGTTGCTGCAAGATTACCTGACCTGCTTTAATATGAAGACCCAGAAATTCAATCTCAGTCTTACCTATCTCCATTTTACTTTCAGATAAGACCAAACCATGCTGATAAACCAAATCATAGAACTGCTGTAAATGCTTTAAATGTTCCTGGAGATTTTTAGAACATATAAGAATATCATCAATAAAAACAGCTAACCAAGGGATATCTCTGAAGATATCTTCCATCCTCTTTTGGAATTCAGAAGGAGCATTATTGATACCGAATGGTAACACTTTCCATTGATACTGTCCATGAGGAACAACAAAAGCTGTTTTGTACCTGTCTTTTTTCTCTATCCCTATCTGATAAAAACCAGATTTCAAATCAAATTTACTAAAGACAGTACAACCATTGATTTTCTGCAAAAGACTAGCTTTATCAGGCAATGGATACCTGATCTTTTGGAGAACTGTATTAAGAGGTTTAAAGTTAACAACCAACCTTGGTTTACCTCTTTTCTGTTCACTGTGCTTATTAACGACAAAAGCTCGACAAGCCCACGGGCTTTTGGATGGTTCAATCAATCCTTTGTCTAGGAGCTCTTTGATTTCTTTTGAACAGAATTCTCTCTCACTGGGGCTCATGAGTCTTGCAGATGCTTTCATTGGTTTTATCTGCTGTAGAGGATCAAAAGGAAGAGAGACAAAATATTTTTCCCTTGTCCAGAAAGCATTTGGACTTTCAGAACAGCAATTCTTTTTTAGCCTTTCAGTTATACCCTCTAGATATTTCTCAGCATTGACTTGAGCAAAAGACATACATCTTTCCATTTTATCAAGAGAGACTTTAGGCTGACTCTTTGGGTTATTGGAGATTGATTTACAACGCGGAGTAAAAGTATAACTAAGAGGTATATTTACAGACTTATTATTGACTGTACAAGAAAACTTCATTTCTTTTGTATCAAAAGCAAAAGGACTAACTGTGACCAAAAATTCAGAACCTAGAACACAGTCTTCTTTCAAATGTTCAAATCTAAAAAGGGAAATTGAACTCATCTTAGAGGATAAAGACACTGGGAAATCCTTTACTTTACCAGTCAGATGAACAGGAGATCCTTGTATTGCAGAGCCATATTCTTGTGTTTTCTCCCAATAAAATTCTGGAATAGTATTTCCTTTAGCCAGGTTAAACTGACAACCAGAATCAATTAAACACTGTATTGGGTAGGCTTTAAATTCAGAAGGACAAAAGATAAGAGTAATAAATAATTTAGGACCTGAAACAGCTCCTAAAAGACTTATACTTTGGGATTTCGGTGATGGTGAATGGTCAGGGGTTTTTTCAGGATATTCTTCTTCTGGGTTATCATCATCCTTTGTTCCACAAACCCTCTCAATTTCATTGGACAATTCATCCTCTGAAGATTGATCCTTTTCTAGTAACACAATGGCAAGTGCATTCTTTATTTCTTCAGCTTCTTTCACCAACTTTCTTATTTCATCCTGTTTTGCTTTAAGCTTTACTCGAAGCAACCTTTCTCTATCTGTCCTGTGCTGTTGCCTATCTTTATGACCACTTGGGTATTCTCTATAAAGTTCAGAAGGATTAAAGCTCAATGCAATAGTTTTTCCTTTATCTTTTTCAATTCCTTGCAACTGTGCCTGCAAAGATTTCTTTTCATTCCTGAGTTCAGTTCTTTCTTGATGCCTATATATAGGAATAGAAGATAATTCCAAATCAATAGCTGCTAATCTCTTTTCAATCTGTACAGGAGAGATTGCTCTAGAAAACATATATAAATTGAAATCAAATTCAGGAAGATCAAATTCAGGAAGATCAGTATATACAGAACTGGCTACATCACACCCCCCTAAATGTGGTTCAAAATCTGAATCAGAAGAAGAAGATTTAGGATCACATTTAGCTAGTTGGATTCAGTCATCAGAATCATCAGATGAGGAGTCATCTGTGTCGGAGTCAGGGAGGAGTAGAACTTCACCAGAAGGAGAAGGAGATTCATTACTAACTTTGTACAAGTCCCACCAATGAGGATCAAGAGTAGTGCATAAAGCTGCAAGCTTTGGCCTTGATTTTCTTTTAGGACATTTAGATGCCCAATGCCCTTTATTGCCGCATATGAAACATGTATCACCTTTACCCTTCTCAGATCTTCTTTTAACAAATCTTTTGAATTTAGATTTTTTCTTTGAAAACTTAGATTTGTGTTTGTAGGGTTTGTCCAAATGATATCTACCTGAAGAAGTAAAATACTTCTTAGACATTTTCTTGCAATGACAGCCTTCTTTGCCCAGATGTCCTCTGTTATGGGCTCCACAGCCCCAATCAGGCATTTTTGCAACTTCTTTACAGAAGGATGCAGAAAACATTTGCTGATGCCTTTTAAAATCTTTATCTACTCGTTTCTGCAAGCAATGTTCTTGCCATGTTTCCAGAATATAATGATGTAATTGAGCTAAAGACAAAGATCGAAGAGGAATGTTCCTATCTTTTAATGCTTTTTCCACAGCATCAGGAACATGACCTGGGAAACTTCTTAAATAGTGCTTTAAATAAGCTTCATTGCCAGATTTTCCTGAAGAGATCAATAATTTTTGCATATAACAAAAATAAGCTTCTGCTTTACTTAAATCACATAATCGTGCAGACATATACAGAGAAGCTATATGATCATAATCTTCATGTTCTTCAGGACCATAAAACTCTCTACTCAGGGCAGATATTATTTGTTCATCTGAATCATTAGCTGCAAGCATTTCATTTCTGGCTTCTTGAGGTAACCACCTCCACCATTCATATGCTAAACCAGACAATCCTGCAACTAATTGTGCACCTAACATCTGTGCAGTTACATTGTGATCTTGTTGTTTCTTATAGATCAACCAATGTGTTAGTAATTGAAGAGCATTTTTGATTTCTTCTCTAGACTGACACTGAATATTCAAAACTGGTTGTTCAGGCATCTGAGAAATCAAATTATTCAAATTATTTATTCCAAAACTATACACTTTAGGAGCATCAGATACTCCAGTGGCATCTGGCATATGAGTATCATATTCATCAGTATGAGGTTGTGAACCTAACCTTAATCTGTTTGAAGACTCAGTAGCCATCATCTCAATATCCCCAACATACTTTTCATCAAGCACAGGCCTGAATTTCTTGAATTTTCCAATCCATTCAGTAATATCAGCTTTTTCAGCATCACTAGCACCAAAATCCCATTCGGGTCTATTGTCTTCTGCTTCAAGAAGACCTAGGGATACACTCTTGTTATGACCTTTAGCAGCTAGTTTTAAAACTTGTTCAGGAACAACATACTGTTTCTTTTTCAGTTCCTGAGTCCTAGATGTTAAATCAGAAAGCACATCTAGTCTAGCTTGCAATTTTTCAGAAGCTATATTCACAGCTTTTTCTATCTCTGTTGTATCATGCAACAGATGGTCAATAAGTGCTAGCTTGGTAATTACTGTGTCTAACTTTTTACTTTGTTCAACACAGCTAGCTTTTAACAACTGAATATCATGGGCCATATCATCTATGTTCATAGCAGAGCATTGCAGCTGTAAATTTGTCCAATTTGCTAACTTATTTTCATCAGAAGTGTTCTGATCTGCTGCAACAGCTTTTGTGGAGATAAATTCTCTTTTAGTTAACCCATCAGAAGAATATTTCCTGAATGCTGTTTCAGGAAGATTTCGGCCAGGGTGAAAAGATCTTTGGCCTTGGGTATTTACAGATTCAGAATCTGATCTTGCTCTGGGTAAGGAAGAGAACATTCCTAGGCTGGGATACTCATGCAAAACTTGGCGTTTCTCTTTTTGGATAAGTTTTTGTTTTATTTTTTGACAAGCAGTACAGTCAGAATGCTGACCTTTATGTTCTATGCTCGACTCTATATTAGTATTTACAGAGCTATCTAATATAGGTTCTTCCAAAGACTTTTTACTCAGTTGATTGGATAGGGCTTGACGTCGTGCTGAGTTATAACTTGAGGTTGACACAGATCTGATCAGAGGAGGACCAAATCTGGGGATTGGTTCTGGGTGAGGAGATCTAAATGAAGAAGTTCCTTCATCATAAATCAGAGGTTTCGGGTTTAATACAGCTTTTAATCGTTCTTGGTGTCGAAGTTCAGAGTACTTCATTTCCCAAGACTGAGGATAGGAAATTCCAGTCCAATTAAACGTAATGGGAGTTGCATTTTTGGATTTAAACTTGGGTGTTTCCACCACGCTGCAGTCTGCCGGACTCTGACTGATTTTGGATCTAAGCTGTGGTAAAGTATCATTCCCAAACCGGACACACACACCACCCTTAAGCTGAATTATTTTTGAACCAGTCAACATATCAAAACCTTTAGGTAAAATGTAAGCTTTGAGAAGATTGTAAATATGTGGATCATCTAAGCTAACAGAAAAACGAGGATATACAGTACCAAACGCTGGACCATCATGAAGTGGTGCAGTAAAACCACCTATGACAGCGTCAGAAAATTGGTTATGCCTAGTATCTACAACAACACAAATAGAAGACACTGGTAACCGGGGTCTGACTAGAGGACCTAAGCCTAACTTGACAGCACCGAAATGTGCATATTTAAAATGTTGTTGTCTAGCCCAGTCAATTTGAGATTTATCTAAGAGAGGTATATGAATAGGCTCTTGATCGTCTGTGAAAGATATATCAATATTTGAAACTTTGATTTGAGTTGCTGTATAAAAATTCCACCAATTTAATCTGTAGACTTCTTTTGGCAAGATCTGTGGTAACTCCCATTCTGCAGTAGGATTTGAATCTGATATTGTAATATAGGAAGAATTTTCACTATCTGAAGTAGAAGGTTGAAATGAACCAGTCCTTCTATCGGCAAGTGTAACTTCAATATCATTACCTGACTGACACTCTAGACTTGCTAGCGGAACAGCATCCATTGTGGGATCCATCTTTTAAGGAGTGAGGGCTAGCTTCTACGCTGTGGGAAACTCTGTAGACTTACTCCCCTTCCCTCGGGCCTTACTGCTACTCTGACATCCACACTACGCTTACACCCCTATGTCCCCACAATCACTCAGCAATCATTTCCATTGCCTACTGGATACATGTTTTCAGAGTGTTCTGTTATAAAGCAGGTAAATTACAGTAACCAGTCACACATGCATCATATAAACAGAAAAAGTTTATAGAAATACCAGATTGACGAGAGTTCACCAATCATTTACATTAAAGCCAGCACATTGATCTTTCAAACACATTTTGCCAATAATTCCCATCAAGATGAAAGCAATTGCAATGAGGCACACGATCAATATGATGATGAACATTATATCTTCAGAATACAGATTACAGACTCAAAGGTGGATCGGCTTCGGACAGCGAAGCTCGTCACCACAACTCAATGCCTTGGTACAATGTTATGGGTCCGTTGAGATTTCGCTACTTCCCGAAGGCATGTAGTTACTTTCAGGCTCCTGGGAGTCCCATAATATACCAACTAGCAAACCCTTACAAGACTCTTTTATACAGAAGCGGGCCAAGCATAACCTAAACATTAAAAATCAGTCAATTGTTTTTCCCCAATTGACATGGAGGTCCCATGCTCTATTCATGAGACTTTCACACTTTCCATGCTTTTCCAACATACACATGAATTCTTTCATGTTCATCCATTCACGTTAAATTAACTACTTCAGCATTCACAATTTATTTCAAGCAAATAAACACATTCTACTTTCAGCCATACACGCATTTAACAATTTTCTGTTTTCATGAATGCATTAATAAAAAGGAAAGAGAGAGCAATAAGAGTTTTCTCCTCTTCGTCTTGTTCCATTTTGGAACCCACACCACCACTGTGGTTTTCATGCCCCTAGCTTCTTTCACTTCCATGTGAATGCTTGACCATCCCTTCTTGGCTATGACACTTAATGTCTGTGGTCTATTTCAGACCTCTCAACCATGGAGCCTCTCCACATTGTTTGTCTACACTCCCTTGGCTTCTAGGACCCCTACAAGTCCAATAGCATCATCATTCATTTATGTGCAAGATGAGCCCTTCTAAGGCAGTCACATGTCCACACGCATCCTTAAGATGCTTTCATAGTCATTGCTTCCAACAATACCTACACTCAAACATTGAATTAATTCACATGTTTAGTTTATTTTCATAGGATTTATCTCTAAACAAGAGTTTAGAAAGTCATAACCAAATCATTTACACATGTATTTTCATAAGCAAGAAATTACAAGATAACCAAATACTTATCTGCATTGGATGTCTTCACTTTATTCCATAGGGTCCTTCCTTGCTTTACAAGCCTTGGAATTGCCTATGGACTTGGATATTTGGCCAGCGCGCAGGCTGCCCCTCAACATCAAATAATATTGTATGTTTGGCCAGCACGCAGGCTGCTCCAAATCATCAAACAACCTTGTATGTTTGGCCAGCACGCAGGCTGCTCCAAATCATCAAACAACCTTGTATGTTTGGCCAGCACGCAGGTTGCTCCACAACATCAAACAACCTTGTATGTTTGGCCAGCACACAGGCTGCTCCAAATCATCAAACAACCTTGTATGTTTGGCTAGCATGCAGGATGCTCCAAATCATCAAATAATTAATGCCCAACCAGTCACTCTCTGGATTTACCAAGCAATTTATAGTTCTTTCAGGGTCCCCTCTTCCTGTAATGGCCAATGTTTCCAACAAAGAAACAATAGTGCATCATCTTAACTGTTACAAGACTTATACTTGAAATCTTCATTATTCCAAACAAGAAATAAATGAAATTGAATACTTATCTGTATTGTGCATTTCCTCTCTGGTCCACAAGGTCCTACTTTTACTTTACAAGACTTGGGATCCTCCTACGGACTGGGATGTTTGGCCAGCACGCAGGCTACTCCAAATCATCAAATAATTAATTTCCAATCAATACACCTTCATGCCGACTTGGAAGGACACTTCACTACGACCATTTCTAGGTTAAGGCTCTACTATGGAGCCATAGGCATATAACAACCCTTTCACCAACACCTTCACAACCATTCATCAAAATTCCCACAACCTCCACAACCTCCTTTCATACACATTAACCCTTCCACCACAACCCCTCACAACAACCTTTTTCTTTGCCTCTTAGTGTGTAGCACCAAATTGCATCTGTTTAAGCTTGACAACACAAGTAGTATAGGAAAACTTGTCAGCATTGTTATTCTAAAATTGTAATTATAACCATAGCATTCACTATCAAGTATTGAAACACTAGGAATGCGTCCATTCCCTTAGGGTGTAATCAATATTGGCATCTCTGACATAACTCATCATTAGAAAGGCGTGCACTCCTCACTGAGGGGAGCTATGCAAGTCCTAATCATACTTCAAGTAGTCTGAATAATGTACATAAATAGAATACGTTCTCCATAGTAATTCTAACAATTAGACTTGCATACATATAGGTACATATATATATATATATATATCAGTCAAGGTTTACAGAACACTTATCCATTTTGCAGATGTAATTTCTCTTTACTAATGAGGAATGGGGGCTCCTTCTCCGA
The DNA here is from genome assembly GCA_027924585.1 of Larix kaempferi. Taxonomy (NCBI): domain Eukaryota; kingdom Viridiplantae; phylum Streptophyta; class Pinopsida; order Pinales; family Pinaceae; genus Larix; species Larix kaempferi. The sequence goes on from BSBM01000456.1 coordinate 15,414,186, forward strand.
GTTGACAGTCCCTCGGTTTGCCATCCCAACTCCTTTTGATGTTACGTACTTCTCATATGTCTTATTGTCATAATCTTTATCATCTCACTCATATTGTTTACCAATCATGCAGTGCAGATGAGACATTAATAATGTCTAATGGCGTTTCACCCGAAACCCATTTCCAATTCATGGAATCCCTCCCATGAAGTTTGGCTTCTGCAGGCCCTCTCTCTTGGTCTTACTCTAATGTGCCTTCCTGGCACACTTATCAAATAGCCAAACAGTCAGCAACATTTAACAATGCAATTCAAATCTGATTGTTTCATAACTGATCAATAGCACTAATAATTAAATTCAATATGAATTTGCAACTCTTTCTACTACAAAAATTGATTTTCTTAGCCATGAGGCTATCCTCATATTGCTTGGCTCTTGTAAATGGCACCATTCTGTCCATTATGATTTATGTTTGTAGCCATACATGGACATCTACCTACAACATGTCCTCCTGACACAATTTTACATAAGCCAAACAGTCATTAGCAGTTGTAAGCAAAGTTTCAAATCTGAAAGTTTACAAATATGAGATTCACAATTCTTCTTTCTAACAGAGCTTAGATTCCTCAACCATGAGATTCCTTCTCATAAGATCTAAATCAAATTTTCAAATCTTCTCCCTCCTGAAATTAGATTTGCAACCATTGTATTATTCTCATAAATTTAAATGAGAATAATTTCAGATTTGTTTCATGCATAAGTTAAATTTCACACCCATGAGAATCTTCTCATAACCTTTGGCTTTTGCACATGGTAGACTCCATCCTTCATCATGGACTTACCCACATTGCCATGCCTAGAACAATCTACCTGAAATCTGAAACTTCAATCAGCCAACACTTTGTAAGTCTCCATGCATATAATATTTCATTGCTGCAACATTCACTGAAGCATTTCCAGAATTATAACATTCCATAATTCAAACACTTCTAGCCATTAACATATCAATATAACAAACTCATTTACTTCACGTAAATCATTATCATACTAATATTGCAAGGTACAGTCACATCATTTATGCAATTAACTTAAATCTTTTAAATGCTTATTAATTCATAGCCATATCATTTATACAACTCTGTCCTTCCAACAGAGCACTCTGGAAGCCTGTCAATCATGACTACCTTCATGCAATTTTTTCTCTGCATTCATAGCATCTCATGAAATGATCTCAGAATTATCATTAATTCATCATTTCATCTATTTCTCAATTATAATGAGACATATACATATATCACAATCATGCATGCACACAATGCATCTTCTCAAGTGTAGCTTCCCACATGCATGCATATTCACAACATTTACTCAAGTTTTTCATATGCATTCACTCAATGCTTAACTACAAGATTTATAAAATCTCTTAGTGCACATCCACTCAATTCCACCTTGCATTGTTTCATGAGTACTTATGCATTCCATCATATTATGACTTAATCATGACTATCTCATATAACATGCATTACCATAATCATGACCACCAGTCCTTACTTGCTTTGGTTATTAATCGCATAACCAACATACACATGGCATGATGTATTTTATATGAATGCAATCTAAATTTCCAAACAACCACATGGTATGAGGCCTCTTTCCTTCACCACATCATGCTCCACCACATTATGGCAGTAAGGCATTCACATGAATGCATTTCAACTATAAATGCATACCATTTTATGATTACCAAATATGGTTCAATGGATTCTTACCCAATCCCCTTCAACACTTATGCAATCATCATAAGTAAACCATTACCTGCATGGCTCCCATTTACACCTTTGATGTTACCTGATCCGTTGATCTCTTACCAAGGCTACACAGTCCTTTTTCCAACCTCATGATCACAGATTTGTTGCACCATCCTTTCTTTATAAGGTTGTTGGCTTCATGCAACAACATCCTCAACATATTTAGCCATGCTTTTGTTGTCTTTGGTCCTACAACCAAAACCAAACACCAATAGTGATTATCAACCACAATATTTACCATTAGTGGTTCACTGCATATGTAAAGTCTCACTACTTTTACCAATATGTAATGTCATATGCATGCAAAACATATACTCATGCACTGTGCAATGTTTATTAATATGCCAATCAATGCATATTCATGCCACTCATCTAATCTCTTGCATTTTCAGCATTCTCATGCCATAATTTTATGCACATAAAGCTTATAAAATATCAATGCAGTTAGCAAGACAGGGGTTAAAGAATTCTCCCTTTTCGATCCCTCATGTTTGCATGAACTTCCTCTTCCACATCATAGTTGGTATGATTTCATGGCATGCTACTTCCAGGCATGCAATTCTAGAAATTGCCCCTATTTGCCAAAACAACCACTGACACTTTTCTGCTCCAATTAACTATGGTGTATGATAACCCCATACAGATTCTGATTATGCACCACTGTTCCCTACTGGGCAAGCTTTCCAATGCCTATCCACTTGCTCCATTCCGACATCGGGTGTGGAAACTGCATTACTTTTAAAATGACAACTTTCACCACAATTCTGCACATTTTTACACAGTTGTATTTTGGTCCGTAATGCCAACTTCAGCCACCTGTGGAAGAAAATCTATGAGGAATCATGAAAACTTTTATATCAGGAGAAGTTAGTATATATAACAAGGAACACTTAGAAACTCACGGATCTCTATTTCGATGCACCATTCATCTTCTATAAAATTCTAGGTTGGACTACTTCTCACTTTTCACATTTTTCCAAAATTCCAAATTTTGGGCCAAAAATGGCTATTTTCCAAACGGTGCATTTCTAGAAAATCTTTGTCTAACGTGAAATGTTTGTTTTAATAGGAAAATGAAATGTTGAGTTCAGTAAATTTCTTGAATCCTTCATCCAAGGTCTCTTTCATCCACTGCAAGCTTTTCAAAATTCCCAAAACGTGGCCCGGAATAGTGATTTTTGACCTTCTTGCACACCTCGACTCCACATCCTTTGGATTTTGGCTCCAAAACTCCAAACTTAACACCATACCTACTCCACGACTGCTCCACATCAATTTCATCTCAATCCGACATCCCATCAACCGTCGAGATACCGATTTGTGAAAACCATTAATCTCGAATTTATGCCAAATTAGAGCATAACGGGATCGGGATCTTCACTGGTTCATTCATGGCCTCCGTCGATGGCCTCAGAATGCCACTGAACTCATCAAAATCTGATCATTCATGCTCCTGCTATCCAAAATTCAAGTTTAGGGCTCTATACTTTTTTTTTTAATTACAACGCACATAGGCCGCAACCCGCATCCTGCAATCCGACATTGCGGGTTCGGGGAGGGTCAAGCTACGGTCATGGGGACGTAACCATCCCACATCCCGCAATCTAACATTGCGGGTTCGGGGGGGGGTCAAGCTACAGTCACGGGGATGTAACCATCCCGCAACCCGCATCCCGCAACCCGCATCCCGCAATCCGTCATTGTGGGTTCAGGGGGGGGGGGTCAAGCTGCGGTCACGGGGATGTAACCATCCCATAACTTGTATCCTACATCCCGCAATCCATCATTGCAGATTTGGGGGGGTCAAGCTGCAATCACGGGGATGTAACCATCCTGCAACCCGCATCCCGACATCCCAGAACTGCGAAAATACCTGTGTTTTCCTGCAACTTGCAGCGTCTATATCTCCTTCGTCCATTGGCCAAATGAGGCGAGTCTGGTACCATTGGAAAGATATTGGATAGATCTATGCACCTGTGTAATCCTCTTCCACATATGAGAAATCTGATCCTATAATTTTACCCAATCAAAATTCCACCCCCAACTTCCCAATATTGTGTTAAAACGTCCTATTACATGCCTGCAAACTCAGAGTCTGACCCAAGCAGCCCCAGTGCTGCAAGCTGGGCTCTGATACCACTCTGTCACGTCCCCTCCCATCATCCCAATGCAGGGGAGAGAACATGACCAAACATATGGGCTTCATTCTAAAATCTCCGCCCCATACATTACTCAATAATGCACGATAATTAAAAGCTCAATGTGTGTAGGTTCTAATTAACCGAGCACAGCGGAATTAACTCATATTTGCACACACACAAATAGTAATGCATAACATATATATATCACAGCAGAGGATGATTCAACATGTAGAAACTCAATCTCGTTCCAAAGCCATGCATAAATCCCATATTAAGATAATCATTTCATTTCATTAAACATGGACAATTAACATACTGCAGAACACAAAATGCATATAATTCATAACACATAGAATACATATCTTGAAATGCAAACGTCCAAACAACTGGCTACATGAGAGCAATGTTCCACCCAACCATAGATCTCTGTCGAGCCTATATTCTTTCAGCTGAGAGATCACCCCCGAGCTGGGCTGTGTATCCACTAAGGAGGAACTAGACGGGCTCACTCATAGCCATGGATTCACTCCAACGGTCATGCTAAGCCAGCATCCAGCTGGGTTTATCAAGCATGCAATAAGGAAATGATGAGGATGCTAAGCCAGTGAGCTCAACCACAGAGCTACAGACATCTCAAGTTAAATTCAAGCAATCCCATCCTCCATTCAAACATCCACACTTGGATTTCTCACCATTCTGGCAACGAATAACTCAATCCTGTCACTGGGTTTCCAGGCTATCAAAACTGGGTTTTCCAATGGATTTCAGGGTAGCTAATTCTCCCAAATTCACCCCAAGGTTCATACCTATGGATCCCCCATTGGATTTCACTATCAAATACCAATTCTGGGCATTTATGGCTCTTCAAAACGTGGGTTCTTTCACAGTTGCGATTTCTGGTTTTTTTTTTCACTGCTGGGAATTCATTTTTGGATGAAAATGATGCTGGTAACTTCCACAATGGAATGGCGATGAAGAATAAGCAACTCCCATGAGGTAGAGTGTCTTGTGGTACAAGAAAATAGAGTCCATACTCTACCATATGAATTTCTGGGCTACCCATGCTCCATTGAAGCCATGGACTGAATTCCTCAACCACTTCCTTACAACAGAAATAAATGTCAGCAAGGTAAGTTAAATGGGTTCTCAAGGTGACATATGGCAGCCTATGGTTCAATCCCACAGCCCCCTCACCACTCCCTAGTGGATACACATGGCCCCTTCTCATTCGTTGCCTCCATAGTTAGTTTTGGTATTTTATTACATGATGTTTATTTACATCATTTTTACAATGTTCCATGGCTAAATAGCACATGGGAAACATAATGTCTAATACTTGCCTTTAAATAAAATTTGAGCTTCCACTAGCGGGGCCTTGGCCTTGAGCTCCATGCTAGGAAAACATACATCACATGTATACAACATTTACAATAAAAGCTAACATATCCTAAGGGTCAAAATGGGGTATTACACCTACGATCCATAAGGACTCCAAAGAACATTACCAAAACTGCGATGTCTGTCAAAGGATAGGGAAGCCATCATGGAGAGATGAGATGTCATTGAATCCTCAGCTAATCTTGCAAGATTCGAAAAATGGGCAATTGATTTTGTAATACCTATTAATCCACCAGGGAAGAGAACCGGTGCGAGGTACATTATTACTGCGACTGACTACCTCACAAGATGGGTAGAAGCCAAACCTATGAAAAATTACAGTTCAACCACAGCGGCCGAATTTATCTTTGAAAATATCATCACAAGGTTTGGGTGCCCCAAAATTCTAATGATTGATTAGGGTACTCACTTTCTGAACAAAACTATTGAAGACTTGACCGAAGAATTCTACATCCATCATCAACGCAGTACACCTTATCACGCACAAGCAAATGGAACTGTTGAAGCATTCAACAAAGTACTTAAGAATGTGTTAACTAAGATATGCAGTGTAAACCGCGATGACTGGGACCTGCGCATCCCATAGTATTATGGGCATACAGAACAACATGCAATAAATTAACTGGACATACACCCTTCATATTGGCTTATGGGCAAGAAGCAATAATGCCAATGGAATATATTCTTTCCAACTTGAGAATAGCTTCATTTACAGGAATGGCAGATCACACAGCACTAGAAGAAAGACTGATACACTTGGTTGGGTTGGAAGAATACCACTTCATTGCGAGATTCCACCAGCAAGTGCAGAAAGAACGAGAAAAAGCATGGCATGATCGCCACATTAAGAATAAGTCTTTTTAGGTAGGTGATCTAGTCCTCCTGTATGATAGTGAATTCATGAAATTTTCAAGCAAGTTCAAAATGCATTGGCTTGGACCATATACTGTCATACATGTTACTCATGGTGGCACAGTCCAATTAGCTACCTTAGCTGGTGATACTTTACCTAATCTGATAAATGGAAGTAGACTAAAGCTTTACTGCGATAGTCCTACTTCGCAGAATCCTGTATGATTAGAAGAAAGGAAAAATTTGGAGTGCCAAAATCGGTTCAAATTAGGCACTAGAAATTACTGAGTCTGTACATATAAATTACCAAGAAAGGTCTCTAAACCGCGCAGCAAAAAAAAAAAAGAATAATAATAATTTGCAAAGTTGAGAAGTTTAAAAGGCAACCCTCTAGAGAAAAGAAATCAGATACTGTGAAGTAACTACGCATGACCTATTTTTCACCTGCTGTGTAGCTTGAAGCAACACTCCAGAGAAATAGCCGTTACAGTGTCGGTCGAAAAAATAGCTGTTAATTTGAGCTTTTTCGGCAACCGCTAGGGCATTTAAATAAAAAATAACCGTTCCGAAAGGGTTAATGATGGACACGACCGATATCTTGCATAGATTTAGCTAACAAATACAACATTTAATGCTTATCTAACCATTAGAAGGAGCGGAGGAAAGATACCTGCACCTATAAATACCACCATATTCTATCTCACAGGCGTTACCAAACATTCAAAATTTCTTGCGGACACTAGTCTCTGAGTTGTTCTACAAGCTAGAAGGTATCCTATTGAGAAAGGCCAAGGTGAATGTTTGAAAATTCCTCAGAAGAACTCGAATTGATGCTACCAGAAGCTATAAAGATATTTCAATACGGAGGTATTGAAGGGTTAATGAGAACCCCTGTAAGGAACATTGTCAAAGATAAGCCCGAACCATCCCGAAGGTCACCAAGGCACACTGCACCGATGGAGCCCAAAGGAAAAGAACCGCAACAGAAATTCAAATTAACATAGATGAGATCGGTATTGCAGAAGGATCCGCAGATGACATAGGAAGTTCTGCTCACATTCATGCCTGAATATATCTCACCAAGGGCACTAGATGCGCCAACACTGAAGCTACCAAGAAACACAAGATATGATATTCCAGTATCACCAATTTCAAAGCATGTGAAGTCGGCCGATAATCTCCTCGGTAAAATACAAGAATGCAAATGGGAAGACCATGACCTACTACAAATACAGAGGGACGACAATGAACCAAGATTCCCACAGTTCCAGCCGAACAGGTATATGTGTTGGAAGAAAGATGTAAAAGGCAACCAGAACTTAGTCGCCGAAAGTTGGTTATTTGGAGTTGCGGAGTCGGGGCTGTTAAATCTATTACGACTTCCTCATTTTGATAGGTCGCTAGAAGTTAATGCAGTAGTCCGAACCTTAATGGAGCGTATGCATCAAGGATACCCGTGGCTCGACCATTACGTTGACCTCAACATTGATTTGATCCATCGCATAACAGGTTTGAGCAAGAGGGGCGCAAACCCAAAGAAATTCTTCCAAGGTGTTGCTTGGTTTTTCAACCAAGCATGTGCTAAAGATGCACCTATTAACTTATAATAGCAGTTTCAATATAAAACAAAAACAACTATGAATACACTAATATAATCTGATCTAACATAAGCATGTGCAAGTAAATAAAAAACTAGATTTCAAAACATAAGCAATAAGATATATGGAAGAACAATAACTTGAAAAGTATTTGATTTTGTGTTACTTCAAATGGTGAGGATGATGGGTGTTGAGCAAATCCAAGGTTGAGAAGCTCCAATATCCAATGGTCTCTTCTTCTCCAAAGCTTCAATGGGGATCTTCAAACTCGAAATGGGAGGCAATGGCTCTCAAAGGGAATTTGGCAGCATAAGGATAGGATGAAATGTGGATAGATAGTGAGGAGCCCCTATCACCTTTTTATAGTTTTTGGTGATGGGGAATACCATTATGGTTTTGAGGAAACCAATGGTATTAACCAACATGGTTTAGGTACCTTTTTCCCTCTTTTTACCTTTTTGAATATTTTGAATATTTTTATTCCCTTTTAATACTTTTGGGGAATTTTGGACCATTTTTTAGGGTTTTTTTGAGGAAAAATACATATTTTTGGGGGAAAAGGGTGTATTATGGTCTTTTTGGTGACCTTTGGCTGGTTTTAGAAGCTCAAATGGTGGAAAAAGTGGACAAATGGGTCATCTGAATAAGGGAATGAGCTAGCGAGCACTTTTTGGGTGTTAACAGATTTCCCCCTGATGAGTGAGGGCAGGAGCTCATCGTATGGCCGATAGACATCATAGTTCTTATTGTCATTTTTCTTGGGCCGTGGAGAAGAGAAGAGACCGATTGGAAACTGGAACAACGACCCCTTGGAAGCTGCAAAAACTGAAAAAATACATGGCCTCAAAATGAATGAGGAATAATCTTTGATTATGGATGAGGCGGGCATACCCATGCTCGTATCAAGATATATACATAACAATTAGGCCGAAGAAGGGGGACCGGAATAATACATAAAAATATGTTGGTACATCATAACGGTCCAGAGGGGACATAATGATGGGACGTACTCATGATCATGACATGACTGATCTCAATAACTAATATATTGGAATAAAGCAACAACCGTTCTGAATAAGGTATCAAAAGGGTTGATGAACTGCTGAAACTGAAGGTGTCCAACATCTGTAGGGACTCAATGTCTTTGAGTCAACTTCTAAGGAATATTTGTTACTATATACTCGAGGGGGTATAAAACTGGGGTATATCTGAATACTGTCGCCAAGCGCAACCTGGATATCCATAAGAAAATGTAACTGGTTTTTTTCCTCAATTAGACTCTCAAATGTGGTAGAGTCTGGTGATATCCGGGGTCTTTAACAAATAACTAGAAGGACCGATACCCTGTACGAGTCTCAACGATGCGATCAAGATGTTGGAGTCGAGCATGTGAGAAACAATCATTTGGAGAGGCACTGAGGAATCCTTTCGAAATGATCCGTAGGCACTCATCACAAATGGTAATGAGTCCAAGGCACAGGGACCTCTGGATCTATCCTCTGGAATATATTTGGTTGGCATCGACAGAGGGAGACCAACAACTATCAAGGAAATGATGTTTCCTTGATAGGAGCGCGAGGTGTACAACTGAAGTGTGGTAGTATTGATGGTAGGACTGACATACTGTGGGGATGGGGAATAATTGGGGTCATAGAGTGGGTGGACTCAAACTTCCTTTGTTCAAAGTATGATGACATGGTGGTTGACCTGGAAGCATGGGAAACTGATTTTTAGGTGTGGGGATCATAGCTTAGGGATATGTATTGCAGACTGGAGTAACTCTGGGGGGACAAGCTGATGGATGCTATTGGGGGACTCTCAGGGTGACATACTGCAGAATACTTTGAACAAAGGCGACCATAATGGGGAAACTGCCTTATGAGAAGACATGATCTGTTATGGTGCCGAAAAGCATTGTTGGGTCCTTCTTTGTAGTTTTAATGAGCTCTAAGAAGGGATAAAAGTGTGCTCTAAAATGGTACTATCCTGTGGATTTATGTGAGCCCAGGACTATTCATGCTCGTGAGTGCTTTCATATTTAAGGAGTCTGAAAACGATAAGAAGACTCTGAATTGGTCGAGGAGTATCGTCCTGTGGATTTGTACGAGCCCAAGACAGTGATTGCTCATGGTTGCTTTCATTTTTTGAGATTCTGAAAGTGACAAGTAGACTCCAATGGTTTTCTTTTTCGTGTGTTAGTCTCCAAGGCCCAAAAAAAGCATAAAATGATGCAAATGGAGAACTCTTATAGCCAATGTGACTAGAGTATTCCTTTTCAGTAATTAGTCTACAAGGTCTGGAAAATGGGTAAACTTATACCAGGTAGATGCCCTTTCATATACTTTTAGCGAGCATTAAAGGAAGCAAGGTTGCTCGGCTATCTTTTCATTGTTTTAGGAGTAAAAAAAGAGCTTAACAGAAACTCCCTAAGTGCCTTTTTCGTAAAAGAATTGCTCAGCCCGAAAAAAGGATAAAATTATACTGAACAAAAAGGTATTGGTGAGAGCGATGAATGATCTCGAGCATCATCACGAGCGCGGAAAAATAAATCCGGTGACAAAAAGATCGTCAAAAACAGACCACGACCGATGTGGCACGCAAACCGAGGCGATGAGGGGCATTTTGGAGAAATGCCCAAAAACTATGGGGGTGACAGCAAGAAATGATCTCAAGCATCATCACGAGTGCGGAAAAATGAATACGGTGATATAAGACTCGTAAAAAATGGACCATGAAAAATGTGGCATGCAAATCGAGGCGACAAGGGGCATGGGAAAAATGCCTAAAAAATCTAGTGGTGAGAGCAAGAGATGATCTCAAGCATCGTCACGAGCGTGGAAAACTGAATCCGGTGATATAAAAATCGTCAAAAATGGATGACGATCGATGTGGCACACAAATCGAGGGGACGAGGGGCATTGAAAAAATGCCCAAAAAATCTGGTGGTGAGAGCGAGAAATGATCTCAAGCATCATCACTAGTGCGGAAAACTGAATCCAACGATATAAAACTCGTCAAAAATGGATGATGGCCAATGTGGCATGCAAATCAAGGGGACAAGGGGCATGGAAAAAATGCCCGAAAAAGGGACCTGGTGGAATCGGGAAAAGGAGTGGACTATCGTGAATTTCTCGCTGTGCTGATTCCAACGGTACCAACGGTTTGAAAAATGGACATCGTATGATGCCGAAATGGTTGATTGAAAATTTTCAAATTTCTATAAATAGCAAGTGGGCCCAATGTGATAAGTGTCATTTTCATCGTTGAGTTTCACAGAGTAATTGAGGTGGTCAAAGCATTTTGTCGATTTGTGGGAGATTCGACTGTTGGTTTTTCATTCTGCGAGTTTTAGGTAAGCCTATGTGCCTTAGTCTTTTCAATTATTTCCTTTTTGTTTAGCGTTGGGGCCCCGAAGTCTGTGTAATTCCACGTTGGCTTCCCAACGTGGAATATCGTGGGTTTCGGCTCTTTTTTCGCGATGCACATCGCGGATATGGGCATGAAAGCCGCGATGTGCATCGCAGTTGTGGGGGTCGACAGTCGCGATGTTCATTGCGGCTGTGGGACTGACAGCCGCGATGTTCATCGTGGATGTTGGGCTGATAGCCGCGATGTGCATCGCGACTGTGGGGCTGATACCCGCGATGTTCATCGTGGCTTTGAGCCCAAAAGTCATGATGGGGTTTTTGGGAAAAAAAAATGTTTCTAAAAAATTTTCCTTTGTTTTTTGGCAGGATGCTGAGGAGGCCGTTAGTGTCGTGGTGGGAGAGGGAGATTGATGTGGAGCCGATGGGCAGGATTCGAGATGCCCCGAATGTGCGGGCTGCCTTGGCTGATGGCAGACTCCTAAAGTTCACTCAGGTTCCACTTATGTGTTCAGTCAGAGATCTGCTGAACAAGTTGGTGGATTTTTGGGTTTCGACAGAGGGTGCATTTATTGTGCAGGGTGAGCAACTAGAGATCACTTTGATGGATGTTTATTTCCTTACTGGCTTGCCCCATTTGGGGGAGATAGGGGAGTTGTAGCCGAGGATTCCGGTTGGTTTGGACATCGAGTATCTACTAGAGAGATTCTTTGTTCCTGGGGCTTGTACGCAGAATAGCGCATTGAGTATTTCCGACCTGCGAGAGCCGGAGATGCAGGTGGTCGGGGCTTGTGTTCTGTGGGTGCTTGGTGCACAGGCACCACATCGTTTGTCCGGGGGACAAACGATGATGGTAGACTGTGTGTTGAGAGGGACCTACTTTGCCTGGGGTTAGATGTTTTTGGCCTGTGTTTGGCGAGAGTTGGACAAGGTTAGTCGGGAGGGAGGGGAGTTTAGCTATGCCTCCTTTCTCTATTGTTTCTTTTTTGAGCGGGTACCTACCTTGCGGCCACGTGTGCCGGTTCGGGAGGGGTTGCAGAGTGAGCTGCAGATGGTGGGGTGGGGGGAGATGATGCCTCGGGATGGTGGTGGTATCCGGCGGTTCTTTTCGGTGGATATGTATGATCAGTGGGAGCAGATGCCCCTACTTATTGATGATTATCCATATGCTGGTATGGACTTCCAAGGAGATCCTGAGATGCCTCGGGCTCAGGGACAGGCCTGGGGTCTAGACAGTATGTCTTTGTTTTTGGTTCTCTTTTATATCATGTTTAGATGTTTTTGTTATGAGTATAGCCAGATATATTTATATGATATTGACTTGGTTCACTTGTGTGATTATGCAGATGTTGGTCCGAGGCCACCAGCTGATCATATAGGCTGTCGGGGACGGATGATGTTGGTGGCACCTCCACTTGTAGTGGCACCGCCTCCTCGTGCTCGAGGAGTTGTGCGTCCTTGAGATGATGCCCTGGAGGGCATACGTGATACTTTAGAGGGGCTTCTAGTGGGAGAAACAAAGGAGGGTTGGAGGGATTTGGACCGGCCTACTATCGAGTGTTGTTTCGATGCTCCCCATGAGTGGCGGTCTATTCTGCTCAAAGTAGTGTTGTGATGGCCGATAGGAGGGCTCGGGATCAGTATGATCCGGAGGAGCCAGAGGATCCTGAAGATCATGATGATTAGGTGATCTTATATGTGCCCCCAAATGTTGATGAGCATATGGGGATGATTTTGTTGATACACTTTTTGTATGACTAGTGTATTTTTGTATATTTGGGTGCTGAGGGCACTCATGAAATTATGATTTTTTTTATGATATATATATATATATATATATATATGTTTTGGTATATAGTCGTGTATGCACGTGGATGCACATCTTGTCTTGATTACATTTTGTTGCACATGGATGCAATTGTAGTTTGTTTGTTTGCCTGTGGAGGCATGTTCGATTTGTGTACACCCGTGGAGGTGTATCTTATGCACGTGGATGCAATGTTTTACTTCTTTGTACGCCCATGGAGGCATATGTTATGCACATGGATGCAATTTTTTAGATTTTTTGTATGCCCGTGGAGGCATATTTTATGCACGTGGATGCAATTTTTTAGATTTTTTGTACGCCCGTGGAGGCATATTTTATGCACGTGGATGCAATTTTTTTGATAATTTTATAATGCCTATGTGATGCATGTCTTGATGTCCTACATGTTTTGGTTGATGTGCTAATCTAGAATGTTGTTAGCCATTTGGTCTTCTACAGTGTTATGATTTCTTGGGACATGAGTAAAAAAGATGGATTCAAAATGTTGAATCATTTGTTTTGTGCGCAGTAATTTTTTAAATAGACAGGGATCGCGTACCTGATAACAGTTGTTGAGTTGGGAAACAAGGAGTTGGGAGTCCAGGAAAACAAGAAGGTGACTTATGCCCATTTGGAGAGCAGCGGTGAGGAGATCAGTCATGGCATCGTACTTAGCTTGGTTGTTTGTGGCAGCACCTATACACACTCTGTCGAGGTGGATCAACTCATGTGAAGGGGGAATAAATTACCCAAGTTGCTAATGCAAGATTTGGAGACCAACGACTTGCGCCATCGGCAAAGACGATGTGGTAGAGCAGAACAAGATCCATCTTTGTTCATGCAGGAAAGAATTGAAATGTAAGGTTTCGAAAATTTACAGTGAAAAAATAAAAAAACTATACAATATCGACTATGGTATCCAGGAGTTTTTATGGGTAGAATCTTTTGAGGTACAACCTGTCACGGGGGTTGCGCATGAGATTGCCTTCTGAATCGGTCAAAATGTATGGTCCATGTTCAAGGCAAGTGTGTATGATATATGGGCCTTGCCACATAGATGGGAACTTTCACTTGCCTATTTTGTCATGGGCTTGATCGTAAACAAGGACCAAGTCTCCTTCACTAAATGCTCGTGGGTGAACATGTTTATCATAATGGAGTTTAGATCTGTTCTTTGCGGCTTCGATTGTTTGGAGAGCTGCGCGGTGATCTTCTTTGGGCCTGCTCTAAAAGAAGTAGATGTTCTTCAATTAGTGATGTATCGAGGAGGAGTTCTATGGAAATTTGTAATGTTGGTATATGGCATTCAATGGGGAGGACAGATTCCACACCATGAACTAAATGGAATGGGGTAAAGATGGTGGCGGTTTTGGTCGATGTGTGATAAGCCCATAAGGTGGGAAAAATCATGTGATGCAATTGGATTTATGTTTGTCGACAGTATGTTGGAGGATGGTTTTCAAAATTTTGTTAACAGCTTCGACTTGGCCATTTCCTTGGGGGTAGTAGGCGGAGGAGAAATGATGTTCAAACTTAAGGAGTATGGACAATTCTCTCCAAACAGAGTCTTCAAAGTGAGAGTCATGGTCTGAGACGAGTTGTTTTGGTACTCCAAAACGAGCAATAACATGGTTGAGAAAAAAATGGGCTACATTGTTGTCTTTGCAGTTGTAAGTAGGCATGGCTTCCGCCCATTTGGTAAAGTAATCAACAACCACAATAATGTGTTTGTGGCCACCGGCTGATGTGGGATTGCAATCCATGAAATTGATGGCCCATTTGAAAAATGGTCCAGCTGTGACGACTGGATGAAGGGGGGCGGGGGGGGGGGGTTCTTTCCTTTGGGGCAAAGAGCTAGCAGTTTTGGCAGTGTTTGACTACTGTGATACAATCCGTGAATAATGATGGCCAAAAATAACCTGCACGGATTACCTTTTGGGTGGTGGCCATTCCAGAGAAATGGCCGCCGTAGGCACCGCTATGACAGTCGTTAAGGACTTGTTCTGGTTCGTCTTGGGAAAGGCATTGTCGTAAGATTGTGTCGATGCCATGTCGATAGAGGACATCACCTAAGAGGAGATAACGGGGGGCATGGTGACATATGTGATGGTGTCCGTCACGGTCGATGCTGGGTTGAAACTTCTGTGTGTGAAGGTATACCAAAATGTCACCATACCAAGGGTCGTCAGATGAGATGATGAACAAATGTTCGTCGATTATATCAGTATGGATAGTTGTTGATGACGACGATGATGGTAAGTTCGTAATGAGTTGAGCGAGTGCTAATGCTTTGGTGCTCTTCAGGGTTTTAAAAGTTAGGTCATATTATTGTAAGATAATCACCCATTTGGAAACATGGCCTTGTAGAAGGTGACGATTCAAGAGATAGACCATTGGGTTGGAATCTGCCACAACTGTGGTATGGCTGAGGAGGATATAATGTCACAGCTTTTGTACAGAAAAGACGACGGCGAGGGCCATTTTCTCTTCATATGGGTAGCGTAATGGTGGGCCTGACAAAGTTTGGCTCACATAGTAAATGACATGCTCTTGGCGAGCGGAGTCTTCTTGGATGAGAACTCCAGAGACGGCGTAATCTGATGCTGAAACATAAAGGGTAAAGTCTCTTGTGAAATCTGGTGGAGAAATCAACGGAGCGCTGGTAAGTGATTTCTTCAGGTCTGTAAAATCTCCTTCTGCTTGGTTGTCCCATACGAAGCGGGTATGAAGATGTAGCAAATGTAGGAAACCATGTACTATGGTGGCATAGTCTGGGACAAAACGACGAAGGAAGTTGGACTTCCCCTTGGAGGATTTGAAGCTTTCTTAATGCATGTGGTGATGGTAGGTCCACTATGGCTTGAACTTTTAGAAGGTCAACGGTGATACATTTTTCTGAAATGAAAAACCCCAGCAGGTGACCTGCTGGAATGCAAAAGACACACTTGAGTGCATTCAAGCGGATGTTGTATTTTCGACAATGCAAGAAAACTTGTCGAATATCATCTAAATGGTCAGATCGTTTCTTAGATCGAGTGGTGAGGTCGTCTAGATAAACTAATATGATTTTATGTAGATCATGAAAGCAATAAGTCATGGCACGTTGGAAAGTGGCTCCTGCATTCTTGAGACCGAAAGGCATGACGCGATAGGCGAAGGTGCCCCATGGGGTAGTAAAAGCGGTTTTGTATTGATCTTCTTTATGGATTTTGATTTGGTTGTATCCAGAGAAACCATCCATAAAAGAAAGTACCTCATGTCCTACACACTCATCGATTAGTTGGTCAATAAATGGTGTGGGGAAGTTGTCTTTGGGACAAGCTAGGTTGAGGTCACGGAAGTCAATACATACGCGGATGATGCCAACTTTCTTATTGACTGGTACTGGGTTTGAAACCCAGGTGGTGTATGCAATAGGGTATATGAAACCTGCTGCTCGAAGCTTCTCAATTTCTACTTTGACGGTTGGAAGCTTGGATGGGTGAATGGGACGTTGTTTCTGACGGACCTGTGATATGTTGGGCCAAGTGTCTATGTGATGTTCTACAATGATAGGATCAAGACCAGGCATATCGGTATAAGACCAAGCGAAGACATCTCAAAATTATTGGAAGAGTTTCTTATAAGCTTGGGTTTCTTTCTCAGTGCATGAAGTGCCCAAAGAGATAAGCTCAGGTTTTCCGGGGGTGGTGGAGATGTCGATTTTTATAATGGGCGAAATGTTAGCCATGTTACTGTCCTCGAAGGATTCTGGAGCTGGTATTGGATCTTTTGACCAATCGACCTTGGTTGGTAAGAAGTCCTTAGATTCAACAGATAGTTGGTTTTCCGCGGTGGATGTAGACACCTCAGGGAGGAAGTATGATCAATGGTGCATATCATCCCAAGGGTAGTCCGGTGCAGTGAGTGTTTCTAGGATTTCTTCATCAGTACGGAAGTAGTGTTCCATTAAATTAATTGGTTCGGGTTTATAGGTAGTTGAAATCATATAAATGGTATTGATTTCTTCTGAATGGGAAGATTCTGGGGGGAATATTTCCTCGATAAGTGGTGGGGATCTCTAGGTCGGCGTTATTCAACTCATATAGTGTTGCTCCGTAATCTGGGAGATTGGGGCAATGATGTGAATAATGGCTGTAGATGCCACATATTGCACAAGGATGGTTTGTACGCAATGATTTATCACGAGGTTGAGGGGGGAGTTCTAGTTTGACTACTGGAACGTTGGTGTTGTCATCCAACATATTCATGTGTTCTTGAAGTGCCGGTAGTTGTGTACATAGATGGGTAGCGTGGCCAATATTGTCGCATAAGGAGCACTTAGGGAGCACATGGGTTGGGGGATTCTTAGCTAATTTGGGAGTCACTGGGGGGGTGCGAGTTGTGGGTGTAGTGTTGTAGGTTTGTGGACCTCTGCCCCCAGTATGGTGGGATTGAGGGGGGACATAACTAGGTGTCGATGTAGTGCCCCCTGTTGGAGGTTGTCGGTTTTGGGGGTTCGAAACACCTAGCGGTGGGCGATTTTGGGGGTTTGGTATGCCAGGTGGTGGATGGTTCGACATATTCATGGGTTGTATCGATCGTAGAACAACGGTTGGTGTTGGTGGGGGATTTGGGGTAGGTAAGTACCATACAGGTAATCCTAACGTTAAACCTGGAAGGTTGAGTGTAGCCATTACTGGCGTGCTGACAACTCCTGAAAATGGGAACAAGAATGGGATAGTATGGATTGGTGTTGTTCCGATATGACTAGGCACAATGGGTGCTTGTGGCGGTGGTTGAGGTTGCTGAGGATGTTGTTGTTTGTTGTGCGATAAGGTGCACAAATCGGATACTTCAGTCACCCAGAGAGGGGGTGGGATTGACGGGAAAGTGCTAGTCATGGGAATATCCAAATATATCCTGGGTCCGACTGATGAGACGAATGATGTTGGTGCACTAAGAATGGGTTGTTTGATCATGGGAAGAACATTTTCAGGTGCTGCAGGGACATTGGGGTCATAGTATGTAATCTTGTCGATTTTGACTACGCGTCCTTCATGGGGGAACATCATGAGGCAGAAAAATGAAGAAGCGACAGCTTTCATTTTATACATGTAGCTTCATCCCAGAAGGAGATTGTAATCAAGTTGGAAATCAATGACCTCTATATCTATGAGAACCAGTTTTCCCCCAAGCTGTATGGGTACGTTCACTAACAAACCTTGAGGTTGAGCTGCACAACCATCGTAAGCTCATAATGTGGTAGTTGATGGTTGTAGCGTTGGGGATCCAAGTTTCTACCATACAAAAGTCGACATAACGCAGGTAGAGGCCCCTTCATCGATTATGCATCGATGAATGACGAGGTTGCGAATGGAGATCGAAACTTGAAAAGCTAGAGATGAAGGCAGGTGAGGTTCAACTTGTTCTAAGTCGAAAGCCATCATGTTGGAGTCGTTAGGGTCTATAGCACCAATAGAAGATAACAACAATTTTCTCTATGCAAGACAATTTTTTAGGATTTCGAGAGCAGACATAGCAGTGGGGGATTGAGCTAAATCCTCTACAATGTTATAGTTGGAAGCTGCACGAGCGTTAGGGTTATTGTTAATTCATCTCAAAGGGAAATGAGGTGCTTTTGGACCCCCGTCCATGGGCATATTAGGTATGCAAAGTGGTTGATCAGTTGGGAGAGTACTCAATGATGGGTTGGTAGGTGTGGCCTCAGGGGAGGAGCTATATTGATTTCGACGAGTTTGAAGATTGACATCATTTGATGACATCATTAGAAAATGGTGAGTGTTGGACTCTGCATGCTGGTAGTCTGCTGCTGCATAGGTAATTTGCTGTTGTGTTGCAGCAGATCCTTGAGGGGGATCATTTGGACAAGTGTTTAGTGTGCCTTGGTTTGGTAAAGGATTTTGCAATATCATGGGTTGTGGCTGAGGAGGAGGTGTTGGCTGTGCAGCATGTCCTTGTCATTCGGCGTCGTCGGTCCAGAGTTGACACGCTCGATCTAAATGGGGACAATTATGTGTGTAATGGCTGTAGACTCCACATATGGAACATGGATGATTTGTTCTCAAGTTATTATTTTTGGCCAATTTCAGTGGGTGACAGGATTTTGGTTGGGGGGGAGCAGCGTTATTATTATTTGCGAGATTAGGTGGTGGTCCACCTTGGTTGTGTTGCTAGTTGTTTCCGCGGTTACGTCCTCTTCCGCGATTTTGTTGACCTCCTTGGTTACGCTGGTTGTTCTGGTTTGGAGGTTGGTTTTGCTATGTGGACACATGCCCTTGGGAAGTAGGTGGGATTTGAGGTCGTGGGGGCTCTGGAGCAGGTTGCGGTGGGTAGTAAGTAGGAGGGTTATGAGGTGGACCCGTTGCTTGTTGCGGTTGTGGGTAACCTTGAGCTACTGGAAGTGTTGGAGCAAGAGGTGCTGCCTGTTGAGGATAATAAGCCACTTGGGCTTGTGGCTGAACCAGAGTCTGGTGGGACTGCTGGTTATAGTATGAAGGTGGTGCATAAGCTGATGGTGATTTCCCATAACACTGTGGTAGAAATGAGGGTCCATAAGTGTGGTCAGTGTGAGTTACTGGAGCATACGAAGTTGTAGCTCCAGAATGAGATGAAGCCCTAGAAAGGTCTGGGGCATTATTTGTATTCATCATGGTAAAGGGTTTGTTTTGCACCATAACCCGGCCGATAATACTATCGGCAACATGGAATGCCCCCGGTGCGTCATGGCGGGATGGATTGTCACGGGGGGCGTCAGGTAAAATGGTGTATAGATATCCTGATTGGGCATATATGAGGTCGAACTGCTGGGCTTTTAAGATGGCTTCTTCTTCCAACTAGGGTCATTCAGAAGCTACATCTTTGGCTACAAGGGGGAGGAGTGATTTGAGGAACCAATCCAAAAAGATACGGTCGTCAATTTTTATCTTGCAGAGGCTATAGCGCTTGCGCTACTCATGGATATGATTAATGATGTGTGTAGCAGTGTTCTGTCTACAAGACAAAAGTATTCCACTCCTGCATCATAGCGTACAGGTAGTTGAAAGAACTAAAGGAACATTGAGGCAAGGGATGTAAAAGTGGGGTGTGTCCCATGTGGCTTCTCAATGTACCACTTGGTTGCAGAGCCAGTGAAATTTCTTTGTAAAAGTCTGAGTCGAATAGAATCGTTTACTATGGAGTTCGAGGAATGCCATAGGTGAAATGACATGATGTGGTTTTGGGGGTCTTCCCCAGCTTTCACTTCAAACTTGGGGATGTCTAAGGGGAGTTTTGTGTGCATGGGGGGCCACGCAGGGTTGTGTCTAATAGGGTCGTTGGTTAACCTTGCTAGGTCTGGTAAGTTTAGACTAGCAATGTATGGCAGACTGGCAGATGGAAGTGGCATGGTCACTAGGGCATAATTGCTAATGGTAGCATTATGGAATCGTCTAGTGCCACCTAAGGGTATGCTAGGTGTGAAAGGGATGTGTCCTCCAGCCAATGTGGTGTGGGAGGGGCCTGCACTCCCAAGTGCAACATGGGTTGCAGATGGGTTAGGAATGGTTCCAGTAATCACTGGGATCTGGGTAGTTGCGATGAGAGACGGGGTGACCCCCATGTTGGGCATACCTAATATAGGTGTTGGTCCTGTGTTGGGCATGCCTAAAGCGGGTGTGGCCCCCATATTAGGCATGCCTAAGGGGGTTTTGGCTACTGTGGTTGTCACAGTAGTAGTGGGGGTTGTTGATGTAGCCCCAACAACATTGGTTAAAAGGGGGTCATATTGTGATCTAACCATGGGGTTGGTTGGTGATGTCTCGGTAGGGTGTTCGGATTCAGCCTCAGAATCAGATGTGAAATGAGGTGCGTTAGAATCGGATGACTGGTTTCTATGCCGATGATGTGTGGAGTCAAGGGATAACGCTCTACGTCTATGACGTGTAGAGTCAAGTGTACCGAATTGAGGGGGTTCACCCTGAAAACGTCGAGATCGTCTTAAGTTCTCAATGGTGAGAAATGTCTAGAAGTGCCAATGGATGGTGGTGAGATAAAAAACTCAAGACCCCAGTGCAACGATGTGTATAGGAGGGGAGTGTGAAAAAGCAATGGCTCTCAGGCCAACAACCAACCTCAAAAGCACTTACTATAACAACTGTGCTATAGTAAGTGGAGTAATCAAGAAAAGTGGTCAGAATACCAAAAATCAAGCGGCTCGTAGAAAAAAAAGTGGTGCTCACTAGACCAAGCGGGGTAGCAGAGCATGCAAATGCCTAACTAATAGTGGTATTATGACTCAACAAGGTATATCCTCTGCAAGGTGATGAAATCCAAGTCAGACAATATAAAATGTGGAATCAAAGGCTAGATATCCCCCTACTAGGAGGGACACCGGGTAGACAATCCTAAAAATTGGCCACTAAGATACCCTGTTTATGACACGTTCAATTGGGTGAATCTGCAGTTTGGTTCTATCTCCGATGTACTCCCATATGAGTGGTACATCGAGAACTGTGAAAGGTATCCTTCGGTTACTGAATGGATAGTGGTATTCCACTCAGGCTTCCGGAACCAGTCTGGCTACTTCAACCCTCCTAAGGGAGAGGCCTTCTTGATAAATTGGTGTATAACTGTGTCAACAAATAATAAGGGATTTTTGGTACCCTAAATGTCAACCACTATGTATCAGATGTAAATAATTGAGGGGTGTTATTGGAACACCTATCCCCCCAATCCTACCTAGCTATAAGATTCTTTAAGTGCTCCCCAAGTGGGGTTAAAGTGTGTGTTGATTTTAGGCAGATTTAAGGCTCAGTTAATTAAAAATGTGGCAGATTCGATGCAAGTGTGATTATTTAACTGAAAAAGAATTTGCCTCGCTTGGGCGATTGATTACAAATTAAAAGCAAGACAATTTCAATTTGCAAAAAATAAAAGGCTTTTTCTCAAATGTAAATGCTTTAACAAAAAATGATTCAAAAACTATGGAATTTTGAAATAATTTTTTAAAGAAAAGAAAATATCATAAAATTGCAAGAAATAAATGGATTTCTAAGCGCTTGTTTGGGCAAAACTATTGAGCAAATCGGAAAGATGGTTCGAAATTTACAAAGAAGTGAAATCTATGATCTAAACAAAGTGCTAAAAAACCTTTCTTTCACTTGTTGAAAATTTTTAAAAAGATTTTAATTGAGCATATGTAATAGAAAATGATTTACTATTGCTGCAATAATTAAAACAGAATGCTGAAAAAAATTGCAGAAAAAATAATGCTGGACGAAATAGGCTAAATGGGCAACAATGCAACAATTTTTTTATTTTTTTTAAATTGGGCCGGGTGAAAAATAGTGGCATCGCGGGTTTATGGGAAAAAGCCGCGATGTGCTTCGCGAGTTTAACGCTCATAGTCGCAATGTGCAGTGCGGAAAAAAACCGCGAAGCTGCGATGTGCAGCGCAGAAAAAAACTGCGAAGCCGCGATGTGCAGTGCGGGAAAAAGCTGCGAAGCTGTGGTGCACAGAGCGGAAAAAGGCCGCGAGGCCGCGATGCACAGAGCGGAAAAAGGCCATGAGGTCGCAATAAGCCGCGCAGCTGTCGGGTGAAAAGTCACGATGCGAAAATGGAAAAATGGTCTCCGAAAACGAAACCAAAAAGTGAAATTTCGAGTTGTTAAAGGCTATAGAAAGGGACAAAAGCTAGGGCAGCAATGAATATGCTGTCTAGTATGGCAGATCTGCAAATTGGAATGGTAAAAGCTAGTAAAAAACAAAAATCTCAAGCAAAAATTTAAAGTTCGAAACCCAGCGGAGTTGCCAAAAACTGTTGCTTGGTTTTTCAACCAAGCATGTGCTAAAGATGCACCTATTAACTTGTAATAGCAGTTTCAATAGAAAAACAAAAACAACTATGAATACACTAATATAATTTGATCTAACATAAGCATGTGCAAGTAAATAAAAAACTAGATTTCAAAACATAAGCAATAAGATCTATGGAAGAACAATAACTTGAAAAGTATTTGATTTTGTATTACCTCAAATGGTGAGGATGATGAGTGTTGAGAAACTCCAAGGTTGAGAAGCTCCAATATCCAAAGCTCTCTTCTTCTCCAAAGATTCAATGGGGATCTTCAAACTCGAAATGGAAGGCAATGGCTCTCAAAGGGAATTTGGCAGCATAAGGATAGGATGAAATGTGGATGGATAGTGAGGAGCCCTTATCACCTTTTTATAGTTTTTGGTGATGGGGAATACCATTATGGTTTTGAGGAAACCAATGTTATTAATCAACATGGTTTAGGTACCTTTTTCCCTCTTTTTCCTTTTCTGAATATTTTTAATATTTTTATTCCCTTTTAATATTTTTTGGGAATTTTGGACCCTTTTTGAGGGTTTTTTGTGTTTTTTGAGGAAAAATACATATTTTGGGGGAAAACGGTGTATTATGGTCTTTTTGGTGACCTTTTGTTGGTTTTAGAAGCTCAAATGGTGGAAAAAGTGGACAAATGGGTCATGTGAATAAGGGAATGAGCTAGTGAGCACTTTTTGGGTGTTAACACAAGGAAAAAGTAAGGATAAAGAAGTCACAGCATTAATGAAAAAAAATACTCCTACTGCGAAGGGAAGGAGAGGATATCAATATGAAGACATAAACGACAAAGTAACAAAGTTTGTAACACAACTGTTAGCAAGGAAAATTCTAAGAAAATGTATACCACTGGAAGTAACTGCGGCCGCTATATTGCTAGGAGCAAGTGCCGCAGAAGGAGAAAAGTATAACTGGTGTTAGTACCTCCTGAATGAATTCCTTGATGAACTACTGGAAGTGCAGGAAAGTGGAACATATTTCCACTTCAATTGGTTGATAGTCCTAATGGCGTTCATCAGTTGGAAGGAACCAAAGGACTATGTCGGCATGATCATTGATAGACAGGACTGTAGAGGACCACGCTATCAAAACCTATGGGCGAACCTAGATACGAGGAAGCATCATGCAGCAAATGAGGTGTTCCACACCTACTATCATCAACTCCGCAATGTTATCATCAACACACCGTGAATATCAAAAGAGGTAACAAGCAAATACATTCAAACAGTAAATTTTTATGCTAACATGCATTGCATTGAAATTTCAGCAAAGGCACAAAAGAAGAACATAGAATGGTTTGAAGGACGATATCACATGGTAGAGGAAGATATTGATGTTCTCATGAAAGAATGGCCTGTGCAGTATCGTCGAGATATTTGACATCCAAAGCGATGATGGGAAGGACAACCCAATACCATGTCCCATTATAGAAGAAAGCTTAAAGAGGAAGGACCCCGAAATCCCACTACAACAAAAGGGACCACGGAAAAAGGCCAACGCAAATAAGGAAAAAATAGATGCAGTACTAAAAGAGGACGATTATGAAATGATCGCTCAGGTTGTCAATGAAAAGATGGAAGACATGCTGATCGAGAAGGAAAAGAACGAGAAGGTAATTCATGAAACCTTAAAGGAAAACATTAATAAGTTGGACATGATCACCAAAAAATTTGAACAGGTACAGCAGAGATTACCAGTATAGAAAGACTCAAGCTCAGAGGCAAATTTGGGAGGCACTCCACAGATATAAGCACCGCAGTGGAATCTGGAGGCACCAACAAGGTCCCGCATCGTCCATCTGCAACCATTAGTAATAAGGCTGCCGCTACCTGACCAAATACTCCTGGATACGAAGGACATAGACCGCGTAGATCTCAATCTTGCGAAGATCACATTACCGAATCTACATTACTTGCAGTTGGAAGTTTATGAAGAAATGCATGAGAGAACCATGGATGCAATGAAAGGGCAAGCAGAACTGCAAACAAGCTACAAAGAGTTGGAAGAAACTAGCTTGCAGAGAGCTATGGAGCTTCAAGATGAACATGATGATCGGAAAAGGCTATAGTCCACGATCACCGTGGTTGCGGATGAGATACCAGAATTTGAAATACAAGCGGAGGCTGCAGATACCATCATCAAGATAGGCCAGATGGTGAATAAACTTAAGGAAGAAAAAGATGATATGGAAGTCACCTTCGAAGCTGAGATAACTTCATTAAAATACCAACTTCAGAACATGACAATACCAACTGAAACAGAGATAAGAGCAAAGGAAGTAAAAGCAGCGGTGGAAAGCATAGCCATAGAAGTAGCAAAATGTAAAAAAATATTAGAAGCAACATCTAAAGCATTCGCTACCCTTCAGGAGGACCTAGAATGGCTATAAGCAAAGGATGCACTAAAAGCAAAGCAGACAAAATTTGAAAAATTGGATGAAGAAGTTAAAGCATTACCAACACGGGAATGAATCCACAGATACAAGGAGGTCAACGCGCTAAAGAAGGAAGTGCAAAATTTAAGAGAGAAAGAGGCTGCAATTGGGGATAAAACACAACCCTTCCTAGAAAAAGCAAGCTTCATGTCACAAGAGATTGAAGAGAAACTGAAAGAATTGCACGATGGTCCGCAATAGGTAGAAGAACAAGAAGGACAAGAGATAACACCTGAGATGCTAGACATAGTAATGCAAGTAAGAAGGGACACCAAGGAAGCAGTTAAGAAATTAATTGTCGAATACAATGAATTCATTGCATCGATCGGACCACAAGAGGAGGAACAAGTAGAAGATGCAGATGTTGCGGGTGGCTTTAGGGCGAGCCACAAGTAAGTGTTAGGGGCCTGTTGGGCCTAGCCCAAGGAGGTCAAATTTTGAATGTATTAAGTTTTGTGAACTGCGAATCTGAGCACAGCATGGATGGAGACTTTTTGTGGAAAATAGTTTTGGAAGCTACAAGGAGAAGCGCAACACAGTTTTGTTATAATGTGACGGTGCATGCAACGCAGTTGCGGAAGAACTGTGAGGTTGGTGTCGCGAGGAGTACAGCGCCATGATGTGCCACATCAACGGACATCCGTCTAAGCAGAGCATGGATGGAGGATGGCAGTTAATGTGGTTAGGTCACAGAAGACCTATTTTTGGCAAAGATCACTGATAACTGCCAAGCGGTGGGTAGGTACAGATCGAGATAGACAATTGGTTACACCACCAGATAACTACCAGTTGAACCAATTGTCTAGGGCCATGATTGGAGCATCAACTTGGCGGAAGCAAGTTATTGGTGTGCACGACAGAGGAGTTGATGACAACGTGTCTACACCAAGGTTGGCACGCATATGACTGAAGATCCACCACCAGATATCAGTAAGTCCGGTTTTGGGAAAACCGTGACAGTTTTGTAAAACTTAAGGGTTTCGTCTTTGTAATGTAAAGACATGACCTAAGGGCATGATCTATATATAGATAAATTTTGTATAGGAAAGGGGACTCTTCATTTTTATATTTTTCTCATTGTTGATTGAATAGATCTCTGTTAAGAGACATTTTTGTAAAGGCTCTGCAAGCTGAGTGCACAGAGACCTAATCTTGAGAGAGAGAGAGAAGAGCGTCTGCAGCTGAGTTCGTAGGAGAAGAACTGTTGTACCCCTTTTCGAGATAAATAAACAACAGCTCTTGTGGACGTAGCTTCCCATCTGGGGGGGTGAACCACGTTAAATCATTGTGTTATGTGTTTGCTATGAGTGATTGTCATTAATTGGTGATTTAAATTACTTACAGTACAAGCGTGAGATTATTAGTGCTTGTTATATGTTTACTGTGATCTGTATTCGCTGAGGAAAGGATGGAATAAGATGCTAAGTAGTTCATGTATGAAGAAGTATTAAACAGTAAGCACATATAAGTCTCGAATGAATGGATCGACGAGATAACCACATAGTTACTTATTAAGGGTTGAATCGCAGTAACAAAGCTCACAGTGCTGCGTGTCTCATTCAAATTACATAACTTATGGTATTTACCAATCTAAGTAATGATGAATGATTAAAGGATATACAATAAATCCAAGTAGAAGGAATTAGGCCTCGCAGACTGGCCTCCTTGTCTAGTGGATGTGTCGTTCCATAAAGAAGCACTACGTTGTCTCACCGCAGTAGCCTAATAGTGCTGCGCAGTCAAATTGACGTAAGATATCAGAGTCCATATAGTCCCCTGTCCGTCACGTGGAAGCATATTACCAAGATGCGCAACTGTCAGTTAAGCACTCGCATCACCAGGTTGTGGAAACCTGATTCCACAACCACCCCATCTAACTTCGCCTCGGGTGAGACTTCAGAGTGCTTGCGGTCTATTGCCAAAAGGGCCGGTGAATAGGGGTTTTATTGGTATCTTGTACTGCGAAGTACTTGGGTCTACATAGGAAAACCTCTTGAATAGGAAAGCAAACCAACAGATCATTATTGCTCGCAAGTTCAACTTCATCAAAAGAAATTGGGTAGTAGGGATCATCTCCAAATTTTGACACTTCAACTATTATCTGATTCATATTATTAACTGTTTCAACAATAGGATTGGAAAGGGGAAGCTTTTTATCTTGGATTTTATTTGAAGAATATATATCATTGTATCAATTTCCCCATTCTTCTAAGAATTTCTATTCAAACATGTCATATCCGGAAATGCTATCGGTCGTTAAATTCAAGAACCAGAGCTCAGTTGTTCCTTGAAAACATGAGGACACTAGTTTCATGAGTACATCCTCATGGGTTATAGATACTTCATTAATAACTTCCCTAAATAGGTCAAGGTTCCTTTTAGCAGATACCTCATAACTTCCGTCGAATTTAGGAAACCTTTCACGGGCTTGACGATGGATCTCATGAGGATACCCAACAATTTCTGAGAAGTAAAAAAATTTTAATCGGTTGAATGTACTTGGCTATTCATAATTACCATGGATGGCAATTTCTATAAAAATAAGGATCTCAAAAGAAAATTGATGCACCACATGGGTTCTAGATATGATAGGATTGATCACCGGCGGAATCGCTAGGTAAACCTATTGATCTTGTTTACCGAAATATATGTTGTTATGATAGCAGGGAGATATGAGTGAAATAAGATGGCCATGTATGGTTTAATGATGTAATTATGTAAAATGAAACCATCCAAAAATAAAAATGGATGCAATAAGATAAGGAATAATGCACAGACACTCACAGACACCTGAGGTAAGCCTCTACCTCCCTGGAAATGGCACCAAAAATGTTATCACACAACTTGTAGTTTCCCCTAAAGGTGATCATATCCAGGATGGTAGAGGTGCTAGGAAACTAAAGAGGTGACCCAAAAGTGCCCTGATTCCCAAGGATGATTTTTTCTCACACCAATTGAGGAAATATTCAATTTATATCAAGCCAACGCAAGATCAAGGGGGAGAACCTTACTAACCAATGAGGGCTAGCAAATCAACATAAGACACTCTAAAGTTTACGAATATTGCACAAGATTAGATCTTGGTGGATAAAATCTAGATCTAGGAAATCATAGTGGATTATTAGAGTTAAGAGTAGGTTGAGGAGTCTTAGCCGAAAAAGAGATTCTCAAACATGGAAGAAATGTACCACCATGGGTTTAGGAAAGTAGATCTAGATATATCTAGTTCATATGAAGAATACCCAAATCAGAACTACCTAGTGTTTAAGAAAATGAGGCCAAAGTGGACCCAAAATAGTAGATCCGGGTGTTAGATGACTAGATATAGGTGCTTGAAGAATATATCTATGAAATTTAGGGGGGTTCAAGCATACCCAACTGATAGATCTAAAAAAATGGACCAAAGACCCAAGGAGGGCGTCCCACCTAGAGATGACTAGTGTTATATCAGGGGGTAAATGGAGTCGGATTAAGTTGAAAATTTATATCTAATGTTTCTATAATTATTCCAAAGTGGGTTTCGTTGGACATACTCAAATAGGTACCCAATCTATCAGATCTAGAAAATGAGTGTTTTAACAATGAGGGTTTTAATGGTGACAATTGTAATGGATCTCTAAAAAAAAAATTGAAACACACCTGGAAATTCTTGCGACTGCCCTTAAAATTGATGATCTTCCCAAATCGAAGCAATCTAGAGTGAGATCCAACCTCCCCCTAGTGAAATCGCTATGCTCCATGATAGCCAATGCGCCCCCCCTGTCAAAACAATCTAGAGTTAGAATCGATCTAAACAAGAAGTAAAATATATGGTAATGCAGATAAATCAAAGAGCATGAATATGATCATAATATCCAATAGAAATTCTCCCTAATATGTAATACGTCTTGAGGAAAAGATATGGGGTTTCCCCACAATAGTGCCCCGTTCAAATCATCCTTGATGAGCTCTTTAATTTATTTTTGATTAAATCAAAATAGAAAGTTGTTCATAAATTATCAACCCAGGGCCACAAAGGCTTATGAGCTACCCGAAAAAATATATGCTAGACACTGTAACTTGGATGATCTTAACATAGAGAAAATCAAGGAATTACTGAATTGAATTTAGGATGCAATCGTTTGGTGAATAGACTCCTAAGAAATTGCCAATTACAGAAAGAATCTTGCAATCAAATCCAAGCACTTAACTATCTATTATAATATAACATTCTACTATGCTACGAAAAGTAATCAACATCTAACAAAACTCTGTCATACTACAGAAAGCAATTAAATTCTAAATCTAATTTAATAAACTGAGAAATTCCTAGGGAAACAATTCGATAAACCACAGCTGAAATGAAGAAATTGAACAGACTAGTTAAATTCTACAATCTACCTCTACCCTTATGCTCTAACAACAAAATTCCAACAATAACTTAATGCATCCATTCACCGCATGAGTAATTCTAATTCAACATTCATCATTCATCTATCCCTCTGTAAATATAATAGAAATGATAGTGCAATCCAATCATATCACTAATTAAGGAATTCACACTCAGCTACGCTCAACACACCAATTCTAAATATTAAATAATTAAATAAATAAACATTGCATCAACAATTAAATTTATTAACCTAAACACAACTGCATAAAGGAAAGAAATCATACTTATAATGACACTTGTTACAGAAGGGGTCCCTGCCTCAGGCAGCAGGGGCTGAACATCCACTCACTCACATGAAATTGATCAACACATTTGAATCAGGTAAATAAAAAATTCTTTTATAAAAAGGTCTGATATAGTGTCCAATAGATCTTATACAAATTGTGGCTAACCCTTCTGAAAGAGTCCCAATGTTTGTATACATCAATGATCATGAGAGAAATATGAGAGATCGTGTAGTTACAACCGATTTCCCAATAAGGCCTATCTATAGATCCTCAAAGAGATATTTCAGGAGTCTGTATCGTGGGAAGTGGAGATGATCCCAGCGATATCGGGTTGGTCAACTATGAGTCATCATAGACCCAAGATACTGAATTAGATACAAATTCTCCCATCCTTGGATCAACTGCATCATAATCTAAACGCTGGGTAGGTAATTAAAGTGATGTAGAGAAATACATCAACTTGATACCTTTGTGTAATAGCTCAAGACTGAGATACATATCATCCATCTTCCATCATCCTTCATTCTGCAACCTATAGGTAAAATGATACTGAACCTGAAACACCACTTCCTTAGTAGGAAATAATGGCAACAAAACTCTATCCAAATCATAAGCAATTAACAAATAACAAAGAGAACAAGATCAATTCTTACCAAGGCCAAAATGTGCAAAATGTAAGCAAGAGAGCTAGTGGTAATACAGGGTTAGGTCAAAAAGTTTCACAAACAAGGTAAAATATGGGAACAAAAAGGGTCATATGCACAACCTGTCATCTCCCCCCAACCAAAGGGTTTGCATGTCCCTATGCAAACTAAGACTATGATCCACTAACAGGGGTGCTTGGAGAGCTGCTTAGGCACTCATCACTCCACTTATAGTAATAATGGCCGCCTTCTATTATGATGTAAAAACCTTTCTGTTCCCAACAACTTTGAAAAATTCACTGTCTTCTCCATCCACCACAAGGCATCAAAGTATAGGGTAGTGAAATCGGAGCCCGATCCAGTTGGCTCTCTGTGTACTCAGGAAGTCAAAGTAGACTTGTATTCTGTATAGGGCTCACTCAAACATTCTGACAGAGAAGGGATCTTTCCTTTTCAATTCCAAGCTCAGAGCATCACCTCCAACCTATGAAAGGGAATCCAACTCCTGCATTCATGAACAACTTTAGATTGAGCAGTCTCCAGGAGAGTAATGAATGATTGATTTTGCATAACCTGGTTTCTGGCCGTGAATAACTTTTCAACTGAGGGGGAACCTCTCACCCAAAGGGAATCTTCCCATTCAATATTTTCTACAGCAGTGGCAACATTGTTCCATCTCAGATGATTTCTCATGAAGGACATGAATGCCCTCAGTTGTACTTCCCGTACATGAGGGTTTGGGTCCCAATCTTCATAATCTGTCATAACCAGGTTATGCATGTATAATTCACACAAAAAATCTTGTTCTTCGTTGTTACCCCTGGAAAAGGAAGCAACAAACTGATCTTCTATCTCAATATGATCATTATATCCCTGTTGAGGCCTCGGTTGTGCAGGTTAGATGCAAAGGTGCTGGAATGGTTCTAAGGCTCCCAACAGAGGAAGAAAACCCAAGTTGAAAGGCTTCGAAATACCCTATGCAAGGGAAATTCTATCCCCAACTTGTTGGGTATGGTGATCCTCCACGGATATTCGGCCTCCGCTGGCACTCTAAGAGTTGATGATTTGACCAATTTGGTCATTTTTCCAATCAAGGAAAACAAATATGTGAAAAAAATAAAGCTAAGCTAAGCTAACCTTTTTCAGAAAAGGAAACTAACTTAAGTTAGTCTTATTCTAAAAGGAAGCTTGATAATGTGCAGATCAGCCTTGAGGTGTGATAAACAAGTAATTAAACACCTTTTATAGAAATGTCTTTGGTTGTATTACTTGTTAACTTAAATGATTACCAGTTAATAAAAATTAAATGACAATCTTTCAAGTATTTGAGCTTGTCCAAGATCCAATCTGTATTCACTCTACTAATTTAAAAATTAACATTGATTATGTGTATATGCAACGAATCATTTGCGGAAATAGAAGATGAAAGTATTTGAATTGAAGAAACTCAATGAAATACTTAGGGACATAGACCAGTCATATAGAGAAACCAATATAACAAATCTGTGCATTAATAAATGTTTAGCAAAAGATCAGATACATAACATATGACAATTTGAAGCATGAATCAGAAATTCTCAAAGAAACTTGAGGAATAACAGAATATAGATCAAAAGATAATTTTACTGTATTAAAAGAGGTCTTGTACATAAATTACAAAAGGCTCCGCTAAACAGAGTATCTCCAGTCCAGTCTCCTGCTGACTTGCAACTCTAAAATTACCAACCCCTAACTACGAGAGGTCCTCCTCTTTAAATAGGAAATTACAACAGAATAGAAAGATAGAGATTTCCCAAAAGAAGGATTACAAAATCGGATCAAACTATGGATCCAAGAAATCTTGCCATTTTCCCGTCTTACATGATTTTAATGACCTTTCCTCTAAATGATTTTCAGGGATCCACCTTCTAATTAAAAATTTCCTAGTGACAAATCAAAAATTGAGTGCTTAATTGATGAGTATCAACAACAGGTGGTTCGGCTTCTAGAGTATCTTCCACGGGAATTTCTGGATTATGAGAGACATCCTCAAAAACAAAGAAATCCGTCAAGGGATCCACCTCAGAAGGAGTTGGCGGAATATCAGGTTCTTCATTAATTATAAAATCTTGTATAATAGTATCATCTTTATCAATCGGCTCTTCAGGATATCTCTTTTCCTTCTTCTTGAGGTGTTGCACGCAGACAGACATAGCTTCAGAATCTTCTTGTTCACTATCGCTGCTCACATCAGGGATACTTGCATCAAAAGGTGGTCACATAGGTTCTTGATATATAAACGGCTAAAGTTCTTCATCTTCAAAACATGCATCAAGGGATTGATTTCCTGTCTGCATGTTGCTCATACCAAATGCATCAAAAAGAAACTTACAATATCAACATGCAAATTTTCCTCTTAAAGAATACAGAGGACAAACTAAAGGTTTCATGTTTGTTACCAATTTAAGGCCAACTAAAAGGATGGTGATGATTGAGCAGAACCAGTGGTAATGATTCAAATTATATGACAAATTCATTACAATTATCCAAACTGTATTGAAACGAGCGAAGACATGCATCAGTTGGATCTAAACCCGTGTGAAAGTACACAACCAACCAAAGCTCGCACGACTTAAACTGCTTTCAAAAGCTCATTATTACAAGTATTTTCACATCAACAATCACGACTTCAGATTTGTGACCAAAATGGAAATTATGGCTAGAAATCTAACTGCAAAATGACTTATTCAAGAGCTTCAGTACACAGACTAACAACCCTTTTGCACGTATCAAATCGGATCCGGGTGACCTGATTTAACAGAATAACTGGAACAACCTTTCAAACCGAAACAGGTGTAATGATATGGAATCTTAAGGAGTCGAAACAATGGCAAAAGGATGTCAAATACAAAACCAGAACTAATGAACACAGGGTGCAGTAATGGAAACAATCCAACCTAGAGTAACTGAAAACAAGTAATAATGTCTTTTGACATGAATTCCTGCAATGAAATAATAGTCCGACGGAACAATCTTTCAACAGTAAAATAAAATAGAAAAAACCTTTATTTTTTGGATTTACCATATTAAAAGATGACCGTGCGATCAAAATATACGAACGGCTGGGATGAACCGGAGCGGGAGTAGGTTCATACTTATTTTGAAAGTTTATTTAAGAATCCTGAAAGCTCAAACCCGAAAGTGTCGGGTTGCAGGTTTCAGGATTGCAAGAAAACAAAAGTGCAAAAGAATTCCCGAAAGCCAAAATCCGAAAGTGTCAAGTTACGGGTTTCGGGAATGGGAAAGAAAAAGTCGCAATCGAAAAAACTTTTCCCGAAAGCCGCAACCCGAAAGTGTTGGGTTGCAGGTTTCAGGAACACACAACAAAATCAAAATTAAAAGAAATTCCTGAAAGCCAAAAGCCGCAATTGCGGGTTTCGGGTTTTGGGATAAAATTTATTGATATTATTTACAAAGAAAACCCACAACCCGCAACTGTCGGGTTGCGGGTTTCGGGATGACATCAATCAAAAGTTGAAAAAAAATAATTTCCCGCAACCTGCAACTGTTGGGTTGCAGGTTTCGGGTTTCGTAAACTCCACAACAAACAAACAAATCCCGCAACCCGCAACTGTTGGGTTGCGGGTTGTGGGTTTCCTAAATGTCGGGTTTCGAGTTGATGGAAGTAAATGATAAAATACTCAAAATTAAAGCTTCCTGCAAGCCCAAAACACTTAGAAAATTTTTAGATCAAAAGAAAAACACACAAGACAAATGTATGGGTAAGGAATCTTAGGGATAAAAACCAAAATCTCATATTTACAAGAAAACTCACCCAACTACCTTTGTGTTTATTCAAAAGTGGGGCTCTCGTACTTCATCCAAGCATGGGATCTATTGTGGCCACAACAATCCCATAGTTACCATTGACAGTCTAAAAGATATAAGTTGTTCTTTTAAGAACACAAAATACAAATTCAAAGGGGGTCTTAGATTCCTCATGGAATGAGCCATATAGTTCATATGTTCTTTTTCAAATTTCAATTTCTCCATTTCTTGACCAAGCCTTCTCATTGTTAGAAAAACAGGATCGCAGAGCAATAACAATAAACAGAAAGGCAAATAGAATCACACATACACATTACAAGAGAGACACAGATATATCATGGTTCACCCAACTTGGGCTACGTCCACACTGAATTTGCCAGTCCTTATTATTATTACCGTCCAGCAAGGTGAAGGGATACAACCTGCAACACAACCGCTGCAGTTCCTCTTCTCTGTTTCACAGTCTCTCTCCTGATCTCAAAGATCTTTACAATGCATAAAACCTAATACATCCTCTTCCCTAGCCGTATTACAATGTCTTTCTTTTATAAGGGAAATACAATGAGAAAATACCACGGGATACCCAAAACCATGGGCCTGGAACCTCATGGGGGGGCGATGTCCCCCCCACACCCCCCCGCTGGGGTGAGTGTATAGTCCACCTACATATCATATAAAACTGGGGTACAAACACGGCTAATACAATATCATCTATGAGACTAGAAGATCTGGCTCCACAACCAACACTCATAGCCATGGCATAATATTGTCTTTGTAGCTATTCTGTAATTGTTTCCTATTCTTTCCCTTTTCTCTGATTGCTGTCCAATTTTAGTTGTCCTTCCAGATCTCCTACTGTCTCCTGTAGTTGAGCTATCATTTCTTCCAGGTATTTTATTCGGACTTCATCTGAAGGGTCCTCTTCATGCAACTCTTGACCCTCTGGTCCTTCTGCTTCAAAACCCTCTTCAGGTTCCATACTTTTTACTTGCATGCTATCATCTATTCCTCCATCGTTGAGTGTCTCCCTATAGTCTTCCCTTCGTTCGCCTTCCAATGTCACGACCTCCAATAGGGTATCCATCTTATATCTCTCCATCCTCTGAATTTGCTCTTGTAGGACCACGACTTCTTCTGTTTTCTTCTGATAAGAACCTTTCAAATCCGAGTAATCTTTCTTCAACTTCCTGTATGCTCTATGGTACTTGCACAACAGGAAATACTGAAATCTCCTTATCTTGTTACCTTGCGTCCCTTTGAAAAAAGTCATCCATCGTTTTTCTTTCTTCTGTTGTTCTTCTACATTCTGCAACCCGAATTGGTTTTCCCAGTTTTTACTGGTGCTTTCTGACATGATAATTAGTTCCCGTTCTTCCTCTAATTCATTGTTCTAGCCAAGCAATTCTTTCTGGTCTTTTCACTCTTCCTGAGCCCTTGATCATGTCCGGGTATGGGGTCCTTCTATCGAATAGGTTGAGGTTTCAGCTTGAAGGCTTCTCCATGGAACCGCATGAACTAGTTTCTCCCTTTGGGTTTCTGGGGTAATTTCCAATGTTTTTCTCTTCCTCCTCTCTATCTTCCTAGTGCTCAAAGGTGTGCCAACGAATGATTCCCATGTTTGGTTATGTTTCTGTAGGGCATCCTCCACCAATAATCTAATCAACCCATGATACTCCAGACTTGTGTCTGGATTATTACTGCCCTTAACCATTTTGCTCATTAATTCTAAGGATTTCCACAGAAAATACGGCATGTTGATGTATTTCTGGTGCCTTAAGTGGTTCAGAATTTTAAAATGATAAGGAAAAATTAGACTGTACTAACCTTCACATGTGATGAATTTGCAAATGTAGAGTGCCACCTCGCCCCATGGAACTGGTAATGAAGCTCACTTTGTACCCTTTTCTATTCCTTGCAACAGTTCGCCAGGTTTCAAAATGCCTCGATAAGAGGATTTATTGACACACGTCTCTCGAACCATTTTTCACCTATCTGTGGTAATCCAGAGACCCTTGCAATTGTTAGCGCATCCGCTGGAATTTTCAGTCCTCGTACTTATGCAACTTCACTGTCATAGGTGAGCGCAAATTCCATTGTGATCGCGACATCTCCCTCCTTTATTTTGTCAAAATAATCCAGCCATCCTGCCTATTGAAAAACTATTTTTACTTCATTGTTTCCATAGACCATATCCGTGGTTTCAGGCTCACTACAGATTGCTCCCTTCATTGCGTTTCGTTCCTTATTTCTCCCCCAAATGATTACAATGCTTCAAGTTTCTTGTCGGTTTCCCGAAAAAAAGAATGGAATTGGGTTACATGAAGGTAGGTTATCAACACTGATCTAGCTGAGAGTTCATAGGTGGTGGAATTACTATCACACAACAATTGGTTTGACATAATTTAGAGGCAACCCAATTTCTCCCCCGCCAACCAACTCGGCACACGACCCCGTGTGGCACCAATTAGAATAATAAACCATGATCCGTCATGTTATCTCCTCAATAAACATAGACTAGTCATGGTGTCTAGGTGATAGGAAGTCTTTAATTTTTGTTTTTCCCATGTGTTTAAGTTCCGGTCTGATAGGTTGAAGAAGGTAATGAAGTCTGAAATAACTTTTTAAAGCTAGCTCTCCTTCAAAAGGCAAATTTCGGTTTTTGGTAGCTTAGGCGGGCTTGGCAATGGTTCATGAGCTACTGAAAACCTTGTTTTCGGCAGCTTATTGTGTGAAAGAAAATACGCTCCAGCTATCGAAAGGGTAAAATTACAGCGTGAATTAGGGGACAGTTTTCGGTGGCTTGGGCAAATACGATGGTGTTCATTAGCCACCGAAAGGTAAGTTTTGGTAGCTTACAAGTCAAAAGCAAAATTGTTCGAATCTACTGAAAGAGGAGGCTTTCTCAACACTATTTTGACAGCGTAAAGGAAAAATTGCCCAAATCTACCAAAAGGAGAGGCATTTTCACCACTTTTTCGGCAACGCTCGTGTTCAAATGCAAATTCATTCTAGCTACCGAAAGAGCAAAAGAACTTCACTTGTCATCAAGAAGTTGAGACAAAATACATTTTTTCCATTTTGGAAGATTAGTTTCAAAATAGAGCTTTTGGTGGTTTAGGTAGGCTTTCACAGCTGTTCTTAGCCACTTACAGGTTCGAATTTTGGCTCTTTAGCCACCGAAAGTGCAAAACAGGGCAGAGAGGCATTATTTTTTGCCCAGATCATGGTTTTTGCTTCCAAGTGGAAAGAGGATGGATTTTAAGTGAAGGTTTTAATTAATACGATTTGTTTCAATGTGCTGTTCTAGTTTTGAAGGTGCCAGCAAGATGGAAATAATGAAGAAATGTGGCGTTTTTTACTGTCCCGAGTCATCATTTTCAAATGACGATTCTGAGCATCTGGAGAATCTTTTTGCAAAATGCTCAGAGGTTTTCATTCCTAACATGTCATAGAGAAATACGATCTCCCCGTTTTCCTACAAGTGTTGCATATTGAGAGAATCGAATCTGTCACTGAGCCCTAATTTTCGAATCCCAGAACCTACCTATTTGACACTTGTTTTTGAAATGCAGATCTCGGGAAAACCAAAACGAGTTTCAAATATATAAGAGAGATTTTTCCTCAAAACATATCAATGCACAAAAACCTCTTTCAGTTTATACATAGGTGTCACATAGCTGGAGAACCGAACCCATCTCTGAGCCTCTTTTTTCAGCAGTTTCAGCAAAAGTGGCATTTTTACTGTGCAGAGTCATCATTTTCAAATGATGATTCTGAGTGACTGGAGAATCATTATCCAAAACTATCAGAGGTTTTTCTTCCTGACACGTTAGAGAACAATAACCTCTCTTAGTGTTCCTATAGGTGCCACATATTGGGAGAATCGAATGCATCTATGACCCCCATTTTTCAGCAGTCTGGCCAATTAAAAATGATTTTTCCTGGTTTCTTGAAAAACGGTTTTGGATTTTCCATCTAGAGTAAATTCGACCCAGCTTCTTAGGATCTGGGGAGAGGTTGTAAAGGCTGTAAAGCCCAGAACTCATGTAGAACAAGGGTTCGATTTTGGAGAGACTGATCCATATTTGTATTCTCAAACTTTAGTGACTTCTCAGATAATATAAGCTTCTTTTACTATTTGCTTTCAGATTTCTTTTTCTTATGTTTCTAAACTTACAGTGGATGGTTTATTTCATGGATGCTCACTTGTCTATGCTAGATAGTTGTTATACTGTCTTGGTATTTGAGAACTGAACATGCATGTTATTTATTTGTTGTGATTAGCCATTTATATACATATTTCTGTGTATGAGTCTGCTGACACGATAAGGATTCACTCCCATTAATCTTTTATCAACCCTCTGAACAACAGTAGTCAAAGCCTTGTCTACCTGACCGTCCCTATATGTGTTCTGAGTGTGTGAGTTTTGATCTCGGTCATCCAACTTGATCCAAACAAACCCCATCATTTAAGATAAGTTTAAGTTACCACGCATCTCTGAAATACAACCTAGGAGAGCTTCCTGGAGTGATAACACAATGGTGCTGTTGCCGAGGAGAGGATATTGAAGCTCAGCTTCCCTGGGAGAATGACATAGATCCTACTTTGATGATAGACAAAGCCTAGACATTTTCTTGGTTGTAATAATCTATCTGGCGACTTCATGAAGGACAGATTCAGTGGCAGCTCCATTGTTCAGAAATCTATTGGCAACTCCACTGGTATGAAATGAACCAAATCTTGGCAAAGAGGTATGTGTTCTGTGATTTTTCAAAGATTGTTGGTTTCCCTAATCTAGTGCCTGGTAGTGACGAATGGGATGGCATCCTTCCCAGATTTCGAGGTGAAGAGTGGGAAGTACCAGCTGAACATTTGCTTGATTTTCATGACTTAATATCAGCTTGAAATTATACATGAGGATGTTCGAATTAAACTTTTCCTATACTCATTGAAGGGAGCAGCCCTTAACTAGTGCAGATCTCTCCCAGACGCCAGTATCAACTCTTTGAAAGGTTTTCATGATGTTTTCAATTTGTTCTGTAAAGATAAATTTCTAGATGATGCCCTTTTTCCAGGATGCTGTCATGAATATGATTTGTTTCATCAAATTAATGGATATAAAAAGTATGACTGTGCTGAAAGGTCTAAGGTTGAAGAAGATGCTCTTCATTACGATCGAGATGTTGATGATCTTAGAGATGCTAACCATAATGTAGATGCTTTTGACATTGTACTAAATGCATCTACTGTTTTTGACTGTTATGAAGATCATGATCAGATTGTTCCTTTTGAAAAGTTAAAAGATATTGAGTAGATTGAAGGGACAACATGTAACTGTTTTGAATATGTAGCAGATAGTAAGGGCAGCTCTCAGTTTTTTGATTCGCGGATGAAGAGAAATTGCAGCAGACATAAAGGTGAGGGAGAGCAGAAAGTTTTAGATCAGCAGACGATCATCCATGTTCCTCTGATAGATGTCAAGCAGCTTATGTTCAACATTGAGATCATTGGAGGCATTCAGCAAAAGCATCTCAGTCAATTGGAATAGCAGCAAGGAGAGGTATTTCCTTGTAAATTTGATGACCCTATTGCTAATTATTTGGATTATATGAGCAGCATAAATGTCAAAATTTTCTTGTCAAATGAAAGTTGGTTCTGCTCTCTTTCCAAATTACATTTCTGCATAATATGGATTCCTTTATTTTTCGGGCCAAGATCAAAGATGTTATCTGTAGTTCAGTTTCTGACATGGATTCATTGGAAGCATGATGTCACGTGACAAGAAGCAGTGCAGTTGGTTAGTGTAGGAGTAGGCAGGAGAATAAGCTCACCCAATGAGCAAGTAGATCCTTTCAGTTATTTCCAGTTTTCTTCAATAAGCATAGCAGGTTATAGGAAGGCACATGCAGGCTACAGGTTTGCAGGGGATCAGTTCTAAAGGAAAAATGACACCATAGCCCAATGGTAAGGCGACTGGAACTACTCGGTTCTTCGAGCCTCACAGGGAGGTCTCCATCCCCAAGTAGGAGCCAAATGTTATCTCCTCAATAAACATAGACTAGTCATGGTGTCTAGGTGATAGGAAGTCTTTAATTTTTGTTTTTCCCATGTGTTTAAGTTCCGGTTTGATAGGTTGAAGAACGTAACGAAGTCTGAAATAACTTTTTAAAGCTAGGTCTCCTTCAAAAGGCAAATTTCAGGTTTCGGTAGCTTAGGCGGGCCTGACCATGGTTCATTAGCTACCGAAAACCCTGTTTTCGGTAGCTTATTATGTGAAAGAAAATATGCTCCAGCTACCGAAAGGGCAAAATTACAGCGTGAGTCACGGGGCAGTTTTCGGTGGCTTGGGTGAAAACGATGGTGTTCATTAGCCACCAAAAGGTAAGTTTTGGAAGCTTACAAGTCAAAAGCAAAATTGTTCGAAGCTACCGAAAGAGGAGGATTTCTCAACACTGTTTTGATAGCGTAAAGGCGAAATTTCCCAAAGCTACCAAAAGGAGAGGTATTTTCACCACTTTTTCGGCAGCGCTTGTGTTCAAATGCAAATTCATTCCAGCTACCAAAAGAGCAAAAGAACTTCACTTGTCATCAAGAAACTGAGACAAAATACATTTTTTCCAGTTG
This sequence comes from Larix kaempferi, assembly GCA_027924585.1. Taxonomy (NCBI): domain Eukaryota; kingdom Viridiplantae; phylum Streptophyta; class Pinopsida; order Pinales; family Pinaceae; genus Larix; species Larix kaempferi. Next base: position 15,455,148 of record BSBM01000456.1, read on the forward strand.
AGAAGATTAGTTTCAAAATAGAGATTTCGGTGGTTTAGGCAGGCTTTCACAGCTATTCTTAGCCACCGAAAGCAGAGCTTTCGGCGGCTTACAGGTTCGAATTTTGGCTCTTTAGCCACCGAAACTACAAAACAGGGTAGAGAGGCATTATTTTTTTCCCGTATCACAGTTTTTGCTTCCAAATGGAAAGTGGATGGTTTTTAAGTGAAGGTTTTAATTAATAGGATCTGTTTCATTGTGTTGTTCCAGTTTGAAGGTCCCAACAAGATGGAAATAATGAAGAAATGTGGTGTTTTTTACTGTCCCAAGTCATCATTTTCAAATGACAATTCTGAGCGTCTGGAGAATATTTTTGAAAAATGCTTGAAGGTTTTTGTTCCTAACATGTCATAGAGAAATAAGCTCTCCCTATTTTCCTAGAGGTGTTTTAGATTGAGAGTATCGAATCCGTCACTAAGCCCCAATTTTTGGATCCCAGAACCTGCCTATTTGATACTTGTTTTTGAAATGCAGATCTAGGGAAAACCAAAACGATTTTCAAATATCGGAGAGAGGTTTTTGCTCACAACAGATCAATGCACAAAAACCTCTTTCATTTTATACAAAGGTTTCACATTGCTAGAGAACTGAACCCATCTTAGAGCCTCTTTTTTCAGCAGTTTCATCAAAAGTGGCGTTTTTTCTGTGCAGAGTCATCATTTTCAAATGATGATTCTGAGCAACTAGAGAATCATTCTGCAAAACAATCAGAGGTTTTTCTTCCTGACACGTCAGAGAACAATAAACTCTCTCATTTTTCCTACATATGCCACAAATTGGGAGAATAAAACACATCTCTGAGCCCCATTTTTAAGCAGTTTGGCCAATTAAAAATGGTTTTTCCTGGTTTGTTGAAAAACGGTTTTGGATTTTCCATCTAGAGTAAATTCGACCCAACTTCTTAGGATCTGGGGAGAGGTTGTAAAGGATAGAAATCCCAGAACTCATGTAGAACAAGGGTTCGATTTCAGAGAGACCGATCCATATTTGTATTCTCAGACTTCAGTGACTTCTCAGATAATATAAGCTTGTTTTACTATTTGGTTTCAGATTTATTTTTCTTATGTTTCTATACTTACAATGGATAGTTTATTTCTTGTATGCTCACTTGTCTATGCTAGATAGATGTTATCCTTCCTTGGTATTTGAGAACTGAACATACATGTTATTTATTTGTTGCGATTAGCCATTTATATACATATTTCTGTGTATGAGTCTGCTGACACGATAAGGATTCACTGCCATTAATCTTTTATCAACCCTCTGAACAACAATAGTCAAAGCCTTGTCTACCTGAGCATCCCTATGTGTGTTCTGAGTGTGTGAGTTTTGATCTCAGTCATCCAACTTGATCCAAACAAACCCCATCATTTAAGATAAGTTTAAGTTACCACACATCTCTGAAATACAACCTAGGAGAGCTTCCTAGAGTGATAACAAAATGGCGCCGTTGCCGGGGAAAGGATATTGAAGCTCAGATTCCCTGGGAGAATGACATAGATCTGGCTTTGATGATAGAAAAAGCCTAGAAATTTTCTTGGTTGTAATCATCTATCTGGCGACTTCATGAAGGACAGATTCAGTGGAAGCTCCATTGTTCAGAAATCTGTTGGCGACTCCACTGGTATGAAATGAACCAGATCTTGACAAAGGGGTATGCGTTCTATGATTTTTCAAAGATTGTTGGTTTCCCTAATCTAGTTCCTAGTAGTGACGAATGGGATGGCATCCTTCCCAGATTTCGAGGAGAAGAGTGGGAAATACCAACTGAACATTTGCTTGATTTTCATGACTTTATTCATCGGCTTGAAATTATACATGAGGATGTTCAAATTAAACTTTTCCTATACTCATTGAAGGGAGCAGCCCTTGGATGGTGCAAATCTCTCCTAGACGCCAGTATCAACTCTTTGAAAGGTTTTCATGATGTTTTCAATTTTTTCTGTAAAGATAAATTTCTAGATGATGCCCTTTTTCCAGGATGCTGTCATGAATATAATTTGTTTCATCAAATTAATGGACATAAAAAGTATGACTGTGCTGAAAGGTATGTGGTTGAAGAAGATGCTCTTCATTATGATCGAGATATTGATGATCTTCGAGATGCTAACCATAATGTAGATGCTTTTGACATTGTACTAAATGCATCTACTGTATTTGACTGTTATGAAGATCATGATTAGATTGTTCCTTTTGAAAAGTTAAAAGATATTGAGTAGATTGAAGGGACAACATGTAACGGTTTTGAATATGCAGCAGATAGTAAGGGCAACTCTCAGCTTTTTGATTCACAGATGAAGAGAAATTGCAGCAGACATAAAGGTGAGGGAGAGCATAAAGTTTTAGATCAGCAGTCGATCATCCATGTTCCTGTGATAGATGTCAAGCAACTTATATTCAACATTGAGATCATTGAAGGCAATTAGCAAAAGCATCTGAGTCAAATGGAATAGCAGCAAGGAGAGGTATTTCCTTGTAAATTTGATGACCCTATTGCTGATTATTTGGATTCTATGAGCAGCATAAATGTCAAAATTTTCTTGTCAAACGAAAGTTGGTTTTGCTATCTTTCCAAATTACATTTCTGCATAATATGGAAACCTTTATTTTTCGGGCCAAGATCAAGGATGTTATCAGTAGTTCAGTTTCTGACATGTTTTCATTGGAAGCATGATGTCATGTGACAAGAAGCAGTGCAGTTGGTTAGTGTAGGAGTAGGTAGGAGAATAAGCTCACCCTATGAGCAAGTAGATCCTTTCAGTTATTTCCAGTTTTCCTCAATAAGCAGAGCAGGTTACAGGAAGGCACATGCAGGCTACAGGTTTGCAGGGGATCAGTTCTAAAGGAAAAATGACTCCATAGCCCAATGGTAAGGCGACTGGAACTACTCGGTTCTTGGAGCCTCACAGGGAGGTCTCCATCCCCAAGTAGGAGCCAGATGTTATCTCCTCAATAAAAATAGACTAGTCATGGTGTCTAGGTGATAGGAAGTCTTTAATTTTTGTTTTTCCCATGTGTTTAAGTTCTAGTACGATAGGTTGAAGAACGTAACGAAGTTTGAAATAACTTTTTAAAGCTAGCTCTCCTTCAAAAGGAAAATTTCAGGTTTCGGTAGCTTAGGCGGGCCTGGAAATGGTTCATTACCTATCGAAAACCTTGTTTTCGGCAGCTTATTGTGTGAAAGAAAATATGCTCCAACTACCGAAAGGGAAAAATTACAGCGTGAGTCACGGGGCAGTTTTCGGTGGCTTGGGCGAAAACGATGGTGTTCATTAGCCACCGAAAGGTAAGTTTTGGTAGCTTACAAGTCAAAAGCAAAATTCTTCGAAGCTACCGAAAGAGGAGGATTTCTCAACACTGTTTTGACAGCGTAAAGGAAAAATTGCCCAAAGCTACCTAAAGGAGAGTTATTTTCACCACTTTTTCGGCAACACTTGTGTTCAAATGCAAATTCATTCCAGCTACCGAAAGAGCAAAAGAACTTCACTTGTCATCAAGAAACTAAGACAAAATACATTTTTGCCATTTTGGAAGATTAGTTTCAAAATAGAGATTTCGGTGGTTTAGGCAGGCTTTCACAGCTATTCTTAGCCACCGAAAGCAAAGCTTTCGGTCGCTTACAGGTTCGAATTTTGGATCTTTAGCCACCGAAACTGCAAAACAGGGCAGAGAGGCATTATTTTTTGCCTAGATCACGGTTTTTGCTTCCAAATGGAAAGAGGATGGTTTTTAAGTGAAGGTTTTAATTAATAGGATCTATTTCAATGTGTTGTTCTAGTTTTGAAGGTGCCAGCAAGATGGAAATAATGAAGAAATGTGGCGTTTTTTATTGTCCTGAGTCATCATTTTCAAATGACGATTCTGAGCGTCTGTAGAATATTTTTGCAAAATGCTCGGAGGGTTTTGTTCCTAACATTTCATAGAGAAATAACCTCTCCCTATTTTCCTAGAGGTGTTCCATATTGAGAGCATCGAATCCATCACTAAGCCGCAAATTTCAGATCCCAGAACCTGCCTGTTTGACACTTGTTTTGGAAATGCAGATCTCGGGAAAACCAAAACGATTTTCAAAGACCAGAGAGAGGTTTTTGCTCACAACAGATCAATGCAAAAAAACCTCTTTCAGTTTATAGAAAGGTGTCACATTGTTGGAGAACCGAACCCATCTCAGAGCCTCTTTTTTCAGCAATTTCAGCAAATGTGGCGTTTTTACTTTGCAGAGTCATCATTTTCAAATGATGATTCTGAGCGACTGGAGAATCATTCTGCAAAACGCTCGGAGGTTTTTCTTCCTAACATGTCAAAGAAAAATAACCTCTCTAATTTTTCCTACAGGTGCCACATATTGGGAGAATAAAACACATCTCTGAGCCCCAGTTTTCAGCAGTTTGGCCAATTAAAAATGATTTTTCCTGGTTTCTTGAAAAATGGTTTTGGATTTTCCATCTAGAGTAAATTCAACCCAGCTTCTTAGGATATGGGGAGAGCTTGTAAAGGATATAAATCCCATAACTCATGTAGAACAAGGGTTTGATTTTTGAGAGACTGATCCATATTTGTATTCTTAGACTTCAGTGACTTCTCAGATTATATAAGCTTCTTTTACTATTTGCTTTCAGATTTCTTTTTCTTATGTTTCTATACTTACAGTGGATGGTTTATTTCCTGTATGCTCACTTGTCTATGCTAGATAGCTGTTATCCTAGATTGGTATTTGAGAATTGAACATACATGTTATTTATTTGTTGTGATTAGAAATTTATATACATATTTCTATGTATGAGTCTGCTGACATGATACGGATTCACTCCCATTAATCTTTTATCAACCCTCTGAACAATAGTAGTCAAAGCCTTGTCTACCTGAGCGTCCCTATGTGTGTTCTGAGTGTGTGAGTTTTTATCTTAGTCATCCAACTTGATCCAAACAAACCCCATCATTTAAGATAAGTTTAAGTTACCACGCATCTCCTAAATACGACCTAGGAGAGCTTCATGGAGTGATAACAAAATGGCGCTGTTGCCGGGGACAGGATATTGAAGCTCAGCTTCCTTGGGAGAATGACATAGATCCGGCTTTGATGATAGACAAAGCCTAGACATTTTCTTGGTTGTAATCATCTATCTAGTGACTTCATGAAGGACAGATTCAGTGGCAGCTCCATTGTTCAGAAATTTGTTGGCGACTCCACTAGTATGAAATGATCCAGATCTTGGCAAAGAGGTATGCGTTTTGTGATTTTTCAAAGATTGTTGGTTTCCCTGATCCAGTGCCTAGTAGTGACGAATGGGATGGCATCCTTCCCAGATTTCGAGGTGAAGAGTGGGAAGTACCAGCTGAACATTTGCTTGATTTTCATGACTTTATTCATCGGCTTGAAATTACACATGAGGATGTTTGAATTAAACTTTTCCTATACTCATTGAAGGGAGCATCCCTTGACTGGTGCAGATATCTCCCCGATGCCAGTATCAACTCTTTCAAAGGTTTTAATGATGTTTTCAATTTCTTCTGTAAAGATAAATTTCTAGATGATGCCCTTTTTCCAGGATGCTGTCATGAATATGATTTGTTTCATCAAATTAATGGACATAAAAAGTATGACTGTGCTGAAAGGTCTGTGGTTGAAGAAGATGCTCTTCATTACGATCGAGATATTGATGATCTTCGAGATGCTAACCATAATGTAGATGCTTTTGACATTGTACTAAATGCATCTACTGTCTTTGAATGTTATGAAGATCATGATCAGATTGTTCCTTTTGAAAAGTTAAAATATATTGAGCAGATTGAAGGGACAACATGTAACAGTTTTGAATATGCAGCAGATAGTAAGGGCAGCACTCAGCTTTTTGATTCGCAGATGAAGAGAAATTGCAACAGACATAAAGGTGAGGGAGCGCAGAAAGTTTTAGATCAATAGTCGATCATCCATGTTCCTCTGATAGATGTCAAGCAGTGTATGTTCAACATTGAGATCATTGAAGGTAGTTAGCAAAAGCATCTCAGTCAATTGGAACAGCAGCAAGGAGAGGTATTTCATCGTAAATTTAATGACCCTATTGCTGATTATTTGGATTCTATGAGTAGCATAAATGTCAAAATTTTCTTTTCAATTGAAAGTTGGTTCTGCTATCTTTCCAAATTACATTTCTACACAATATGGATTCCTTTATTTTTTGGGCCAAGATCAAGGATGTTATCAGTAGTTCAGTTTTTGACATGGATTCATTGGAAGCATGATGTCACATGACAAGAAGCAGTGCCGTTGGTTAGTGTAGGAGTAGGAAAGAGAATAAGCTCACCCTATGAGCAAGTAGATCCTTTCAGTTATTTACAGTTTTCTTCAATAAGTAGAGCAGGTTACAGGAAGGCACATGCAGGCTACATGTCTACAAGGGATCATTTCTAAAGGAAAAATGACTCCATAGCCCAATGGTAAGGCGACTGGAACTACTCGATTCTTGGAGCCTCACAGGGAGGTCTCCATCCCCAAGTAGGAGCCAGATGTTATCTCCTCAATAAACATAGACTAGTCATGGTGTCTAGGTGATAGGAAGTCTTTAATTTTTTCTTTTCCCATGTGTTTAAGTTCCGGTCTGATAGGTTGAAGAACGTAACGAAATCTGAAATAACTTTTTAAATCTAGTTCTCCTTCAAAAGGAAAATTTCAGGTTTTGGTAGCTTAGGCGGTCCTAGCAATGGTTCATTAGCTACCAAAAACCATGTTTTCAGTAGCTTATTGTGTGAAAGAAAGTGTGCTCCAACTACCGAAAGTACAAAATTACAGCATGAGTCACGGGGCAGTTTTCGGTGGCTTGGGCGAATACGATGGTGTTCATTAGCCACCGAAAGGTAAGTTTTGGAAGCTTACATGTCAAAAGAAAAACTGTTCGAAGCTACCGAAAGAGGAGGATTTCTCAACACTGTTTTGATAGTGTAAAGGAAAAATTTCCCAAAGCTACCAAAAGGAGAGGTATTTTCACCACTTTTTCGGTAGCGCTCGTGTTCAAATGCAAATTCATTCCAGCTACCGAAAGAGCAAAAGAACTTCACTTGTCATCAAGAAACTGAGACAAAATAAATTTTTACCATTTTGGAAGATTAGTTTCAAAACAGAGATTTCGTTGGTTTAGGCAGGCTTTCACAGCTATTCTTAGGTGGCTTACAGGTTCAAATTTTGGCTCTTTAGCCACCGAAACTACAAAACAGGGCAGAGAGGCATTATTTTTTGCCCAGATCACGGTTTTTGCTTCCAAATGGAAAGAGGATGGTTTTTAAGTGAAGTTTTTAATTAATAGGATCTGTTTCAATGTGCTATTCCAGTTTTGAAGGTGCCAGCAAGATGGAAATAATGAAGAAATGTGGCATTTTTAACTGTCCCAAGTCATCATTTTCAAATGACGATTCTGAGCGCTTGGAGAATACGTTTGCAAAACACTCAGATATTTATGTTCCTAACATGTCATAGAGAAATAACCTCTCCCCATTTTCCTAGAGGTGTTTCAGATTGAGAGCATCGAATCCATCATTGAGCCCCAATTTTCGGATCCCAGAACCTGCCTGTTTGACACTTGTTTTTGAAATGCAGATCTCGGGAAAACCAAAATGATTTTCAAAGATCGGAGAGATTATTTTGCTCACAGCAGATCAATGCAAAAAAACCTCTTTCCGTTTATACAAAGGTGTCACATAGCTGGAGAACCGAACCCATCTCAGAGCCTCTTTTTTCAGCAGTTTCAGCAAAAGTGGCGTTTTTACTGTGCAGAGGCATCATTTTCAAATGATGATTCTGAGCGACTAAAGAATCATTCTACAAAACGCTCGGAGGTTTTTCTTCCTAACACATCCGGGAACAATAACTTCTCTCATTTTTCCTATAGGTGACATAGATTGGGAGAATAAAATGCATCTCTGAGCCCCATTTTTCAGCAGTTTGGCCAATTAAAAATGATTTTTCCTGGTTTGTTGAAAAACGGTTTTGGATTTTCCATCTAGAGTAAATTTGACCCAGCTTCTTAGGATCTGGGGAGAGGTTGTAAAGGATACAAATCTCAGAACTCATGTAGAACAAGGGTTCGATTTTGGAGAGACTGATCCATATTTGTATTCTCAGACTTCAGTGACTTCTCAGATAATATAAGCTTCTTTTACTATTTGCTTTCAGATTTCTTTTTCTTATGTTTATGTACTTACAGTGGATGGTTTATTTCCTGTATGCTCCCTTGTCTATGCTAGATAGGTGTTATCCTGTCTTGGTATTTGAGAACTAAACATACATGTTATTTATTTGCTGTGATTAGCCATTTATATACATATTTCTGTGTATGAATCTGCTGACACAACAAGGATTCACTCCCATTAATCTTTTATCAACCCTCTGAACAACAGTAGTCAAAGCCTTTTCTACCTGAGCATCCCTATGTGTGTTCTGAGTGTGTGAGTTTTGATCTCAGTCATCCAACTTGATCCAAACAAACCCCATCATTTAAAATAAGTTTAAGTTACCAGGCATCTCATAAATACAACCTAGGAGAGCTTCCTGGAGTGATAACATGTCCTTTTGTACCTATAAAAAGTGAATGAAGGATGGTTACGTACCTACCTTACCTGAGAAGAGATGCATGGAGTTCGATTGTTGGTTGGTTGCGATGATGAGAAGAAGAGTAGAAGGTTATCCACTTTTTGCGTTGATTGTTGTAAGGAGCTGCGATTATTCTCCTTTGTGGCTGACAAACTGTGATGATGTTCTGGTATCGAGTTCTGTCAAATGGGATTTGATATGACTCGGGCTACTAAACGGGATCCGTGATGCTGCGGATCAATGCTGAATGATCATTTTTTCCATTTTTCGGCGACATCAAATGATGATGGGCTCATACAGGTAAGAGAGATGCCTCTATGTGGGTGTGACATGGAGGGTGGTCGAGAATGTGACCATTAAAGTGCTGGAGAAGTCAGAAAAGGAGCCGGTACATTATGTAAAATGATTTCGTGGTGTTGCTGAAAATTATGGGAAATGGATAAGGGTTCTGTAATGGGGTGGAAAGGGATTCAGTAATGGAGTGGAAAAGGTTTCGGTAATGGAGCGGAACATGTTCCATAATGGAGTGGAAAGGGGTTCTGTAATGAAGCAGAACATGTTCTATAATGGAGCAGAAAGGGGTTCTGCAATGGAGCAGAACATGTTCTATAATGGACCAGAAAGGGGTTCTGCAATGGAGCGAAACATGTTCTGTAATGGAGCGGAAAGGGGTTCTGCAATGGAGTGGAACATGTTCTGTAATGAAACAGAAAGAGAATCTATAATGGGGTAGGTGAAATAGTGGAAAAAACTATGTAACACAATCTAAAGAGTAGTTTATCCAAGAGAGCAGGGCCATCCATAAGCGAGTGATATTAGGGAGAAGGATGGGATGGATGGAATAAGAAGGGGAATTATGATAGAATGTCCCTGCAAAGAATCGACCGATTGACTTATTAGTATCACAACTAAAATTTCTTTTCTTGGTCTTTTTTTTTTCGTTTTTTTTATAGGTTGCATCCCAGGAGGATTTTCACAGTCCATTTTTTTTTTCATCTTCATAGGTTGAGATGGTAATCTCAAAGTCATTTGTACACCAACAGGAAGCAATATTGCGGATGAACGCCTCTTTGGACAATGGTTTCTTATATGGCCTTAGTCTGTGACCATTGGCCATAAGAAACGTTCCTTCACCATCAATGGTTCTGAGTCGTACTGTACCATTATCAAAGACTGTTTCAATCTCATATGGTCCCAGCCAATGAGTGTGAAGTTTTCCTTTGAAATTTTTGAATCTGGAGTCATAGAGAAGAGCCCAGTCACCCTCTTGAAAATACTTAGTTTTAATGAATTTATCATGCCACTTGATTCGTTGTTGTTGCACAATGGTTGTACATTCTATGGCAGCCAGTCGCAATTCATCAAGCTCATTAAGCTACTGAAGGCGATTATGTTGGGCCAATGATAAATCCATGCCGAATTGAAATGCAGTTCTTAATGTTTTAATCTCAACTTCTATTGGCAGGGTGACTTGCTTACCATAAACTAATTGATAAGGACTCAAACCTGTTGCACTTCTCCATGCTTTTCTATAGGCCCATAAGGCTTCAGGAAACCTATCAGCCTAGTCCCTTTGATGAAGTTGAATAGTCTTTGTGAGCACAGATTCCAGAATTTTGTTTGTGCCTTCCACTTGCTTGTTGGCCTGAGGGTGATATGGTGAATTTACCCTATGTTTAATATGGTACTTTGTTGTGAGGGCTTTGATAAGTTTATATGTGAATTGCGAGACTCCATCAGTAACAATCTCCCTCGGAACTCCAAACCTTGTGAAAATATATGCATATAGAAAGTTTGAGACTGCCTTCTCTGTTGCCCTTGGAAGTGCCTTCGCCTCTACCCATTTAGTTACATAATCTGTGCATACTAAGATGTATGATTTCTACCTGGATGGAGGTTTGATAGGGCCAAAAAAATCTAATGCCCACTTCTCAAATTGTTCCACCACGAGCTGAATCTGAAGTGGCATTTCATTGGACTGTAGTGGCTTCCCCATCCTTTGGTAACTATCACAACTCAGGACATATTCTTGGGCATCTTTAAATATTGTGGGACAATAATATCCCAATTGTAGAATCTTGTTGGATGTTCGTTTATCGGCAAAGTGTCCTCCTCATGGACCATCATGAAAGGTTCTCAAAATTGGATAGATTTCATCTTCACAAACACATCGATGGATGACCAAGGCTAGTCCTGTATAAAACAAATAGCCATCAATCCATGAAAACCTGCTACGTTGCACAATCCTTTTCTTTTCTTTTGATGTCATATGCCCCAGAAGTCTTCCTGCAACCAAATAATTTGCTACATCTGCAAACCAAAGAACATTAGTAGAAATAGTAGACAAATGTTCATCTGGGAAAGCATCATCCACTGGTTGAGATTCTTCATCAATAATTATTCTTGAAAGAAAATCAGCAACCACATTATTTTTACCAGGCCTGTCCATTATTGAAATGTCAAATTCCTGTAGCAACAACAACCAGGTAGTGAATCTGCCATTTGTGATGGGTTTATTCATGAGGTATTTGATAGCAGAGTGATCAGTGTGGACAATCACTGGGTATCCTGTAATGTAATGGTGGAATTTATTAATGGCATAAATGACAGCCAGGAAGTCTTTTTCGGTTACTATATAATTAAGTTTGGTAGCAGTCATATTTTTACTAATAAAATATATGGCGTAGGGTTTCTGATCTTTTTTCTAGCCTAGGACTCCTCCTATGGTGGTATCAGAGGCATCTATAGAAATCAGGAAATGCAAGGACCAATTTGGTCCAAGTACGATAGGTGCTGTAGAGACTTTCTATTTTAAAGTTTCCCAGGCTAGTTGACAATCATTCGTCCATTCAAATTGTTTATTTTTTGACATAAGCAGAAATAATGGGCTAGCAATCTTTGAAAATTTTTGAACAAATATCCTATAATATCCTACATATCCAATAAAACTATGTAGCTCTTTTTCTGTGCATGGGACTGATAAATTACGGATTACCTGGATTTTTGTTGGGTCTACTTTGATGCCATCGGGAGATATGAGATGAACCAGAACAATGCCTTCAGTGAGCATCATTCTGCATTTCTCACTGCTGAGATAGAGGTTCACTTCCTTGCATCGTGTAAGTACTTTGTCTAGATTATTCAAACCTGCTGCAAAATCTTCACCATGAGAGGTAAAATCGTCCATAAAAACTTCCATAGTGTCATGAATAAGATCGAAAAAGATACTAAGAACAACCCGCTGAAATGTGGTAGGGGCATTGCATAATCCAAAAGGTAACATGTGGTATGTGAAGGTACCCCATGGGCATGTGAATGTCGTTTTCTCTTGATCCTCCGGTGCTATCCTGATCTAGTTATACCCACTGAAACCATCCATAAAAGAAAAATACTTTCTTCCTGCTAGTGTGTCCAACACTTGATCGATGAAGGGTAATGGAAAATGGTCCTTATGTGTAGCTTTGTTTAATTCCCTATAATCAACACAAATACTCCACTTAATGTTCTTCTTAGGAACTATGACCAGTGGAGACACCCACTTGCTATCAGAAATGGGATAAATAAAATTTGCATCCAGCAACTTCTGAAGTTCCTCTTTGACCACCTCTCTAAGTGTCAGATTCATCCTCCGCTGGGGTTTCCTGATGGGTCTGGAATCATCCTTAGTATATATATGGCGTGTGCACAGGTCGGGGTGTAGACCTTTCATGTCACTATAATCCCAGGCGAATGCAGAATTATGTTTCCTTGATATCAAGGTAAGCTGTTATGTTTCCTACTTCGACAATGTAGAGCTAATATTCAGGAGCTTGCCAGGTTCAATTTCCACTTCTATAATTGCAGACTCACCATTGGGCGTAGTGGTACTATATGATGTTGTAGATGAACTTGGAATGCTATCAATTTGTTGGGTAGCACAAAATGAATGAAACAACTCCACAAAATCTCTTGAAGGACTAGAAGAAATGAATTGACTAACCAGATCATCCTCAGTTAATTGCTTTGTTCCCAGCGATTGTTCAATCATGTACAGCTGTCAGATTTCATCTACTTGCTTAGTTTCCCCTTCATCTGGCCACAAAGGGAGTTTTGGTTGTATTATTGGCTTCGTGGGAGGATACAAAATGAGTTCCTTAACAACATTACCATGACATATGCGCATGTTTCCTGATCGACATCCAATATAAGCATCTGCTGTGGCTAACCATGGTTGCCCCAAAATTAGGGGATAGCCTCCCAAGTTTGATTTTGTCTGTAGAACAATTAAATCCACCGGGTATTCCCATGAGTCGACTGGAATAACAAGATCTTCTATAATGCCCTCTGTTTTTACAGGAGATTGGTCATCCAATTGTAAAATAATAGAAGTTTGTTGGAGGTTTGTAATGCCTAATCTGTCCATTGTTCGTTTAGTCATGACATTAATAGCTACTCCCAGATCTATCAATGTATTAGAGAGAGAAATGCCATTGATTTGCACTTTGACAACATGACTATCAGGGTCATAGTACTTAGCAGTAAGAGTGTTTCCCATCATTAATTCAACCAAATATCCTATCACATGGATAGTTGGGGGGTCTTTTCTCTTTCTGCTTAGTTTTTTCAAACATAACTCTTTGACATCTTTGGAAAATGGGAATGTCTTTGATAGCTTGAAATAGTGGAATTTTTACGCAGACATTTCGTAATTATCCAAGGAGATCAAATTCTGATTGAGGCATAAATTTATCTATGGTTAAGCACTCAGGATATGGTGGAGGTTGCTTTTGCTCTGTTTGGGGCAGTTTCCTGGGTGGGATGGGTGGAAAATTATCTTTGGATCATAATTGTATCTCTTTAGATTGGACTGGTAATATTTTTGGTGTCTCTTCTTCTTCCTCCTCTATAATTATAGGAGAGGTGGTTTTATTAATTTTTCTGCCAGAGCGTAATTGAATATCATGACAGTATACCATGGAGATGGAATAGGCTGGATAATTAGGTATTTCAATAGCCATTACAAGTTGTCCAACCTTATTATTAGGGTTAGGAGTGGGTTGTGCAGGAAGGAGTGGTTTTGGAGGTGGATTATTCAATGGAAAGGTTAACTGAGGTTGTAGAAGAGGTTGCATTAATGGTTGTCCTGGTGCAAATGGGAATTGAGGATTCTGTACTTGAGGAGCTAGATGATGAATTTGTTGTTGATTCCCAAAATTTGAATTCCTCCAGTTTTATTACCAAGGGTTATTTTGGGGATAGGAAGGTGCCCAAGTTTGTTGAGGCAAAGGTGGGTACCAAGGCTGAGAGTTTTGTTGTACTTGTGGAGCTTGTGGAACTTGTGACTGATGTAATTGAGCATTATTCCAATAAGGATTAAATGATTGCATGGGATCTAGTACTGTACCTAAAGGTCGGGGTTTCCATGGACGCTTTTGAGATATAAAACAAACCGGTTCTGCATCCATCCCTGCTTCTTCATTTATAGACTTGATTCCTAGCAGCGAAGGGCATTCTTTCGTAGGGTGCTCCAGATCACATAGAAGGCAGATTTCCACTCTGTCTAATGGGTAGTTCTTGAGAGGGTGTCTCTTTCTGCATTTAGGACAAAAGACAGCCAAAGCTCGATCTTCCTCCTCTTGCCTTTTCTCTGATTGAAGTGCATCTAACTAAGAACTCAGGGAGCTGAGTATGTTAGTCTTGAAACCCTCCAAGAGGTCTCCAATCTCCATCCTTGAAACTCCTTCTCTTGAGGTATTGGTGGTCCTATTTACTGTGTCCCTAATTCCTCTTCCTGATCTAGAGGCATTCCTCGAATACCTTCTGCAGAGGTCACATATTTCCACATATTTTAGTGGGGATACCTCCCCTACACACATCAAATTCAGCAGATCAATGCAATCATCTCTGATCCCTCGTAGGAGCACAATTTTTAGTGCATCATCATTTAACCCATTATGTCTCGATCTTTGCAAATTATATTGGAATCTCTCCAAATAGTATTCTAGGTTCTTGTCCTCCTGCTGGGTCATTTTAAAAATTGCTTCCTTCCAATCCTTGTCCTTGAACTATTCTTGATATTTATCCAGGAAGACCTTCTTCATTTGAGCCCAAGTTGTTATACTGTCCCCTCCCACCCCCATGAACCACCTTAGAGCCTAGCTTTTCAATGTGGCTGGAAAACGTTTGAGCTTCTGGTGATCTATAACGTAATCATTGCTCCTGCAGAGGACATCGAATTCGAATAGGAGCGTATTCGGGTCTTCACTTACCATACCATGAAAATTGGGCAATGTCGAATGTGTAATGTTCTTCATATGGTTTGTAAGTGTAGACCCAGAATTTCGGATTGGAAATTCGAAAGTGTCGTTCCAGTACCTGATTCTCCATTTGTATTTCCTCGGTTTGTATCCTCCCCATGGGGAATATGTTCTCCGTCGCCATCCATATTTGCTATAAAATATTCAAATGTAGCTGATCCAACCGACAATGGAGATTCAGCAAATAATTGTTCCTCACCTCCTTGATTGTTAACACTGAGTTGCTCAGGGAACTCTTCTTTTTGAACAAACTCTTTTTCTTGAACAAATTCTGTCACTGACAGATTCTCATCAGCATGCGTTGGTAAGATCATCTCGTCGATGTGCATGGTATAACGATCGGGCCTTTTGTTATAACTTGAAATGACACCTCTCCGTTCGTGATGACACTTGCTTCCCTTGGTCGCATGACAACATTTCTTGAGATCAAGTTTCAGTCACACAACAGGACATTTGTGGATGGAGGAGTCATTTGGGACACTAAAAATGGTTTAAATTACCTCACTCCTGACCCATTTGATGGTTACAACCCTTAGGAACATTTTTCCAGACCAAACCATCTCCTGAAAATGAGTAGAAAAGCCTATTTTTGGCCATTTTTCACATGAGTGCTACTCTACCTTAACAAACTAGCGCCTGTACCCTACTCCAGTGTACAATAGTAGCATTCAACCCCTCATGGGTGCTACTCCTCTTCAATAGAGTATTGTACAACATTTAAAAAGTGATGAGCGCTAGTTGTAAAACACTATAGTAGCGCCCTGGGCACTACTCCACTGTGAAATAGTAGCGTACATTCTTGTACAAGTCCAAATCTCGAAATTTTGGGAATTTAAGTTGGTTGGGGAATCTCCTACTCGGTTATAACTTCTTTTGCTATCCTACACTAACTATATAAGGAGGGTATAAGGGTCATGTGAGGGGACCAAGTCTATAACATCGTTATGCTGGAGGAATGGAGACCTTAATCCCCCTCTCTTGTGCTTAGTTTCTGATAAACCCTAGCACTGCTGGTTCGAGGCTGGGATCCTTGGAGAATGGAAGAAGGAGACCTTGAATCTAGGTTTCGTGAAGTGCCAAGCTTGAATGAAGGTATAACTTTATGTACTTGCTTTCATTCATTAATAAAGATTAGACGTTCTTCTGTTTCCAAATATGACCTATTCATGTGTCTTAGATTTGATTACAGTTTGCTTATAGTTTGATGTCTTCTTCTGTTATGAATATCAATATTATATATGTAGTCAAATGTATTTGAGAAAGGTATCAAGTTGTTTTGCAGGTCTGGGCATTGCGACACTGGATAAGCATTGAAGAGAGAGGGAGGCAAAGCTAGGATCAACCTTCTAAATGAGGTGCATACATCTCTAAACCCTAATCTCTTCACTTATTTGTTCTACTGCAGAATACTTGTAAGTTTATCTTTATCACCGTAAGTTGGTAGTTTCTCCCCTAAACTATAGGTGCATTTTCCTCACAACACCTTTCAGTCTCTTGCTTAGAACTGCTGATAGAAGGTGAACTACCTTGAACACGTCCTCCTCTTATTGCGCTTCCTACACAGTTAGTACTTGGGGGGTATCATATGCGTATACAAGTATACCTGTACTATCTCTTACTCTACGCATGAATACATTGCATGTTCCAGGATCACATGGAATTACGGCAGGAAATATTCTAATGAATTTGTCTGTGCGTCTTACTCGTCCCTCCTCTGAAATCATAGCAGACTATTTCCAAAAAATATGTCACACACAATCCACTCAAATAAAAGAAAAAGAATCGCAACTAGAACCAAAATAATCAATTGAAACTACAATGTCCTTGGTAGCTCCCCGACAATGGCACCAAAATGACGAGCTCTTTAATTCCTTTTTGATTAAATCGAAATAGAAAGTTGTTCATAAATTATCAACCCAGGGCCACCGAGGCTTATGAGCTACCAAACAAAATATATGCCAGACACTGCAACTTGGATGATCTTAACACAAAGGAAATCAAGGAATTACTGAATTGAAATTAGGATGTAATCTCTTGGTGAATAGAATCCTAAGAAATTGCCAATTATAGAAAGAATCTTGCAATCAAATCCAAGCACTTAACTATCTGCTATAATATAACATTCTGCTATGCTACGGAAAGTAATCAACATCTAATAACACTCTGTTATACTACAGAAAGCAATTAAATTCTAAATCTAATTTAATAAACTAAGAAATTCCTAGGGAAACAAATCGATAAACCACAGCTGAAATGAAGAAATTGAACAGACTAGTTAAATTCTACAATCTACCTTTACCCTTACACTCTAATAGCAAAATTCCAATAATAAATTAATGCATCCATTCACCGCAAGAGTAATTCTAATTCAACATTCATCATTCATCTATTCCTCTGTACATGTAATAGAAATGATAGTGCAATCCAATCATATCACTAATTAAGGAATTCACACTCAGCTACGCTCAGCACACCAATTCTGAATATTAAATAATTAAATCAATCAACACTGCATCAACAATTAAATTTATTAACCTGAACACACCTACATAAAGGAAAGAAATCCTACTTATAACAACACCTGTTACAGAAGGGGGCCTTGCCTCCGGCAACAAGGGCTGAACAACCACTCACTCACACAAAATTGATCAACACATTCGAATCAGGTAAATCAGAAATTCTTTTATAAAAAGGTCTGATACAATGTCCAATAGATCTTATGCAAATTGTGGCTAACCCTTCTGAAAGAGTCCCAATGTTTTTATACATCAATGCTCATGAGAGAAATATGAGAGATCGTATAGTTACAATCAATTTCCCAATAAGGCCTATCTACATATCCTCAAAGAGATATTTCAGGAATCTGTATCGTGGGAAGTGGAGATGATCCTAGTGATATCGGGTTGGTCAACTATGAGTCATCATAGACCCAATATACTGAATTAGATACAACTTCTCCCATCCTTGGATCGAATGCATCATAATCTAAACGTTGGGTAGGTAACTAAAGTGATGTAGAGAAATACATCAACTTGATACCTTTGTTTAATAGCTCAAGACTAAGATACATATCATCCATCTTCCATCATCCTTCATTCTGCAAACTGTAGGTAAAATGATACTGAATCTGAAACACCTCTTCCTTAGTAGGCAATAATGGCAACAAAACTCTATCCAAATCATAAGCAATTGACAAATAACAAAGAGAACAAGCTCAATTCTTACCAAGGCCAAAATGTGAAAAATGTAAGCAAGAGAGCTAGTGGTAATACATGGTTAGGTCAAAAAGATTCACAAACAAGGTAAAATATGGGAACAAAAAGGGTCATATGCATAGCTCACCAATCCTCCTTCCCTACCACATGACCCATGCAAAATAATTATGGAGAGAGAGAGATCCAAAATGATGTCGAATACAAAATACTTTACAATCACTTGCACGAACATTCATCAAATCTTCGAAGAGTTTTTGTAAAAATACTTTTATTATGTCGGAAATCTAAGAGCCCAAGAGTGCCTTTATAATGAGGGGGGTTCTTCCTTAAATATAAATGAGAGAGACCAAAAACCAAACCACTTTTTGAATGAGTGGTGGAGATCAAAAGATATAACAATAATAATCAATGGCTAAGATGAGCCGGAAATACAATACATGGCTCAACTCATAAATAGAGGGGGAACACTCACTAAATCGCCAAAGGGGTACACACCATATGCCAAATGACTAGGACACATGATATAAGCAC
Organism: Larix kaempferi; assembly: GCA_027924585.1. Taxonomy (NCBI): domain Eukaryota; kingdom Viridiplantae; phylum Streptophyta; class Pinopsida; order Pinales; family Pinaceae; genus Larix; species Larix kaempferi. The sequence goes on from BSBM01000456.1 coordinate 15,473,813, forward strand.
ATGATAGGGATAGGAGGTAATCGTACCCTGCACTAGAATGGCCCCATGGCACAATAACAAATAATATGACAATATAACATCATAAAGTGACCATAAGACCAAATCGTGGCCCCTTCAAAGATATAATAAAATGTCCAAAATGACAAATACTGGGACATGTGAATCCCACTGATGCCGAAAAAAGTTCTAGAAGGTGTGAACATCATCATCAAGGTACCCCAGACCAATATCATTCCATTTCCTTTCCCTATTAAACCAAATTGATTTCCTTAATGAGCCATTTCCCTGCTAGAAGACCAACTCTGAAAGTATAAAAATGCATGTAACTCACTGCTAAGTATCCCATTCACAAATCTGGCTGCACCAACATGTATGGAGATGGGGTAATATGGTAATAATGAATTTCTGGTCCTCGCATCCACTTAAGAGAACCTTAGGATAACGTGCTATCTCAATGCAAGTGTTGGACATGCCATTTCTGCATGGAAAAACTGGAGAAAAGTGGTAATATGACTATATCATCACCTGTAAGTTCTCAGAACCGATAACTAAGTACACCAATGAGCTCAGAATTCATAGATATACTAGGAATGAGTACTCATACACCATATGACCATCAAAAGATACCTCTGTAAGCTCATCCATGCTCGAAATAATAAAAATATTGGTTTGCAAATAATAATAATCATAAAAAATCCATCCAACCATAATCTGAAACTATTATTTGAGGCATGGAACCATCTAATCGACACACGTGGGCCATAAATAATGCATCTTGAACACTACCTTCCCAAACTCATCTTGGACTTTGTGGTTGACTTGTCAAACTAGGTTGACCAGGTCAAGAATGATCAAAATAGTGATCCAAACCATGAATAACTATTATTGTAAGTACAAATGGTTATGATATGCTCCTTCAATTATATCAGTAGTTAGACCAAAGAATAGAGTGATATTTAGCTGGTGTAAGCATGTAAATAATATAAATAAGATAAGTCTAGATCGAAGTAACCAACTACTAAAAACATGATTTTTAAGTGTATACTCGTTTACTGACTTGAAGAATTTGCTAATCATGGGTGAAGGTGGAAAAAAAAGGCTAGGCTAGGGGAAGAAATCAATAATCTCAACACTGTAATCTTTTGAATGTAGGAACCAGGGAGACCACCTAGACATATACTAGATATAAAATAACACAAGGAAATGAGGTGTCTCACAAATGGTTAGAATGACGAAAATGCTTCCAATAGACTCTAGACAAGAAACCTTTTAGCAATTTATTATTTGTCAACTTTTTCATCTAAGAGTTCACTTTTATTTCACTTTATAGATTTTCACTATCCATCCTCCAAGAGCAGGTTCCTTGAATAGCCTGGCAGGCCTCAGATCTCGGTATGACCTCTATTTCCCGCCACCGTCCATAGGTGTGATGGAGTGACCACCCTATTTCCCTGCAGGGGAAAATGATCTTACACCATACAATGGGTGAGTGCGCTTCCCTTGGCCACTGACTAGCTAATATATATATATATATATATATATATATATATATATATATATATATGGTTAGTGCTGAGCAACATTGTTTCTGCTGACTAAGCATCCCTTAGATATAACATTTAAGATCCGATGCTCTAGTGTTTAGCAACACTATTTGTAGTAATACTTGGTTTCGAGGACTAGAGGAGAACAACCACTGTGACTAAAGTCACACAATCTAGAGCCAAGACACAATGCAAACTGGGAATATATCGAACACAAAGGTCTTATAGGTGGTGGAAGTCCTAAAGGTCACTAGGTAAGGTGTGAGTTGGGATAAAAATAAAACTGAAAGATAACAGATGGAAGGAGAGAATCACTGATGGTTCCATGGATACAAAGGCCCTAAAATAAGGGAATGAACAAGTCAACACTTGATGGTGTAAGGGTAATACCAACATGTATATTCAAGAACCTCCTTGTTGGCTCGGTTTTGCAACCAAGCTTAGTGCTATGGGCACCTACTAACTAGTAGTAGCAGTTTCAATAGAAATAAAAACAATAAACTAAATAAACAATACTTTTCATGGATCTAAGCAAGAATCTAAGCAAATAATTTAAATATTTCAAAAATCAAGAACAAGAAACATAAGAAATAATTTTTGTATTGAAAAGTGGGGGGCAAGCAAGTGCTTGCGATATTACCTTCAATGGTGAAGGTTGATGTTGAGCAACTCCCAAGATGAGTAGCTCCAAACTCCAATAGGTCTCTTTCTCCAAGGTTGCTTCAATGGCTAAAAGTGCTCAGGGGAGATTTCAGCAGTATAAGGATGAGATAATGGAAGGATGGTAAAATGAGGAGCCCCTACCACCTTTTTATAGGTTTTGGTGGTGGGGAATACCATTTGTGGTTTTGTGGAAACCAAATGGTATTGACCAACATGGTTTAGGTACTTTTCCCTCCTTTTTCCTTTTTTTGAATAAAAATAATGTTTTAATTCCCTTTTTAATATTTTTGGGAATTTGGACCCTTTTTGAGGGTTTTTTATGATTTTCTTGGAAAAATAATCTTTTTTAATGGAAAAAGGGGTGTACTAAGGTCTTTTGGTGACCTTTTGTTGGTTTCAGAGGCTCAGATGGTGGAAAAGTGGACAAATGGGTCATGTGAGTAAGGGAATGAGCTAGTGAGCACTTTTTAGGTGTTAACAGATTGCCCCCTGATGTGTGAGGGCAGGAGCTCTTCGTATGGCCGATAGACATCATAGTTCTTTGTCCTGTTTTCTGGGGTTTAGGGGAGAGAAGAGACCGGTTGGAGACTGGAGCCGCAGTCCTTGGAAGCTGCAAAAAAAACAAAAAATATTACATGGCCTCAAAATGAATGAGGTATAATCTCTGATAAAGGACGAGGCGGGCATTCCCATGCTCGTATCAAGGCATATACAAAACAATTAGTCCCAAGAAGGGGGATCTAATACATGAAGAAATATACTGGTACATCATAATGGTCCAGAGGGGACATTATTGTGGGATATACTCATGATCATGGCTGATCTCAATAACTGATACAACGGAATAACTGTTGAACTGCTGAAACTGAAGGTGTCCAACATCTGTAGGGACTCAAAGACTGTGAGCCATCTCTGAGAAGTATTTGTATCTGTATACTCGAGGGAGTATAAAACTGGGGTACATCTGAATACTGTTGCCATACGCAACCCGGATATGTATAGAAAAAATGTAACTGGTTGTATCCATAGGTAGACTCTCAAATGTGGAGGAGTCAGGTAGTGTCCGGGGTCTTCGACTAATAACTGAACGGACCAATACCCTGTGCGAGTCTCAACGATGCGATCAAGGTGTTGAAGTCGAGCATGTGAGAAACAACCATTTGGAGAGGCACTGAGGATTCCTCTCGAAATGATTCGTAGGCACTCATCATAAATGGTAATGAGTCCAAGACACAGGGACCTCTAGGTCTATCCTCTGGAATCAATGTGGTTGTCGTCGACAGAGGGAGACCAGCAACTAACAAGGCAATGATGTTTCCTTGATAGGAGCACGAGGTGTAGAACTGAAGTGATGTAGTATTGCTGGTAGGACTGACATACTTGTGGGGATGGGAAATAACTGGGTCAAAAAATGGGTAGACTCAAACTTCCTTTGTTCAGAGCATGATGACATGGGTGAGCTAGCAGCGTAGGGAACTGACTCGTAGGTGTGGGGATCATCTTTTAGGGACTTGAAGGGTATGTACTGACTCTGGGGGGGGTGAAGCTGATGGTAGCTGTCGAGGGAGTTTCAGGGTGACATACTGCAGAATACTCTGAACAAAGGCGACCAAAATGGTGAAGCTGCTATGTGAGTAGAGATGATGTGTTGTAGCGCCAAGAGGCACCATTGATTCCTTCTTCATAGTTTGAATGAGCTCCAAGAAGGGATAAAAGTGTGCTCTGAAATGGTACGGTCCTATGGATTCTGTGAGCCCAGGACGGTGCGTGCTCATGTTTGCTTTCATGTTTAGAGAGTCTGAAAACGGTAAGTGGACTCTATTGGTATTTCTTTTTCGTAAGTTTTAGTCTCCCAGGCCCGAAAAAGTCTAAAATGATGCGTATGGAGAACTCTTCTAGCCGATGTGACTAGAGTATACCTTTTTCGTAATTAGTCTACAAGGTCCGGAAAAGGGGTAAACTTATACCAGGTAGACGCCCTTTCAGATACGTTTATCGAGCATGAAAGGAAGCAAGATTGCTCGGCGATCTTTTCATTGTTTTAGGAGTCAGAAAAGAGCTTAACAGAAACACCCTAAGTGCCTTTTTCGTAAAAGGGGTTGCTCGGCCCGAAAAAGGGATAAACTTATACCGAGCAAAAAATGGATTGATGAGGGCGAGAAAAGGTCTCAAGCATCGTCATCGGTGCGGAAAACTGGATCCGGTGACCTAAGGATTGTTGAAAACGGAGAACGGCCGATGTGGCGCGCAAACCGAGGTGACGAGGGGGTCACAAGGAAAAATGCCCAAAAAATCTAGATTTGAGAGCGAGAAATGATCTCGAGCGTCGTCACGAGCACGGAAAACTGAGTCCGGCCATATAAGGCATGTCGAAAACGGAGAACGGCCGATGTGGCACGCAAACCGAGGCGACGAGGGGGGCATGGGAAAAAATGCCCGAAAAATCTAAAGGTGAGAGCGAGAAATGATCTCGAGCATCATCACGAGCGCGGAAAACTGAATCCGGCCATATAAGACACATCGAAAACGGAGCACGGCCGATGGGGCACGCAAACCGAGGCGACGAGGGGGCGTGGAAAACATGACCGAAAAATCTAGAGGTGAGAGTGAGAAATGATCTCAAGCATCATCACGGGCACGGAAATATGAATTCGGCAGTGCAAATGGTGCGAAAAACGGAGGTCATAATGACTCCGGAATGGTTAAAGGAAAGAACTAGGTTAAAAAATGGCTACAAATAAAGGTGATCCCACCAAGCGAAGGATGCAGTGGTGGGGAGAAATGATGACCCGTGGGGGAAAAATACTAGGTGTATCAAATCAACTGAAATATACAAGTGACACATGACCTCAAAAATGGTTGAGATCACGAATATGAAAAAGTGAGCAGGGTTAATGACCTGCCCCCATGCTATGTGCATGGGGTTTGTGATTGTGGATCACATATGTGTTGGTTTGAACGATGGGCTCATTGAGGTGTTGAGATAGAGATGATGGGGAAGGTTCAAAATGATTGATCATGCCCCCTATCCCGGGGTCGAGGTAATCTATTATGCCCCCTAACTCAGAGGTGTCAATGTGGTGCAGATGTTGTCTCATAGAGAGATCAATAGGGCATTGAGCAACTGCTGGCGGGGTGTTATACCATGAGGCTGTGGGTCGTGGTGGCATACTGAAGTGATGATATGAGGATGGGGGATTCCCTTTGTGGGGTGGATGCCCCCAGTATCTCCGACGAGGATCACGGTGATGATGAGTAGGCAAGGTTTTGGGCATGCCCCCATGTTGTGGACATGTGGTTTCCTGGTTGATTTGAAAGGGTTCAACCTGTGTGTCAAAGGGATCAATGGAAGGGGCCGACCGGACAGAGGGGTATCCAGTGGAGATCATATAAATGGCGGGGTCAAGGCCAGGCATTTCGGTATCTGACCAAGTAAAGACATCAGTGAATTCTTGGAACAGTTGTTGGTATTCTCCGATCTCATGCTCACTGTGGGAGGTTCCTAATGTGATGGTATGAAGGGCACCAAGTGGGTCAGAGATGTCAATGTGGATGACGGGAGAAATATCGGCCATGGGATCCGTTAACCAGTCGATTTTAGTAGGAAGGAAATCCTTGGACTCAACCGTGGATTGGGTAGCGGTGGTGGATGAAGTCTCTTCCAGGAGGAAGTATGGACGATGGTGCATGTCTTCCCCGGGATAATCAAAGGTAGTAGGAGTCTCGAGAACCTCTTCATCATTGCGGGACCTTTGAGTGGTCAAATCGAGTGATGAGGTAGTGGTAGTCGAAGAGATCATATAGATGGTGTTAATCTCTCCGGATGAGGATGATGCGGGAGGGTAGATCTCCTCGATAGTAGAGGGTGCCGTCTCTAGGTCCAAATTGTTCATCTCGTAGAGAGCTGCTCTGTAGTCTGGGATGTCAGGACAGTTATGCGAGTAGTGGCCATAAATACCACATATCGCACATGGGTGGTTGGTACGCAGTGATTTATCACGAGGCATAGGGTTTGGATCTAGTTTGACCACCGGGATGTTGGGGTCGTCGTCCAACATTTGCATGTGTTCCTGCAATGCAGGTAACTGTGGGCACTGATGGGTTGGATGGCCTAACTCATCACACAGCGAGCATTTTGGAGGAGCACGAAATATGGGGGGAGGTTTAACTACCTTGGGTGGGGGAACCGCAGTGTATGGTTGTGGGCCTTTGCCCCCAGTGGGCCTGACGAATGGAGGGGGATTCGTCGACGACGAAGGAGTCGTGATACCGGGAGTTGGTTGGGTAGAAGTAACAATGGGTTGCACCGGTTGTAGGATGACATTTGGTGTCGGTGGAGGAACGGGAGGCGTAATATACCACACGGGTAATCCTAATGTTAACCCGGGGAGACTAAGGGTAGCCATAAACGGGGCGCTTACTACACCCGAAGGAGGAAATAGAAAGGGGATTGTGTGGATAGGTGTAACACCGATGTGACTAGGGACCAATGGTGGTTTGGGTAACAAGGAGGGTTGATTACCGGGTGTTTGTGAAAGAGTGCAGAGGTTAGCGACCTGGGTCTCCGGTGACGGTGGTGGAATGGCCTGGAATGTAGAGGTTATCGACGCCTCGGAGTAAAGTCTGGGTCCTACTGAGGAAATGAATGAGGTAGTTGCACCACAAACAGGTTGTTCAACCATGGTGAGACCATTTTCAGGTGTGGTAGGGGCCTTGGGATCGTAATAGGTGAGCTGGTCGACCTTGACCATGCGTCCCTCATGGGGGAACATCATGGTACGAAAAACGGATGAGGCAACCGCTTTCATGGCGTACATGTAGTTGCGACCAAGTAAAAGGTTATAGTCTAGTGGGGCATTGATGACCTCAATGTCAATGAGCACGGTTTTACCTGCCAGCTGGACAGGGACATTGGCTAACAGACCTAGGGGTTGAGTCGAACGGCCGTCATAAGCTCGTAATGCAGTGGTGGACTGCTGGAGAGTAGGGGATCCCAACTTTTGCCAAACAAATGTGGACATGACGCATGTGGAGGCCCCTTCATCGATAATGCACCGATGGATGACAAGATTCCGAACAGAAACGGAAACTTGGAATGCTAAAGAGGAAGGCAGGCGGGGTTCAGATTGGTCTGAATCGAATGCGATCAACTGTGAATCATTGGGGTCAATGGCGCCAATGGCAGAGAGCAAAGTTTTGCGCTGCGAAGGACAGTTTTGCAAAACTTCTAAAGCAGACATGGCTGCAGGAGACTGGGCTAAGTCGTCTAGGATGTTGTAATTCGACGCAGCGCGAGCATTGGGATTACTGTTGATGCGACAAAGTGGGAAGCGAGGTGCTTTGGAAGCGCCATCAAGTGAAGCCGGAGGTATACGTAACGTTTGATCTGTGGGATTAACGTTAGTGTTCTTGTCGGCGGGAGGGGCTTCAAAGGTGGAGCCATATTGGTTCCAACGAGTTTGGAGGTTAGCATCGGCAGTCGACATCATCAACAAATGGTGAGTACCTGAATCGAACATGGGTTGATCAGGGGCTGCATAAGTGATCTGCTGTGGTGGCACGTTTCCCTGAGGGGGGGCTAACGGCTGAGTGTTCACTACACCCTGGTTTGGAAAGGGGTTTTGCAGCACCAAAGGTTGATGTTGAGGTGGTGGAGGGTTGGGTGGTGGCTGAGGAACCGCTTGCCCTTGACGATGGGCATCGTTGGTCCAGAGTTGCCGAGCTCGCTCCAAATGTGGGCAAGAATGCGTGTAATGACCATAGACCCCGCAAATAGAACAAGGGTGGTTTGTTCTGAGGTTATTATTTCTAGGCTGCTTAGGATTCCGATCCGGATTGCGGTTGGGAGGAGTAGCATTGTTATTTTGCGGAGGATTGGGAGGTGGAGGACCTTGCTGATGTTGTTGGTTATTACCATGGTTATGACCTCTACCACGGTTCTGTTGCACACCTTGGTTGCGCTGGTTGTTTTGGTATTGGGGCTGATGTTGTTGTGCGTACACGTGGCCTGGAGCATTGGGGGGATTTTGGGGAGCCGCAGGTGCGGGAGCAGGTTGCGGTAGATAGTATGCAGGTGGAGGTGGAGGTGGTCCAGTTTCCTGTTGGGGTTGTTGGTACCCCTGAGCTGGTGGAGGTGTGAGGTTAGCTGGTGCAACCGGTTGTGGGTAATGCATGGGCTGTTGTGGGAACTGCATGGGGGTCTGTACCGTAGGTTGAGCATAGTATGTAGGAGGTACATATGCTGATGGCGCTTGGCCATAACAATGTTGTGGACAAGAGGGTCCATGAACGTGATGGGTCTGGTTTGTTGGAGCATAGGAAGTCGTCGCTCCGGAACTAGATGTAGCCCTAGAAAGGTCTGGGGCGGGCATGGTGCTCACCATACTGAAAGGTTTTGCTTGCAGTGTAATTTGGCCAATAATGCCATCAGCGGCATGTGATGCCCTCGGTGTGTCACCGCGTGCAGAGTCACCTCGTGGGGCATCAGGTATGATCGTGTATAGGTAACCTGACTGGGCATAGATAAGATCAAACTGTTGGGCCTTAAGGATGGCCTCCTCCTCAGACTGGGGTCTTTCAGATGCTACATCCTTCGCAATGAGAGGAAGGAGGGATTTAAGGAACCAGTCTAAAAAGATTCGGTCGTCTAATTTGATCTTGCATAGGCTTCGGCGCCGACGCCAATCATGAATATGGTCAGTGATATGCGTGGCCGTGTTCTATCTGCAAGACAGTAGGATCTCGACGCCCGCATCGTAGCGTACAGGTAGCTGGAAGAATTGTAGAAAGGTTGAGGCAAGGGAGGTAAATGTGGAATGCGTCCCATGGGGTTGCTCGATATACCATTTGGCTGCGGAGCCAGTGAAGGTGCGTTGTAAAAGCCGTAGGCGGATTGAGTCATCCACTATGGAGTTTGAGGAACACCATAAATGGAAGGACATGATGTGATTTTGGGGGTCTTCTCCAGCCTTACCCTCGAACTTAGGGATGTCAGAGGGAAGCTTAGTGGGCATATGGGGCCAAGCAGGATCATGTCTGATGGGGTCATTTGTGAGCCTAGCTAAATCTGGCAGGTTGAGACTTGCCATGTATGGTAGACTAGCGGATGTGGTGACCGGAACCGGGACCTGCCTAGCCATTGTGGTATGGTGTAGGGGTCCAGTAGCGCCTATAGGTATGCTAGGTATGGAGGGTATGTGCCCTCCAAAAGGTGTGGCATAATATGGGTTAGCGCTCCCAAGTGCAACTTGGGTTACACTTGGGTTAGGAATCGCACCAGGGATTCCTGGTATAGAACTGCCAAGTGCAACATGAGTTACACTTGGGTTAGGAATTGCACTGGGGATTCCTGGGATAGGGTTTGTGGAAACTGAAGGGGGTATGACCCCCATATTGGGCATGCCCATGACAGGTGGTGGTCCTGTGCTAGGCATTCCTGAATGTGGAGTGTTACCCATATTGGGCATACCCAAGGGGGTGGTTGTTGCCGTGGATGGTACTGCCGCAGAAGGGTCTGCGGATGTCTGACCTATGGTTAATGTAAATTGTGGATCATCTGGTGTTCCATACATAACTGTGGTTGGTGGTAACTCGGTGGGGTTTTCGGATTCTACCTCCAAATCAAAGGTGAAGTGGGGTATGTCAGAATCGGATGACCGTCTAATTGATTGACGATGTGTCGAATCAAGGGATAATGCTCTGCGTCCGTGACGTGGAGAGCCAAGTGGACTAAACTCTGGGAGTTCGCCCTGTAGACGACGAGAACGTCTAGAATTCTCAATGGTGAGAATATGTTTTGTTTTTTTTTTGTTTTTTTTTTTTAATGTAAAAAATTGTTTTAAGTATCAGGTGGTGATATATATGTAAAAGACTCAAAACCCTAATGCAACCAAGGGTGCAAGAAGGGGAGTGAAAAAATAAGGCTCACAGGCCAAAAAAATCAATCCTCAAAAAATGCACTTATCCCAGCAGCTGTGCTACAATAAGTGGAGGAATGCAACAACCGGTCAGAATACCAACATGCAAGCGGCTCCTAGAAAAAATAGGTGTAACTAGACTCAAAAGGTGGTAAAGATCATGCAAACACCTAATCTAAAAGTATTGTGACTCAAACAGACGATATCCTCTGCAAGGTGATGAAATCCAAGTCAGACAATATGAATGTAGAGACAACGGCTAGATATCCCCCTACCGGGAGGGACACCGGGTAATCAATCCTAAAAAGACAGGCTACTAGGATACTCCGTTCATGACGCGTCGAGAAAAGGTAAATCTGCCGTTTGGTCCTTTGATCGCAATATCCCTATACAGGGATATCCCGAGAACTGCGAATGGTAGCCCTTCGGTTACTGAATGGGTTTCGGTATCCCACTCAGGCTTTCGGAACCATCCTCGCGACTTCAACCCTCCTAAGGGAGAGGCCTTCCCACAAACCGGTTGTGACCGCGCCAAAAAGTACTAAGAGATTTTAGCTCCCTAATTGGACAACTTCTATGTCTCAGATGTATGAACAGAGGGGTGTTATTGGAACACCTATCCCCCCAATACTACCTAGCTACAAGAATTCTTTTAGTGTTCCCCAAGTGGGGTTAAAAGTGTGTTCAAATTAAGGTACGTTTTTAAGGCTTAGTTCAATTAAGTGATCGTGTGAGTGCACGTGAGGTGTTGTAAACTGAACTTGAAAAAATTAAATGCTTTAAGGGAAATTTTCAAAAAATAAAGGACTTTTCGAAAATACAAAGCAAATATCTAAGACTTTTTTCACTAAAAGGAATTAATATGCTTTTTCAAAAAATAACTCAAAAAATAAAGGATTTCTTGGATTTTATGAAAGCAAATAATAAACTCCTTTTTAAAAGAAATAAATGGATTTCTTCGTTTCAATAAAAATTGCTAAGGGCAAGATTCTAAAGAAGTAAACAAGAAAAAATTTGAATCTAGATAAAGAATGCAAAATGAGTCTTTCTTTCACTTTCTTGAAAATTTTTAAAAAGATTTCTAGGTATGCATTTTTTAAATAGTAAAAAAAATTTTCAAATCTGTAAACTATGCAGAATTTAGTACTGTAAAAAATGTGCTATGGGCAGAAAGTACAGTAAAAAATATTTTTCAAAATCGGGATGGCCGAATGAAAAAATTCAGCCGCACGGGTTTTGGACGAACAGCCGCGATGGGCCGCGCGGGTTTTGGAAGCACAGTCGCGATGGACCGCGCGGGTTTTGGCAGCACAGTCGCGATGGACCGCGCGGGTTTTGGTCGCACAGTCGCGATGGACCGCGCGGGTTTTGGCCGCACAGTCGCGATGAGCCGCGCAGGTTTTGGCCGCACAGCCGCGATGAGCAGCGCGGAAAAATGCAGAAAAGTCGCGATGGACCGCGCGACTGTCTGTAAAAAATCCGCGATGGACCGCGCGGAAAAAGGCAGAAAAGTCGCGATGGACCGCGCGACTGTCTGTAAAAAATCCGCGAGGCGGAAGGCGTGCACGGAAACCGAGAAACGAACCCGAAAATTGAAAATTTCGGGCTGTTTATGGGGCCAAATCTCAGAACAGCAATGGATCTGCTGTCTAAGATGGTAGATGTATGGATCTAAAGGTTAAAAATTCATAAAAACTAAGATTTAATGGCAAAGCTAGAGATCTAAAGTTCAAACCAAAGTGGAGTCGCCAAAAACTGTTGGCTCGGTTTTGCAACCAAGCTTAGTGCTATGGGCACCTACTAACTAGTAGTAGCAGTTTCAATAGAAATAAAAACAATAAACTAAATAAACAATACTTTTCATGGATCTAAGCAAGAATCTAAGCAAATAATTTAAATATTTCAAAAATCAAGAACAAGAAACATAAGAAATAATTTTTGTATTGAAAAGTGGGGGGCAAGCAAGTGCTTGCGATATTACCTTCAATGGTGAAGGTTGATGTTGAGCAACTCCCAAGATGAGTAGCTCCAAACTCCAATAGGTCTCTTTCTCCAAGGTTGCTTCAATGGCTAAAAGTGCTCAGGGGAGATTTCAGCAGCATAAGGATGAGATAATGGAAGGATGGTAAAATGAGGAGCCCCTACCACCTTTTTATAGGTTTTGGTGGTGGGGAATACCATTTGTGGTTTTGTGGAAACCAAATGGTATTGACCAACATGGTTTAGGTACTTTTCCCTCCTTTTTCCTTTTTTTGAATAAAAATAATGTTTTAATTCCCTTTTTAATATTTTTGGGAATTTGGACCCTTTTTGAGGGTTTTTTATGATTTTCTTGGAAAAATAATCTTTTTTAATGGAAAAAGGGGTGTACTAAGGTCTTTTGGTGACCTTTTGTTGGTTTCAGAGGCTCAGATGGTGGAAAAGTGGACAAATGGGTCATGTGAGTAAGGGAATGAGCTAGTGAGCACTTTTTAGGTGTTAACACTCCTATTAATAGTGTAATGTCCTTTTTTTGAATTTTATTAAAGTGGTGGAATTTTCAACTTTTTCCACTAGTTCGACCTTTGACTAGTATTGGTCTCTTGGTCTCCACATGACTCCAAATGCTCCCAATTTGTTATAGAATGTGTATGGATGAAATTGGGACATTAATATGATTTTTATGGATTCTTTACATAATTCAAAATGCTTCTTCAACCCTCCTTTAATTTCTGTCCAAAGTAGGGACTTTGACTAGCAATTTCTCTTTGATTAGTATTGGTCTCTTGGTCTCCAAATGACTCCAAATGCTCCCAAATTGTTACAGAAGATGTATGCATGATATTAGAACATTAATATTAGCTTTATTTATTCTTTATAGACTTCCAAAGGCTTCTTAAACTCTTCTTTAATTTCTGTAAAAAGTAGGGAGTTTGACTAGCAATTTGGGGTTCAAATCCCCCTTGGGTAGATGTTGGAAATGGCTCTCCAAGTGATATGGGACCCTATCTAATTTATGAATAGAGGAAGGGAAAATATAAGGGACATAATATTAGGTTAATATGCATCTCCATTCAAGTTATTAAGTCTATCACAACCCTATCAAATAATCTACAAAAATACTAGTTTTGACCTTGGGGGAAATGATAGGCAAACTTCTCCAAATGCTATGAAACTGAACCAAATGATTCCAAAAGCTTATGCACTGAAAATGAAACTTGTAATACACATTATTAAAATTTCATATATCATTATTACATCAGTGGTTCACTTATTCATTCGAAATTATCATCACAACATTGGCAAACATCAACATGTGGGGAAAAGGCAACATTTTCTCATTAATGATCAGATTTATACATTTCCACTTGGAATATCGACATGAAACTTTATGAAGGTGAATAACAGGTCATTTGAATCATATTAAAAAATAAATGGGGAATTATAAGCTCTCCCAAAGAGTACAATATCTCACCAAGTGCGCCTTCCCTCAAGGATCATGAATATGCCAAGAAATAGAAGAATGGTTGTAGAAGCAAGCTGAAAGAGATGTGACCATGAGATTACTTGTAGCTTCAACCTGTAACAAAATAATCCATTAAAGATCCAAATGAAAGGTCTGAATGCCCTTTCCAATTACCAACTAGGATGGGAATCTTTCACCTCAAAATTGGTGCTAAGGCAAGTAGAGTAGAACTCCACTAGCTCTCCTCTACAAATGCAAAATGCAAATTCTAAAATGATCAAAAGATACCATCCTTATTTTTTATTGTCTTTTATAAACTTATAAGGTCCTCCATGGGTCGAATTCCTCCCAAGAGCTTCACGCCAACTCAAGTTGGGAAGAGATTCCAAAGTATGCCACTTGTCCTTCCAATTCTAGCCCTCTCCTTCTCCAAATTCGAATTGGTGTCTCTTTGGCTGCCCTAAATCCCTTGAGTTCCCTCTTGGAGGCTATTTTTATCCTTGACATGTCATATATGTCAGATGTCAGCCTTCAGGGCTGATTTATGTCATATGTGTCATAGCATCTTCATCATTGTGGTCATAGAGCTAGGGAATCTAGTCCAAGTGTCTCACTAGATCCAAAATGCCTCTTCCTCTTTCATGGGAGTTATTCTTCCACTCCAATTCGACCTTAATTGATTCATGCCAAGTATATTGACCTTCCAACTCATCCCAAGAACCTTGGGATTCTTATGGATTCGAAATGACAAGAGGAGGATGCCATGTGGCATAGAAAATCTAGCTTGTGTCGGTCCCACATCCTCCATGTGTCTTCATGATCAATTTCCAATTTTATTTTCCTTTGTATTGATTTATTTATCTCCTTTATTAAATATTTATGCCATTCTAATGTTCAAACATCATTTATTATTCGCCTTATTTCAAATCCCAAAGCTTCCACCCTCGAACCTAGGGAACTAGTAATTCTCCTCCATGGCAGTTCATTTGGATGGGTATATTACAACTCTGAATTGGGAATTTCTCTTAATGTGACCCACCTTGTCCATTTGGATCTAATTTCACATTATTACTAACTTGGACTTCATTCTTGTCATTTATTTGACCCTTAGCATCCATTTGAAAAACTATCATGAGTATGGCCAAGGGGATTAGGCCATTGCGACCCAATGAAATTTTTTAGGAGATGAAAAACCCTCCCTTGCCAATATTGCTTGTCCTCAAGCAATTTCAACACATGTATGTGGAAGAAACTGCTTTATTTAAAAAAAAAACTTCCAAAAACTTCTCTTCTGAAACCTTGAGTAGAGCCACCCATGCAGTGCAATTGTGTGTTTCCAAAAGCAAGGAGATGTGGATTTTCTTCTTCATTTTGATATCCCTTGCAACATCACCACTAAACACCAAAATTTTAATTAAATCCATCACAACCATGTTTTCACAATTACTCTTTACCTCTTTCATATTTTGGAAACCCCTTATGATACCATTGTAATTCTTGAAGTTTCCACTGAGTTGCCTAACTTTCAGTCTTCGAGATCCCATGAATATTTTAGAGAGGAACCACCATGCTTGCTGCTACACTACTCTAATTAAAATCACTTTATTAAGTGGGGAATACATCTCCCATACTACTTTTTTCCACCAAAAATTGAAATCAATGGGACTAAAAATTACCCCAGGGTCCCATTGCTTGTATTGCACTCCAACAATTAAGAGTGCTCTCCAACCCATACCATCAGGCAAGAGGATTCCTGGATCCCATTTTCTTGTATGCATTCTTCCAAAAATCATGAGTACAAAAAATATATCATCAAAGTACATAACAACATAATAAAAATGTACATCAAGGAGATGCCTCATCAAAGAATCATGAAAGTGCTTATACCTCCAAGTAAGTAGACCACCATTTTCCAAGTGCATACAAGCTACAAGTGACCAATCAAATCTGCTCCAATGACATAGGTGAGCATCCCATGTCCTATAATGCTGCTCCAAAAGGATGTAAGATGCATCAAAATAATCAGCCATGTGTTCTTTCATCCAAGAAGTGAATGAAGACCCTCCACTAAAATCTGAACCAAGTAGGGAACAAAGAAAACAATGAGACTTCAAGGGGCTCACATAAGTAGAATTTGTGCATCTATGAACTTGTGTATTATCAAGAAATAACAAAGGATGCTGCTTCCAATAATCATTTTCTCTAATCATATATCTATTCACCCAAGCAGTGGATGAATTTCCTCCAATATCAATTGAACTAAGCAAGGAGCAAGGAAAATAATGAGTCTTCAAGTGACTCAAGTGAACATCATAACTGCATCCATGTGGATGTGTCTCAGCATAATGTAACAAGGGATGCTGCTACAAATGTAAATAAAACATGGCTCTAATAATGTCATCATATAAAGGAGAGATAGGAGTTTCATTCTCCTCATGTGGCACCATAAAAAATAAACCTTTACCCATACTTCATTAGGATGAATGTTGCAAAATATGGAAGTGTAGGATGTAGAAGAATGAACCAACTAACCCAAATGATCAGAAAGTGCAGAAGTGTCGTCATGTGAATTCTCCATAATGGTAGGATCATGCACCTCCCTTAAAAGTGCAAAACTTTCCTCGTCGGTTGTGTAACATACCTAATTTTCCGAGTTAGTAAAATTGGTGAAATTTAAAACTTTAAATAAAACATAAATATCATTTCCTTGAAGGTTAGACGTGATAAGGACAATGATCGTTGTAAAAAAGATAACAAAATGAAAATAAAAAAACATCATGTGTAACTAACATTCTTTCCAAGATCATACATGTGGAGGAGACCAAGTATAGACTATCATTCTTACGACTTTGTACATATTGCATATTGATATAAGGCCTACATAACCATCATGGTTAACTTAACCAATACCTTTAGATACACATAAGGAACAATGCATTAAATATACATCAAAAACATATTAACTAAATGCATTAAAATACACATTAAGAACAATGCATTAAAAATATACATAAGGAACACATACCATGGGCACTGTTTACCATGGGTCACCCGCATCTTGGGCTACGCCCACAAATCTGTCAAATTTTATATTCATATCCAAACTGAAGGTTACATTCTGCAACTTAGCGGTTGCATTAGTTTACTTCCATTTCCCTAATATTCTTTTATAATGGTCATTATCGAGACATTTAGTATTATCATAATCCTATAGGTCTATCTCACAGTGAGACTCTAACCAAAAGAATTCTAAAACAATCTAGGAATCCAACTCAGGTTGAATGTATACATCCAAAGGAAGATGACATATTGAGTGCTTTTAAAATAGCTGTGCAAACAATTAGACCAAACAAAATGATCATTTATGGTAAGGTGATTACTTCATGAGAAGGTTTTCCTTCCCTTAACAATATAACTCACAAAAGTAACAAAAGATAAAGAGGAAATGATGGAAACAATTCGAATACCTTTAATTGTGGCAGTTTAAACTGAGAACAAGAAAATGGGGTTTAAGACCTTTCTAAGGGCGCCCCTCCTTACCTTCTAGAAGGAAGTCTCTGATCACCAAAAATCATAGGGATTGCGTATTTACAGGCTACCACCTTAATCCAACAAAGATCGCAGGAATGTAGCCAGGGAAGTGAGACTAAAACTCAGCTCAGTAAAATAAATGCAAACATCAATGCGTCTACAGGTTCATTACATGATCGATGACCCAACATACCCTTCTATATACAGAGTCTAGCTCTATTATCATGCTTGGGTAAGATATTTTCCAGAGAGGAATAAACTATTAGTTTTCACGATTTAAAACACATGTATAGGATCATTATTTGATCGAGAACCCGATCTGAGTGTAGGATTAATATTTGTTGTCGGATGCTTCTATAGAGAAGTTTAGATATCAATTTACAGCTAGCACAATCCTTTGAACCGAGGCTTGTACCCAAGGTTTACTACGCCCTTGAATACATAGAGGCGTATTTCAAAGTTTTAAAACCCAGACGTAAAATTAATTGCATGCAATCAATACACAGAGATCTGAAATCTCATTATCTAACATCGCAAAACAGATGTCAATGACTCAACGACCTAGCAATTCCAATATGGAGAACTATAATCCAGCCATCTAATATCGAAATACAGAGATCTATAACTCTAGTGATTCCAATACAGATATCTATAACTCTAGCAATTCCAAAACATAGATCTATAACTTAGCGATGCAGCAATTTCAACATAGGGAACTATAATACAAGGAATGTAAGGGTTTTCATACCATGTGCAGACCCTGCTCATCCAACATAGATATTACTTATCAGAGTCGAGATCGCACATCCAGATCGAACCACGCTCCTCCTGTATTTCTCCAACGCAGAGATGGAAGACGAGATCTGTTTCGGTAGTTCGTATCCAACCTCGAATCTTAGTCCAACTGCAAGCGGTCTCCGCCTACTCCAGCCCCACCATCAAACCACCAGCGACCTATCCCTATGGACGCCTCTTCCAAATATTCCCTCACCGTCTAGCCACATGCCCAACCCTCCATTCCTCTCGACCCCAGCCTGGGATTGGATTCAACAGATCCGTCCTCTATCTACCCAATGAACATTTAGATCTGCTTGCAATTTATGCAGCAACAAATGAGGGAAAAGGGACTCATGCCCTTCCATTCTCACAAGAGACTACTTCATCTAATGCCCCCAATCTGCATGAAAGAATTTAGATCGGCTTTTCCCATCACAACCAAAACCAGAACAAAGTTTAGTAAAACTACAAAAGGAGATCCCCCCCCCTTTCACCAAGCTGTGACTACCCATAAGTACTCTTCGAAAACTCCATCTCTGGATGGAGAGTCTGCCACGTCACTTGGAAATCCCTCTTCATGCGGACTGTCTACCGGCTGAGCTTCAAGTAGATCATGGGATTAAGGATGTGAGTTTTGAGAAAATCGTGGAGCACGATCATTGTGCACTGAGTGTTTTGAACTATTTTGCGAAGATTAAGGGATTTGGAAGTTAACCCTTAGTGGAGCTATATGCAAATAGGCATAATAAATAATATCTAAGTCTTTAATAGACTTTACTTAGAATCCTAGAACCTTCACTCTCCTTCTATCCACGATGGAATGCATTACCCAAGGTCAACAAAACCTTCATCTCCCATATCAATTAATTTCCTTTTAATATGGTTTTTGTGTGAGTGTCTCATTACTTTATGAAAAAGGCCTTTTTGCATAACACCTTTATTTGCATAATAATTGGTAAGACCTAGTGACTATTCACTAACCACTTTTATTGATTCTTTGGATAGAATACTTTATCCTTCTATGTGAGTACCAAACTATATAAATTCCCCCATATCTTTACACTACATTACCATGTATACTATATGTCTAAACTTAGAGAAAAGCATTTATAACTACTAGTATTTATCAAGGTGATGGTATATTTAGTTTAACTCATATTACTTTGATTATTTTATCTTATTGGTGAGAATGTATCTACTTATTTCCTCAAAATGAGATAATCCCCCTCCCTTATAGCAACTATATTATAACCGATATAATCATATCTCAATAATGACAAGTATACGATTTTATCATTGTTATAATTCTACTAGGTATACTATTTTAACTAGTATACCACAGCTCCATTAATAATCCAAGCTTATCAAATTTAGCTGAAATATATATATATATATATATATATATATATATATATATATATATTATCGTTTCTCACAAATACTTTAAGTTTTGTATATTAATCTATATATGTATATATATAGATACTTCAGTAGTTTCTTTGGATAACCCTTTTTAGAAATTTGCTTGCAGTTTGATCAATTTTATGCTTAGGATGACACTACCTCTTCGTAGGTCCACAATTGAAATTTTTATGTTTCCCTCTCTTCTTGTCATTTTAGTTGCATGACCGTCTCTACTTTACCTAATTTTACATCTTACAACTTGGAAATAACATACTTTCAAGATCCACTGGTGGGGCCTTGGCCGTGAGCTCCTCACCAGGGTCATATATAC
Source organism: Larix kaempferi (assembly GCA_027924585.1). Lineage (NCBI taxonomy): Eukaryota > Viridiplantae > Streptophyta > Pinopsida > Pinales > Pinaceae > Larix > Larix kaempferi. Next base: position 15,493,424 of record BSBM01000456.1, read on the forward strand.
ATTGTTACAGTCTACATTTACCAAAATAATGATGATAATAATAGGGGTCAAACTGGAGGGATTTTACACACTCCTCCTCTTAAGAATAACACTGTCCTCGGTGTTCAACAATTTTTCTTTCGCATCCTTTCACCATCTTTCACTTGCTTTGTTCTTATGCTTTGGTCGTCTTTACGTTTTCGTGATTTCCGCAAGCCCTTATCATTTATAGACTACACATTGTACAACTCATACAAGATTTTCCAACATTCTTCAGCATAACATGAGTATACAAAATTTCAAAACAATAACTGTTTAACATTTATCATTCATCCTCATCCTTGAGGAAATCTTTGCTTACTCAAGAAAATTCATAACATTCGCACATAAAGACATCCAATAGTCTAGTTACAAGACAAATAATTAATATTTGTTATATCATAAAACAAATTTTTCAACAACACTTTGTTGATCATCAAACTCTCTCATGAGTTTGGAATTTCAGTAGTTCCTCTGTTGTACACATAATTTTTCCTCGAGTTATGTTCTTTTCAAACTCAGCAAATCAAACTTTGCAAGCATAATACTCTCTATAAACTCAATCAGAATAATCAGACAGTCTCGCTCTGCAACTCATTAGTTAGCATTCCCCTCATCGAATCTTCTTGTGTGCAAATCAAAGGAAAATCCAGTGAGCCTCTTGCCCAATTCTATGGATTAAATTTTCCTAGGTATTTGGGTCAGTATAACATTCAACGAGCCGCCTGCTCTATTCCACTTCCATGGGAAACATGACCACATTTGTTTTAGGGAAGTTTCCTCCTGCAACTGCTAGTGAGTGAGTGCTAGATGCAGCCATTTTGTTTGAGTCCAGGAAATATTCTTTTCCCCTCAAATATTCTCATTTGAGTCCAGGAAATATTCTTTTCCCTTAAAACCTTCTCGTTTGAGTCCATAAAATATTTTTTTTTCGTCAAACCTTCTCGTTTGAGTCTAGGAAATATTCTTTTCCCCTCAAACCTTCTTGTTTGAGTCCAGGAAATTTACTTAGTAATAATCATTTATTATGTTGCATTGATACCATTTGTAACAAAATAGCAACAAAATCTATTTGCTTATCTTATTTTATGCATTTTGAGGATCACACATCATTAATCATAAGTTTACCCTTAATCACGGTGCATAAAATATTTAATAAGATGTAAAACAAATCATTACTTACTCTTGGGTGTTTTAGCTCAACGTATTTATAATCAATGCTCCACTTGAATTATGACATCGGTCGGAACCAAGATCACTTACTGAAATGTTAGTATAAGAGAAAAATTCCTTTGCTTCTATTGCTCAACCATTGAACAGATTAGTTCAATAGAATTGCATGCATGCTCATTCAATTAGCTTGTCCATCCACTTCAATTCATCCCGACGTAAACTCTTCGATATCTTTAAGGCAAATATGCTAACAACCAATCATATATCATACTTTTAACTAGTTAGTTGCGTATAGTCTCATTTCTATTTATGATTCATCAAGATTCTTTTCTCTATAATATTTCCATACTCTTTGTTTAAAAGATACCATGATTTTAATTCAATTATAACAAGGTTTAGGATTCTTCTTTTTCCATAATCAAACTCCTACCATTAATAAAAAAATACTTTTAACTTGATACACATAAATCATTATTAGAATATATAACAAATCCTATCAAGGGTCTATCTAAGAAGAGATAATTTAGAATCATATGCATTCTAAAAATAAGATCATTTAAACTCCTAGGAATACTACTTGTTATTCCATATAGTAATACACCGTTAAGCTTATACTTGTAATTCTAAGAATAATGAAAATACCAAATAAACTCTTAACGTTTAACCGAATGACAATTTTTCATAACCAAAACACATCAGTTATCTCATCACATAAAATCGTTCATGTCTTTAAAAATATATTTTAACCTAGTATGTTAAACTAATCATGGCCATCAATACTCAAGATTAATAATTACTCAAGTGATGGACTTCATACTATCGCATCCACGAAAGGAAATGTCAAAGAGTCAACATATATTTTGCATTAAGCATACTACCAACACCTAAAATAAATAGACAAACATTCTATCATCGATACTTGAGGATCAACTTTTAATTCAAGGATTGCACCTATAGTTATAACATCATTCTATAATATTTTCTTGCTATAGAATTCCATGACAAATGTCAAAAGAGTGTATAGCAACCATTAAATAAAACGTAACTATTTATAATTTTGAAGATGTTTCAAGTGACTTTTCCTAAACAAAACAAACTTACTTCATTGGAGAATACTAATAATACTATACTCGGGGCAGTGTACTTAGTAATCTTTAATTCATAAATTAGGGTACTGACAAAACTATATTGGGTATCTTCTATACAATTTGAAGTTTCCAAGTTTCATTGTTCATAACCTTTGCTGGGTCATGGCACTAACATGTCTTGTTAAAAAAATTTCGTTTATTTAATAAAATTTTATGAATCAACAATTCCGTCATAAAAGATTCTAATGCTTTTATTCTCCTACAAGTTTAATCAATCTTCAAAAAGGACATAAAACAAATACATCTTTCATATTAGCTACTTATATCCTAGTGTAATTCTTCCAAGCTTTCATGCATCTTTCCTATATACAATATCCAAAATAACCAATATTTTCGCAATTGTACTCCAATTTCGTTTGATCTTTATGACTATGTCTTAGATTATACCTTACATGCTACATTAATCATATCATTTTGCAACAAACTAATTGCTTCAATAATTTAATGATTCATCTTTTCACGAAAGGAAATCATTTTCTTCTACACCTAATATTGACATATGAATTCCTTATTATGAGGATTTTTTTTTTTTTTTTTTTATGGAAATGAATCACTCAAATACTTATTCCAATAAATAAAATCAACTAAGTATGAGTAATTTCTACCTTATGTAAATCACATAACTATTCTGTACGTATGCTGCAATTATTTCAAAAATACCACATTCCATGACTATACTATGCAACAATATGAGTATCTATATTTTCTATGTATCAAGGAAAACTGACAACAAAGGTAGACATACCTAACTCATAACATTGATGAAAATACTTATCTTTACTCCTTTGGAGAACTTTGGAGTTTGAACTTTGAATGACATTACCCCTCGTCCATTCCAATTCATGCATCCAAAATGAAACAAAACAATTGATTAGTAAATTTAACTACCTTCATAATTATTGCATGTTGAGATCATTAGGCCCTAGTGTTATAACCTCGCTCTGATACCATATGTAACATACCCAATTTTCTGAGTTAGTAAAATTGGTGAAATTTAAAACTTTAAATAAAACATAAATATCATTTCCTTGAAGGTTAGACGTGATAAGGACAATGACCGTTGTAAAAAAGATAACAAAACATCATGCGTAACTAACATTCTTTCCAAGATCATACATGTGGAGGAGACCAAGTATAGACTACCATTATTATGACTTTGTACATATTGCATATTGATATAAGGCCTACATAACCATCATGGTTAACTTAACCAATACCTTTAGATACACATAAGGAACAATGCATTAAATATACATCATAAACATATTAACTAAATGCATTAAAATACACATAATGAACAATGCGTTAAAAATATACATAAGGAACACATACCATGGGCATTGTTTACCGTGGTTCACCTGCATCTTGGGCTACATCCACAAATCTGTCAAATTTTATATTCATATCCAAACTAAGGGTTACATTCTGCAACTCAGTGGTTGCATTAGTTTACTTCCATTTCCCCAATCTTCTTTTATAATGGTCATTCTCGAGACATTTAGTATTATCATAATCCTAGAGGTCTATTTCACAATGAGACTCTAACCAAAAGAATTCTAAAACAATATAGGAATCCAACTCAGGCTAAATGTATACATCCAAAGGAAGCTGACATACTGAGTGCTTTTAAAATAGCTGCGCAAACAATTAGACCAAACGAAATGATCGTTTCGGATAAGGTGATTACTTCATGAGAATGTTTTCCTTCCCTTAACAATATAACTCACAAAAGTAACAAAATATAAAGAAGAAACAATGGACACAGTTCGAATACCTATAATCGTGGCAGTTTAAACTGAGAAAAAGAAAATTGGTTTTAAGAACTTTTTCAGGGAACCCCTCCTTACCTTTTATAAGGAAGGCTCTGATCACCAAAACTCATGGGGATTGCATATTTACAGGCTACCACCTTAATCCAACAAAGATCGTAGGAATGTAACCAGGGACATGAGACTAAAACTCAGCTCAGTAAAATAAATACAAACCTCAATGCATCTACAGGTTCATTACATGATCGATGACTCGACATACCCGATCTGTATACAGATTCTAGCTCTATTATCATGCTTGGGTAAGATATTTTCCAAATATGAATAAACTATTAGTTTTCACGATTTAAAACACATGTACATGATCATTATTTGATCGAGAACGCGATCTGAGTGTAGGATTAATCTTTATTGTCGAATGCTTCTATAGAGAAGTTTAGATATCAATTTGCAGCTAGCACAGTCCTTTGAACTAATCCTTGTACCCAAGGTTTACTGCGCCATCGAATACAGAGAGGCGTATTTCAAAGTTTTAAAACCAGATGTAAAATTAATTGCATGCAATCAATACACAAAGATCTGAAATCCTGTTATCTAACATCGAAAAACATATGTCAATGACTCAATGACCTAGCAATTCCAATACGGAGAACTATAATCCAGCCATCTAACATCGGAATACAAAGATCTATAACTCTAGCGATTCCAATTCAGAGATCTATAACTCTAGTAATTCCAAAACAAAGATCTATAACTTAGCGATCTAGCAATTTCAACACAGAGAACTATAATACAAGGAATGTAAGGGTTTTCATACCATGTGCCAACCCTCCTCATCCAACGCAGATATTACTTATCAGAATGGAGAGCGCACATCCAGAACGAACCATGCTCCTCCCGGATTTCTCCAACATAGAGATGGAAGATGGGGTTTGTTCCGGTAGTTCGTATCCAACCTCGAATCTTACTCCAGCTGCAAGCAGTCTCCGCCTACTCCAGCCCCACCATCAAACCACCAACGACCTCTCCTTGTGGACACCTCTGCCAAATATTCCCTCACCGTCCAGACACATGCCCAACCCTCCATTTCTTCGACCCCAGCCTGGGATTGGATTTAACAAATCCTTCCTGTATCTACCCAACGAACATTTAGATTTGCTTGCAGTTTATGCAACTATAAATGAGGGAAAAGGGACTCACGCCCTTCCATTCTCACGAGAGACTACTCGAGCTAATTCCCCCAATCTGCATGACAGAATTTAGATCAGCTTTTCCCATCACAACCAAAACTAGAACAAAGTTTAGTAAAACTACAAAAGGAGGACCCCCCCCTTTCACCAAGCTACGACTACCCATAAGTACTCTTCGAAAACTCCAGCTCTCGTTGGAGAGTCTGCCACGTCACTTGGAAATCCCTCTTCATGCGTCCTGTCTACCAGCCGAGATTGAAGTAGATCATGGGATTAAGGATGTGAGTTTTGAGAAAATCATGGAGCACGATCGTTGTGCACTGAGTGTTTTGAACTCTTTTGCGAAGATTAAGGGATTTGGAAGTTAACCCTTAGTGGAGCTATATGCGAATAGGAATAATAAATAATATCTAAGTCTTTAACAGAATTCACTTAGAATCCTAGAACCTTCACTCTCCTTCTGTCCACAATGGAATGTGTTACCCAAGGTCAACAAAACCTTCATCTCCGATATCAATTAATTTCCTTTTAATATGGTTTTTGTGTGAGTGTCTCATTACTTTATGAAGAAACCCTTTTTGCATAACACCTTTATTTGCATAATAATTGGTAAGACCTAGTGACTATTCACTAACCACTTTTATTGATTCTTTGGATAGAATACTTTATCCTTCTATGTGAGTACCTAACTATATAAATGTCCCCATATCTTTACACTACATTACCATGTATACTATATGTCTAAACTTAGTGAAAAGTGTTTATAACTACTAGTATTTATCAAGGTGATGGTATATTTAATTTTACTCATATTACTTTGATTATTTTAGCTTATTGGTGGGAATGTATCTACTTATTTCCTCAAAACGAGATAAGCCCCCTCCCTTATAGAAACTATATTATAACCGATATAATCATATCTCAACAATGACAAGTATACGATTTTATCATTATTATAATTCTACTAGGTATACTATTTTGACTAGTATACCATAGCTCCATTAATAAGCCAAGCTTATCAAATTTAGCTCACACACACACACACACACACACACACACACACATATATGTTATTGTTTCTCACATATACTTTAAGTTTCCTATATTAATCTATTTATGTATATATATATATATAGATACTTCTGTAGTTTCTTTGGATAACCCTTTTTAGAAATTTGCTTGTAGTTTTATCAATTTTATGCTTAGGATGACACTTAACCTCTTCGTAGGTCCACAATTGAAATTTTGATGTTTCCCTCTCTTCTTGTCATTTTAGTTGTGTCACCGTCTCTACTTTCCGTAAGTTTACATCTTAAAACTTGGAAATAACATACTTTCAAGATCCACTGGTGGGGCCTTGGCCTTGAGCTCCTCACCATGGTCATATATATATTGTTGAAATCTACATTTACCAAACTTATGATGATAATAATAGGGTTCAAATTGGAGGGATGTTACAGGTTGGTTCCAAGGTAGTGGAATCATACACTTCTTCAAAAATTGTGTCACCACTTCCAAGAGGAAACTCAAGTTCCTCTTCCACCACATCAAGTGCTTGGATATCATCAAGATCATATTCAAACACATCAATCAGATGAAAATTTTCATGTTTCTCATGATCTACCATGTCATGAGAATCCTCCATGCAATCTACCATATGACAATTTGAAACATAGGAGGAAGAACAAGTATATTGCAACCTTTCAAGAAGTTGCTCATTCTGAATTTTGATTTTATAAATATCCTCATCATGTACTGCTTCTTCTACTTCACCTATTTCAGAACTAGGTGATTCATGGGTCTCCTCCTTTTGCTCCTTCAAGCAAGCTGATGCATTTTTCCCCTTGGTTTCCTTAAGATCAATATATTTGGAATCTCTTTTTGAAGAAAACCCAAAAAATCTCATAAATTTGGAAATATTTGCATTCCTTGAAGCTTCATATATTTCATTGCTCTTTTCACTCACGCATATGATTTTCTCTATTTTGAAATGGATTCTTGTTACCTTCCTTCATCTTGAGCTTGTTTGAGACAATGCGGTATTGACCAAATGGTAAAATGTTTCTACAATCTTCACTCAAATTTTTCCATTCGATTAGCATCTCTTCCACATCAATTTGAGTATTCATATTTGCTTTGGAATCAAGAAATTTAGGTGTGGTAGGCATTGCTGCACTCTGAAATTCATTAGCTCTATTATGAGGTCCTATTCTTGAGAAAATATGTGCTCACCCATTACCTTCTTCTCCTCATGATGAGAACTATTGCTACCTTCTCTTTCTCCTTTGCTTCCAAGTTGGCTAGCAAACAATTTGAATTATTTCATAATATGCTTGGTCATGGAATTTTTCATGCATTCAAATATTGGTTTCATGAGTTTCCTAAGCTTCTCACCATCATTTGAGGTTCCGTTTTCATCCCTAGTCATAGTTTCCTCAAAAAATTGCTCTTCTTTTCCTACTTTTTCCTCTTCAACAAAAGGAATTTTGATTTCAATATCTAATGGTGGTCCCTAAATTATTTTCCTAATGAATATCAGACGACATCAGGTTCCAAGATCATGCTATGATACCACTGTAATGTCCTTTTTTTGAATTTTATTAAAATGGTGGAATTTTCAACTTTTTCCACTAGTTCGACCTTTGACTAGTATTGGTCTCTTGGTCTCCAAATGACTCCAAATGCTCCCAAATTGTTATAGAGAATGTATGGATGATGTTGGGACATTAATATGAGGTTTATGGATTCTTTATAGACTTCAAAAGGATTCTGAAACTCTCCTTTAAGTTCTGGCTAAAGTAGGGAGTTTGACTAGCAATTTCTCTTTGACAAGTATTGGTCTCTTGGTCTCCAAATGACTCCAAATGCTCCCAAATTGTTACATAAGGTGTATGAATGATATTAGAACATGAATATGAGGTTTATGGATTCTTTATATACTTAAAAATTCTTCTTCAACTCTTCTTTAAGTTATGTCCAAAGTAGGGAGTTTGACTAGCAATTTGGGGTTCAAATCCCCCTTGGGTAGATGCAGGAAATGGTTCTCCAAGTGCTATGGGACCCTCTCAAATTTCTGAACAGAAGAAGGGGAAATATAAGGGAAATCAATATATTTTAATATTCATCTCCATTTAATTTATTAATTATGTTACAACCCTCTCCAATCAGCTACAAAAATACTAGTTTTGACCTTGGGGGAAATGATAGGCAAACTTCTCCAAATGCTATGAAACTGAACCAAATGATTCCAAAAGATTATGCACTGCACATGAAACTTGTAATAAACATTATTAAAATTCCATATATCATTATTAAATCAGTGTTTCACTTATTCATTCGAAATTATCATCACAACATTGACAAACATCAACATAGTGGGGAAAAGGCACCATTTTCTCATTAATGATAAGATTTATACATTTCCACTTGGAATCTCGACCTGAAAATTTATAAAGGTGAATAAAATAGCATTTGAATCATATTAAAAAATAAATGGGGAATTATAAGCTCCCCCAAATTGTACAATATCTCACCAAGTGCGCCTTCCCTCAAGGATCATGAATAAGCCAAGAAATAGAAGAATGGTTGTAGAAGCAAGCTGAAAGAGATGTGACCACGAGATGAACTATAGCTTCAACATGTAACAAAATACTCCATTAAATCTCCAAATGAAAGTTCTAAATGGCCTTTCCAATTACCAAATAGGATGGGAATCTTTCACCCTCGAAATTGGTGCTAAGGCAAGTAGAGTAGCACTCCACTAGCTCTCCTCTCCAAATGAAAAATGAAAATTCTAAAATGATCAAAAGATACCATCCTTCTTTGTTATTTTATTTTATAAAATTCTAAGGTCCTCCATGGGTCGAATTCCTCCCAAGATCTTCATGCCAACTCAAGTTGGGAAGAGATTCCCAAGTATGCCAATTGTCCTTCCAATTCTAGCCCTTTCCTTCTCCAAATTTGAATTGGTGTCTCTTTGGATGCCCTAACTCACTTGAGCGCCCTAATGGAGGCTATTTGTATCCCTGACATGTCATATATGTCAGATGTCATCCTTCAGGTTTGAATTGTGTCATAACATCTTCATCATTGTTGTCATAGAGCTAGGGAATCTAATCCAAGTGTCTCACTAGCTCCAAAATGTCTCTTCCTCTTCCACTCCAATTATACCTTAATTGATTCATGCCAAGTATATTTACCTTCCTACTCATCCCAAGAACCTTGGGCTTCTTATGGATTCGAAATGACAAGAGGAGGATGCCATGTGGCATAGAAAATCTAGCTTGTGTGGGTCCCACATCCTCCATGTGTCTTCATGATCAATTGCCACTTTGATTTTCCCTTGTATTGATTTATTTAGCTCCTTTATTAAATATTTATGTCATTCTAATGTTCAAACACCATTTATTATCCCCCTTATTTCAAATCCCAAAGCTTCCACCCTCGAACCTAGGGAACTAGTAATTTTCCTCCATGGTAGTTCATTTGGATGGGTATATTACAACTTTGAATTGGGAATTTCTCTTAATGTGACCCACCTTGTCCATTTGGATCTAATTTAACATTATTACTATTTGGACTTCATTCTTGGCATTTATTTGACCCTTAGCATCCATTTGACAAACTATCATGAGTATGGCCAAGGGGCTTAGGCCATTGTGACCCAATGCAAAATTTTGGGACATGACAAATAGTAACCAACCAATTTTAATCTAGACATCAAGTAAGAATCAAATAGTATAGATCCAACAACCATGACAATATACTCAGTCATAAACTACCTAGATAAAAGTAAGAGCACATCAAAATCCCACATGTACCAAAATATAACTGTTGGATCATGCATCGGAGTCCCTGATCTGAACTACCTAGTCCACACTGAAGCATTGCATATGAATATAATATGGGCACTTCCATCAATCTTCTCTGGATGATAGAGGAATGTCTATATCATCCATTGATTTGTGATCATGGGGCTCAGTCTTGGCATGAGACTAGAACTGTGCAAACTCTGGATCCACTGAATATATGTGAGTGATCATCAAAATGTTGATAATCATAGGCTGATCTCATCAAAACTGTGTAAAGGATTGACTCAAAAATATACTAGATACTACTCTACAATCATGGTATCCTGGCTAATCTTAGTCCATACATGTCATGTCTAAGTATTCTTCTGGTGGGGCATGTTAGAAATATGGATCATCCTATGATGATTATAAATTCTTACGGGCCATATGATGGAAGGGTGTATTTTTTGGAGGAAGGTGGAGAACAATGGGATTCTTAATGAATCCTCTCTTATTCAATTTACCACTTCAGCAAGAGAAATATGGGGTCATCATTCATGCATTGATCCTTTGGCAGGTTGGTTTAAAAATATCTACAAGATGCAAAACTCATTGACTTCGATCCCCTTCCCATGGTTCCTACATGGAGGAATGGACAATTGGGAAAAGTTAGTGTGGAAAATCCTTTAGATAGGTTTCTTATGGTATAGGGGATCACGAAGGTTGTGGATCAGTATAAGTAGTGGGTTGTAAATGCCAATATATTTGATCAGATACCTATCTGCTTGAAGTTGGAAGTAAATTCTTATCGAGTTAAATATCCTTTTAAATTCAACCATGTTTCGAATTATGATGATTAGTTTTCCTTGTTAGTTAGGAATAATTGGATGGAATTGAAATAGAGCTTAGTGGAATCTATGATGCAACAGATGTCTTAGAATTTGCAAAAACTTAAATCAACAGTGATGGAGTGGGTGAAAGGAAAAAAATTGGCTATAAAAAAGGAACTAGTGAAGATTGAGGAATATATACATGACATATTTAACAGATCAGATTCAATGATTCTTTCTGAGCGAGATAAAGAATAGTTGAACATTCTGGAGGAGAAAAAATTATGGATCTTGATAATTGAGGAGGAATCCTATAGGCTTAAGAGAAGGGATATTTGACTCACACAAGGGGATTATAACACAAATTTATTCCACAAATTTTTTGATCAAAGAAGAAACAATAATGTTGTTTGGGATCTAGTGGACTGGAATGAGTATAAAATCTCCTCTAAGAAGGAGTTAGAGGAGGTTGTCATTTCTCACTTTGGAACATTATTTCAGAATCCTAATGTAAATAATATTGGTGCTCAATTGAAATTCATTCAATTCATGCCTAGGTTATTTTCTGACATAGATGGAACAATTTGGGGAGTCTTGTTACTATGAAAGAAATTGAGGTCATTCTAAAGAATATGGATAAAGACAAGATTCCAAGCCCCAACGATTGGTCTGTGGAGTTCGTTTTTAATTTCTTTGATATTCTCGAACATGAAAATCTGATGATGGTAGAAGAGTCTAGGGTATCAAGTGCAATCTATGGAGGTATAAATGCAACATTTATCACACTTATCCTGACAAGTGCCACTCCAAGATCCTTTGATGACTATCAACCTATATATCATTGTAACATGATTTATAAGATCATAGCTAAAGTGATATCAGATAGAATAAATCCTAGACTAGCTGAGTGCATGTCCAAAGAGAATTTTTGGTTTTTAAAGCATAGACAAATTTTCGATACCATAGGGGTATCTCAGAAGATCCTCCATACAATCAAGGTGAAGAATTTGGGAGCCTTGATCCTGAAAATGGATTTAATCAAAGCATATGAAAAAGTTGATTGGATGTAATTAGGGTTATTTCTTCTCCAAATTGGATCAAGCATTGAGATGACTTGCTAGAGAATGGGTTGAGTTATATCTACAAATTTTGTGTGCTCATTAATGGTTCACATTCAGAGTTTTTAAAAATCTCTAGGGGCATGAGACAAGGATTACCCTTGTCTCCCATAATGTTTCTCTTGGTTGTGGAAGGATTGATCAAGTTAATACTTCAAGCAAAAAGGGAAGGTAAGGTCAAAGGTGTAAGAATTTCATCCCATCACCACATCACACATATTTTGTTTGTGGATGATGTTATTCTTTTTGGCATCGGGAAAGAGAACAGGTGGATATCCTTCCTGGATATTATTAATGTGTTCCTTGCAACCTTAGGAATGGAGATCAATCCACATAAATCTAGTTTTCATTGGTATGGGACTAATGTGGTAGTTATGGATCATGTTCATGTTTTTTTCCCTATCCTTTTCATTCCATTGATTTTGGTTTTAAGTAATTATGCTACTTTTTGAATCCTAATAATTATTTGAAAGAGGATTGGTTGTGGCTTGTGAAGAAGATCTAGAAAAATGAGTAGATAATAGGCATTTTAGATGCCTCTCTTTTGGGGGGGGTAGTTGAGTTTGCTTAAATATGTCTTAGAGAATACACGTGTATTGGATGTCCTTAGACAAGGTTACTTCTTCCATTCTTAATAATATTAGGAATAAATTGACTAGTTTCATGAGGATAGGAAAAAATCCAAGGAAGGGGTGCATCTAGCTATATCAGAAAAGATATCAGTACCAAAAAATTTGGGGGTTGGGGCTTGAAAAATATTTTTTGTTATGCAATAAATTTCCAAAAAGAGCATGAAAAGAGCAGAATAAATAGATCAGAAAGAGTACTCCACAAATTTAATGAAGAAAATAGATGAATAGCAAGCCTCTTTGAGGGGGAAACCTCCTTATACAATGTACTAAGTATACAAGACAAGACAAGACAAGATACTCCAAATGAAAATGTCTCCTTCCTATATATAGGAGACTAAGAGGTACAATTCCAACTAATTGACCCAAGCCAATGTAACTAATATAACCATACTAATGACAATTACATCTAATGGACCAAAGCCGACATAAAAAATAATGTAATGCACCACAATATAGGGGGAAATGTGCCCATATTTAGGGCTTAACATGCCCCTCCCCTTCAGACAAGTATTTTCCTCAATGCTTGTTTAGTTGCAGATGCCTCGGTATGAAGGAATCATTTTCCCATGTCAAATCTTCAAATGGTAAGTTCTTCCACTTGATGAGGTACTCAGTAATAACCTGATTTCATAGTTGTTTGGTCCTTGTTTAAGTGATTTGTTTAGGTTCTAGTATGAATTTTACTTCTTCATCAAGCTCTTGCAAGATTGTTTGAATTGGGATCTTGTCTCCTATTACCTTCTTTAGGCAAAAAACATGGAAAAGTGGATGTACACTTGAAGATGAAGGGGGCTCCAATTTGTAATCCATACGACCAATCTTCTGCAACACTTTATAAGGCCAATAATACTTGGGTTCTAATTTATTGTCCTTATTTAGTTGCTTGAGGGATGTATTCTTGTAAGTTGTAGCCTAAGAAATACCCAATCCCCTTCTTTGAAACTCATTTCACTACGATGTTGATAAGCTTGTTGTTTCATCCTGTTTTTTGACATAGTCGGGTTGTCCTTAAGTATCTAGAGAACTTCTTGTTGGTGCGCTATGTGGTCTTCCATAGATTGAAATTTAGATTTTACTTTTAAGGGAGATGTGATAGATGGAGGATGGTACCCATAAAGTGACATAAATCGAGACATTTTTTATTATGTATGGAAGGAATTATTTTACCATCATTCTGCCAAAGACAACCATTTCACCCATTGTGTTCGTTTATCAAATGTAAAGCAATGAAGATATCCTTCCAATTTTTTTTTCACTATATTAGTTTTCCCATTAGATTGACGATGATAAGATGAACTGTGAGCCAACTGGGTACCCAAATAAGAAAAAAATCTAGTCCAAAATTTTCTAGTGAAAAATGGATCTCTATCACTTACAATAATCTTCGGATTTCTGTGTAACTTCTGAATAGTTTCCATAAAGGCTGCAACTAGTGTACTTGCATTAAAAGGGTGACATAGTGCACTAAAATGTGCATACTTCATGATTCTATCAACAACCACCATAATAACATTATTTCCTTCTTGATTGGGTAGACATGTGATAAAATCCATTGAGATGTCCTCCCAGCAATGGCAAGGTATGTCTAATGGTTCTAGAAATCTCGGGGTATTAACTATTTCACCCTTACGTTGTTCGAAAACCAAACATTTATCCACGAACCTTTGAACATCATATTTAATACCACCCAAAAAAAATTCCTTCTTGACCTTGTGGTAAGTTTTCAAGAATCTGGAGTGCCCACCTATAGGAGAGGTGTGTAATTTCGATAGGACCTTTTGTTTGAGTTGGGATTTTTTGCATAAATATAATCAATCCTTATACCATAGTGAATCATTTTTTTACACAAAAGTATCTGATACACTGGGATCATTATGTAGCTTTTGAATGAGCATCCACACAGATAGGTCATTTTTTCCATTATTCCCTTGCTGATACTACCCAATCTGGTTGTAGAATGTAAATTACACAAAGTAATGCCCCAACATCTTCATCTTTTCTGGAGAGCGCATCTACTACCACATTATGTTTCCCTTTTGGATAGATGATTTCAAATTCATATCCAAACATATTGGTTACCCATTTTTGTTTCTCTTCCAAAGATAGTCTCTATTATAGGAAGTATTTAAGACTATCATGATTTGTTTTGACCTTGAAGTGCCTACCTATTAGGTAATGATGCCATTTCTTAAGAGCATGTAGTATTGCAAACATTTCATTCTCATAAATGGGCTTATGTATTTCTTTCCCCTTCATTGGATGACTTGTGAAAGCAAGTGGGTGTCCTTCTTGCATTAGAACAACACCAATGCCATTTATTGAAGCATCACATTCCACAATAAAGGTTTTTGTGAAGTCCAGTGTGGCCAAAATAGGAGTTTTGCACATTTCCTCTGGAGTCCAAGAAAATGAATATTTATTCAATAATGTTGTTAGAGGCACTGTTATTCTTCCATAGTTATGAAAAAGCTTGCGGTAGTACCCTGTCAGACCTAATAATCCTCGAATATTCTTCAAGGTTTTGGAAATCAGCAGGTCTATCAAGGATTTAATTTTGCTAGGGTCTACCTTGACACCTTCATGAGATACAATATGACCCAAATAATCTACCTCCTTTACCCCAAAGAAACATTTGGAAGCTTTTGCATATAGTCATTGCTCCTTTAGTAGTTGTAGTACCCTGTCAACATGTTGAACGTGTTCTTCCTAAGACTTGATATAGACTTGTATATCATCAAAGAATACTAGCATGAATTTTCTAAGGAAAGGATTGAAAATGGAATTTATCAAACCTTGAAATGTGGAAGGAGAATTCGTGAGACAAAATGGCATGACCATAAATTCATAATGACCTTTATTAGTTCTGAATGTTGTTTTCGAGATGTCTCCATCCTTCATTCTAATTTGATGATACCCAGAACAAAGATCCAGCTCTGTGAAGAAAATTGCTCCATGTAATTCATCTAACAATTCATCAATGTCAAGAATGGGAAACTTATCTTTAATGGTGATCTTGTTGAGCTCCCTATAATCCGGACACATACGCCATGCTCCATCCGGCTTGTGTACCATTACTATTGGTGCATATTAAGAACTTTGGCTAGGCCTAATTATGCTAGCCTCTAACAATTCTTCAACCATATTCTCAATTTCACTCTTCTGACCATAGGGGTATCTGTAATGTCTGATATTAGGAGGAACACTTCCTGGAATTAAGTGAATAACATGATAAAAATCTCAAACAGGTGGAAGACCTTTTGGAATATCTTCAAATACTTTGGAATGCTTATTAATGACCCTTTGGAGATCTAGGGAAATAGGAGTCTTAGATGTTTGAACATCTAATGAGCATAATTGTGCAATTATACCTTGATGTCCATTTTTCAAAAAAAAAATCATAAAAATAGAGCTTATCACCTTACTTGGTTTCCCTGTGATACCTTTTCACTCATATTCCTTTCCTTCCCATAAAAATTTCATGAAAAGCTTCTGAAAATTAAAAGTCATGGTTCCCAATGATTGTAACCATTGAAATCCTAAGACAATATCAACACCACCCATTGGAATAGAAATAATTGGAATATTCAACACATATTCCCCATTGTTATAGGTCAAATCTACACTTCTCCGTCCGTGATCACATGGCCCTGTCGATCACACAAAAGGACACTATGGATGGAAGAGTTGGATTGAACTTAGATGATTTACTACTGAGATCACACCTTTTCAGCTGAAAACTATATTTTTTTTCTGCATATTTCATTAAATATGCGCTACTCTTGAAACTGGCATCTAGCGCACTATGCGTTGGTTCTACTAAGGAATACTTGCACACTTATCTAAAAAGTTGTATGCGCTAGTATTTGAAAACACTAGCTGTTCCCTAGGCGCAAGTTGTCTAGTGTGATACCTACGCACGCATTAAGATGAAATCGAAAAATATATTAAGATTAAGAATTGGGATTAGTTGAGGTTGGTATTGTAACTCCCCAACCTCCTAATTCAACTACCTCACGAATCTAACTTCCTGCCTTGGCCATAAATACAAGGGGAAGCCATGAGGGAGGGGCACAATGAAGAAGAAGATATTGTTACACTGAAGGAATTTCTAAGTCATTGTGAGGAGCAGGAGCCTAGAAATTGGTCGCAGAAGTGCTTGGAACAGATCAGGTATAAACTGTATTTGGTTGCATTTCTTTGACAATAAAGATCGAGATACCCTTCCCGTCCCAATGGAATGTTGTTTCTATTGAATGTTTGATTGTAATTAATATCATATTGTTTTCAATATCATTATATGTTTACAGTCAAGATACATTGAGGAAGGTCTGTATATTTTGCAGGTACATTGCTGTGGAGATTGGGCGAAAGCTAGGACCAGCCGCCATAAATAAGGTACTAATTTCCGAATCCTAATCTCATTTCATTTACAGTAATTAATGCAATATATAATGCATATATATGTCACCCCATGTACGTTGATAGCATCCTTTTACCTGCTATAGGGTATAATCCTCAATGACAGAACTGGCGATACCACTGGGGAGCACCTGTTTGTTTCTTCTCTAGGGACCTTATTTAGGTTTTCTTTCATTTTTTATAGTCTTCTGGATTTTTGTGAGGTTTTTATAAGTTTCCTTGTTGTTTCCCTTTCCCTTGATTCATTTTTGGTCTGAGTGTGCAAATATCCTTATTACCCTTTAGTTCCTATGCACGTGTCTTCTGTGCATTTAGAGGCACACTTTTTGATCTAGGCATGAGTTGTTCTCAAACCTAGCCACGCACTTTTAGTTGCAAGCACTGGCTATTAGGTTAGACATCAACGTACTTTCTTGTAGATTGAACCTTTCACAGTAGGGTTTAATTTTTGGTTGGTTGGATCTATTTTTGGTACTTGCTTTGTTTTTCTGACTGTTGATGAGACATACTTGTCTTTTTGAGTCTTGGTATAACCTCTTGAAAGTCCATGTTGATTGCTTCATTTACTTCAGTCTTGTTTTTAGGTATCTTTTATGTTTTAGGTCCTTTTGGAACCTGTGCGCGACTCCCTGCTAGTTATAGTAGCGCATCTTTTTCTCTAGATGCGTGTTGTATTCCTATAGACCTACAAACCCTGCGCTAGTTGTCTGATACAGTACTTGCACATTTTTACTAATTTTTTCCTTATTTTTTAGGGTTTGACCTCAGTTAGAGTCTTTTGGGTGTTTTTGGAAGACTTGATGGTCTGGATACCTTCTGAACTTTTGTTCAGGTTAGTCTGAGTTTGCTTGAAGTTTTCCTGATAGCTTTTCCTTTTGAGCTTGTGTGGCGGTAGAGTTTCCTTTGGTTTGATTTCCTACCCTATCTGTTTGGAAGATGCTTTTCTTTGATTTTTTATGCTTAGGAGCAGCCTCTGGGTTTGTTTTTCTGTTGCATGCATCAACTTTTCCTTTTCTTTTGCATCTAGTTCCAAATCTAGAGTTCTTTCACTGAAACAACTCTGTAGGTCAAGTCTTTGTTAGTATTTGGATTTGATTGGTATAAGCCATTAGAACCTTTTTTCTTTACCCACACTCTTGATAGATCTTGCTTGTTCCTTTTCCAGATTCATTTTCTTTTACAAATAGAAGAAAATATCAAAATTGAAAATTGGTAACCTAGTTGTAAGATTTGTTATTTTTCGAGGTAGGATAGATTGTTTTGCTATTTGCTTTAAAAATTAAAAAAGAAAAATTGGAAAAAGAAAAATGTTTATGCTTAGGATTGCCTATCTTTTGTTTTGAAAGACATAAACGAAAATATCTTTGTGAAGTATTATGCATCATTTGTACACACTTTACTTTCTGTGATAACCATACCACACACATCACTACCCTTTTGAGTAAGGAACAACCTCTAAAAATAACATCTAATAAAATCAATTAGTAACTTTTATTTTTAGGTTTGACACTACATCAACTAGCTTAGGCTAGGATTTCAGGATAGATCACTTTCAACTATCCAAAATCATTATATTGCTCAACAATCATAGTGAGACAATATTTTAGGAAAACCCACTTATATCAAAGTTCCTGGGAACCCTCCACTTAAACCAGAGTTAAGCACAAGGTCGTGTGAGACTGGAACTACTGAGGATACCCCCTACGGGGGTCCACTAGTACTTTTTTGGATGTCATACTTTGCTACCCTGCCCATGTGTCTTGGCTAGACCGATGACTGTTCCCCCAGGTATTTTTGTATTTGTGGTATCCTTAGTATCTTGACCATTAGGGATCTTCACAGGTATAGTGGAAGGATATTTCTACTGCACCTAGGATATACACGGAAGGTAACCCTTTGGATTAATCTTGGGAGGGAGGTTTGGTGATTCAAACACTTGCACCCAGAGGACCTCCATTGGATGTCGTGTAACTGACCTTTAATACTCTATTGGTTTGTTATGGGCCCTCATCATCCCAGAATTGCTTCTGAGAGTATTATCTTTGTTTGCTTGGTTTTGATCACTTTAGGACATTTTGTTAGTGGTATTTTGTTTGCTCCCTAGTCGAGTAGTTGGCCACTAGGTTTTCATACATAGTTTTTTTTTATAACCATGGAGGACCAACCTCTCCGCAGGTCATGAAGGTTGCAAAACCTTCCACCACACACTGTGGAGCCTCAAACGCCACCTCGACGCTGGAGGAACGATTCCCATGGTTCATACGGACTTATGAGTGAAACTGAACCACCTAGAGAACCGCAGATCATAATTCAGGATCAACAAGTCTTTGATATTGTTGAGGTTGAGGACTTAACTTCTAAAGAATTTAGCACTCCTTACAACCCTCCCCTGATTGGACCCAACGATCCATTATTGATAACTGTAGACTCTCTAGGTCAACCCAATTTTAGTGTGTATAGGTTTACCCCTAGTTATTCCATGACTAATCCTAGAGATGAGACGGGAGTTCCTCAAACTCCCACTGTAGCTATGGTTTCGAGAGTTCTCTCTCCTTCCTTTGCAAACACTGCAACACCCAGCTCTCCGCAGAGTACTTCTGCTTCGAGCCCATCTTTTAGTTTTAATGCTGGTACTATAGGCATGTCCAGCTCACAAGCTTCGACATCAGCTATCGTCTTTACCTCCAATTTTGGACCAGCTAATATCCCTTTGATAGGGATACCTTCAATGAATTTTACTCAATCTCCTTTTACTCAACAGCTCCAGGGTATAGCACAGACTGATCCTTCCACATCTTTAGTAGGACTAATCCCCACTACATCTATACCTATTATTGGTTTGATGATGGCACCGTCCATTACAACTACACCTGGTTTTAACCCCTACATAGGTTATAATATAAATCCATCTAATATACCTATAGGGAGTATCCCCTTTTCACTTTTTGGTGGAGGGGGTGGTAACATTTTCAACCCACATTACGGAGGGGCTAACACCTTGCCGCAATGGACGAATGACCTAGGAAGTAATCCTCTTTCTTATGGTTTGGGCAATTTTAACAATGCTTTTACCTCACAACTGATGGATGGGGGAAACCCCAACCAGTAGTACATGAGCCAGGTTTTGGGAGGTTCCCCCTACCAAACTCCTTCTCACCAAATTCCATCGGCACGACCTTGTTTACCTTTTCTAGAAACTTTGAATTTTCCAGATCTTTCAAAACTCACTAACGATCCGGTGCACCACAATCCTACATGGGAATCAGTACTAACCAAGCCGCCTTCAGACATTCCAAAGTTTGAAGGAAATATTAGCGAGGATCCTGGTGACCACGTTACTACGTTTCATCTCTGGTGCTCTTCTAATTCATTGAATGATGATTCCATCAGATTGAGGCTCATTCAGAGAACCTTGTCTAGTGTCGCAGCTAAATGGTATATTGAACTACCTGCAGCTGCTTATGATAACTTTTGGTATCTGGCAACATTTTTTCTAAATCACTTTCAACTTCCTTTCTAGTATGATGCTGGCATAGACCTTCTGTCAACCTTCAGACAGAAGAAAGCCACTCACTTACCTAAACATATTCAGGAGTAGCGAAGAAGAAAGAGGCTCATTAAATCCGATATCCCTCCAGAGTTCCTATTAGAGTGGTATCTCAAATCACTCCTTCCTTATATTTCTAAGGAAGTACCAACTTAGGGGGTGTCCTCCGAAGAGGAAGCTATCCTTAGGACCCAACAACTTGATCTGGTGTATTCTCAGTCTGGGCTCTTATATGATATTATTCCCGATGCACCAAAATCTAACACAGATCTAGGTAAACCCAAGCTTGGACCACATGTTGATGGCATCGTGGGTTCAGTAGATTCTGCAACATTTGAAGCTTTAACTGAGCAGGTTCACGCCTTATCTGTCAAACAGTCTGCTGTAGAAGAAACTTCAGTTGCAACCTCCCCTTCGCAAACCGAATCTGTACAGCAAGTGCAGACAAATCAAAAGGGCTCTCGGAAACCGAACAACAATAAAAATAAGGGCAAGAAACGGGAGGGGAACCACCAAAAACACAGAAAATGCCGAGGAGGCAAAAAAGGATAAAAATAAAGTGAAGTTCCCTTGCAAGTTATGCAAGGAGGACTAGCTCACCCATTAGTGCCCTCCGATGGAAGAAGCCCAGAAGCTACTCCATGAGAAGAAACCAGTTGTCTTAAAGGACCCATTCCCTCATGGACAAGGTTCAACTTTTGGCAACTCTAGTGCTAGGGGAACCCCCCTCATCAGCTGATCAATCGTTTATCAATATCATTAATTCGGACATGCTTTTACAAACTTGAGATAGAAACTATAATCCAGACTCGCAACAAAGAGATAAGGATGTTCCTGAATCTTCTACCTCTCTCCACATCCAGAGACTGGTATATTTGTTGCCGAAGATTCCAAAAGGTGTCTTCAAATGGGCTGTGCACAATCCTAACGCACGGGATGCTCCTAACTACAATGTTGTGGAGTATTTATCCCAAACTACCTATACCATGTCCACTTTGGAAGTACTACAGAGTTGTCCATTACAATGCAGTGCGCTTCTTGCAGTGATCGGGAGCATAGACTCATCCAATATGCTTACTCATTTTGATATGACCAATATCAAACCCCGGTTTCCGTACCACATTGCTCTCCAAATAGAAGTAGTCGATGGTCCCAAGACCATTGGATGAGCTGCTGTAGATGAGGGTGCGTCTACGTTCGTAATGTCTATTTCTTACTGGAAGGCTTTGGGATCACCCGAATTAGCCCCCTCGAACACCTTGCTTACCAACTTTGATGGAAGATCGTTCCATCCACACGAAGTCTTACCATCATTTGATGTTGAACTTACTGGAAAGATAGTATCTGTAGAGGTTGAAGTACTGGATGCTCCACTTGACTATAATTTGTTGTTAGGTAGGAGTTGGACGTATGCAATGCAAGAAGTACCATCATTTGTTTTTCGTGTTATAATGTTCCCTCATAAAGGCAAGATCATCAAAGTTGATCAACTTTCGTTTTCTCGGAAGAACAACTAGGCTTCGTCGGATTCAACAATTCTGTTGGTTGATCAATCTCACCTAGCTAGTGAGAGTTTAGGAGTAGGGATTTATGGGTCATTAATGGGAAATTTTGACCTACCTATTCCTGTTCATTTTATTGATTCTGAGGAGTGTTCATCGTCCGATATTTTCACGCTTTGTCCAACAAAGGATCCATGGATTCTCCCCACCGAATCAGAACCAGTAGTGCCCCTATCTGTTGCGTAAGTGGCCTACTTAGATTCACAACATGCTACAACTGAACATATCGTGACTCCATTGGTATCTGTCGAGTCAGATATGGACTATGCACCAGCATGGTCAGTGGACTCAATCCACTCTTTTGAGTGTCTAGATCTTGTTTTTCCCTCTGATGAGGCTATTTTGGAAGCAATGATAGGCCTGGACCATCCTTGGGAACACATGCACCATAGGTCTTATTTTCTTCCCGACCTGGACAAGATAGAGAGAGGAGAAGTTTCAATGAGACCCGGTGGTAATGTTTATTTTTCCACTATCCCTTCTACTTCAAAAATAGTTTATGCCAAAGGGAATATGGCAAACATATCGAGAACTATTCCGATCAACATTTCCATCAAACCTGGAGTTGTGGAAAACCTTTTTCATTGGAGAAGATTGTTCTCCTGAAGAGATCACTTTGTACACCAATCAGTTTAAGGAATTCCGCTATGTTTTTTCCTGGTCTTACAAGGAGATGCTAGGAATTGACCCTACCATTGTAGAGCATGTCATCACAACTTACCCAAATGATAAGCCTGTGAGACAGAAGCTTTGTCTAGTCAACCCTAGAGAAGCAACATCCATTAAGGGAGAAGTTGAGAAGTTGCTGAAAGTCGGATTCATCTATCCAATTGCTATGACAGAATGGGTATCAAATCCTATTCTGGTAGATAAAAAGAAAGGAACCATTTGAGTTTGCACGGAATTTCGAGACCTAAATAAAGCCTGTCCTAAATATAATTACCCCACACCATTTATAAATCAGATTATCGATGTGTGTGCAAGCCATGAAATGTTTTCTTTCATGGATGGTTTTTCAGGATATAACCAGATTCAGATAAAACCTGAAGACCAAAATAAGATAGCTTTCATTTGTCCTTGGGGGACCTTTGCTTATTGGAAGATGCCATTTGGCCTAAAAAACGTTGGAGCTACCTTTTACTGCGCAATGAACTTCGCTTTTCATGATATCAAGCACATAGTTGAACCTTATCTTGATGATCTCCCAGCGCGATCTCGTAAGAGACAGGATCATCCTGATCACTTTAGACTCATGTGTGAATGATACAGATATTACAGGATTCGATTGAATCCTAATAAATGTGTGTTCTGCGTCGAGTACGGATGTTTACTGGGTTTTATTGTATCTAGTCGTGGTATCATGGTCGATCCACTTAAAGTTGAGGCTATTGTAAATCTACCTCCTCCTCGAACCCTAAGATAAATTCCGAGTCTGCAGGTTATGTCCAAATTCTTACGACATTTGATCATTAATGTTATAGCCTTCCCTTCCATTTGTTCGAGTCTCCCGCTCTTCCATTGGAGAAAGTCCAGACTGAAGCAGTCACCTTGACACAATCTTCGTCTCATTCTTATCTTCCAAGCGAGAGTGAATTGGAAACCACTGATGTTTTCCTTATCAGTTCAGAATGTCCTCGAAAAGGGGAAACTCTGCCCATTTCTGCGAGACCCCCTCCAAGTACTGAGGTTATTTCCTTTGATTGGAATCGTCTGACAGAATCTCGTCTTCCTTCGAGCGTTCCTTTTCAAATATCTGTAGGAGTTTCCGATAAAGAAATTTTTCGTACGATAGTTGATGAAGGAGCTTCTATTAGTATTCTATCCTCAACTGCTTGGAAAGCCTTAGGTTCTCCTTGGCTTGTGCCCGTCACTGACCAAATACTGGCTTTCAATAGAAGGCCTACTGGACCTTTAGGGTCCCTTCCTCAGTTACCTATCACTTTGGGAGGGAAAACTGTCTGTATTGATGTCATGGTTGTCCAAGGTCCCTTATATTTTAATCTACTCCTTGGACGTGATTATGTCTATGCAATGAAGGTCGTAGTGTCCTCACTCTTTCGAGTGATGTATTTTCCCCATCATGGGAATATTGTGACCATCGATCAGCTTTCCTTTGTGACGCCCACTCATCGTGTGACTCCTAGTCACCAGACTTCCCTAAATGTTCCACATGTTTTAGTGGTTTCTTCCCCCTAGGGGGGGGGTCATTTGGAGCAAAGTTCTATTCTGGTGTCAAGCTCGTTAAAAAATGAAACCATTTTCTCAAGCATAGTTTACTTTTGGTTTTAAGCTTGTGTACAAATGAAACCAACCATCAATCTCAAGCACAGTTTATTTTTGGTTTTAAGCTTGTGTAAAAATGAAACCAACCATCATTTGGAGCAAAGTTCTATTCTGGTGTCAAGCTCATTAAAAAATAAAACCATTTTCCCAAGCATAGTTTACTTTTGGTTTTAAGCTTGTGTAAAAATGAAACCAACCATCATTTCAAGCATAGTTTACTCTTGGTTTTAAGCTTGTGTGAAAATGAAACCAACCATCACTTTGAGCAGAGTTCCCTTTATGTGTCAAGCTCGTTAAAAAATGAAACAGGTCACCATGAGCATAGTTCCCTTTCTATGTCAAGCTCGTTAAAAAATGAAATAGGTTCCTACAAGCATAGTTTATTCTCTGTTTCAAGCTCATTAAAAAATGAAACCGACCCTCAAGCACAGTTTACTTTTGGTTTTAAGCTTGTGTAAAAATGAAACCAACCATCATTTCAAGCATAGTTTACTCTTGGTTTTAAGCTTGTGTAAAAATGAAACCAACCATCACTTTGAGCAGAGTTCCCTTTATGTGTCAAGCTCTTTAAAAAATGAAACAGGTCACCATGAGCATAGTTCCCTTTCTATGTCAAGCTCGTTAAAAAATGAAATAGGTTCCTACGAGCATAGTTTATTCTCTGTTTCAAGCTCATTAAAAAATGAAACCGACCCTCAAGCACAGTTTACTTTTGGTTTTAAGCTTGTGTAAAAACACAACCAATCCCAAGCATAGTTTACGTTCAGTTTAAAGCTTGCGTAAAAATGAAACTACCTTAGAGCATAATTTCTTTCTGTTTTAAGCTCATAAAAAAATAAAAAGGACCCTTTCAAGCATTGTTATTATCTATTTTCAAGCTTGTGTAAAAATGAAATAGATCTCCCTTCCATTTGTTCGAGTCTCTCGCTAGAGTTAGGATTTGAACCTTCATTTCATCTGCCTGGGTCACTTGATCCTAGTTCTCCCTACCCCCCCTGGTGAACACATTTGGATTAGTAGCCAGGATTTTTGGGTAAGGAAGAAGAGTAGTCAGACGAAACGAAGCTTGGGGGACATGTTTAGCCATTAGCAATCATGCTGGGGGCATTTACCAACCTCTGGTCATCATGTTGGGAGGGAACCCATCAATGGGCCTTAATCGTGAGCAGAGTTTACCTTTGGCTTCAAGCTCATTAAAAAATGAAACCAGTAGTCTGAGCAAAGTTCTACTCCTGTGTCAAGCTCATTAAAAAATGAAACACATACTTTCCCTTTGAGTAGAGTCTCCTCGTAGACTTAGTACCTGAACCTTCTTTTCACCCGCCTATACTTTAGGTGAATGAAATGAAGCTTGGGAGCATGTCTTCAACCTTTGGAAGTTACGTTGAAGTCGAATTGATCTCCTCTCCACACCACATTGGAGCTAAGTCACTTACTTCTAGCAATCATGATGGGGGCATGTACCAACCTTTGGATTTCATGATGGGAAGAAGTTCACCATTGGGAACATTTTAGAGCATACTTTCCTTTTTAGATTTCGAGCTTATTAAGCCATGAAAATTATCCTGAGCATAGTTCATTTTCTGTTACAAGCTCGTTAAAAAATGAAGCAGACATCATGAGCATTCTTCCAACCTATCTTCGAGCTCGTTAAAAACAGTAAGATGGCGTTTGAGCCTACTTTTCACTTTTTTCGTGCTCTGGTTAAAAACATGAAAAGTGGTTTGAGCTTACTTTTTCCTTTTTTGTGCTCTAGATCCAAACATGAAAAATATTTCGAGTGCTTTTGATACCATTATCGTGCTCGTTAAATAAATTGGAGTAAAAAGGTATGTCTAACGAGTATAGGTTTATCACTTTATCCGGCCTCGCTAGACTATTTACGAAAAAGGAACTGTGCCGAGTTTACTTTTCCTTTGTCGTACTCGATCATCAACCATGACAAAGTTGTTCATGGAGTCCTTTTTAAGCTCTTTTAAGATTCCCTAAATAGAAAAAGATTGCCAAGTGAAATTGATTCGTTCATGCTTGTAAAAGGATTTGAATGATCGTCTCCCTAGTGATAGTTTACCTCTTTTTCGGACTAGTGGGCACTACTTATGAAAAAGGAATACTCCAGCCAATCATGACTGGAAGAGTCCTCTCCCGCGTTGTTTTACCCTTTTTCGGGCAATGAGGCTAACCTTACGAAAAAGGACCGTTGGAGTCTTCTTTAGTTCTTTTCAGACTCTCTAAACATGAAATGACGACCGAGTTTTCCTTCCTTGGACTCGTGGAATCAAACATTGAAGGACCCTTTTGGGACCGAACCCCTCCTTTCTGAGGTTTGTAAAACATGTGGGATTGGACTCGTCCAAAGGATGAGCTATACCGAGCATCTGTTATCCTCCTCAAGCTAATTAAAAAACAAAGAGGTACTCATCAAACATGATGGGGTTTGGGGGGGGATAAGTTAAGTTTCTTTTAGAAAGTTTCATGGCAGCTTGTGTCACCCTTGAACATGGCACCTTTTTGCATCTCATCATACAGTTGGGTAATCTACTTATCTCTGAGTCATGCCAATTCTATGAGTTGTCCTGCTCCTTCAAATCATCTGAAGAATGCCTCAGTCATCGTTGCATTATGTCTTGGTCTCTGCCTCGTTGTGTCAATGCTGCTGAGTCATTATTTTCATGCCATTCATGTTCAAGGGAAGTTTACCTTAGTCATACTTTGCAATATTGTCAGCCTTTACATCCCTGTGTCAGTCCATACTCATCTGATTCGTTACTTCATATCACTTTCCTATGTCGGTTTCGTGTCGATGATGTGGGATCCATTATGGCCCTCCTTCGACGAGTCTATTCCTGTCGACTTCAACTCATTATCCAAGAATTAGTCTTAGAAACCAACCTTAGTACCTTGGTACCTACATGCCTCAATGGCAGGTTTCCTCACATTCGACAGTAGGTTTTCATCATTGACCTCTGATCAAATGATCTTGTGGATGTTCGACATCAACTCATCTATTCACATTTAGTCGAGATGTACTATGATACCTTGGGAGTCATTTTCATCATTGGTGATTTCCCTCGCACTTGTTAACGGTTTCAATCATTGACCGATAATCAAGTGGTTTCTACCATGTTCGACTTCAACACCTTGTAATCACATGGTTAGATTCGTATCGATTTGGGATCGAGTAGAAGACCCTGGATAGTTCTGAAGTCTTTTTAGCACATCCAGGTTGCGATGGAGATTTTTTGAGTAGGTTCCCACATATATATTATGTTGGTGACCTCATTGATGTACTGTCACACAGATCCACTCTTGTATTGGTCGTGGTTGTGTCATTGTCTTTTCATGGATCTACGCTTGTAGTCTAGTAGCCATGATTTGTTTCCAGTCATTGTTAAGTCAGTATTATCATGGATCTGCAGTGTATTGGTCGGCAGCCATGCTTTCAGTTGTTCTAAGCATGGGTATGCCAACCTCAAGGTCGTTAGACATATTTTTGATATTTGCTTACAGCTCTTCTCCAACTCTCCTTCAGATATCCTTGCAGACTTATTATTTGTAAAGTGTTTCGGCCATCAGATTCCTTCTGATCTCACACTTTAGGGGGCATCTGTTATACCTCAAATTGACACACCATGTGTAAGTGAGAATATACATGTTTCACCACCATGGAAAACATGATGTTTATTCCTCCTAAGGGTGTTAGGACCCTTCATTCTAATGTTGCTACCTTCAATAGTCACACTTGGAAGAAAATCCAACAAGCAAGGGGTCGAAACCCACATAGGTAGATACCTATGCCAAAATCACAAAAGGTTTCATGAGACTGATGAAACAAGATACCTATTTTCTTTGGGATGAGGCTTCTCAAACTTCATTTGAGGCCTTGAAAAAGGCATTATTATTAACCCCCTTGTTGAGCCCGCTAGACTATACGAAGGATTTCCAGCTATATCTTGCATTCGTATACACGATCGACATAGTACTTGTTCAGGAGGATGACAAGCTCCAAGAGCATGTCATTTACTATTTGTCACGCGCTCTAATAGCTCCAGAGATTAAGTATCCTTATGTGGATAAGTTGGCATTAGCTGCTGTCCATGCTGTTTAGAGGCTACATCACTACATATTATTGCGAACTACCTGTTGAGGTGTGTGAGTTGTCTTAAAGAAAATACCTAATATTTAATTATCGACCAGGGTTGGTAATCTTAGAGTTGAGGCACAGTATATGCTAAGGTAGAATGGCACCTAAGTTTCGGCTTGTCAGACCTTAGAAATTTTTAATAAAGAAAAGATCGAAACATCTTTCAAAATGAAAAATTGAGTCAAACTTCATAAAAGATAACAAATGAACTAACTAAACCAAATTGAACCAACAAATCGGAATAGTATTAAATCATACTACTCTGCTCTATGATTAAACAATGGAAAAAGAACAATTACTGATTAAAGAGCGAACTATTTTTATAAGAACGAAAACTACTTTCTTCAGATTCTAATCTAGGAACTAGAAACAACTGTAAATGAAATTAAAGACCTATCTATAAAACGACTTAATTTGATGACAAATTACACAAACAAAAAACTATATTAATTCAAAGCAAAACTACAAATTATTAATGAATTCAATAACTACTTATGCATTCAGTTAATATTTCAAACCTACACTAAAGCATATGTGAAAATCCTCACAGCAGATCTAAGAGATGATGTATACCTCACAAGAGTAATTATGATTAAGCAGGAAAATAGAAGAAGAGTGAACAATACAGTATAATGAGCAACAGAATAATATGGTACAATAGAACTCAGATAGAAGCAATAATACTTCACACACACTAGTTAATTAATCACAATATGGATAAATAAATAGTACAACGGTAGAGAGGATTCAAATGCCTAAGGTGGCAATTCGAATTAGCCTCTTAGAGTGATCATAAGATCAATAGAGTGTCATCAGAGCACAACTAGGTGTCCTCATGATCATCGGAGCACAACTAGAAGTCTTCATCGTCATCAGTGGAGTCATCAATTCTCAAGTAACTGTCAACCATCAGTCAAACTGAGTCTGGTAGGTGTAACTGAGTATAAACTAAAGACAACTGGACTGGTAGGTGAAGAAGGGCGAGTTTCTCCCTAAAATCAAGGAAGAAGGGCACATTAAGCAACTGGAGGGCTAAAATGAATAGTGAGAAGCTCCTGGGGGCTGGCTAACTGACGGCTAGGTGATGGACTGATGACTGGGATGCATGCAAACCCTAGAATGCATGCAAACCCTAAAAGTGCATGCATGACTGAAAATGTAAAGGATCAAAATACTGGTGGGACTAGGATGGAGTATAGGAATATCCTAACACCCCCCCTTAATCCATCCTGGGCCCTGGTAACTAAGACCAAAGGTCACCCAATACAATGAATAATAACAATCAATAAACCAAGGAAGTGGAAAAATTTCATGGGAAACATACCCCCTCCTCAAAAATTAGACTGCAAGGCACACATAAAAATAAATTCCCCAAACTCAAGCAAGTGTGATGCTTGGTCATATGTCTGGAGGTATCTTCTTCTTGGGAAGAAGTGGATCATGCTCAAAAAGCATGTGCTTGCACTTGCTCTTCAGATCGAATGTGATGAGAACAAATCCAACATTATGAGAATGATCCTTGAACTTGTGATTCGAATCAACTGAGGTAGGATCAAATCTGTGAAAGTGCATATAGTCTTTTGTCTTCTCCTTCAAAACACCATGGGTGAGATTATACCAAAAATAACTATTACATGTTTGTTTGAAATCAAAATCAAATTTAAGACTTAAAAACCAATTTCTTGAGATCTCCTTTGAACCAGTAGGGGTGAGATCAAAACTATCATATGCATGAGGAATTATCCCAAGCAGTAATTGCTTAGAACCCAATTTAGATACAAGACTTGAATCATGGTTTATTGAGATCTCCTTTGAACCATGAGAGGTGAGATCAAAACCAGTAGATGCATGAGAAATTATCCCAAGTGAATGGCAATGGCCATATTCTTCAATGACCTTTTGAAAGCATGGAATTATGATTATATAGTAGTATAAAAGAGGAGATAGTTGGAGAGGAGCGAATGCATTACCTTCAAAAGTTGTTTTGACCTCTGAAATAATCATGTGATCATGATGCAAACCAATAGACTCTAGTGCAAGAGAGGATTTAGGACCTTCTGCAATATCTAGAGTGTGAGCTGGCACAGAAAGAGAAGAAAGTTTGAGCATGAGTGGAGAATTTGCAAGTTCTTTGTCAACAACTTCAATATGAGATGATATTGGTTCATGATCTGAGAGACCATAAAGGGGAGCGAATGCATCACTTTGCTTGCTTTCGAATGGGTTAGGACCAAGCCCTTCATTGTTTCTGCCAAATTTTTCCTCCAGGTGAGCCCATAACTCTTTTGGAGTCCATAACTCTCTTGGAGTTTCAACACCATCACAGTATTTGAATTTGAATCTTTGGTATGCACACAATGCAAGCATAATTGTTCCAAAGGCCATGTCACCTTTATTCAACCAGTGAATATTCTCTTTAGAGGATTCGAACTCTCTTTCAAAATAAAAATCAAAGAGATCATGGCTCTTCAAATATGCTATAAGTGTTGGTTTCCATTCATCATAGTTGAATGGAGAAAGAAGAGGGATTCCTTCTAAATATGAATCCATTGAAGCTGTAGAAGACCTGCAAAAACAATAGAGAATAACTGTAACTGCTACTGCTGCAAAAATGCAGAAACTGTTGCAACTGCTACTGCTGCAAAAATGCAGAAACTGTTGCAACTGCTGCACTCGAAATCTTGGTAATAACCTGCAAAAAACTCTCAAGAATGGAGATAAACAATACTCTCAACATGCTCTAATACCATGTGAAAATCCTCACAGCAGATCTAAGAGATGATGTATACCTCACAAGAGTAATTATGATTAAGCAGGAAAATAGAAGAAGAGTGAACAATACAGTATAATGAGCAACAGAATAATATGGTACAGTAGAACTCAGATAGAAGCAATAATACTTCACACACACTAGTTAATTAATCACAATATGGATAAATAAATAGTACAATGGTAGAGAGGATTCGAATGCCTAAGGTGGCAATTTGAATTAGCCTCTTAGAGTGATCATAAGATCAATAGAGTGTCATCGGAGAAAAACTAGGTGTCATCATGATCATCGGAGCACAACTGGAAGTCTTCATCATCATCAATGGAGTCATCAATGCTCAAGTAACTGTCAACCATCAGTCAAACTGAGTCTGGTAGGTGTAACTGAGTGTAATTGAGTGTAACTGAGTGTAACTAAGTGTAACTCAGTGTAACTGAGTATAAACTGAAGACAACTGGACTGGTAGGTGAAGAAGGGCGAGTTGCTCCCTAAAATCAAGGAACAAGGGCGCATTAAGCAACTGGAGGGCTAAAACTGAATAGTGAGAAGCTCCTGGGGGCTGGCTAACTGAGGGCTAGGTGCTGGACTAATGACTAGGATGCATGCAAACCCTAGAATGCATGCAAACCCTAAAAGTGCATGCATGACTGAAAATGTAAAGGATCAAAATACTGGTGGGACTAGGATGGAGTATAGGAATATCCTAATAGCATCTAATTCTAATTCCATTCTCCTTGATGTTGTATGTTGAAAGTAATAGGAACTAGAGTGAATGTATCGTAATGGCTTTCAAATGTAATAGAAAAACAAAATGGGAGTAAATCTAATCTAATCTCTGCAAAGAGATGTAAACTACAAAGAGACCAATTACAATTAACTTTAAACATTATGATCTATCTTTTATCCATAAGAAAAATGATATAAAAACTGATGAAACCTAGAATCAAGTAGAAAACTTAATAAAGATATTCCCTTCTGAACTTAATTTGGAAGCAAGTAGAAAAATTGATAAAAACATTTATATAGAAGCAAGTAGAAAACTTGATAAAGATATTTATTTATGATCCAAATTCTATTTCTTGAATGTCTTCATTATCTGGACGAATGGGAAACTTATCCTATGCTTAACAAAGAAACTATCGAAATTCAGATAACTTGGACAATGAAATTATTAACTCTAATTTGAAATAAATCTTAAAAACATGTAGTAAACTATACGAATAAGACTGATAAATATGAAAGCAACAACATATCAGTAAATCAGATATGAAAGACATAACTCGAACAATAGTTGAAACGAAGTGAGGGAAAATGAGATGGAGATTAAGAATAATGACAAACTTTAATTAAAACTCTTATAGAATATGAAGCAAATCCCTAATTATGGTTAAAGATGCTAATTAAAAGCAAGAAAGATTACAATTTAAAAACTTAATAAACTGAATTCAGAATAAGAATAAAAACAGTGCAGAAAGAATGAAAGTTTGAATGACAATTTGGATGACTGTCTGAATGGAAGAAAACGAATTAAACTAAGGAAAGAAACAGTTTTGATGATCTTAATGTCAGCTGGCGAATGCAGATGAACCTATAGTGCAAAGAAGTCGGTGAGAAGACTTTTGAGAAGCTACGATAATAGGAAGCAACCTTTTCTAATCATTATTTAAGAGATGAACTACTTCTATAACATAATCAAACATAATTAAGCTACGAATAAAACTTAACCTACAGCTATAGAGAGAGAAGCTAATAGACCAATTTTAATTATAACTAAGCTTGAAACAAAAACTAACTAAACAAAAACTAACTAAACTCTATCTAATTTGCAGAAGACTGAAAACAAATAAAAAACACTATGCTTGGTCGACCATTATCAATTCTAGAAACACAGATTAAGTCAGCAGTGAAATATAGATTACAGGAACATAAGAAAATGACATATACAAGAAAAAATAATTAATTATATAGCTATTTGAGGAAAAGAAAATATAGAAAAACATATATAAAACCTCCAGTTGATGAGGGGCCCTTCCCAGCTATCAGAGATGGAAACTTAATTCAACTTAGTCACCAACAACAACTATCAACAACTACGAACTGGAATTTCCATTACTAAGAAAAGTTACACAACGTTTATGCAAGAACTACTGCTATCTTCTATATATTCTCTAGGCTATCTGATCATCCCGTTTCTCTATACGAGGCAGCTATTTATAATATTACAATGGGAGAGAAGGTCGATAGAGTCAACCTATCTAAAAATAGAGGTCTTTAAGACTGTAAAACGGTTGCCAGGTGACTCACGACAGCGCAGAGAGCATCTACCATGTTCCACGGCGTCAGTTTCCTTCACGCAATCATTGATACATTGATCTTCCTTCGTCGTGGACAGAGGAATCTGTTGGTGCACTGAGCATGGATGGACGAGGTGCCTCTAGAACATTGGTGTGAGCAGGCATGCGTGATATCAGGCTGAATAAACAGGAAAATTGGAACACTGGAGTGTTTACGTGGGGAAAAAGGTGTGTTTTTGAGCTCGACAGGTAGGGAGGCGAATCTTCTAGAACAAGATCTCACCAACCATAACCACCTCATGGCTAACAGAACCCACGTGTCTACTTCTGTCTTTA
Organism: Larix kaempferi; assembly: GCA_027924585.1. NCBI lineage: Eukaryota > Viridiplantae > Streptophyta > Pinopsida > Pinales > Pinaceae > Larix > Larix kaempferi. The sequence goes on from BSBM01000456.1 coordinate 15,527,447, forward strand.
ATGGCTAGGAATATGCCAACTGATCATTCCGCGGATCGAACGCGGGGCTGAATGGCGGGATGGATGCTGATGTACATTAGAAATGTAAGCATGCATATGTATGGAGGGCCGTTTGAGGACCACATCTTGTAGAGCAAAAACTAAATGCCACGCATGTCTAGAAATGTCACTTGAAACATTAATAAATCATAATATAGCGAGAATTGACCAAAATTCATATGATACATGAATATATGCATACCTGGTCTGTTTGGTGGTCTGAATGGCAGAAAGAATAACTTATCATAGCAAAAATAATGAAAATGACGCCACTCAAAGCAGATTTGATGATAAAAAATGGTGACAAAATGGACACCAACATTCCCCCAAACTAGAGATATGCCAAGTCCCACTGAGCAAAACAGATAAGTTAAGGAAGAAGGCTAAGCTGTGGTAGCAACTTCCTTCGACGTGGAAGAGGAAGTGGTTTTAGCTTTAAGCTTCTAGAGCTTCCTAAAATGGTCCTTCAAGGTGTCATACTTCATCCGTAGAGTAGTATGGGACGTTGTTCTAGCATTGACCAAGCACTCAATACTTCTTACTTGTGTGCGTAGTGCCTTGTTTTATTTCTGAAGTTCAAAGATTATTTCCACATAATTTGGATTTTGGTCTGTCAACTATGCTATCACTCGGGTTAATCTATCCACTTCCTGCTGATTCAAAATGGGTTGTTCTATGCAATGTTCCAGGTCCTTTTGAGGACTCAACTTTCTTGAAGATGTTTCAAGATTAACCATATGTTCTTCAAGAACTCTGTCTTCATTGTGTGCAGAGGGAACTTTCAGTAGTAGGGGCTTCACATAATCAAGCAGATACATTGGCTAATGTGAGGAGAGGTGTTTCAAAGGTATGGTCGTCAGACTGGTTGTCTGAACGTGGTGGTTGAACAACAGTCTGGATGATAGACTAGTCGACGAACTGGTCATGATTTGTTCTCGTGGATTTAGTGGGTACTGAAAAGAGTGGAGGTTCCAAAGTAGGATCAACAAGGGTAAGCTCAGGTGAAGGCGATGGATGGACAAGGTGTACATCTCTTGAAGGATTCTCATCAAACCGAACACGCTTGGTGTCCTGCTATGTTTGTGTAGAGGCTTGGGTAGGCTCACTAATACAGGCTTGGAAACACTAGTGTTTTTGAGAAGCAGAGGATTTGGCAATAGGCTTCTCGATCAAATGAGGGTTTAGTATTTCAAAAGAAAAACGATCCCAAGTTTTCCCTCTCTCTTCTAGCTCGTGAATGATCAATATTTTAATAAGACAATGATGGTACAAGCTTCCAGAACGATTAACAGTATTCTTCCTAACCTGGCTTGACATTTTCTCTAAACTTTTTAGGAAATAGAATGGAAACTTGAGGGTTTGATTGTTAACAAAATGTGCTAGCAATCTAAACTGGCAGACTTTAAAAACAGTAAACTTACCCTCACAAGTGATTAGATGGATGATTACAGTGAAGGGATCTAGGTATTCCGGCTTGATCCACTCCCGGTGGAATCCTTTTGTTCCAGCGACATGTTGATATTTGGTCTTCAAAGAAAACTCGTGAGCCTTCCGTGGAAGGAGGAGATGTTTATGCCAATGGGCTCCTTCCCTAGGGAGTTTCATGGCTAATGTGATCGATTCTTCCGTCACAAAAAAAGTGAGATGGCCAACTTTGGCCGTCTTGCCGTCGAATCCTTTAGCGAACAACAGTAATATTTCGTGGTCGTAGCCTTGGAAACGACGGAGAAACAACCCCCACCCGACTCGAAGGAATACCTCATGGAATTCTTTGAACTCGAGGATGCAAAGTAAATTTGATCCAGGTGGATATTGGTGGCCACCCACCTTTCCAACTAGCTCAAAACAGTTTTATGGCAATTTTGGTATTGTACTATTTTTAGCAGTTTTTCGGGTCCTGAACTTCCGGGGCCATTTTGAGGCCCTAAACGACATTTTTTGGCAATTTGGGGGGCCAAATGGTTGCCTTCAGCGCACATTTGTCCCTAGTCGAAAGTTTTAAATCTCGGTTAGACCTTTCCAACGGGCTACCGAGCGCCCCAAACGGAGATCGTATGCAAAAGTTACGACCCTGGGAAGTTGATGTACTAACTTACCCAAACGGGGCCCACATGACTTTTGGTGCTTCATCTCCTAGGGTTAGGTTTTTGGATGTCTAGGGTTTTTGACATTCTTGTTTATTGTAAAAGGCCTTGAGATCCTCATTATAACCATCTTCTTGTGAAATGAGCGCGGCTATCACATCTCTTCTCAGAGATAAGCTGCCACCATTCCAGCAAGCTTGTTTTTCACTGCATTTTACAGTTCTAGCTTATTTCCTTATTGAATAGAAAACCAGTTTTACTGTATCTCTGTTATTTTGTGTTAAGCATCTGATCATAATTTATATTCATTTCGTTCTGCTCATAAAATCCGGATCAGTGGTATCAGAGCGGTCTTCTCCTTGTCGTCTTAATGCATGTCCCCAACGAGGCCAGGGTACAAAGAATTGGGTCTCGAGCTTGTTTCTCTTGAGGACAAAAGCTCTCGCATGCCCAAGCGACCTCTCATGGCAGGAGAAAATAAAGATGATGGGACAGGATATCCTATCAAAATGTTGCTTGAGGAAGCCCTCACGCAGCAGAGGAACGAGATGATGGATAATTTCACGCAAATCCTTCGGCGACTACTAACAAGCGATGCATCTTCCTCGAGCGGAGGCGCCGCCCCCTTCAAGGTACAAATCAACTTCGATATCCCTATATTTGAAGGAAAGATAGACGCAGATGCTGTAGATAAGTGGTTGAATCTACTAGAAGGGTATTTTTCTGTCCATAACTTTTCGAATAAAGAAAATATTACTTTTGCGCTCCTCAAAGCCATTCCCCATGTCAAAGATTGGTGGGAAACATTCTGCGAGCAAAAGGACACAAAAGAAGCCTCATTATTTTCAGTCACGGCCACCTGGGAATCCTTCAGGGATGCTATTAAGGAACAATACTACCCTGTTGGAAGTTATGACGACTTGTATACCAAATGGACCACACTGCGACAAGAAAGAGACCAAGCAGTGCCAGAGTTCACAAATATCATCCATACCTTGCGCACCAAGCTGGGTATCAAAGATTCAGAGCGACATCTGGTGCTCAAGTATCGTGGTGGTTTGCATAGATACATCCAGACCGAAATGGAATTTCTGGACATCTCTTCCTTGGGAGCGGCATATCGATATGCCGTCAAAATCGAGCAAAAGCTCAAACAAAAGACGCGACAATTTGGGCTTGGGAACCCTTCACAGCAAAAGACAGGAAAGGGCGGCCCCAACCCACAGAATAAAGGACAAAGCAAATATGGACAGTATCAGGACAACCAGTCCAAGCCGCAAGCAAAGAAGGACACTGAAAAAACAAAGAAAGATACCGGGAAGTGGTGTGACTTCCATAAGAGCCCTTGGCATAACACTACTGATTACCGCTCAAAGCAGTCGCTGGTGGCTAAAGTGAAAGCATTTGAATCAGATGCGGGTTTTGACTCTGAGTCCGAACCAGAAAGGGGAAGATGGATCATTGATGCGGAACCCAGTGCCACCATTGCTACCACCAAGCTCCATCCTGATGAACTAGACGAGCCAGAAGAAGGAGAACGCCTCTTCCATTCACAGATGTGGGTAAAAGGCACCCCGCTGCACTTTATCGTTGACAGCGGTAGCCAGAAGAATCTCATCTCAGTAGAGGTCGTCAAGTGCTTGGCCCTTCCGACAATGCCGCACCCACAACCCTACACCATTGGATGGCTCCGCAAAGGAAGCGATCTCCGCGTCAGCCAACAGTGTTGACTGCCATAAGGCATCAAGCCCTTCAAGGACGAGGTATTGTGCGATGTTGCTCCTCTTGAAGTTTCATATGTTCTTTTGGGCCAACCTTATTTATGGAAACGTCATGCTGTATATGAGTCTAGGCCTCGTAGTGTTATTATTTCTTTGAACAGGAAATTGTACAGGATACCCAAGGCAGTCCCTCCTAGTGCTATTTCCTTGAACTTTGCCAAGGAATGCAGGAAGGTCATCTCTCAGACCGAGAAATTTGTCTTCTTCGTGATTCGCTCTCAGAGTGAAAGAAAGATCGCAGCCACATCCCGGGCCACCATGACCGATCTATCCACACAACAGAAGCAAGTGGATAAGGTGGTGGAAGGATACTCAGATATCTTCTCCTCTTCGATCGGGGTACCTCTGCACTGCCAGGTCAAGCATCCCATCGATCTGACCCCAGGCACACCGCCACCCAATGGGCTAGTCTATCGCCACTTTTTGTTGGGAAACAAGGAGATCAAGAGGCAGATCCAAGAATTGCTCCACAAGCGGCACATCCATCCCAGTTCATCACCCTATGGGAGCCCAATCGTGCTGGTGCAGAAGAAAGATGAGACCTGGCGACTCTGCATTGATTACTGGGCCCTAAATAAAATCACAGTCCGTAACCGATACCTGATACCCCAAATCAACGACCTCCTTGATCAGCTCATGGGGGCCAAATACTTCAGTAAGATTGATCTTAAGTCTGGCTACCACCAGGTCCCAATAGAACAGACAGATGTATGGAAGACTGCCTTCAAGTCAAAAGAAGGTCTTTTTGAATGGCTGGTCATGCCTTTTGGTTTGAAAAATGCTCCAACAAATTTTATGAGGATGATGGACGATATCCTACGACCTTTCACCAACAATTTTGTAGTGGTGTATCTGGATGACATCCTCATCTACAGCAAGACTTGGGAGGAACACTTGCACCATATTCAGCAGGTTTTGCACACCCTGCGGAAGCACAAACTATATGCAAACTTGGAAAAATGCTCCTTCAGCATGGACAAGGTCCATTACTTAGGCTACATCATTGATCAACATGGTGTGCATGTGGATCCAGCCAAGATCCAGGTCATCCGTGACTGGCCAGCCCCAACCACACTCACTGAACTTCGGAGCTTCTTGGGCCTCGCCAATTTCTATCGCAAAATTTGTGTGGGGCCTGTCCCAACAACAAGCCTTCGATGACTTGAAGAAGCGTTTGTGCTCATCATAGGTTCTCTCATTACCGAACCTGTAACATCTCTTTGACATCAAGACAGATGCTTCAGATTATGCTGTGGGTGTCGTTCTCACTCAACACGGCCACCCCATGGCATATCATAGTGAGACACTATCAGATGTTGTCCGCAAGTACCCTACCTATGAAAAAGAAATGTACTCCATTGTACAAGCCTGCCGTCAGTGGAGACATTACATTCTTGGGAAGGAGACAGTCATCCACACTGATCACAAGCCACTACAGTTCATGCAAACCCAAGGAAAGTTGCAGAATGACCGCCATCAGAAGTGGTCAACATATTTACAGCAGTTCCACCTCAACATCAAATATAAAACAGGGAGTGCCAACCGAGTTGTTGACTGCCTCAGTCGACCTCCAGTCGCGGCACTTACCACAGTGCTAGACTCTTGTGGCCACGAGACCTCCGGATGGCCCCACCTCTATGAGACAAACCCTAACTTCTCCGCCACCTATCAAATGTTGGGCACCAACTCAGTGGTTTCTAGTTTCCATCTTCAGGACGGGTTGTTGTGTCATCTGGGCCATCTCTACGTTCCATCAAGCGAGCGCGCGAAGCTGATTTGGGAATCTCACTACAATCAGGTGGCAGGACACTTTGGCGTCAGAAAGACAGTGGCAGTGTTGCAGAAACATTTCTACTGGCCGAAACTTCGATAGGATGTCGGCAAGTATATCAGATCCTGCACCGCTTGCGCTATTGCCAAATCGACCACTAAGAAATAGGGCCTATACACCCCTCTGCCTACTCCTGACAAGCCGTGGGAATCCATCTCAATGGACTACATGTCGGGCCTCCCATCCACCAAGAGGGGAAATGACTGTGTTTTCGTGGTTGTTGATCGCTTTTCCAAGATGGTGATTCTAGCCGCTTGCAAGAAGAACATCACAGTAGAATCCATTGCCAAGCTATTCTTTGAACAAGTATGGGTACATTTTGGGATCCCACAGACCATTATCTCAGATCGTGACAGTCAGTTCCTCAGCTCATTCTGGTCAAGCCTCTGGTCACTGCTGGATACCAAGCTCACCAAATCCACTGCCTTCCACCCCCATACCGATGGACAAACAGAGGTCGTCAACCGGATGGTCGTACATATCCTGCGCATGTACAATTCAACATACCCCCGCACATGGGATGAGAGTCTCCCCTATGTCCAACATAGCTACAACTGAGCCCTGCATAGCTCAACTAGCCATAGCCCCTTTTAGGTGGGGTTGGGATTCCAACCATTGGGCCCCATGGATGTTGCACTTCCCCTTGCGACCACCTCGGTCGACTCATCCCCAGAAGCTGACAAAGCCGCCCAGTTCATTGAACAGATCCAACATATCCGCCAACAGGTTCAGGATATTCTACAGAAGTCTAATGCCAAGTACAAGCAGCACCATGATCAACATCGGGTGCCACATAAGTTTCAGGTGGGTGACAAAGTTTGGTTGCATTTGTAGAAAGAACGCCTTACAGGGCCCCATCGAAAGCTTCGCCCACTTCGTTATGGGCCGTACACCATCACCAAGGCGGTGGGTGACAATACTTTTGAGCTCAACATTCCCCCCTTCCTTGGTTTGCATCCAGTCTTCAATGTGGCTCTCCTTCGGCCATATTTCCCACCACTATTAGACACCTTAGAGATAGCAGAGAAGTTGACACCAACAGAGCTCAACCCTGACTGCCTACAACAAGCATCCAATGATCATATTGTAGACACACATATCAAGGGCACTCGACATCAAAGGATCTAGCTTTATCGAGTTGTCAAAGCAGGGCAGCTCCTACACCAAGGCAAGTGGCTCACCCGAGGCCAAATTCAGCATAAATTTCCTCATCTGATGGGGGAACTCAACGCAATGGAGACCATTGCTTCCTAAGGAGGGAGGATTGATCCAGGTGGATATTGGTGGCCACCCACCTTTCCAACTGGCTCAAAACAGTTTTATGGCAATTTTGGTATTGTACTATTTTTAGCAGTTGTTCGGGTCCTGAACTTCCGGGGCCATTTTGGGGCCCTAAACGACATTTTTTGGCAATTTGGGGGGCCAAATGGTTGCCCTCAACACACATTTGGCCCTAGTTGAAAGTTGCAAATCTCAGATAGACCTTTCCAACGGGCTACCGAGCGCCCGAAACGGAGATCATATGCAAAAGTTACGACCCAAGGAAGTTGATGTACTAACTTACCCAAACGGGACCCACATGAATTTTGGCGCTTCATCTCCTAGGGTTAGGTTTTTGGATGTCTAGGGTTTTTGACATTCCTGTTTATTGTAAAAGGCCTTGAGAGCCTCATTGTAACCATCTGCTTGTGAAATGAGCGCGGCCGTCACATCTCTTCTCAAAGATAAGCCGCCACCATTCCAGCAAGCTTGTTTTCCGCTGCATTTTACAGTTCTAGATTATTTCCTTATTGAATAGAAAACTAGTTTTACTGTATCTCTGTTATTTTGTGTTAAGCATCTGATAATAATCTGTATTCATTTCGTTCTGCTCATAAAATACGGATGAAAATCCTAGTAACTTCCAAGTTCATGATGGATTGGAATTGTTGATAGAGGATGGGGGATGCAAATAGATAAAAGAGGTGCAAGAAATTGCAGAAGACACGGCTCAACAAAAAAGATTGGACAACGAATGGAATGGAGCAAAATTCACATAGCCATCAGTTTAAACTGAAGTCCATTTGAGTGGTTGATTGTTCGTAGGCATGCTTGAGAGATCACACTTGTCATTCAAAGATCTTGAATCAAGCATCAACATAGAAATGCGTGAGTCAGAGAATACATGTCGCTATGATATTTTCAACCATGTCCAAAGCCGAGCTTTGGACAGGTTGAATATAATTCTCGAAATGAAATTATAAACGTAGATTATACATGAGAGATCATGATAACTTGATTAATATGATGACAGGTTGTACGATAGGATAATTAAAACCATATGGCGGTCATGCAATGATTCGAAATGATGCATAATCCATTCATTTAATGGAGGCAAGATAGATGATACCACGTGCGAAATTGACATTTGATTGATTCCTGACATAATTAGCCAATTAGATTGATCAAATATTCAAATTTGGACACCTTTGCATGTTCAATAAAGCCATTATAAGCTATGGTTTCATTCAACACTTCATTCAGATCGTTATACATTTGCCTCGTTCGTCACCTCATTCGGATCGGCATTCGACCCTTCATACAGAATTTTGTTTATACAAGATTTGCTTGCTAATGCTGACTGAAGCTGATTTTGTAGGGTATTTCTGAGACTGTTAGTGCACAAAAGATGCTGTAAACTTTCCTTTTATGGATCTTTTAGTTGCGTTCCTCTTTACTGGTCATTGATTAGGACAATCCTTCTTCTGCTATTTCTCATTATTCCTGAAAATACCTATCATTTTATCAGAGATAAATAAAAAATTTCATAAATATTCAGAAAGTAAAAACAGTTCTGATGATAATTCTCATAAGAAAATGAAATATTAACTAATATATGTAGATGATTCAGATATGTACATTCGTCAAAAAGAATACAACAGTGCTTAAGAAGACCATATGAAGAATGATAATACAGTTGATGTGAAAAATGCCATAGGAAAACTAGTCATCCATGACTCATTGTAAAGATTTCTTGCCATCCAAAGAATATAGATAAGGTTCACCGTAGAGTTTGTGAGATTAACTATAGTTATGGGTCCCATTTCTAGGATAATCATATCCTAGGTATTGTCTGAATTAGATGATGGGGTCCAAGTCCAACTTACATCCATTCTCTAATGACATTATAAAAATTTGGCCTAAACATGTGTTTGTATACTCAAGTTTTTTATGAGCCATGTGAATAGCAAAGCGTTAACCAAACCTATTTTACCCGATATTGCCCCGCTGCCAGCAGGCCTATTTAGTACCCCGGCGGGTTTATCTTGGTACCATGCAAGCATATCCCCACTACCAGTGAGCCTGTTCAGTACCCCGACGGGTTTACTTGAATTTACCGAGCTTCCTTGTTTAAGATTTTACTTAGCATGGACTTGCTGCCAGCAAGCCTATTCAGTACCCCGACAGGTTTGCTTTGTATAATGATATTTTTAGTAAGGAAGCTAGTTGGCACTAGAGTGTGCTAAGCCTATTAAACACATAATTCAAATTTTAGCACAAACTTTATGAGTAACTTTATTTATAATGGCCCAAATCATAGATCATGTCAAAAGATAATAACCTAAAGCTATTCTTTAACCTCTCAGTCTATCTTCTTCATAAAAGGTTAGTAATGTTCCCCACAAAAATAGAAAATGTCACTCACTTTTGGGCAACCTTTTAAAAGTGCTTAAGAGACAAGTTTTGATAATGAGTCTAGGATGAGCTAGTAGTCCATAGGTGTAAGATAGAGCTTTTGAAAATCATAGTAGTTAAAGTGGATCTTAAGCAACTATTCTAATGATAAATGAGAGATGTACATGTCCGAATCAAATACCATATGCAGAATCATAAAAGAAAGTGGTTAAAAATTATATCAAGAATGCTTTAGTTTTCATTATAAATTTCAATTTTCAATAATAATCGAAAGAGAAGGAGAACTATAAGTATTTCTTTTTTTAGAGCACTTCCCTTTTCGGATAATATCGCATGAGTTGATTATAAAGTTCTTGAAATCAAATTGCAAAACCACTTGTTAAATGATTCCATTTTATTCAAAACAAGAACATATGTACAAAGAAAAAGTCATATGAAGTTTAAGAAAAAGGGCAAAGAGTCTTCCTGTTTTAATTTACAAAGTTTCATAAGTTGATCATAAAAATGAATTTCCTATAAATAATGCAATCAGTTGTTAGAATTGACTCTTAGTATTGAAAAACAAGAACATATTTACATATATACAAAGGAAAATAACCCAAAATTATTCAAGAACTAGGAGAACGAGGAATGACTTCCTCTTCTACCAGCTCCATTTCCTCTTGTTGTAAGGCATTCTGCACAAAATCGTTTTTAGATATTGGTTGATGATAAAGTCTAAGTCTATGTCCATTTACAACAAAATAAATTTGAGAATCATCAATTGTCTTAATTTTAATAGATCCATTATCAAAAGCTGTAACAATTTCATATGGACCCATCCAACTGTTGATGTATATGTAACTTCGGAATGTATTTCATATATGTATATTGTATTCCTATAGAGATGTTATTATTCCTCTATACGGAAGTGTCGTCATTTATATTGTAAGTGTCGTAACTTATACTTGATGGGTTATTAGACCACCTTGTTGGGGTCGGTCTTGTATAAGTCATGTGGGTCAAAGGGTTATTAGACCACCCTATTGGGTTTTGGCCCATTCAACATTGTGTTATGTGGTTAAGTTGAGGCCAACCTAGTAAAGGTTATTAGGCAAGTCAAGTCAAGTATAAATAGAGTGCGGGAGGCACTCTATTTCATCATTATATTCTCACACACACTCTTTGGAGAGTGGCGCACTTGTGGAGGAGGAGAAGCTACTGCTAGGAGATGTCTATCTCTTATGCTTGGGTTGTATCATTGCTCTATCTATCTCTGAGGAAGTTATTGGGGTTTTTCACCTTTGTGGTTTTCCCCAAGTAAACTCTATGTCTCTTGTGTGCTTGCATTATTGTGTCCATGATTGATATACTGTAGATATGATGTACATGTTGTTCTCTCAGTTAAGATCCTAGATCAGATTGAAGTAAATTCTGAAAAAATAACATGGTATCAGAGCTAGCCTAAAAGAAGGCATGGTATGGCATGTATGACACTTGTTGCACTTGCGATGCTAGGGCTTGATATAGAAAAAACCGGTCATCGTAGAACTTTCATTATAAATCCATTTTGGAAAAAATTTCGGATCTAAAAGTTTTATAGGTCGAAGATAAGATGCCCATGTACCTTGTGTCCAAAGGAAAACTTCTAATTCACTTTACTTTGTGTTTTATGATCTGTACAATCTAGGTTTTTTGCCTCTTCCATATCTGAGTCATAAACAGGTGACCTAGGAAACAATGTCATAACTTGGGCTAGGAAGCTCCAAATGAAATTTCATAAAAAGTGACAGGTAGTGCATGGACTTTAATTTCTTAGGTAACTTTTTCAGAGACCGAAACTGAACCAGTAACACGTTGAACGCCGTACAAGTTCGCTCTCCTGTTTTATCCCATAAACAGGTCACGTTGCGACACTTGGAATAAATATCTCTCAGAGAATCCATTTGAGGTAAGAACTATGGGGTTGGAAATATGATAGGTTAGGCTATCATAGAAAAACATTTCAGGCCCTGTAGATCAGAAATTTCGAAGTTACGCCAGAAACAATCAGGTGCATATGTCTGTCAAAACAGAATTGGATTTTGAGCACCTTCATTCATGGCTCCAAGAATTAGGGTTTCAGAGAAAGTTGGTATTTTTTTAATCAGAGACCACGGCTGAATTCTACTCATAAAAATAGAAATTTAGAGACCAAGATCAATTTTTTTGGTTGGGTAGAAGGCCGGGCTTGATCAAACCCTAGTTCGGGACTTTGATCGGGAAAGTGGAAAATTAAGGCTTCTGCAAAAGTTGGAATTCTTGAAGTCTATGACCATGGCTGAAAGCTCCTCAGAAAAATCAAATTTTAGAGCTTTGGATCGAACCTTTTGGCTGGGAAGAAGGGTGGGATTTATCAAACCCTAGTTCGGGATCCTGTCCAGAAGATCCGGAAGTCTCAAAGGCAATTTTGAGGGGTGAAACTTTGCATTTTTCAAATTCTGAGTATACCAGGTTGATCAGCTCATCAAGGCGCATCTTTCTATCCTTTTAGAAGTTTGAAATTCAAAGTTTGAATTTTTAGGGTTTCCCTGACAAACCCCAATCCAGCTCCAGATCCAGTTTCTGCAAATCAAGTGGATTGGGTTAATTCTAGAAGAAAATGGATTAGTCACCTGCATAAGTGAAGAAGTTCCTGTTTCAAAGGGAGATGAGGCTAAGGCCTTACATAAGAAGATTACAAGCAATCTCGACAGGTATGACTTACAGGTATGTTTCGAATTCTGTTCATGGTTAAGTTTATGATATGTTTGTCTTCATATCATTACGGTTTGTACAATCTTGATTAATTACTAGACTTGTCGTATCACCTTAATAAAATTATGAATACATGATAGAAGATATTCATTGATTAAGGTTTTGACACTTATGATTGTACTAATGCATTGTGATGTTGTATGAGGTTTATGTTGTTCGCTAACATGAAAGGTACACCAAGAAAGACAAATCATGTTCTACTTCAAGAACATATGATCATGGTGACATGATTCATCCATTGTCATGGATCACATAGAAGATCTACTTACGAGGTATGTATAACTTGGTTATACAACGATTAACTTATGAGACATGCAGGTTACTAGCACAAGTCATTGAAGAGAACCATAAGACATCATGCGAGTATGTTAGACATAACTAGCTAACATAGTAATCCATGTATGTTTTTCCCATATCAAGTTAGAATATTACCTTGTGTTAGGATCCCTTATATAAGTATACTTGGTATGATTGGTTATGTTTATTCATAAAGTTAGAAATGTAAGAAATCAAGGGTTTATGCATATTAGGTCTCTTATCTTGATTGATGATTTGACTAACCAGAAGAGTCCTATGATCAAATAAGAATATGCATGAGTAAAAGAAGTCTTCCGTGAAACCTTGAATACCAATGTTTATTATTTGTGTTTGAAATGATCATGACTATACATGTTTAAGATTATTGTGTTTTGATAGTATTAAGATTATACTAATGAATGTGTGATTATGTATGAGACCTCGAGGATAACACAATGATGATACTAATAAGCATGCATAGTGATTAAGGATGGATATAAGTTCAAGGACAGGTAATCTAGGAAGCAAAGATCAAGAGGGAGCACACTTCCGTAGTTTCTGCAAGGATGCAGATATTCAGAGGGAGTTGACCACTTCTCACAATCCACATCATAATGGAGTTACAGAAAGGAAGCAAAGACTAAGAGGGAGTCAACCCTACAACCCTACAACCAAACAACGATAAGTATTTTAATTGTCATTTCTTGCATATTTGTTTGTTTAAATAATATTGTTCAATGATGTATATGCTTATGTTCCTAGACTTAGGGTGTGTATTATGCATATTAGAATAATTGCATTAATGAACAGTATACTACTAATTTGCATGTGATGGGTAAGTGGCCTATGGCATTGTACAACATTCCATTGCTACTTATCTAGAATGAAACCTCTTTGCTGACATATTGGGAGTTGTGCACACTCTTAACAATGTTCTGGTAGAGATTGGAAGGCATATAGAAAGTTACAGGATATGGATAAATGTTGTATTGAAGCATTGGCTAAAGATAATTGCATGACTGTATGACATATTTCTTCAGATGTAAGAATTTGTTATGAAAACTATGAGATGCTTCTAATCATGCAATTTAACTTGTTTTGTAGGAAAGATCGTATACCATCACCTACAAAAGAAGGACTACAACATTTGTTCAGCAACAAAGTTATCTATTGAAAGTATTGAAGATATTGAAGTTCCCAAGATCTGGGAAGAATGCCATGATCGAGGAGTACCAGTCAATCATGAAGATGTTTGGGATGTAGTCCCAAGACCTGAAAAGAAGTCTGTAGTGACTTCCAAGTGGATCTAAAAGATCAAGCATGCTATAGATGGCAGCATAAAGAAATACAAAGAAAGATTTGTAGCTCGTGGAAAGAAGGAATAGACTATGAAGAAACTTTTGCTCCTATAACCAGGTACACTTCCATAAGATCTGTACTTGCTCTGGCTGCAGTGATGAAATGGAAGATACACCAGATGGATGTCAAGATAGCCTTCTTGAATGGTGTAGTCGAAGAGGAAGTGTATGTGGAGCATCCACTTGGTTTTGAGACACATGACAGAAAGTCATATGTATGCAGGTTGAAGATGTTGATGTATATGTAACTTCGGAATGTATTTCACATATATGTATATTATATTCCTATAGAGATGGTATTATTCCTCTATAAGGAAGTGTCGTCATTTATATTGTAAGTGTCGTAACTTATACTTGATGGGTTATTAGACCACCTTGTTTGGGGTCGGCCCTGTATAAGTCATGTGGGTCAAAGGGTTATTAGACCACCCTATTGGGGGTCGGCCATGTGGTTCAAAGGGTTATTAGACCACCCTATTGGGGGTCGTCCCACTCAGCATTATGTTATGTGGTTAAGTTCGAGCCTACATGAGTTAGGTAAAAAGGCAAGTCAAGTCAAGTATAAATAGAGTGCGGGAGGCACTCTATTTACTCACTCACTTCTCACACATGCTCTCAAGGAGGAGAGGCGCACTTATGGAGGAGGAGGATCTGCTTCTAGGTTATGTCTATCTCTTGGTTGGTTGTATCATTTCTCTATCTATCTCTGAGGAAGTTATTGGGGTTTTTCACCTTTATGGTTTTCCCCAAGTAAATCTTTGTGTCTCTTGTGTGCTTGCATTATTGTCTCCATGATTGATATGCTGTAGATATGCTGTACATGTTGTTCTCTCAGTTAAGATCCTAGATCATATTGAAGTAAATTCAGAAAATTTAACATGGTATCAGAGCTAGCCTGAAAGAAGGCATGATATGGCATGTATGACACTTGTTGCACTTACGATGCTAGGGCTTGATATAGCAAAAACCAGTCATCGTAGCACTTTCGCTATAAATCCGTTTTGGCGAATTTTTCGGATCGGAACTTTTTACAGGACGAAGCTAAAATCTCCAGGTACCTTGTGTCCAAAGTACAACCTCTAATTCGTTGTAATTTGTGATTTATGATCTGTACAATATAGGGTTTCTGCCTCTTCCAGATCTGAGTCAAAATCAGGTGACCTTGGGAAAAAGGTCATAACTTGGGATAGGAAGCTCCAAATGAAATTTCGTAAAAAGTGACAGGTAGTAAACAGTCTTTAATATCTCAGAAAACTTTTTCAGAGGCCGAAGTTGAACCAGTGACACGTGGCACGCTGTACAAGTTCGCTCTACTGTTTTATCCCATAAACAGGTCACGTTGCGACACTTGGCATAACTCTCTCTCAGAAAATCCAATGGAGGTCAGACCTGTCAGGATGGAAAGATAACAGGCCGAGATATCTCAGAAAACTTTTTCAGAGGCCGAAGTTCAAACAGTGACACGTGGCACGCCGTACAAGTTCGCTCTTCTGTTTTATCCCAAAACAGGTCACGTTGCGACATTTGGCATAACTCTCTCTCAGAGAATCCAATTGAGGTCAGACCTGTCAGGATGGAAAGGTAACAGGTCAGGCTATCTCAGAAAACGTTTTTCAGACCCTGTGGATCAAAAATTTTAGAGTTACACCAGAAACAATCAGGTACATATTTCTGTCAAAACAGAATTATTTTTTGGTACCTTCATTCATGGCTTCCGGAATTTAGGGCTTTGAAGAAAGTTGGAATTTTTGTAATCGGAGACCACGGCTAAATGATACTCATCAAAATAAAAATTTAGAGACCAAAATCAGAATTTTTGGTTGGGAAGAAGGCCAGGCTTGATCAGACCCTAGTTCGGGACTTTGATCAGGAAAGTGGAAAATTAGGGCTTCTGTAAAAATGGGAATTTTTGAAATCTGAGACCACGGCTGGAAGCTCCTCAGAAAAATAGAAGCTTAGAGCTTTGGATGAAACCTTTTGATTGGGAAAAAGAGTGGGATTCATCAAACCCCAGTTCAGGGTCACGTCCAGTGAATCCGGAAGTTTCAAAGGCAAAATTGAGGAGTGAAACTTTGCAGTTTTCAAATTATGAATATACCAATTTGATCAGCTCATCAAGGCGCATATTTCTATCCTTTCGGAAGTTTGAAATTCAAAGTTTGAATTTTTGGGGTTTCTCTGACAAACCCATATCCAGCTCCAGGTCCAGTTCTTGCACATCAAGTGGATTGGGTTAATCCTAGAAGAATATGGATTGGTCACCTACATAGGTGAAGAAGTTCCTGTTTCAGAGGGAGATGAGGCTAAGGCCTTACATAAGAAGATTACAAGCGATCTCGACAGGTATGACTCATCGAGGTATGTTTTGATATTTGTCCATGATTAAGTGTATGGTATGTTTGTCTTCATGTTATTACAGTTAAGTACAATTTTGTTTTTAGATTTGTCGTATCACCTTAACAAAATTATGAATGCATGATAGAAGATATTCATTATTTAGGGTGTTGACACTTATGATTGTACTAATGCATTATGGTGTTGTATGAGGTTTATGTTGTCTACTAACATGAAAGGTACACCAAGAAAGACAAATCATGCTCCAGTTCAAGAACATATGATCATGGTGACATGAGGATAAAGACTCATCCATTGTCATGGATCTCATAGAAGATCCATTTACGAGGTATGTATAACTTGGTTTTATAATGGCTAACCATTGAGACATGCAGGTTACTAACACAAGTCATTGAAGAGAACCAAAAGACATTATATGGGTATGTTAGACATAACTAGCTAGCATGCTAATCCAGGTATGTTTTTCCTATATCAAGCTAGAATCCTACCTTGTGTTAGGATCTTATACTATTGTGTTGTTGATAATGATTATTCACAAAGAGTCATAGGTTTGAATAATCATGGTTGTATGCATATTATGTTTCTTACCATAATTGATGATATGACTAACCAGAAGAATCATGAAGGTATAGCTTTTATGCATATTATATCTCTTATCTTGATTGATGATTCAACTAACCCGAAGAGTCATAGGTTTGAGTAATTACAGGTTTAGACATGTTATGTTTCTTATGATTTGACTAACCATAAGAATACTACATAAACCTTGAATGCTAATGCTTATTATTTCTGTTTGAAATGATCATGACTATACATGCTTGAGATTATTGTGTTTTAATAGTATACTAATGAATGTATGATTTTATATGAGTTCACAAGGATAACACAATCATGATACTAATAAGCATGCATAGGGACCAAGGATGAATATGAGTTCAAGAACAGGTAATTTAGGAAGCAAAGATCAAGAGGGAGCACACTCCAGTTGTTCCTGCAAGAAAGCAAAGGAGCACACTTCAGTAGTTTCTGCAAGGATGCAGATATTCAGAGGGAGTTGACCATCTCTCTACATTCCACAATAGAAAGATGTAGAAGAAGCTACTTCAGATTAGGACTCCAGCAGTTCCTGCAAGGAAGCAAAGACTCAGAGGGAGTCCACCCAACGAACAAACAAAGATAAGTATTTTAAATTATCATTTCTTGCATATTTGTTTGTTTAAATAATACTGTTCAATAATGTATACACTGATGTTCCTAGAATTAGGTTGTGTATTATGCATATTAGAATAGTTGCATTGATGAACAGTATACTACTAATATACATGGGTAAGTGGCCTATGGCACTGTACAACATTCCATTGCTACTTATCTAGAATGAAACCTCTTTGCTGACATGTTGGGAGTTGTGCACACTCTTAACAATGTTCTGGTAGAGATTGGAAGGCATCTAGAAAGTTACGGGATATGGATAAATGTTGTATTGAAGCATTGGCTAAGATAATTGCATGACTGTATGACATATTTCTTTATGTGTAAGAATTTGTTCTGAAAACTATGAGATGTTTTCTAATCATGCAATTTAACTTGTTTTGTAGGAAAGATCGTATGTCATCTCCTACAAAAGAAGAACTACAACATTTTGTTCCAGCAACAAAGATATCTATTGAATATATTGAAGATATTGAAGTTCCCAGGATCTGGGATGAAGAAATGGAATGCCATGATCCGTCGATCATGAAGAATGATGTTTGGGATGTAGTCCCAAGATGTGAAGGGAAGTTTTTTTATGACTTCCAAATGGAACTATCAGATCAAGCATGTTGCAGATGGCAGCATTGAGAAATATAAAAGTGATAAAATAGAAGATGCACCAGATGGATCTCAAGACAGCATGGTGTAGTCATATATGTGTGCAGAACTTGGTATGGTAGGATAGACAGCTTTCTATCCAGTTTGGGCGTTACCAAGAGTAAAGCAGATTCCAACCTTTTCTACAAGGTTGAAGAAGGCAATCCAGTGATACTATTTTTTTTATGCAGATAACCTGTTTGTTACAGGTAAAGATAGATTGATTGCCGACACGCAGCGGAAGCTTTCTTCCAAGTTCGAGATGATGCACTATTTGTTTTTGGCATGGAGGTGTGGCAGAGTGATGGAATCTTCCTTGGAAAAGGGAAGTATGCAGTAGAGATCCTGAAGAGGTTCGGGATGATGGACTGCAAGCTATGGCCACACCTATGGCATCGAATCTGAAGCTTCTATGTGATGCTTCATCTGAGCTGGTTGATGTCTCCATGTATCGTCAGATGATTGGGTCCTTGATGTACCTGATGAACACGAGACCAGATATTTTCTTTGCTGTGAACACATTGAGCCAGTTCCTGATGAATCCAAGGAGTGTTCACCTGGTTGCTGTAAAGCATATTCTGAGGTACCTGAAGGGTACAGTGGATTATGGGCTCAGGTATGAGGCGAATCAAAAGTTTAACCTCAGGGTTATGTTGATTCAGATTGGGCTGGCAGTGCTGCAGATAGGAAGAGCACATCTGGGTGTTGCTTCAGTATGGGATCAGGTGTGATCTCTTGGTTTAGCAGGAAGCAGTCCTGCGTAGCACTGAGTACAGCTGAGGCAGAGTATGTTGCAGCCTGTTCAGCTAGTTGTGAGGCAGTATGGATACGGAAGCTACTGTCTGAGTTATTTGATCTCCATTGGAAGCTACTGGTATCTTCTGTGATAACCAGAGTTGTGTGAAGCTGTCCGAGAATCCAGTGTTTCATGACAGGTCGAAACACATAGAGATCAAATATCACTATATCAGGAATATGGTATAGAGAGGAGCTGTGAAGCTCCTGTATGTTGCGACGGACGAGCAGATTGCAGATGTGCTGACGAAGCCACTAGCCAGGGTGAAGTTCGAGTACTTCAGAGAGAGGCTTGGCGTGCTTCAGATCGAGGACACTTCGAGGAAGAAGTGATGAACACAGTTGTTGAAGCCATTCCAAGCATGTTGGAAGGGGGATCCTTCACATGGCTGTGGATGTAAGCGCTGAATGATGAACATCAGGAGGATGTTCTGGTTTCTGCTTGGATATGATCAGTTGGATCATTATATGTATTTTGTATATGCATCATGTTGGATGCTGGATATGATCGGTTGGATCATGTGTATGTATTTTGTATGAACGCATCATGTTGGATGCTGATGGATACATTGTGTGGATCATGTATCTTTGTATGATCAGGTAGATCATGTATATTGATGGATACATTGTGTGGATCATGTATCTTTGTATGATCAGGTAGATCATGCATACTGATGGATACATTGTGTGGATCATGTATCTTTGTATGATCAGGTAGATCATGTATGCTGATGGATACATTGTGTGGATCATGTATCTTTGTATGATCAGGTAGATCATGTATGCTGATGGATACATTGTGTGGATCATGTATCTTTGTATGATCAGGTGGATCATGTATGATGGATACATTGTGTGGATCATGTATCTATGTATATATCAGGTGGATACTTGGATGATTGTGGATGACGAGCTTCTCCAGGTGACATGCAGCTGGATGTTGCAGTGATGATGATCAGGATGATCATGTGTACATCAGGATGATGTTTGATGAGTATCAGATGATACTTTGTGGCCGTGGATCAGGTTGTGCAGGAAAGCATGTAATTTGTGCCCTGGGAGATTTGCAGATGGTCTTTCGAGGTTTTGCCTATGACATGTAATTCGGTGCCCTGGGACATCTGGCAAATGCTCTTGCGAGGTTTTTCTTGGGAGGACATGTAATTTGTGCCCTGGGAGATCTGCAGATAGTCTTTCGAGGTTTTTCCTATGGCATGTAATTCAGTGCCCTGGGATATCTGGCAGATGCTCTTGCGAGGTTTTGTCCTATGGCATGTAATTTGCTCCTGGGAGATCTGGACAGGATGAAAAAGGCCTCAGATGCTTCAGCCAGGTTTTGCCATGACCACATGTAATTTGCTCCTGGGAGATCTGGACAGGATGAAAAAGGCCTCAGATGCTTCAGCCAGGTTTTGTGGTGGACCACATGTAATGTGCTCCTGGGAGATCCGACAGGTAGAGCTGTGTGCTTGTAACAGCTTGGGATGCTTCAGCCAGGTTTTGTGGTGAGATCACATGTAATGTGCTCCTGGGAGATCCGACAGGTAGAGCTGCGTGCTCGTAACAGCCTGGGATGCTTCAGCCAGGTTTTGTGATGGGTCACATGTAATGTGCTCCTGGGAGATCCTACAGGTAGAGCTGTGTGCTCGTAATAGCCTGGGATGCTGCAGCCAGGTTTTGTGACGCACGTAATAAGTCCTGAGGATTCCACAGTATGGCCAGTGATGATGAAGACCTGCAGGTGGTGGGCCTACATCCAGTATGAAAAAGGACTGGCTCTGTAGAACTTCCTATGATGAGTAGATTCATAGATTGATTGAGATAGCAGCAGCAGTGGCGATGATGATGATGACTCGATGACGATTATCCAGTGACGATGATCCAGAGAAGATGACTTGTGCTAAAAGAACTGTGCTGAGAAATACCTTCCTAGTTAAGAGGGAGTGTTGATGTATATGTAACTTCGGAATGTATTTCACATATATGTATATTATATTCCTATAGAGATGGTATTATTCCTCTATAAGGAAGTGTCGTCATTTATATTGTAAGTATCGTAACTTATACTTGATGGGTTATTAGACCACCTTGTTTGGGGTCGGCCCTGTATAAGTCATGTGGGTCAAAGGGTTATTAGACCACCCTATTGGGGGTCGGCCATGTGGGTCAAAGGGTTATTAGACCACCCTATTGGGGGTCGGCCCACTCAGCATTATGTTATGTGGTTAAGTTCGAGCCTACATGAGTTAGGTAAAAAGGCAAGTCAAGTCAAGTATAAATAGAGTGCGGGAGGCACTCTATTTACTCACTCACTTCTCACACATGCTCTCAAGGAGGAGAGGCGCACTTATGGAGGAGGAGGATCTGCTTCTAGGTTATGTCTATCTCTTGGTTGGTTGTATCATTGCTCTATCTATCTCTGAGGAAGTTATTGGGGTTTTTCACCTTTATGGTTTTCCCCAAGTAAATCTTTGTGTCTCTTGTGTGCTTGCATTATTGTCTCCATGATTGATATGCTGTAGATATGCTGTACATGTTGTTCTCTCAGTTAAGATCCTAGATCATATTGAAGTAAATTCAGAAAATTTAACAGAAGAAAGTGTTGATGTATATGTAACTTCGAAATGTATTTCATATATGTATATTGTACTCCTATAGAGATGGTATTATTCCTCTATATGGAAGTGTTTTTATTCCTATAGAGATGTTATTATTCCTCTATATGGAAGTGTCGTCATTTATATTGTAAGTGTCGTAACTTATACTTGATGGGTTATTAGACCACCTTGTTGGGGCCAGCCCTGTATAAGTCATGCGGGTCGAAGGGTTATTAGACCACCCTATTGGGGGTCAGCCATGTGGTTCAAAGGGTTATTAGACCACCCTATTGGGTGTTGGCCTAGTCAGCATTATGTTATGTGGTTAAGTTAAGGCCAACCTAGTAAAGGTTATTAGGCAAGTCAAGCCAAGTATAAATAGAGTGTGGGAGGCACTCTATTTCATCATTCTATTCTCTCTCACACTCTTAGGAGAGTGGCGCACTTGTGGAGGAGGAGAAGCTACTTCTAGGAGATGTCTATCTCTTATGCTTGGGTTGTATCATTGCTCTATATATCTCTGAGAAAGTTATTGGGGTTTTTCACCTTTATGGTTTTCCCCAAGTAAACTTTGTGTCTCTTGTGTGCTTGCATTATTGTGTCCATGATTGATACACTGTAGATATGTTGTACATGTTGTTTTCTTAGTTACGATCCTAGATCAAATTGAAGTAAATTCTGAAAAACTAACATGGTATCAGAGCTAGCCTGAAAGAAGGCATGGTATGGCATGTATGAAACTTGTTGCACTTGCGATGCTTGGGATTGATATAGCAAAAACCAATCATCGTATAAATTTTGCTATAAATCCATTTTGGTGAATTTTTTGGATCGAAAACTTCTACAGGTAGAATATAAGATCCCCATGTACCTTTTGTCCAAAGGACAACTTCTAATTCATTGTACTTTGTGTTTTATGATCTGTACAATCTAGGGTTTCTGCCTCTTCCAGATCTGAGTCATAAATAGGTGACCTAGGAAAAAAGGTCATAACTTGGGCTAGGAAGCTCCAAATGAAATTTCGTAAAAAGTGACAGGTATTGCATGGAATCTAATTTCTCAGGTAATTTTTTTAGAGGCCGAAACTGAACCAATGACATGTGGTAGGCCGTACAAGTTCACTCTCCTATTTTATCCCATACACAAGTCATGTTGCGACACTTCGCATAAATATCTCTCTCAGAGAATCCAATTGAGGTCAGACCAGTGGGGTTGGAAAGATGACAGTTCGGGCTATCGCAAGAAACTTTTTCAGACCCTTTGGATCAAAAAGCTCAGAGTTACACTAGAAACAATCAGGTACATATTTCTGTCAAAACAGAATTATTTTTTAGCACCTTCATTCATGGCTTCGGGAATTTACGGTTTCGTAGAAAGATAGAATTTTTGTAATCAGAGACCACAGATGAAGGCTACTTATCAAAATCGAAATTTAGAGACCAAGATCAGAATTTTTGGTTGGGCAGAAGGTCGAGCTTGATCAGACCCTAGTTCGGGACTTTGATCAGAAAAGTGGAAAATTAAGGCTTCTGCAAAAATGGAAATTTTTGAAGTCTATGACCACGGCTGGAAGCTCCTAAGAAAAATAGAAGCTTAGAGCTTTGGATCGACCCTTTTGATTGGGAAGAAGGGTGGGCTTTATCAAACCCTAGTTCGGGGTCATGTCTAGTGAATCTGGAAGTTTCAAAGGCAAATTTGAGGGGTGAAACTTTGTAGTTTTCAAATTTTGAATATACCAGCTTGATCAGCTCATCAAGGTGCATCTTTCTATCCTTTCCAAAGTTTGAATATCAAAGTTTGAATTTTTAGGGTTTTTCTGACAAACCCTAATCTAGCTCTAGATCCAGTTCCTTCAAATCAAGTGGATTAGGTTAATCCTAGAAGTGAATGGATTGGTCACCT
The DNA here is from genome assembly GCA_027924585.1 of Larix kaempferi. Lineage (NCBI taxonomy): Eukaryota > Viridiplantae > Streptophyta > Pinopsida > Pinales > Pinaceae > Larix > Larix kaempferi. Next base: position 15,550,784 of record BSBM01000456.1, read on the forward strand.
ATATAAGTGAAGAAGTTCTTGTTTTAGAGGGTGACGAGGCTAAGGCCTTACATAAGAAGATTATAAGCAAACTCGATAAGTATTACTTATCCATGTATGTTTCGAGATTTGTTCATGATTAAGTTTATGATATGTTTGTCTTCATACTATTACGATTAGTACAATCTTGATTAAATTTAGACTTGTCATATCACCTTAATAAAATTATGAATGCATGATAGAAGATATTCATTGATTAGGGTGTTGACAGTTATGATTGTACTAATGCATTATGGTGTTGTATGAGGTTTATGTTGTCCGCTAACATGAAAGGTACACCAAGAAAGACAAATCGTGTTCTAGTTCAAGAACATATGATCATGGTGACATGAAGACAAAGATTCATCCATTGTCATGGATCACTTAGAAGATCTATTTACGAGGTATGTATAACTTGGTTCTATAATGGTTAACTTATGAGATATGTAGGTTACTAGCACAAGCCATTGAAGAGAACACAAAGACATCATGTGGGTATGTTAGACATAACTAGCTAACATACTAATCCAAGTATGTTTTTCCTATATCAAGTTAGAATCCTACCTTGTGATAGGATCCCTTATATAAGTATACATGGCGTGATTGATAATGATTATTCATGGGTTTGGGTAATCATGGGTGTATGCATATTACGTTTCTTACTTTAATTTATGATATGACTAACCATAAGAGTCCTTGAATACTAATGCTTATTATTTTTGTTTGAAATGATCATGACTATACATGTTTAAGATTATTGTGTTTTGATAGTATTGAGATTATACTAATAAATGTATGATTATGTATGAGATCTCGAGGATATCACAATAATGATACTTGTAAGCATACATAGTGATGGGTTATTAGACCACCTTGTTGGGGTCAGCTCTGTATAAGTCATGTGGGTCAAAGGGTTATTAGACCACCCTATTGGGTGTCGGCCCAGTCAACATTGTGTTATGTGGTTAAGTTAAGGCCGACATAGTAAAGGTTATTAGGTAAGTCAAGTCAAGTATAAATAGAGTGTGGGAGGCACTCTATTTCATCATTCTATTCTCATACACACTCTTTGGAGAGTGGCGCACATGTGGAGGAGGAGAAGCTGCTGCTAGGAGATGTCTATCTCTTATGCTTGGGTTGTATCATTGCTCTATCTATCTCTGAGGAAGTTATTAGGGTTTTTCACCTTTATGGTTTTCCCCAAGTAAACTCTGTGTCTCTTGTTTGCTTGCATTTTTGTGTCCATGATTGATATACTGTAGATAAGTTGTACATGTTGTTGTCTCAGTTAAGATCCTAGATCAGATTGAAGTAAATTCTGAAAAACTAACACCAACGAGTAGTTAATTTACCTTTAAGGTTTTTGTACCTTGAATTGAAAAGTAATGCCCAGTCTCCAGTTTTGAATTGTTTTTGTTTAATGTATCTATCATGCCACTTTTTGCGTTGGCTTTGTATTAAAATTGTGCGTTGAATAGCATCTTTCCTAATCTTGTATAATTCATTTATTTGCAGGATTCATTGTCTTTGTGTTGCTTCTAGATTCATCCCTAATTGTGCAGCCATACGAAAGGTTTTGACTTGAAATTCAATAGGTAGAAGAACTTGTTTTCCATAAACAAGTTCATAAGGTGTGTGGCTTGTGGTGTTCCTCCATGTTATTCTGTAAGCCCACAAGGCTTCTGGGAGCCTATCTGCCCAGTATTTGTGGTGTAACTGAATAGTCTTAGCCAGGATTGCTTCTAATACTTTTTTAGTGGATTCTACCTGACCATTAGCTTGCGGGTGATATGGTGAAGATTTACAATGTCTAATACCATATTTGTCGGCAAGCTCTTTCATTAATTTGGAGGTAAACTTAGATCATTGATCAGTTACAATTTCCCTAGGTACACCAAATCAAGTAAATATTTCTTCAAATATGAATTCTACCACAGATTTATCTGTGGCTCGGAATAAAGCTTTGGCTTCTACCCACTTGGTGACATAATCTGTATAGACTAGAATGTACTTCTTCTTGTGAGACATAAGGGAAATTGGCCCAACGAAATGTAGAGCCCATTTTTCAAAAGGCTCAATCATAACTTGGGGTTGTAAGGGAATCTCATTGGACGGCATAGGTATACCCATTCTTCTGAAATTGTCACACCCCTTGACATACTTGGCAGCATCTTTGAAAATGCTTGGACAATAATACCCAGAGTGCAACACTTTGTATGTTCTTTTCTTATCAGAAAAATGCCTACCACAAGGCACACCATGACATGCATGTAGGATCTCTGCCATCTCATCCTCCCATACACATCGTCTAATAATAAGTTCAGGACCAGTACGAAAGAGATCATTATCCAGCCAAGAATAATTGGAACTTTGAACTATGATCCTGCGTTTTTCGGGTGGGGAGAGATGGTTTGGTAGCTTTCCAGTTGCTAAATAGTTGGATATGTCTATAAACCATAGGGTTCGAACAGACACAACGAACAAATGTTCATCTGGGAAACTATCATCGATGGGACTAGCATTATCATCAGTTTGAATTCGAGAGAGAAAATCAACAATGGTGATGTTAAATTCTTGTAACAAAAGAAGCCATCGAGTCACTCTGCCATTGGTGATAGGTTTACTCATTAAAAACCTAATGGCAGAGTGGTCAGTGTGTATAAAAATCTCATATCCTGTGATATAATGACAAAACTTATTGATAGCATAGACTACTGCTAGAAACTCTTTTTCAGTAATAATATATTTCTATTCTGCAGGAGTCAGAGTTTTACTAGCAAAGTAAATGGTATGTGATGTACATCCCTCTTTTTGACCTAAGACTTCCCCTATAGCTATATCAGAAGCATCAGTGGATATATGGAAATGAAGGGACCAATTTGGGCCCCTAAGTATTGGTTCCACTGATAGCTTTTCCTTCAGAGTTTCGAAGGCATGTTGACATGGCTCAGTCCATTGGAATTATGTATCCTTCATGAGTAGCTTGAACATAGGTGCAACTATATTAGTGAAATTTTCAATAAAACATCTTTAATAGCCTGCATGGCCAAGAAAACTTCTTACTTCCTTCGGAGTTTTTGGAGGAGGAAGATTAACAATTATTTCTATCTTAGCAGGATCCACCTTGATACCTTGAAGGGAGACATGATGTCCCATAAATATGCCCTTAGTTAGTAACATCTTACATTTTTCATGACTAAGGGATAAGTTCGTTTCTTGGCACCGAATAAGAACTATTTCGAGGTTATCAAGGGATTATTGGAAGGTATTAGCATAAACTGTAAAATCGTCCATATAAACTTATACACAGTCGTGTATAAGGTCAGCAAAGATTCCTAGAACTTCCCGCTGGAAAGTAGCAGGTGCATTACATAGGCCAAATGGTAACACTTGATAGGCATATGTCCCCCAAGAACAAGTAAAATTTGTATTGTCTTGATCCTCAGGTGCTATTAGTACTTCATTGTATCCACTATACCCATCAAGGAATGAAAAATATTGTTTCCCTGATAAGGTGTCTAACACCTGATCGATGAAAGGCAACGAGAAGTAGTCATTAAGAGTGGCCTTGTTCAGTTCTCGAAAGTCAACACAAATACGCCATTTCCCTATGACTTTCTTTGTAACTACCACCAGAGGAGACTGATGAGTCAAGTTTTCAGGTATTTGATAACCTTTTTCCAGTAGCCAAACTCAAGCAATGGTGATGAAACATACTCATTTGTGGGGGGGAATTTTTTACTTTAATTATTTAATGGAATTGTTTTATGATTATTCTTGGATGTTAGAATGCGTATCAAATAAACTAATTATATGGAAACCAAGCGTGATTGAGTAGGTTCAGGGTCATTTAAGGATGGACGTGTAGAAGACTAAAGGATCACCAAGCTTGGCGCCCTGTTTCCTGATTGATAGAGGACGCACTCCCACTTTCAAGAAGAATCGGCATTTTGACAATCAGTTAGGATCAACATTAAATCATATAAATATGGACCTCTCAGGTAGCGAGAGGCCCCTGCTGTTATTTTGAGAAAAACATTGTTTTAATGTTTTCTGCCCTATCGATACTATGAAGTACAGACCTTTGTTTTAACATGGATTTTATATTTTAATAAGATATTGATGATTACTTCCAGCCAACGTTTCTAAGTTTTTATTCTCTCCTGAGTATGGGTTGCGGAGGGCCCCTCCAACACGTAGGTCAGGAGATTCCTATTTGCATGTATTTTTTCAATTATGTGTTTTACATTGATGAACAGTTATATTGCATGTGGAAGCGCTTGAATGATTCATTATTTCTGTAGTAGTTTATAATACATTATGTAGTACAGCAGAACAGTTTTAGTAGTCCTGTAGGTTCTTTCTTTCAATGCATATTTTAATCAACAATTGCATGTGTATCAGTTTTGCTTTCAATACCATGGTTTATATCTGAGGTTTTTGACTTTTTCTCATCGTGATCAATTTCTTTAGTAGTAGATGGATAGCTTGAAATGATTGCACTTCAATTTTAGTCTTGGGATTTAAAATGGTTTAGATCAGAATTCTAGTTTTAGGAATAAAATAACTATAGACCTTGTTTTCCCCAATATTAGAATAGATCTGTTATGGCATGTTCATTTTTAGATTTATTATTCTGCATTAAGTAATTTTATAAGATCGTTCCCTTTACTCTCAGCATTTTGATTATTTAAGATAGATTTATTGCTTTATTTCTTCGAACATATTTACTGCTTTTGGTACCTTTATTTCTTAGAATAGGTTTACTAATTTCAGCACTTTAATTCTTTTAATTAGATTTATTACTTTCCAGTATTTAATTCCATAGCATAACTAGTTTACATATTTGCTAGGCAACCTTCAGAACATCGATATCGACTTCCAACTGTGACATAGATTATCCTATAAGAGCACAAATAGTGCATGCATCTCTAAAGTTTGTACGTTCCCCGGGTTGACATTTAAAGTAGGCTCTTGGTATAGTTTCCCTCATTAGGCATCCATATTGGGAGCTCACCACTTTTTGGCGCCGTTGCTGGGGAGGTGCTAAATCTTTTAGGAGACATCACCTAAAAACCACAAAAAGAAAACAAAAATTACATAAAAACAAAAACATAAATATCTATACCAATGAATGCCTCGTCGGCAAAGGGATAGATTTGGTTGCTTTCTTCCCAAGAACCCCATGAGCAACAACGGTAATAACAGTTCTGACCATTCTCAGTTTGAATTGGTACACTCTGAAGACGAAACTGACCACACATACGACCCAAACAGAGAAAACTTCACTAACAGTTCCAGCTCAAACACCTCAATGGCAAACGAAGAGGAGGAACCTAGGGAGATTTTCACTTTTCCCATTAGCATACCTCTCAGAGATGCCAGAATGAAGAACATAAATCCTAATAATCTGCCAAACTTTCATGGTTTGACTTCAAAAGATCCTGACACATTCCTGTTTGAATTTGAGGTAGTTTGCAGATCATTTGATCACACTACTGATGCACAAAAGCTAAGGTTTTTTCCTTCCACACTGAAAGACCTATCACTTCGGTGGTTCATGAGACTTGAAGGAAATAGTATCTTTAGCTGGGACCAAATGAAATAGTCATTCTTAGAAAAATATAGGGACTACTGCAAGGCCAAAGATATTAGGGATGAAATATTTCGGATGCAACAAGGAGATAGAGAGTCATTAGAAGATTATGCCCAAAGATTTCAACTCAGCTACAAACGAGCCAGCCATTGCACATTGGATCCTGAATCACTAAAGCTTGTCCTTCTCAGAGTTGTAAAAGAGGAGAATTTTGAAGTCTTAAATCTCCTTGGAGATGGAGATATATTCCAAAAATATTTTGACCAAATCCTGCAAATCTTCAAAAAATACTCAAGATCTAGGAAAACTAAGAATGGGACGAGGGATACATATACAACCACTGGTGGATCATCATACTCAACGCCAACACTTACAAAATATGATTTAGGAAACTTGCTGGATGACATGAAAACTGACATACTACAATCCCTAGCCATGCAATTTGATGCTCTTCAAATAAAAAAGAAACAGGATGAAATTAACCAAGCCTTGGCATTATTTTGTCCTCGTTGTAGAAAGAAGCATGAGAAGGGGCAGTGCACCTTGAACACAATAGAAGTATGTGGTATCTACACCGATGACCAATCCACTAATAAATGTCCCCTCTTACCCTCATGTAAGGCAGCTATTCAAGACCCAGCAGCTGAAGGAATAGTAGAATAGCTCTACTTTACAAATCAAAGGAGGAATAATTTTGTTAGGCCATATCAGCAGAGCAATCAAAATTACTATTATCAAGGACAACCAAATTGGAACTATGCACCGACTCCATGGAAAGCACAACCAAATCAAAACCAATGGCAACAAAACCAGCAAGCATATCAACCATCCTATCAACAGCCATATTATCCACCATCTTATCCTCAATACCCCCCACCTTTTCCATCCACCACAAATTATGCAAACCAGTACCCCCATCCATCAAATTGGAGGGCACCATTACCAATAGCCACTCATTATGCCACCCCCACAACCTCAACCACTCCCCAGACCTCCACCTATTCCAGCCCAACCAATTCCAAATCCTAATAATAATAGACCCCCACAACAACAGTAGGCTTATAACACTGATATCACGCAATTCCCAACTTATGTTGTAGACACCATAGAAATAAATGAAATAAACCTACGATCTGGAAAAACGTTGCATAATACATCCCCACACAACATCCAACAACCTATACCTGAAGCACAAGACCACACATTAGAACCCTATGTTCAGCATCCTGATGAACCAGAACCTCCCGAGGACGAAACCCAACCACTTCCACGCAACAGAAATCCCCCATTTCCAGACAAACTTGTCTGGAATACAAAAGAAGAGGAAGAGAATACAAGCTTAAATGAATTCAAACACCTAAAGATCCAAATCCCTATTTTACAAGCCATAAGGGATGTGCCCATCTGCAACAAATTCATTAGAGAAAATTGCCTAAAGAAGCTAGAAGGAGGAAGCGTGACCCACCAACTATTAACGTAGTGGGACAATTGGACGATTTGATGCTAGGTGTCATAATAAATCCTAAATATTTTGATCGTGGTAGTCCTGTAGTAAACGTCACCATAAATAACAAACAAATAAATAAAATATTAATCGATTTAGGAGCTGCGATCAATGTCATGACTAAGGAAACCATGTTATACCTGGGACTCCAATCAATGGTAAGACCAACCACAACAGTACTCCAACTAGCAGACACGTCCACTGTGAAGCCCGAAGGAATGCTAGAAGACATTATCATCAATATCAGGTCCTGGGAATACCCAGCTGATTTTATAATAATCGAAATCAAAAGCAAACTTAGTGGCTATCCAATTATCCAAAGTAGACCTTGGTTAGCAACTGCGGACGCTTACATAGGTTTCCGATCAGGAAATATGACAATCACCAGTGGACATACCAGGAAGAAAATCACAATCTACCCACCAGCAATGAAATCCTCAGAGTTAGAATATCAAAATTGGACTGATGATTACCAGAACACACCAAATCACAACCTCTAACCTATCCTAACAATTGATGCTGCAATATCTTTAAAGGCACTAGATGAAGATGGCCATGTAGATAGATTTATACAAAATATATCTCCTAACAATCATGTTATTCAAGAATTTTTTTCTACAGAAACAGGTGAAAGTTCAAAACAGAACATGGATGACTTATGGACAGAAGTGCTGCCAGAACAGATTGAGAAGGTAAAAGTCATGGAAATTCACCCTGGAAAAACAGTTAACATAAATTCCAATTTAGAACTGGAGCAAGAAGAGAAATTGATGAAGATACTAGCACAACAAAGTAAAGCATTTGCATGGACATATGCAGATATGAAAGGAATACATCCTGATATCTGCAAACACTACATTTACATCAAAGAAGGTTCTACTCCCATCAGGCAACCACAAAGAAGGATGACCCTTGCACTAAAAGACATAGTCAAAGTAGAATTACAAAAGTTATTAGACGCAGGGTTCATCTATCCAATATCTGATAGTGAGTGGGTCTCACCACGAGTCATAGTGCCCAAAAAAGGAGGCAAATGGAGAATTTGTGTGGACTACAGGGAGTTGAATAAAGCAACAAAGAAATATCATTTTCCACTTCCATTTATAGACCAAGTGTTGGATACATTATCTGGAAACAAGTACTTTTCATTCTTAGATGGTTTCAGTGGTTACAACCAAATTTTAATACACCCAGCTGATCAAGATAAAATGACCTTCACATGCCCATGGGGAACTTATGCCTATAGGGTCCTACCCTTTGGTCTATGTAACGCCCCAGCAACATTTCAAAGAGCCATACTGATTATTTTCTCCGATTTTCTGAATAACAAAATGGAAATATTCATGGATGATTTCACACCTTATGGACAGAGCTTTGAGCAGGCATTGAAAAATATTGAATTAGTATTAAAAAAATGTATTGAAATGAGCTTGTGCCTAAGCAATGACAAATGCAAGATGTTAATGGAAGAAGGAATTGTTCTAGGACATCATATATCACAGAGAGGTATAGAGGTGGATCAAACCAAAGTCTCAGTAATCAAAACACCAAAGTCTCAGTAATCAAAACACTGTCCCCACCTATCAAACAAAGAGATGTGAGAAGCTTCCTTGGACAGACAAGGTACTACAGAAGGTTTATTGAGAATTATAGCAAAATTGCTGCCCCCATGTTTGCACTTCTCACAAAAGACAATGAGTTCATATGGACAACCAACTACATGCCAGCCTTTGAAAGTCTTAAACAGAAAACCATCAAAACACCAATACTTCAGGGACCAAACTGGGAAATTCCATTTCACATTCACACCGATGCATCAGATAAAGCAATCGGATCTATGCTTGGGAAAGAACAAGACAAGAAACCCTATGCCATATACTATATAAGCAAAAATTTGGCTAGGGTAGAACTCAACTACATAGTCACAGAGAAGGAATTTCTGGCAGTCATACATGCAATCAACAAATTCAGGCATTACATTACAGGATAGCAAAGTTTTATCCATATTGACCACTCAGCGATTAGATATCTTATGAACAAACCTAATACTAGTGCAAGAATTATTCGATGGATGCTACTTATACAGGAATTCGACATCACTATAATAGATAAACCAAGAAAGCATAATGTCGTAGCAGACTTTTTGTCAAGAGTAACACATGGGAAAGATAATGAATTGGTCCAAGATAACTTCCCTGATGAGCACCTTTTTTCCATATCAATAAAAAGCCCATGGTTTGCTGACATAGCAAACTATTTGGTATCCGGGAAGTTTCCAGAACATTACAGTTATAAAGAAAGGACAAAGGTAATAAGACAAAGTGTCACATATACATGGATAGAGAGCATGCTTTTTAAATAGGGACCAGATCAAATACTTAGAAGGTGCATAAGGGAAGATGAGGTACATGACATAATGCATGCCACCCACAATGAAGCCTGTGGAGGACACTACGTTGCAAAAAGGAAAGCCTACAAGATCTTGCAAACAGCGTATTATTGGCCAACACTCCACAAAGATGCTTATGAGTATGTGTCCCATTGTGACGATTGCTAGAGAATGGGAAAACCAATGCAAAAACAAGAAATGCCACTACATCCACAAATCTCTTTAGAGGCATTCGATAAGTGGGGATTCGATTTTGTTGGCCCATTCAACCCACAGTCCAATCAGAAGAGCTACATCCTTGTATGCACTGATTACCTTACAAAATGGATAGAGGTAGCAGCACTGGCTACTGCAAATGAAACCAGTGTGGCCAAATTCTTTACTGGGCAGATCTTTCACATATTTGGGGTGCCAAGAGAAGTAGTTTCTGATCAAGGACGACAATTCACATCAAATTTAATTAAAGACTTGATGAAAAGAAACAATGTAAATCATAGACAATCATCCTCCTACCACCCTCAAGGAAATGGTCAAGCTGAGGTAACCAATAGGGAATTAGAGAGAATCTTGACAAAAACTGTCCAACTTCACAAAAGGGATTGGGCTGACAGACTTAGTGAAGCAGTCTGGGCTTACAATACTACATGGAAAACAACAACAGGATTCACACCTTATGAACTGGTATATGGGAAAAAGGTCATGCTACCAATCGAATTTCAAGTAAGAACATTAAGAATTGCAGCCGATCTAAATATGAACCTATCAGACATTCAAAAAGAACGCATGCTACAACTAAATCAACTAGATGAACACCGCCAACAAGCACTTACACATACTGAAATCATCCAACAACAAAGAAAGAAATGGCATGACCAACATTTGAAGGATAAAGAATTCAAAGAGGGTGATTGGGCACTACTCTACGACTCCAGATTTCACACATTCAAAGGAAAGCTAACCACTAGATGGCTTGGACCTTACATTATATAGAAAATTTATGACAATGGCGCTGTGAGAATTATTAAAATTGATGATGATGAGTTCCCCATGATAGTGAATGGGCATCGCCTAAAAATATACAAAAAACCACAGTCCAAAGAAGAATTTACACAAGTACTCTACCAACAACAATTGATGCTAATAGAGCATGCTACAAATCAATGAAGTTCAACGCATATCATGGAAAAAAAAAAAAAAAAACAGAGAAAAAATATTAAAAAAAAAGGAAAAAACAAAAAAGAGAAAATAGAAAAAAAACAACACACAAAAGGTAACATAAAATTTACAGGGCATCGACCATAATTCAAGCAAGGCTGCCATCTATTCAAGCGAGCTAGAAAAATAATTCAAGTGAGGGTGCCACCTACTTGTTAAATTCTAGCATAAATGCACAAGCAAGATCACTGAAAGAAACACAATCACAAGATAGACACATATATACCCTGGGAAACCCTCATGGGGTAGAAAACCCAGCAAAGCTTTCCTCAATATAGATAATCAACCCAATACAAGATAGTAGACCACAACAAGAGCTCCTTCTCCTCCTATGCAGAACTCTCTCTCTCCTATGCACACAATAGAAGTGTGAGAACAAGTGAGTTAAGTGAGGAACAACCTCCTCTACTTATACTTGTTTTCCAACTGAATTTTTACCCTATGAGGTCGACTTGTCAAATTGAGTCTAATAACCTCTGATAAAATAACTCCGGGTCGATCCCCACATAAGAGATATAATAACCCTAGTTCCCATAATCCAATGGAGGAATAAACATCTCCGGATATACAATAGAGTCCCGTCGGAGGAATAAAACATCTCCGGAATAATACAAATATAATATTCTTTGAAGTTACAATATTTCAGCACTCCCCCTTAACGAGAAGGATATTATAACAACAACTGCAGGAGCAAGGAGTCATCGACTACATGATACATGATACATCTATAAATCATTGGAAGCTTTCTTTATACATCATCAGTAACTCAAGCAATTACTGGAACATCTTCAAGATCTTCAATACTGGAACATCAACATCTTCAATACTGAGTCTTCATCTTCTGCAGCAACTCGAACAGCTACATCATCATCACACGATCATCGGCATCGTCATCACATGAGCATCAGTATCGTCATCACACGATCATCAGCATCGTCATCACATGATCATTAGCATCGTCATCACATGATCATCAACATCGTCATCAAATGGATCCACTCGATCATTAGTACAACAGCAGCATATCCTGCAATACACATGATCCAATTACAGGATGATCAATCCCTCTCACTTTAGGACATAGGTCCAAGGATGATACAATCCTGATCCACTTACGGGATGATCAATCCCTCTCACTTTAAGACATCTCTCATGTCTATGGACGATGCAATCTAGATCAACTTACGGGATGATCAATCCTTCTCACTTTAAGACACCTCACCATGTCTAGGGACGATGCAATCCCAATCTATTTACAGGATGATTAGTCCTTATCACTTTAAGACACCTCACCATGTCTAGGGACGATGCAATCCCAATCTACTTACAGGATGATAAGTCCTTATCACTTTAAGACACCTCACCATGTCTAGGGACGATGCAATCCCAATCTATTTACAGGATGATTAGTCCTTATCACTTTAAGACACCTCACCATGTCTAGGGACAATGCAATCCCAATATACTTACAGGATGATTAGTCCTTATCACTTTAAGACACCTCACCATGTCTAGGGACGATGCAATCCCAATCTACTTACAGGATGATTAGTCCTTATCACTTTAGGACATAAGTCCAAGGATGATGCAATCCTGATCCACTTACGGGATGATCAATCCTTATCACTTTAGGACATAATTCCAAGGATGATGCAATCCTGTCATGTACATTTTGAACCAAACGCTCAGGGATGATGCAGTCATATATACGTCCACTAAGGACCATATTCTCGGAGACATCTGTCTATGGATCACTTTAGGACTGAGGTCCAAGGATGATACAATCCTCATCGTTCGCTAGGAACCGCATTCTCGAAGACATCTGTCTATGGATCACTTTAGGATTGAAGTCCAAGGATGATACAATCCTCCATCAACCTCATCGTCGGAACAGGAAACCTCATCTTCAACCTTATCGTTGAAACAGGTAGGCACATCATCGATACAGTATCCTCATCAATACAGGTATCATTAGTATGTATCATCAATACAAGTATCCTCATCAATACAAGTATACATATCATCAATACAAGTATACACATCATCAATACAAGTATCTTCATCAATACAAGTATACACATCATCAATACAAGTATCCTCATCAATACAAGTACATATGCAAGTATTCTCATCAATACAAGCAAACATAACATAGATGCAAGTATTCTTATCAATACAAGCAAACAAAACATAGATGCAAGTATCCTCATCAATACAAGCAAACATATAATCTAGATAAGCAATCTCATCATCAATATAGGTATCCACATCGATACCAGTACCCAAAGATATCTTCATCTATCATATCACTCCCCCTTTCGAGGAGAGTCCTTTTGAACTACACCAAGCTTGTTTCGGAAATGCTCAAACTTTACATGAGACAGAGGTTTGGTTAGTATATCAGCAACTTGCTTGTCCATGCTCACATATTCGAGCTTGATAGCTCCTTTTTACACCATATCCCGTATATAGAAATAACGGATCTCTATGTGTTTTGACTTATCATGAAATACTGGATTCTCAGTCATCTTGATACAACTCTGGTTATCACACAGAATCATAGTGGGTTCCATCTCTAAGTCAAACAGTCCTGATAATAACTTATGAAGCCATACTGCTTCACAACTGGCAAAGCAAGCAGCTATGTATTCTGCTTCAACTATGCTGAGAGCCACACTAGACTGCTTCTTGCTATACCACGAGATCATAGCAGATCCCAGACAATATACTCTTCCTATCTGATACACTTCCTTCCCAATCAACATCAGTGTAGCCATGCAAATTGAAATCATGATCTCCACTATAGTAAAGACCAAAATCTATCGTACCTTTTAAGTACCTCATCACATGTTTTGCAACTATCATGTGAACTCTTCTAGGTTCCACCAGATACTGACTCAAGGTATTCACAGCAAAACATATGTCTGGTCTAGTGTTATTCAAATACATTAATGATCCAATAATCTATCTATACAAAGTTATGTCCACTAGCTCTGATGAGTTATCTACTAATAACTTCAAGTTGGAGTCCATGGGAGTGGCCATGGCTTTACAGTCCAACATATCGAATCTTTTCAAGATCTCCATGGCATACTTATACTGATTTAGAAAGATTCTTTTTGGGTCTTGCCATACTTCCAGGTCTAAGAAGTAGTGCATCAATCCGAGATATTTCATCTCAAATTCTGAAGATAGCTTCTTCTTGCACTCAATAATCTGTCTCTCATTTCCAGTCAGAAATAGATCATCTACATACAATAATAATATAACAGGTTCATCATTCATAACTTTGAGATAAAGTTTAGGATCAGCTTTACTCTTGGTAAATCCCATGCTTGTCAAGAAACTGTCAATCCTTCCGTACCAAGCTCTAGGAGCTTGCTTCAACCCATACAAAGCCTTCTTCAGTTTGCATACATGATTTCTTCCATATTCTACCTCAAATCCAAGTGGTTGTTCTATGTACACTTCTTCTTCAATTACACCATTCAGGAAGGCTGTCTTAACATCCATCTGGTGTAGTTTCCATTTCATCATCGATGCAAGTGCCATGATAGCTCTAATGGAAGTGTACCTAGCAATTGGTGCAAATGTTTCTTCATAGTCAATTACCTGTTTTTGAGAGAATCCTCTGGCTACAAATATTGCCTTATATTTTTCAATGCTACCATCCGCAGCATATTTTATCTTGAATATCCATTTGGAGGACACTACACTTTTATCTTTTGGTTTGGGAACTATATCCCAAACATCATTTTTCATTATTGACTGGTATTCTTCTGTCATTGCTTCTACCTATTCTTTCTTCTGAACTGCTTCTTCATAGCTAGTAGGTTCTTGATCCACTAGATTACACATCAAATCCATATAGTTGGATACTAGCTTTGGTTTCTTCCTTTCTCTAGTGGAGCCTTCAGGAGCTCCATACTTTTCAGCTCCTTGAATAATGTCTCTGGCCCATGCTGGCCTTCTTTTTCTTGATAAGTTTGTAATGGGGGGTTCTTGTGGTTCTAGCAAGTCATGGTCTTCAAGTGTAGTATCTTTAGGAATGGGTGCAACCTCTGTGATCCTGGAAGGTGTGTCTTCTTCATAGATTTCTTCATGTTGGCACTTCCTAGATCTCTTGAGAGCTGCTTCTTCATCAAATGTCACATCCCTACTAATTTCCATATGATGAAAACTTGGGATGTAAATTCAAAATGCTTTGGATGATTCACAATATCCAACAAATATTCCCTTCTTTCCAGAAGGATCCGACTTGGTTCTCTTTTCTTTTGGAATGTGAATGTATACAGGACATCCAAATATTTTAAGATGACTTACCTCAGGCTTCTTTCCTGTGAACACTTCTTCTGGAGTTTTGAAATCAAGAGCACTATGGGATAGTCTATTTTGTACATAGACTGTTGTTCTAGCTGCTTCAGCCCATAAATACATAGGTAGGTCTTGATCATGTATCATTGTCTTTACAGCTTCCATGATGGTTCTATTCTTTCTTTCCGCGACACCATTTTGTTGGGGATTGTAGGGAGTAGTTAGCTCTCTCTTGATTCCAGCTTCTTTACAGAAATCTTCAAAATCTTTTGAAGTATATTCTCCGCCATTATCTGTTCCGAGTATTTTAATTTTCTTTTCTGAATGATTTTCTACCAATGCTTTGAACTCTTTGAACTTTCCAAAAACTCCATTCTTCCCTTTTAAGAAGTATATCCAAGTCTTCCTTGAATAGTCATCAATAAATGTGAGATAGTATTCATATCCACTTAAAGATGTGGAGGGAATTGGTCCACATACATCTGAATGGATCAATTCCAAAATGCTTTTGGTCTTTGTTTCACTCTTTGGAAATGGGTTCTTGATGTTCTTCCCTTTTGCACATCATTTGCATGTGCCATCATGGTCAACCTTTAAGTCTGGTAGACCTACAACTACCTTGCTTACATGAGGTAGTGCCTTGTAGTTAATGTGAGCAAGTCTCCTATGCCATAGCTCATTTGGGCTAGTGACTTCATGTACAAGGGCAGCTTCTAGATGACCCTTGAGCTTGTACAAACCTCCTTCCTCTTCACCAATGACAATTGCATCCTTAATAGATTTACCTTTGGACCACATTAATACTTGTCCATCAATGAATGCAACTCTATAACCTTTCTTGTCCAATGCTGAGATGGAAAGAAAGTTCTTCTTCAATCCTAGAACATACAAAACTTCCTTCATCTTCATGGGGGTTCCAGAATCAAGTTTGTAGTTTGCTTCACCAATTCCCTTGATGGGATATTGATAGTTATCTCCTAGAGATACCTTTTGTGGGGAGGTCTTTTCTTCAAGTTTTGATAGAGTCTTCTTTTGTCCTATCATGTGCTTTGAAGCACCACTATCGATAACCCATGTACCTTCTCCAGGTGTTATAGATCCAGAGAGTACGAAGAATAGAACATACTCTTATGCATCTTCTTCTTCACTTCTTATAGATCCTTTCTTGAAGAAGGTCCTTTCTTCATCTTCTTCTTCTCTTCTAGGTCTTTTCTTGTGAGGCCTTTCTTCCTTTTCAACGTCTTCTTCACTATCATCTTCTGCAAGATGTGCTTGATGTCTTTTGTGGTGAGTACCCTTTTTCTTCTTCAGAGGACAGTCCTTAGCAATGTGTCCTATTTTGTGACAAGTAAAACATTGGAATGAGGAGTAATCTCTTCTTTGATTAGATCCTCTTTTCTTTTGAAATCTTTGTGGAGGATGAGACTCCTTGTGACTATCCTTCTTAAAATAGGATTGATTCCTTCTTCTCTTGGTGTGGGTGGCCAAGGCTTGGTCATCTTCCTTGAGCAATGCTTCTCTGTTGGTAACCCTGGCTTCCTCTTGAATGCAATCCTCCCAAACCACATCAAACTTCATACTTTCTTTTCTGGCACACATGGTTTGGATGAATGACTCCGAAGGTCTAGTGAGACCATTTAGAGCAGTCATGACTAGTTCATCTTCATCAAGAGTATCTCCAATAGCATCTAGTTGTTCTTTGAACTGAGAAACCCTTGAGAAATAGTCTTGAATAGATTCTCCTTTATTCATCTTGGTGTTCTTCAATTGAGCTCTCAGGTTCATCTTCCTGTTGATGTTCTTTCCCTTATACATTCTGGAGAGAGCATCATACATTTCCTTTGGGGTCTTCTTGGATGCCACTTGGGGAATCAAGTGGTCCTTAATAGAATCAACAATGATTCTCTTTGCCCTAATCAAATCTTTCCTGTACTTCTCTTTAGCTTCATCTTCTGTAGGTTCTGCAATCTCATCTTTGATATAATGGGCAAGATCATTCTCTTCAAGAATGAGACCAATTCTATATTTCCATGCTCGGAAATTCTCTATACCCTCTAGCTTGTCTTCAAGCTTAGTACTTGGGGCCATCTTGCCCAGGGGGTTACTAAAAATTGAAAATTCCAAAAATGAAAAACTGACCTTACCAGGAAATTGGCTTGACTGAGGCGAGGTGACTAATGTACTTACTTTCTGGAAACTTCAATTTTTCAGCCTCCAAACTTGACCAGCGAATTTCAGATCTGCTGTATAATTCTGGTTCTGGTTTTTTGGTTTTCTGGTTTTATCGCACTTTTTTCAAACTAGGGTTTGACTTTCCCGGAGTTCTACCCAACCAAAAAGTTTGATCTAGGGCTCAAAAGATTGGTTTTGAGAAGGGCTATCCAGCCATGTAATCATAATTCAACAATACCAACTTTTTGCAGAAACCCTAATTTTCACCAGAGAGAGATAGAGATATTTTCACCTTGTGAAAGATGTCCTATTCAGGCTAGCTCTGATACCATGTTAAATTCTAGCATAAATGCACAAGCAAGATCATTGAAAGAAACACAATCACAAGATAGACACAGATATACCGTGGGAAACCCTCATGGGGTAGAAAACCCAGCAAAGCTTTCCTCAATATAGATAATCAACCCAATACAAGATAGTAGGCCACAACAAGAGCTCCTTCTCCTCCTATGCAAAGCTCTCTCTCTCCTATGCGCACAATAGAAGTGTGAGAACAAGTGAGTTAAGTGAGGAACAACCTCCTCTACTTATACATGTTTTCCAACTGACTTTTTACCCTATGAAGTCGACTTGTCAAATTGAGTCTAATAACCTCCGATAAAATAACTTCGGGCCGATCCCCACATAGGAGATCTAATAACCCTAGTTCCCATATTCCAATGGAGGAATAAACATCTCCGGATATACAATAGAGTCCCATCGTAGGAATAAAACATCTTCGGAATAATACAAATATAATATTCTTTGAAGTTACAATATTTCAACACTACTCAAGAAAGCCAGCAAAAATTTCTACAACTACGGACACTCTACAGTATCACCACAAAAAGCTGCCAACTATTCAAGCGAGCCTGCAAAATAATTCAAGCGAGGGTGCCAACTATTCAAGCGAGCCTGCAAAATGATTCGAGCAATGCTGCCATGTATTCAAGACAGCCAGTCACATACAGCCATTAAACCATCCAATAAGAAAAAAACATCGCATGACTCGTATCCTCAACAGGCACAACTTTCAAAAGAAGGCAATGCAGCAAATTCAAAATGAAAAGAAACGGAAAAAGCAGCTCACACGAGCAACTACTGACATGCACAAATCTACTACAGAATCCACCATCCATAAAAATCGCACCAGAGCATCAAAGCAGGTATGCATAAATACCAAGGTAATCTCTAACACAATTTTATTTTATGATTAAAGTAAAACATTATCCCATGCTACATGATATTTTCGTCAGCTGAGGACAGCTTCTACTCTAAATTGGTGGCATGGTGGAATGACCCTAAAAAGTCATGACCGCTACTTAAAATTCAATCACCTCATCAAATCATGATCGCAACCTTCAATACAGAGGTCGATCATGAGAAGATAGAGATCAATCATGGAAAATAGGGGATTAAAAGGGGCAGGTACAGGCATGATGGAAAGAACAGGTGCAGAAAGACAGTGAATTAGGGTGCATAATATTCCACAACTATGCATATAAGTAACCACCGGGACTTCACGAGAAGCAGCCACCATTTGTATTCCTCGAACCCATAGGCAGAGCCCGACCAAGTTGAAGGTATAAAACTGCATTCCAAAAGCACTAGTTTTGTTGATTATAAGAGAGGTTCTCAAAATGACAAAGGGTTTTAAAAGGAGTGAACCAGAGGATCACAACATCATATACCAGAACATGAGAGTCCTGCAGATCGTTTGCAGTGCAGGATGGATGCCCTTCATCCTGGGTCTGAAAGGACATGATGTAGGGAAAGCTCAGGAATTCGCAAGAAATTTCAAGCATATTAAAGATGAACAGTACGTCACCTGGGTGAAGGGGTTACGTATCAAGTTGGATGAGGAGACAATTGCCAAATTCACTGGCCTACAGAGGGGTTTGTATTGGAGCAGGGATGACAGGGAGGCAAACCAAGAAGCAAAAGCAACATTCTTTGAGTGAGGAGAGGTCTATGACGAGGACAAAAATAGTTTCAAAAGACTCTCCATGCTAGCACCATGGGAGGACGTAGCTGAAATCATTCTAAGGTACATCACATGCTCTGGTAGGATAAGCTATGTTCCCATCTTTCATTTTCGGATCCTAGAAATGATAAGACACAGGACCCATCATCCCTCAAATAACAACATTAGTATCCCATTCTACTTGCTCCAATCCCTATCGGAAATGAGCAAGAAGGTGGCGAAGGGTAAAGATGATTCCTTGGCCCATCATGGGCTAATCAAGATAATTGTTTGTGAGGAATTGAAGGTGCAGATACCAGAACTTTCGTGGGAGGAATTCGTGTTGGTATCTACAGAAGATGTTCAAAGGATGAGAAGTACACCCACAGCTAGCATACCACTTGGAGGAAGGAATGGAGTTGCTTCTGTATCAGGGGAAAAAAGGAAGATTGACCTGGACCATGTAGCAGAGACCCTGGTGGAAATCAAAAATTCAAAAGAGCACTCTCCCAGGGAAAAATCAGAAATTCCTGCCAAAATTCAAGAACCCAAGAGGAGGAGTACGAGATTCAACCAAACAGCCCAAATCCGAACAGACAAGGAAAAGAGCAGAGAACCCAGTCCCATTGTTCAAGATGTGTCGAATGGGGACGATGATCAGTGGGTAGATTAGTAAGACCCCACTACAGAAGAGGAACAGGATGAAGAAATGCAGGATGGAGGGGAAGAAATGAATAAAGAAGCAGAAGAAATGGATAAGGGAGAAGAGCAGAACTTAGGAGAGCAAGGCAACTTCCAGGGAAATCCTCCAGCACAAGATAACCTCGAGGTCGTCACCCAACTCGCCGAGGCACAAGCAGAATTGGAGAAGCTCAGAAATGAGCTGGCAGCATTAAGGATTGGGCCAGGAAGCCAGCCCACACCTCCCCCATTCTCAGCCAAGAAAAATCAAATACTAAAGATGCCCCATGTAGAGGAGCTACGGCTGGCCAAGTAGAAGCATTTAGCGCTTCAAGAAAAGTTGGCGAAGGCACAAGAAGAATTGGCCAAAAAGGACCAGGAGGTCACCAAATTAAAAGACGTTTTGGCCACTACTGTCGACATATATGAAAAACTGAGAGACCTCAGACCCCCGATGGAAATCTATGCAGTCTATATGTAGGAGAAATGGGGAAAATTCCAGCTCAAGAGGTTGAAGCAAGGACTCCCTATAGAGGTAAGCACCCCCAAGGAGTTTATGGATGCATGTTTGAACTCCACAGAGCTGGAGAAAGACAAATTAAGTGAGTTCTTTTTGCATAACTTTGTGGTTTCTGGCTCGCCCAACTGGTCGCCAAACCCATATGTGGGCGATTTCCAGTTGAGGGCATTATGTTCATGGATGAACCACGAAATTGAGCGAGCACAGGGCTACCATCTCTATGTCGCATCCAAATGGGAAACCCCATTGATGATCAGACCTGATCCAACTCACCCCAAGGGAATAATCTATAACCACAGGATCCTCACTCAGGACAAGGAACTAATACCCATTCTCCTCACAAAACAATAGGAGGCCGTGACTCATTTTGACATTACACTCCGCAGCACACAGAAGGAAGTTAATGAGTCCATTAAGGAAAGATGGAGCAGAGTGGCAAATGATCTGAAGAGGAGAGAACTCCAAACATACTCATTTGTGGGGGGAAATGTTTTACTTTAATTATTTAATGGAATTTTTTTATGATTATTCTTGGATGTTAGAATGCGTATCAAATAAACTAATTATATGGAAACCAAGCATGATTGAGCAAGTTCAGGGTCATTCAAGGATTGACGTGTAGAAGACTAAAGGATCACCAAGCTCAGTGCCCTATTTCCTGATTTATAGAGGATCCACTCCCACTTTCAAGAAGAATCGACATTTTGACAATCAGTTAGGATCAGTATTAAATCATATAAATATGGACCTATCGGGTAGTGAGAGGCCCCTGTTGTTATTTTGAGAAAAACATTGTTTTAACATTTTATGCCCCATCGATACTACGAAGTATAGACCTTTGTTTTGACATGGATTTTATATTTTAATAAGAGATTGATGATTAAGTCCAGCCAACATTTCTAAGTTTTTATTCTCTCCTGAGTACGGGTTGGGGAGGGCCCCTCCAACACGTAGGTCAAGAGATTCCTATTTGCAGGTATTTGTTACACAAAAATCTTCCACCCTGTGAGCATCAACATTCTTTGGCCTATAGGATCCATTTCAGTGACTCAAATCCATTTTCATCCTTCAGTGATACCAGTCTATCCTATTTTTGTTCCTACCCGCATGTTTCATCACTATAGCATGCGTACCCGCGAGTTGCATCCCTATAGCCCACGGGTATCAAGTAAAATGGTAAAAACCATTATTTTATTACTTTTTACTCCCAAAAAGCGGTCATTGGGTGACCTTTGGCTCTCCATCTGCCCAAGTAATGTCTCGATGAGTCCTTTCACCTACCTTTGAGAGGACTATATATTGAGCACATATGGCTTATGGATAGGAGGAAGAGGACAATAATAAAGGTACTCTAGTGGATTTTTGCCCTATCTTGAGTCTGCACTCATTGATCCTTGTAGTTGTGAACCAATTATATTCACCTTCCAAACTCCTTTCTAGTTTGAGTTTGCCATTCATGGAGGATTGAAGTGGTGGAGGCACAAGTGGATTGATCTAGATCTTGGTTCAGATTGGTTGCCGGCAAGAGGTCGTATCACTTTGTACTTCTTCTTGTTCATTAATAGAAATACTCATATTCTCGTCCATTCATGGTGTGAATGTAATTTATTATACATTGGGTTGCATTTGCTTATGATATTATGGACCATTGTTATTGATGATGTTAATGTTATTTCTATATCACATGTACTTGTTAGATATTTATTGTCAATACTAATTTGCAGATTACAAGTGCTTGGACGTGCACGGATTGAAATCTCCAATGGGGATCTACATCAAACGTTGGATCGAAGTTGGTTACATTTCTCCATTGTTTTAACATTGTCATTTATAATAGCATTGTTTTGATAATTGAGTAGATTTCTGGTAGTCATCTGTCTGTTGTGGTATTCCCAAGCCATAGTGAGTTTTCTCCAATACAGAAATGGCGACTCCACTGGGGAAAACATCCATGTTTGGGAAAAAAAATTAGCATTAGTCCATATTTAGAGTTGTTGTTTATCGAAGCTTTGTGTCACTGATTGGTTGTTAAGATACACTGTAGAAAAGTTGCTTTTTCTGAGCCTTTGGACTCTTTGTTTGACCATTTGTTGTTCCTCACCCGTGGGCTGGCTTAGTTCTGCCCGCGTCTACCCACCTCTGTTTACTCTACTGCTCACGGGTACCCGCAGGTATTCCTTCGACAGTAGCGTGTAACTCCAAATTTTGTTGGTTTATGGCTATTGGTTGTTGCTGGGTGAGTTTGGTTGATTCCTGAGTCTTTGTTGGCCTCTTTCTTGACTGTTTCATGCCTTGGTTGTGACCAGATCTCTTCGTCTTTCTTGGTTGAGCCTTCTTGGTTTTTTACCAATCTTTGGGTTTAACCTCTTGATTTCTTCCTTTTCAGCTCTTCCTTTTGGCTGAGTCTTGCTGTTTAGCATCTGTTGGGTTGTCTTAGTGATCTTCTCAGCACTTCAGTGACTGAATAGTAGGAATTGCCTTGCATTTTTTTATTCCATATATATTGAAAAAATACAAAAATATTCGTTTAGTTTTTGCATTTTCCTTTCTGTTTATAAGAGAAAATACAAAAATATTTTATTTCCATGTACTACATTTTGCATTGAGTGCTTGTTGCCTTCATTTTAGGTTCTGCTTGTGCATTGAAAAGATAAAAGTTTGCATATTTATTTCGGAATTGTTGGTTGATTTTGCATATTAGTGACATTGTTTTATTGCATAGTTGATTCTAGGATTGGACAATGGTTCATATTATTGAGTCTATACATCACTAGTTTCACGACCATATCCCTTGAGTAATCACAACCACTAAAATTAACGCTTAATCATAAAACTAATTAGACTTATTTTATTTATAGGGTACACCAACTAGCATAGGTTTAGATTCTTGGAATAAATCATTATGAGTTAACAATCCAAGACTACTGAACGAAAGATTAGGCGTCTGACCAAGGAGTGGAGGAATCCATGGTATAGATCGGTGTTCTCAGGAAAGCTCTACTCAAACCAGAGTTAAGCACGAGGTCACGGGAGGTTGGTTGAGGAGATATCCCTCTGATACCGGCTGAACATGGGAGATATATCTAGGATTTGTTCATATCTGGGGGTACCGTAGGTTCATCCTCTTGTGCTTTGGGCTTAGCTACCCTGCCCATATGACAGGTCCCACCTGCGACTGTTCCCCCGAGCATTGGTTATATTGTGGTAGATATAGTTTCCTTACCTAGGTACCGCACAGGGTACTTGCAGTGGTTATGTTGTTTGTGTCTTGAGTCAAATAGGGATTGGACAGCATAATTGTGTTTGTGCAGTGCACTTGACCCTGTCGACACAGTGAAGCCTGGGTGTCTCTATAACTGATTCTATTACCTCTGGCTATAGTTTGGGAGTCTCAAGCCTCTCCTAGGTGAGACATACTGGCTCTAGTGTCGTGAGCTCATTTAGCCACTCCGTTTGTCTACTCTTGGCTATAGATTCTCTAGGTTTGTGCTTTTGATTTACTATTTTTTGATCGATAGTTGGCCTTTAGGAGACGCTATGTCTCTCTCCGGAGAGAACATGGCACAGATCCCTACACTCTGCTGGTCCCGTTGTTTGGCTGGTTTAAAGCCAACTTTGGTTACACAACGCATTACTAGAAGACGCTGGAGGGCTCCCTCTGAGTCTTCAGATTCTTACATGACTTACGTTGAGGATTACATGGCTACACATCCTGATATCGGGCAAGACCTTTCTACTCCTTCGGGTAGAGTTGAACACATTTCCAATCCCCAGACTCCTCGTGAGGATTGGGGAGGTGATCCACCTACGACTCAACCTGGTTCTATTTGGCCTAATCCACTTGACCGGGATCCGTTTGATCCTTCAAATCCAGATAATTATCTGTACGGGATGCCCGACTTACCCGAGGAGGAAGAACAGGACAAGCCTTTCATTCCTTCGTTTCCACGCGATTCTAGATATAGGAGGCCTGAGACTCATGATGATTCCAGCCCAATGGTCAACCCCACTGCACTCTCTTTTGGTATGCCTAGTCACAATACTGTCGAACCTTCCAATATGGTTGGTACTCATGCTAGCACTAGTCAAAGTGTTAGCCATACTATACCCACTGGGGGCACTACCCTAGCTGGGGGCACTACGTTATCCCCTCACTCACATAGTATGGGGACTGTTCCGATTCCTAACCATGCCAATGTTGGAATGCGACCACCTCCTAGGAATACTCAACCTAGTTGGAATGCTATCCAAAACACGACTCACCATCCACCACCTAGTACATATGTCGCTACTCATCAACCTAGGACCACTTTTGCACATGATACCGTTCCTTTCAACCACGGGGGTGGACACTTACCGCATACTTTTGCATCCAATACCGCCGCTATTAATAGTAATGTAGGGGGTGGGAATATTTCCTATCCACAGGGACATCACACCACCAACCCTGCTACTGGTCACACCCATATTGGACCTGGGAATACTTCTCATGCTTATGGTCATCACATGACTGCTCAAGCTAATCCTAATATTGGGGGTGGGAACATACCATACCATTACGGTCAATACAACACGGTTCCCACTATGAATAGTACATACATGCCCCATACCCATGGTGGCAACCATTACTGCAACACAGTCGGTGCTGGCCACCAGTATCACCCACCACCCCAATATGGTGCTCAAAATGCACATATACCTGCTTACTCTCAAATGGGTCAGGTAGGGGGAGGTTATCCATCTTATGGCCATGGGAAAGATTATGGGCCATCAGGTCCTCAGTATCAGCAGTTTAACCCTCATGGTCAAGATTTTGGTCCGTCGTACAACACAGTTCCATTCAATCAACCTTTTATGGGAGCTTATAATCAAGCTTTCCAACCGCAGCTCCTGTTCCTTGCACGCTTGAATCTCCCAGATCTTTCGAAGCTCATGAATGATCCAGTGTGTCACGACCCTACTTGGCCCCCGGTCCCTACGAACGTCCCTTCGGACATTCCAAAGTTTGAAGGGAAAGGTGGTGAGGACCTGGGAGATCATGTCATGACATTTCATTTCACCTTTGGTGCTCCTCCAACTCTTTGAATCATGATTCCATTCGATTACTCCTATTTCAACGCACCCTCACGAGGGCAGCCACGAAATGGTATGTGGAGTTGCCTGGAAACACGTATAGGGGTTTCAACGAGATTTCTTCGGTTTTATTAGACCATTTCCAGTTGCCGGTTTGTTATGATACTGGTACTGATTTGTTGTCCACCTTCCGTCAGAATAAGGCCACACATATTTTTGACCATGTTCAAGAGTGGCGTCGGTGGAAGAGATTAGTGAAAGCCAACATTCTTCCAAAGTTCCTATTGGAATGGTTCCTCAAGTCTTTACTTCCATATATTGCTAAGGATGTTTCGATGTCCGGCACTATGATTGAGGAGCAAGCTATCTTGAAAGTCCAGCAATTAGATCTTCTTTATTCTCAGTATGGCATTTTGTATGACATTATTCCTGATGCACCAAGAACAAGACATGAGCCCACATCAGTTCCTGGACCACATGCCGACGGCATCATGGGGTCCGCATGCACTCGCCCTGTAGACTTGGTGGCTAATCAAATGCAAAATTTTTTGCTAAACCAGTCTGCACCCGGACTAGTTCACACCTTGTCCACTTCCACTCCGTCGTTTGATGTACACAATGTGCAATCAACGAAATCGTTGGGTAACCAGCAACCTGGTGGTAAGAAAAAGGGGAGAAATAATCATAGGGGTGGAAACAATGGAAGTAACAATAATAGCAGTCGTAATACTCCTCGTAAAGAAAATGCCAACCCTCCTCGGGAAGGCGGTAATGTTGGTGAGGATCGTAAACCTAGGCGTAAGGTGAAATTCCCTTGAAAGCTTTGTGGGGAGGATCATCTTACTCACTTATGTCCTCATATTGATGAAGCATCGAAGCATTTGGCACAAAGACCAGCTGTGTTGAAGGATCCCCTACCTCATCACCAAAACATGGCTTTGCATGCTCTCACCATTGGTTATGGTACTAATGAAACGACAACATCTTCTTCCAATACCAGTGGTTACAGATGCGTGAATATGGTTCAGTCGGAGGTTTGTGTTGCTACTCGTCAACATGATTATGGTGCACCACAACTAAATTTGGGGAATGAGCCTCCCCCTCCTCTTGATAATTCTTTGCATATCGAGAAGCCTTCTATTATGCCACGGATACCGAAAGGTGTTCTCAAGTGCTCTACGCATAATCCTAATGCTCGAGCCGCCCAAAACTACTCCATCGTAGAAGATTTGGGCCAAACTCCATGTGCCATGTCGGCTATTGAAGTTTTGCAAGCATGTCCTTCTCAGAAGCATGCCCTTTTGAGTGCGTTAGCAGTTCAGGATGGGGGAAGTCCTAGTGTTATCAAGTTCAATACTACTGATGTCCAACCTCGCTTGCCTTACCACGTGGCTTTTCAAATCCAGGTGGTTTTCCTTAAGAGCTTCATCAAATGTACTATGGTTGATGAAGGTGCTTCCACGTCAATAATGTCGTTGACTTGTTGGAAAGCTCTTGGCTGTCCTCCCCTACTCGCATCTAGAACTACACTCACTGCATTCGACGGTAGATCTTTTATGCCGCATGGAATTATCCCTTCCCTTGTTGTCTCCTTGGGAGGTAAGTCCGTGCCTATTGAAGTCAAAGTGGTTGATGCGCCTATCGACTACAACCTTTTACTGGGTCAAAACTGGATGTACGCTATGAAGGCTATCGCGTCTACTGTATTTCGAGTTATTTGCTTTGCCCATGAAGGCAATATTGTGACGATCAATCAGCTGGATTATGTTGGCACTCCTTCCACAGCATCTACGGGATCAGTAGTCCCGCAAGTTTCTGATTCTCAGTCGGCAACTAGGAACATAGGTGTTGGAATGTACCCCTTGTTGATGGGAACTTTAAACCATTCTGCACCTATGAATTTTGTTGGAACCATTTCCGACAGTGTGCCTCCTCCTTCGAATAGTATGCCATTCCAGACTTCCTATTGTGGTGATCCATGGATTTTTCCATCCATGGATTCTATGTCTGGAGACATTGCGCACGTTGGGATGTCTATGCCTTTATTTGTAGCAGAGCTCACTTATGATCACATCCAACAAACTACTCTAGATCTAGATCTATCTTCTCCCCAGACAGTTGAAGAAGATCCCATTACGCTGCTAGTTTGGCCAGCCAACTCATCTTGCTCTCACGATTGCCTCGATGATACTTTTCCATCTGATGAAGCTATCCTCGAAGCCATGTGTAGTAGTGAGAGGCCTTGGGAAGATATGCACCATCGATCTTATTTCCTTCCCAACCTTGAGCTCATTGAGCAGGATGAGTTTATGATGACTCTAGCTGAGATGGTTGGTCACCCTATGGCTCTTTTGCAGTCGCATGATGTCTTCTTGGAGGGGAATATGGCCAATATTTCCCCAACCACTTCGATCAACATCTCTAGCACTCCCGGAAAGATTGAGAATGTTTACGTCGGTGACGATTGCACTCCTGAGGAGATTGCTATTTACACTGATTTGTTTACTGAACTCCGGGAAGCTTTTGCCTGGTCATATGAGGAGATGCCAGGAATAGACCCCCGCATTGTTGAACATGAGATTAAAATGTATCCTGATGCTAAACCCGTTCGACAACGCTTACGTGCTATGAACCCTAGGAAGGCAACTGCTATTAAGAAAGAGGTGAAGAAACTGCTCAAAGATGGCTTCATCTACCCCGTTCCTCTTACCGAATGGGTGTCAAACCCCGTTCCTGTGGATAAGAAGCAGGGAACGATCTGTGTATGCACTGATTTCAGAGATTTGAACCGTGCATGTCTGAAAGACAACTTCCCCACGCCATTCATTGATCAAATATTGGATGCTTGTGTGGGAAGTGAGATTTTTTCATTCATGGATGGATTCTCAGGTTATAATAAGATTCAAATCAAACCTGCGGACTAACATAAAATGGCGTTTATTTATCCATGGAGAAATTTTGCGTACCGGAAAATGCCCTTCGGCCTCAAGAACGCCAGAGCTACTTTTCAATGAGCCATGACCTATGCCTTTAACGATCTTAAGAAGATTAAGGAAGTTTTCTTGGATGATCTTGCTGGCCATTCTCGCAAGAGAGTGGA
The DNA here is from genome assembly GCA_027924585.1 of Larix kaempferi. Lineage (NCBI taxonomy): Eukaryota > Viridiplantae > Streptophyta > Pinopsida > Pinales > Pinaceae > Larix > Larix kaempferi. The sequence goes on from BSBM01000456.1 coordinate 15,579,368, forward strand.
CCACCCCAAGCACCTCCGTATGATTCTCGAACGATGTATCCACTACGAACAAATGCATCTTCACTGTTAGGACTAGTCGCCTTCTAGGATTCATAGTTTCAAAAGAGGGTATTAGAGTCGATCCTCTCAAAGTTGAGGCAATACTTCAGTTGCCTCCTCCATGTAATCTATTTCAACTTCAGAGCCTCCAAGGGAGAGCTGCTTTTTTGCGTTGGTTCATAGTTAACTATGCCAGTCTTAATAAAGGTTTCGCACACCTATTGAAGAAAGACACACCTTTTATCTGGGATGAGCGAGCCCAATAGTCTTTTGACGACCTTAAGAAAGCTTTGGTATTGGCCCCCGTGCTTAGTCCACCGAACTTTACACGAGATTTCATTCTTTATGTGGCTGCGTCTCAAGAGACTATTGGCATGGTCTTGGTTCAGGTAGATGGTGCACTCATCGAGCATGTTATCTATTATCTTAGTCGAAATTTAGTAGACGTTGAACTAAGGTACACCCACATAGAAAAGCTGGCACTTGCGATTGTTCACGCAGTCCAGCGGTTATGGCATTACATTTTGCTTCGAACAACCACTATTGTATCTCATATCAATCTGTTTCACTTCGTGCTATCACGATGCCTTATCGGGGGTAAGTATAATAAATGGATTGTGATCCTTCAGGAATTTGATCTCGAGTTTGCTTCTGCAAAGTCGATGAAATCATTGGTGTTCGCTAAGCTTATGTCGAACCTTCCACGGCTTGATGAGGATGTCATTCATGAAGATTCCTTTGTGGATGAACACCTATTTCTTATCTCGACCGAGGACCCTTGGTATGGGGATGTCATTAGATATCTCCAAACTTTGAAGTTTCCTCCACATTATTCACGAGACGAGCAACGGCGTGTGATACATCACGCTAAAGATTATGCTATCGTCGATGACACTTTGTATCACTGAGGAAAGGATTCCATTCTCTATCGTTGTTTGACTCACAAAGAAGCAGAAAGGGTACTTAATGATTGCCATGCAGGGGCGTGTGATGGTCACTTATCCGGGCTTGCTACAGCCTAGTGTATTATGCGAGCAAGTTATTTTTGGCCTACTATCTTTAAAGATTGTACTAAAACTGTGAAGAGATGTCACCCTTGCCAGGTGTTTTCTTGGAACATACACTCGCATCTAGTGCCCCTCCATCCGGTCGTCACCATCGGTACCTTCACTAAGTGGGGGGTAGATTTCATGGATTGCAAACCAGCTTCGACTGGGGGGCATCATCATATTATTGTGGCCGTGGATTATTTTTCCAAATGGGCTGAGTCCATGCCTACCGTTAAAGCCGATGGTGCTACTGCAACCCATTTCGTGTTCAACCAGATTATCAATCGATTCGGTATCCCAAAAGAGATTGTCACTGACCATGGTAGTCACTTTCAAAATAAGATGATGGAGGATTATTCTCTCAAGCTTGGGATTCGTCAAGAACACTCATCTTCCTACTATCCTCAAGCGAATGATTAGGTTGAAGCAGTCAATAAGTCTTTGAAGACCATTCTCCAATGTACCATCCAACAAAGCAAGACCAATTGGCATATCATGTTATATCCTTCTTTGTGGGCTTATCGAACAGCAGTTAAGACTACCACCGGGTTCTCATCGTTCCAGTTAGTTCATGGTGTGGATTCACTTTTACCGGTTGAATCCGAGATTCCTTTGCTCAAGCTAGCCATAGAGCTCCTCCCTAATACGACGGAGATTGAGCAATGTTTAGTACACCTCGAGCAACTTGACAAGCACCGTCAAGATGCTGCCGCGGCCATTGATGTTAACAAGCTTCGTGTCAAGGTTAAATATGATAGGTCTGTCCATCCCAGGAAATATGCTGAAGGTGACTTGGTACTCTTGTATGACCAAGCTAAAGAACCCCTGGGGGCAGGTAAGTTCAATCCCATGTGGCACAGTCCTTACATTGTGAGGCATGTCCTAGAAAAAGGAGCTTATGAGTTAGAAGATTACGAGGGAGTTGTCTTGAAGGAGCCTAGAAATGGGCTCTACCTCAAGCGGTATTACACTTGAACCTTTGGTTCGAGCTGATACTTTTGTACACTATTGTATAGTTTTTTCTGTACATAGTCTAGGTTACAGTTTTGGTTTTCGGGTCTACTGATTAGCCTCTATTTGATTGACAGATGTCAGCGAGATGTCCTACATTCTTAGGTTTCGTGGATGGTGCTAGCTGACATATGCAGCAGCTTGCTTCTGCTTCCTGGGTTATCTTTTCACCTGACCATCTAGTTGTGTCCTCAGGAGGTGCTTGTCTCGGTCCTACATCGAATAATGTGGCTAAGTATAGTGTTTTTGTTGAGCTACTTCAGGATGCCATTTCACATGACATCCAGTCTTTAGAATTCCACCTGGATTCACAACTAGTTGTGTCTCAGCTGAATGGGAAGTACCGTGTACGAGACCCTACATTACTATGGATATTCCTTAAGGTACGACTCTTAGAGAGACATTTTGTTTCCATTACATATATTCACATTCCAAGAAGTCATAATTATATGTCTGATGCATATGCTAACTATGTATTAGATTGGCATTTGTGACGTTCATCATGAAGCACATAAATACAAAGACATTCATACATTTGTACCATACACACATATAGTAGAACCGAGAACCAAAGTTGTATATATATATAAATATGTCCAAAAATGGTAGTGTCATACAAGACTGGAGCCCGTATCCCTCAAAAATATACATATCGATACAAAAAATGATGAGACCCTGGGATATCTACTCCCTACGAGGAGGTCTAGCTACCGACTCGATGGGATGTGTCTGATAATAGTACTGTACTACGTTGGCCATCAGCTGTAGTAGCCACACCCACTCACCAAGAACACCCACTACTTGGAGTTGCATAGCCTCCGGTAGTAAGGCTACCTCTATCAGTGGTACTCGAGCAACCATCCGTGATATGTTGCACTGCAACGTTTGTAGTGTGCGCCCTGCTGCAGCATCTGCTGCCACCTCATCTCTACCCCGACGACCATGTCTCAGGAAGCCCTCGGGTCTCACTAGGCCTTTGTCCGCGAGCAAACAGTCTCCCATTAACACATGACATTACCACCAAAAAGATATTTTGCATTCTAACTATCATAAAAAAATCCATAAAAATTTAAAAAACACAAAACCAAAAGAGTACTCACCAATGTCTCCGAAGGATGCACTTGGTGGGAGCGGCATGTCACGGTCCTGTCTAAAGTCTATCCCCGCATAGGGGTATTCCTCGATAGCAATCACCTACCAGTTCCACTAGCGGAAGAACTCCTCAGTATATGGTGACGCCAGATGGACACAACCCTGTCATGTCATTATCTCAGCCCACCGGGTCAGGGCTGGATCTCGGAGATTGTGAGGAGAGACATCCACCCTCGGGCTAAGTCTCGGAACCCTCTCAAAGAAAAAACTACAGAGGATGCTACCATACCCAAAGTTTTTGGCCTTCCCCTCTTTGCATTCCATAAATTGTGTCTTCATAGACACCAGCAGAGTAGTACACCAGTCGAATATAGTAGGATGCAAGCATTGTGATGCATAGAACATCACTAGTCTGGATGCCTGATGTAGTGCTTTAGATCCCGTGATCCGCACCAGAGTTGCCACTATGATCTTTGTGCTCAAGTCCGTTATGAGATTGACCGGAACCTGACTTCCCACTGGTCGTGTGTTGGCGGGACAGTACCATACTATGTAGTATTGCACAGTGATCCCGCCACCCACAGTCCGTGACTGAAGACTAGCCACTTCCCCTCTATGGGACAAACCGATAATGAAATATATATCCTCTACTTCCAGTGTCAGTGTTTTCCCGTTGAGGATGAAGTGTTGAGCATCCACATCCCAGTAGTTGATCAAATGACGGATTAGTAGGTTTTGGGCCCTTAAGCCCTCGAGACTCCAGTATTTATATAAGCCACATGCTTGCAGTGCTTGTTGTGCTTGCAAATCATTGTGCACTGCCTCATCTACCTGGTCATTCTCTCTCTCCCTCCACTCTAGAACCATCCTGGAGTGCAAAGCAAGAGATTTTTAGCCAGTTTCATGCTTAAAAAATTCTTCATGGCCTTACCCACGAGCTATATTGTAGACAGGTGCGGGTAGACACGGGCAGTCAGTTTTTTGACTGTGCATTTGATGCCCTACCCATGACCCGCATACTTACAGCCCGTGGGTAGCACCGAAGCCATTTAGGGCTTGGACAAACAAAATAAACCACCAACCAAAATTGAAATAAAAGCACTTAGATGAAAGGTATGGTAGTGACCACTAACCTGCTCCAGACGGTTCGCTAAACGGTTGCTCATAGCTCCCACGATCGGCACTTGAAATTTCAAGTGCAAACTTACCACTCAACTCCAAAATGGTGGATAGTGCAAATGAATTGAAAATTATTAAATTTTGTTACTATTTATAATTTTCTGGACCCACTTTTCTATAGTTTTGTCCATTTTGGGCCGTTATGAACTAATATCATGTCATGGAGTAAGGTTTTTTCAAACAGATTTCCTCGGTGAGAGTTGTTCCGATTCATTTCACACCTACGATAGGTATGTTTCACACTTGGCATATAGGTTAGATGCCATTTCCACATGCATTATGCATTTGACCTATTGACCATTTTCATAAACCCTAGGTGCGACCCCGCTTCGTGACTGATACAGAACCTTCACGCTGTTATAGAAGTGTCATCATGTGGCGGTAGGGCTTTCCCGAACATGGGTACCCTAGTTAGAACCCCCATTATGCATTTTGGTGCCCATGCTGTTGTTTGCCCTCAAGATTGGGAGTCCTTTGTAGTCACGCCATGATGTTGCGATAAAGACTCATACTCTACTTTGTCTTATGTTGGCCATCTCCCTTAAGGACTCCCCTCAGTTATATCATGTTGTGATGGCATTGCATCATTCTGCTTGCCACTTGAGCCTTGTGCTAGCTCCCGCTTTCTCAATTGTTATCCTGGTGCCTAAGCACTTTCCCTGTCGAGCCCTGCAGAGCTTATATATTTTCCCTTCACAATTTGATGACCCTTTGACCCTAAGGGAACACACCCCTGAGTGTCCACATCCTGCACGCACTTCCTTGCATTGAGCATAGGTATGTTCCACTACTTGGGACTAGTCCGCTAGCTATTTGACACGCGTTCCCTCAGTTGTTGTACTATAAGCAATTTTATTCTTTTTCAAGCTTTTTCCAAATATGAAAAAGACAAAAAAATCAAATATTCCAAAAAGCCGAATGGGATTATGGTCATTATTTCTTGTTGGTAGTTGTTGTGTCTCCTTTGAACAGAGCATTCATTCCACTCCGTACATTATGAGTCAGGACTATAGATGGGCCTTAGGACCTATACTTGTTTCTCAGTTTTCTCCACCGATTGGTTAAGTTTCCAGTCATTATGGAGCCCTCTGTAATGCCTCCTGCATTGCACAGTTTATGTCGAGTCTATGCTGCCTGAGTCTATCCATCTACTCATGCTCTTGTTGAAAGGAAGTCCTGAAACTAGTGTCGGCCACTCCTCAGATATCTTGACTATTGCATGTCGACCATCCTTATTGAGTCAGTTCGTTTCACCTGAGATCTTCCAAAACTTTCAGCATTGCCGGTACCTCGTGTTGGTTGATGGGGGATGCCTTAGTGCCCTCCCTCCAGCGAGTCTCGTTCCGTCGACCTCAACTCATTTATTACGGGACTTGAGGCTTAGAGTTCGGTTGAGTACCTTGAGGCTTGCAGTCATTAGTGGCAGGTTCTCTCTCCATCAACAGTTTTGGGAATACATCAATGTCCCCTTATCGATGGATTCATCCGAGTGTTTGACTTCAACCCATTTATTCACACTCTGATGATTGTGCTATGTGCCTTGATGCCCATTTTCATTATAAGCGGGTCATCTCGCGTTTGTTAACGGTATACATCAGTGACCGGTAATCAGACAATGTCTCATCAGGTTCAACCCCAACTCCTTTATTCACTTGATGGGACTTGCACCATCGAAGACTTGTGTAGAAGACCCCAGGTGATTGTGGCATTCAGTATGCTACATATGACTTTTACTTTACATCTGAGATACCACCTCTCAGATTTCAGCAGTTTGTACCTCTAGTTTGCACCAGTTGTCTTCTTTTCAGCAGAAGACCATATCTTACTGTAGAGGGATCATGGCTATGATCACTTATGACATGTATCTACTTATGTACTACCTATTCATGGCCATTGTATCAGATTGTTTTCCTATACCGACATGTATTTGGAGATACTATTGTATTATGACGAGTGATCCGTTCTTTGCACTTGTGTCTCCATCACTCAACTTCTAAGTTTTATAATGTATTTCGGCCATCGTACCACTTTCAGTCTCTAACCTCACACATTAGGGGGCATCTGTTACACAGAAATCTTTCACCCTGTGAGCATCAGCATTCTTTGGCCTGTAGGATCCATTTCAGTGACTCAGATCCATTTTCATCCTTCAGTGATACCAGTCTATCCTATTTTTTTTCCTACCCACATGTTGCATCACTATAGCATGCGTACCCACGAGTTGCATCCATATAGCCCGTGGGTATCAAGTAAAATGGTAAAAACCACTATTTTATTACTTTTTACTCCCAAAAAGCGGTCATTGGGTGACCTTTCGCTCTCCATCTGCCCAAGTAACGTCTCAATGAGTCCTTTCGCCTACCTTTGAGAGGACTGTATATTGAGCACATATGGCTTATGGACAGGAGGAAGAGGAGAATAGTAAAGGCACTCTAGTGGATTTTTGCCCTATCTTGAGTCTGCACTCATTGATCCTTGTAGTTGTGAACCAGTTATGTTCACCTTCCAAACTCCTTTCTAGTTTGAGTTTGTCATTCATGGAGGATTGAAGTGGTGGAGGCACAAGTGGATTGATCTAGATCTTGGTTCAGATTGGTTGCCGGCAAGAGGTCGTATCACTTTGTACTTCTTCTCGTTCATTAATAGAAATACTCATATTCTCGTCCATTCATGGTGTGAATGTAATTTATTATACATTAGGTTGCATTTGCTTATGATATTATGGACCATTGTTATTGATGATGTTAATGTTATTTATATATCACATGTACTTCTTAGATATTTGTTGTCAAGAGTAATTTGCAGATTACAAGTGCTTGGACATGCGTGGATTGAAAGCTCCAACGGGGATCTACATCAAACGTTGGATCGAGGTTGGTTACATTTCTCCATTGTTTTAACATTGTCATTTATAATAGCATTGTTTTGAGAATTGAGTAGATTTCTGGTAGTCATCTGTCTGTTATGGTATTTCCAAGCCATAGTGAGTTTTCTCCAATACAGTATTTTTCCAATTATGCGTTTTACATTGATGAATAGTTATATTGCATGTGGAAGCGCTTGAATGATTCATTATTTCTATAGTAGTTTATAATACATTCTGTAGTACAGTAGAATAGTTTCAGTAGTCCTGTAAGTTCTTTCTTTCAACACATATTTGAATCAATGATTGCATGTGTATCAGCTTTTCTTTCAATACCATGGTTTATATCTGAGGTTTTTGATTGTTTCTCATCGTGATCAATTTCTTTAGTAGTAGATGGATAGCTTGAAACGATTGCACTTCAATTTTAGTCTTGGGATTTAAAATGGTTTAGATCAGAATTCTAGTTTTAGGCATAAAATAACTATAGAGCTTGTTTTCCCCAATCTTAGAATAGATCTGTTATGGCATGTTCATTTTTAGATTTATTATTATGCATTAAGTAATTTTATAAGATCGTTCCCTTTACTCTCGGCATTTTGATTATTTAAGATAGATTTATTGCTTTATTTCTTAGAACAAATTTACTGTTTTTGGTACCTTTATTTCTTAGAACAGGTTTACTGCTTTCAACACTTTAATTCTTTTAATTAGATTTATTACTTTCCAGTATTTAATTCCGTAGCATAACCAGTTTACATATTTGGTAGGAAACCTTTAGAACATCGATACCAACTTCCAACTGTGATAGAGATTATTGTATAAGAGCACAGATAGTACATGCATCTCTAAAGTTTGTATGTCCCTGGGTTGACATTTAAAGTAGGCTCCTGGTATAGTTTCCCTCATTAGGCATCCATATTGGGAGCTCACCAGAGACACCCATTTACTATTGGAAATTTGGTAAATGAAACCGACGTTAAGGAGTTTCTGTAATTCATCTTTTACTATATCCTTTAGGGATGGATTCATTCTTCTCTGGGGATTCCTAACAGGAGGTATGTTCAAGTCTGTGTAAATGTGGTGGATACAGGTATCTGGGTGTATACCTTTCATATCGGTATATTCCCATGCAAATGCTCCAGTTTGACTCTTGAGAACTTTTAGTAAATTTTTTTGCTGACTCTCATCTAAACCTGCATTTATATGTAGAAATTTGTCGGAACTAACCTTGCAAGGTATGGTATAGGATCCTATGTGTTCTTTGATTGTGAAGACACAGGGTGTACTCGTAAATGTTGAGAGGCTCATGTTTTCTTGGAATTCATCTCCAAAGATTTGGTCAAGTTAGGAGAAATACTGAGGAAAGTCTACACATGTTGTGGAAGAGATAATTGATTCAACACATTCTCGATATTTTTCTCTTGAATTGCTCGGGAGAAATCACTAACAAGGAAAATTTCTTCCAATTTCTCATCTCCTAAAGGACAATCTAACCAAAACAGGTTTTCAGTTACTGGCTGTGATGGTGGGTATAAAGCTAATTTTCTTGTAGACAACCCATCAGAGATAATCATCTCTCCATCCCTACATCCTATAAATGCATTGGCAGTAGCCAACCAAGGTCTTCCTAAAATAACGGGGTGACCTTTGGAAGGGTCTTTTGATTCTATGACCATGAAGTCCACGGGATATTCCCATGAAGCTATTGATGTAGTGATGTAATCTAAGATCCCAGTAGGTTGAACCATAGTGTGATCTGTTAATTCTGGCATTGTTGGGGTAGGGCGGAGGAAGTGTCCTAAACTGAGAGTTTCTAAAGCTGTGGTAGTCATCAGGTTGATAGCAGCTCCTAGATCAATAACTGTGTTTCCTATGGCGGTGTTATTGATGATAACAATTACCACAGGGTTTCCTGGGTTTGAATAGTTTGGGATTCTAGGTTGGTTTGCTATGCAATATGATATTTCTCCTGTTACATGAATCGTCGGAGGGTCTTTTTGTTTTCTCCCTGGTCTTTTAATACATAGTTCCTTTATTAATTTACTATAGTTTGGGATATCCTTAATGGCTTGTAACAAAGGGATCTTGATACAAATATTTTTCAATTCGTTAATGATATCATACTCTGGATAAGTTACAGGTTTTTCTATTACTAGACGCTCCGGATATGGAGGTGATTTTTCCCCTGGAATTACTTCTTTATGTGGATGGTTGTGTGTTGAATATTTAGAAATAACCACATCTTCAAGAATGGCATCATTCAAAACTTCGGTAGGTATGTTCTCTTCTTCGTTCTCTTCTTGGATAACAACTGATGACTTGGGATGGTCTTGCAGAAATCTTCCAGACCGCAGTTGAATCTTGTGTATTGATGCGGTCGAAATGGCATATGATGGAAGAGGTAACAAGCCAATGCTGTTAAGATCTTGGATTAGCTTATTGTTAGGATTTGGTATCGGTTGTGCAGGTAATATTGTGGGTCTTAGAGGATTCATGTTCTGGAAATAGTGAGGTTGATTTGGAATAGGGAGTAGTGAAGGAGGTGTAAATCTAGGTAAACATTGCTGAATATTAGGTGGGTAAGGATAGTTAGGCATAGGAGGAGATGGTTGAGCATAAGCTTTTCCTCTCCACCCATGTAGCCATTGTTGTTGTTGGGTATTCTAAGGAGGGTACTGCGGAGGCCAATTCTGCCAACCTGAAGTATTCCATTGTTGAGGAGGTTGATAAGGATAGTAATAGGGTGGAATTTGTGATGGATCTTGATATGATGGTTTATTTCTAGGTTGCCAAGGCCTCCTAGATGATTCACCAAAAATTCCACTCTTATACATAGATTGCAACCCAAGCAATGATGGACAATTATCAGTCGGATTTTCTTTTGTACAAAGGTGACAAACTGAAACATTATTCAATGGACATTCTCGTTGAGGATGTTTAGTTCTACACCTAGGATAGAAAACACTCATTACTGCACGCTCTTCATATTTCCTCTTTTTAGATTGTAGTGCATCTAGTTGAGAACCCATGGCTCCTAATATATCTGTTTTGAAATTTTCCAATAGGTTTCCCAACTCTACCCTTGTAACTCCACTAGGACTAGATGTGCTCCCTTTCCAAAACTAGCATAAGATTCTCAAAAGTGTCTTCCACTTTTCCCTCTATTCCTAGAGTAATTCCTACATAGTTCACAAATCAGTGCAAAAGGCTGATGAGAGATATCTCCTGCTACCATGAGATTAAGGTTCTCTAAGAATTCTTCTAATATTCCCTTGAGGAAGAGTGTTCTTACTGCATCTTCCCGAAGATCACTATATTTAGATTTATGTAACACATAGTTGAATCTCTCGAGATAGTCTTCTAGGCTCTCATCTTCAAGTTGTTGAATTTTAAAGATATCATTGCGAGAGTCCTTAGGTCTACAGTAATCTTAATATTTCCGTAGAAATGCATTCTTCATGTCTTTTCAAGTTCTGATACTAGATTCTCCTAATCCCATAAACCATCGAAGAGCATAATATTTTAATGTGGTAGGAAAGAGTTTTAGTTTTTGGCCATCTTGTAGGTAATTATAACTCCTACACAAAATGTCAAACTCGAATAAGAATGTATTTGGATCCTCACTACTCTTCCCATTGAGTGCAATGTCTAAAATAGGGAATCCAAAAGTACCTTCATTTCTAACCTCTCCTTCTCCTTCATCTTGTCGGACACGATATTCATTTTCATCCTCCATGAATATCCGATTGCCAAAGACAGAATACCTAGGTGGATCCTTTATTAGTGAATATGGGATGTCCCAACGTTCTGTTTCCGAAAGAGTATTCTTCTTTTTAGGAGGATAATCACCAGTTATGTGGGAATCCAGTTTTGAAGGTCCTACTGTTGTTGTCTCAATCTGTGAGATAACTATGTTCACAGAATTCTTAAAAAGAGCGTCTACTTGTGCAGGATTGACAAAATTTGCTAGGTTTGGACCATGTACTATTGAAAAAGTAGTGTCTTTGGGTTTTTGGACTAATGGAGGGTTGGAAGGTTCTGAAGTTTTAACCTTTGGATTTTCCTCTTGTCTACGTTCAATCTCAATATGAGTTTTAGGTTCCCGTGGAACTTCTTTATGAACATAATTTTCTGATGTCCCTATGGTTTCCCCTAATTGATTTCTAGAAAGGATTTCCTTTGCTTTCCAAGTAGGACTATCCCCTTCAGGTGTCTTCCGATACCTTTCTGCTGAGTTAGTAGTTAGGGTGGCACGCCCCCCGTATAGGTTAGTAGTAATTTTAGTGTGGATTTATGTTTTAATAAATCTACCTTGCGAGTCTCTAGACCTATACATGAAAAACAAATTATAACTGAAACAAATTCTAACTACATCACTACTAATTCTGGGTTTTGGGGATGCCTGTTATAACAGATGCGTAGGTTCTTACCTCTCGTCTTACCGCTCACCCACCACCATCCTATTTCTAAATCTCAAAAGGAAGAGAATTCAAATCTATCCCTAAGTTTTTAAGAGAAGGTCCTATTTATCTACGACTGAATTCTACTTATCTATCTACAACTGAATTCTACCTATCTATCTACAACTCCCTGGCAATGACGCCAAAATGTTGAGGTGTGTGAGTTGTCTTAAAGAAAACACCTAATATTTAATTATCAACCAGGGTTGGTAATCTTAGAGTTGAGGCATATTATATGCTAAGGTAGAATGGCACCTAAGTTTCGGCTTGTCAGACCTTAGAAATGTTTAATAAAGAAAAGACCGAAAGATCTTTCAAAATGAAAAACCGAGTCAAACTTCAGAAAAGATAACAAATGAACTAACTAAACCAAATTGAACCAATAGATCGGAATAGTATCAAATGATACTACTCTACTCTATGATTAAACAATGGAAAAAGAACAATTACTGATTAAAGAGCGAACTATTTTTATAAGAACGGAAACTACTTAATCAATTCTTCAGATTCTAATCTAGGAACTAGAAACAACTGCAAATGAAATTAAAGACCTATCTATGAAATGACTTAATTTGATGACAAATTACATAAACAGGAAACTATGTTAATTCAAAGCAAAACTACAAATTATTAATGAATTCAATAACTACTTATGCATTCAGTTAATATTTCAAAACTACACTAAAGCATCTAATTCTAATTCCATTCTCCTTGATGTTGTATGTCGAAAGTAATAGGAACTGGAGTGAATGTATCGTAATGACTTTCAAATGTAATAGCAAAACAAAATGGGAGTAAATCTAATCTAATCGCTACAAAGAGATGTAAACTACAAAGAGACCAATTATAGTTAACTCTAAACATTATGATCTATCTTCTATCCATAAGCAAAATGATATAAAAATTGATGAAACTTAGAAGCAAGTAGAAAACTTAATAAAGATATTCCCTTCTGAACTTAATTTGGAAGCAAGTAGAAAACTTGATAAAAATATTTATATAGAAGCAAGTAGAAAACTTGATAAAGATATTTATTTATGATCCAAATTCTATTTCATGAACATCTTCATTATCTGGACGAATGGGAAACTGATCCTATGCTTAACAAAGAAACTATCGAAATTAAGATAACTTGGAGAATGAAATTATTAACTCTAATTTGAAATAAATCTTAAAAACATGTAGTAAACTATGCTACGAATAAGACTGATAAATCTGAAAGCAGCAACATATCAGTAAATCAGATATGAAAGACATAACTTGAACAATAGTTGAAACAAAGTGAGGGAAAATGAGATGGACATTAAGAATAATGACAAACATTAATTAAAACTCTTATAGAATATAAAGCAAAGCCCTAATTATGGTTAAAGATGCTAATTAAAATCAAGAAATATTACAATTTAAAAACTTAAGAAACTGAATTCAAAATAAGCATAAAAATAGTGCAGAAAGAATGAAAGTCTGAATGACAATTCGGATGACTGTCCGAATGATAGTCCGGATGGAATAAAATGAATTAAACTAAGGAAAGAAACATTTTTTATGATCTTAACGTCAGTTGGCGAATGCAGATGAACCTACAGTGCAAAGAAGTCAGTGAGAAGACTATTGAGAAGCTACGATAATAGGAAGCAACCTATTCTAATCATTATTTAAGAGATGAACTACTTCTATAACATAATCAAACAAAACTAAGCTATGAATAAAACTTAACTTACAGCTACAGAGAGAGAAGCTAATAGACCAATTCTAATTATAACTAAGCTTGAAATAGAAACTAACTAAACTCTATCTAATTTGCAGAAGACTGAAAAAAAATTAAAAACACTGTGCTTGGTCGACCATTATCAATTCTGGAAACAAAGATTAAGTCAGCAATGAAATACAGATTACATGAACATAAGAAAATGACATATACAAGAAAACAAAATTAATTATATAAATTGGAAAAAGAACTAGCTATTTGCAAAAAAGAAAATACAAAAAAACATCAATAAAACCTTCGGTTGATGAGGGGCCCTTCCTAGCAATCAGAGATGGAAACTTAATTCAACTTACACTACTACATTTTTGGCCTTTAGGGGGGGTTGTCTTCCACTCCCAAAAGTGACCTACGGGGGGAGTTTTGGCTTTGGGGGCGGTTTTGGCAAAACCGTCCCTAAAGGCACCGATGTTAAATTTTTTTCCCTTTAAGGGCGATTTTTGACGAGATTGGAACCGCCCCCAAAAGTGACTTTTGGGGGCGGTTTGTGACCCCCCTCATAGAGGTCTATGGAGGTGGTTTGAAACCCACCTTGTAGACCCCTTCATAGAGACCTACGGGGGCATTTTTGAACCCCCTTTATAGAGACCTACGAGGGCGGTTGTGAACCCCCCTCATACAAACCTACAGGGGCGGTTTGTAACCCCCCTCGTAGAGGACTATAGGGGTGGTTTCAAACCCAGCTCGTATAGTCCTATAGGGGCGGTTGTGAACCCCCCTCGTATAGTCCTATAGGGGCGGTTTGGAACCCCCCTTGTAGAGGCTTATAGGGGCAGTTTAGAACCCCCCTCGTAGAGGCTTATAGGGGTGGTTTTGAACCCCCTCGTAGAGGCCTATAGAGGCAGTTTGAAACCCCCCTCGTAGAGGCCTATAGGAGCAGTTTGGAACCCCCCTCGTAGATTCCTATAGGGGCAGTTCGAAACCCCCCTCGTAGGTTTGAAACCCCCCCTAAAACTCCATCTTACAAACCTTTGGGGGTGGTTATGAACCCCCCCATATAAACCTACAGGGGGGGTTTTGAACCCCCCTTGTTGTAACATACAATGACAGTTTTGAACCCCTCTCGTAGTGACATATGAAGGCGGTTTAGAACCCTCAACGTAGCAACATACAAAAAAGGTTTGAAACCCTCCCTATAGCCATAAAAAATCATAATAAAATATATTTTATTAAAAATACCAATATTGCAATATCATTAGGGCATGGAGGAATCGAACCACCAACCTTATGCTTGTAAGGCAGATGCTCTTCCATTGAGCTATAACCCTTTAAGAATTGGGGAAAGGAGAAATATTAACACCAAGATTGCATCATTTGTAATTCTAATAAAAGACAATAAGATCTAAATAAAACCATGCTTAAAATCCAATTTATATTTCCAAAGACAACCATGCTTAAAATCACTCCACTACCTACATGCTCATATCTTGTTAAATCAAATCCTACAATCAATGTTGTATTCCAGTATTATGTATGCAATTTTCAAATATATGAGAGCAATAATACAAAACCTTACCAAAAGATCAGCTGTCATAGTTGGCACAATTTGTACCAGTGCAGTTTTCAAATGGAGTAATTCAAACATATAATTATGGTTTCTTCTGGTTTCTGCCATGACAAAGGGATGATAGACCTGCCAGGAGAATCATGCTGTATTAAAATAAAGACACCAACTTAGATGAAGATTCATTGAAAATTTGTTTGGTTTTAAATTTTATCGAATTTGGAAAGCATGTGTTATCCTCAAGATAGTTGGAATTCACTTTGAACTCATGCTAGAAGTAAATATGCTAAATGGGAGACAAAATACTTATGGTGCATAAGCCATAAATACAACCAAGCAAGCCCATGCAAGTGATGCCACTTATCCAAAGGCTAAATCTTGGAAGTTAGACTCAGGCCATCACATAGACTGTACAGTCCATAGAATGTCGTATAGGTTCTTGTGATTTAAATAGATCAGATCTATAATTAACAGGATGTATTATTGTATTTTGATTCCTATGGAAAAATTTCAGCATGCATGTTTGCTTTATTAGGATAAAATGTCATGTTGTCAGCATCCTTGACAAACCCAGCGGCAGATCTAAGTATTTGTTGCATGATTCTCACTACATTTTACCAATTTGTGGAAAAATAGTAGATGTTTGAGTAGATCTAACTATAAAGCAATAGAAATGCCATTAGATAAATATTTTGGCTTCAATTTCCACATATGGAAAGTGAAAATACAGATGCAGTTGATGAATACAAAGTTAAAACTTGTGGGGAAATGTAAAAAGAACTGAGACACCATCGGCAGATCCAAATAAACTATTGGAATGGAAAAGTAGAGATGAAAAAGTTAAAGCCATTATTCATTATTGGCCTTGCTCTATCAAATTTTGAATTGCATCATATAAACATAGAAAATTCATCTAAGGTAATCTAGGACAATAGTATCTTATCTGTGCACAAATTTTGAATTGCTTGAATGTGTACTGGGACTTGGGAGATCCATTTAGCTTGCAAAGGCAGGTTTCCTTTTCTTTCAATGGTCCTCCTAGCATTTAGTAGTGTCTTCTGGGAGAGGAGACTGATAATTAGGAATAGTATCTTATTAGTGCACAAACTATCTCCTCTTCTAAATGCCACAACTCATATAATTTAAGGTTGCTTATGTTACTCACATAATGAATGTCGATATGAGATGGATGTTGAGAGTCCTGCAAAGTATGTCTTCAACTTTGATATTGAATTATGGCAAGTGATCAACAAATGTTGTGACTTCCCCTTGCTTTTGTTGCTCAAAACTATCGAAGGGGTTAGAAGAGTTACCAGTAACTCATGGCGTGCAAGTGGTTGAAAACCATTGCCTCAGAAGGTGAGTGACCAGAAGATACTAGGAGTTCTATTGTAACTATGTTGGATCACATCAAGAGACATGTCCCAGTGTTGTTGTCTAGTGATGAATCCAGAGAGTATGCACAAGAGTCTTGTTAACAGCTTCTGTTTGACACCCTGTTAATAGCTGTTTGAAAAAAGTAGAATATTTCAGTTTACATCCTATTAACAGCTTTTGTTCAACCATTCATTTGTGGACAGAAAGAAGTAGAAAATTTCAATTGACATCCTGACATTTTCCCAAAAGTCTGCCAAAAGTGGCTGAAACAGGATTCCATATAGAAATGATCAACAAATGCAATGAATCTAAAATGCCTTCAGACATGCTTAAAAGCAATCTCTTGCTTTGGCTAAGACTAAGCCCTTATCGGATGAAATCTTGTCATTGTAGGAAATTTGGAAAACCACTTTAAAGATGTAAACACGATTCTGTGTCAAAGGCAATGTTGCAAACATCATGTCAGCATGAATATTGCTGAGGGTCCGAGAAACAAATTATCAGCAGCATCGAAAAAAATATGGGAAAATATCGGCAAACTTCAAAAAACCACAAAATTATTCGTTTTTTTCAAATTTTTAAATATCTAAAGCAACCCCCTCCCTCTAGCCCTTTAATGTGAAAAAGTAACAGTGAATAACCCCTTTGTTCTCAATCCCCTGCTTTCCCTCTTCAAGTTCAAACTGAGCAAAAAATTCCAAAAAAATCCAAAATACTCTAGACTCTGCCGATATTTTGCATAATTTTTCTGATATTTGCCAATTTTTGCCGTATGTTCAAAATGGCAATTTTTTCCTGAAATAATATCATCGAGCTAATAGCATCGCGATATATTGCAATGTCAGCAATATATCACCAATGTTTGAAACACTAGGACTCAAAGGAAAACCATTGATAAAACATATGAAGATCAACAAGTCTAGAACATCCGGGATGGATTGATACGACCCAAGTTTCCCATTAGAAAGCTTCAATTTACACAGTGCACAGCGATGAATGTGATCTTAAACAGAGTTCCACATTGGTAGCTAGTAGAAATATCTGTGCAAATGTTGGAGTATTGCAAACACCAAAACAACCACTATAGGAAGAAGTTTCCACCTTGTGACCTTGTGAGCTATTGGTGTGCAATGTATATTGGAAGCTGGAACCCAAATTTGGGCCAACTTATATAACAATCCATTTTTCAAATGGTAGTCCACAAAAGGTTCTTGGTTTACCAAGGTTGGATATTGTAATGCAGAAAGAATAGACAGTGAGGGTCAAAGGAAGGCAGATCTTCCCACATAATTACCACACCTAGTATCTAGTGTGCTGAGGCCAACTAAGAAAGTCAACAGCTTTATTAGTGTTCCCCTTCTTGTATTCCCTTTGTATCTAATCACTAGATGGAATTGTTGTAAATAAAACGCCTACTTAATATGGTGCCTCTTGAAGTTTTTATCACAAGTTTAGAAATTGCAGTTGATGATCCATATGAAAGTAATCTCTTTGCCAATAAAGAAATGTCTCTAATGCTAAAGTGCTTGAACCAATGCATTAAGCTTTATTTCGTAAGTACTATAATTCAACTTTGCTTGAGAAAAAGTTTCAGAATGATAAGTAACTGGATGTCCCTCTGGTCAAGGACTATGCCAAAGTACAAGGCATTCATATTTAACTCAAAGGACTGTAGCAAAATCAAGATGAACAAGAGTTAAGGTGGTGAATAAACAATGTTTAGTTGTTGAAAGCTTCGTTAGCCATTGAATTTTGGGAGAATTATATAGAAATTGTCATAAATAGATTAATAGGATGAATCATGAAAGCAATGTGAGAAAAAAATGTTCAGCTATTTGCAAAAGGTCATACCCCCAAAAAACTTTTAAAATCTGAAATATTTGTAGGAAACTCCAACAACACTAACTTTTTCTAGATCAACATGTACCCCTTCAAAATCATTAACAATCCCTAATAGCCTAAACTAGCTACAAATTATTTCCCATGTTTTTCTTTGGTCATAAAATAAACTTTTCCATATAGTTATGATTAAGATGCAATAAGAAAACATACAATGCTTACCAGCTCCTTCAAAAGCATTGTTATAAAGATATAAATAGGTAAAATCATCCACCTTTGTCTATCAGGATTGATCTTGAAAATTGTTGAAGTTTTCCTATGTCTACTTGCAGGCTTAAGACCTAAGATTGTATCATTGCTTTCCTTTCTTTCAAACTTACAAACTTTCCAGATAGTTTGCCTTCATTCGAAAACTCACAGATTTTCAGATAGCTTGCCTTTCTTTTATAACTTACAGACGTTCCAGATAGCTTGTCTTTCCATAGCAGCTTGCTACTTGATTTGTGCTTCAGAATCCAGAAACTGACACACATTTCCAAGGATACTGATGTCCTTTTTCTCATGCTTCTTTTTTCTGAAGATGCTTCCAGTCCTATGCTGTTGGGAGTGGGGAAGCAAGAGAAGAGCAAAAAGAAAAAATTTCAAAAGCTCCCATTTCGGGAGCGTTTTTTATATAGTATATATTTTAATATATTTTGATGGATTTATATCTAAAAACATGTAGGATGTTGAATTAGCTATGGAAAAAATGGATTATACCATATAACATCAATTATCTAGTAGTTATAACTTATAACATTGTCATCAAATGATCAACCATAACAACTTTTATAGGAGCTTGGCAAAGAAGGGAGGTACCATAACATTGTCATCAAATGATCAACATAGTATAGGAGAGGTAGGTAGGGAGCACCTCAGAAGCACACTCCCAAAACTAGGAGTGAGCTTCGGGAGCGGGAGCGAGGGGGGGCACTCCCCCACAATAAAGTTCCAGTCAACATGAGCAAGTGGAATTGCGAGAGCAATTCTTTGGCTAAGCTGCCACATCTGGGAGTAATTTATTCCACCAAATAAAGCAAGGACTTGCATCTCAACCCAACCATAAGCAACCCACTTACATGGGTGCTCTCACCTATGATGGGAAAACATAGCTCTAGGGGTATTTGAACACTGGTGAAAGGAATAACAACATCACCACTATACCAACCAACCAAGCTCCCATTGGCTTCTCATGCTGTTTCATCCCCTTTGGGAGAATGTTTAATAGAATCTGATCTACCACTATAGTTGAATACATAGGCTGGCTCGTTGTAGCATGACTCATTGAAGACTCGCGGGTACTCGCGAGTCAGCCCGAGTCAGATTTCAGAACGAGTAACCGGGAAAGACTTGCCACAAACTCGCCAAACTCGGCACATACTCGTCTCCCTCATCAAACTCGCCTAGACTAGCCCAAACTCGCCTCATACTCGGTCAGACTCACCTGGACTCGCCAAAATGCACAGAAAAAAAAACCCCGCACAAAAAAAGATTAATCATCCTAAGTACTTGTGGCATCATTGGTTACATAGCCTTAGATTTGCTCTCGGATAATTCAGAATATGCTTCCATCAGCTGCACATTGAAACTGATCATTACGTATCAGGAGGGAAAGGATCTGCAGAAATTGTTCCCTTTAGGAGGTTGAGAATGAAATGTATTTATTTTTTAAGTGCACACTATACTATGAGATGAAAGAGAAGTATTATTATTTGCTCCAAGACATGGGAACAGGAGAATCTATCTTCGTTATTCATATATCCCTATCAAAAATGTTGTTTCATAAAGAGATGCTTACCTTTGTGGACATATCTATCACTCACGAGCTTGTCAGAGTCTACTAGATTGATTGTATCTTTCTTCCCTTGTATTTCTGTTAATGGGAACGTGATCACTCCATGGAAATTGTTGATATGCACATATATGGTTGCACAACTCTGGATTTAGGGTTATCCATATACTCTGTCTAGAGGTCAAGATCGTAGTTTTACTATCATCTTTTTCACCTCAACTAAGGATTATTTGTACTTGGATCATAGGAGGCCTCTCTCTTATGCACTCGTTACCCTTTGATGGGGGGTAATTTGATTCCCTCAAAGATTGGATTGGAAATACCATTAACCTCTTTTTCATGCCCAAAATTTACCATATTTTACATTTTTTTTTTATTTTTCCCTATTTGTTGAGTCTTGTTGAGTCTGTCTCGAGTCTTGTCGAGTTTGTCTCGAGTCTTTCTCGAGTCAACGAGTCGCATGCCAGTCGAGTCTTTGCTGAGTCCAAGTCATGCAACATTGGGCTAGCTCATTAGATGTTGTCTAGTAGAGTCCATGATAGCTGGTTACCCTTCTGCAAGAAATTAACTTTCAGGTTGATCCCCTACTGAGTCTCACCTTTTGCTTACTTTGTCTTCTGTCAATCACTCCAGAGACTTTGGGCCTTTTAGAAGAACACTATCAGAGTTATGATCTTACAACACTTGAAAGAATTCTGATTTTCTACCATGGGTTTGAATGTTGATTTTTCCTTCTTGCCCCATGCCTTGGAAGGTTTATATTTCAACTCATTCCAGTCTGAGCAAGGGGTAGAGGCCTCTTTCTAATGGTCTTATGAGGCTGAGACAGTACTTGATACTTTTTGGGTCTACTTCGTTAGGTAAGTGTTTTCCAAATGGTCTGTCTTGGAGCATATCCAACAATTAAAGGGCATATTCTCATATTCAATCAGCTGCTCCCAGGAATAATCCTTAACTCGAAGATGCACCAAAACCAATATGTGTTTGCTTAATCATGATCCACACGGATTCAATCATAAGAGATATTAGATTTGTCAACATTAGTCTTGGATGCCATTGCCAGCAAAAGGATTCCAGAGAGTTCCCAATCTGAGCAAACACCTAATCTTTCCAGAACTTAAGGGGTAATCCACTAAGTCTTACCCTCACTGGGACAGAGGAAGGCGAGTCTTCAAACAGATCATAAAACTTCATAAAGAGCCCAACTCTTCCCACCATCCATGTAGATGCAGGAACATCTAGATGTATACAAGAATGTAGATGCACACACGTCAGCTAAGGAAGTGCATGCAGAGTGCGACAGGAACAACAAAGCAAAGAAAGTGTCAGCACTTGAGACAGACATTATTTGGTCCAAAAGCTTGCAGGATGGTATAAAAACCATAGCCGATAGGCTTTAACTTGGGATGGTATATGTACTCTGTCTTTTCCATCTAAAAACAAAGGTTGCTTGTGCATATGACATTTTCTCAACCAAGAAAAATGAAGACAATTTACATGATTTTAATCAGAATTTTGAAATTAACCTATTGTCACTTTATGTAGAAACAAACTGAATATTTTGCTCAATGTCCTAAAAATTTCAAGTCAAAATCACTTTGGCTCTCTAAATCTGTTTAAAATTCTTCCCGTATAATCTGAATCTCTGAATTTCTCTCCTTCTCTTGGCTCAGTAGGGATGATTTCTACCCTTGCAAGAACTCTCTCCTTCTCTTGGCTCAGGGTTCAATTATTTCTGTTTGAAGATCCTCTAAGTATGTTTGAGAAGATAGCCAGACTATAGAGATTCAGGAATGAATGTGGTTAAAGAAATGAGATGTACAGCAGATAGAAAAGCATGCATGTAATTTATTTGAACTATGGAAAGCTACAGGAATAGAGTTGATAGAATCATATATAATTTGATTGAAAAAGGAAAGGAGAACTACAGTCACAGTGAAGACTCAGCAGTGTCACTCCCCAATGAGATAAATCAGTATAGATTCATTTTAAACCTGGATCTATCAAGCACCAAGAGGAATCCAATTTCTTGTAGAGTATTTTTTTATCTTAAAATCAAGAAATTTGATCCCTTTCTTGCTTGATAGATTCTGGTGTAATTCTAATTTTTTATTTTGACAACATGGATTTTTTAATTACTTTTCATTTTTTTATTAGCCAACATGAATTTTCTTAATTACTTTTTATTTTTGGTGACATTACGTTATGTGACAACATCTCCCCCATACTGGACTGTAGAAAACCTCACTCCTCTCAGTGAAAATACATTGAATATGCAGAAAAACAAATAAATATTTTTCCAAATAAGCAAAAATTTTAAAAAAAGGACAAGAAAATCTTGAATATAAAAAAAATAATCCAACCACCTTTTTTTGCATGTAGAATACTACAATAATGAAGCAAGTTACTAGAGACCATAATTCTATAATACAATCATCATTTATCTAAATAAAAACTCTAGGAAAGCATATCACATGGTATTAATTTGAAATTTGATTCGAAATATCGAACAACATGGATTTTCCCTAATTTTCGACATTTAACCACTTATACTATGAAACGAGAACTCGACACAGTTCTCGTTTTTCTCTCTCCTAATTTTAGTAGCTATTTTTACCCCCGTTTCAAAAATGGTTGATGCCAGTATCACACATTTTCATTTTGAGACATTTTTTGGGGCTTTTGAATTATCTTTGTTGTAAAATATTTTTAATTTCTATTTTCAAGTGTGTTTTTTGAAATTTAACAAAATAATATACATTTTTAAGCAATTTATAATGAAAAACATATACATTTTATGATTTTTTCTATAAAATAAGACATTTTTATGTACAAAATAAGGCATTTTTATTGACAAAATTGTAAATAATTCCATAAAATAAAGACATTTAAAACCATTTTCAATGAATTTTCAGAGAATTTTTCTCTAAAAATGATCATATTTCATATTAGTTATCGAAAAGTGACCACTCACATAAAGTCGAGAAAAAATATACAAATTATTTGT
This sequence comes from Larix kaempferi, assembly GCA_027924585.1. Taxonomy (NCBI): domain Eukaryota; kingdom Viridiplantae; phylum Streptophyta; class Pinopsida; order Pinales; family Pinaceae; genus Larix; species Larix kaempferi. Next base: position 15,602,387 of record BSBM01000456.1, read on the forward strand.
AAAAAACATATTAAAAACATTATATTTAGAAATTTTATTTCTAAAGTAAAGTCTGAAAGTCAAAACATTACTAATATATCTGATCAAAAAATTGTCAAAATTTGACAAAATTAACATTTTCTTCAAAACATGAAACTATTCAACAATATCATGCATGCCAAATTCTTCATCGACATTGGAATTTTCTGGAGCTTGAATTTCCTCAGGGACATCAATGTCCTATTCCATTGGGTCTTCTATGTCTGCAAGATCCCCAAAGTGCTCCTTTCCAAACACCCCTCCTAACGGGGGTTGGGGCTCTTTTGACATCTTTTCCACAAGTGTTTCACTAAACTCTCCTTTCTTCAAACCAACTTCTTGCAGTTCATCTGGAAGAACTTGAATAGCCTTAATTCTTTGTTTTATGTAATTGCATTGGAGTGGATCATTATCAATCGATATGCAATTTCTTCCTTTCTGTAAGGAGCATGCTATTGTTGTACCTAATCACCAAAAACAAAATTAAAGTTAAGTGAAATAGCATAAAGAAGCATACTTTATAACAATAAAATAATGAAGGATAAAACATACAATAAAACTTGATATATTATTTCATATGTAACATGAGAAAGTTTACCAGAACCCGAGAACAAATCTAAGACCCAATCTCCTTCTCTTGAAAATGTATCTATGAGATAATTAATCAATTCTTGTGGCCTTTGATAGATGTTTACAGTCACTCCTTTCAAATCTCTTTCTTCATATGTTAATTTTTTTACCACAGCATTATAACTCAACATCTGACTATGTTTTCCTCCTCTCTTTTCATTGATTAAAAGAGGTTCATAAGCATCCTCCTGTGTCCAAGTTGCAACATGTATGCTTTCAGCATCACTCAGGAATGGATCACTACCTGAGCTACGAACATTAGGCTTTTGCCTGTAACAAAAATATAAAACAATTAATTAACTTATCAATAAATATAATTGATTTATAAATTCAAAATTTTGATAATAAAGTGCAAATATATTACCAATGAAGTTGCTTCCTTTTTTTTTCTTTACCCCTGAAGGCTGTCAACAAGCCCCCTAATTGTGTGTCTGAATGGAAAACAACAAATCTCCATAGTGGTGATGTTGTGACATCTACAAATCCCAAAACCACTTTACTGAATGATTGGTAAGTATAAGGCTCACAATCATAAGTAGTGTTTCGGATATTGTATCCATGAGGGATATCTGCAATCACTAGTGCGTACTCCTTTTTAGGAACAAGATTTGCAATGTCTGCACAGTCACCTAAAATGACTCTATATTGCACAGTGTCAATCCCATTCCAAATATAATGATCAAGTGTATCATCAAGTTCAACATTTGCAAGACATTGTCTCCTTTGTCGTTCTATTTTGGCTCTTTGGATATGGATTTTGAAGGACTCCGGTACTCCAGCTCCACCCCTCTTTGGCATCTTCAAATGAAAATGATATCTATAAGTAATAAAATAGAAATGAATTGAATTATAAAATAAATAAAATAGGATGTATCATAGATCAACATACCTTCTTGAATGCAACAAAAAATTGTTGTAAACTTTCTATCGAGCTTGAGTCTAGATAGTTGCATTTGACATCATCCCAACTCTTCTCACTCAACATTTTAACCATATCCTCTTGTATTTTCATGTAGACCTTGTGACTAGACAATGAAACAATAAATGATGTTTACAATCATATATAATAATATAACAGAATACCTAGAACATAACAAAAATGTTAAACTCAAAAAAATGCTCAACTTACTTCTCAAGTTCGCTGCACATTTCCTCCATGGATAATTCACCTGACTTTACACGTGATAGTATTGTAGCTATTAATGTTTCATCCTTCACACCTTGCATTGTTCTCCAAGGTGTAATAGTCATGTCTTCTGGCAGATTCTTGTCGTCAGGACCTGACTTACCACCGCTCCATGGAACAACTCTACTTTTTTTCACTTTTTGGTTTTTTATGCCAATATTCTCCCACAAGCTAAATATCTCATCAATCAAATCCCATGTTTTCCCAACTCTAAATGCCAACTGGAAATAGGCATCTACAGCTCTGAATGCATCACTTCCTCTGGAACTTTTTGGTAGCATAATATCATCTTTAATAGGGAGACCTATTTCCGTACAACATTGTTTCCAAAAACTTGCATCAACTCTATATTTTTCCCCACCACATATTTGTACAAATTCACTGTGTATAAATCTCACCCTTTGAACAAATGTCATTGTCAACCTATATTCACTATATGTGTTATGATCCCATGCCAACAACTTTGCTTCAACATCTGTTAAACCAGCATAAATGATGCATTTAATTGTTTCAAAAATAGGGTTATTGGGATATTCTTGCATCAACTCTCTTCTTGCCTCTGCAAAATGATTCCCTCCAAGAACATAATATTTGTAATGAAAACATCTTGTTTCATCAAATTCATCTCTAGTAGGAACAACTTCCGGGTCAACAAGGACTAGGTAGTCAACAACATGTGCATAGGGATTGTGCCTCATCAATGCTTTTAAGTTGTGAATATGCAAGTGATGTGGTTTTCTAATTCTAAAGTGATCTTTCCCTTCTGTGGGTTTATAAAGTTGATTCACATTCAACTCAAATGTATGTCCATTGTTAACCAAATTATCCCTCCGCAATCGATCTCGAATGGCATTTTGTGTTGTCTTGACAATGCCATCCTCTAAATCAGCACCTGGAGTAATGATTTCCCTACTGCCACCAGAATTTTCACTCTCAGATTCAACAATAACATTGGTTTCAGCAACAACAGATCTCCTCCTTTTTTTATTTGAAGGGGTTCCTCCTAAATCTACAATGCCTTCAACAGGAATCGAGGCACTATCAACCATATTTCTTTTACGAGATTGTTTGCTACTCTTACTAGCAGGAGTAACAAGCTCATTTGCAACAATTTCATCATGTTCAGTTCGGCGAGATGGAGATTTAAATATAACCCTTCTAGGTACTTGATTTGATTGTCAGATGCTCTTTCCTTTTTCTGCTTGTACTTATTCAGTTTGAACATTTAACACTTGTTTTTTCTTCCTTACTTCTAGTCCCTTTTGAATAGCGACAGTAATGACATCCATAGGATTGGCCTCTGTATAATAAATTCCATTCAACTTTTTTGAAATCAAAATGGAAAAATCCTGCAAAATAAAAACATTATCGTATTAAATCTATTACATTGTGATATCCAAGATATAACAAAACCAGTTTAAAAATAATATCAATATTCAAACTTACTCTCCCGCTTTCAATTTCAGCCACGACCCCTTGACAAAAATCTGTGAAATTTTCTTGAACATTATATTTTGCAATCTTCAAAGCATATCGGATTTTTGCAAAGGTCTTGGCTTGTTTCACCTGTGCATAAACAATATCTGTACCCGACACTACACATATATCTCTCAGCAATCCCAACAGATTGTAATCTGCTTGAATATATGGATCTGCAGAACAAAATAAGAGAATGCTTTCTGGTTTTCCTTGATTTTTTTCCTTCAAATGCCAATGATACTCTGTTCTGTCTTCTTCTGTTGCATGTTTCCATTCTCTAGCATTCTTCATTCTTAATTCTTCAAAGCTAAGAACTCTCTCTTGAGTCTCAACATTCTCAGATGCCTCAACTGTTTTTTTCGATGCAATGATTGCCGCTCTTGATCCAGAAACATTTACAGATATCCACCTTGATGCCATTGTACCTATATCCAAAATGTAGAATTTTAAAATAAATCAACAATATAATATAAATCAACAAATAAATTATAGAAAAACATTATGCTATGATAAAAAGAAAGAAATAATATAACCACATATTATAATATAATAATCATATACTTCACAATATGATTATAATAATGTTCTAATCACAATAAAATCAAGACATATATTAGGATAATGATTATATTCCTATGTTTCACACTATATCCATAGGTAATAATATAAATTATGAAACAATATAATTACATATATAATTACCTGTATGTCACGGTATAATTAAATTAATACAATAATTAAAACATAAACCTATTTAACTCACCATCGATTACTTCGCCTAACTACTCATTCAAATTTTCCAAAAGGTAGTTATCCAATAAAAAAAACCATACATGGAAGTAATATAATCACATTCGTAAGCAATACAATTATTCAGAACCAATTGCATTTCCTATTTATGAAGCAACATACTAAATTTAAAATTTACATACACTTCCTCATGAAGGCGCATTATAATTATGCAAGTGAAATCTAGTTAATATGTTGAAACATAATCATTGCATAATTACCATTTAATTAATACGGTTCTAAATGATGAAACATTATAGTTATGTGAATACCATCTATCTATACCCATAACTTTAGCAATTTATCTACTCCATGCTATGACTACATGCATTTCAATATGAAGCGTTTAGCACTAAATAAGTCTAATATCGACTCACAAAATGTACTCAAACGACATATCCTACATTTATCAATATAAAAGCGACAAACCATTATATATTTATATTTATATCTAAGTAAAGAATAATAATTTATTTACTTTTCTTTAAGCACTATACCTAAAAACCCCAAAATTTATAATCATACCCCTTAATCTACTTGTGACAAATCATTATGATTCTAATTTATAAAATGATTATTACAATCATTAAATTCCAAAGTTATAAAATTCCTACATTAAATCATTCTTGTAATCAATTTTTTTATATTTTGTTTCCAATTATAAATATTCTTTACAGTCAACTTACAAAATTCCAAACAATAAATATTTATTATAATCGATTACAATTCGCTTGTCTCTTTTTTTTCTTTATATATTTTAGAATAAGGTATTCTTAATTGATTATATGACACATTCCTTCAAGAATAAATTTGAATTTGTTTTCGACCTATAGAAAGGCAATTTTTTTTTTTTTTCTTACACTAATCCATCGTATACTCCGATCGAAATACAAATTTAATTTATATCGCGTTATGAAATAAAAGTGGAATGTTAGGGCATCGAGGGCCGGCCCTAAGGGCCGCCCATCGACGCCCAAGCGGCGGACGTCCGCCTCTTGGGCGCCGATGGGCGGCCCTCGGGGCTGGCCCTCGATGCAGGGCATCGACGGCCGGCCCCGAGGGCCGCCCATCGGCGCCCAAGCGACGGACTCCACCCGCTTGGGCGCCGATGGGCGGCCCTCGATGCCCCAAGGGGCAGACGTCCGCCGCTTGGGCCGGCCCCAAGTGCCGCCCATTGGCGCCCAAGCGGTGGACGTCCGCCGCTTGGGCGCCAATGGGAGGCCGGCCCCGAGGGCCGCCCATTGGCGCCCAAGCGGCGGACGTCCCCCGCTTGGGCACCAATGGGCGGCCCTCGGGGCCAGCCGTCGATGCGTCCGCCGCTTGGGCGCCAATGGGCGGCCCTCGTGGCCGGCCGTCGATGCTGGGCATCGAGGGCTGCCCATTGGCGCCCAAGCGGGTGACGTCTTTCCGCTTGGGCGCCAATGGGCGGCCCTCGGGGCCGGCTCTCGATGCTGGCCCCGAGGGCTGCCCATTGGCACCCAAGCAGCGGACGTCCGCCCGCTTGGGCGCCAATGGGCGGCCCTCGGGGCCGGCCGTCGATGCTGGGCATCGAGGGCCGGCCCCGAGGGCCGCCCATTGGCGCCCAAGCGGGCGGACGTCTGTTAAATTTTCAGAATTTACTTCAATTTGATCTAGGATCTTAACTGAGAGAACAACATGTACAGCATATCTACAGCATATCAATCATGGAGACAATAATGCAAGCACACAAGAGACACAAAGATTTACTTGGGGAAAACCATAAAGGTGAAAAACCCCAATAACTTCCTCAGAGATAGATAGAGCAATGATACAACCAACCAAGAGAGATAGCCATAACCTAGCAGCAGATCCTCCTCCTCCATAAGTGCACCACTCCTCCTTGAGTGCATGTGTGAGAAGTGAGTGAGTAAATAGAGTGCCTCCCGCACTCTATTTATACTTGACTTGACTTACCTTTTTACCTAACTCATGTAGGCTCGAACTTAACCACATAACATAATGCTGACTGGGTCGACCCCCAATAGGGTGGTCTAATAACCCTTAGACCCACATGGCCGACCCCCAATAGGGTGGTCTAATAACCCTTTGACCCACATGACTTATACAGGGCCGACCCCAACAAGGTGGTCTAATAACCCATCAAGTATAAGTTACGACACTTACAATATAAATGACGACACTTCCTTCTAGAGGAATAATACCATCTCTATAGGAATACAATATACATATATGTGAAATACATTCCAAAGTTACATATACATCAACACTCCCTCTTAACTAGGAAGGTATTTCTCAGCACAAGTCATCTTCTCTGGATCATCGTCACTGGATAATCGTCATCGAGTCATCATCATCATCACTGCTGCTGCTATCTCAATCAATCTCTAAATCTACTCGTCATAGGAAGTTCTACAGAGCCAGTCCTTTTTCATACTGGATGTAGGCCCACCACCTGCAGGTCTTCATCATCACTGGCCATACTATGGAATCCTCAGGACTTATTACGTGCGTCACAAAACCTCGAAAGAGCATCCCAGGCTATTACGAGCACACAGCTCTACCTATAGGATCTCCCAAGGCACCGAATTACATGTGACCTCACCACAAAACCTTGCAAGAGCATCCCAGGCTGTTACGAGCACACAACTCTACCTATAGGATCTCCCAGGGCAACGAATTACATGTGGTCATGGCAAAACCTCGCAAGAGCATCCCAGGACTGATTACGGGCACACAGCCCAACCTATCGGATCTTCCAGGGAAACGAATTACATGCCATAGGACAAAACCTCGAAAGAGCATCTGCCAGATATCCCAGGGAACCGAATTACATGCCATAGGCAAAACCTCGAAAGACTATCTGCAAATCTCCCAGGGCACCGAATTACATGTCCTCCCAGAGCAAAACCTTGAAAGAGCATTTGCCATATGTCCCAGGGCACCAAATTACATGCCATAGGAAAAACCTCGAAAGACCATCTGCAAATCTCCCAGGGCACCGAATTACATGCTCATCTGCACAACCTGATCCACGGCCACAGAGTATCAACCTGATACTCACCATACATCATCCTGATGTATCCATGATCATCCTGATCATCACTGCAACATCCTGCTGCATGTTATCTGGAGCAACATCCTGAAGCTCGTAATCTATGATCATCCTGATCATCACTGCAACATCCTGCTGCATGTCATCTGGAGCAACATCCTGAAGCTCGTCATCTATGATCATCCTGATCATCACTGCAACATCCTGCTGCATGTCATCTGGAGCAACATCCTGAAGCTCGTCATCTATGATCATCCTGATCATCAATGCATCTACCTGATGCATACCAAGTTTCTACCTGATACATATCATCATACATGATCCTCCTGATCATACAATGTATCCACCTGATACAAATACAAATACATGATACATATCACCATACATGATCCACCTGATCATACAATGCATCTACCTGATGCATACCAAGTATCTACCTGATACATATCATCATACATGATCCACCTGATCATACAGTGTATCCACCTGATACAAATACATGAAACATATCACCATACATGATCCACCTGATCATACAATGTATCCACCTGATACATATACAGATACATGGTCCAAGCATCCAACATGATGCATATACAAAATACATACACATGATCCAACTGATCATATCCAGCATCCAACATGATGCATACATACATAAATGATCCAACTGATCATATCCAAGCAGAAACCAGAACATCATCTTGATGCCCATTATCCAGCGCTTACATCCACAGCCATGTGAAGGATCCTCCTTCCAACATGCTTGGAATGGCTTCAGCAAATGTGTCCATCACTTCTTCCTCGAAGTGTCCTTGATCTGAAGAACGCCAAGCCTCTCTCTGAAGTACTCGAACTTCACTCTGGCTAGTGGCTTCATCAGCACATCTGCAATCTGCTCGTCCGTCGCAACACACAGAAGCTTCACAGCTCCTCTCTACACCATATCCCTGATATAGTGATATTTGATCTCTATGTGTTTCGACCTGTCATGAAACACTGGGTTCTCGGACAGCTTCACACAACTCTGGTTATCATAGAAGATACCAGTAGCCTTCAACGGGATATCAAATAACTCAGACAGTAGCTTTCGTAGCCATACTGTCTCACAACTAGCTGAACAGGCTGCAGCATACTCTGCCTTAGCTGTACTCAGTGCTACGCAGGACTGCTTCCTGTTGAACCAAGAGATCACACCTGATCCCATACTGAAGTAACACCCAGATGTGCTCTTCCTATCTGCAGCACTGCCAGCCCAATCTGAATCAACATAACCCTACAGGTTAAGCTTTTGATTCCCTCATACCTGAGCCCATAATCCACTGTACCCTTTAGGCACCTCAGAACATGCTTTACAGACCCCAGGTGAACACTCCTTGGATCCATCAGGAACTGGCTCAATGTGTTCACAACAAAGCAAATGTCTGGTCTCGTGTTCGTTAGGTACATCAAGGACCCAATCATCTGACGATACATAGTGATATCAATCGGCTCAGATGAAGCATCACATAGAAACTTCAGATTCGATGCCATAGGTGTGGCCATGGCCTTGCAATCCATCATCCTGAACCTCTTCAGGAACTCTACTACATACTTCCCTTGTCCAAGGAAGATTCCATCTGCACTCTGCCACACCTCCATGCCAAAAACAAATAGTGCATCATCCCCAAGTTCTTCATCTCGAACTCGGTGGTAAGCTTCCGCTACGTGTCGGAAATCAATCTATTTTCACCTGTAACAAACAGGTTATCCGCATACAAAAGTAGTATCACTGGATTGCCTTCCTCAACCTTGTAGTAAAGGTTGGAATCCGCTTTACTCTTGGTAAAGCCCAAAGTGGATAGAAAGTTGTCTATCCTATTATACCAAGTTCTGCACACATATATGACTACACCATGTTGTCTTGAAATCCATTTGGTGCATCTTCTATTTCATCACTTTTATATTTCTCAATGCTGCCATCTGCAACATGCTTGATCTGATAGTTCCATTTGGAAGTCATAACAAACTTCCCTTCACGTCTTGGGACTACATCCCAAACATCATTCTTCATGATCGATGGATCATGGCATTTCATTTCTTCATCCTAGATCCTGGGAACTTCAATATCTTCAATATCTTCAATAGATATCTTTGTTGCTGGAACAAATGTTGTAGTTCTTCTTTTGTAGGAGATGGCATACGATCTTTCGTACACAAGAAGTTAAATTGCATGATTAGAAACATCTCATAATTTTCAGAACAAATTCTTACACATAAAGAAATATGTCATACAATCATGCAATTATCTTAGCCAATGCTTCAATACAACATTTATCCATATTCCATAACTTTCTAGATGCCTTCCAATCTCTACCAGAACATTGTTCAGAGTGTGCACAACTCCCAACATGTCAGCAAAGAGGTTTCATTCTAGATAAGTAGCAATGGAATGTTGTACAGTGCCATAGGCCACTTACCCATGTATATTAGTAGTATACTGTTCATCAATGCAACTATTCTAATATGCATAATACACAACCTAATTCTAGGAACATCAGTATATACATTATTGAACAATATTATTTAAACAAACAAATATGCAAGAAATGATGATTAAAATACTTATCTTTCTTTGTTCGTTGGGTGGACTCCCTTTGAGTCTTTGCTTCCTTGCAGGAGCCGTTGGAGTCCTAATCTAAAGTAGCTTCTTCTACATCTTTCTGTTGTGGAATGTAGAGAGATCATCAACTCCCTCTGAATATCTGCATCCTTACAGAAACTACTGAAGTGTGCTCCTTTGCTTTCTTGCAGGAACAACTGGAGTGTGCTCCCTCTTGATCTTTGCTTCCTGGATTACCTGTCCTTGAACTTACATTCATCCTTGGTCCCTATGCATGTTTATTAGTATCATGATTGTGTTATCCTTGTGATCTCATATAAAATCATACATTCATTAGTATACTATTAAAACACAATAATCTCAAGCATGTATAGTCGTGATCATTTCAAACAGAAAATAACAAGCATTAGCATTCAAGGTTTATGTAGGATTCTTTAGTCAAATCATAAGAAACATAACATGCCTAAACCTGTAATTACTCAAACCTATGACTCTTCAGGTTAGTTGAATCATCAATCAAGATAAGAGATATAATATGCATAAGACTTGTGATTATTCAAACCTATACCTTCATGATTCTTCTGGTTAGTCATATCATCAATTATGGTACGAAACATAATATGCATACAACCATGATTATTCAAACCTATGACTTCATGAATAATCATTATCAACAACAGTATAAGATTCTAACACAAGGTAGGATTCTAGCTTGATATAGGAAAAACATACATGGATTAGCATGCTAGCTATTTATGTCTAACATACCTGTATAATGTCTTTTGTTTCTCTTCAGTGACTTGTGCTAGTAACCTGCATGTCTCATAAGTTAACCATTGTATAAACAAGTTATACATACCTCGTAAATGGATCTTGTATGAGATCCATGACAATGGATGAGTCTTTATCCTCATGTCATCATGATCATATGTTCTTGAACTGGAACATGATTTGTCTTTCTTGGTGTACCTTTCATGTTAGTAGACAACATAAACCTCATACAACACCATAATGCATTAGTACAATCATAAGTGTCAACACCCTAACCAATGAATATCTTCTATCATGCATTCATAATTTTGTTAAGGTGATACGACAAATCTAAAATCAAGATTGTACTAACCGTAATAACATGAAGACAAACATACCATAAACTTAATCATGAACAAATCTCAAAACATACCTCGATGAGTCATACCTGTTGAGATTGCTTGTAATCTCCTTATGTAAAGCCGTAGCCTCATCTCCCTCTGAAACAGGAACTCCTTCACTTATGCAGGTGACCAATCCATCTTCTTCTAGTATTAACCCTATCCACTTGATTTGCAAGAATTGGACCTCGAGCTGGATATGGGTTTGTCAGAGAAACCCCAAAAATTCAAACTTTGAATTTCAAACTTCCGAAAGGATAGAAATATGCGCCTTGATGAGCTGATCAAACTGGTATATTCAGAATTTGAAAACTGCAAAGTTTCACTTCTCAATTTTGCCTTTGAAACTTTTGGATTCACTGGACGTGACCCTAAACTGGGGTTTGATGAAGCCCACTCTTCTACCCAATCAAAAGGTTTGAACCAAAGCTCCAAGCTTCTATTTTTCTGAGGAGCTTCCAGCCATGGTCACAGATTTCAAAAATTCCCATTTTTACAGAAGCCCTAATTTTCCACTTTTCTGATCAAAGTCCCAAACTAGGGTTTGATCAAGCCCAACCTTCTTCCCAACCAAAAATTATGATCTTGGTCTCTAAATTTCTATTTTGATAAGTAGCATCCAGCCGTGGTCTCCGATTACAAAAATTCCAACTTTCTCCAAAGCCCTAAATTCCGGAAGCCATGAATGAAGGTACCAAAAAATAATTCTCTTTTGACAGAAATATGTACCTGATTGTTTCTAGTGTAACTCCGAAATTTTTGATCCACAGTGTCTGAAAACGTTTCTTGAGATATCCTGACCTGTTAGCTTTCCATCCCAATAGGTCTGACCTCAATTGGATTCTTTGAGAGAGAGTTATGCCAAGTGTCGCAACATGACCTGTTTTGGGATAAAACAGGAGAGCAAACTTGTACAACGTGCCACGTGTCACTGTTTGAACTTAGGCCTCTAAAAACGTTTCTTGAGATAGCTCGGCCTGTTACCTTTCTATCCTGACAGGTTTGACCTCAATTGGACTCTTTGAGAGAGCGTTATGACAAATGTCGCAACATGACCTGTTTATGGGATAATACAGGAGAGCGCACTTGTACGGAGTGCCACGTGTCACTGGTTTCACTTCGGCCTCTGAAAACGTTTTCTGAGATAGTACAGTCTGTGTACTACCTGTCACTTTTCACGAAATTTCATTTTGAGCTTTCTAGCCCACGTTATGACCTTTTTCCCAAGGTCACCTGATTTTAACTCAGATCTGGAAGAGGCAGAAACCCTATATTGCACAGATCATAAATCACAAAGTACAACGAATTAGAGGTTTTCCTTTGGATACAAGGTACCTGGAGATCTTAGCTTCGTCCTGTAACAATTTCAGATCCGAAAAATTCGCCAAAACGGATTTATAGTGAAAGTGCTACGATGACTGGTTTTTGCTATATCAAGCCCTAGCATCGTAAGTGCAACAAGTGTCATACATGCCATATCATGCCTTCTTTCAGGCTAGCTCTGATACCATGTTAAATTTTCAGAATTTACTTCAATTTGATCTAGGATCTTAACTGAGAGAACAACATGTACAGCATATCTACAGCATATCAATCATGGAGACAATAATGCAAGCACACAAGAGACACAAAGATTTACTTGGGGAAAACCATAAAGGTGAAAAACCCCAATAACTTCCTCAGAGATAGATAGAGCAATGATACAACCAACCAAGAGAGATAGCCATAACCTAGCAGCAGATCCTCCTCCTCCATAAGTGCACCACTCCTCCTTGAGTGCATGTGTGAGAAGTGAGTGAGTAAATAGAGTGCCTCCCGCACTCTATTTATACTTGACTTGACTTGCCTTTTTACCTAACTCATGTAGGCTCAAACTTAACCACATAACATAATGCTGACTGGGCCGACCCCCAATAGGGTGGTCTAATAACCCTTAAACCCACATGGCCGACCCCCAATAGGGTGGTCTAATAACCCTTTGACCCACATGACTTATACAGGGCCGACCCCAACAAGGTGGTCTAATAACCCATCAAGTATAAGTTACGACACTTACAATATAAATGACGACACTTCCTTCTAGAGGAATAATACCATCTCTATAGGAATACAATATACATATATGTGAAATACATTCCGAAGTTACATATACATCAACAACATCCGCCTGCTTGGGTGCCAAGGGGCGGCCCTCACGGTCGGCCCCCGTGAGGGCTTCCCCTTGGTGCCCAAGCGGGCGGACCTCCGCCTGCTTGGGCGCCAAAGGGTGGCCGTCACGGCCGCCCGGCATCGAGGGCAGCCCTTTGGTGCCCAAGCGGGGTGCCCGGGAGGAGGGAGGTGGGGTTTTTTTTAAAATAAATTTAATTAATTTTTAATATTCTTAAGGTGTGGGGGGGGCCGGGTTGATAATAAAAAAAAATTTAGAACATGGGTAGAGCCTAGATTAATAATACACGAATTTAAAAAAAAAAAACATTTAAAAAAAATATAAAACTAACTCGGAAAGTGGTAGAGCCTCCTCTGTTGAATGTGCTAGAAGTTCCTCTCTGCAATCTTCCCGTTCTTCCTGAAAATCTTCGTGAAATGCTCCAAAGACTAAACAATCCTGTATTAATAAGATAGATTAGGTTTAATTTTTCCATTCTTAAGAATGTTAAAAAAACAAAAATGTAAAAGAATAAAGCAATAAAACACATTACTAAATTAATAAAACCATAAAACAATCATTACTAAATTAATAAAAAAATAAAATAATTACTAACCTTGCAAGTGTTACTAAATTGCTCCCAAATAGATGATGAATAGTGGGAAATCTAAAATGTTTATTTAGCGTAGAGTTAGTTTAACATTATTTTTTTTACCAATGTGGGATAAATAGATGATGAATAGTAGGAAATTTAAAATGTTTATTTAGCGTAGAGTAAATTTAACATTACTTTTTTACCAATGTGGGATAAAAAAGGAAAGTAATTTCAGCATTATTATTAAATTTATATAAGATAGGTTAAAATTAAATAATTACTAATATTATGAATGTTGGGTAAAAAAAATGAAAATAATCATTGTTTTGTTAGAAATTGTGAATAAAAAATACTGTGAGAAATTTTATTAGTCTTAAATGTCTAGATAGAAATATGTAATTAGTTATTATATTATTTCAATTCTTTTAATATCATATGAATGTGCGCTTTAATTTTGCAGGGAAATTTTGGAGGGAAAATTTTGAACGAAAATTTTGGAGGGATATTTTCGTTCTCATAGCTATAAGATTGTCGGTTGACAGTTGCACCATTCTACTTTTTGGTGAGGACTGTGGTAAAATTTCTTTGCAGTTGTGCGATACAGAGTTTTCTATAATTTTATCTTTTAGTGAGAAGTCATGGACTCATCTGAAGAAAATTCCAATCTTAATGAAGAAATGTACAGTTCATCTAGCTAAGATACTGGCAGTGCAAGCAATTTAATCAAGCATGTTATTCGAGAACTTCCTAGTTATGAAGATTTTGAATACATTAGTAATGAAGAGAAAGAATGTGATGATGATGAAGAGTTTCCTCCAAGTGGGGATCTTAAAGACAACAAACAATATGATGACAATTTTTCTCCCAGCGAGGATTTTCAAGGCACCAATGATGATTTACCTGAAAGCGAGGATTTTCAAGGCACCAACGATGATTTTCCTTCAAGCAAAGATTTTCCTCCCAGCGAGGATTTTTGTGGGATTGATGATGATATTCGTCCCAGTGAGGATTTTAATGAGACGGATGATGATTCTGGTGAAGAAGAAGACATCAATACTAGTGAAAATGATTTTCCTCAAAGCGAGGATTTCAATGGAAGAAATGATGACTTTCCTCCAAGCGAGGATTTGAATGTCACAGATGACAAGTTTCCTCCAAGCGAGGATTTCAATGGAACGGATGACGAGTTTCCTCCAAGCGAGGATTTCAATGGAACGGATGACGAGTTTCCTCCAAGCGAGGATTTCAATGGAACAGATGACGAGTTTCCTCCAAGCGAGGATTTCAATGGAACGGATGATGAGTTTCCTCCAAGCGAGGATTTCAATGGCACCGATGATGAGTTACCTCCAAGCAAGGATTTCAATGGCACCGATGATGAGTTACCTCCAAGCGAGGATTTCAATGGAAACGATGGTGACTTACCTTTAAGCGAGGATTTCAATGGCAACGATGGTGACTATCATCCAAGTGAGGATTTTAATGGCACTGATGATGATTTTCCTTCGAGTGAAGATTTCAATGGAACCGATGATGATTTCTCTCTGAGCGAGGATTTCAATGGCACCGATGATCATTATGTTGATGATGAAGCCACCAATGATGAAGACAGTGATTCTCCTTTCAGTGAAGAATTTAGTGGCACAAATAATGTTGATGGTCACATTGATCTGGCAGCAAGTGATCATGACAATAATTTTCATAATGAATTTGGGGATGAAATTTTCAATGAGGGGGGTCATATGCATCACAATGAAAACAATCATCATGCTGAGGATGTTGTTGCAGACATAATGGTCCAGGAGATCCAGCGACAGAATCCAATGCAGAGCAGGATTAAGTGTAGGACTAGACCTTTTTATGTCAATCCAAAGCATTCCAGTTATACAAGGTCTAGGAAAGAATTGCTCACAAGTCCAAGTTCCATTACTCATTTGATTTCAAGTGAGTGTTGCCACAAAAGTTGTTTGAAAAGTTTAGGCTACAATTATGTCTTGGAGAGAAGGAAGATGTATCTTTCAATGAACAAAAGCATGCAAAATTCATATTTAGTGAGGTGCATGATTTCTACCAGGACAGGCTATGATTATCGCGTTGGAAGAATTATGCTTTGTAGAAAGGCATTCAAACGGATTCACTCAATTGGTAATCTTCGATTATCAAGAATCCAAACAAGACTAGAAAAGGATCCTACATTTTACACTGACGATTATCAAGGACGAATCACTGGGCCATCAACACACATTGCAATATCATGGATGCATGATTTCTTTTCCAAGCATGGAGAGAGTATGCCAAATAGAGAAACAATACACATTCCAGATAATTTCACAAGGCAGGAAATCTACAACTTATACAAGGACTATGTTCAAGGTGGTCAAGGAAATGACAACTTCATCAGATATGCATATTTCACAAGAGTATGGAAAAAGAAGTTCAACAATGTCTGCATTCCAAAGAGGTCAAGGATGGGGGTCTGCAGTACATGTGCTTCTCTTAAAGAAAGAAGGGATAGATCAGAGGGGATAGAAAGAGGTATGTTTACAAAACAAAAAAAACAAATAGATAAATGTCAATTATTGAATCTAGTTAACAATATTTTTTTGTTATGTTGTTTGTAGATTCCATAATCAATGCACTGCAAGAACATCGCAATCAACAATCAAATGAACGGAAAAAATTGTATAAACATTGCAAGAAGTGTTACGATGCTCCACATAAGTATATGGGTTTGATAATTGATGTCATGGATCAGAAAAAAACACTCTTGCCACATTTTGTCCGTGTGCCAAAGAATTTAAAGGAGGAGAATTTTATTCAGTTTCACTTGGTTGGGTGTATGGTTTTTAATGGTCAAATGATTCCAAGGGTTTACTTTACAGCTCCAAATATTCACAATGATGCAAATTTGACCATCAGCATAATTCACCATGTCATTACTCATTGGCCTGGTGATCTTCCAGAAGTTCTATATCTACAATTGGACAACACAAGCCAGGAAAACAAAAACCAGGTTGTGTTTGGTTTTCTAAGCATGCTTGTGGAATTGGGAATTTTTAAGAAGGTAAAAGTTGGGTTCCTTCTTGTTGGGCATACACATGATCATATTGATCAAATGTTCAGCCATTTTGCAAGGACATTGAGGAGGAAGAAAGTCAGGAGCCTGCCATCGTTGATTGAAATTATAGGGAAAGCATACCATCAAGAGCCTACTGTACATAAATTAGAAGAAACTGTTGACATGCGAAGATTTCTGTTTGGATCGCATGGTGAGGAAAGGTGCATTGAAAAACTTAATGACATTAGCTTTTAGCATCAATTTCGTATAAAAAAGATTGATGGAAAAACACTATTGTGGGGCAAGAAGTACTCAACTAGCACAGAATGGGGGCCTTCATCAGGTTTGACATTTTTGAAATTCATCCCAAGTCGTCAAATGTATGCTTCAAATTTATTGTTATTGCAATCATCTACAGAGATTCATAATGCAAGGCGACATAGTAGTGATGTTGATTCTTCTCAATGCTTGGAAGAAATCAAAAATTCTATTGAAGATACATATGAGTACTTTGATTTTGCTGATTCCGTTTGGTGGGAGTCTTTTTTCATGGAGCAGAGTGACATAATTTCAAACTCTACAAATGGAGATATATTTTTGAAGACTCCATTTGCTTGGCCACAAAGTTTATCAAATGAAAACGAGGTAACAAATGTTGAACCTCGAGCTATTGAGTTTTCTCAAGTAGAGGAAAGAGAAATGTATATTGGCTCTAGAAGATCATCCGCAAAGCATCGAGAGATGGAAGACCTTTACAGGGGCTCGGTACAAGATATCAAGGAGGGTTGCATGATTGCAGTTTTGGCTACAGATGATCCACGTCAATATCCATTCTAGATTGCAAAAGCTATGAAGGTCAATAAAGAAAATGAAGAAGTAGTATCAGTAGAAGTACATTGGTATGCAATAGATACACACCCATTTGATGGTGTGTACAAGGCAGAGATGGTGGTTGAGAAAAAGGTAAGCAGAAAGAGAAATAGAAAGGGTCAAAAAATAAATCGCCGCCGCATTGACATCTTGAAATTAGAGGAAGTTGATATACTTGTTTATGATTTCAAGTTGACAAAGAAAGACACTCTCCGCTCCAAGACTATAGAGATTATCAAGAGGTTGCTGCCACAGCCAGAAGTTGCAAGATGGGAGTCTGTTAAACCAAGCCGTATATCCCGAAGGAATATGACATCTGAAATGATGGGCATAGATGTAGACTCAGATGGTGCACCCATTGATAATTGAGAAGAGTATGGGTCATCTACATCTTCATCAAGTCCTTCATCTGCAGAAAATGTAGATTCTGATGGGGTGTCAGAATCCATGGATGAATTTGAAGAAGCAGTGTAGATGCTTTTTATTAGTATGATTTTTGTAATTGAAACTCTACAGGAGTTTTTGATGATGGGGTGTCATAATCCATTGATGAATTTGAAGAGGTAGTTAGATGCTTTTTACTAGTATGATTTTTGTAATTGAAACTCTAGAGGAGTTTTTGAATATTTATATGAACCATTTGTTCTTGTATGGTCTAATATATTATCTCATTATGAATCGCATCATAATTTCTTTGTTTCTATATGGTTATAATGGTGAAATTATTAGAGAAATTTGTTTTTTCTTCAATATGCAATTTTCTAGAAAGTTGTAATTTATCTCTTCAAGAATTTTTCTTTTTTTCCAATTTAAGGTTGATTTTAAAGTTTTGTTAAACAACAATATGGGATGTTTAGTCCATGGCTCTATTTTTTACCCTAAAAAAAAAAACGTGTATACTGGTATCAACACTTTTCTATTTGGGGGGTGTTTTTGGTGTTTTTTTTGCAAAAATCATCGTTTTTATGGCTAGAGTTCTCGTTCATAGTATATAGTTCTCGTTTCATAGTATAAGTGGTTATTTTGCCATTATCATTAAAATGGTAATTTTATATCGTAAAACAATCTGATATTGATGTAATTTGCATTGAACAATTATGGAGTAAGACTATGAGAAGTTGCTAATCGTGAATTATATTTGCAGACAAAGAACTATCAAGAAATTTGCATTATTCCTTTCAAAAGGCACTGAAGTTTTACTTTTTTTCCAGTGCATTATAATGAAATCTCCATCTAGCTTTCCTGTATCTGAATACAATTCTGACTAACAAATAGAAAATGACCTCTAAAATAGTTCAAACTCTTATTTTTAGAATATGTATTCTTTCAAACCAACTTTCTTTCACTATCTGAAGAATTAATAGGTAGATTGCCTGCAGTCAGAAATGATTCATATTACATTTTTTAGCTGAACCTAGGAGAAGACCAAAAATATGATAATGTTCACAACACTAAGGAAGGGTAGGATGTTTCTTCAGAGACATCTAATAAAAATGAAAGAATTCAAAGAATATAAACATGGCACTTGCTCAAGGATGGAATACACATTAAAAAATGGTTAAAAAAATGTCAGCACAATGTAAGAGATTTTGATAATTTGCAAAGAAAGAATGGGAAAAGTAACTAATAATGAAGTTGGATTCAGGCGCCTCTTTTGGGGATCCAAAGAGAACAAGTGAGAATGAATAAGAAAAACTCCTTTCTCAATGAGACTCCCAACCTGTTGTTGATACTTTAAAAGAGACAAGTTTTTTTAGTTGTGCAGTATTACTGCTAAGTAAAAAGAGGCAAAAGAACTATTGCCTAGGTTGAACACTCTTCATATATTGTATATTTTCATGGATAAAAACAAAGAAGTGGACATGAATTCCAAAGCAGCAATTTTTCTTCAAGCTACAGAGATAGTAATACTAATGACTAATAGATGACTGGGGTTCCAAATGTAACACTATAATTAAAGAGTGGCCAATTCATCATGACTTTATGTTTTGTACCCTTGACTGGTGTCACTAAAAGATCATTCTTGGATTTCTTATATAAATATGACTCCAGAAGATGTAAATCAAGCCAAGAGGTTATGCTGTTATATCAGGAGGTTATGAGGATGTTCAATTTCTACAAAGCCAAATTTTCACTTGTAAGATTGATAGTTTTTGAAACAAAAAAGTTGTTTGTGTGCCTTTAAAAAGAGAACAATGACCAGTGAGAAATTTAAGCCTTCTAGCTGCACTACAGTATAACCTAATTTAGTGACATGTTCAGCAAAATGGAGATACAAACAAAAATTCCAAGAAAATTAATAGCATACAAGCAAAGACCAATCTAAATCAATAGAGATAGACTAAGAATACCCAATATTGTCGTAAGAAAAACACACTTAATGAAAACTCTTCCAACATTAGAGCTACCCACAAAACTGCCATTTGTGAAGCATACATGTCAATATGTTTAATCTAGATTGAACCAATGCCCAGATGAACCACCGTATTGTATTATAATATGTTAATTTTTAGCATCACCCAAACATTTCTCGCTAGGAAAACCAGAATACTTTCTGTTAGATGTGTTCAAGCCAACCTTTCACTTCAATAAAGTAATCTTTGTTGCATTTTGTGAGTTCTCTTACCTCTTTGGCAAGCCATGCTTGCATTCCCTTAGTTTTGTTTTGCTGATCCTCAATCCCCTTCTGTCTTGTCTCTATTTGATGACGTAGCGCTTGCTTACGCATCTTGAAATTTTGCTCCTTCTCAGAAAGTGACACAACCTCCAACTCCATAGCTTTTAGTTTGGCTTGTTTATCTTCATTTTCCTGCAGGTTCACAATCACAATTAGAATCCCAGAGAAAATTCAGTTTGAGCAGCAACCCTCGAGAAAAACAACTTTCTTACCTCATTCCCACCTCTTTAACATTGATGATGAAAAAACACCTCTTTGTATCACACACTCTTGGACTGATATTCCAAGCACACAACTTTGTCATTTGCAATTTTGCATCATATTAACCCTCACTAAATTTGGTGTTTGAATCATACAATATTTGCATTTAAGTTGAAACATACATATAATTTTTAGAATTAATGCTCAACACAGGCCTGTGCTGCCCAGATCTGGAAAATGGATA
The DNA here is from genome assembly GCA_027924585.1 of Larix kaempferi. Classification (NCBI taxonomy): domain Eukaryota; kingdom Viridiplantae; phylum Streptophyta; class Pinopsida; order Pinales; family Pinaceae; genus Larix; species Larix kaempferi. The sequence goes on from BSBM01000456.1 coordinate 15,623,067, forward strand.
GGATTTTCAAAACAATGCAAGTTGGGAAACTAGCAGTTTCAAAATTTTAGGAAATGGTGAAGTGGCACATATACAAAAAGTTAGTAGTGTAACCATCTGTTAGTGCTAAAAGATGCACTCCGATTGTGGAGAGAGCATGGCTAGCACATATTAATGCTCAAAGGAAAATACTGATTGATTGATTGAATTAGTTGTGTAGAGGGGTCAAGAAAATATGTAGACAAAGAAAGTATAAGATAACTAAAAACATCAAGCTCTGTGATAAGCAAGGATAATCAGACTAAAAGGAAGAATCATATCAGGATAACCAAGGTTCAAAGAAGATTGGTAATGTGTGGAGCAAACAGCTCATTGACACATTATCATAAATAAACATGTTCAGAAAAACATTCCAAAAATGGAATCTGAAATACTAAATCTCAGCATGGGAAATCACAATAAAAACATTATCAATCAGGAATCCATAACTAAGACCAGTTAAAACATAACTGCATAGTATATTCAGATTGAAAAATAACTAGAACTTGGCTCAAAACTTATACAATCACCTTTAGATAATAATCTCCAAGATTAAAATACAAAACACATCTTTAGACTCTCAGTACATGGTTCTTGACTACATACAACTCTCAGCCTCACGGGATGGAACCTATCTTCTCTTCGACATTACAGAATATCAAATTTATAGAGAAAGAAAAATAAAAACAGTTGCTAATAATTAACAATTTGCAATAAATTTGGAACAGCCTGTATTGGCTCCTTTTGGATGTGGAAATTGTGTTGCCATCTATTTGCCAAATGTTGCCTTGATAATCATTACTTGCCACCTGTATCCTTAAAGGATCGAATGATGCCTAAAAATATGGGGTTGTTCCTATGACTACTACTTTCTCTCCCTGAAGATGTCGATCTGCTTAAAGTTGTTGGCTTAAACTCTGGAACCAATATTTGCTAGTTGTCCCAATGTTTCCTGAATCAATAATGTTACTCTGCCACCAATACATTTTTGCTTTTATACATTCGAACTGGAAGCAAATTCGGTTGTTGATATTCTGCTTAAAATTTTGAAGATGGTTATTTGACTGCCAATTGTTCATTTTCTTCAATATTTGGATGTATGTTGCTAGATGCTATGCCAAGTGCTCTGCCACCTCATGTGCTACCCTGCTGCCTAAAAATATTGAGCTTGATCAATACTTTATTTTTAATACAATGTGCTTCCTTTTCTGGCATTCTTGCGTGGCAATAATCCTCTCATCCAAGTGTTTTGCTGGAACATTCATGTTTTCGGCTTTAAGACTTCAATTGGTATTCAGTCTCTAGCTATCAAGCACATGACTGGCCATGAAATTTTGGACGGGAGCTTCTCTTTTAGTACCTATGCAAGCGTTCACATTGAAACCCTTGACCTGAACTTTGCACATGAGACACTCAATGCCAGAAATGAAAATGGAATAAAATCACTTGCTCATAAATGCTGAAACTGCTTTCTCCTTGCCGAGCTTTTGCTTGACATTTGGTTCATGACATTGGGCAACTGCAACTGCTTAACATTTGGTTCTTCTTGATGTAAAACTGCCAATTTCATGGTGAAACCCTTTCCTCATGTTGAATGAGATGACTATCAGTGTTTGGCATTGGCGTTTTGTTGTATTATGATATTATCCTACCATCTGAGCCCATTTGGCACTCTGTAGATGTTTGCATTAACACGAAGATGCAGTTGACATTCGAATTTTTGCATATTCAAAACGTATGCCACATGGAAAGAATACAGATATCTTCTTTGTTTTTAAGGACAACTATTTCTACCTCATGTTGATGCGGTATACATAGTGCTAGACCCGTGGGCTTACATCTGGGTGCTTGCATTGTTGACTTGTATGATTTCGGTAGCACATTGGTATTGAAGTTGGATGGTAAGACTCTGAGGTTTAGGCTTGATCATCATCGCTCAAATGTTCTTTTGCTCAAAATGACAATGACAAGCTCATGTACTTAACTTGTAGTGTTTGGTCGAATGGATACCTTTGGAGACTGGGCTTGATTTGCACTGTAAGCATGTGAGATGGACATTTGAACTATGGCTTGATGTGGCTTGGGAAAACAAAAATGACACAACGAGTTATCAAACTTTATTCCCATTCAAGTAGTTTGCATAACAAAGAAATTGAATGGGTTAAAAAGCAAAGGTTTTATTTTTATGATAATACTTTTGGGTTTTTAGTTTTCTGGTACCAACACCATCAATTGGAATTTTGGCTAATCTTGAGGCATATCTAATCATTCCTGTGTTACTAGATCTGCCACCCCAATGTATAGGATCTGCGGATCTAGATCCAGATTTGCCTAGGATCTGACATGGAGACGGATCCCTTGGAGAAGGAAATGGATCCTGAGCCCATGAAACAGATCCTGTGGAAAATCAAATGTATCTTAAAATTTTGAAATGGATCCTGAAACTTCCAGTGCTTTTGTGACAGACATGCCAATTCCCAAAATAAATCAATTTTTTAATGTAAAAACTTCCAAACCCTAAATACCTAAAGGCTAAAACCTTAAATTCTTGGTCAAGGTCTGATCTATCCTTATGTCAAGATCTGATCTCGACCTCTGATCTATCATGCTCTGCTCTCAAGGTTTCTGTTTGATCTATCTTTATGGTCGAGGTTTGCTGTTAAGGTCTGATCCACCCTTATGAGTTACATTGTTGCCCACTTCACCCACACAACTATTTAGTCTTGCCACAGCCTTCCAGAAAACCACTTTATTCACTGCTGATATAGGCATGTGGATGTGGCTCACAAACTTTGTTATGACTTGATTATGTTCATATTGAAATGTTCTTAAACATTATCAATTATCAATCATGGTTATAACTAATCAAACTATCAATTATGGTATATTAATGGGTAATAGTAATATGCATTAAGACTATCCATTTTTTGCTATAACTTATAGTTCTACTCTTGTATTTCCTAAATAGCTTTGATTCTTCACTCTAATTTTTTATTTATTATAAAAATATTTTTAAATTTTTTGGTGTTTGTTGTTTCCCTGTTGTATCTGGATCCTAGCTTTTCAAAAATATGGCAAATCTAGATCTGTATCCATATCCTTATCCTGGTAACTTAGAATAATTCACTCTCATCTTCCTCTGTCTAACAATTAACTCTTGTTCAAACTTCACCTCTAACTAAATGCAATTGAATACAGTAAGCACTTGGGTAAAAGGCAACATAAGGGATTTTAGGAATGCTTCCTTTGGTGCATGCATTTCTAGGCATCTGTTCCCATTCCATTTAGGAACAGGGAAAGAAGTCCTAACTCAACCAAGATGGACAGCAACAGCTTTATGCATACAGAAAATCCTAATTCCAAACAGGTAGACAATATGAAAAAGCATGAGATCAGGAAAACATGGTTTTGAAAACCCTCTTGGTGACAAAGGTAACTTTCAATAGTTCATTGGGATAAATCCAATTAACACATTTTAATGGCAGATCACTAGGATTTAGCCTAACACATTAGCCTAGTATTGGTTATTTACGCTACTGAAAACTGCCAAATAGCAGGGACTGTATGAGGAAAACAAGTTATTTATCAATAGATGGTTATTTCTTAGCCAGTTTCCTAATAAGAAAATTGGCCAATTGGCCAATTGGACAAACCTAATCCATTGAGAGCTGGAATCGGGAGCAGGGAGGAGGAGCGAAGTGAAAAGTGAAATTTTCAAAAGCTCCCATTTTGGGAGCGTTTCAGGAGTGTTTTTTATATAGTATATATTTTAATATATTTTGATGGATTTATATCTATAAAACATGTAGGATGTTATATTCGTTATAGAAAACATGGATTAAACCATATAACATCAATCATCTAGTAGTTATAACTTATAACGTTGTCATCAAATGATCAACCATAACAACTTTTATTGGGTTTGAAAGGTGTGAAGCTTGGTGCAAGACCATGCAATTTTGGCAGAATAGTACCTACTCATACCTCGCACTGGGCTGAAAGAAATCCTCTATTTGTTGTGCAACCCTTTTTTGAGCCGTAACCTTATGCTTGTAAGGGAAAAGCCTGCTTTTCTTTTTCTTCAAGTGAGTCAGAGACAAGCTACTAGGAATTTGGCAAGCACCCAGAGTGACTGAGACCTAGGAAAAAGGTGACAAGCACCCAGGGTGACTGAGACCTCCTGAAATCGTGGGCAGAAATAACTAAAATTCATGAGGATCCAATTCAAATCTTCCAAGCCATAGTGAGATCATGAATTCCTAATAAGCACAAACCTCAGACCTCGCAAGCCATACTGAGGATGTGGGTGTATCGTAAGCATAGAGTTCCATTACAGCATTGAGATTCGCCGACTTAAAATTGGCTTAAAACTGGGGATTTTATTGTTAATCTAAGGGATAGGTGATTTGAAGTGCCAAGGGTGGCTCACACCTCTATGAGTGAAATCATAGACAGGGATAACTAAAATTCGAGAGCAGCCAATGGAGATCTAAGCACACGGCTCAAAATCGGAAGCCATATTTAGGATGTGGGTCTTTAGTAAGCACAAAGTTCCATTGGACCACTTAGCTTTCTCGACTTCAAGTCAACTTAAAACTGGGGATTTTGCTGTTAATCTAAAAGAAAGGTGATTTGGAGAGTGCCTAGAGTGATCATGGATCTCTACAAGTGAAAACGTGTATAGGGATAACTAAAAATTCGTGAGAAGCTAGTGGAGATTTGCCCAGCTATAGCGAGAAAGTGGGTGCCTAATAAGCACAGCCCTTGAACCTCGCAAGCCATATGGAATATTTGGGAATTTCGTAAGAACAAAGTTCGATTGGAGCGTTGAGCTTCGCCCATGTAAAATCAACTTAAAACAAAACAAAAAAAACTCTACCCAATGATTGGGCAAAGGAATTATGCTGCGTTAAAACAAAAAACACTGCACCCAATGAGTGGGAATAGGAATTATCCTGCATTAAAATAGTAAGCCACCCTAACCCATGCAAAATAAAACAAACAGACCCAAATTTTACACATAGCATCCAGCAAGATGGAACCCGTAGCTCAGAAAATAAAAATTATCAAGAACCCCTTACCTTTCCCGATTGAGAAGACTCTCCAACCTCATCGTTGACAAGCGTGTACTCGTGCATGACCCAGTTCGTGCACACCGCGCCAGGAGACTGCCCAGTTAATATGCAGGATTTCAAGGTTTTTACCCTCCCTCCCTTTCACTGCATTGCACTGACAGACTCACAAGTTTATCCCACCATGAAGGCAGAGAACAGAGCCGATAATCCATGGGCTACACAACAGCCTGATACTGACATCGGATAAGCATTAACCAAAATCAAAATAGTAAAATAATTATAAATAAAAGATTTGGCGGCCAAGTTAAAGACAATATAAGCATTTGTCTTAAATAATTGTCTTAAAATGCCCCTCCTTGTACTAATGTTAGGATCTGATCATTTGTCCCTCGAATAACGATGTCCTACATTTCTTGTTGTCACGGTATTGGAAATTGTGCTTTAACTTGTTGGAAGGGAACCACCTTGTCTAGTGCAGATATTGTCAAACTTTGACCATCCAGAATAAAGGGAAATGGGACTCTTGAGTTTGTCTAACCTGCATGCCAAGTATGGAGTCAATCTGTGATTGTGCCAAATGCTTAGCATCCAATTCAAAAGGCTAAGAGACACAAGGAGATTTGAGCAAAATTGGCAAATAAACCTTAAGAACTTTAACATTAATAACTAGATCCATTCCAAGAAATGGTGGAATGTCAAGAACAAAGGCATTGTCACGTGCTGCTTTGATAATGGTACACAGGCCATACTGGAAAGGTTTGAGCTTTTAATGAGGACCTTTCAAATGTTCTTTACGTAAATGAATGGGAATCATATGGATCTGCTCAACAAACTATTCAACATTGTCATGTTTGCATACTTTTCTTGGGAGTTGTTGAAGTAGATGGCCCCTGGAAGGAAATCTCAAGAGTAATGAGCCAAAAACCAAGACAAGTATAAAATGGGTTGTGGTCTGTGAAGCTATGATTAGTTCTATTGTGCTCATGTTGGATGGAAAGTAAGTTATCATCCCAAGTATGCATATGTGCATGGTTGTACATGCGAAGGTGATGGACAAGAGTGTAGTTGATAACTTCAATCCATCCGTCAGATTAGTGGGAAAAGGTTGTGGACCTATCAAGTTGTGTCCAACATATACTAGGGAGCTTTCTAGAAATGATTAATAAAGACGAAGTGATGAAATGGATATTGGGAGGCCAAAATGTGACAAAAACAGTAGGTAGTGGAGGCAAGCTTCTTCGGGAGCAGTGATTGATGTTTTACAAGGAATCAAAAGAACCATCTTGAAAAATTAATCACTGGAAAAATGTGAACTATTTTAATGTCTAATGAGAGGTAGACATGAAAGTGAGCTAAATCACTTAAAGCCCAATATCAATCACAATTTTTGAGTGTAGTGTCCTTGTTTTGAGTATGCTTTGTCGTTCTAGTTGCAGGGGAACTGTGCTCGGGAATTGAGGAACTTGTGTAGTCACATCCCTTCAATGAATTACCCAACCATAAAGTGTGAACATAAACCCTTAGCAATTTCGGGCCATGAAAAGACTAACAGCATTCGAGCGCATGCATGTATTCAATTAAATGCAATGAAATAATTTAGTATAAAATCATGGAAAGAATGTCCAATGCCCCAAGTCCCAATAACTTGGGTGCATAGCACCATGGATACACTATGAAGCCATGTGTGGTGCTTTCTAGCATTATTAATGGATTTGGATGCATAAATGGTTTCTTTAGGGTCAAAGGCATTGTTGTCTTCTATAGAGTGTTGTCCCAAGGCCCCAAGACACATGTTTATTGCTCAAAACCACATATTGGCATCAACATCTTCAATCAAAGACCAATGATACCCTTAGAGTCCATGTGTGGTTGGTAGAGGCATCCTTCTTAGACATGGATGGCTAGAAGCTTCCTTTAGGGGCACCCTATCTTTAGGTCTCTTTCATTGACCATGTTGAAGGCCCTATGGCCACAAGACCTAGATACATAGTATCATGTATACCCTTGCAAATTCATTTATGGTTCTTCGAGGCATTCTTCGTGGTCCAGATTTTCCCTGTGAAAATAGGTGTCAAAAATAGGGGTGAAGAATTGGTCAAAAATAGGGGCGAAGCATTGGATAGATCCTCCTCGATCCGTCGATCCCTCAACGCATCCAAATTCAACCCTAAAACACTAATTGATGGAGAATCACTGCAACATTTAATGTGGAATACACCAAATCTACAACAAAGTTTCCAGATTTGAATCAATTCAATGAATGGGAATCGATCTAGATCTCCTATAGATTGATTTGAAGGCGTATACGGGTTTCCATAAATTCGCGAGGTAGATTGAAGGTCGATATTGGTGCAGTCCCAAGCCCAACTTTTTTTTGGCCTTTCCCCTGGTCATTCAACATTTGTTCATACCTGATCACTTAAGTAACAAGGCTCCTTCAAATTTTCTTGGATCACCCAATGAATTATTGCATGACATTGCTCTGTAGTCCTAGTCGAAACCATGATCGAATGACTGAAGTCGATGTGCCGCAGGGAGGCAATTTTGACAAAATTTGGTGCCCTCCTCTTTGAAAATGATGAAGGGGAAATTTTAATGAAATTTAACTTCTATCACTACCCTTTCATATGTATGAGATCCTAAAGTTTGGTTTTTAAGAGGTCAAATATTGCATGGAAGTAAAGTGGATTGATGTGTGTACATATTTAAGTTCAAAGTTGATGACATATGAAGGACGATGATGATCACAAGGATGAGTATGATGACAATGGAGATCATCATGAGATCAATGGTGATGATTATGATGATGAAGATAATGACAATGAACAATGAAATAGAGAAGATAGAAGAGGCCATGAATCCTAAGAAGAGGAGAATATAGAGATGAAATAAAATGAGTAGAGGCCAAGCACTTGAGAAGAAAAATAAGTCCCAGGAGTAAAACATGTAGGCAATTGTAAATTTAGGTATCAATGTAAATTTTGTAGTTTGTAAAAGCCTAACTAAGACTAACACTCGTAGGTATTAGGAGTTTAAATTTTGATTTTGGTAGCCCATAGAGGCTATTCTAAATTATTTATTTTTATATTAACGAAGAATATTAATGAATAACCTATTATATGAAAACGTGTGAATGAATGAGTGTGTGTTTGATTTTATTTGTTACTGATTACTTGTGCACTTTGAGCAGTCAAATGCCTATTGAGCCTTGTGAGTTGGAGAAGGGGTTAATATAGTAGCTCTATTGAGTAGAGAAACTAAGTTGTCTTCCTATGTGTGTGTTAAATTAACATGTAGTGGGACCATCCCCAACCCTCCCTTTATTAGGTGGTGTCAAATAAAAAAAAATTCTATATAGAAGAACAACTCCAACAATGGCTGGGTAGATTTGTTGGAGAGGTTGAAGCATGCCCGCATAGAGGTTTAGTGGGTGAAATGATGTAAGGATTAGAAGAGGGCGAGAATATTGCAAGTTAAGATAAGAAACGTCCAAGGAGAGTATGAAAGAGATGAATCCTATAGGAGGATTCAGAAGAATCCTAGAGGAGGCTTAGTTGAGAAAATTCAACTTATTATATTTCTAGAGTAAAGGAGCTACAGATGAAGGTCGCTAGATATCGAGAGAGCTATATATGAAGGAAGCTAGAAAGATTCGTAACTTATCTGTAGAAGTTGGTTTTCCAATAACCTTGGACCGGAAATACAGTATATCTAGAGAGCAATGAAGGATAAGAAGTGCATATAGATGGGATTGATCCAATTTGTCCAAATTGCGCGAAATTGAACCAATTTGCCCAAAAATTTGCGGGATTGAACCAATTTGTCCAAAATTTCACACTAAAACGAGTGGCAGGAAAAAGGAAAGGTACGCAAAAAAGTATCTTTATGATATGATATGCCAAACCATGACATAGTCCCCTACTTGAACAAAAAGTGTGGGGTGAAGGATCTTATGGCACATTAGCTGAGGTGTTACTACATATGTAAATCACATTTTCCTTGTAAACGCAAAGCTAGGGGTCCGATGTGCACTGATAAGGGTGCATTGTCAAGAATAGTTTCCATAACACAAGGGTGACATATGTTGCTTGTCTTTTTTTTCTAGTGAGAGGTTTGACCTATACAATTGCTTTGGTCTAAGTCCTCCGGGAAGTGATAAATTATCGACCGGTTTCCACTTGGGGGATCATATCTTTTAGCGGATTGAAGATCCTCCTACTACATTAGAAACATGCCAACTTGTCGAAAAAACCCAGCGAGCATCATCAAATCATTTGCCAACAATTGGACTTTAACTTGAGATCTGTTAGAGCCCCAACATACTGTATAAGGGTGGCTATTCCAATCCACCTACAAGCCTGATCCCAATATTTTTTTGTGCTCTATGTGGCAACAAAAGAAACAACTATGCATTGTTTTTGGAGATGTCACACTGCAAAAGTGTTCTAGACATGGTTTCACAATGAATTGTGAGAGGAGGAACACTAATGAGACCCATGCGATGGCATGAGGCCCTACCCATGTTCGGTGAACCTACATAAAGGAAAATGTTATTGCCTAATACTATGTCTTTGGACTTGGTAAATATTATAACATAAGCATTAAAAAGACAACCATACCCCACTCAAAGCTATCCAAATATTCACTATGGAGGGTTTAAGTGGTGGTGTGGGCTCTACTTCCATGAGTAATAAAATAAAATGTGTTATTGCTTAATATGCAATATTTCATGCATAAAACATGAAATGGACCTAGAGAACCATATTTTCATGCACCGATGAATATTGAAATGGTGACCATCTATCACTTGTAGGCTTAAGATTCTCTATTTTGGGCATGTGTGGTGGTTTAATACATCACACATGGCACATGAGTCCCTAAGGCAATTTTTATGGCCTTAGACTATGATGTTTGACCCTAGACCATGAGAACATTCATTGGCATAGTTATTATTGAAATGGCCATTGTATCATATAGGGCATGTGTGATGTCCTAGGGCTTCAAGTGTTGACCATGAACCTTAGAGGATAATTTTATGTCTTAAGGAATGTTATGTATGCTTAGGGAATTCAATTTTCTAGTTGGGTGTTGATGGCCTATTTTTATCTAATAGAATTCAAGGTACATGGACACATGACCTCTGGTATATGATTTTAATCTTGGATAGTATTACATTTGCTTCATAGTTAGGATCCCCTGGTTTGACAGCCGACCCCCATGGGATTCTTCGATGGCACAACAAATAAGGATCAAAGTGGAATCAGGATTTTGGTGAAAGACTCCTCTACTCACTATTTTAAGGCACACATGGCAACTGATGAAATGGAATTGATGAAGTTGAATATAGAAACCCTGACCAGTGTATTTAAATTTTGGTTAACTTTAAAATTTTTCCCCCTCGTATTTTATTAGACTGGGTCCAAAGCTTCGTGTTAACAACAACTCCTCAGGAACAATACGTGTAAAGTTCGGAACCATGCCATTATCGAGCATGTTTAACCTAAAGTTCTTCCTTGACCGTCTCCGATCATAGGCACTAATGACGGTGGTGGAGAGCTCATTCTTCACACAGTTTGAGTCGATGGTATGCACTAACATGTGTCTATATCAAGGAGGCGTGTGTCTACAGTAAGGCAATAGGTGGTGGCACATCTTAAATAATGCAGATGAGTCTTTGCTCTCATATATTGATGAGACCCAAAACTTGAGTCCAACTTTGAAAAAACCTTTTCCCATCTAAGTTAATAAAGAGGATAATCAATTTGGGTAGGAGGTACTTGTTCTTAATTGTCACCTTATTTAACATTGAATAACCAATGCACATCCAAAAGGTTCCATCCTTCTTATTGACTACCAATATGTGTTCTATCCAAGGTGATGCACTTGGTCATATGAACACTTTGTCTAATAATTATTGTAATTGCATCTTGAATTCACTCAACTCATTAGTTTGCAATATATTCTAGGCCTTGGATATGGGCATGTGTGTGTTATGTTATGCTCTCTTATTTCCATTGTTGTCCATTGGAATCCACTTAAGTCACCCTTCACAAAAAGGGGAAAACAATGAGAAGAAAGGGTGATGGAATGAAAATTACTAACATGTTGAAATTGGCAGGAAAATTTTCATTTTTGGTGTTACAGATCTAAAAATTACCAACATATCACACTTGTAGTTGAAATTAGATTCACTCTTGAGAGATTATGTGATGTCGCAAGGCCTTAATCATCACTCAAGAGCAACAGAGAGAATTGTTACATATAGGCTAGATATTCCATATGTAGGTCATATGTAGTAGTCTAGGTTAACATGCATTGTTGGCTACTTTCTTGGACAAACCCGGGTTTTCAGGATACGCAGCAACAAACACCCCTTGGCACACTGGCCCTCTCAGCAACGAGCTGCGCAGCAGCCTGAAGTCTCACCCGAAGTGGCTATGGGGGGCTAAGGAATTAGGCTTCCTTAACCTAGGCGACGCGGAGACTAATCTTCTCCCCTCTTCTGGGAGGATTCCTCAAAACGGAACGTCTTACTCTTCCGCATACCTCTCAGCACGACAGCGCTGAAACTCACGCTTACCAGCCTAGCTGCGCGGTATCGCCGCTCCTGCGCACGAGGTGATTACCCACGGCGTCTGATACTGTATCGTTTCTATTCTTGCTCCACAGCGCAGTAACGCATTCCCCAAGCGCTGCGGTGATAGCGTTCTTGCAGGCCCCTTCAATAATGGATAATTCTAACTTCTAAGGAAGCTAGAGAATTTACTCTACAGGTTCATTCATAAAGATAATGAAACATTCATGTAAACATAGATAGTAAAACATAGACATGCATTCACACAACACATTATCATAACAACTGGAATTATGTGGTTCGCCTCCACGAGGAAATCACACTGGCGGGAACTGTATTCTGTATTAACTCAAACTGGGAATTACACAATACGCTGCGCACACAGCTGCAGCCTTAGATCTTTCTGGGAAACTCCACACACAAAGCTGGGAGCCCTCTCTTAGATCTATTCTCTTCTTCTCCAGATATTACAATGACTCAGGTGTCGACTCAGACTGCCTGTAAACTCAACAACATCTTACAATGAGATTCTAACCGGTCTATCTCTCTAACAATCTAACTTATCTCTAACTTATCCAACCTTCTTCCTTTTACAATTACACATATATATAGGTGGCCCTGAGGGTCGCACCTTTACAAAACTGTGGGCCTTTCCTAGCAGTAATCCCCAAAAACCCTAACCGTGGACATGGCTAGGTGTACTGTAGGCACCGCTTGCAGTCACATCGTCGCTTCCTGCAGACTCCGTGATTTCTGGCGCAAATTGTGGGTATGGGTGCTGCTTCATCGTTCACTAATCCTTGTCCTTCGCCTTCAATGCTTTGGTTCGTTGCTCTTCCTTGGTTAGAGCAACCATAACTTCTATACTTAGCCTTAATGAGGGTAGCTGAGCCCTCTATTCCATCGCTTCATTTATTGTGGTAGCTGAGCTTTCTACTCGGCCACATTCACTCTCCTTTAACGTGTGCGCACGAGCTCCACGATTTCCGGCCCGTAATCTGCGCTGAGCTCATCCATCTGGCACCATACTGCGCACTGTTCGCTTCTGCCCAAAATTGGTGCTTTTACTCAAAATTAGCACTTTCCCTTCAACACTTGTGCTTTTTCCTCAAAATTTGCAGCTTTACTATAGCTGCAGCCTATGCTCCAATAGGCCCCTAACACTTACTTGTGGCTCGTCCCCGAGCCACTCACACTAGCGTGTGGTTGCTTTACTTACGCATCTACCTTTGCTTGGGTCGCAGCAAATGCTTTCTTCCACTGCGCAATAGCGGAGTCCATTTCATCGACGCATTCCGCAGCTGTCTGCACCATTTCTGTAGTGTCTTCTTCTTCAGTTATGCCATCAACCAACTATTGAGATTCAGCAAATTCTTTGATCTTTTCCTCGGCTTGGGCAGCAAGTTCAGCATACTCATCCATAAATGGCTGAATGCTGTTGGTGAGATTAGCATCTTCATTTCTGAGCTTGTGCAGTTGTTGTTGTACTCTGCATACTTCGCTCATTTTCCTCATTTTTTCTAAGCCTTCTAAGGCCTTAGCTTCTTCACTCAGAACAGTTAGGGATTGTTCTGCTGCTTGTACTTGTTCCAAAAGGTCAACTTTGAAAGGGAGCTTCTCAAGCTCAGCCCAAGCCTCCATAGCTTGTGTCATCAAGTTCTCGGCTTCATCTGCTCTGCACTTCATTTGTGTGGAAGCTCTGCGCAGTTCTTGAAATTGTTCCTGCCTATCATCTGTAGGATGCGCTGCAACACGAGATTCCAACTCGACGATCTGCACTCTATGGTCCTCAGCCATAGCAACTATTTCCTGCTCTAGGGCTTTCACCCTTCCGCCAATAATTTGCACTTTCTCAACCAGAGGAAGGTCTGGTTGAATCTGGCAGGCCGGCAACTCCTGGGCGATTTCATCAACTACGTTTCTTATCCCAGTGTCTTGTGCCTCGTAAAGTGCAAGTTGCTCAGAGATGTTCTTATAGCCTGCCCTCAGCTCTATTTCCTGCGATTGCAGTCTTTGGTTTGCATGGAATGTGGAGAGCTCTCTAGCTCTCAGCTCAATAGAGACCTTCTCTTGCACTAACTGCAAAGTTTCTATCAGAATCAAAGACAAATTTATTTTAACGGGGCCAACTGCGCTTACCTGCAGTGCAGCCAAAGGATCCAGAAGTGTCATGCTTGTAGGTGGGATGTGAATGATAGTATGCCTCTCTGCAAGTACTTCAACTCGCTCAGTGCTTGTAGATGCCTGCGGCGCCTACAAACTGGATGCTGGCGCATGGGTCTGCGCAACTCTTCCTGTGAGACCTTTCAACTCCACGAACTGCAGGTCCAGAGCACTTCTGATGTGAGCATGCGAGGTCCGCAGCTCGCGAAATTGCTCCTTCAAGTACTGGTCGATCCCCGAGGCAATGGTCTCAGAGGGGTGCGACACCTTCTGCTTCTTGGCCACTGGTTCTGGCGAACTTTCATCATCCCTCTGCTCAATCGCTTCCTTACCCTTATCCTTCTCTTGCACAACAGGGAGTGGCATCGCGGCAGCGATTTCAGCGGCCTTCCTCCATTCATCTGGCCAAGATTTCACAGTTTCTTCGACATCCTGAGTAGTCATACGGTAGAGGCCTACGGCCCATTCTTCCTGAATTCCGCAAGGGCGAAAGTAAATTTCATGTAAGTTGGCAGAAAAGACCAACTTCATTCCATATATTTGTGATGTCTCCTCACTCAGCCTCGGCATTTCCTGGATGGTATCTTTGAGGAGATGGTAATATTCACAGAACACGGCGCCGTTCATCTTGCGCTTCGCGGGATTACTAGAATCCCAGAGGTTGACATAGCGCATCCCTGCAACCTCTCCTACGCGGCGTGGAAGGAACTGAGTGTTGGGGGGATCCTTCCACCCGACAAAGGCGCATAAAATCAAAAGCCAAGAAAAATGGAACAACTGACCGGCGGTGTCCTGAACGTTCCGGTAGTCATCCAAGAAAGAATTGAGGAGGAAGAGAGACCAGTTGTACTGCTCTCCCTCCGCAGCTGCGATTGCGAGCTCTACGATAGCTCCAATGACTTCTTTAGGTCTGTACTTCATTAGAAGTCTGCCTGCAAGCAGACTGCCTGTGAATCTAAGTGCTTCATCTTCAACTATAGTGAGGTCATAAGCCCGACCTCCTCTTGTTAATTTGTATTTCTGCACCAGCTGTGCAGCCAACTTTCTGTCCTTATCTTTACCAACAAAATGAACATTGGGATCCTTACCAACCTTAGATAGGTCGGTAATACGATGAATCAAGTCCAAATTCAAATCGATTGGCCTCCCCAGCAAAAGTGTTCAAATACCTTCTTTTTAATACACTTTAAAGTGTGGTCGATGCTTGGATGTTCTGACTCAAAGCTGAAAGTAAGCTGAAAAATTTCTATCATAAGAGGCCAAGTGATAGTGCCTCTGCGCAATTCTGTTTCAGTGTACCAGTTCCTTGGAACTGTATCCAACGTGTGGATGAATAGGTGAACCCACTCATCCTCTGGAATATCTGACCATTGCTGAATACATGCTTCAACGTGTGACCTGGGGTCACTCTGTCCATCATATTTGCACAACATCTCTGCTGTAGTTCCCTGAAATCTGCGCAGTATCAATATGCGACAGTCTTGCCATGTGTCAATATTTTCTTTATGCGCACCCCACCATCTTGCAGGTGTAGCGCGCAGTGCTACATCCAATGCTTGTATGCGCTGCTCATCTGGGATCTGTTGTTCATATGTATGTATGAATTCACTTACTTCAGTTAAACCATCAAAGATTGGAGTGTTATTCAATTTTGTGCCAATCCATCGAATGGATTTAGTCATCATGGCGCAACGCCTTGCAGAAACCTCATGTAAGCGATTCTACCAGTTTTCCAGTCCTGCTTCTGAATCTGATGTGCACGAGCTATCGCATCGCCAGCTGATATGGCCGTCCGCTGTGGGATTGACATAGTCATTATGACTAGCAGTCATCTGGTACAAACTTTCCATGTGGCGCACTTCTTCTTCTGCCCGAATGGGTTCAATATATCGTGGTCCTTGAAGTGGATCAAGCGGTGCGATGACCCTGATCTGCTCATCCTCGAAGGTCATCTGTATTTTCTTCAAATTAATGACAACCAAATTATCAAATGCCCAGTCTATGCCTAAAAGTGCTGGATAAGGTCTACTATCATCCATAATTTTGATTACTTCAAAGTCTGCATAACTTCTTACTCCCTCAATATCAATAGGTACATTGGGTAGTCTGCCCAATGGAGAAACTCGTTGCTGATTCGCAAGTCTTAGCTGGATAGGAGATCTTGTAAGCTGAGGGCTACCCATCTGTTCCCATGTCTGCATGGTGAGAACATTAACTTCTGAGCCTAAATCCAAAATGACTTCGTCCATTTCAAATGCTCCAATCTGCGCTGTGAGCCTCATCTCTTTTCCAGTTCTAGTATGACTCCCGATCTGGTGAATAGCACGCTGCGGTGTATTCATCAAAGCAGATTGTTGACACTGATCCAATAGGTGTTGAAGTTCCATAGTTGCTTTTTCATTGCGCAACAACTTTAAACAGTTTCTCAGGAAAGCATGGACACTGCCTAGTGCATCCTCCTCCTCAGGCCTTCCAGATGTAGTGGCCTGTTCTTGTACCAGGTTCTCTTGTCTTAGCACTTGCGGTCTGATATCATTATGCGGAATTGCGACAAGGCTTGAAGCTCGTGGATCTGAGAAATACTCTTGAACTTGCTTGAATGCTTCTTTTTGCTTCTGCAGGTTGAGTGGAGATGGTTTAATATTAGCACGGTGCACCCATTGCATCGCTGGTTTTCCAGTTCCTAACTCTGGCTCACTAGTAGTTGCTCCACTGTGTGTCACTATAGTAACTATGGGATCTGGTTCTCTTTTTTCTGCTGCAATCAACTGAATATTCTGGTTAACCTGTGGCATCTTTGCTTGCATCTTAGCCATCAACTGAGGGAATTCTTCAATGACATGATCATAAGATTTACAGTATCTGCAGATGGTTGTAGGATTTTGGCAATCCCTTGCATAATGGCCTTGAGCTCTGCAGTTGTAACAAGTGATATGTCCTCTTCCACGAGCAAATCCTGCTGCGCGTCCACGGCCCCTATAATTTCCTCCTCTGCCTACGCGATCTGGTTCATACTGCGGACCTGTTGTGGGTCCTTGTGCCTCTGACTGTACTCTATAAACATCATGTTTCCTTTCCATCATAAGGTCATATGCTCTGCAATTGTTCTCATCATGGCCTACTGATTTGCAGAAATTGCAATATAGATTCTTTGGAGTTTGTACATATTTCTGTAACAAGTGACATTCTTGTGGTTTGTGACCTCTAGTTCTACAGATTTCACACCAAGGCCCCTGAGCTTGTGGTAAATGGTTAGGTGCTCCAGTCGCAATATACTCTATGAAAACAGGACGATGATCCTTTGAATGACCTTGTGCTCTACATTTTGTACACCAAATTTCTTCTTTAACATCCTTTCCTTTCTTAATATCATGCACTTGCAAGGTTAGGTTTGCTAACTGGTTCTGCAACTGCGCAACATCGTTGCTTGTTCCAACAATTGGTGAAGCTTCTAGTTTCATAGCCATCTCTAGATATTGTTCCTGAGTAGTGAGATTTTGTTGCATAAGAGGAAGTCTAATATGAGGAAGCAGCGCAGCAATGAACCATTCCTTATGCTGCTGCGGTGCAAACTCAAAGCTTACTTGATCTATCAAGGCTTTGAACTTCTGGTCAAAGTCCCATACTGACTCTGTAGGTAACTGTTTTATGTCTTTGAGTTCTATTATACACTGTGATTCTGATTTAGGTTTCTTGAATTCCTTAATCATAGCACTTCTTACATCAGCAAGCGTCCTATTCTGTGCTATTGAGTATTTCATAAACCAGGTTAAGGCTCTTTCTCTTAGTGTGGTTGCTAACTGAACCAGCTTAACAGCATCATCATTAATTTGCTTAATCGTCCAAATGGCTTCACATAGGAACCAGTGATGCTCAGGGTCTTCTAGCCCTATTCCCCTAAAATTTGGTAGCTTCATGTCATCACCCATCCTTCTTGCGCTAGGTTGACGTGGAGGTGTTGTGGCACTGCCTCCGAGATGGTTAAACAAAGGTGGAGTTGAGGTACTAGAAGTATCGTGCGTGCTACTAGAAGGTGTTACTGCGGGGTTATACTGAGCCCCATCTGGCTTTTGCGATGTAAAAGGGTGATAAGGGATATGAGCACTCCCTTGTCTCTCTATATGGCTCGTTCTAGGAGCTCGACTATCTTCTGGGCTAGACTCAAAAGAATGTTGGTCAAGGCCTACTTTATACCATTTTCCACTACAAGTGCAACCAATAACTTCAAGATCACTATCAAAATCTGCGGACATTACTTGTCTATGCTATTCATCGAAAGCTATGCATAGTTTTCCTTTTTTATACAAGAGCATTTTAATCCATAAGTTCAGAGAATTTAAGAACTTACCCCTGTGTGCTTTGAAGAAGCTCTTCTCAGCCTCGCTGAAGCTCTTTCTCATATCTACTGCAAACTCGGTGATGAATCCTTCCAGCAGACTGTTCAACCAAAAGTCTACTGCGCGGGACACAGAATTATCTACCCGCTTCAAAATGCTAACTAGCTCAGGCGTCCAAGTGACGGGTTGATCAACATGCACAGTGGGTCTAGTATCTGCTAGCTTGGCTACCCATGCATGCAACTCAAGTGCAAATGTTACAAAGAAAATTTCGTGAAGGTCAGTATAAATATGCTTCTGCAACCAGTCTTCTATCTGAAGCCTAGAGCTTCTATTTTCTCGTTTAGTGAACTCTCTAGCCTTTGAATCAAACCAGTCTTGAATTTATTTAGTTGTAGTATTCCAGTACCACATTTCCTTCAAGATAATAAGGTTAAATCCGGTAATGGAAGCATTTGTTGGCTTTCAAATGGCTACTAGAAGTCGACGCTCGGCTCAACTTCTTCTACCTCACACATCCTTAGTGCGGCAACGGAACCATTTGTTGGCTGAGCAAGTCTGAAGGCTATAAGTCATAAGGCAACGGAACCATTTTTTGGCTTAACCAGTCGCAAGGCAACAATCTCGCACGTCGCCGGAATAACAAGTCTCAAGGAAACGGAACCATTTGTTGGCTGCTTTTTGGACAAACCCAGGTTTTCAGGATACGCAGCAACAAACACCCCTTGGCACACTGGCCCTCTCGACAACGAGCTGCGTAGCAGCCTGAAGTCTCACCCGAAGTGGCTATGGGGGGCTAAGGAATCAGGCTTCCTTAACCTAGGTGACGTAGAGACTAATATTCTCCCCTCTTCCGGGAGGATTCCTCAAAACGGAACGTCTTACTCTTCCGCAGACCTCTTAGCGCGACAGCGCTGAAACTCATGCTTACCAGCCTAGCTGCGCGGTATCGCCGCTCCTACGCACGAGGCGATTACCCACGACGTCTGATACTGTATCGTTTCTGGTCTTGCGCCACAGTGCAGTAACGCATTCCCCAAGTGCTGCGGCGATAGCGTTCTTGCAGGCCCCTTCAATAATGCATAAGTCTAACTTCTAAGGAAGCTCAAGAATTTACTCTACAGGTTCATTCATAAAGATAATGAAACATTCATGTAAACATAGATAGTAAAACATAGACATGCATTCACACAACACATTATCATAACAACTGGAATTATGTGGTTCGCATCCACGGGGAAATCACACTCGCGGGAACTGTATTATGTATTAACTCAAACTGGGAATTACACAATACGCTGCGCACACAGCTGCAGCCTTAGATCTTTCTGGGAAACTCCACGCACATAGCTGGGAGCCCTTCTCTTAGATCTATTCTCTTCTTCTCTAGAGATTACAATGACTCAAGCGTCGACTCAGACTGCCTGTAAACTCAACAACATCTTACAATGAGCTTCTAATCGGTCTATCTCTCTAACAATCTAACTTATCTCTAACTTATCCAACCTTCTTCCTTTTACAATTACACATATATATAGGTGGCCCTGAGGGTCACACCTTTACAAAACTGTGGGCCTTTCCCAGCAGTAATCCCCAAAAACCCTAACTGCGGACATGGCTAGGTGTACTGTAGGCGCTGCTTGCAATCACGTCGCCACTTCCTGCAGACTCCGTGATTTTTGACGCAAATTGCGGGTATGGGCGCCGCTTCATCGTTCACTTCTCCTTGTCCTTCGCCTTCAATGCTTTGGTCCATTGCTCTTCCTTGGTCAGAGCAACCATAACTTCTGTACTTAGCCTTAATGAGGGTAGTTGAGCCCTCTATTTCGTCGCTTCATTTATTGTGGTAGCTGAGCTTTCTACTCGGCCACATTCACTCTCTTTTGACGTGTGCGTGCGAGCTCCGCGATTTCCAGCCCGTAATCTGCGCTAAGCTCGTCCATCTGGTGCCGTACTGCGCACTGTTTGCTTCTGCCCAAAATTGGTGCTTTTACTCAAAATTAGCACTTTCCCTTCGACACTTGTGCTTTTTCCTCAAAATTTGCAGCTTTACTATAGCTGCGGCCTATGCTCCAACATGCATGGACCATCAACCCCATAGCAAATTAATATGGTATTAGGCCCTAAAATTAGTTTATAGGCCATGGTATAGGCCACGAGAACCATCGTCAATGTTACAAATATTGAAATGGCCACAATATATCACTTGTAAGGTAAAGTACTTATGTGTAGGGCCCTACATATGGACCATGAATCATATAGTAAATTTATTAACCATGGAACATTATTTAGGTTATGAGAACCACTATTGGATTACATAACCTATAAATATTAAACCATGGTTGGTTTATTGGTTTACATAACCATGGACAAACCAACAACAACAATGACAATGATGATCATGACGATCTCACATGTAGGCTAGAGATTCTTATGTGGTAATCTAGGTTAACATGCATGGACCATCAACCCCATGGAAAATTAATATGGCATTAGACCTGAAATTTAGTTCACATGCCATAGTCCAGGCCACGAGAACCATCCTTTGTGTTACAAATATTGAAATGGCCACCATAAATAATGCCACTAATTAGACACTAACCTAACACAACCAACCCATGTAAATGACTCATGCACTTGGCACACTTGATCCATGCAATGAATCCATGCACCTAAGAAGCTTCAACCTCTAACCCCCTCACCTCGTACCTAACCTTAACATTTAGCCCCAAATCGAATAACATGATAAATTATAAACCACTTAACCACTAGTACCAACAAAACCAGAACCCCTTGCCCACTAACCCATTGATCCCTTAGGTGCCTTGCTTCTAATCCAAAAACTCCCCAAAGCCTACCACATTATGAAATTGTAGAAAATATCCCCTTAAGCCAGTGTCCCTCTAACCCTAACTCACTACCCCCTAACCCAATCACTAACATGCCTACTGCACCAAATCAACACACTAACACAATAAAATTTGACCTTGGGTTATTTATAACTAAGGTTTTAGAACAAAGACTTTGACATCAAGGTTTGAATGATCATTGTATGGGATTTTATCAAACAAAATTTAGTGCAAAAATAAACATAAGAACTTAGAATATAAACAAAATATTCCCTCTCTAGGGTATGTATGATGACTCAAGTCCCTATGCATGGCCCATGAGTCTCAAAATAAAGTTTTATTGCCAAAGAACCTACAGTTTGGCCCTATACCATAACATAGGCTCCTTGAACCATCCACGACATGAAAATACTAAAAAAAATGACAACGTGTTACTCAAAAGCTAAATATTCCTTGCCTATGGCCTATGTGGTGGTACAAAGAAACGCCCATAGGTCACAAGACCTTAAGGTAACTACCAGTCATTATAAACTAGATTTTGATCTAACACCATGGATTAGGATTCAAGAACCATCCATGATGTTGTAAATATTGAAATGGCCACCATACCCACTTGCAAGCTAAATATTCCTTGTGTAGGAATCATGTGGTGATTAGGGCCCTACACATGGCCCATTAGCCATAAAGGATAATGTTATAGCACACGAGTTTTATATTTTGACCATGGATCATGGAAAGTTGGAGTGTGAGAACCATCTTTGATGTGAAAAACCTAGCATGACTGCCTTAATTGTAGAGCTCTAATGGGATATGGTGTTGAATGATGATGCACACCCTTCCTTACACTACAATAGCTTGTGTGCGCTTAGCTCCAATGTTTTGATGAGATGGATTGTTGAACCCATGAGACACACCTAACCCACGTACATAAATGACTTTTAGGGGGTTTTCAAAAAACTTCCTCAAAAATTTCAATTCGCATGACTTTTAGGGGGGTTCCAATAAACCGCCTCCAAAAGTTCAATTCTCATTTCTTTTAAGGGGGGTTTCACAAAACCGCCTCCAAACGTTCAATTATCATGACTTTTAAGGGGGGGTTTTAAACAAATGCCTCCAAATTTTTAATTTGCATGACTTTTAGGGGGGGAGTTCAACAAACTACCTCCAAAAGTTCAATTCTCATGACTTTTAAGGGGGGTTTCAAAAAATCGCCTCCAAAAGTTCAATTCTCATGACTTTTAAGGGGGGGTTCCAAATAACCGCCTCCAAAAGTTCAATTCTCATGACTTTTAGTGGGGGGGGATCCAAGAAACTGCCTCCAAAAGCTCAATTCTCATGACTTTTAAGGGGGATGCCAAAAGACCGCCTCCAAAAGTTCAATTCTCATGAGTTTTAAGGGGGGTTCCAAAAAAACCTACCTCCAACAGTTCAATTCTCATGACTTTTAGTGGGGGTTTTGACAAACTGCCCCCACAAGTTATGAGAATTGGGCTTTTATGGGGGCTTTTCAAACAACCGCCTCCAAAAGTTCATTTCTCATGACTTTTAAGGAGTTTTCCAAACAAACAGCCTCCCAAAGTTCAATTCTCATGACTTTTAGTGGGGGTTTTGACAAACCACCCCCAAAAGTTATGAGAATTAGGCTTTTAGGGGGGGTTTCAAACAACCGCCTCCAAAAATTCTATTCTCATGACTTTTAAGGCGGGTTCCAAAAAAGCTGCCTCCAAAAGTTCAATTCTCATGACTTTTAAGGGGGGTTTTGACAAACCACCCCCAAAAGTTATGAAAATTGGGCTTTTAGGGGGGGTTTTCCAAAAACCACCTCCAAAAGTCAAATTTCAAGACTTTTGGGGGCGGATTTAAAAAAACCGCCCCCAAAAGTCCAATTTCTATGACTTTTAGGGGCGGTTTTAAAAGACCGCCTCCAAAGGTCTCAAAAAAATTTTAGGGGGGGTTTTACCAAGACCCCCACAAGCCAAAACCGCCCCTAAAGGGCTATTTTGTTGTAGTGTTAGTCACCAAAAGAAACTATCAACACCTACGAACTAGAATTTCCATTACTGAGAAAAGTTACACAACGTTTATGCAAGAACTACTACTATCTTCTGTATATTCTCTAGGCTATCTGATCATCCCATTTCTCTATATGAGGAAGCTATTTATAATATTACAATGGGAGAGAAGGTTCACAGAGTCGACCTCTCTAAAAATAGAGGTCTTTAAGACTGTAAAACGGCTTCCTGGTGACTCACGATAGTGCAGAGGGAATCTACCATGTTCTACGGCATCGGTTTCCTTCACGCAGTTGCTGGGACGTTGATCTTCCTTCGTCGTGGGAAGAGGAATGTGTTGGCGGACTGAGCATGGATGGATGAGGCTCCTCTAGAACATTGGTGTGAGCAGGCGTGTGTGATATCGGGCTGAATAAACAGGAAAGTTGGAACGCTGGAGTGTTGACGTGGGGAAAAAGGTGTGTTGTCGAGCTTGGCAAGTAGGGAGGCAAATCTTCCAAAACAAAAGCTCACCAACCATAACCACCTCGTGGCTAACAGAACCCACATGTCTACTTCTGTCTTTAATGGCTAGGAATATGCCAACCGATGATTCAATGGATCGAACGCAGGGCTGAATGGTGGGCTGGATGCGGCTAAACATTGGCAATGTAAACACGTGTCTGTATGGAGGGTCATTTTAAGACCGCAGCCTATAGAGAAAAAACTAAATGCCACGCATGTCTAGAAATGTCACTTTAAACATTAATAAATCATAACATAGCAATATTTTACCAAAATTCATATGATACATGATTATATGCATACTTGGTCTGTTTGATGGTCTGAATGGCGGAAAGAATAACTTATCATAGAAAAAATAATGAAAATGACTCCACTCAGAGTAGATTTGATGATAAAAATGGTGACAAAATGGACACCAACACTACCACAGTGATTAGGTCAACACATGCCATAATGTTCTCACTCGACGTATCATTGGTGGGAAATTTAATAAATGGATTGTAATCTTGCAAGAATTTGACCTAGTTTTTCAATCGGCCAAGTGAAAGAAGTCACTGGTTTTCGCTGAACTAATATCCAAATTTCTTAGTGACATAGTACACAATGAAGAAGAGTCATCACTCCCAGATGAATACATCTTCCTTAGTGCGTCTTCTGACCCATGGTATGGAGATATTTTAGTATATCTCTAGACTTTGAGGTGTCCTCCTACTTTCTCTAGGGATGAACGACAGAAACTAAAGAACCATGCAAAGAACTATCTCATCATTTTTGATACTCTTTACAGATGTGGGATAGATTCCATTTTACGTTGTTGTTTGACCTTAGAGGAAGCTGAAACAATATTGAATGACGCTCATAGTGGAGCCTATGGAGGTCATCTTTTTGGGTTGGAAACAACCCAGAAGATACTGCGTGTTGATTATTTTTGGCCCATGATCTTCAAAGATTGTGTAGAAGCTGTGAAATGCTGTCATCCATGCCATTTTTTCACCAAAAAGATGATAGCACACCCAGCTCCTCTCCATCCTATGATTATAGAAAGTCCCTTCACCAAGTGGGGGATTGATTTCATGAATTGCAATCCAGTTTCTGCTGAAGGTCATCATCACATCATTGTTTCTGTCGACTACTTCACCAAGTGGGTAGAGGCAATGTCGACTGTCAAAGAAGATGGGGAAACAGCTGCTTACTTCATATTTAACCAGATCATTGCTAGTTTTGATGTACCCAAAGAGATCATTATAGACCACGGTCAACACTTTTAGAACAACATGATGACCGACTTATACACCATGTTAGGTTTTCGGCAGGAATATTCGTCTTCATTTTATCCACAAGCGAATGGTCAGGTCGAAGCAGTCAATAAAACTTTGAAAACCATTTTGCAAAGGACTGTTAATGCTAGTCGATCCAACTGGAACATCATACTGTATCCATCTCTTTGGGCATACCGAGCTAATATTAAGACTGCCACCGGGTTCTCTCCCTTTCAACTTGTTCATGGGATAGAAGCAGTTTTTCCGGTTGAATGCGAAATTCCTTCGTTAAATTTGGTTGTTCAATTACTCCCCCACACTTCAGTTTTAGAAGAACATTTGTTGCACCTAGAACATCTTGATGAGCAGCGCCGTGATGCGCTCAAAGCAAACGAAGCACATAAGAATCGAGTTAAAGGTCAATATGATAAGTTTGTCAAACCTATGGTTTTTCTCGAAGGAGACCTTGTTTTGCTTTATGACCAAGACAAGGAACCCTTAGGAGCTAGAAATTTCAAGTCTATGTGGCTCGGTCCATACATAGTCTCTAAAGTTCTGAAGAAGGGTGCTTACAAGTTAACGGACTACGAGGGTAATAATTTTCCGGAGCCTATAAATTGGCTCTATTTGAAAAAGTATTACGCTTAGGCCTCGATGCTTTTTCATGTATTATAGCTATACATTTTGTAAAGTTAGCTTTGCTTATGGTTATCGTTACATATTATGTGTCCATTGCTTTGTGTTTCAGATGTCGAATGAATACTCTATAGGATTTGTTGATGGTGCTAGTGACCCGTCCGTTGGCTGCAACAGCTTGGGTTATATGCTCACCGTCTGGCCAACTGGTCTCTTCGGGAGGGGCTTGTTTGGGTCCCACAATGAACAATGTGGCTGAATACAGCGCGGTCATAGAGTTACTCTGAGATTCTCTTTACCATGGAATTTCACATCTGGAGGTAAGATTCAACTCTCAGCTGGTTGTGTTTAAGTTAATGGGTGAATATCAAGTTAGACATCCTGTTTGCTACGTCAGTTATTGCGAGTTAAGTTACTTGAGAGACATTTTGATTACATCACATATCAACACATTCCAAGAAATTTAAATGCTCTAACTAATTCATATGCAAATTATGTTTTAGATTGGCATCTGTATCATACACATCCATAATAAACAATTCACGCATAAAGATAAGAACACACATGTAAATAAAACCGATATTGTATATAAGCCGTATCAAAAAATATATGAGTTTGAGTCATAAGTATGTCACAGTGTCATATCAATATACAAAAAGGGATCAACGGCCTCAAAAAATATAGATATATATGTCCTCCTCTATGGAGAAAGAGGGGCCTCTGCCATCTCTGCCATAGCCTCTCTGTAGCATATGACTAGTCTCACTACTTTTCTAAGTAGCCGAATGCATGGTGGGGGCACACCCACAACATCCTCCTGCATAGGGAGCGGCATCTGCTCGATCTTGTACGTAGGGATTTCATGAGTCAATCGACTCATCTTTTCCTCGATGCTCACCAACATGACATCAGATGCCCCTACAATGACTGGTTGCACGAAGGTATGAGGGTGTGCATTAGGACGCACATGCCCAACATCTGCAAAAGACAATTCATTCAGTATTTCAAACTCATCAAAAAATCATATATGTAAAATGAAAAAATTAAATAATTTTTCAAAAAATAAACTTACCCATATCTCCCCAGGTCGATCCTAGAGGAAGAGCCAGCTCAGGATCATGTCAGAAGTCCATACCCTCATATGGGAACTGCTTTAAAGCCGACACTTGTCGATCCCACCATGCCCAGTAATCCTCATCACTGTAAGAGAGATTGCTCTCGCCGCCACCTTGGCACTTGAAGATATCTCCCCAACATGTCATAAGGGGCTCACGAGGATTGAGTGGGGGCAAGGCCATCCCCAGACTCAATACAGGTACCCTCTCAAAGAAGAATGTACATAGGATACTTCCGTAACCAAAGTTCTTCATCCTATCGGTTTTGCACCCAGTAAGCTGAATTTTCATGTTCACCAACAAGATAGAACACTAGTCATAAACAACCCCACGCAAGCATTATGTATTGACATGCATATAATTCCTTGAAGCAAGGTGTTCTATTGCACTTCCTCCGATCTGGTTCAAAGTACTCAGGATAACTTTCAGTGGAAAGCTCGCAACGCTTTCTATGGAAACTTGACTACCGGTCTTTTCAGTACACAATAGGCAGTAGTTATTCACATAATCTTTCACAGAGAGAGAACCCACACTTCGAGAGGTACCTTTGAGATTCACCACCTCTCCTCTTCGAGAGAGACCAGTGATAAAGTAGATGTCATCAATAGTGAGTTCAAGTATCTCACCTTGGAGATTGAACACACCTATGTTGGAATCCCAATACTGGACCATCCTTCCAAGCAATTGGGTTTGCGCTCTCATATTGATGGTTCGATAGAATTTTAATAGCCCACATATTCTTAATGCATGAAGAGTTAATGGATTTCCCATAGCTTGTTGATCCATTTCCTCATGCTCTCTTTCATGCCACACAAGAACCATCCTGCAATAATCAAGCATTGCGTTGGTCAAACATTTTTTTTCTACTTCTTGTGGTGTGCACTACTGTCATAGATAGACAGTAACATCCTGGACACAGCTCTTTTGCAAATAGACTAGCGCAAGTTTGTCGAGTGCACTAGTCTTTTTCAAAGAAACCCGCACTCCAGCAGAAGCAAAACTAAAACTTCAATAAAAAATTAATTTGACCACTAAAAATCTATAAATTTTCATGCAAATGAAAGAGAAGGATGATATTACTTGGAAGAATTGGAAGGTGGTTTGATATCCCGGTTTGATCGCAACAAGGAAAGGAAGTTGAGGTTTGCTCTCCACACTTTGCCCTAAAAGCTTGAAATGGTGAATTTTGATTTTAAATTGAAACTATTTATAGAAATTGTGTTTTAAATTTTTACCCACTTTTTAAAATGTGGTATAGTTTCAATTTGTTTTAAATGTTTTATTTAATTCACTAATGTCTTTTGAGTTTTGGTGGATTAGGTAAAGTATACATTGCAGAATTTCATTATATTTTAAAAATCAATCTGTCATGGTATGTTTTCTTCATTGACATGTCGAATTAGGTACGGTACTATCCAGTATCTTATGTGATCGAGAAAATTTATTTTGATTATGCGATATATTACTAACTTGGTTGTCTAAAATTCTATCATCTGGAAAGTCATGATACTTTTATCCTTGAAGATGATTAAGTTTTTAAGCCCTTGTTTGAATTTCCAAAACAAACAAGATCGCCGAGTATATTTGTCTTTTCAGACTCGTTAAAGGATTTGAAGCGACATCCACCTTGGTATAAGTTTACCCCTTTTCTGGACCTTTGTGGATCACCTACAAAAAATGAATACTCTAGTCATACGTGGCTAGAAGAGTTCTTCTCTCATCGTTTTACACTTTTTCGGGGGAGGAGACTAACTGTATGAAAAAGGACCTTGTGGATTCTTCTTTAGGGTTTTCAGACTCTCGAAACATGAAAACACCAATGAGCATTCACCTACTTGGGCTCGATGTAAAATCCATGAGAAGGTATATAGAGGATTGTTTAAGTTTTTCAGACTCTTTAAACAAGAAAACATCGGCGATTACATGCCAACTTGGGCTCGATACTAAAATTCACAAGTAGGTGTATGGAGTTATTGTTTAAGTTTTTTAGACTCCCCAAAAAAGAAAACACCGGCGAGCATAAACCAATCCAGGATCAATATTAAAATCCATGGATCAGTGTTATAGAGTATTTGTCTATCCTTTCTTCAAACTCTGTAAAAAATGAAGAAAGACTATTGATTTTTCTTTCTTGGACTCATTAAAACAACAAGAAGGATATTCTTTGATAAAAAGAAAAAGGGAAGAGAAGGGTATCATTCATCTTTTCAGTTTCAAAGGTAGCTAGTCAATCATATCCTTGAACACAACACCTTTTTGAGTCCATCATTCAGTTAGGGTTTCAGTTTTTTTACCTTAGGGTGAACCTGATCTCAGATTTTTCACTCCTCTGATTGGTTATTCTTCCAATCATATGGAGAATCTGCTAATGTCTCCTACATTGCAGGTTTATAACACGTTCCCATCATGTTAAAGCTACCTAAGTCACTTTTGTGTCGTGCTCACTATTCAAGGATACAGCCTGTGTCGGGCATTCTGCAGTAACCGTGGCTTCATGTGTCTGCCATCCTGGTGTCAGTGTGTTTCATCTTGTATTATTCCTACTCTGAATCATCTCAATCTTATGAATTCCCCTTGTGTTGGATGATGGAGGATGCCTTAAGGCCTCCCTTTCAATGGACTTCTTCCCATCGACTTCAACTCATTGTACTCTGGGAATGAACTTTAGAGTTTCGGATAGTACCTTGGGGATTGCAGTCATCAGTGGCAGTTTCCCTCGCTATTGAATAGTGGGAATACATCAATGTCTCCTATTTTATATATTCTTCAAGTGTTCGACTTCACGACCATTTATTCACACTTGATAGAATATACTAGGTACCTTGGACCCCATTAACATTATCGATGAAAGCCCTCGCGTTTGTTAACGGTATACATCAATGACCGGTAATCAAACTATACCCCCCATGTTTGACTCCAACTCATTTATTCACATGGATAGGGTTCGTACCTTGGGATGTTTTGGATGAAGACCTTGGGACCCTGATAACATCATCATTCATGTTATTACCCAAGCTGCGCAAGACTGAGCCACACTCATTTTTTGGCTCTTCATGAGACATAGATCCAACTTGTTGTTATGGCTATGATCTATTATTTTTGACATGGATCCACACTTGTATTTCAATGGCCATGCTATATATACATATCCAAGTTATGTATTGGAGATCATGTTGTATCATACCGAACATCTATTTGATGTCAAGATTGTAATTGCTCGCTGACCTTGATCATTGTTTTCAGGTACTTTTATGACTTTGTCCTGTGGTTTCTTGCTTCTCCTCTGACTTGGAATTATAATGTATTTCAGCCATCGTTTCCCCTTTACCTCACACATTAGGGGGCATCTGTTATAGGTCAAATCTCCACTTCTCCGTCTGTGATCACATGGCCCTGTCGATCACACAAAAGGACACTATGGATGGAAGAGATGGATTGACCTTAGATAATTTACTGCTGAGATCACACCTCTTCAGCTGAAAACTATATTTTTTCTGCATATTTCATTAAAGATGCACTACTCTTGAAAGTGGCATCCAACGCACTATGGACTGGTTCTACTAAGGAAGACCTGTGCACTTATCTCAAAAGTTGTATGCGCTAGTCTTTGAGAACACTAGATGTGCCCTAAGCGCAAGTTGTCTAGTGTGATACCTGCGCACTTATTAAGATAAAATGGAAAAATATATTAATATTATTAATTGGGATTAGTTTAGGTTGGTATTGTAACTCCCCCAACCTCCCAATTCAACTTCCTCACGATTCTAACTTCCTGACTTCTCCATAAACACGAGGGGAAGCCACCAGGGAGGGGCACAATGAAGAATAAGATATTGTTACGCTGAAGAAATTTATAAGTCATTGTGAGGAGCAGGAGCCCAGAACTTGGTTGCAGAAGTGCTTGGAACAGATCAAGTATAAACTGTATTTGGTTGCATTTCTTTGACAATAAAGATTGAGATACCCTTCCCATCCCAATGGAATGTTGTTTCTATTGAATGTTTGATTGTTATTAATGTCATATTGTTTTCAATATCGTTATATGTTTACAGTCAAGAGACACTGAGGAAGGTCTATATATTTTGCAGGTAATTTGCTGTGGGGATTGGGCGAAAGCTAGGACCAACCTCCATAAATAAGGTATTGATTTTCGAATCCTAATATCATTTCATTTATAGTAATTAATGCAAGATATAATGTATCTATTTGTCACCCCATGTACGTTGATAGAATCCTTTCCCCCGCTATAGGGTATAATCCTTAACAACACCCATAGTAAGATTGATATTATCAAATTTCCTTGAGCAACTGGTGAGTTCATCCATCTACAATCATTACTTGAAACTATGGTGCTGGATATACAAAGCAATTGAGAAATTTTATTAAGTTATAGTGAATGAATTATGAATAATACCATAATCAATCAACACTGTTACCTTTTTATTTTTGATAAATCCTTCGATCTTGAGAGTTTGAGGAGTGCTAATTCCAGCCAATGCATGACAAGATATGGTGGTAGTAATCTCTTCTGAAGTAGTATCTTCTATTTCTTCATCGGGAGATGGTTCTTTTTCTTTTGGTTCTTCCTATTCACAATCTATGTAGAATAATTTCTTCTCACCACACTTATGTCCCTAACTATACTTGATATCATAATTAAAGCATAGGAATTTTGCTCTTCTTTCATTTAGTTGTTGAGGTGTCAACCTTTGAGGTGGGTTAGAAGAAGGAAAATTATTCTCTCTGTATGTGTTGGAGGTGTTCTTTCTAGTATCCAATAGGCATCGTCATATTTTTACTTTCAACCCTCCTTGTCACCATGAAATCCTTCTCTAAGGATGGTGGTTCAAAGGTACACACCTAATATTGAATGATATCCTTAAAAGTTCCAATAAAGAGATCCAACAAATTATCTTTTGAAATGTTATTTACTATAAGACTTAGATTCTGAAACTGCTTGATGTGCTTTATAACATGACCTTTTTGGTTGATATTTATTAACTGTCTAAAGAAGGTGCTGCTATTAATATCCCCATAATGTGCAATCAATTATTCTGTGAATATATACCAAGATATAATAGAGTCCTTTTTACGGTCACAAAGCCATTGGTACCATACAAATTGATCAGACTCTAAATATAATGATTTAATAGTTACCTTTTGCAAAGTTGCCACCTGGTGTAGATCAAAGAATTGATCCTTCTGGAATATCCACGTTATTGGATCATTTCCATAAAAATTTATCATGTCAATATTGGGAATTTGGGAACCCCTTGGTGACCATCCATGATGAATTCCATTATGGGAATGCTTATTGTCCTTGTCCTCTTAAGTACCCTGTAACACATCATCACCTTTAGGGAGAGTATCCTTTGAATTTTGGATGAGCTTAGAAATATTTTTCATATTTTCCTCCATATGTCTCACCAACTTCTCCTCTATATTAAGTAACTCGATTGTTTTCATAGACCCTTTCACATTTTCCTCCATCATAACTTCCAACTTGGACATTCGAAAAGAAAGGTCCTCCATTTCATCGTATGTATGGGATGAGTCCTTAGGTGGTTTGAGTGGAGTGTGATTTTTTCCACTTCCTTTGAGTGGAATTTTTAACAATATAAATAGATGTCACACCCTAGGGTTCACCTCAAATAGTTCCTTATACTAAAAATTATTCCAATTTAAAATGGTGTACCTTTATCAAACCCTGATTTAAAGACTGCATTTCTAGATGACATTCCAACTAAGATATATCTACAATTTTGGACCCTCTAAGTATGAAAATACTTCCTGCAGTATCCTGATATCTCCTCTCTGCAATGTTGTAGATCTTACCTAATTCTGATGTGCCATTAAAACGATATGGAAAATATCCCAACACTTGATAATTTTGATCCTTTCAAAAGAGCAAACTTGTACAGACTTCCATGTGTCCAATATTTTGGATCTGAGTCTAAAAATTCTACCACATATACTGTGGTCCATCCTCTTTCTGGTGCAATAGGTCTTACTCAATTTGTATCTTTCATTCCCCAGATATAATAGTTTTACCCAAAACATCTGTTTGACACTAGTTTTTGGACTAGTCAGACACCCTAACTTCCAAAGCAAATAAATCCGAATTTGTAAGGATTCAAGATTTGAAAATTGTACCATATATATTTATGCCTGTTTTCTAGGTGGGTTCCAAGCCTCACTATCTTAAACCTTGTAGAAACAAAATTATAGTGCAAATTCCAGGATGACCTGTTTTGAAGAAACCATACCCAAGGAAAGAGATATAATACCAAATGTTATGCAACAAATTTCCAAAAAGAGCATGAAAAGAGAAGAAATATATCAGAAAGAGTAGTATATGAATTCAATGAATAAAATATATGAATATAAATCCTCTTCGAGGGGGAAACCTCCTTATACAATGTACTAATTACACAAGACACAACAAGACAAGATACTCCAAATGAAAAGGTCTCCTTCCTATATATAGGAGACTAAGAGATACAATTATGACTAACTGAACCAAGCCAACGTAACTAATATAACCATACTAATGGAAATAACAACTAATGGACCAAATCCGACATCAAAACTAATGTAATGCACCACAATATAGGGGGATATGTTCCCACATTTAGGTATTAACGTTTTTTGTTTGGTCAATGTCATGTCCCAAATTTGGAATTGGGTCACAATGGCCTAATCACATTGGCCATATTCATTAGAGTTTATAAAATTGATGTTAAAGGTTAAATAATTGCCAAGGAGGAAAATTACTAGTTTCCTAGGTTTGGGGTGGAAGCTTTGGGATTTGGAATAATGGGGATAATAAATGATGTTTGAACATTAGAGTGGCATAAATATTTAATAAAGTATCTAAATAAATATATACAAGTGAAAATCAAAGTGGCATTTGATCATGAAGACACATGGAGGAAGTGGGACCCACATATGGCTAGATTTCCCCACTACACTTGGCATCATTCTCTCACCAATTCGAATTCAAGGTGAATGGTAACATACTTGGGGGAGTCCAAAAGGTATTATTCATGTCATGACTCATCCAAGGTCGAAATATAGAGGAAGAGTAACTCCCATGGAAGAGGAAGAGGCAATTTGGAGTTAGTGAGACACTTGGGCTAGATTCCCTAGCTCTATGACAACAATGATGAAGATGCTATGACACCTATGACACAAATCAGACCTGAAGGCTGACATATGACATATATGACATGTTAGGGCTAAAAATAGACTCCAAGAGGGCGCTCAAGGGTTTTAGGGCAGCTAAGATGCTTCCACATGTGATTTGGTGGAAGTGGGAAACTAGGAATTGTTGTACAAGTGGCGTTCTTTGGAATCTCTTAACAACTTGAGTTGGCATGAGTCTCTTGGAAGGAATTCGACCCATGGAGGACATTAGAACTTTATAAATGTCAATAACAAAGAATGAAACCAGCTTTTGATCATTTGTAGAATTTGCAATTGCATTTGTGAAGAGGGAGAGCTAGTGGATGACTAGTTTCTTGCCTTAGCCAATTTCGAGGGTGAAAGATTCCCATCCAAGTTGGTAATTGGAAAGGCCATTCAGACCTTTCATTTGGAGCTTTAATGGAGTCTTTATTTGTATGTGTAAGATACAGGGCAGCTCATGGTTTCTTCTATTGCAGCTCACTCCTTCAACCATTTCCGGTTTTGATGGCATATTCTTGATCCTTGAGGGAGGGCGTTTTTGGATAGCTATTGTACTCTTTGGGGAAGCTTTTAATGCCCCATTTCTTTTGTAATATGAATTAAATACTCTGTTCTTCATCTCCAAAAAGTTTCAGGTCGAAATTCCAAGTGGAAATGTATAAATCTCATTTTTAATGGAAGAACAATGCCATTTCCCCACTACCTTGTTGTGAACCAATGTATTGATGATGATTTCGAATGAATGGATGATTATCTGATGAATTTTTGATTAATGTACTACCATGGATGTATTTTACAAGTTTCATGTACTGTACTTGAGCATTTGAAGTATTTTTACTTAGTTTAATTGCACTGGGAGAAGAAATAGTGCCATTTCCCCAAGGGTCGAATTGGTGATTTTTGCAGTTGAATGGGAGAGGGTTGGAACAGATATAATAATCAATTAATGGTGCACATGAGACCTTAATAACATCTGTAATACATTCCCTACCTCTGTTCAGAAATTTGAGTGGCTTTGGAGGCATTTGGGAAGCCATTTTCAATACTTACCCCAGGGGGATTTGAACCCCAAATTACTAATAAAATTGCATACTTGGTCCAGAATCTTAAGAGAGTTTGTAGAGATATTTTGGTGGCCATATATCATCCTTGAACATCATATTCAAGTCTTAATATCATTCATACACCTTCCTTGAAGATTTGAAGGCATTTGGAGTCAATTCGAGACATAGAGACCAATACTAGTCAAAGGCAAATTACTAGTAAAGTTCCCTACATTGGCCAGAATTGAAAGAGTATTTGAAGAAGTATTTTAAAGGTCCAAAGGAATCCTTAAAACACATATTTATGTTCTAATCTCATTCATATACCTTCTCAGAAGATTTGAAATCATTTGGGGCAAATTTGGGACCTAGAGATCAAACCTAGTCAAAGGTCGAACTAGGGAAAAAAAGTGGAAAATTGCAATTTTAATCAAATTCCTAACAGGGGACATTACAGTGGTATCATAGCATGGTCCTTGCACCTGTGTATTAGGTACATACATTCAAGAATAATTGGCAGCCATGTATTACTATTATGATGAATCCTATGAGTACAATTCTTATGAGGAATATGCAGCTGCTTATGAGCAATATGAAGCAGAATGTGAATGGTATGAGGAAGAGGTGCCATCATGCAACACTTCATACAATTTCAAGAGAAATGAAGATTATTCTTATGACTTTAGATCTGATGAATATGAGTGTGTCATACCAACCAAGGATAATTCTATGAGCGAGTTCCAAAGATGGAGAGAAAAATATAAAACCTTGCCCCAACAATATCAAAAATATCAAGAATATCTTGCTTCGAGCAAAAATACACAAAATGCCATGTCTTTTGAGTACTATGCTGAACATGTTTTTGAAAATAGGCCCAAAAATGAAGATGTGGAGTTAGTGAAGAAAGGTTTATGCCCTTCTTGTAAAAACCCTTGGAGCGAGTATCATATATGTGTGCATGAAATGATGTCCTCCTTGATGAGAGCTTTTGATGTTTATTCAAGAAGAGCTTCCAAATATACTGATCCTAAGGAAAACAAGGGGCAAAATGCATCATATTTCTTGAAGAAGAAAAATGAAGAGACATCACAAGAGCATGAAGAAGATTCTATTGAAAATATGGAAGATCATTTCGAGACACCTTCTAGCTTAGACATGAACCAAAGAGCATCTACTGATGGATGCTTAAACTATGAAGGAGTACCTACTGATGGGTGCTCACACCTCTATGTTGGTGACATAGAGATCAATTTTGAAAGTGTTGCTGCAAGCCCAAGTTCCATTAAGCATGATAATGAAGACCTTGTAGCAGTTGAAGAAAAATCAAGATCAACTTCCCCATCACCACTTGAGCTTCATGAAATTGGTCCAAGCAAAAATGAAGAAGATGAGGAGGTTTATTTGCAAGAGCCTCATTTTCTTGAAGGGTCCTTAAAGATGAATGAAAAGAAGATCCAAGAGTCCCTCAGCATTCTCCATGACACTCAAGCATTGGTGTCAAATTCTTGTTGGAGAGCTACTTCATTGGAGGAAACATCCTTCCTTGAAGACATGGAGAAGATTCAAAGAGCAATGTGCCACATCAAAGGTAATTTCATGTCTTTGCTTTTTGATAGAAACCATTTGTTTGAGCTTAATGAATTGTTACATGATGCATACTTGAAGAATAATGAGGATATTCATAAGCTCACAATTCAAAATGAGCAACTTCTTGAAAAGTTGCAAGATACTTGTTTTTCCTCCTATGTTTCAGATTGTCAAATAGTAGATTGTTTGGAGGATTCTCATGACATGGTGGATCATGAGAAATGTGAAAATTTGAATGTTCTTGATGTGTTTGAAGATGAACTTGAAGAGATCCAAACACTTGATGTGGTGGAAGAGGAATTTGAATTGCCTCTTGATGAAGGTTATGCAATTTTTAAAGAAGAGCATGATTCCTCTACATTGGAACCAAACTATGACAAAGAGTTCACACTTTTGAAGGAGCTGCATGATACTACCCATATGGATCCTTCCCATGATGAAACTTCTGCACTTTTTGATCATTTGGGTGAGTTAGTTCATTCTCCTACTTCCTACAATTCCATGTTTTGCAACATTAGTCTCAATGAAGTATGGGTGAAAGGGTTCTTTTTTATGGTGCCACATGAGGAGCATGGAACTCCTAGATTTAACTTTTATGATGACATGGTTGGAGCACATTCTTATTCACATTTGCAGCAGCATCATTTGTCACTTTATGATTATTCACATCTACATGGATGTACCTATGATATGGATTTGAGTCACTTGAAGACTCATGGTTTTTCTTGCTCAACACTGGGTTCATTTTATGTTAGAGGAACTTCATCCAACACTTGGGTGAATAGATTTATGATGGGAGAACATTTTTGTTGGCAGCCACATACTTTGTTACATCTTTATGATTCTCACATTCATGGATTTATGGGTGAGACTTCTTTGAGTCATTTGAAGTCTCCTTGTTTTTTCTGCTCATTATTTGGTTCAGATTTTAGTGAAGATTCTTCATTCACTTCTTGGATGAAAGAATACATGGTTGAATATTTTGATGCATATCACATCCTTTTGGAGCAGCATTATAGGACATGGGATCCTCACCTATGTCATTGGAGCAGATTTGATTGGTCACTTGAAGCTTGTATGCACTTGAAAAATGGTGGTCTACTTGCTTGGAGGTATAAGCACTTTCATGACTCTTTGATGAATCATCTCCTTTATGTACATTTTCATTATGTTGTTATGTACTTTGATGATATATATTTTGTACTCATGA
This sequence comes from Larix kaempferi, assembly GCA_027924585.1. Lineage (NCBI taxonomy): Eukaryota > Viridiplantae > Streptophyta > Pinopsida > Pinales > Pinaceae > Larix > Larix kaempferi. Next base: position 15,660,637 of record BSBM01000456.1, read on the forward strand.
TGTTTGGAATAATGCATACAAGAAAATGGGATCCAGGAATCCTCTTATCTGATGGTATGGGTTGGAGAGCACTTTTAATTGTTGGGGTGCAATACAAGCAATGGGACCCTGGAATAATTTTTATCTCATTGGTTTCATATTTTTTGGGGAAGCAAGCAGTATGGGAGATGGATTCCCCACTTAATAAAGTGATTTTAATCAGAGTAGTGCAGCAGCAAGCATGGTGGTTCATCTCTAAAATCTTCAAGGAAACTCAAAGACTCAAGGTTGGGAAATTCAATGGCAACTTCAAAGAATTATACAGGAAACAGGTTCTTCAACACCCATGTTTGAAATTGCTTGAGGACAAGCAATATTGGGAAGGGAGGATTTGTCATGTCCCAAATTTGGAATTGGGTCACAATGGCCTAATCACATTGGCCATATTCATTAGAGTTTATAAAATTGATGTTAAAGGTTAAATAATTGCCAAGGAGGAAAATTACTAGTTTCCTAGGTTTGGGGTGGAAGCTTTGGGATTTGGAATAATGGGGATAATAAATGATGTTTGAACATTAGAGTGGCATAAATATTTAATAAAGTATCTAAATAAATATATACAAGTGAAAATCAAAGTGGCATTTGATCATGAAGACACATGGAGGAAGTGGGACCCACATATGGCTAGATTTCCCCACTACACTTGGCATCATTCTCTCACCAATTCGAATTCAAGGTGAATGGTAACATACTTGGGGGATTCAAAAAGGTATTATTCATGTCATGACTCATCCAAGGTCGAAATATAGAGGAAGAGTAACTCCCATGGAAGAGGAAGAGGCAATTTGGAGTTAGTGAGACACTTGGGCTAGATTCCCTAGCTCTATGACAACAATGATGAAGATGCTATGACACCTATGACACAAATCAGACCTGAAGGCTGAAATATGACATATATGACATGTCAGGGATAAAAATAGACTCCAAGAGGGCGCTAAAGGGTGTTAGGGCAGCTAAGATGCTTCCACATGTGATTTGGTGGAAGTGGGAAACTAGGAATTGTTGCACAAGTGGCGTTCTTTGGAATCTCTTCCCAACTTGAGTTGGCATGAGTCTCTTGGAAGGAATTCGACCCATGGAGGACATTAGAACTTTATAAATTTCAATAACAAAGAATGAAACCAGCTTTTGATCATTTGTAGAATTTGCAATTGCATTTGTGAAGAGGGAGAGCTAGTGGATGACTAGTTTCTTGCCTTAGCCAATTTCGAGGGTGAAAGATTCCCATCCAAGTTGGTAATTGGAAAGGCCATTCAGACCTTTCATTTGGAGCTTTAATGGAGTCTTTATTTGTAGGTGTAAGCTATAGGGCAGCTCATGGTTTCTTCTATTGCAGCTCACTCCTTCAACCATTTCCGGTTTTGATGGCATATTCTTGATCCTTGAGGGAGGGCGTTTTTGGATAGCTATTGTACTCTTTGGGGAAGATTTTAATGCCCCATTTCTTTTTTAATATGAATTAAATACTCTTTTCTTCATCTCCAAAAATTTTCAGGTCGAAATTCCAAGTAGAAATGTATAAATCGCATTTTTAATGGAAGAACAATGCCATTTCCCCACTACCTTGTTGTGAACCAATGTATTGATGATGATTTCGAATGAATGGATGATTCTCTGATGAATTTGTGATTAACGTACTTCCATGGATGTATTTTACAAGTTTCATGTACTGTACTTGAGCATTTGAAGTATTTTTACTTAGTTTAATTGCACTGGGAGAAGAAATAGTGCCATTTCCCCAAGGGTCGAATTGGTGATTTTTGCAGTTGAATGGGAGAGGGTTGGAACAAATATAATAATCAATTAATGGTGCACATGAGACCTTAATAACATCCTTAATACATTACCTACCTCTGTTCATAAATTTGAGTGGCTTTGGAGGCATTTGGGAAGCCATTTTCAATACTTACCCCAGGGGGATTTGAACCCCAAATTACTAGTAAAATTGCATACTTGGTCCAGAATCTTAAGAGAGTTTGCAGAGGTATTTTGGTGGCCATATATAATCCTTGAACATCATATTCAAGTCTTAATATCATTCATACACCTTCCTTGAAGATTTGAAGGCATTTGGAGTCAATTCGAGACATAGAGACCAATACTAGTCAAAGGCAAATTACTAGTAAAGTTCCCTACATTGGCCAGAATTGAAAGAGTATTTGAAGAAGTATTTTAAAGTTCCAAAGGCATCCTTAAAACACATATTTATGTTCTAATCTCATTAATATACCTTCTCAGAAGATTTGAAATCATTTGGGGCAAATTTGGGACCTAGAGATCAAAACTAGTCAAAGGTCGAACTAGGGAAAAAAAGTGGAAAATTGCAATTTTAATCAAATTCCTAACAGGGGACATTACAGTCAAGCATTAGCTATGAAAATCCTTTGGAGAGGATTGACAGGGAAAGGACTATGGAGTGAAATTATATTAGATAAAACCCTAGAAAACAAGCCTATGATTGAATGGATTAGGAAGGTCAACAAAAAGGGACATTCAAATTCCAATATGTGGAGTAGTCTAACTACAACATATCTAGATATGAGTACCTATCTAGCATGGAGAGTGGGGAATGGTTTTCATGAAGTTGGGGGTGGATCCCTTTATTAGTGGAGATGAGGCATATAAGTTGTCAAAAATCACAATATAGTAGTTGAAGAACAGGGGGATTTTTTGTTTTGAACCAAGCAAAGAGGTTGGATATTGGATCTCTAGGAAATCAGTGCTGGATTTTAACAAAAGAACTAACTCTAGGACATGACTATGTAGCAAAACGGGGAAGATATATAAAAATTATAAACCATAGTGGAATTAGGCTCACTGGAATGGAGGATGAAATAGTGTGGATGCTTGGAATGAATCGACTTTGCAGGTTTGTGCTAAGCAATCATATGATCAATCTCCTTTTCTCGATTAGAGCCAAGATTTAAATGGTGGTATCATCAACTTTGGAAATTGAATGTCCCTATGAAATTGAAATGATTCTATTGGCTTACTTTGGAGAATAGGATCACGATTGGGGATAATTATTGTAAGAGAGGAGGATATGGACCTATTTGTTTCCCTCTTTGTAATTGTAAAAGACACTATGAAATAGTGGACCATTTGTTATCTCATTATTCTTTAACTCAAAAGGTCTAGTCAAAAGTTGCTAGCAGGATTGAAGTATCTAACAGTTGGGGATCATGGCTCTTTTGATGAGTGTATTCATTTTTTCTTGACATCAGATGCAAAAGGATTAATTCTTCCACTGTTATTTATTTGGGGGGTTTGGAGGCACCATAATTTGTTACTTCTTGAGGATGTGCAGATTAAATATTCTAGGGTAAGTGCCAACATTAGTGGGATGTTTATTGAATATGAAAGGAATGTGGGGGTCAAAGTTCCAAATATCATTAATGCTCCCTCGTTCTTTGGGCTTGCCCTAATTGGGGTCTTTGATGGGTAATCACAAATGGGGAATTGTGGGGCCGGAGTGCTTATTTGAGTAAATAAAAGCCACAGGTACTCTTTGTGGATGGGATGTGGGGATGGTTCCAATACAAGAGCTAAGTTATTGGCTCTTTGGGAAGTAATTTCCTTTGCTCTCCACAAAGTGATTTTATCCCTACAAGTTGTTGAGGACTCAATAATAGTCATTGATTGGGAAGACATGATTACTAATCTATAGGTGGCCATCTTGCAACATTGGAAGCTCATGATTATGGAGCTACATGGTAAGTTCAAATTTATAATTCACAAACACATTTACAAATAGTTTAGTTCTAAAGCAGACACCCTTTCCAAAAAATAAATTGGTATGTTGGAGGGCCTCATGTTTTTTGAAGAAGTACTGGACAATCATGTGGTATCTAGGGGAACAATCCTGACCGCTATTAGTCGGGACCTCTATAGGGATACAATTTTTCTTTGGTATTATTATTGTGCTTGGATGTTTTTTACTTGTAAAAGATATTATCATTTTTTGAAAACAATATACTTGTAGGATTATGATCTTTGGATGGTTTTGTTGTCTAAGAATCCCTTGAGGGAAAGTAACATTTGATATGAATTCTATGTTTACTAGTTCTTATTATGTATTAGGATAGAACTATAGGTTGCTTAAGGTTGTCTAAGATCTTCTTATTTGGTGTATTGTTGTGAACATTTTGACTATGTTTGGGCTATCTATGGGACATACAAGCCGCTGTGTTTGTTCACTTTGATTCAATCAATGAACAGCAAGGAATAATTTTTTTATTTTGAAAAAAAAGTACTATTCCATATTTCAATTTATAAGATAATCCAAAATAATTGTATTGGTGATTTTGTATTATTAACATTTTATTAAAAATAGAATCAATCTAAATTTATACAATTTAGAATTGTTTTTATTCATTTGTCATTAAATTTTTTTACCAAATTGCAGTTATTCATTACTTAAATTGCACTTTTGAAAATATAGATGGATTAAGAACGTTTGTGCAATCTCAACAACTTATATTTGCATTTCCATTAATTGTTCTAAAATTTTGAGCAGACTTCAGCAAAAAATGATTGAAAAAATGTGACAAAAAACGATCCAAATGAATTAAAGATATGTTGATAGCTATCAAAGTGTATTAATATTTAGTTTATTAATTATTATTATGTCATCAACACACACTCAGTTGGTAACCCAAATTTAATTACAAGAGTGGTGTTGTTGGTGATTCATTAGCTTAGTAGATATAATTTCATTGATGCATTTAAGGGTAATTCAAGATTTGCAAGGGCTAGTAACCTTTTCAAAGACCATTAAGATAATTTTTTGTTATATTTCTAAGTTCATTGCATCAAAACACTAATAAATGAGACTCATAGAAGCCTTGGTGTTGAGGATCACATAAGCACTCAAGCTAGGTAGGCTTCACAAAAATCAACTTCAAAAGTGACTCTCAAATTGTCTTCATCTTTATGAATGAGAAGACCCAAAATACTTCATGGAATATGACAAATGTTCAAATTGACCAAGCAAGGTGTGAGACATGTTGTACCGAACTACTACCCAAAATTATTTGAGGCCACTTTTGAGAATTATAATCTTTTTCATTGAAGATCAAATCTAACCCTTACATTAATCACATGTCCATTATAATTTATGCCCTAATGATAAATACAAACTTAAATATTTATTGTACAAAACCTTCTCCATTATTGTTAACAGTTTCCTAGGATGGATTGGCATGTATATAACGCAGGGGAGCAATTATTGGAAGTTACCTATGTCTATTATCCCATATGGCATAGCATGCTTAAGGTAATGTTGTCTAATTTGTTAGTGCTAAAATGCTAGCACCCCTATATGTCAAATGTTCAAATATCCATGGATCACACCACTTGACTACAAAAACATAAAAAAAATCCTCATAACATATATGTCATAATGTTTTCAAGTCCATGAGAGATTGAGTAATTAGAAGGATTTAGGTGAGGATAAGTTGAGTTCTTGAAAACATTTGAGACACCAATGTCTATATGATCTATAAGTGGACAAAACAAGGAAATGAATTGATCAATAAAAGATCCATAAACAACATCTCCACATCAATAACAAGTGGACACCATGCAACCTATGGGACTAGTTAGTGATAATAATGTGTAGGGGATAAAAAATCCATGTTAGAACACAATGCCATCTTAACAATGAGTCTATAAAATGCATTTAATTTGGCATATTCATGGTGTACATGTCAACATGTTAATGTGAGTGGAATATGGTTGGCATGGTGCATGGATCAATCAAGTGTTTCTAAATAGCACATGGTGATCTACATAGACGTAACTCGTCAAATATAAAAAAACTAAGGATGGCCTCCTTGGAAAAGGTGACTTAGGAGTTAATGACTTAAACTAGGAAAGAAAATATACCAAAGTAACTTATCAAGTAATTCATAGTTTCAACATGCATAAAAATAAGACCAATGTCTTATCTATACCCATCTTTCCATAAAATCCTCCTTTGGATTATGTTTAGGAGTTTTCCTAAACAAAAATATTAGAGTGTCGTGGTGATAGTTAGCATCTAACTTGTTGAATCCCCCCCAAGGCCTCTCTTAATGGGTTGATATTTTTCCCACATCTGCGTGCATATCTAGGTGGCAACACTCCCTCCCTAGATGCTTAATGCCCAATCATGACCATATTGGACAAAATTTTAAGTTATGTTATACATTAGGGACTGTATGTCTTCCTTGATTCCTTTCAAGCGCTAAACACATTCCTAGGTCACATTGTACAATATTTCTAGTTCGAGGAATCATGATATCACTTTTAAACCTTCTTTACTTCACCATCTACTCTAGAAGATTGACCCCCAATAATAGTTTCTTTGAATAAGTATTTTGGGTTCATGAGTAATCAAGTGTATTTTATACTTCATGTTTTCAATGTTCTTATTCCTCTTAAACACTTGATTCTCGTTCAAGTTGCATTTGATAAAATATTTCAAGGTTATGACTTCCCTTCAAGCCAAATATGTTGTTTTCCATAGATACAATGTGTGGAAATGTGGCCAAAAAATGGTATATATATGGAAATTTAGGGACAAAATGGTGTGATGTGGACCAATTACTATGTAACATGTGGAATGCATGTGCTAGGACATGAACACCATGTTAACATGTGGACCAATTAATGAGTAACATGTGGCAATGTTTATATGTACCACATCACCCTCATGATGTCGTATAGAATCGTATGAATAAGGGACCTATACCATCTCAAAAAAGATACAATGTATAATTTTTATGGCCAATTGGGGTGTAGGGTTGATGGGATTCTCCTTCTTTGACTTATTTGTGGATGGAAAACTTAAAATCATAGTCACAATGAATAAATACATAAAATATATGGACAACCAAGCCTAAATAATGAAAGAAGGAAGTGAGCATCTTCATTCACATTGTCTCACGATCTATGATTATGACATGTGTTGTCATCGTGTTGAGTCATAATGCAGAAAACACCTAAGGGGACATTGAGTGACCACTTCAACAACTACACCCACCTTTGCATGATCTACACATAATTAGTCATATTGGCACTACAATGATGCCATGTATATCCCCATGCTAGATTCCATGTGAAAATGATGTTGGAAAACATATGTGGAGGTAAAAATACCCCTTGTCTTCTAAAATTTCTCTCTAGATATGAAATCTTGAGCACCAATGAATCAAACTAAAAAATGGTTCCTACTATCACCTTGGAAACACTTCTCTATCTTTAGAGATGGTGCTTTTCCATCTCAAGGGGGTACCCTTTATTTATTGTTTTCTAGATATACAATGAAACTCCATACTTCGATTTTCAGTACATCTCATGTAAATAAACAAAAATAAGAAAGGGGTTTGTTGAATCAATAACTATGGGTGCCTACTTATGAGGATATGGATCATTTATTCATTAGAAGGGGCCACACTCGTTATGGATGAATAAATATAATAGGGTAAGGAATTTTCCTATAATACCAACATTAGATCAAGTATATATATTTGTCTTCATATCAGTAGTAGGTGTATTAAACCAAAAAGAAGGCACGGGTTTCACACATAATCAAACAATAATCAAAGAATCAAGTAATCTAGTTCATCAAAGTTTAATTCATTGGAGTTGCATAAACAATAGAAATGATATGAAGAATAATAAATCTCAATATATTCCATTTACAATGAGAATTTGGGGACCCATAAGAGAGTCATCTGTTTAATTAACATTTAATTCATAGAATTAGAGATAGGTAGTACAAATACACTATAGAAAATGAAGTCAATTAATTATATGAAGAAAATGATTGCAACAATGTATGCATCAACTCAATGATGCAAAAAATATAAAGAAACATGGAGGCATAACTAAGTGTGAATAAATTATCTACAAAACCAATGACAAGGCCCATCCATGAGGGGAAACCCCCAAATATCCGTCCCCTTCAACTACTTCAATTCTTCCTTAAATAGATTGTATCTCTCCACCTTAGTCATTTTCATAATTTATCATTGGCATTACCTAATGGATTTTCAACACAAATTGATTATCATGACATTGTTAGAAAAACAAGATCGCAAAGCAATAACATAAAATAAAATGCGAAAATAAAACACATAAGAACACAGTACAAGAGAGACACCAATATACATGGTTCACCAATATACAAGAGAGACACCAATATACGTCCACGTAGAAACAACAAGTCCTTTTTATTATTCCATTAAGAAAATGAATGGATATAAACTAGAACACATTTGTTACAACTTCCTCTTCACTCTCTCACAGTATCTCTCACTTAGTCACACTGATATTTCACAATACAAAGATGAAATAGAATTCCCTCATACATAAAAGAGAGTTTTCTTCTAGGGTGAAAAACCCTAACATAACTTCTACCGTCAGATATATGACCTAATAATAACTATAGGAAAATACCACAGGCTATGCAAAACCATGGGACTGTAAACCACTAGCTAAACCCAATATTGACCAAGTTAAGAATGGTCCAGATGACTACGAAATTACAACATTTTACAAGGAATTTTTAAAATTTCCACCAAAGGAAACGACCTCCGGACCCCACAACAAAGGGGGTTTGTTGCATCAGGAATATATTCATGCTCCAAAACCAATAATCTCCCACATGGAGACTAATCACAACAACACTACCACTGTTGTACCTACTAGACTATGATCCATCTTAGACCTGGAAAGTTTCTCATATTCACCTTCATGTTTGAAGGCCAACTGAAAATGAGCAAGAACTCAATTTCTCCTTGGTTACTACCTTTGTTAACATGTCTACAATATTATGGCTAGTATGTATCTTTTCCAATTTCAACTATTCATTTTCTAGAATAGAGTATATGAAATGGTACTTGAGTTGTATATGTTTAGTATTAGAGTTGAAGGATGATTTATTTGCAAGATGAATGGCACTTTAGCTACCACTATACAACCTGCTATTCTCTTTCTTATTACCCAATTCCTCCATGAACCTCTGTAGCCAAATCCTATCTTTATTAGCCTCTATAGAAGCAACATACTCTACTTCCATTGTTGAAAGCACAACAACCTTTTGAAGTTTTGAAATCGAACTTACTATTGGTCCTCCTACGTTAAAGACATACCATGTGGTGCTCCTCCTGGTATCTTTATCACCTACAATATATACATTAGCATATCTCTATAGAAAAATAATGCATGAGTAGTAGTACCTCTCAAAAACTTGAGAATCCACTTTACTTCCTTCCAATTCTCTTTATCTGGATTGTTCATGACCTTCTCACAACTCCCATTGCATGTGCAATATTTGGTCTTTTGCACACCATCACATACATCAAGATACCAACTGTTGATGAATAAGGGACCTTGAACATGTATTCTATGTCCTCCTATTTATTGGGACACATATCCTTAGTTAGTTTAAAATGGATGCCCAAAGGTGTACTAACTGGTTTTGCATCCTGCATTCTAAACCTCTCCAACCCCTTCTCTATGTAATCACCGTAAGACAATGTCAATTTGCGATTTTTCTTGTCTCTTTTTATTCTCATACCAAGGTTTTCCTTTTTATCACCCACATCCTTCATCGCAAATGAATTAGCTAATTTCCATTTGAGCACATTTATATCCTACATGTTAGACCCTGCAACAAGCATGTCATCTACATACAATAACAAGATAATATAACTTCCATTATCTAGCCTCTTGAAATAAACAAAGTGGTCAAAATGACATCTACTATAACCTTTTTCTATCATATGTCATAAACCTGTCAAATTTCAAATACAATTTCCTTGGATCTTGTTTTAGGCCATACAAGCTCTTCTTCAATATTGATACCAAATTATCCTTCTCTTTTACCTCTTCTTCAATATTGATACCAAATCATCCTTCTCTTTTTACGTCTAATTGTTCAAGGTGAAAATATTCTACTGGAACTAGACTTAAAATAGTCATAATTGAAGTCATTTTAACAATAGGAGAAAATATTTCATCAAAATATGTACCTTTATTATGTGCAAAACCCTTTGCAACAAGTATTGTTGATGTATATGTAACTTCGGAATGACTTTCACCTATGTATAGTGTACTCCTATAGAGATGGTATTATTCCTCTATACGGAAGTGTCGTCATTTGTATTGACAAGTGTCGCAAGTGTCATAACTTGCTGTGATGGGCTGTTAAACCACCAAGTGTGGGGTCGGCCCTGATTAGTATAACCATGGGTTATTAGACTGAGTTAGACAAGTCGGCCCTGCTAGGTTATTAGGCGGGTCAGGTCATGTATAAATAGAGTGCGGGAGGCATTCTATTTGATCATCTCATTATTCACTTCTACACTACTCGGAAAGTGGCACACTAGTGGAGGAGGAGGTTCAGCTACTAGGAGAAGACTATCTCTTGTACTTGGGTTGTATCATTGCTCTTTCTATCTCTGAGGAAGTTGTGGGATTTTCCACCTTTATGGTTTTCCCCAGTGAAACTCTATGTGTCTATTGTCTCATGTGATCGCTTGGTGTAATTGATGTGCATTGTTATACTTGATATGTTGTACATGTTATTCTCTCAGTAAAGATCCTAGAGTATATTGAATTAATGCTCAAAATATAACATGGTATCAGAGCTAACCTAAGAAGAAGACACTGTGTAGTTGCGGAAACTAGGGTTTCTCTCCACAGATTTTGGAAAAGAAATATGATAGATTGACTCTCCTCAGCAAGGTGAATCTTTCTGCCCAATCAAAATTCAATTCTGGGCACTTTTATGTTTGGCCCTAAAAAATAGGGTTTCCACAAAAATAGGAATTTCTGAAATCTGAGGACATAGTTGGAAGATCCTTGGAAAAATCGAAGCTTAGAGCTTTGGATCGAACTTTTTGGTTGGGTAAAGCTCCAGGAAACTCAAACCCTAATTCAGGGTCCTCCCTAGTGAATCCGGGAAGACTAAAAGACATTTCTGAAGGGTGAAACTTTGCATTTTTCAAATTCTGAGTATACCAGGATAGTCATCTCATCAAGGCGCATCTTTCTATCCTTTCAAAAGTTTGAAATTCAAAGTTTAAATTTTTAGGGTTTCTCTGACAAACCCTAATCCGGGACCAAATCCAGTTTTCAGCAAATCAAGTGGTAAGACCTGAATCTCTTCTATTTCCATTTGAAGTACTCTTTAAGATGTCTCACCACACCAAGCTTGAGGATAAGCTTGAAGGGGTTGATAACTTCCGAGCATGGAAGTATAGGATTGGGTTAATCCTAGAAGAAAATGAGTTGGACACTTACATAAGTGAAGAGGTCCCTATCCCAGAGGAAGAAGAGGCTAAGGCCTTACACAAAAGGAATTTGGTCAAGGCTAAGAGGATCATTGCTGATTTTATCAAAGACTATCTCATACCACATGCGTCGTCTCTAAAGACACCAAAGGAGATGTTTGATTCCCTGACCAAGCTATTCGAAGGGAAGAACATAAATCGGAAGATGACCTTGAGGAATAAATTGAAGAATGTCAAGATACAGAATGCAGAGACTATGCAGTCTTATTTTTCAAGGGTCTCCCAGATAAAAGAACAACTTGAAGCTGTGGGAGAAGACATAGAAAATGGAGAAGTGGAATGACCACTCTTAATGGCCTTCCTAGGTCATGGTATTCCTTCATCCAAGGAATTTGTGCTAGGAAGAAACGTATCTCATTCAATAGGCTATGGGAAGAATGCTCACAGGAAGAAGCTCGAATTGTTGCTCGAGAAGAAAAGATGGGGAATGAAGACCAAGCTCTCACAACACACTCCAAAAGACATGATGATAAGAAGGGACATCACCACAGTAAGAAATAAAAGCATCACCATCAGAATCAAAGGGTCAACTTCAGACCTCAAAGAAACATATCAAAGGCCCAATGCTTTACATGTGATGAAAAGGGACACTATGCCAGGGACTGTCCTAGAAACAATAAAGATGGCTCTCACAAAAGGAAGAAGAACATCAAAAGAAAACTTCATGCTCATGCTGCAGAGGATGATGAACCTCCATATCTGCATTAGATGCAAAAGGCATGAGGGTTTCATTTGTAGATGGCCAAGTCCTAATGTGGAAAAAGGGAAAGACTATAGATGATGCAGTGGTGATTGGAGAACACGAGGGAGGATTATACAAATTGAAGGGCCAACTAGAACAAGCCTTGGTCCATGACTCAGTAGAGCCAAGTGAACTTTGGCATAGAAGGCTTGCACAAATGCACTATAGGGCACTTCCAATTGCAAGAAAAGCAGTGGAAGGTCTTCCTGAAATCCAGATAAAACATGAAGGCATTTGCAAAGGTTGTGCAAAGGGGAAGAATACAAAGAAGACATTTCCAAGCAGTGAAATCAAGGAAAAAGGAATCTTGGAAATCATCCACTCCGATGTATGCAGTCTGATGTCATCCAGTTCTCTGAGTGGGTATTCATACTATGTTTCCTTCATTGATGATTTCTATAGGAAAAATTGGGTTTACTTCTTGAAAAACAAAGATGAAGTGTTTGACAAGTTCAAGGAATTCAAAGCCTTGATAGAAAACCAAACTGACATGAAGATCAAGATCTTCATATCTGATAATGGTGGAGAATTCACTTCAAGTGACTTCAAGAAGCTATGCAGTGATTCAGGGATTAAGAGGGAGTTGACTACTCCTTACAATCCACAACAGAATGGGGTTGCCAAAAGGAACAATAGAACAATCATGGAAGCAGCTAGGGAAATGCTTCATGACCAAGATCTACCCATGCACTTATGGGATGAAGCAGCAAGGACAACTGTATATGTGCAAAACAGAACACCTCATAAGATACTTGACATAAAACACCAGAAGAAGTGTTCACTGGTAAGAAACCAGAAGTTGGCCATCTCAGAATATTTGGTTGTACAGTATACACTCACATCCCAAAAGAAAAGAGGAGAAAATTATATCCTTCAGGAAAGAAGGGCATATTCATGGGTTACAGTGAAAGATCGAAGGCTTACAGAATCTACTTTCCAGGATTCAAGAAGATTGACATCAGCAGGGATGTAACATTTGATGAAGGCTCAACATACATCAAATCGAGAAAGACACCTATTGAAGACAATGAAGAACCCAGAATATCCAGAACACAAGACACTACAATGAATGAAGCAATTTCTGAAGAAGATTGTGAGATGGAAGATCCACAACAACCTGTAGATCCACCTCATGAGAAGAACTCTCACAAGAGGAAACCAGCATGGGCTAGAGAGCTCATCGAAGATGCAGAAAGGTATGGCATTCTAGAAGAGGAACACAGAGAAAGGAAAAGGACAAGATCACACACCAACTATGTTGCCTTACTCTATGATATCATGAACAAAGAACCTTCCAGTTATGAAGAAGTAGCGGAAAAGAAAGAATGGAAGGATGCCATGGTCAAGGAATACCATTCGATCATGAAGAATGATGTTTGGGATGTGGTCCCAAGACCAAATGGGAAGTCTATTGTAACTTCCAAGTGGATCTATAAGATCAAGCATGCTGCAGATGATAGCATAGAGAAATACAAAGCTAGGTTTGTAGCTCGTGGCTTCTCTCAGAAAGAAGGGATTGATTATGAAGAAACTTTTTCTCCTATGGCCAGATACACTTCCATTAGATCAGTACTTGCTCTGGCTACAGTAATGAAATGGAAGGTACACTAGATGGATGTCAATACAACTTTCTTGAATGGTGTAGTTGAAGAGGAAGTGTATGTGAAGCATCCACTTGGGTTTGAGACACATGACCAAAGGTCACATGTGTGCAAACTGAAAAAATCCCTGTATGGTTTGAAACAGGAACCCAGGACTTGGTATGGCAGGATAGATGGCTTCCTATATAGTTTTGGCTTTACCAAGAGTAAAACAGATTCAAACCTTTACTACAAGGTTGAGGAAGGAAATCTAGTGATACTACTATTGTATGTGGATGAATTGTTTGTAATAGGTGAGGATAGATTGATTACGGACACGAAGAGGAAGCTTGCTGCCGAGTTTGAGATGAAGGACTTGGGTATGATGCACTACTTTCTTGGTATTGAGGTGTGGCAGAGTGCAGATGGAATATTCCTTGGACAAGGGAAGTATGCAGTAGAGATCCTGAAGAGGTTCGGGATTATGGACTGCAAGTCCATGGCCACACCTATGGCATCGAACCTGAAGCTTCTGTACGATGCTTCATTTGAGCTGGTTGATGCTACGATGTATCGTCAGATGATTGGGTCCTTGATGTACCTGACGAATATGAGACCATACATCTGCTTTGTGATGAACACCTTGAGCCAATACTTGACAGATCTGAGACATATTCACCTGATAGCTGCAAAGCATATTCTGAGGTACCTGAAGGGTACAGTTGACTATGGGCTCAAGTATGAGGCGAATCAAAAGTTTAACTTAGAGGGTTATGTTGATTCAGATTGGGTAGGCAGTGCCATTGATCGGAAGAGCACTTCGGGGTGCTGCTTCAGTATGGGATCTGGTATGATCTCTTGGTTTAGCAGGAAGCAGTCCTGTGTGGCACTGAGTACAGCTGAAGCAGAGTATGTTGCAGCTTGTTCATCTAGTTGTGAGGCAGTATGGCTTAGGAAGCTACTATCTGATTTTTTTGATCTCCAACTAAGTGCTACTTGTATATATTGCGACAACCCGAGTTGTGTGAAGTTGTCAAAGAACCTAGTGTTCCATGACAAGTCGAAGCACATTGAGATCAAGTATCACTATATCGGGGATATGGTGCAGAGAGGAGCAATGAAGCTCCTGTATGTTGCGACGGATGAGCAGATAGCCGATGTATTGACCAAGCCGCTGGCCAGAGTGAAGTTTGAATACTTCAGAGGGAGACTTGGTGTGCTTCAAATCGAGATTCCTTCCAAGGGGAAGTGATGAGTCCGGAGACACAGATGCACATGAGCCCTTCTCACATGGTGATAGATGTGTTCTCCCATGGTGAGATGTAAGTGTCGGAGCCCTTCTCAAATAGTGATAGATGTGTTCTCCTATGCTGAGATGTAAGGGCTGAAGCCATTTTCAGCTAGTGATAGATGTGTTCTCCTATGTTGAAATGTAAGGGCTGGGCCATTTTCACATGGTGATAGATGTGTTCTCCCATGGTGAAATGTAAGGGTTGGGGCCATTCTCACATGGTGATAGATGTGTTCTCCCATGGTGATATGTAAGGGCCGAGTGATCCTTTCCGACATGGTGACAGATGTGTTCTCCCATGGTCGTGATATAAGTGTTGTGCCTTTCTGACATTATGGTAGGTAGGTCTTCCCATGGTGACATGGTGGTAGGTAAGTCCTCTCATGGTCCTGATGTAAGTGCTGAGCCTACTCCAAATGGTGATAGATTTGTTCTCCCATGTCGGTGGTGTAAGTGTTGTGTGATGTGCATCTAGGTTGTGTTCCATGGACCATGATGGTGATCTGAAGACGATGATGTGACAGTATGGTACACAGGTTTTGCAGAGGCATATGATCAATCCTGAGATGCTCTTGCATGTTTTGTAGAGGCAGTGTAATCAATCCTGGGAGATCTTGCAGGTTTTGCAAAGGCACTGTAATCAATCCTGAGGTGTACCTACTTGATGGCTTGCTCGTAGAAGATGTTGAAGACCTACATGGAGGCTAGGCCTACATCCAGCATGAAAAAGGGATGGCTCTGTAAATGATGAAGACCTGCAGGTGGTGGGCCTACATCCAGTATGAAAAAGGACTCGCTCTGTAGAACTTCCTATGTCGAGTAGATTGGAGAATGATTGAGATAGCAACAGTAGTGATGATGACGATGATGATGATTTGATGACAATGATCCAGTGATGATGATTGAGAGAAGAAGACTTATCCTAGAATATCTGTGTCAAGAAATACCTTCCTAGTTAAGAAGGAGTGTTGATGTATATGTAACTTCGGAATGTATTTCACCTATGTATATTGTACTCCTATAGAGATGGTATTATTACTCTATACGGAAGTGTCATCATTTGTATTAACAAGTGTCATAACTTGCTGTGATGGGTTATTAGACCACCAAGTGTGGGGTCAGCCCTGATTAGTATAACCATGGGTTATTAGACTGAGTTAGACAAGTCGGACCTGCTAGGTTATTAGGCAGGTCAGGTCATGTATACATAGAGTGCGGGAGGCACTCTATTTGATCATCTCATTATTCACTTCTACACTACTCGAAAAGTGGCACACTAGTGGAGGAGGAGGTTCAACTACTAGGAGAAGACTATCTCTTGTACTTGGTTTGTATCATTGCTCTTTCTATCTCTGAGGAAGTTAAGGATTTTTTTCACTTTTATGGTTTTCCCCAGTGAAACTCTGTGTGTCTATTGTCTCATGTGATTGCTTGGTGTGATTGATATGCATTGTTATACTTGATATGCTATACATGTTATTCTCTCAGTAAAGATCCTAGAGTATATTGAATTAATGCTCAAAATCTAACAAGTATGTCCTTGTACCGCTTTTTTCCTCCATCTTCTTCCTTCAACCTATAAACCCATTTATTTTGCAATGCTCTTTTACCTACAAGAAACTGAAGAAAGTCCCAAGTCTAGTTTCTTACCAAGGAGTCCATCTCCTCTTTCATGCCTTGTTCCCACTCTTTCTAGTGTCTACCTACTCCTCTTCATAACTTTCTGGTTCACCAAAATCAATTAACAATAAACAATATAATGAAGGGGAGTATCATTCACGGGATCTACTTAACCTAGTAGACCTTCCAACAACACTTGCAGGAGTTTGAGGCACCTATTGCTACTATTGTTGTTCATTTTGATTTTCTGGCACTATTGGAATTTCATTTTCTTTGATTTCATCAAGCATTGTGTATTCAGTGTTTTCTTTTTCTTGTCTCTTTCCTTACAACTAATCTTTGTACATGAAATTTTCATTAAATACCACATTTCTACTCCTATTGATTTTATATTTTCATAATCCCATAAGTGATAACCATAAAGGTATGCTTCTTGGATTTAGCCTCAAGCTTTGTTCTATTTTCTTTATCAATATGGACAAATGCTTCACAACCAAAAGTCATAAAAAATTACTTGTTTACCTTTTTACCTATGCATGCCTCCTATAAAATGCTACCATCCAAGGATCTTGAAGTACCTTTGTTTATTAAGTAAACAATAGTATCTACATCATCTTACCAAAACTATAAGGGAAACCTTGAATGCAATCTCATTCTCCTTGCACACTCCATGATTGTACTGTTCATCCTTTCTAAGACACCATTTTCTTGTGGTGTTCCTAGAACTGTCTTCTCTCTATGAATCCCATGGTATGAATAGTAACTATCAAACTCCTTCCTGCAGTATTAACCTCCATTATTTGATTTGAGACATTTCAACCTTTTTCTTGTCTCATTCTCAACCAAGGCTTTCCATTTCTTAAAAGTAGCAAAAATATCATATTTTTGTCGAATGCAATAAATCCAAGTTTTTCTAGTTGCATCATCAATAAAAGTAACATAATAAAGGTATCCACCAAGATATTGTACCTAAGTTGGTCTCCATACATATTTATGCACAAGCTATAAATTTTCACTCTTATTTTTCTTCCCAACTCTAAAAAATATGACTCTCTTATATTTTCCATAAACATAGCTCTCATAAAATTCCAAATTAACCTGCTTCAAATCGGGTAGAAACTTCCTTGAATGGATAATCTACATCCCCTTCTCACTCATGTAGCCAAGCCTATGATTCCACAATGTTGTATCCACTTTTGTAGAAGCTAAAATTATAGAAGAATTAGTATTATTAGTGCATAAATACAATGTATCTACCCTCTCTCCTTTTTCTATTACCAGTGATCCTTTAGTGACCTTCCACGCCATTTCTTAAAATGTAGATAAACATCCTTCATCTCCCAAATACCCTATTGAGATTAGATTTATTCTCAGAGCAGGAGCATGCCTTACATCTTTTAGTAGCCATTGGTTTCCATTGTTTAACTTTAACTGTATCTTACCCATTCCAACAATTTTACATGGATGATCATCACTGAATAAAAATTGTCCAAAATCACGTTGAACATAATCTTGAAAATATTTCCTATGGGCCTTGGCATGGAATGAAGCCCTTGAATCTACTACCCATAAATCAATAGTATTATCTAATGAAATAATCAAAGCATCTTGTATCACATCACCTGCTACATTTCCTTCCCAATTGCTCTCATGTTGTCCATGTCCTTGTTTATTTAGAGACCTATAATCTTTCTTCGGATGTCCTTTCTTCCCACAATTCTGACACTCTATCTTTCCTAGTATGGATAGCACTGTACTCATTAGTTCCCGTGGGGAAGACGAGATAGGAAGAGGTGACTTTCATTCTTGGTTATTGGAATTCTTCACTGAAATAAAGAAGGGGAAAATGATGATTTGCCAAGGAGTCGAGAGGAACAAATTTTTCTACATTTGTTAACACCCAAAAAGTGCTCACCATCTCATCTCCCTCATTACATGACTCATTTGTCTATAGTTCCTACCATATTTGCCTCCAAAACCTTAAAAAACCATTAAAATGCCACCAAAAGGCCAAAAAACCCCTTTTTCTCCCAAAATAATTTAAATTTCCTCAAAAGATAGAAAAAACCCTCTAAAAGGGCCCTAAATTCTCAAAAATCAAATAAAAGGGAATAAAAAATATAAAAAAAGAGGAAAAAGAGGGGAAAAGGAAGCAAAAACCCTAAAACAATTGACCTAAACCATATGGTGCAAAAAACCATGGGTCGATACTCCACCACTAAAAACCTATAAATAGGTGATGGAGGCTCCCCATTTCATATCCACAATCTTCCCTATCCTCACTCTGCCAAAATCACTCTTGAAACCCTAGCTTACCATTTGAGCTAGTGTTTCCCATTTGAGTGCCCCTTTTGGCCCATTATTCAAAAACCTTGGAGAAGGAGAAGGAACCCATTGGAGCACGGAAGCAACCCTCCTGGACTACTACAAGAGCTCCACCAACCTTAACACTTGAGGTAAATTTAATACAAAAGAAAACTTTCTCTCATATTGTCATTATCTTTTATTTCTGTTAATGCTCATGCTAGGTTAAATTTCATACAGTTTTATTGCTTTAATTTACTGTTTATTGAACTGCTACTAAGGAGGCCCTTCTCCTTAGTAGGTGCTCATTTGCATAAGCTAGGGTGAAAACCCTAGCTATAGTTTTGGCGACTCCACTAGTGTTCCTTTGAATTTCTGGTTAAAATTTTTAAAATTTTTTATTTTTTTTGCAAGTATTTTTCTGTTTTCCTTGTTTGGCTGTGGCCATGGCCAGTTGGGTTTTCCATCGCAGATCGCGGTTCTTCTCTTTACAGCCGCGACCCAGATCACAGCTTCAGTCGTCTTTCCGCGATCCAAATCGCAACTGTTTGCTCTTTTCCCGCGACCTGAGTGCAGCCTTTTGTCTCTTTCCCACGCTCCAGACCGCAGTTTTTAGCCCCCTACCTGCGATCCAACCATGGCTTTCTGCCCCTTTTCCATGCTCCAAAGCGTGCATTGTGACCATAAACCCACGATGCGACCGTATCTCTTCCCCCTTTAGCCGTGCCTCTTTCCCCCCGACCCGCGATCCACCTGCAGGGTTCCTCCCTATAGTCGCGCCCCAAATCGTGCCTTTCAACCACAAACCCATGATCCGAAAGCAGGTTTCTCCCCGAAAGCCGCGCCCCAACTGCACCTTTCAGCCACAGACCCGCGATCTGATCGCAGGTTTCACCCATACAGCTGCGCTCCAAGCCGCGCATTTCAGTCACAGACCCGCGATCTGTTTTCTGCATTTTTTACCCTTTTTTGAACCCAGAACTTTGCTGCAATATTTTCCACACTTGCACAACCACCTGTTCTGTCTGCAACCACACTTACCTATAGCCTTTTTTTGCAGTTTGCTTTCTGTTCCATTTACAAATTTTTTTCAGTTTAAGCATTTACATTGAAAAAAGAAAAAATTTGCATTGCAAGTTAAATTTCTGCATTATTATTATTGGTTAAAAAATTTGCCCACCCCATGGCACTTTTGATTGGGTTCATTACATCACACGCACACACTCTATCACCTAATTCAAGTGAGCCTTAAAACACTACTTAACACAACCAACATTCTAACCCCACTTGGGGAACACATAAGAATATTGTAGTTAGGTAGGACAGGGGGGATAGGCATCCAAATAACACCCCTCGGTCGCTTACACTTGAGACATAGTTGTTTTCCATTAGAGAACCAAAATCCTCTAGTATTTTTTGACACGGTCACAACCAGTTTATCAGAGGGCCTCTCCCTTAGGAGGGTTGAAGTAGCCAGACTGGTTCTGGAGGCCTGAGTGGAATACCAAAATCCATTCAGTAACCGAAGGCTACCTACTCGTTGGTCTATGTGTGGTGATTCCTTTTAGGCCCACACGGTGATAGGACCAGAGCTGTAGATTCACCTTTTCTAGACGTGTCATGAATGGGGTATCTTAGTTGCCTTTCTTCTAGGATTGTCTTACCCGGTGTCCCTCCCAGTAGGGGGATATCTTTAGCCACTTGGCTCTACTATCCATATTTTCTGACTTGGATTTCATCACCTTGTAAAGGATATGTCTGGTTAAGTCAGAATACTATTTAGCTAGGTGTTTGCATGCTCCCTTACCTCCCTTTGGTCTAGCGAGTCCACTATTTTTTATTTTTTAGGAAACCTGCTACTTGTTGGTATTCTGACCATTGTTGTTGACGCTCCGCTTATTGTAGCACAGCTGTTACAGTGAGCGTTTTGAGCTGGTTGTTGGCCTGAGTGCCGTATTTTTTGCGCTCTCCTTCTACACACTCGGCTGCATTAGGGTTTTTGAGCTATTTTTCACTTGACAAAACCCCCAGATACTTGACACCATCTGTCACTATTGAGTCCCCGAGACACTGTCGGTGCCTCCGGGGTGAGCCCCCCACAGCATGGTTCACTTGACATCACCCGTCATAGACGTAAAGCTTCATCACTTGATACCACTCGTCATAGACCTTGAGCTTCATCACTTGAATCTACTCATCGATGACATAGAGCTCCGTCCCCCAGCTCTAACTCCCCTTATTTCACATATGATTATGAGGTAGAGTCTGAAAACCCCACTTACACTTCACCAACCAACCCCATGGATGGCATGACTTCCAACCCTTTCTTTGTAGGGACCATTGGTGGAGCATCCACAACCACCCCAGCCACCACACCTGCTTTAGGTATGCCCTTGATGGGGCCCACACCCACCATTCCGGTCACTGTGCCAATTCCAGTGGCTAGCATACCCAACCCAACCCCACTAGTGACTCACACTACACTTGGCAGCGCAGGACCCTCCCATACCACCTTCATTCCTCTGCCTGGGGGCAACATCACCAACCTAAACCCAGCTCTCATACTTGGGGGCATTGGCCCTAACATGGCCGCCACCACCAGCATGTCACATCCTTCTACTAGTTTGCCATTCATGGCTAGTCTCAACCTTCCTGACCTGGCCATACTGACTAATGATCCCATCAGACACGATCCTACGTGGCCTCACATGCCCAGCAAGCTCCCATCATACATCCCTAAGTTTGAGGGCAAGGCAGGTGAAGACCTGCAGAACCACATGATTTCCTTCCATCTATGGTTTTCCTCCAACTCCATAGTGGATGACTCTATCTGACTCCATATGTTACAACGAACTCTCACTGGCTCTACAGCCAAGTGGTACATTGAGCAGCCCCATGGTTCCCATGCCACCTTTACTTCCCTCGCCTCAACCTTCCTGCATTTGTTTTAGTTACCTGTCTTCTATGACACGGGAGTTGAGATCCTATTGTCTTGCAGATAGAATATGGCCACCCACATTCTATCAAGTTAGATGACCGAATATTCCTAGATTGGTTTCTTAAATCTCTCCTCCACGTCATTGCTAAGGATGTAGCATCCAAGCGACCCCAGTCCGAGGAAGAGGCCATCCTAAAAGCCCAGCAGTTTGACCTTATCTACACCCAATCTGGTTACCTATATAGCATTATACTCGACGCCCCCCGCAGCGACTCCTCCCGAAACGATGTGCCGGGGGCATCCCATGTCGCCGATGGCATCAATGGCCATATTGCATCGCATAACCAGCCCTTTTCCATGACACATATCGTTAATGGCCCCGACCTTTTGCGGACTACATCCCACTTTCGAGCAACCAATTCATATGCATCCATGGTGCATAACCGTCATTCCCACAAACCCTCATGTCCACCTCAGTGCTTCGGCCATGCATCCCCCACTTACGTTCCTCTGGTTGCGCCTCAACCATATTACCACCTGCAGGTCACGCACGCTTCTGTATCCTCTCAAGCCCCCCCGCTTATTATCCGCCACAGGAAGCACCTGCGGCAAATCCACAACCCATCACACAGACGTATCAGCAACCCCCACAAGGTCCAGCACCTACACTGCCTCAACCCACTTATTATCCGCCGCAGCTTGCTCCCGCACCTGCACAAACCCAGAACCCACCTACCGCCGAAGGGCAAGTGTACATGCAACAAAATACGCAGCCTAACAAAAATAACCAATGCCAACAAGGCCAGCAAAACCGCGGAAAAGGATGTAACCACGGGAACAACCCCCCTTCAGACCAAGGCGGCTAGCCTCCTAATCCCCCAAACAATAATAATGTGGCACCTGCCAACCAAAACCCTGACAGGCCACCCAAACAAGCTAAAAACCCTAATTTGCAGATGAACCATCCTTATTCTATTTGCGGGGTCTATGGCCATTACACACATGCTTGCCCACATTTGGAGTGGGCTCGACAACTCTGGATTGATGATGCCCACCGCCAAGGGCACGCGGCTCCTCTGGCGCTGCCTAACCCCCCACCACCTCAAACTCAACCCTTGGTGTTACAGAACCCTTTACCAACCCAAGGTGTGGTGAATACTCAACCGTTAGCTTCCCCTCATGGAAACGCGCCTCCACAACAGCAAGTCACTTATGCAGCTCTTGATCAATCCGTGCTAGACTCAGGAACCCATCACTTGTTAATGATGTCATCTGTCGATGTCAAACTTCAAACCCGTCGGAACCAATATGGCTCCACCCCTGAAGCCCCTCCCACTAACAAAAACACCAATTCTCTTCCTACCGATTAGTCGTTATGAATACCTCCGGCCCCTTTAGATGGCGTCTCAAAATCCCCTCACTTCCCACTTCGCCGCATCAACAATAACCCCAATGCTCGCGCTGCATCTAATTACAACATTGTGGACAACTTAGCCCAGTCCCCCGCAGCCATGTCTACATGCAGCCATGTCTACGTTAGAGGTCTTAAAATATTTTCCTACATAGTGCAAGACTCTGTTATCAGCCATTGGTGCTATCAACCCTACTGATTCACGAATGATGGGCTTTGATTTGGACCAATCCAAACCACGCCTGCCTTCCACATTAGCATTCCAAGTTTCTGTATCCATTCAGAATCTTGTCATCCATCGGTGCATCATCTATGAGGGTGCCTCTACATGCGTTATGTCCACATTGGTTTGGCATAAGTTGGGATCCCCTACTCTCTAGGTGTCCACCACTGCGTTGCGAGCCTACGACGGCCATTCGGCTCAACCCTAAGGTCTCTTAGCTAATGTCCCCGTCCAGTTGGCTGATAAAACAGTGCTTACTGACATAGAGGTCATCAATGTCCAACTTGATGATAACCTCTTACTTGGCCGTAGTTACATGTACGCCATGCGAGCGGTTGCCTCATCCATTTTTTGCACCATGATGTTCCCCCATGAAGCACAAGTGGTCAAGATTGATCAACTCACCTATTACGATCCCAATGCCCCCACTACACCCGAAAACATTATTCCCATGATTAAACAACCTATGCACGGTGCATATACCTCGTTGGTTTCCTCAGTTGGACCCAGATTCTACTCAGATATGCCGATGACTTCCACATTCCAATCCATTCCACCCCCGTCACCAGCGACCGAAATATTTGATTTATGTACCCTCTCCCACAATACATAAACACCCAACCATCAACTACCCTTGCTACCCCAACCACCGTTGGTACTTAGTCATGTTGGTGTTACACCCATCCATACAATCCCCTTCCTATTCCCCCCTTCAGTAGTAGTGAGCGACCCGGTCATGGCCACTTTCATCTTCCCAGGGTTAACTTTAGGACTACCGGTGTGGTACATCACACCTCCCGTTTCCCCTCCAACCCCAAATGTCGTCCTACAACCGGTGCAACCCATTACCACTACCAGTCAACTACCTCCCGGTGTCACTACTCCTTCCTCATCCACCAATCCATCCCCTCTTATCAAGCACACTGGGGGCAGAGGCCCACAACCGTATACTGCTCTACCCCCGCCCAAAATGGTTAAAAATCCCCCCGCATTTCGCGCTCCTCCCAAATTCTCTTTGTGTGATGAGTTGGGCCATGCTACCCATCAATGTCCACAATTACCCGCATTACAAGAGCACATGCAAATGCTTGACAATGACCCCAACATCCCGGTTGTCCAACTTGACCCTACCCCTAAGCCTCGTGATAAGTCACTGCGTACCAATCACCCTTGTGTAATATGCGGTATTTATGGCCATTACTCACATCACTGTCCTGATCTTCCAAATTATAGAGCCACTCTCTACGAGATGAACAACTTGGACCTCGAGATGGCTCCCCCCACCATTGAAGAGATCCACCCCCTAGAATCTCCGCCATCAGGAGAGATCAATACCATTTATATGATCTCTACTACTAGTGATCCCTCATCAACCGATTTGACAACACAAAGTTTCCACAATGATGAGGAGATTCTCAAGGCTCTTACTGCACCTGATTACCCCTGGGAGGATATGCACCATCGTTGCTATTTCCTCCCGGAGGAGTCCTCCCCCACCACAGCCACCCATTTTTCGGTTGAGTCCAAATATTTCCTCCCCACCAAAGTCGACTGGTTTAAAGAGCCCATTCCTACTCACGATGCCTTCGAGGAAGGTAACATGGCCAATATCTCACCCACAATCCATATTGATATCTCTACCCCAGGTGGTGCCCCTGAAATCATTACTTTGGGAGCCTCCTGCACCGAGTACGAGATCAGAGAGTACAAATTTTTTTTCCAAGAGTTCCGCGATGTCTTTTCCAGGTCATACACCGAAATTCCTAGTCTTGACCCCGCTATCATAGAACACCACATTGACACGTGGCCAGATGTGCCCCCCGTTCACCAGAAACAGCGCCCCATTCATCCATCAAAGATCCCCGCCGTTAAAGCATAGATTGAGAATCTTCGTGCAACAGGTTTCATTTATCCTATTGCATACACCACTTCAGTTTCTAACCCCGTCCCTGTTAACAAGAAACAAGGCACCATCAGAGTAAGTATTGACTTCCACGATTTAAATCGAGCATGTCCCAAAGACAACTTCCCCATGCCATTTATTGACCAACTCATCGACGCGTGTGCGGGGCATGAAGTCCTATCCTTCATGGACAGTTTCTATGGATACAACCAGATTTAGATCCGCAAGGAAGATCAATACAAGACTGCCTTCACCACCTCATGGGGCACCTTTTCCTATCGTGTCATGCCTTTCGGCCTTAAAAATACTGGTGCCACCTTCCAGCGAGCCATGACCTATTGTTTTCATGACTTGGTCCATATCCTATTAGTTTATCTTGACAATCTCACAGCACGTTCCAAGAAACGATCTGACCACCTTAATGACCTACGGCAAGACTTTCTGCATTGTCGCAAGTATCAGATCCACTTGAATCCACTCAAGTGCGTATTTTTCATTCCGGCAGGCCAGTTGTTAGGTTTCATTGTTTCCCACAAAGGAATCACTGTGGACCCCCTCAAAGTTCAAGCCATATTAGACATTCCTACACCACGCACGCTCCGGCAGCTATAGATCTTACAAGGGAAATCTAATTTCCTCTACCGCTTCGTTCCTAATTATGCCACCATAGTTCATGGTTTCTTACATCTGCTTCGTACCCACATCCCATTTGTTTGGGACGACCAGGCGCAAGATGCATTCGAAGCCCTTAAAAATGCTCTCATGCAAGCCCCTTTGATCTCCCCTCCAAATTTCTCTCAGGACTTCATCCTTTATGTCTCGGCATCCGACCATGCCGTGTCAGGGGTCCTTGTTCAAGAAGACATTACTCGCCAGGAGCATGTCATTTATTACGTCATCCAATCCTTGTCTGGACCACCCCTACGTTACCCATATGAGGAAAGACTAGCCCTTGCCGGCATCTTTTTCGTACAAAAATTGTGCCATTACATTTTACTCAGTCATACTACAGTTGTCGCCAACTCCAACCCCATGGTCTACCTCTTGAACCGGCGACTCCTGCAAGGTCACGTCGCTAAATGGGTAATTATCTTCCAAGAATATGACCTAACTTTCACAACCCCTAAGAATACTAAAGTTCTCGCTCTTGCCCAGCTCATAACCGACCTCCCATCCCTTTCGTCATCCCTGCCAATCTCCGATGAGTTACCAGACAATCATTTGTTTATGATCTCGTCAGATGACCCGTGGTACAGTGATATTCTGCTATACCTTCGCACGCAAAAATTTTGACCATACATAGATCGCGATGGACGCTGCTGTATCCATCACCACACCTCTTGGTATCTCCTCTTGGGCGATGTCCTTTACCGACGAGGGGTTGATACTATCCTCCATTGTTGCCTTACACGCGAGGAAGCCGAACAAGTCCTCAACGACTGTCATAGCAGTGCCTGCGGTGGACATTTCTCAGGGATGGCCACCGCCCAGAAGGTCATCCACGTCGGATACTTCTGGACCACACTGTTTACCGACTGCATCACAGCAGTCAAGCATTTCTATAATTGCCAATTCTTTGCCCCTAAGGCCCGGACACCACCCGCCCCACTTCACCCAGTCGTCACCATTGGCCCTTTTTGCAAATGGGCCATCGACTTCATGGAATGTAAACCCTCATCCGCAAATGGCCATAAGTACATCATTGTCACCATCGACTACTTCACCAAATGGGCTGAAGCCATGCCCACCTTCAACTGTAAAGCCGACACTCCTGCCCGTTTCTTTTTTAACCATGTTATTACATGATTCAGGGTCCCAAAACAGCTTGTCTCAAACCATGGTTCACATTTTGAAGATGCCATTTGGCGCGAGTTGTCAACTCTCCTTAAGTTCAAACATCAGTATGTCTCTGCTTACTACCCCCAAGGGAACGGCTAGGTTGAGGCCATTAACAAAATTTTGAAAACAATCCTCCAATGCACTGTTGACCGATATAAGTCCAATTGGCATCACATGCTTTTCCCCTCATTATGGGCTTACTGTACATCAACTAAGACCGCCACCGGTTTCACCCCTTTTCACTTAGTTCACGGTGTCGAATCTATCCTCCCCATCGAGTGTCAGATACCCGCCCTACACATCGATGTTGAACTTCTCCCCGACACCTCACCACTCGAAGAACGTCTGCTATTGTTAGAACAAGCTGATGAAGACCGTCGTGCAACCCTCCAAACCATTGAAGCTGTCAAGAACCGCTTCAAAGCTGGTTATGACAAACATGTCCACCCATGAGCTTTCCATGAAGGAGATCTAGTCCTTGTTTACAACCAATCCCACAACAAGACAGGAAAAGGGAAGTTCGAATCCATGTGGCAAGGTCCTTACATAGTGCATACCTGCCTTGGACATGGGGCATATAATTTAACTGAATCAGAAGGCCACCCCTTATGCAACCCCCATAATGGGTTGAATCTTAAATGCTTTTATCCTTAACAATCTCGCAGACCCGTTGGTCCATATTGTACAGTTTCAATTATTTTTGTTTTTCACCTTTTTACCGCAACCTTACATTCGTCATTTTTGCATGATCACAGATGGACCATCTTCCACCTTATTACATTGGCTTCGCCGATGGAGCAAGCCGTTGGTCTCCAAACCTGGCCTCTGCAGCTTCGGTCTTATATTCCCCTTCACATGAGTTGATTCACCTTGACGGAATGTGTAGAGGCGTTGCTACCAATAACCAGGCTGAGTATGATGTTGTGACCAGTCTCTTGGCTGCTGCCCTTCAGATGGGTATACGTCACCTTCATGTGTTCCTTGACCCCCAGCTGCTTGTCTCCCAGCTCAACAACTACTACTAGGTGCATGATCCTTGCCTCTTTAGAAATTTCATGTGC
This sequence comes from Larix kaempferi, assembly GCA_027924585.1. Taxonomy (NCBI): domain Eukaryota; kingdom Viridiplantae; phylum Streptophyta; class Pinopsida; order Pinales; family Pinaceae; genus Larix; species Larix kaempferi. The sequence continues at coordinate 15,688,930 of BSBM01000456.1, forward strand.
ACAAAATAGCTAAGCCGACAGTTTGAATCCATAACATTCACTCATGTCCCAAGAGCTCAGAATAGTGTCGCAGATCAAATGGCTAACAACATCCTCAACTGGCAATCAATCACACCATGTAAATCATCCATTATGCATAATCATCACATATCAACACATCAAAAACATAAAAATCCCAAAAAGATGACATCTGCAACAAAGGGCATCCACATGCCTATCATAACAACTCTTTTGCATCCATGTGCAATAAAATAACACAAAACCATACAGGCGCATCCACATGCGTACACAAAATAATCATTGAAAAAATGCATCCATGTGCATATCTATATAAATATATCATCATCATATACATGTCATGAGTGTCCCAGCACTCAGATATACAAAAAATATACATCAAGGAGCCCCAACAGCATCCATGCCCATCCGCAACGAGGGGGAGTCCCCAGCACTCCCTAATGAGAGTCATATCCTCCATCTGAACCCTCCTCACCAGCCTCCTCTGCTGCGGACTCATCCTCTCCTCGCTCCTCCTCTGAATCCTCATCATCCCCCTATCGATCCTGACCCTTCCTCTCCTCGGCCATAACTGCCACCCGAATCAAGATCGCCCTCCAATCCGGTGGAGCCTCGTGACAGGCCTCAACCACCTCCCGATCAAGCTCCTGCCACCCCTCATTGGAGACCCCAACTAGTAGCTGGTCGAAGGTAACTCGCAAGGACTCCAAATTCCCCTCCGCATCCCATCGTCGTACCTCCCCCCGATCTAGCAAGGATGGCACTGCTATCTGCCCCCTATGCTCCCTATGCCTCGGTGGTGGCAGCGGTCCCACATCTACATCAAACCAACACGCAAATAGTCAGAATCATCATATATCTCTAACATCAAAACATCCAATATAAAACAATCAAGAAGATTGTAGATTGCGGCTGTCCAAGCCACAGCCGCGGGTGCGGATCGTGACTATCTAGGCCATAGCCGCGATCCCAGATTGCAGCTGTGGAGGCCACAACTACGATCCATGATCGCGACCATCACCTCGAAACCCGTGATCCACACTTGCATGGACCGTACAACCCTCCCTGAGGACCCACTACCCACCCAAATTGAGAAAAAATTAAAGGTATGATTTCAGTGAAATACCTACAACTTGCGGAAATTAAATCGCCTAGTCCAATCGCCCAGAAATGCCAAATCCGCTATGGCCCACCACACTCTCCTGTTAAAGTCAACCACGCAAATGACACTTGGCATTATGGGTCCACTTACTATTTATAGACAGCTGACTTTTTCTTGATTTAGCCATTATGGCTCCATATGGAGTCCATTTTCCAAACCGTTTCCACCCCTGGAATCAGAATGACGAGACCTTCAGCATGGTTGACTCGGTTTCTCGTTTTCTCTGAACCCCTTTTTTGGAATTTTTTCCATGCACCTCGCCATCTCGATTTGCACACCACATCGATCGTTGTCAGTTTTTAGCATTTCTTATACCATCGGATTCGGTTTTCCGTGTTGCTTGGTTTTGCAACCAAGCTTGTGCAATGGGCACCTATCAACAATATGATAGCAGTTTCAATATAGAAAGCAAAAACGATTATGAATTAAATCTAAATCTAAACTAACATGTGCATATAACAAATAAATCTAAAAACGATTCATAGAAAGAACAATAAATACAAGAATGTTTTGTATTATCATACCTCAAATGGTGAGGATTTTTGGTGTTGAGCAGCTCCAAGGTTGAGATGCTCCAGGCTCCAATGGTCTCTTCTCCAAGATTGCTATAATGGTCAAGAACTCAAGAGAGATTTTGACAGCATGAGGATAGGATGATGGATGGATGCAAAGTGAGGAGCCCCTACCACCTTTTTATAGTTTTTGGTGGTGGGGAATACCATTATGGTTTTGGGGAAACCAATGGTATTGACCAACATGGTTTAGGTATCTTTTTTTCTCTTTTTTTCTTTTTTGAATATTTTGAATATTTTTATTCCCTTTTAATATTTTTGGGAATTCTGGACCCTTTTTGAGGGTTTTTTATGTTTTTTGAGGAAAAATATATATTTTGAGGGGAAAAAGGGTGTATTATGGTCTTCTGGTGACTTTTTGATGGCTTTAGAGGCTCAAATGGTGGAAAAGTGGACAAATGGGTTATGTGAATAAGGAAATGAGCTAGTGAGCACTTTTTGGGTGTTAACAGATTGCCCCCTGATGTGTGAGGGTAGGAGCTCATCGTATGGCCGATAGACATCATAGTTCTTTTGTCTTTTTCCTGGGGTTTGGGGAAGAGAAGAGACCAGTTAGAGATTGGATCAACGGCCCTTGGAAGCTGCAAAAACAAAAAATATTACATGGCCTCAATATGAATGAGGAATAATCGCTAATAATGGACGAGGCGGGCATACCCATGTTCGTATCAAGACATATACATAACAATTAGTCCCAAGAAGGGGAACATAAAAAATTTGCTGGTACATCGTAATGGTCCAAAGGGGACACTATTTTGGGATGTACTCATGATCATAACATGACTGATCTCAATAACTGATACATTGGAATAAAGCAACAACCGTTCTGAACAAGGTCTCAAAATGGTTGATGAACTGTTGAAACTGAAGGTGTCCAACATCTATAGGGACTCAATGACTATGAGTCATCTCTGAGAAGTACATGTAACTGTATACTCAAGGGAGTATAAAACTGGGGTACATCTGAATACCGTCGCCATGCGCAACCCAGATATCTATAGGAAAATGTAACTGGTTGTGTCCATAAGTAGACTCTCAAATGTGGAAGAGTCAAGTGATATCCGGGGTCTTCAACAAAAAACTGAAAGGACCAATACCCTGTGCGAGTCTCAACGATGCGATCAAGGTGTTGAAGTTGAGCATGTGAGAAACAACCATTTGGAGAGGCACTAAGGACTCTTCTCGAAATGATTCGTAAGCACTCATCATAAATGGTGATGAGTCCCAGACACAGGGACCTCTGGGTCTATCCTTTGGAATAGATTTGGTTGGCGTTGACAGAGGGAGACCAGCAACTACCAAGGCAATGATGTTTCCTTCGTAGGAGTGCGAGGTGTAGAACTTAAGTGTGATAGTACTAATGGTAGGACTGACATCCTGTGGGGATGGAAAATAACTGGGGTCATAGAGTGGGTCAACTCAAACTTCCTTTGTTCAGAGTATGATGACATGGCTGACCTGGCAGCATAGGAAACTGACTTGTAGGTGTGGGGATCATAGTTTTAAGGGCTGAAAGGTATGTATTGTAGATTGGAGTGACTCTGGGGAGATAAGCTGATGGATGCTGTAGAGGGACTCTCAAGGTGACATACTGCAGAATACTCTGAACAAAGGCGACCAAAATGGGGAAGCTGCCATATGAGTAGACATGATCTATTGTGGTACCGAGAAGCACCATTGGATCCTTCTTCGTAGTTTTAATGAGCTCCAAGAAGGGATAAAAGTGTGCTCTGAAATGGTACTATCATGTGGATTTTGTGAGCCTAGGATTGTTCGTGCTCATGAGTGCTTTCATTTTTTAAGGAGTCTTGAAAACGATAAGAAGACTCTGCAGTACTGGTGGAGTACCGTCCTGTGGATTTATACGAGCCCAGGATGGTGATTGCTCATGGTCACTTTCATGTTTAGAGAGTTTGAGAGCGGTAAGTGGACTCCATTGGTGTTCTTTTTCGTAAGTTAGTCTCCAAGGCCCGAAAAAGCATAAAATGATGCAAATGGAGAACTCTTCTAGCCGATGTGACTAGAGTATTCCTTTTTCGTAATTAGTCTACAAGGTTTGGAAAAGGGATAAACTTAAACTAGGTAGACGCCCTTTCAGATACGTTTAGCGAGCATGAAAGGAAGCAAGGTTGCTCGGCGATCTTTTCATTGTTTTAGGATTCATAAAAGAGCTTAACAGAAACTCTCTAAGTGCCTTTTTCGTAAAATAATTGCTCGGCCCGAAAAAGGGATAAAATTATACCGAACAAAAAGGTTTTGATGATAGCGAGAAATGGTCTCACGCATCGTCATGAGTGCCGAAAACTGAATCCGGTGACATAAAGATTGTCAAAAATGGGCAACGGCCAATGTGGCATGCAAACCGAGGCGACGAGGGGCATGGGAAAAAATTCTCAAAAAATCTCGAGGTGAGAGCGAGAAATGATCTCAAGCATCATAACGAGCACGAAAAACTAATTCTGGCGATATAAGACTCGTCAAAAATGGATGATGGCTGATGTGGCATGCAAAACGAGGCAACGAGAGGGCATGTAAAACATGCCTAAAAAAATCTGGGCGTGAGAGAGAGAAATGATCTCAAGCATCATCACGAGCGTGGAAAACTAAATCCATGAGTTATAAGACTCGTAAAAAATGGATGACGACCGATGTGGCACGCAAAACGAGGCAACAAGGGGGCATGTAAAACATGCCCAAAAAATCTAGGTGTGAGAGCGAGAAATGATCTCAAGCATCATCACGAGCGCGAAAAACTGAATCCGGTGATATAAGACTAGTCAAAAATGGATGACGACCAATGTGGCACGCAAACCGAGGCAACGAGGGGGCATGTAAAAGATGCCCAAAAAATATAGAGGTGAAAGCGAGAAATGATCTCAAGCATTAGCACAAGTTCAGAAAACTGAATCCGATGGTATAAAAATCACCAATAAACTGACAACAGCCGTTGTGGCATGCAAATCGAGGTGGCATGGGGCATGGAAAGAATGCCCAAAAGTTTTTGGTGAGAGTGAGAAATGATCTCAAGCATCATCACGGGCACGGAAATATGAATCCGACGGTGCAAATGGTGCGAAAAAAGGAGGTCATAAGGACTCCAGAATGGTCAAAGCAAATAACTAGGTTAAAAAATGGCTACAAATAAAGGTGAGCCCACCAAGCCAAGGATGCAGTGGTGGAGAGAAATGATGACCCGCGGGGGGAGAATACTAGCTGTATCAAATCAAATCGAATATACAAGTGATATGTGACCTCAAAAAACGGTTGAGATCATGCATGTGAAAAAGACAGCAGGGTTAATGACCTGCCTCCATGCTATGTGCATGGGGTTTGTGATTGTGGATCACATATGTGTTGGTTTGAACAATGGGATCATTGGAATACTGAGATAAATGTGATGGAGAAGGTTCAAAATGATTGATCATGCCCCCTATCCCAGGGTCGAGGTAATCTATTATGCCCCCTAACTCAGAGGTGTCAATGTTGTGTAGATGTTGTCTCAGAGAGGGATCAACGGGGCACTGAGCAACCGCTGGCGGGGGGGTATACCATGAGGCTGTAGGCCGTGGTGGCATACTGAAGTGATGATATGATGATAGGGGATTCCCCTTGTGGGGTGGATGCGCCCAGTATCTCCAACAAGAATCACGATGATGATGAGTAGGCAAGGTTTTGGGCCTACCCCCATGTTGTGGACATGTGGTTTCCTTGTCAATTTTAAAGGGTTGAACATGTGTGTCAAAGGGATCAATGGAAGGGGCCGACCAGATAGAGGGGTATCCAATGGAAACTGTGTAAATGGTGTTAATTTCTTTTGAGGAGGAAGATGGTGGGGGATGAATTTCCTTAATGGTAGGAGCAAATGTTTCTAGATCGACATTATTCAGTTCGTATAGAGCTGCTCTATAATCTGGGAGATCAAGGCAGTGATGTGAGTAATGGCCGTAGATGCCGCATATCGCACAAGGGTGGTTGGTGCGCAACGATTTATCGCGAGGCTGAGGGGACAATTATAGTTTGACAACTGGGATGTTAGTGTCATCATCCAACATTTGCATGTGTTCTTGAAGTGTTGGTAATTGTGGACATAGATGAGTAGCATGGCCAATATCGTCGCACAAGGAGCACTGAGGGAGTACACGAGTTGGGGGATTCTTGGCTAATTTGGGAGTCACTAGGGGGGTGCGAGTTGTGGGTCCAGTGGTGTAGGTTTGTGGACCTCTGCCCTCATTGTTGCGAAGTGGTGGGGGAGTATAATTGGATGTTGATGCGGTGGCCGGTGTTGGAGGTGGTCGATTCTGGATGTTTGCTACACCAGGGGGTGTATGGTTAGAAGTATTGATGGGTTGCACCAGTTGTAAAATGACATTCGTTGTCGGGGGAGGGGTTGGGGCAGGTAGGTACCATACAGGTATTCCTAATGTCAATCCTGGGAGATTAAGTGTAGCCATGACTGGTGTGCTGATGGCGCCTGAAGGGGGAAATAAAAATGGGATAGTATGAATTGGTGTTGCTCCTACATGAGTTGGCACTAAGGGTGGTTGCGGGAGTAAAGGGGGTTGTTGGTTTGGTACCTATGTGTTCTGCGAGAGGGTGCACAAATAAAATATCTCGGTTATCTTCAAAGGGGGTGGGATGGATTGGAATGTGTAATTCATAGGTGATTCTGAGTATAATCTGGGTCTTACTGTGGAGACGAATGATGTAGGTGCATTCTGAACTGGTTGTTCAATCACAGGGAGAACGTTTGCAGGTGCACCGGGGGCGTATTGGTTTCGATGCATTTGGAGGTTGATATCATTTGATGACATCATTAGAAAATGGTGAGTGTTGGACTCTGCATGCTGGTAATTGGCTGCTGCATAGGTAATTTGCTGTTGTGTTTCAGCGGATCCTTGAGGGGGATTTTTGGAAGAGTGTTTACCATGCCTTGGTTTGGTAAGGGATTTTGCAATATCATGGGTTGTGGCTGAGGAGGAGGTGTTGGCTGTGTAGCATATCCTTGGCGTTGGGCGTCATCATTCCATAGTTGTCGCACTTGCTCCAAATGGGGGAAAGTGTGTGTGTAATGGCCATATAATCCGCATATGGAACATGGGTGGTTTGTTCGTGAATTGGGGTTCTTACCCTGTTTCGATGGTCGATCAGGGTTTTGGTTGGGGGGAGCAACGTTGTTATTATTTGGAGGATTGGGTGGTGGTGGACCTTGATTATGTTGTTAGTTGTTACAGCGGTTACGTCCTCTTCCGTGGTTTTGTTGTCCGTCCTGGTTGCATTAGTTGTTTTGGTGTTGGGGCTAATTGTGTTGTGTGTACACTTGCCCTTGAGTAGTGGGAGGATTTTGGGGTGCCGCAAGTGTGGGAGAAGGTTGCGGTGGATAATAAGCTGGTGGGGCTGGAGGAGGTCCAGTTGCCTGCTAGGGTTGTTGGTAACCCTAAGCTATTGGAAGTGTTGGGTTAGATGGTGTAGCTTACTGGGGGCAATACATTGGTTGGGCCGATAAGTGAATTGGGTTCTGGGTGGCCGGTTGGTTATAGTATGTGGGTTGTACATATGTCGATAGCACTTTCCCGTAGCAATGTGGTGGACAAGAGGGTCCATGAGTGTGATGAGTCTGATTTGTTGGAGCGTATGAAGTCGTAGCTCCAGAATTAGATGTAGCCCTAGAGAGGTATGGGGAATTTATGGTGCTCACCATGATAAAAGGTTTATTTTGTGCCGTGACTTGGTCGATAATACCATCAGCGGCATGTGATGCCCCCGGAGCATCACCGCGTGAAGAATCACCTCGTGGGGTGTCTGGTATGATGGTGTAGAGATAGCCTGACTGGGCGTAAATCAGGTCGAACTGTTGAGCTTTTAAGATAGATTCTTCTTCTGACTGGGGTCGTTCGGAAGCTACATCTTTGGCTATGAGGGGTAGGAGTGATTTGAGAAACCAATCCAAAAATATACGGTCGTCCAGTTTTATCTTGCAAAGGCTGCGACGCTTGTGCCACTCATGGATATGGTCGGTGATGTGGGTAGCTGTGTTTTGTCTGCAAGACAACAGTATTTCAACTCCTACATCATAGCATACAGGTAGCTGAAAAAACTGAAGGAAAGTGGAGGCGAGGGACATAAATGTATGGTGGGTCCCATGTGGTTTTTCAATGTACCACTTAGCTGCAGATCCAGTGAACATTTGTTGCAACAGTCTTAGTCTAATGGAGTCATCCACTATGGAGTTAGATGAACACCATAGGTGAAATGACATTATGTGGTTTTGGGGATCTTCCCTAGGTTTTCCTTCAAACTTGGGGATGTCCGAGGGAAGCTTTGTAGGCATGGGTGGCCATGTAGGGTTGTGCCTGATAGGATCGTTGGTTAACCTGGCTAGGTCTGGTAAGTTCAAACTAGCCATGTATGGTAAACTAGCAGATGGGTGTGGCGTAGTGACTGGGACATAACTGTTAATGGTGGAATTATGTAGTTGTCCAGTGGCCCCTAAGGGTATGCTAGGTATTGAAGGTATGTGTCCTCCACTTGATGTGGTGTGGGAAGGACCAGCGCTCCCAAGTGCAACATGGGTTGTAGAGGGGTTAGGAATAGTGCCAGGAATTCTTGGGATCTGGGTTTTGGTAATGAGAGGGGGTGTGACCCCTATGTTGGGCATACCCATAATAGGTGGTGGTCATGTGTTGGGCATACCTAAAGGGGGAATGGTCCCTATATTAGGCATGCCTAAAGGGGTTGTTGTTACCATGGGTGGCACAGTAGTAGTAGGGTTTGTCGATGTATCTCCAATAGCACTGGTGAAAAGGGGGTCGTATTGTGATCCATCCATGGGGTTGGTTGGTGATGTTTCAGTAGGGTGTTCGGATTTAGCCTTAGAATCAGATGTGAAGTGAGGCACGTCAGAATCGGATGACTGTGTTTTATTCTGATGACATGTCGAGTCAAGGGATAAGGCTCTATGTCTATGACGTGCAGAGTCAAGTGTACCGAACTAAGGGGGTTCACCCTGAAAATGGCAGGATCTTCTTAAATTCTCAATGGTGAGAAATGTGTAAAATTTTCAGTGGAAGGTGGTGATGTAAAAAACTCAAAACCCTAGTGCAACAATGAGTGCAAGAGGGGAGTGAAAAAATAATGGCTCTCGGGCCAACAATCAACCTCAAAAGCACTTATTATAGCAGCTGTGCTATAATAAGTGGAGGGATCCAACAAAAGTGGTCAGAATACCAAAAGTCAAACAGTTCCTAGAAAAAAGTGGTGCTCACTAGACCAAAGGTGGGTATTGTATCATGCAAACACCTAACTAGAAGTATTGTGAGTCAACAAACGATATTCTCTACAAGGTGATGAAATCCAAGTCAGACAATATAGAGTGTTGAATCAACGACTAGATATCCCCCTACAGGGAGGGACACCGAGTAGACAATCCTAAAGAATGGCAACTAGGATACCCCGTTCATGACACGTTCGGTTGGGTGAATCTGTAGTTTGGTTCTATCGCCGATGTACCCCCATACGGGTGTACACCGAGAACTTCGAAAGGTATCCTTGGGTTATTGAATGGATTGCGGTATGCCACTCAGGCTTCCGGAACCAGTCTGGCTACTTCAACCCTCCTAAGGGAGAGGCCTTCCCGATAAATTGGTTAATAACCGTGTCAAAATTATTAGAGATTTTTGGGACCCTAAAGACAACCACTATGTCTCAGATGTAAAAAATTGAGGGGTGTTATTGGCACACCTATCCCCTCAATCCTACCTAACTACAAGATTCTTTTAAGTGCTCCCCAAGTGGGGTTAAAAAGTTGGTTGAGTTAAGGTAGATTTTAAGGCTCAGTTTAAATAATGTGGCAGATTGGGTGGAAGTGTGATTATTGAACTGAAATTGATTTGCCTCGCTTGGGCGATTGATTACAAATGAAAGAAAAAACACTTCCAGTTTGCAAAAAATAAAGGCATTTTTTTGAAATGTAAATGCTTGAAAAAACAATTAAAAATTAATGGATTTTTGAAATAATTTAAAGGGAAGCAAATAACATAAATATTTCAAGAAATAAATGGATTTCTTAAAAAATATTGCTTGGGCAAACTATTGAGCAAATTAAAAGTGAAACATATGATCTAAAAATAATGTTGAAAATCTTTCTTTCACTTACTGAAAATTTTTAAAAAGACTTTTTAAAGGAGCATTTGTAAATAGAAAATACTTCACTATGACTGTAATAATGCAGAAAAAATAATGTTGTAAAATAAGCTAAATGGACAAAAAATACAGCAAAAAAAATTTCTAAAAAATTGGTCGAATTCAAAATAATAGCATCACGGGTTTTAAGGCAAAAGCCGCGATGTGCAACACGGATTTCGGCCGCGCAGTCGCGATGTGCAGTGCGGAAAATGGCCGCGAAGCCGCGATGTGCAGCGCGGAAAATGTCTGCGAAGCCGCGATGGGCAGTGCGGAAAAAGGCCGCGAAGCCGCGGCGTGCAGCGCGGAAAAGTGTCGTGAGGTCGCGATAAGTCGTGCGACTGTTGGACGAAAAGCCGCGAGGCGAAAGCCGAAAAACGGAGGCCAAAAAATGAACCCGAAAATGAAAATTTCAGGCTGTTAATGGCTACAAAAAGGGCCAAGATCTAGAGAAGTAATGGATCTGCTGTCTAGTATGATAGATATGTAAATTAAAATGATTAAAACTAACAAAAACTAAGATCTAAAGCAAAAAACCAAGATCTAAGAATTCGAAGCTAGCAAAGTCGCCAAAAACTGTTGCTTGGTTTTGCAACCAAGCTTGTGCAATGGGCACCTATCAACAATGTGATAGCAGTTTCAATATAGAAAGCAAAAATGATTATGAATTAAATCTAAATCTAAACTAACATGTGCATATAACAAATAAATTTAAAAACGATTCATAGAAAGAACAAGAAATAAAATAATGTTTTGTATTATCATACCTCAAATGGTGAGGATTTGTGGTGTTGAGCAGCTCCAAGGTTGAGATGCTCCAGGCTCCAATGGTCTCTTCTCCAAGATTGCTATAATGGTCAAGAAATCAAGAGAGATTTTGACAGCATGAGGATAGGATGATGGATGGATGCAAAGTGAGGAGCCCCTACCACCTTTTTATAGTTTTTGGTGGTGGGGAATACTATTATGGTTTTGAGAAAACCAATGGTATTGACCAACATGGTTTAGGTACCTTTTTCCCTCTTTTTTCTTTTTTTGAATATTTTGAATATTTTTATTCCTTTTAATATTTTTGGGAATTCTGGACCCTTTTTGAGGGTTTTTTTTAATGTTTTTTAAGGAAAAATATATCTTTTGAGGGGAAAAGGGGTATATTATGGTCTTTTGGTGACCTTTTGATGGCTTTAGAGGCTCAAATGGTGGAAACGTGGACAAATGGGTCATGTGAATAAGGAAATGAGCTAATGAACACTTTTTGGGTGTTAACATTCCGAGCCTGTGATGATGCTTGAGATCATTTCTCGTTCTCACCCCCAGATTTTTTGGGCATTTTTCATCAGCCCCTAGTCATCTCGGTTTGTGCGCCACCTCGGTCATTATCCGTTTTTGACGCTTTTTATATCACTGGATTCAGTTTTTCGAGCTCGCGATGATGCTTGAGATCATTTCTCTCTCTCCCAAGAAACAGTTTTCAACATTGTCTCCCGACACCTTGCTGCCTTAGTTTGTGCACCACATTGCTCGCCATCGAATTGTTACACATTTATACATGAGCCATTCACTCCATTCATACTACAATTATTTCATTATTTTTCCACCATTCATCATCCCGCAAGGAGACCCACCAGTGTTCCCCCCAACCCTCATTCTTGGTTCTCATCAATGTCCCTTGATTGAATACTCTCTCCTTGCCTAGCCATTCCTTTTGTTCGATATAATTTTATCCCCTTTTTGGGCCAGACAAGTCCTTTACAAAAGAGACACTTAGGGAGTTTCTGTTAAGCTCTTTTCTGATTCCTAAAAGAATGAAAAGATCATCGAGCAATCTTGCTTCCTTTCATGCTCGTTAAAGTACCTGAAAGAGCATCTATCTAGTATAAGTTTAATCCTTTTCCGGACCTAGTAGACTAATTACGAAAAAGGAATACTCTAGTCACACCGGCTAAAAGAATTCTTCATTGCACCCTTTTATGCTTTTTCGGGCCTTGGAGACTAACACACAAAAAAGAACCCCCCTAGAGTCTTCTTATTGATTTTAGACTTTCTAAAATTGAAAGCAACTATGAGCATGCACCGTCCTGGGCTCATACAAATCCACACGACGGTACCATTCCATCATTTCAGAGTCTTCTTATCACTTTCAGACTCCTTAAAATTGAAAGCAAGCGCGAGCATGAACTGTCCTAGGCTTGTATAAATCTATATGACAGTACCATTTTGAGCACACTTCTTCCAACTCCTTAAACCATGAAGAAGTCCCCACCGGTGCCTCTCGGCACTATGATCAATCATCTCGGTAGCACCCCCAATAAGGTTGCCTTTGTTCAGAGTATTCTGTGATATACCACCCTCAGAGTCTCCTGCCCTCCTACACCAACTTGAGTATCCTTCATTCCAGTCACCATCCCTGATCCATTAAAGCTATGATCCCCTTCCCACCAGTTAGTTTCATATGCTTCCTGATCATCCCTGCCATCATACTCTGAACAAAGGAAGTTTGAGTCCACCCACTCTATTTGCCCAGCTATTCCCCACCTCCACAGTATGTCAGTCCTACCATCAGTACTCTCACACTTTGGTTATCCACCTCGTGCTCCTCTCAAGGAAACATCATTGCCTTGCTAGTTGCAGGTCTCCCTCTGTCGATGACAGCCCATCTATTCCAAAGGATAGGCCCAGAGGTCCCTGCGCCTTGGACTCATCACCATATGTAGTGAGTGCCTACGGACCATTTTGAGCGGAGTCATCAGTGCCTCTCTGAATGGTTGTTTCTCACATGCTTGACTTCAACACCTTGATCACATCGTTGAGATTCATGCAGGGTATATATCCCTTCAGTTATTGGTCGAAGACCCTATACTTCCCCCGACTTTAGCACATTGGTGAGTCACCTTGGAACACCCAGTTATATGTTCCCATGAATATCCAGGTTGTGTTGGCGATTGTATTTGGAAGCCACTCACTCAGATGCTTCCTTGAGTACCCAGTATAGCTACAGTCCAGTGTACCATTGAGGGAATGATCCCCCTTCATTATGATCCAACAGCTCATCAGTTCCTCTGGTACCACACTCAGCAACACTATTGTTATTCCAATGTATCAGTTCTTTAGCTTAGACATGGTCAGCCCGGCCATATGTCCCATATTTGTGTCCCCTCTAGACCTTATGATGTACACAGTAGTTCTCCATGTATCTTTCAGGTCCCCTTTTTTGGGACTCATTGTTATTTTATATATCTTGACACGAGCATGGGAATGCCCGCCTCATCCATATATTGAGATTATTCCTCATTCATTATTAAGGTCATGTATTTTTAGTTTTTGCAGTTTGTTCGGGACCATTGTTCCGAGCTCTAGTTCGTTTCTTCTCTTCTCCACACCCTAGGAGAATCATAAAAGACCTATGATGTCTATCGGCCATACGATGAGCTCTTGCCCTCACACATCAAGGGGCAATCTTTTAACACCCAAAAAGTGCTCACCATCTCATCTCCCTCATTACATGACTCATTTGTCTATATTTCCTACCATATTTGCCTCCAAAACCTTAAAAAACCATTAAAAAGCCACCAAAAGGCCAAAAAACCCCCTTTTCCCCCCAAAATAATTTAAATTTCCTCAAAATATAACAAAAACCCTCTAAAAGGGCCCTAAATTGCCAAAAATCAAATAAAAGGGAATAAAAAATATAAAAAAAGAGGAAAAAGAGGGGAAAAGGAAGCAAAAACCCTAAAACAATTGACCTAAACCATATGGTGCAAAAAACCATGAGTCAATACTCTACCACTAAAAACCTATAAATAGGTGATGGAGGCTCCCCATTTCATATCCACAATCTTCCCTATCCTCACTCTGACAAAATCACTCTTGAAACCCTCGCTTACCATTTGAGCTAGTTTTTCCCATTTGAGTGCCCCTTTTGGCCCATTATTCAAACACCTTGGAGAAGGAGAAGGAACCCATTGGAGCACGGAAGCAGCCCTCCTGGACTACTGCAAGAGCTCCACCAACCTCAACACTTGAGGTAAATTTAATACAAAAGAAAACTTTCTCTCATATTGTCATTATCTTTTATTTCTGTTAATGCTCATGCTAGGTTAAATTTTATACAGTTTTATTGCTTTAATTTACTATTTATTGAACTGCTACTAAGGAAGCCCTTCTCCTTAGTAGGTACTCATTTGCATAAGCTAGGGTGAAAACCCTAGCTATATCATTGGTTCGAAAGTAAGATAATTTAGTTTTGATTGATCTTTTATCTATTTATGCAACACATTAGTTTTCTATATGATTATATAAATTTGGCTTGAATCTAGGCAATTCTTGTAAAGAGAAAGTCAACCATTTATGTTATTATACAGTTACTATTAAAAGAAGGATGGGTGGTCTCTATAAAGAGAAACAACCCTACAATTCGTTGATCTTTACTTTAAAACTCTATCTTTCTAATTAGTTTTATTGACTGTCAAGAATTAAAGCAGAGGAATACCCGAGGGACTCCCACTCCACCCCTTTTGCTTACAGTGCAATACATTTATATATGAGAGGGTGGAATATTGGTGTGAGTGCCAGGCCCTATTCTTGTTATACTTCTACCTTCTATCGTTGATCCTTGAGTATGAATAACTGTCATTGTTGAGTGAGAAGAGAAGAGCATCCCATCTGAAAGAGAGGACCAAATCCTTTTTATTTTGATTAACTCATTAACTTATGTTTTCTACATTTATTACATATCTATTTGAGCTTATCTCAATTGGAAGAGAAAGCGATCTCCAGTTTGGATAACCAACTCTTTATTATACAACAGTTTGTGTTGTGTACAAGGATAAACCTTCTTCATTTGAGCTGAGTCTCTTTGTTCTTACCTTATAATTTGTTATAGCTTACGCGTGAAGAAAAGAGAAGTAGTGAACTATTCCTTAGTATTTTCCTATTTCTATCACTGATTGATAAAATTAATCTTTTCATAAAAGGGGAAACAAATTCTCTTCAATAGAGTTGATCCCCATATCAAAATGACCATTCATTAAATAGCTTTATGGTAAGTGAACAAAGGGATATTTCTAGAAATCCAAGAGATGAAAATTTCCCACGTGTTAGCATATTCTTCTATATATTTTTTGCATCTATTGTGTACAAAGAAATAACTTTCGAAATCAAAGGGTCAACTGGCATATCTCATTGTTTGGGGCTTGTTATACATCACCAAAGTGGTCTCCTTAAGAAATTCCATCCATGCCAATGATTTAAGTTCTATGTATATTTTTCTTGTCCCAAAGTAGGGCGTTTTCCTTTAGAGTTTGTCAAAGAGTAGAGTGAACGGCTAGAGAGACTCAACCCAATTCCATGTTATTTAATTAATCGAGAGTCGACTCTTATGGAGAGAAATGTTAAACATGTTATATGAAGTTTAACTCTTTCGATATTCTTGTTTTAATTGTTACTACTAGTCGAGCGGATGTTTGTTACTCAAGATCTTAAATTTACATTTGCTGAGAAATGTCGAAAGAATAGTAGTTAGTCGATGTTAAGGAACTTGATGAGGGAGTTCATATTAAGATTCCTTTCTATTAGATTTTTTTTACATTTTGTGGATGGCTTTTTGATGGAAAGAACACATGTCAGATCAAGAGCTAAAAGTTTTGGAAGAACATTGCAGTTAAGCCTTCAATTGCATAAATCTACAAAGTCAACATAGATTAAATAAGTGATTTATACATTGTTTTGTTATTATTGTTCATTCAGATTTTTAAAGGAGATGACCTGAGATAAATGTAGTTATATAAAATGTATGAGTGTTTTTCTATGAAATTTAAGATGGCAATAAATGTTATTTTAGTACATTGAATAATATGTATACGGAACTACGCATGTTAAACTATATTGATGGGTATTGCAAAATATTATATATGGTTGACCAGAGCAATTAATTAGTCACATTAGGTGTTTGGAAAGT
Source organism: Larix kaempferi (assembly GCA_027924585.1). Lineage (NCBI taxonomy): Eukaryota > Viridiplantae > Streptophyta > Pinopsida > Pinales > Pinaceae > Larix > Larix kaempferi. Next base: position 15,704,816 of record BSBM01000456.1, read on the forward strand.
TAAACTTTGTACAAATGAATGTACTTTACTGGTAAGTACATTCATAGATGATTAGTTCATAGATGAAAAGTACTTTTGGTAAGTTTAAAAGTGATTTAAAAAGAAGTTACCTACATTGTTCATAAGTTTAATAAATATCGTATTCGATAAAAAAAAACATATGTTGATATGTGCAAATAATGGTACAAAGTCATTTATGAGCTTTGAAATCCTAATACTAAGGACATAGACATAGGGAACTTATTCCTCTTTAATATAACAAGTTACTTTTAAGTGAATGCATTATATCAAATAAGCGTTGGTTGATTTATACAGGAATCCTACTGTCATAGGTTAAACACGTTTCTAATACTTCCATAGTGAAGTATAATGTTATACGAACTTCATATTATTTCACTATGTTATAATGTAGCATCCTTCTTCTTGAAAAGGTTGAGCAATCTTTGATTAAAGAAAGTAATCTTTTACTACGAAGCAAATAACTATATTCTTAGAGATTAAAGTGATAATGGCGTTGAAAATAAGTAGGAGAAGGTTCTTGTTTGTAGATGTATATGGCTGTTATCACAAGATAACACATGGTTAATTGCTACGTGTACACTCCTACACAAGAAGTTTTGAATTCTTACTACTTTAGTATTAAGAATACTTTATAGTGAATGACATGGAAAATTTTAGGGGCGAATTATAGCCCATGGGCGAAATTATAGGGGTTACCAAGAAACCATGGGCGAATTTTTAATATTAAACGAGTTTTTTGAAATTTAAGAAATTAGCCCACATTTTATGAAACCCCACATGGTGAAAAATCGGATAGCCCAACCAGCGAAAGAGGGAAAACGCGATTTAGCCCAGTGATTAATGGAGGAAATGGTCTGTTCGCCCCCGTCATTCCCGCAATGGAGTCCAAAGGTAGTGGGTTCGCCAGTAAATTTTCATTAATGGAGGCGTGAGCAGTTCGTTCGCCCATGGTTTTCATTTATAGAGGGGATTGTTAGTTTTTTCGCCCCGATTTATGGAGCATAGGGCATTTTCACTGGTTATTACGCCCTGGATTCGAGGTTTTCATGGACCATAGGGCATTTTCGTTGGTTATTTCGCCCTGGATTTGAGGTTTTCGGTTGAAATCGATGCTGTTTTTGAGTCTTGACCTCCCCATTTCGCGGTTAATGAAAAAATTGGGGTTTTAGCTCCCAAATTGGTTAGTAAGATGGGAAAACGTGCAACGTGAACGGTCTAGACTCTAGAATCCTGAATCAGTGAAATGGGGACGTTTTTTCCCCTATATAACGCTGCAAGGGTGAACAATTTATCCCATACAAACCCATGGCATGATTTGTATCTTTGCATGAAGCTTGAGTGCAATTTTACAGTGGCTGTCGCTCAGTGGAAAGCAATTCACGCCTCACGGTGGCTGAGTGGAAAGGGTTACAATTTCATAGTGGCTGTCCCTGAGTGGAAAGTAATTCTTGCACTTACAAATGAGTGGCTGTCCCTGAGGTGGGTTTGGATTATTCTTGCACTTTGTTCAGTAATGGTTTCTATTTTTCCAAATTCGTTTCTTTGACAGGTGCAGTGTCCAAGTTGTTGGGTGTGCATGAGCGGAGACTACTATGGTGCATGGGGAGTTAGTTGTTCACTAGTTGCAATTGGACCAATTTTAGCAAGTGTGCTCGGCTTGGCCTGTGGTTAGATGATTTGTTTTTGTACCATACTTTCTTTTTCGTGTTTGGGTATTTCATTACATGTTGACTCTTGTGCTATTTTGTTGGAGTCTGATCTTGGATTATGGTGTTGAAAAAACCTGGTTTTGAGTATCCTGTATTTTGAATTTTGTGTTATGGGATACGTTTATCAAGGGCTTTGCATTTGTCTTGTGTGTGATTGAAATTTTGCAATAGTTAAACTACAGTGCAATGACTACCTCTATCTTTCATGGTGCTGATGAAGTTCATCCCTTATTAGTTAAATTGATGATGACCGAAAATTTTCCTGTCAGATGTCAAAAATAGAAACAGTTTGATAACAATGCAAATTTTATTGGTAAAATCCTTTGTCGTGGATCAAACACTGTGGTAAGCGTATTCACCACCCTTTAGATAATGGTTCCATTTACTCACTTACTTAGAGCACGGGCTTCAACAGAGAGCAAGAGCAGGGCTTCAGACATCATTGCTAGGAAACGAGCCGCTCTAGTGGATGGATAGTAGGGGAATGTTTATTTAATCATTATTAGAAAACACCTACTATAGTGTCATTTAATAGTGTAAGTTTGACTACCTAAGGTATGTCCACCCAAATTCATTCCATTGCAGATGCGCTGATAGTCAGGGAGCAAGACTGTGAATCCACAGGCTTTACTTAGTTTCCCTATTTCCTGACACTAATTTGTTGGATGTGTTGTGTGTTTAAAATTCCTCCAAGATTACAGTGTGATCCCAATTTGTTGTCGTTTGAAGGATACAACATGTACAGGTTTTCCAACTTGTGTTTTATTGCTGTTATGAGGTTGTAAGTGCCCAAATTCACCCATAACTGTTTCTTTGAAGATGAAAACATGCCCAGAACTAGGAGACAGTGAGGTTTACTCTTGTTTGATGGTTAGAACATGCCTAAATCTGATAGTCAATCTTATTCATCGCTGTATGAGGATAGGGACAGTCCTAAAACATGCTCAGGAGTGCCCATATTGTTTATGTGGTTGTTCACTACCTTATTTATCCACATGTTTCTAATATTTGGAGGTTTCTCATTCCTAGAATTGCCGATTTAAGGGTTTTTATTGTTGTTTTCCCAAGAACATGCCCAGGTCTGATAATAATGATTGTTTGAAGGTTAAACAAGGCTAAAACATGCATAGGTCCACCCAGAACTTCCTTTTACTTGCACCAACTTGCCCATAAATTGAAGATAAGGCCACTTACTACTGCTTTAAGGCACAGAACATGCCTATATTTGCTTAAAGAAGGGCTTGGATATTGCTCTTTCTAATAGCTGCCATATTTCTATCCCAAAATCAAAATACAAGTAAACAAAATAAATAAAATTTAAACAATACCAAATTTATGCCTTCTATGGGATTCCTCTATTGACATGTCTTCTCTTTCAAGGAATTTTTCACCATAGACCTTATATTGTATGTTTAAAGAGATCGGTATTTTCTACATGCATCATTCTTTGCAACATGGTCTTTTGCTAAACTTGTAGAGACAATAGGAAATCTTTCCATGGATTGAGAACTTTGCGAAAATCCCAAGATAATGTTATAAATGCATTTCAGAATCATTGGCCAATTCATCATATTTTAGAGTTAAATCTGTAAGATTGAGCTCCACATATTCCTGTTTGGATTCCTACCTCTTCATATGAATACATAAGTATTAACTTGCCTAATTCATTCCTTCAAGATGACTTGAAAATTGCCTCGAAATTGTCAAAATGATCCCTATTAATAATTGTTTCGGATTTTTTGACCAGCGGCTTTTTTCTCTTAACAGAGGAACCTAATGTTGTCCAAATTTCATTTGAAGAATGTCCAAGTTTGCCATGTATTACATCCCAAGGCATAATGTCTACTTCATTGAAATTGTCAAAATGATCCTTATTAATATTTGTTACAGATCTTTTGACTAGCATCTTTTTTCTCTTAACGGAGAAATCCCTTCCAACATGTGGACACACTGGTCCACTCTTCTTTTGACATCTGTGATACTTGAATCCACCCTATTGAACAATATTATCCTGATTAAGTCCAAATTCATCTCCATGAAACCTCTTTGCAGTGTTCATATTCAACATATATAAGCTTTGGGTTGTATGACTTACAACAAAGAAAGCATCTAGGACCCTCTGTAACACCCATGCTATTCTGGCATGCAAGCATAAGCTTGTTCTTCCTAAAATACTTCCCTATTTCACCACACAGACTTTTCTTCCATAAAATTCCATTCTGATAGAATGATCCACTGGGTTTCTTTCTCTGTACCAAAAACCTGTCTACACCAAGATAATTATTTATTGGAGCATTTTCATCGAATAACTGAGTAGAGCTCCCTTTGTGCTCCTCCACTTTGTACCTCAAAGGAAAGTGATCATCTCGTACTTGCTTATCAATAAGTAAAGGTGCAAAAATTTTCTTTGATGTCTCAAGAATATTGTCTTTTTTCTCTGTTAGCTTGAAATTGTAGCATTTGTAACATGTAAAATTTCACTCATATTTATCTATCCAATCAGAAGTTACTGTGAATCCCCGATGAAAAGAACCTTCACAAAAATTGCATTCAACAATTTTACTTACCAATATATCCATAAACACTTTCCATTCATCTCTTCCTTAGATAAAAGCAATGCAAATATATTCTTATTTCTAGCTCCTTTCATTGGCCTATTCTGACCTTTCCAAACTTGTTTAGAACCCTTGTTTGGACAATCTTGGAGAAGTGCATCTTCAAAGGCCTTCAATAGATACAGAGGAACATGAAACTCTCCCAACCAGTATTTGTTTCCATTTCCTTCATTCTCTTCAATTTTTCTACCATGTTTGACAGCACAGATTGGAATGTCTTTCTGGTTCCCAAATTCCAATAAATACTTAGCCTCACTACCTTCATATATTTTCCCACAAAAGGTGGCATTCCTAAAAGAAACACCCTCTTTGTCCACAACCTTACCATCATGACAATCTTCTGTGTATACAAGATCCTTCCATTTAATATAATCACCAAGATACCTAACCTGAACTGCAAGTTGTGGCACACTCCTAGCCCTTTCATCCTTGTTGGTAGGCTTGCAAAATAGTATCCATCATGGCTTATACATGATCTAGATTCAAGAGTCTACTGCATAGAGTCAATCTTTCTTTTCAAAGCACTGACTTCTTGAGTATAATATTTTGTTTTCTTTGGTAGAATTTTGATTTATTTCAGAGAAAGTCCCTGCAAATATCCATTCTCTAGTCGACTCTACCTTTGCCTAAAATAGTTGAAACACACTATGATACAACTCAATGTGGGGGAAACCAGAAAAATAACAAATAAACTAAGTCCAGCAGTCTAAATTCAACCATACTCCCAATACCAGTAAACATGATGCTAAGTATGTCCAAATGTCTGAGACTTGTTGATTCTCCCTTTAATAAGTTAGCTGCATGAAATAGATATTTTTCCCTTCTTTTTCCATCAAAATGCCCTATAAACAACTCCTAAAAATATGACCTTCTAGTTAGAACTGTTTATTGTATCCATTGTCTAAAACCAAATTTGTAATAATCTCCGCTTTCTTGCCTAAGAACATAATTGTAGAAATATATAGGAAACAATCTATTTTTTTGCAAATCCCTCCTAGTGAAGATATCTCCTGCGTCACACTATATTTAGGAGATGACATATTTTGCGTAATTGTTGCATGGATGGTTAACATTCTAATCTTGATCTTATTAATGAACTTTCGAGTTGTCCAAAATTTGTGCAACATCCAGTTTAGCTAGTTTTTTCCAGTTGCTTGGCACTTTTTAACCCAGAGAAAGATTCCTTTCAGGGGATGCTGCTACATGTTGCTTCATTTCTCCATTTGTTGGACATCTTTTACCACAAAAAAATTGATTTCTAGGGATGCTTCTACATGAAGATGCCCAATTTGTTGTCGTTTGAAGGATACAACATGTACAGGTTTTCCAACTTGTGTTTTATTGCTGTTATGAGGGTGTAAGTGCCCAAATTCACCCATAATTGTTTCTTTGAAGATGAAAACATGCCCAGAATTAGGAGACAGTGAGGTTTACTCTTGTTTGATGGTTAGAACATGCCTAAATCTGATAGTCAATCTTATTCATCGCTGTATGAGGATAGGGACAGTCCTAAAACATGCTTAGGAGTGCCCATATTGTATATGCGGTTGTTCACTACCTTATTTATCCACATGTTTCTAATATTTGGAGGTTTCTCATTCCTAGAATTGCCGATTTAAGGGTTTTTATTGTTGTTTTCCCAAGAACATGCCCAGGTCTGATAATAATGACTGTTTGAAGGTTAAACAAGGCTAAAACATGCATAGGTCCACCCAGAACTTCCTTTTACTTGCACCAGCTTGCCCATAAATTGAAGATAAGGCCACTTACTACTGCTTTAAGGCATAGAACATGCCTATATTTGCTTAAAGAAGGGCTTGGATATTGCTCTTTCTAATAGCTGCCATATTTCTATCCTCATATCAACAAATCGAACCCTAATAGAACCCTAATATAGTATCTATTTCAACCCAAAGCCATGTATTTTATGATATTAAGCAAAGTCACACGGTTTGGGTTTGATTTAAGGTTTGACAACGATTAAGTTTGAATTGAATTCGAATTTTCCGATGAGATTCACCATTAGGTTCATGTATATGCGGTTTTTGAAACATATATATAATTTTTTGGTTATATTTCATTTTAAAATTTATTTTTATATTATTTTATGATTTATTGAACACAAAAATATAATATAATAGGTATCATGATAATAATAAGTATAAAAATATAATATAGTAAGTATCACATACCTTGTCAGAGGAGTGTGTTACTTTGTGATCAGATCCTTCTACAGGGCATGCATTCAATTCGACTCCTAAAGGACCATTATATCTTGTGGGATTGGAATTTTAGATCAGAACAAAATTCGTAGGTTCATGCTTTTGTGGACATTTATTTATTTCTTAAATATTGGAAAAAAGAAACATTAAGATAAGACAACCATGGATATCCTTCTATGTTTGTGTAGTGCAAGTGAGGAATGACATAATTTTCCACTTCTATGAGCAGCCCAAAGTCCAAGTGAATTTTATAGTTGCTAAAGCAATATTGTATTGTATGCCTGCAATATATATATACATTTTTTGTTTTAACCTATAATAGTAGTGGAAATCATGTTAAATAGTAACTTTAGTACCTATATAGGTTCTATGTAGAAACCTTTAATATACAATTTGTCTTATTTCAGGTAGGTTTTGTAGATGGCACCATCATGTTGATGCAACAAGGATCGTGTCATAAACTACACATTAATAATAAAGTCAAGTGAGTCTGGCATTGGTAATACATGGCATTGAAAGACCGGGAACAAATATTTGAAAAAGTTGAATGCTCTTATCAATCAAAACAAGGGTTTTAATTTTACATTGATGGAAGTTTAGAATGTGAATTGTTGTTGATGGATGAATATTACGAGTTTGAGATAGAAGTGGTTTATTTCACAAGGAGTTGTTTTATTCAGACTTTTGCATCTTTAGTAACTAAAATTGGTAATATTGGAAGTGGGGGATAGGATATTATTTGAATGGCTACCATGGAAGGGTCTTCTCTTCCATCTCTAGGCCGTGTAAGGCTGACAAACTTTATTGCTGTAGATGGAATTCCTTCTGAAAGATACCCTTTCCTTTCATAAATTTATATTTGCAGGCTTTCAATCTGAATTTTTCAAACTTGTTTTCAGTATAAAGAACCCTTGGGATCTTGTCACCAAGAAGTGCAGACTTCCAAGTGATGGAAGTGGGTAAGATGCTAACAACAAAGATTTGAGGACCATTCCCAAGGCTTGTTAAAAGGACAAAACCAGAACACATGTTTTACCATTCCATCTTTATGAAAAAAATGGCATTAATTCGCAAGTATTGAAGTGACTTGGTTTTATGCATTAATTCGCTGCTGTTATATTGGCTTGCAAGTTTGTTTTCATGCTTGAATTTGATTATTTAGATGTTCTTATTCTTTTGTGTGATATTTTTACCCTTGAATGAGAATGTTTAGCAATGGTTATGTTGATCACATTTTTCAATTTCTCTCATCATAAGACTGTAGCTAGGGTTTTACCCCTAGCTTGTGCCAATGAGCACCTACTAAGGAGAATGGACTCCTTAGTAGCAGTTCAGTATATTAAACTAATTAAGCTAAAACAAGAATTAAATTACTTCTAAAGCATGCATGAAACATAAACATGAAATTGAAAGAATGGCTTTTTTATATTGATATTACCTTCAATGAGAAGGTTTCACTTTGGGTTTCTAAATTGATTTGATATCTTAATAATTGTGGAATATTCAACGAAATGTCAAACAAGGATTGTGGAAAGAAAGCATCAAAACAGAGGGATGTATCATCATACTTTCAGAAGCCTCAATCCAAGAATCTAGATTCTCTTCATGATTCAAACTCTTTTGAGCAACCCATCAACGAGACAAATGTCAACTCTTCTGAGAATCTAGCTAATAGCCATATAACATATGATAGGATGGGTTCCTCTAATGAACATATTGGGATAAATGCAATTCAACCAGAAATTGGCAATGACAATGTTGAAGGTTCCTCTAGTGCACAAATTGGGATAAATGCAATTCAACCAGAAATTGGCAATGACAATGTTGAAGGTTTTACCTTGGAAGGCAACAAAAATGATTCATTATCACGAAAAAGGAAAAAAGGCCAATGGGACATAGGGAGAAAATTCCAATCGGAATGGGCCTCAAAATTTCCATTTATTGAACCAATAGCTCCAAAAAATGAGAAAGAGGCTTCACGAGAAGTTAAATGCATTGTATGTAGTTGGAAACTTGGAAAGGTAGTAAAAATGCAAATGAAGATAGATACAATAGAGAAGCATGCAGGAAAGTTGAATGCTAAGAAAATTGAAAATGGCGAGGAGAAGTCTATTACCAAATGGAAACCTTCTGATGACTGTCGACATCTCAGATATCAAGAAGAATATAATAAATACTTAATAAGCAAGAGTAAACTCGAGGCAAGTGGAGGGACCATCACATCTCTATTTGGAAAGACAATGGAGAGAAATTTGTTATCCAAGACGACACAATTAAGCACTGTATTTCACATCTTATCTAGAGGTCGTCCTATGACAGATTATCCAGATTACAAAAACTATCTATCTTTTCTTGAAGTATCGAATTTTCCATCTTCTCGTTGGTCTATAACGAGTGGTTGGGAATGGGCAAAATATCTAGCTCAAGTAGAAAAAGATGATTTGAAAGAGAAGATTGCAAATGCTAGGTTTTTTTCACTATCTTTGGATGAAGTTACAGCTGTTGATAATACTTCATGGATCTGCATGAGTATTTATATGGTTAATGATCATATTAGGCATTCATATTTACTTGGGATTCATAAAATGAAGAAGAGTTCTACAGCTGGAAATATTTATGAACTTGTTATTAAGACTTTGAAGGAAATTGGTGGTATGGATGATTTAATGATTGCAAAAAGGTTGGTATGTGTCGGAGCTGATGGAGCATCAATCATGCAAGGACAAAGGAATGGTCTTTGTGTCAACACACAGTATCAGCTTCACCATTTATGATTAGTATTCATTGTATGGCTCATAGGATGAATCTTGCATTTAAAATAGTAAGTAAGTTTCCACTGGTTTCAAAAGTTGAAGAACTTGTACGTGAGACTCATGCATACTTTTGTCGTAGTCCCAAGCGATTTACAGAGTTTCAACAATTTGCTGATGGTGTTACAGATGGAAAAAAGCTATTAAAAGATGTCGATACAAGATGGATCTCATTGAATGGACCAGCCCAAAGGCTATTTAGTGAATACCGATCATTGGTAGGGGTGATGTATGAACATCGCTTTAGTGTAGACAAAGCTCAAGAGCTTCTCTTTCGACTAACTAATATAGAGACATTATTAACATTGGATGGAATTCTTCCTTTGCTTCATGAAATGAATGTCCTTGTGAAAATGGCTCAGAGTCGCACAATGTATATTGCAGAGTACACAAATGCAAGAAAATTGGCATGCCTTGCATTGGATAATTTGTATAGGATGCCAGATTCTTTTACGGGTCAAACATTTAACGGTTGGACTACTATCATTGATATAGAAAAGAGTGAAAATTATTTGAAGTTTGATGAAAAAGGGAGACTATGTATGCAAGTGCGTGGGTATATGGTTCCCTTTTATTATGTTACTAAGAGGGGACAAACCACCGAAGAGTGCCATGTGTCAAGAGACCAATTCAATGATATTGTGATTTCAGTGAGACGCAACTTGATACAAATTGCACAATCACTATCATTAGAGATAAGAGAATGATTTCCTCGAGATGAATTATTGGAAGCTATGTCTGTGGTATACCCTCATTATTGGAACTCTGAAAAAGAAATAGATCCTTTAAAAGTCGACTTTCTAGCAAAATTGAATACTTTAGTGCACCACTTTGGCAGGAACGCTAAGGTAGAAGGAGAAGAGATTGGAGGTATATTAGATTCATCAAAATTATATCAACAAGCCACTTGCTTTGCTCAAACAATGTCAGGTCAATATCGTACTTTGCCAAAACCTATAGAATATGGTGCAGTAATCAAATTATGGACTATTTTAGGTGAAAGTCAATACCTACAAGAAAACATGTCAGAGTATTTCAAATTAGTCGATTTATGTCAAACCATGATTTTGGGATCAGTGGAGGATGAAAGAATGTTTAGTGCACTGTCATTCTTGAAGTCAAAGTTGAGGAACAAGCTTGATAAGAATATGGATACTTGTTTAAGATTATATGTAACAAAGTATGACATTACCAATTTCCCATTCAATAGAGCACTGGCACTCTGGCGATCAGATTGTGAGAGAAGAGGAGAATACAATATAACAAATGTCTCCAATGAACTTGATATGGAACATAATGTTTTGGAGGCTCATAATGATATTTCATCTACAGAAGCTCATGTTCAAAATGTAGAAAATGAAGAGCGACATGAGAATTGGGAATTTGATATGCCACAAGATATAATCTAAACCAATATACATTGGCAATGTATAAATAATGAATGGAATTTAATAGATCATGTTATTTTTTTTAGTTTGACTTCGATGTTCCTCTATTCTTGGAGCAGGTTGGAAAAGGAAAATTCTTGATGGGAGAAAGATTACCATACATAAATTTGAAGTTGCATTTCAGGTAAAAATAGGTTCTATAGTCTTTACTTTGTATTAAATATAGTAATATTAGAGCTACATTTCCTTGATGCAAGCTATTTTAAGTTTGATGTTTTGATAGTTAACTAATGCATTGTTTTTTTTTTCTTATTTGTGACAGGAAATGAAGTTGGGACCTATCTATCCATAGATAACGTCCTAGTATTAAAGGTTAAGTAATTAATTTAACAATACTTCCGCTTAGCAAGAATGGGCTCATTCAAAAGTTAAAACTCAAGTACATGGAATTGCTTGTATTTCTAGCTTTGATATCTTGGCAAATATGAATGGTTTGCTTGTTTCTTACATTTGGAGCATTTTTTCAAGTTTGGAAGTTTGCATTTATTTTGGTTAAATATATTTTTATTCCCTTGATAATTGATTGCGGTTTGAGCCCTTTGTACTAGTTTGATTCGTTTCATAAATTATTTGTTTTTTTCTTACATTTGGAGCATTTTTTCAAGTTTGGAAGTTTGCATTTATTTTGCTTATATTTTTTTATTCCCTTGGTACTTGACTATGAGATCTGAATTGCTAAGCGAAGAGAAAAATGGTCTATGCATTGGCTTACTAGGTTCCTATGCATCCATCGTAGGAGACCTATTGGCACGAGACCGACATTTCTCTAATGTAATTGGCATAATTTTCATATGTCCACATACTGTCAATACAGTATTCACTTGAATCTCAACAGCAACAGTAAATTTTGAAAGCTAGTAGATGAAAATAGATGCCCAACAATTGAAATTAGTCAATTTCCTGCAGATATTGGTTGTATAGAAGTGATATTTGTCCAATTAAGCAACAATTTGACAGATCAGACATAGATTTGTATTTTTTCTGATGTCTTTTCCATAAATATCAGTCTTTGCATAAATTTGGCAGATTCATGGCAAATACAGTGGTTTGGCAGTAAATTAGAAGGTTTTTTAGCAAATGTTTCAGTAGACATCTCCCTATTTCAAATTTCAGTAGTTTGAGCATGTATTCTCTATTTTTCTTCCAGTATTTGCAACTTTGCATAGGAAAGATCATATTTGTAGCTCTACATCTATATTTCAGCAGTAGATATAATGATAGACTATACCATGAATTGTACCAACAATTTCCTGGGAAATACCCTCAACTAATCTTGAAAGGTGTTTCTTTGTTTATGCAGCAAGAGTGCTTGTCAACAGTAAATATGCTTGCAACCATGGTATAAAGGTCAGCGAAGTAAACATGCTGCCACCCCAATAGGAAAAAAAAAAACCAATTTTGAATTTTGTCCAAGTGATAGGTTAAATTTTTATGATATTGATGTATTTAGAAAGTAACTTGATGTTGAGATTGAAAACTACTTGTCAATGTTTATTTTTTAGCAGGAAATTGGCCTTCCAAGCCATTTTGTTTCTTTTTCACAAGTAATAACTATTTTCCAATACACCATTCTGGTAATATTTTCATAGTTTCTTTCCTTTAATTTGACTTCTATATTTCTTACTCAAGTTGTTGCATCATTAACTCTAGAATGAACAAGCCATAGATGACCAACAACACACAAAGAAGACTCTGTTTTCAAATTTGTTGCCTAAATGTGCACTGCAAAGTAGCAAGTGTCGAAAGCTTAGGGATAAATTAGAGATGGAAATTCTGAAGAAACTGACTCCTTAAGAAAGCCATTTCTAGATATGCATTCCTCCAATTATTCTTCGTTGCAAAACCATTTTATTTTTGCTGGTTTTGCAATGACAATGGTGGTCATACAGAACACCAACCTCAACTACTGAAGTGATCATGTGATATGGAGTTCAAGTTTGGTGTCTTCTTAGTCAGCCAAGCAATATTTTTGCTTAAAAGTGCCATTTAAACTTATTTATTTCGACTTCCAAGTGATATTTGAATGCATAGTAGCGAGATTGTGGATTAGCTACTAAGTGTTGTTTTGTCTGATCAACGTAAAACAACTGACTAGAGGCAATTTATACTATGTAGGTTCCAAATGGTACCTCCAGCTAAAGTATTAGCAGCAGATTTTTGGTATTGTCATCATGTTAACCACAATATATCAGATTCCACATCTATTTCTAAGCAGAACATTGATTGAAGGAGTAAAAAAATTGATTCCGAAAGCTTGGTCATTTTTGTGCTCATATCGAAACCAATTTGATCTCTTGTATTTAAGCACATGAACTCTCGATGTCAAAGCTCCCAATTTAGTGGCACCTAATTAAAAGAGCACACAAAAAAATGGCATATGGAATGAGTTAAAAGATATCAAATTTGTTGATATCTGCAAATCAGTGCATCACTAACCTTTTTCATGCCATGAAGTTTTCTTATGATCCATTTTGCAGCTAGGAATATTGGATCCTGGCAAGAATATGACACTAGAAGTAGTCTTTAAATATGGCTCTCCTCCAATGTAGAGAGAAAAATTTGCAAAACTAGCCTTCCATATGAGGTTTTCTAGTGGATGTGGCATTTCCCTCATTACCCGCATGTCTAACAATTATGAGATAGAGATGGTTTATGAGGCATTACTATTGCAAAAATCTTTGCCAATCTAGAAATAGACTTTTGGGTGCAAGTAGCAAGGTTGACATGTTAACAACATCACTTGAGGTTTCAGTGTAATGCCTTGTGGGCCCTCTTTACTTTGTGGTTGTTATCTATGTGATATCTAAAATTGTAAGTTATCTTACTATAGTGGCATATCCTTATGATGGATTTCATTCCATATTGATACTCTCGTTCCTCCTTCTAGATACATCATGCAGCAGTGTCAGCCATAGAACCTAAAGGTCTACAGCATTTCATAATTTTTCCTTGATCAAAGGCGAGATCTACCCCCCAAAATGAATTCTTGAACTTCATTATTTACCTTAATTGGGCTATATCCTGGTGTCTCTTTTAACCCTGTTGCTTTTGCTAAATAGTGCTACTGGCCAGCTACAGCATAGATGTTTGGCAGACAGACAGACAGACTTGCATGTGTATTTACTATGTACACATGCACACAAATAGAGGCTTGTTGAATTTACACCATTACATCATAGAAAAAAGTCCCAAGCCTAATTAATGCAAACAAGATCTTCGATGAATAAGTTACTGCACAATGTAACAGTAAAACAACATATGAGGAGAACTCTGAGGTGTTTGTCCTCAATCATGGGCTTATGTTGCTAGTGCATTCAAACCAGAATCACCAGTAATCCTTGCAAGAGCACATTCCATCCTTGAAATAATGGAAACGGTTTGCATCTCTCATGTAAATTTCTCGCATAGTAATCTTGGAGATGAGCTTGGTAGCACTGTGGCAGTCACCACAAATACGCAGGTTTTTTGTAATCCAAAGTGGGGTCCCAGGGCTTGTGCTTATTAGCCCAAAAGCAATGGCCAGCTTCTGGAACATACCCTGCTGCCTCCATCTTCCCTTCCAAAGTCTCCAGCATTTTAAAAATTTCCTCTGTTTGAGGGTGTGATGTGTCTCCCATGACAAATGCTTGAACCTTATTAATTATTTTTTACCTCAATACGGCTGCAACCTGGAGTCTTTTTTACCCCTGTCTTTCATCATTGTTCTCACCCTTGCTACATCTTCCCATCTGTCAGCCGCAGCATAGATGTTTTCCAGCAGTACATAACATCCAGAATTTTTAGGCTCTAACTCAAAAAGGTGCTCTGCCACATATTACAGGTTTGAGACATGCCTTCCTTAAGGCAGCTCCATCTGCTACAGGTGGGTATCTTTATTTTTTCTTATGTTAGGACAATCTTTTTAATGATGAACCACAGAGGTACTAATTGGGAATCTATTTAATATCATTGCAATCAGATTGGAACCTCAGTGTCCATTACTCTCAAGTAAAACACCCTTCCATTAGGTGGATGCATGTTAGTTTTCAATGTGTCACTGTCATTGAGAAAATCACAATTCTTTGAAGACTGATACATTCTTCTCTGCCTTTCTTTTTAGATAATCTCGTAATGGCATTAAATGTCCCTATACAACCCAATTTGAGTTTGATCATCACCTAAAAACTACAAATTGAAATTGAAACAGAAGTTTTAATTAATGTCATTGAGTGACCAACTCTGTTAAATTTGTGCTCATAGAGTTCCATATTTGTAGTGAAGGATCTGCCGATTTTAAAGCATCCTAATATCTTCCTTTGCCTTCACAAAAAACAGTGTTGATCCTTGGAATGGATTTGCTTTATTCAAGTTAAGAAAACCCCTCCATGTTGTCATGCAATCACTAACCCAGAGACCAAATTTATGTATCTTGGGGACTCCATCTCTTATTTAAGGAACAACACTACCTTCCCTAAGGTTTCTTTTTTTCATGCTTTTCTTTTTCTTTTCTTTTTGTGAGAAATGCTTCATATATTACTTCAGGGAAAAAATAAGTACATCAGGAGTCTAGGTGGCTATAACATGCAGACAACAAAGGTGACTAGAAATTTCTTGTCTGCAAAAGGTTAAAAAGGCCAGTGTATGATGCTGGGAACCCACAGGGATGGACAAAACATCACAGTGAAGTGCACTGACAATAATTCTCAGGAGCAGAACCAACTCTTGCTTAAAATTCCTCACATTCCCTAAAGTAAAGGGGAGATGGACCTCATCAAAGGAAACTTTACAACAATGTTTCCACAGAAATCTAAATTGTTACCAAACGAGCTGAATGCAACAACAAATTTGTAGTTGTCTTGACCACTCAAGTACCCCTGATGTTTCCTTTTGAAACAATCCTTTTTCCTAGACAGTTACAATAAGTGAATTCTGATATAATACTTTGGTCACCTTTCTTCTTTGTATAGAGGCTTCTATATGTGCCAATAGTCATAGATTGTTATGGCTATGTTACGATTTAATGCTTAGCCAACTGATTGCTCTTTTTGAAATTGGATTTGTATTCTTGTTTACAGCTTAGTTGTATTCATTTTCTGGCTTTTGCATTAGACTTTATAACGATGGTTTTTGATACCGAAAGACATCATACTCCACAAAATTATGAGGTTCACAGAAAACGTATTCATTCTACATAGTCCCGGGTCCATTTTAGGAACAACTTTATTCGAGGTATGTTTCTGTTGGTTGATTACTGTCTGTACCCAGAGCTGTTGATACAGCTCTAAGCCATATATTTCAGTTCTCCTTAGAGCATGTGTTGGGTAGGAAGCAATTGTGTACTTGGTCTACATAAGTTTGATGCAATCATAGGATATGTTTTGATTGTAGAAAATCAATGGAATGATGTGGACTTCACATAGACCTATGTACAATTCCAATTTTTTCAGTTGCACTACAAACTAGTCCCCTGAAAAGAAAACAAAAGCAAAAACAGGTATTGAGTGAAAAGGGCAATGCTTAACACAGTTTTGCAGGTGTTCCTCCATTTAGAAGACAGCAGAGTATTAGTCCATTTTTTGGAGTCTAGAGATGATCTTTTAAGGTTCAAGAGCCAAATTTACTGAAAGGGCTTGTATTGTGCACAGTGCTCATATGTAGCTAGCTTCTTAAAATCCCTTTGGTTAAAAATTATTTATTCTCTCTTTGTATAATTATGCATTTTATGTATATTGTTTTGTTTATGAGTGAAATGGACGTGGATTACCATTGTTTATGTTAGTTTATGCTGGATTATTTTGTTGCAATTATTAATTGAATACATGTATGCAGTTGAATGGTGTTGGGATTTTCATAGCCAAAAATTGTTAAGGGTTTGCATTCCTTTTTTGTGTGGTTGGGTACTCCAATTGAAGAGGATGTGACAGACAAGGTGTGTTTTGGTTGTTTAACATATAGTTTATTTGAAGTGCATAAACTCATTTCTTGTGATCAATGTGTTTTTTTGTCTATTTGGAGAAGAACTTCTATGAGAATGTCACAAATTGAGGAGACAAAGTAGGTGATGTTAAGAAGTGTCTCACTTATGTGATTCTCAAGATATTTGATGAAGGCATAGATTCTTTCATGGTGCATAAAGCATTTCATTTGCTAGGATGGCTAGGGATACATATTCAACAATAATGATAGCATTTGAGGGGTTGTTGGTGATTAATTCCAATGTCTTAGCCCATAGACTAAAAAGGACATAGAGATGATCTTTTAAGGTTCACAAGCCAAATTTACTGAAAGGGCTTGTATTGTGCATAGTGATCCATGTATCTTTGATTTTGAATCTGAATAATCTCGTGGGAAATTTTTAGAATATTATTTGTAGACAAAGCCAGAACTGAGAATTGGTCTTTGAATAGCGGCACAAAGCTAATTGGCCTTTAGGTTTGTATATATTCTTACTTGTTGAACTTCTCAGCTTCCAGAATTTGCAGTCACACTCCTTCCCCACCTTTGGGACAATGATTTGATTACAAAGCCTTTGTTTCTAGCAAGGGTGCTTTCGATCTTCCCACATTTGAAAATATTGGATCATTCATTGGCAGCTGTTTATTTCGAATATAAATGAGGTGTTCTTTTTTGGAGGACTTTGGTAAGAACTAGGAACCAGTGTTGTTGTTTGGCTTTCCTTCTTACTAGTGGACTAAGGCTAGTGCTACAGGGTGGATTTGTAAAATTTTCTTCTTAGGTGCACAAGAAAAGTCTTTTTCAGTGGCATTACTAATTGGTAGCTACAATTGAATTGTAACTGACTTGTTCACGACACCTTTGGTTTTTGTGTGGTGAACTGGTATATGGTTGTAGATGTCTTTAGAAGAGAAATTAATCTCGTTTTGGAAGTTTTATTTAGTTTGGTGGAGAACAGGTATACATATACCATGCTTAGCAGTCTAGATGTTAAGTTGAGATGTTGTGTGCTCCCATGGATGATCCCAAACATGTGGTGCATGGAGATGGTGGTCAAGGCAGCAAAGTTTATGATGATATCAATGATAAGGTTGTGTAGTAGAACATCCTGTGGTAAATCAAATCATAATTATTGGTGTTTACACTGCAAATGAGAACACTACCACTGTATGAATGTCGATCATACCCCTTAGGGTGAGTGCATCAAATTCTAGTAGAAAAAACAAATAAGCATTTGAAAATATTTCTCTATGCAGGATGATGGGCATCGAAGATGTGCTTGCAACGGTAATGAGATGCAAACATTAAATGCATAGTTGATATTTTTGTTTGAATATTAGTCTATGTAGTATTTGATAGTCCAAAAGTATTTGGTGTGAAGGTTGGAGATGGCATCATATGGTTCCTCTTTTAACCAATATTGGCAAGGAAGTTTAATAGTTTTGTGGTTGGAATTTGGAAACTCAAAACAAGATTGTTGGAAATATCAGATGGTGTGATTTGAAGGTGAGAGAAGAGACAAGGATATGGAGGATTTAATTCCTCATGGGAAATGAAGTAGAGAGTTACATAGAGGCTTGGGAAAAAGGTAGTGGGAATTAGTTATGAATGCTCAGAACTTGGATTGGTTAGTGGTTCTATTGTGGAAGTGTGGTTCTTTGAAGCATAACAGGAGATCTCCAACTAGGAGACAACTATGGTTGAGTGGGATAGTAAATGTGGTCTACCAAAGCTTGGTAGCATTAATGTTTGATTTCATGTTGAATCATTGATTTTGATTTGATATTTGACATCACATGGAAGGGGACTTCAATCACTATCATATTTTGATGTTTGGTTTCAAGTCTAGAGATTTGGTTAAGGAGGGGGTCATGGATCCAAACCTATATGAATGAGACTGATTGAGTTGTTATGTTTGGAATATCTGACATGGTTAAGAATCCCATTATGAAGGGAAGGATTCATAAACATTGAAAATATTCCTTTAAGTAGTAGTGGTGTGAATATAAGTTTATTTGAAATATTTGCAAGTATATAAATAAGTGTTGTTAATGCTTGGAAGTTTGGGTCATTGTGTTTGCAAATATATATTACATGTTGTTAATGCTTGGAAGTTTGGGTCATTGTGTTAATGTTGTCTTTATATCCTTTCAGAACATAATGAAGTGTCTAGGGCAAGTAATGAAGTGCATGGGCAAACATGGACGTGGATGAGGCATTTTTATCTTTGCCGTGAGAATTTTCAAGTGCTTGGGGAAAATATTGAAGTGTATGTGTGTTTTTATCAGCGTTGGGGGAATTTTGAAGTGGCTGAGGAAAGTATTGAAGTGTGCGGGGCGTTTTTCTCATCACTGGGTGAATTTAGAAGTGCATGGGGCAAGTATTGAAGTGCCTTGAGGGAATTTTGAAGTGCTTGGGGAACATATTGAAGTGCTTGGGGAACATATTGAAGTGCATGGGGAGTTTTGATAATCCTTGGGAGAATTTTGAAGTGCCTGGGAAAATATTGAAGTGCTTAGGGTGTTTTTATCATCTTTCGGAGAATTTTGAAGTGCCCGGGGCAAGTATTGAAGTGCATGGGGCATTTTTCTCGTCACTTGGTGAATTTAGAAGTGTATGGGGCGTATCACTAGGTGAATTTAGAAGTGCCTACGGTTGTTGTTTATCAATGTATGGATGCTTCTATAGTGTTGGGACTTTTTCAAACAGTGATGGGAAAAGTTATCACTTGCCGAGGTAAATTTGTGCGGATTGAGGCATTTTTGTGATTGCTTGGGTGATTATATCATTGTCGGGTGTTTTTCTCTCTTGCCTAGGGCATCTTTATCGTCATTAGATGAATTTTGAAGTGTCTAGGGAAAGTAATGAAGTGCCTGGGAAAACATGGAAGTGGATGGGGGCGTTATTTATCTTCTCCGCGCGAATTTTGAAATGCCTGGGGAAAATATTGAAGTGTATGGGTGTTTTTATCATCGTTGGGACAATTTGAAGTGGTCGAGGAAAGTATTGAAGTGCGCGTGGCATTTTTCTAATCACTGAGTGAATTTAGAAGTGCATGGGGCAAGTATTGAAGTGCCTTGGGGGGATTTTGAAGTGCTTGGGGAAAATATTGAAGTGCTTGGGGAGTTTTTATCATCCTTGGGATAATTTTGAAGTGCCTCGGAAAATACTGAAGTGCTTAGGGCATTTTTATCTTCTCTGGGAGAATTTTGAAGTGCAAGTGCCCAGGGTAAGTATTGAAGTGCCTGGGGCATTTTTCTCCTCATTGGGTGAATTTAGAAGTGCATGGGGTGTTTTTCTCATCACTAGGTGGATTTAGAAGTGCATGGGGTGTTTTTCTCATCATTGGGTGGATTTAAAAGTGCATGGTGCATTTTTCTCATCATTGGGTAAATTTAGAAGTGGATGGGGGCATTTTTTATCTTCGCTGCGAGAATTATGAAGTGCATGGGGAAAATATTGAAGTGTCTGAGTGTTTTTATCATCGTTTGGAGAATTTTGAAGTGGTTAAGGCAAGTATTGAAGTGCATGGGGCATTTCTATCATCATTGGTCAACTTAGAAGTGCATGTGGCAAGTATTGAAGTGACTCGGGGGAATTTTGAAGTGCTTTGAGAAAATATTGAAGTGCATGGTGAGTTTTTATCATCCTTGGGAGAATTTACAAGTACTTGGGAAAATATTGAAGTTCTTAGGGCAATTTGATCATCTTTCAGAAAATTTTACATGCCCGGGGCAAGTATTGTAGTGCCTGGGGTGTTTTTCTCGTCACTGGGTGAATTTAGAAGTGCATGGGACACTTTTCTCATCACTAGGTGAATTTAGAAGTGCATGGGTCGTTTTTCTCCTCACTGCATGAATTTAGAAGTGTTTGGGGTTGTTATTGATCAATGTATGAATGCTTTTATGGTGTTGGGACGTTTTAAAATAGTGATGGGCAAAGTTATCACTTGCCAAGGCAAAATTGTGTGGATTGAGACATTTGTGTGATTGTCTAGGTGATTATATCATTGTTGGGTATTTTTCTCCCTTGCCTAGGGAAACTATTGAAGTGCATAGGGCATCTTTATCATCATTGGACGAATTTTGAAGTGTCCGGGGCAAGTAATGAAGTGCCTGGGAAATCATGGAAGTGGATGGGAGTGTTTTTATCTTTGCGGGGGGGGGGGGATTTTGAAGTGCTTGGGGCAAATATTGAAGTGTCTGGGTGTTTTTATCATTGTTGGGAGAATTTTGAAGTGGCTGAGGCAAGTATTGAAGTGCATGGTGTGCTTCTATCATCATTGGGTCAATCTTGAAGTGCATGGGATAAGTATTGAAGTGACTCGAGGGAATTTTGAAGCGCTTGGGGAAACTATTGAAGTGCATGGGGAGTTTTTATCATCCTTGGGAGAATTTAGAAGTTCCTGGGAAAATATTGAAGTGCTTAGGGCATTTTTATCATCTTTGGGAGAATTTTGAAGTTCCCGGGGCAAGTATTGAAGTGTTTGGGGCGTTTTTCTCATCACTGGGTGAATTTAGAAGTGCATGGGGTGTTATTCTCATCACTGGGTGAATTTAGAAGTGCATGGGTTTGTTATTTATCAATTTATGGATGCTTTTATAGTGTTGGGATGTTTTAAAACAGTGATGGGTGAAGTTATCACTTGCCAAGGAAAATTTGTGTGGATTGAGCCATTTTAAGTATTCATTGACAAATATGCAACTCTCCTACCATTCGACACCAAACAGAAGAAAGTTTGGTGAGAATATTGGTTGGAAGCTTGGAATTGGTCCAAGAACTATCTCTCTATATAAAGGAAGTGGCCCGCTACTAGGATATTCACGTAATTGTATTAGTTTGTTGGCCTGTCAAGATTCATGACCCCACATGTCCATTGGACCATTAAAGGATGAGATAACAAGTACAGTCCCTACTTGCCGTGAATCTAGTTAGTGCAGTCGTGTTTTTTCGACACCTTCTAGTTGTGAGTGGTTAAATATTGCTTGTGAAATGTAAAAATAAATCCATCCTCTCCTCATTCATACACTTGTTCATTCGAGAGTCTAGGAGTCAAGAGAGTCAAAAGTTGAGCTTCGGTGTATGCTCTTCTGTCCCACTACCTTAGTAATGTACATAATCAAAAGCTTGAGTTTTATTGGCAAAATATTCGCCAAATTTTTACTATATTTTATAAATTATTGAAAGATTCGCCAAGTTTTTACAATTTTTTATAATTAAGTGAAATATTCGCCAGGATTTTACAATATCTTATAATTTAGTGAAAGATTCGCCAAGATTTTACAGCATTATATAATTGAAATGAAATATTCGCCAAAAAATTATATATACATATTATATTATTGATAAAATCGCCTTCAAGTTTTCCTATATATCGGGGAGATTCGCCCATTTTTTATACATATAAATTTAGGGGGGGTTCTTAAAATTATCCCTGGTGAATGATTGCATAAATAAGTAAATTGATCATAAAATATTATCATCATCATGAAGTAACCACACATTTAAGATTGAATAGTTATGGATATATAACAAATAATCTTCATATATATGATTAAGGTTAATTAAGAGGAAGTATTATACTAATAATGTTTTAAAGGATAATATGAAATATCAGAGAAGGATTTACATTATTAACCTTGTTAAATGAATGAGTATGCCAATGGTGAAGAATTACACATAATTGAGGATTACAATAACTAATATACTTGATGTTTGGAAGAGGTTTAAGGAAAAAATTTATACTCCATTTCCCTAAAATGAATTGAGGACTTTGGGTTCATTACAAGTGGTATCAAAACAGAGTAACAACACTATGACCAAATGGACTTACATATGTGCAGGTAAGTTGTGTACTCTGTGAATTATTGTTAATTTGAATGAAACATGAAGCATGAGGCATGCGTGACTTTTTATCATAGAAAGAATGGTGTTGGCAATATGGTAGTGCAGGTTGTCATTGATGGAAACTAGATGATGACAGGGCAACAAGAAGGGTGAAAACAAGAGCAACAAATACAAGGTAAGGGAAACAAGATAAAAAGAAAAAAAACAAAGCAAGTGGATTAATGAGGACATAAAAGACAGAGCAGGGCAGGTTGGTTCAGGAGCTTTGAAGCACAGAGATGATGTCGATTGAGAGCCAGTTTGTTTTGTTAATCATATGTGGAAATTACATGGTTCCTGATACCTTAGAGAGAATTCAATCCCACAAGATGCATCCATAGTGTTTAATTGACCAGGTTCTGCAGCATCTTAGGAGTTTATGGAGACCTCTAGAAAGTCTTGATGGCATCATATCTTTGTATGAAATTATGGATAATATGTATGAAGCCAAGTCATCCTCAACCAAACTACAAAACCTAGGGTTCTTTCCAAGTGATCGACCTTCTATTCCTATAAAAAGGGTCGAACCAGTTTAAGAAAATTGTGTAGCGCTCTTTGTACTAGAGGTCTGTCACTTGTTATTATTTCATGGGAAACACATTGCTGTGAACGGTCCAGAGTTGCAAGGAAAACCTGGAAATGAGTTATTAGCGTATTGATGGGAACCATCCACCACAGAATCGTAGATGTAACTAACAACTACGCAGTGCCTTTTGAAGAAGATGACAAGGATCCAAGCATCTGGTTTTTGGATCACAACTATCATGAGTCTATGTTTGGAATTTTCAAGCGGATTAATGCAAAGGAACGTATGGTAGGATGGTATAGCACTGGTCCAAAGCTTCAGGACAATGACCTGGATGTGCAAGAACCGCATGCACCAAAAAGAAAGGAGTATGGTCTTACAAATTCAGACAGTAATCAAGAATCTCTAATTGTCATGCCACTGAATCTTTCTGGTGAGAATCTTTATAGTCACGAGAGCCCTGAGCCAAGAAGAAAAGAATATCATAGACGCAACAGTATTGACCATTCAAAGGAGGAGAAATATTCAAAATTATACATTAGAGGAAATTGAATATGGGCCTCGGAGATTGGATCATGGCTGCCTTTCACCGAATGATATTCCAGCCAACCGTTGTGGTGTAAATAATCTCTTTATGGAGCCACGGTCTCATATTGAATATGTTGATGGGGAACTTACAAGGGATGTTGATGTTGATGGTAAACTCTCTAGGGTTGGTTCTAGTCGCAATCCAATCCAAAAGTTGGAGTCAGTGAACCTGGTGGTTGGTTCTGATTATGATGCAGCAGAAAGTGACGACAGTAATTAAGTGAAGAGGAGCCGAGGTGGCAGTGACATTTGCTTTCTTTGGTGAAGGAGACATGGTGGTTTTAGATCCCAATTACAAGGAAGAAGCAGTGATGGGTGGAAGAAGAACCATCTCTATGAATACACATGGAGATGTCTGTACGGATAAAAAAGGAGGTGGTGTGGGTGTAAGTCAGGGCGAAATTATGCGATGTTTCCGTGTTGCTGCTATGAAAGCCGTCGACATAACAACTAAATTAAAAGAATTTGTTTAACCTCACGAAATTGAAGTCTTATTTAAAAAGTGTTGGCGGAGTCTAAAATGACAGACCTAATGCTTATAAGGACATAATATAAGGTTATAAAAGCCATAAAAATTATATAAAGCGCTAAAGTAAAAATACATATATATAAAGTGGCTTTTTGTGTTATTATAAAAGGTAATACAAATAAAAATTATATTAAGCGCTAAAGTAAAAATGCATATATATAAAGTGCATTTTTGTGCTATTATAAAAGGTAATACAAAATGTTAACAAATGGAGAAGAAGAGCTAATGGTGTTTATAAAGTTAAAAATAGTTATCACTAAAAAGAAAAAACACTTGTTTAACTTTATTTACTTATTACATGTAACGACACATCATTACGTGAAAAGGTGTAAGTACATGAGAAGACATATTGGTTCATGAAGAGGTGTGAAGAAAGTGTATAAGTATGAAGACATCATTTGAAGATGTGTGTCTCGATGGATAATAAATAATATCTTGGTGGATATTCTATCATTGATATGGACCTTGTGTTCATTCAAACAGATTGGTGTCTGTAATCAGGTTGGAACCTGAATGAGGATTGGATTCCTCTCTACATGTTGGGTCATGTATACAAGCTGGGTCTAGATCATTAATGCTATGTAATATAAAATCCTATTTAATGAAAGATATTTGACATATTCATATATGTGTTGTTCTTCATATGTGTTTATATATTTCATATATATATATATATATATATATATATATATATATATATAATTGGTAAATGTTATGATTGTTTTATAATACATATGGCTGATTGAATTAGTGGTTTGGCAAGAGATTTTTAAGTTTTAAGAGACACCGATTCACCCCCCCTCTCAGTGTCTAGGACCTTGTTCTACAATTGGTATCAAAGCCAAGTTGTCTTTGAACAACTCACTTTGGAAAGCTGATCCAAAAGGAAAATATGTCCATTTTTAGAGCCAAGCAATTAATCTAAAGATAGGTGCCAGAATCAGCATTTTAAAAATGGTTGGAAATGAAGATGATAAAATCCCCTTGTTTAATGGAGATGACTATGCCAATTGGAGGGATGCCATGAAGAGTCAATTGAAGTTCAAAGGAGCACATGTGTGGGATGCAGTAGCAAGCAAGAAATGGTACTTGAAGAATTGGGGAAATTTCAAATATATTTTTGATAATCTTCATAACTTCTCCGAAAACAAATAATGCAGGCAAGGTGATTTAAAAAAAAAAATAAAAGAAAAAGGCAAGAATTGTAGAGATGACATTCATACAATTATGTCTTAACAAAGGAGCAGTCTCTTACAACTAATGAGATCAAAATACATATGCATATTTTGATTAGTATTATTAGTGTATAAATGATAAATAGAATCAACGTTGCATGGCATGCACGACGTGAAAAGAATTGAGGCATTGCAGCTTGTTGGAAGGACCAAAGAAAACATCAATGTACCTGATAAAAAAAAAGTGACAATTCATGAAGCTACGATGAGCTGGTAAAATTGGAGAGTTTTGTCAGCGTATTTGTGAACGTAAAATAGCTCCGTGTGTATGTTGCTTCGGATGGCGGCTGTGTTTTGTCGACCATTTGTGATTGCTCATAAAGGTGTTTCTAGAATAAAGGAACATCACATGAAAGAATTGAAGGATGGATTTCGAACATTTGATGATTTCCTGCGAGAGGGTTTGGAGGAATATCTCGATGTTAATGAGGAAAACAATGCACTGGTTGCAAATGTTGAAGCGCTGATCCGCTCAAGAGGAAAAATAAATTGCAGTTAAATAATGATACAGAGCTTGGAGGACAGTCTTTGTCTCATGATGTTCCAGCTGATGAAGAAAGTGAAGAAAGCAAACGAAAAAAAATGGAACAGGATTTACCGAAGTCTCTTCTTGGTTTTGAACGCTCTATTATAGTAGATGAAAAAATGAAGACTACAGTAAATAATGCAGTCTTGGCACTCATTAATAAAGAGAGTGAGGGAGAGACAGTTGATCGCTTGTTGTTGAAAAAACATTGTCAACATTTTTGTGGGCATGGGATTCGATGGAGAAATGGAATTTTATAGGAATGATTTTGAAGCATCGATGTTGGAAGATACCAGAACTTACTGTTCTCGGAAGGCTGCTATATGGATTTTAGAGGATTCTTTTTTTGAGTATATTCTGAATGACAAAGATTGCTTGAATCGTGAGAAAGAACCGGTTGCCCATTATTTGCACCCAAGCAAAAAGAAGAAAACTGCGACGAAATGGCCCATTCAATCACCACCGGGGATGTTGAAGATGATGAGAAATAAGTTTTTAAGTGATGTATCTTCTGAAGATGAAAGTGGCCTTCTGCTGCCAAAGCTTCTGCAATAGCTACGAGTGGAGAAGAACATAACATGTGATGTTGATTCTGCTCCAAATGCCAGACGGGACGGGAGTTTCAAGCAATTGATTCTCCATGAGCTGCACTTGTAAAGTATTGGAAAAAAATGAACAAAAAATTATCATCTCGAGTAAATCTGCAACAATCACATATTGAGACACTTAAGCATCTTTACGATGGCCTCATGTTCACTCAAGCATATCTGGAAGGGAATCGTGAATACAGGTCCAACTTCGAATGTGTTGAAGGATTCAAAGGGAAGCCATGGATGCACCATGGACGCCAACTAAATCTGTGCTTGAGCCAATTTGGCATTTTGTGAAGGTTTTCATGCAACAAAGGTTTATATCCAAGACCCTGTCAAAACTGATGGCAAGTCTAAGAGTATTTCAAACTTAAATGTGAAAGGTGGAAGACATGTGACACCTATAAGTGAGGAACAAAAAACAGTGCTAATTGGGAGAATTCCAATCATGGTTAAGTCGCATCTTTGCCATTTGTATGGTATCACTCCTAAAGAGCTACTTGCAGAAGGTGATTGCTTGTTTGATGTCGGAGGATATTTCATAATCAAAGGGCACGAAAAGATATTTGTCGCCCAAGAGGAACGGTGTACCAATTGGATATGGGTATCAAGTGCTCAACCTATTTGTTTGACAGAGAGTAATCATTTGGAATTACAGTTTGACAAATATCCATATTGGAGTGACTTTCCAGTACTTGAAGAAGTTGCATTGACACATCGATGGCGAAATTATAGCCGTCTTGTTGCAATTTCTGAAGGTCTTGTTGCCATTTACCCACAGACCGACGACTAAATTGTTACAGTTGACTGTAAAACAATCAGAACAATGAGAAGAAAAATACAGTTTTAATCGCTTTGCTATCATATGTAAATCTTTAAAAAAAATGAGTCATTTTTAATTATCTAAGGGAGCCACGTTCTCGATGGCCTCACAGCTCACCACCTCCTACACCAGATCTAAGAAATTATCACATCTTGCGACAATATGAAGAAAGGCATCCACATGCATTTCTTAGTTGGATTCAGTACAAAGGAAATTGGAGTATATTTAGTTTCCACACATCAAAGTCATGAGATCTCTGTCTGCAAATAAGAAAATGGTTGCATGTCCCGTGTGGAACGAGACCTAAATTTTGCATTGGTTATCTATGGAGACTTGAAGAGTGAACATTTGTCGGTTGCATAAATGTATTTGAACAAATTATATCAATTGAGAGAAATCCAATGCTATGATTTTCTCCACGTTATAAAGTGAAGGCTTCCCCATTTCATTTGGCGCATCGTGCAAGCATGCAATTGAATTCAGATGAGTGGTTGATAGATACGAATACAGACATCTTTAAAGATCGATATCTAGTTGTTCTATGGCTCTCATGAAGTTGATTACAAATTTAGAAAGAATGACTCTGAATATTCCAGAGAAGATCAATATGAAAAATTGTTCAATGAGAAGGAAATACATTCATACTGGAGATTCTGCAGAGAAATGACGCACCTATTGCTCCACGACGCCCATCTAGTCCTTTCATGAGGGAACCCGACGTAGTTAAGGAGAGGTTTTGTGGATTTTATATTATGAGATTTACAGTAGAGTTTTTGAAGAATATAAATTCATCCAATCCTTTACCAGTACACTATATTTTCCACTACTTACAAAGTTTACCAAAGATCGCTCCAAAGGCTCGATGGCAATTGAGAGGATTTATTGGATCCATAGTCAGGGGGAGTCAGGAATCAAAGTCAGGGGAGTTATTCAACCCTTTTCCCTTGATGTCAAAGGCGAAGAAATGGAAATTGTGTTGCCATCAATGCCAAAGGGGGGATTGTTGGCAATATGGAAGTGCAGGTTGTCATTGATGGCAACTAGATGATGACAGGGAAACAAGAAGAGTGACAACAAGAGCATCAAATACAAGGCAAGGGAAAACAAGATAAAAAGAAAAGAAGCAGAGAAAGTGGATTAATGCGGACATAAAAGACAGAGAAGGGATGGATGGTTCAGGGGCTTTGAAGCACAGAGGTGATGTCAATTGAGAGCCAATTTGTTTTGTTAATCATATGTGGCAATTACATGGTTCCAGATACCTTGGAGAGAATTCAATCCCACAAGATGCATCCATAGTGTTTAATTGACTAGGTTCTGCAGCATCTCAGGAGTTTATGGCGACCTCTAAAAAGTTTTGATGGCATCATATCTCTGTATGAAATTATGGATAAGATGTATGAAGCCAAGTCGTCCTCAACCAAACTACAAAACCAGGGTTCTTTCCAAGTGATCGACCTTCTATTCCTATCAAAAGGGTCGAACCAGTTTCAGAAATTTGTGCAGCGCTCTTTGTACCAGAGGTCTGTCACTTGTTATTATTTCACGGGAAACACATTGCTGTGAATGGTACAGAGTTGCAAGGAAAACCCAGAAACTAGTTATTGGCGTATTGCTGGGAACCAACCACCGCGGAATCGTAGATGTAATTAACAGGTACGCAGTGCCTTTTGAAGAAGATGACAAGGATCCAAGCATCTGGTTTTTGGATCACAATTATCATGAGTCTATGTTTGAAATGTTCAAGCGGATTAATGCAAAGGAACATGTGGTACGATGGTATAGCACTGGCCCAAAGCTTCGGGAAAATGACTTGGATGTGCAAGAACAGCATGCACCAGAAAGAAAGGAGTATGGTCTTACAAATTCAGACGGTAATGAAGAATCTCCAATTGTCATGCCACTGAATCTTTCTCGTGAGAATCATGATAGTCACGAGAGCCCTGAGCCATGAAGAAAAGAATATAATAGACGCAGCAGTATTGACCATTCCCAAAGGAGGGGAAATATTCAAACTTATACATTAGAGGAAATTGGATCATGGCCGCCTTTCACCGAATGATATTCCAGCCAACCGTTCTGGTTTAAATCATCTCTTTATGGAGCCACGGTCTCATA
Source organism: Larix kaempferi (assembly GCA_027924585.1). Lineage (NCBI taxonomy): Eukaryota > Viridiplantae > Streptophyta > Pinopsida > Pinales > Pinaceae > Larix > Larix kaempferi. The sequence continues at coordinate 15,734,396 of BSBM01000456.1, forward strand.
TTGAATATGTTGATGGGGAACTTACAAGGGATGTTGATGTTGATGGTATACTCTCTAGGGTTGGTGCTAGTCGCAAGCCAATCCAAAAGTCGGAGTCAGTGACCTAGTGGTTGGTTCTGATTCTGATGCAGCAGAAAGTGATGGCAATAATTAAGTGAAGAGGAGCCGAGGTGGCAGTCTCTACGTGGATCATCCACCAGAGATACGAGAACCTTTACCGCTAATAATTCATCATCTTCCAATTGTGACATTTGCTTTTTTTGGAGAACGAGACATGGTGGTTTTAGATCCCAATTACAAGGAAGAAGCAGTGATGGGTGGAAGAATAACCATCTCTATGAATACACATGGAGATGTCTGTACGGATCAAAAAGGAGGTGGTGTGGGTGTAAGTTAGAGCGAAATTATGCGATGTTTTCGTGTTGCTGCTATGAAAGCCGTCGACATAAGAACTAAATTAAAAGAAGTTCTTTAAACTCATGAAATTGAAGTCTTATTTAAAAAGTGTTGGCAGATTCTAAAATGAAAAACGTAAGGCTTAAAAGGACATAATATAAGGTTATAAAAGCCATAAAAATTAAATAAAACGTTAAAGTAAAAATACATATATAGAGTGGTTTTTTGTGTTATTATAAAAGGTAATACAAATAAAAATTATATAAAGCGTTAAAGTAAAAATGCATATATATAAAGTGGTTGTTTGTGCTATTATAAAAGGTAATACAAAAAGGTTAGCAAATGGAGAAGAAGAGCTAATGGTGTTTATAAAGTTAAAAATAATTATGACTAAAAAGAAAAAACACTTGTTTAACTTTATTTACTTATTACATGTAAAGACACATCATTACGTGAAAAGGTGTAAGTACATGAGAAGACATATTGGTTCATGAAGAGGTGTGAAGAAAGTGTATAAGTATGAAGACATCATTTGAGGATGTGTGTCTCGGTGGATAATAAATAATATCTTGGTGGATATTCTATCATTGATATGGACCTTGTGTTCATTCAAACAGATTGGTGTCTGTAATCAGGTTGGAACCTGAATGAGGATTGGATTCCTCTCTACATGCTGGGTCATGTATACAAGTTGGGTCTCTCAATCTAGTTGGGTCTAGATCATTAATGCTATGTAATATAAAATCCTATTTAATGAAAGATATTTGACATATTCATATATGTGTTGTTCTTCATATGTGTTTATATATTTCGTATATATATATATATATAATTGGTAATTGTTATGATTGTTTTATAATACATATGACTGATTGAATTAGTGCTTTGGCAAGAGATTTTTAAGTTTTAAGAGACACTGATTCACCCCCCCCTCTGAGTCTCTAGGACCTTGTTCTACAATTGGTATCAGATCCAAGTTGTCTTTGAACAGCGCAATGTTGGAAGGCTGATCCAAAAGGAAAACAGGTCCATTTTTAGAGCCAAGCACTTAATCTAAATATAGGTGTCAGAATCGTCATTTTAAAAATGGTTGGAAATGAAGATGATAGAATCCCCTTGTTTAATGGAGATGACTATGCCAATTGGAGGGATGCCATGAAGAGTCAATTGAAGTTCAAAGGAGCCCATGTGTGGGATGTCATAGCAAGAAAGAAATGGTACTTGAAGAATTGGAGAAATTTCAAATACGTTTTTGATAATCTTCATAACTTCTCCAAAAACAAATAATGCAGGCAAGGTGATTTAAAAAAAAAAAAACAAGAATTGTATAGATGACATTCATACAATTATGTCTTAAAAAAGGAGTAGTCTATTACAACTAATACGATCAAAATACATATGCATATTTTGATCAACATTACTAGTGTATAAATGATGAATAGAATCAACGTTGCATGGCATGCACGACGTGAAAAGAATTGAGGCATTGAAGCTTGTTGGAAGGACCAAAGAAAAAATCAATGTACCTGATAAAAAAAAAGCAACAATTCATGAAGCTACGATGAGCTGGTAAAATTGGAGAGTTTTGTCAGCGTATTTGTGAACGTAAAATAGCACCGTGTGTATGTTGCTTCGGATGGTGGCCGTGTTTTGTCTACCATTGGTGATTGTTGATAAAGGTGTTTCTAGAATAAAGGAACATCACATGAAAGAATTGAAGGATGGATTTCAAACATTTGATGATTTCCTGCGAGAGGGCTTGGAGGAATATCTTGATGTTAATGAGGAAAACAATGCACTGGTTGCAAATGTTGAAGCAACTGATCAGGTCAAGAGGAAAAAGAAATTGCAGTTAAAGAATGATATAGAGCTTGGAGGACAGTATTTGTCTCATGATGTTCCAGCTGATGAAGAAAGTGAAGAATGAAAATGAAAAAAAATGGAACATGATTTACTGAAGTCTCTTCTTGGTTTTGAACGCTCTATTATAGTAGATGACAAAATGAAGACTACAATGAAGAATGCAGTCTTGGCACTCATTAATAAACTAGGTGAGGGAGAGACAGTTGATCGCTTGTTGTTGAAAAAAATTGTGAACATTTTTGTGGGCATGGGATTTGATGGAGAAATGGAATTTTATAAGAATGATTTTGAAGCATCGATATTGGAAGATACTAGAAGTTACTGTTCTCGGAAGGATTCTCTATGGATTTTAGAGGATTCTTGTTTAGAGTATATTCTGAAAGCCAAAGATTGCTTGAATCATGAGAAAGAACCGGTTGCCCATTATTTTCACCCAAGCAAAAAGAAGAAAATTGCGATGAAATGGCCCATTCAATCACCACCGGGGATGTTGAAGATGATGATAAATCATTTTTAAGTGATGTATCTTCTGAAGATGAAAGTGTTACAACGTAATCTTCCACCTTGTGAGCATCAACATTCTTTGGCCTGTAAGATCCATTTCATTGACTCAGATCCACTTTATATCCTTTAGATACTCTTTTTTCCTATATTTTCCCTTATACACTAGCTGCATCTCTATAGCCAGCGTACCCACGGGTTGTATCACTATAGCCCACGGGTAGCATGTAAAATGGTAAAAATCACTAGTTTATTACTTTTTACTCCCAAAAAGCGGTTATTGGGTGACCTTTGGCCCTCCATCTGCCCAAGAAACGCCTCGATGTGTCCTTTCACTTACCTTTGAGAGGACTATATATTGAGAACATATGGCTTATGGAAGGGAGAAGAAAAAGAAGAGCAAGAGAACTCTAGTGGATTTTTCCCCTATCTTGAGTCTACACTCATTGATCCTTGTAGTTGCACGAACCCTTTATGTTCACCTTCCAAACTCCTATTCTAGTTTGAGTTTTCCATTCATGGAGGATTGAAGTGGTGGAGGCACAAGTGGATTGATCTAGATCTTGGTTCAGATTCGTTGCCGACAAGAGATGCTATCACATTGTACTTCTTCTTGTTTATTAATAGAAATACTCATATTCTCGTCCATTAATGTTGTAAATGTTGTTTATCTTACATTGGGTTGCATTTACTTTTTATATCATGGACCATTACTATTGATGATGTTAATATCGTTTATATATTATATGTACTTGTTGTATATTGGTTGTCAAGACTAATTTGCAGATTCAAGTGCATGGATTGAAAGCTCCAACGGGGATCTACATGAAACGTTTGGATCGAGGTTGGTTACATTCTCCATTATCTTAGCATTGCCATTTATAATAGCATAGTTCTAAGAATTGAGTTAATTTCTGGCAGTCAGCTATCTATAGTGGTCCCCCAAGCCATAGTGAGTTTTCTCCAATACAGATTTGGTGACTCCGCTGGGGAAAACATCCATGTTTGGGTATTTTTGAGCATTAGTCCATAATTAGAGTTGTTGTTTGTCGAAGCTCTGTGTCACTGATTGGCCGTTGAGATACACTATAGAAAACTTGCTTTTTCTGAGCCATTGGACTCTTTATTTGCCAATTTTCCTTTCCTCACCCGCGGGCTAGCTTAGTTCTGCCTGCGTACACCTGCCTCTGTTTACTCTACTGCTCGGGGGTACCCGCAGGTATTCCTTCGACAGTAGCGTACAACTCCAGCTTTTGTTGATTTATGACTTTTGGTTGTTCCTAGGTTGGCTTTGGATGATCCTGAGTCTTTGCTGGCCTGTTTCTTGACTGTTCTATGCCTTGGTTGTGACTAGAACTCTTCTTTTCTCTTGGTTGAGCCTTGTTGGTTTTTTACCCATCTTTGGATTTAGCCTTGTTGGTTTCTTCCTTTTGAGTTCATTCCTGTGGCTGGGTCTTACTATTTGGGATCTGCTGGGTTGTCTTAGTGATCTTCTCGGCACTTTAGTGACTAAATAGTAGGATTTTGCTTGCATTTTTCATTTCTTTATATTGAAAAATACAAAAAAAAAATACATATAGTTTTGCATTTTCCTTTTGCTTATAAGAGAAAATACAAAAAAAATTTACTTTCATGTACTGCATCTTGCATTGAGTGCTTGCTGCTTTCATTTAGGTTCTACTTGTGCATCAAAAAATTTAAAAGGATTGCATATTTATTTCGAAACCGTTGGTTTGATTGTGCATGTTAGTGGCATTGTTTTCATTGCATAGTTGAGTCTAGGATTGGACGATGGTGTATATTATTGAGTCCACATCACTAGTTTCACGACCATATCCATTGAGTAATCACAGCTACTAAAATTAATGCTTAATCATAAAATTGATTAGACTGATTTTATTTATAGGGTGCACCAACTAGCATAGGTTTAGAGTCTTGGAATAGATCAGTGTGAGTTAACAATCCAAGACTACTAGACGAAACATTAGGTGTCTGACCAGGGAGTGGAGGAATCCATGGTATATATTGGTGTTCTCAGGAATCTCTACTCAAACCAGAGCTAAGCATGAGGTCACAGGAGGTTGGTTGAAGGGATATCTCTCTGATGCCGGCTAAACGTGGGAGATATTTCCAGTATTTGTTCGTATCTGGGGGTACCGGAGGTTCGTCCTCTTGTGCTTCGGGCTTAGCTACCCTTCCCATACGATGAATTTCACCTGCGAATGTCCCCCTGAGCATTGGTTATATTGCGGTGACCATAGTTTCCTTACCTAGGTATCGCATAGGGTACGCTATTTGTGTCCTGAGTCAGATAGGGATTGGACAGCACAGTTGTGTTTGCACAGTGGACTTGACCCTATGCATGCAGTGAAGCCTGGGTGTCTCTATAACTGATTATGTTACCTTCGGCTATAGTTTGGGATTCTCAAGCCTCTCCTAGGCGAGACATACCGGCTCTAGTGTCGGAAGCTCATTTAGCCACTCTGTTTATCTGCTCTTGGCTATAGTTTCTCTAGGTGTGTGCTTTTGATTTACTATTTTTGATCGATAGTTGGCCTTTAGGGGATGTTTAGATTATATATCTCTCCGAAGATATCGTGTCACGGAGCCCTACTCTCCGTCGATCCCATCGGTTGGTTGGTTTAGAGCCTACCGAGATTTCACACCATGTTGCTAGGGGACGCCGGCGAGCTCCCTCTGAGTCTTCGGATTCTTACGAGACATACATCCGAGACGTCATGACTACTGCACATTCCGATATTGAAGATATACCTACGACTCCATCGGGTAGAGTCGAGCACACTGCAGACTCCCCTAGTCCTCGTGAGGCGTGGGGGGGTGATCCACCTGAGACTCAACCTGGTTTGGTTTGGTCGAATCCACTTGAACACGATCCGTTCGATCCTTCGAATCCGGATAATTATCTTTATGGGATGCCAACCTTACCCGAGGATGAAGATCAGGATGACTCGTTCATTCCTTTGTTTCCACGCAATTATAGACACGGGATGCCAGAGTTACATGACGAAACTGGTCCTACGGTCAACTCAACCGCACTCTCTTTTGGTATTCCTAATTATAGTACAATTGATCCTTCCACTACGTTTGGTAGTCACGCTGGCACTAGTCATGGTGTTAGCCATACTATACCCATCGGGGGCACTACCCTCACTGGGGGCACTACGTTGTCCACTCACACACATAGTATGGGGACTGGTCATGTTAGTCCTAACAATGCTAATGTTGGAAGAAGACCACCTCCTAGGATTTCCCAACCTAATAGGAACGTTGTTCGAAACATGACTCACCATCCACCACTTAATACACATGCTGCTACTCGTCAACCCAGGACTACTTTCGCAAATGTTAATGCTCCTCCTAACCACGAGGGTGGACATATACAACATACTTTTGCGTCCACTGCCGCCACTAGTAATGCCAATGTAGGATGTGGGAATATATCCTATCCACATGGACATAACGTCACCATCCCTGCTACTAGTAACACCAATGTTGGGGTTGGGAATACTTCTCATGCTTTGGATCACCACACGATTGCTCATGCTAATCCTAATGCTAGGGGTGGGAACATACCATACCGTTATGGTCATTACAACTCGGGTTCCCATTATGAATAGTACGTATATGCCCCATACTCATGGTGGCAACCCTTACTACAACACATCGGTGCTGGCCACCAGTTCAACCCACCCCAATATGGTGCCCAAAACATGCACATACCTGCTTACTCTCAAATGGGTCAGGAAGGAGGAGGTTATCAATCCTATGGCCATGGTCAAGCTTATGGTCCATCAGGTCCTCATTATCAGCAGTTTAATCCTCATGGTCAAGCTTTTGGTCCATTTTATAATTCGGTTCCGTTCAACCAACCTTTTATGGGAGCTTATAATCAAGATTTCCAGCCTCAATTCCCATTCCTTGCATGCTTGAATCTTCCAGATCTTTTGAAGCTCATGAATGATCCGGTGTGTCACGACCCTACTTGGCCCCTGATCCCTACCAAGCTCCCTTCGGGCATTCCTAATTTTGAAGGGAAAGGTGGTGAGGATCCGGGAGATCATGTCACATCATTTCACCTTTGGTGCTCCTCCAACTCATTGAATCACGATTCCATTATATTGCGACTATTTCAATGCACCCTCATGGGGGAAGCCGTGAAGTGGTACGTCGAGTTGCCTGGAAACACTTATAGGGGTTTTAACGATATTGCTTTGGTTTTCTTGGACCATTTCCAGTTGCCAGTTCGCTATGATACCAGTACTGAACTTTTGTCCGCCTTCCGTCAGAACAAGGCCACACATATTTCTGACCACATTCAAGAGTGGTGTCGGCGGAAGAGGTTAGTGAAAGCCAACATTCCTCCAAAGTTCCTATTGGAATGGTTCCTCAAGTCTCTACTCCCATAAATTGCTAAGGATGTTTTGATGTCCGACATTGTGACTGAGGAACAAGCCATCTTGAAAGTCCAGCAGTTAGACTTATTATACTCACAGTCTGGCATTTTGTATGACATTACTCCTAACGCACTGTGCACATATCATGAGCCCACATCAGTTCCTGGACCACATGCCGATGGCATCGTGGGATCCGCAAGCACTCGCCCTGTAGATTTGGTAGCTAATCAAATGCAAAATTTATCGCTAAACTAGTCTACTCCCGGACAGGTTCACACCTTGTCCACTTCCATCCTGTCGTATGATGTACACAATATGCAATCAATGAAACTATCAGGTAACCAACAACCTGGTGGTAAGAAAAAGGGGAGAAGCAATAGTAGGGGTGGAAACAATGGGAATAACAATAACAACAATCATAATACTCCTCGTAAAGAGAATGCCAACCCTCCTTGGGAAGGTGGAAATGCTGGTGAGGACTGTAAACCTAGGTGTAAGGTGAAGTTTCCTTGCAAGCTCTATGGGGAAGACCATCTTACTCACTTATGTCCTTGAATTGAAGAAGCATCGAAGCATTTGGCACAAATCCCAACTGTGTTGAAGGATCCCCTTCCTCATCATCAAAACATGGCTTCGCATGCTCCCACCGCTGGTTATGGACCTACTGAGACGACAACGTCTTCTTCCAATACTGGTGGTTATGGATGTGTGAACATGATTCAGTCGGAGATTAGTGTTGCTACTCATCAACGCGATTATGGTGCACCACAATCTAATATGGGGAGTGATCCCCCCCTCCTCCTGACAATTCCTTGCATATCGAGAAGCCCTCTAATATGCCGCAGATACTGAAAGGTGTTCTCAAGTGCACTATGCATAGCCACCCATAACTACTCCATTGTAGAAGATTTGGGCCAAACTCTGTGTGCCATGTCGGCTTTTGAAGTATTGCAAGCATGCCCTTTTGAGTGTGTTAAGAGTCCAGGATGGGGGAAATCCCAGTGTTATCAAGTTCGATACTACTGATGTTCAACCTCGCTTACCTTACCATGTAGCTTTTCAAATCCAGGTGGTGTGCATTCAGAGTTTTGTCAAACGTACTATGGTTGACGAAGGTGCCTCTGCGTCAGTAATGTTGTTAACTTGTTGGAAATCTCTTGGCTCTCCTCCTCTACTCGCGTCTAGAATCACGCTCACTGCATTCGACAGTCGGTCATTTAAGCCGCATGGAATTATCCCTTCCCTTGTTGTCTACTTGGGAGGTAAGTCTGTTCCTATTGAAGTCGAGGTGGTTGATGCACCTATCGACTACAACCTTGTATTGGGTCGAAATTGGATGTATGCTATGAAAGCTGTCGCATCCACTCTATTCAGAGTTATCTGCTTTCCTCACGAAGGCAAGATTTTGACCATCAATCAGTTGGATTTCGTTAACTCCTCTTCCACAACATCCACGGGATCCATAGTCCCACGGGTCACTCATTCTCAGTCAGCAACTGGGAACATGGGTGTTGGCATGTACCCTTCATTGATGGGAACGTATGATTTTGCCACACCTATGAATTTTATTGGAACCATTAGCGACGATGCGTCTCCTCCTTTGCAGAATATGTCGTTTCGGACTTCCTATTTTGATGATCCATGGACTTTATCGTCCACAAGTTCCATGTTTGGAAACATTACGCATATCGGGATGTCTATGCCACTATGTGTAGCTGAGCTTGCTTAACAGCATATTCAACAAGCCAATGTAGAGCCGGATCTCTCTTCTTCTCAGACAGTCAAGGAAGATCCTATTACACTGCCAGTTTGGGCAGCCAACTCATCTTGTTCACACCACTGCCTTAATGATACTTTGCCTTCCGATGAAGTTATTATGGAGGTCATGTGTGGTAGTGAGAGGCCTTGGGAGGATATGCATCATCGCTCTTATTTCCTTCCCAACCTCGAGCTCGCTGAGCAAGAAGAGTTTAGGATGACTCTAGCAGAGATGGTTGGTCACCCTGTGGCTCTTTTGGAGTCGCATGATGTTTTTGTGGAGGGGAATATGGCCAATATTTCCCCAACCATGTCGATCAACATCTCTCGTACTGCCAGAAAAACGGAAAATGTCTACATCAATGACGATTGCACTCCTTGTTGGTTGTGGAGCCAGATCTTCTAGTCTCATAGATGATATTGTATCAGCCATGTTTGTACCCCAGTTTTATATGATATGTAGGTGGACTGTACACTCAGCCCAGCGGGGGGGTGTAGGGGGGCATCGCCCCCCCACGGGGTTCTAGGGGGGGACCATCCCCCTTGGATGGGGGGTCTGGGGTCCAGCAGTCCCCCGGCGGGGGTTCGGGGGCAGCGGCCCCGAGAAATGGGGGTTCAGGGGCAACGCCCCCGAAGAAAATTTTTGGGGCTGTTTTCTCCAGCTGTTTTGCGGGCCCATGGTTTTGGGTATCCCGTGGTATTTTCCCATTGTATTTCCCTTATAAAATAAAGACATTGTAATACGGCTAGGTATGATGTATTAAGTTTTATACATTGTAAAGATCTCTGAGATCAGGAGAGAGACTGTGAAACAGAGAAGAGGAAGTGCAGTGGTTTTGCTGCAGGTTGTATCCCTTCACCTTGCTGGACGGTATTAATAATAAGGACTAGCAAATTCAGTGTGGACGTAGCCCAAGTTGGGTGAACCACGATATATCTGTGTCTCTCTTGTAATGTGTATGTGTGATTATATTTACATTTATGTTTATTGTTATTGCTCTGCGATCCTGTTTTTCTAACACTCCTGAGGAGATTTCTATTTACATTGAATTGTTACAGAACTCCAGGAAACTTTCGCTTGGTCATATGAGGAGATGCCAGGAATAGACCCCCGCATTATTGAAAATGAAATTAGAACGTATCCCAATGCTAAAACGGTTCGACAACGCTTACGTGCTGTGAACCCTAGAAAAGCAGCCGCTATCAAGGCAGAGGTGAAGAAACTGCTCAAAGCTGGTTTCATCTACCTCCTTCCCCTTACCGAATGGGTGTCAAACCCCATTCCTATGGTTAAGAAGGAGGGAACGATCTGTGTATGCACTGATTTTAGAGATTTGAACTATGCATGTCCGAAAGACAACTTCCCCACGCCATTCATAGATCAAATCTTGAATGCTTGTGCCAGAAGTGAGATTTTTTCCTTCATGGACGGCTTTTCTGGATATAACCAGATTCAAATCAAACCTGAGGAACAACATAAGACGAATTTCATTTATCCTTGGGGAACGTTTGCATATCAGAAAATGCCCTTCGGTCTTAAAAACACTGGAGCTACATTTCAGCGTGCGATGAGCTACACCTTTCACGATCTTAAAACGATTATGGAGGTTTTCTTGGATGACCTTGCCGGCCATTCTTGCAAGAGGATGGACCACCCCAAGCAACTCCGTATGATTCTCGAACGATGTATACACTACAAAATTCGATTGAATCCCAATAAATGCATCTTCGCTGTAAGGACTGGTCGCCTTCTAGGCTTCATAGTTTCAAAAGAGGGTATTAGAGTCAATCCTCTAAAATTTGAGGCAATACATCGGTTGCCTCCTCCGTACAACTTGTTACAACTTCAGAGCCTCCAAGGGAGAGCCACTTTGTTGCGTCGATTTGTAGTCAATTATGCTAATCTTACCAAAGGTTTCACGCGCCTATTGAAGAAAGACACACCTTTTATCTGGGATGAGCGAGCCCAGCATTCTTCCGACACCCTTAAGAAAGATTTGGTATCAGCCCCTGTGCTTAGTCCACCAGAATTCGCACGAGATTTTATCCTTTATGTGGCCGCATCTCAAGAGATGATTGGTATGGTCTTGGTTCAGGTTGATGATGCGTTCATCGAGCATGTTATCTATTACCTCAGTCAAAATCTAGTAGATGCTGAGCTAAGATATACTCACGTGGAAAAGTTGGCGCTTGCGACTGTCCATGTAGTCCAGCAGTTACAACATCACATTTTGTTGAGAACAACCACAGTTGTAGCTCACATCAATCCATTTCAGTTTGTGCTATCATGACGTCTTATAGGGGGGAAGTATAATAAATGGATTGTGATCCTTCAAGAGTTCGATCTCGATTTTTCTTCGGCAAAATCGGTGAAATCGTTGGTGTTTGCTGAGTTTATGTCGGACCTCCCGAGACTTGATGAGGATATCATTCATGAAGATTCCTTTGTGGATGAGCACTTATTTCTTATCTCATCTGAAGACCCTTGGTATGGGGATTTCATTGTATATCTCCAAACTTTGAAGTTTCCTCCGCATTATTCACAAGATGAGCGACAGCGTGTGAAACATCACGCTAAAGATTATACTATCGTCGGTGACACTTTGTATCGCCGAGGAAAGGATTCTATTCTCCGTTGTTACTTAACTCACGAAGAAGCAGAGCGGGTGCTTAATGATTTCCATGCAGGGGCGTGTGGCGGTCACTTATCCAGGCTTGCTAAAGCCCAATGTATTATGCGAGCTGGTTATTTTTGGCCTTCCATCTTTAAGGACTGTGTTCATGCTGTGAAGAGATGTCACCCTTGCCAGGTGTTCTCTTGGAATATACACTCACATCCAATGCCCCTTCATCCGGTCGTCACCGTCGGTCCCTTCACTAAGTGGGGGGTGGACTTCATGGATTGCAAACCAGCTTTGGTTGGGGGGCATCACCATATCATAATGACCGTGGACTATTTTTCCAAATGGGATAAGGCCATGCCTACCGTAAAAGCCGATGGTACTACTGCAACCCATTTCGTGTTCAATCAAATTATCACTCGTTTTAGTATTTCGAAAGAGATTGTCACTAACCATGGCAGTCACTTTCAAAACGAGATGATGGAGGATTTGTCTCTCAAGCTTCGGTTTCATCAAGAACACTCGTCTTCCTACTATCCCGAAGTGAATGGTCAAGTTGAAGTAGTTAATAAGTCTTTGAAGACCATTCTCCAGCGTACCATCCAACAAAGCAAGAACAATTGGCACATCATGTTATATCTTGCTTTGTCGGCATATCGAACCACATTCAAGACTTCCACCGGATTCTCACCATTCTAGCTAGTTCACAGTGTGGAGTCACTTTTATCGATTGAATGCGAAATCCCTTCGCTTAAACTGGCCATAGAGCTCCTGCCTGATATGATAGGTACCGAGCAACGTTTAATCCACCTTGAGCAACATGACGAGCAACATCGAGATGCCACTGTGGCCATAGATTCCAACAAACGTCTTGTAAAGGTTCAGTATGATAGGTCTGTCCGTCCCCGACAGTATGCTGAAAGTGACTTGGTCCTCTTATATGACCAAGCTAAAGAACCCCTGGGGGCAGGCAAGTTCAATCCCATGTGGCACGGTCCTTACATCGTGAGGCGTGTCCCATCCCAGAAAAAGGATCCTATGAATTAGAATATTATGAGGCAACTATCTTGAAGGATCCTAGAAATGGGCTCTATCTCAAGCAGTATTATGCTTGAACCTCTGGTTCAGGCTGATACTTTTGTATACTATTGTATAGTTGTTTCTGTACATAGTTTAGCTTGCCTTTTTGGTTTTCGGGTCTGCTGATTAGCTTCCATTTGCTTCACAGATGTTAGTGGGATCTCCTACATTATTAGGTTTCGTGGATGGTGCTAGCCGACATACGCAGCAGCTTGCTTCTACTGCCTGGGTTGTTTTATCGCCTGACCACCTAGTTGTGTCCTCAAGAGGTGCTTGTCTCGGTTCTACATCTAATAATGTGGCCGAGTATAGTGCCATCATTGAGCTACTTGGGGATGCTATTTCACATGGCGTCCAATCTTTAGAGGTCCGCCTAGATTCACAACTAGTTGTGTCTTAATTGAATGGGCAGTACTGTGTGCGAGACCCTATGTTACTACGGAAATTCCTAAGGGTAAGACTCTTGGAAAGACATTTTGTTTCAATTACATACATTCATGTTCCGAGAAGTCTTAATCATATATTTGATGCATACACTAACTATGTATTAGATTGGCATTTGTCACATTCACCATGAAGCACACAAATAAAAGAGACATTCATACATTTGTACATACACACATATCGTAGAACCAGAGAACCATAGTTTATATATAAATATGTCAAAAAATGGTAGTGTCATACAAAACTGGAGCCCGTAGCCCTCAAAAATATACATATCGATACAAAAATGAGATCCTGGGATATCTACTCCCTACGAGGAGGCCTAGCTGCTGCCCCGACAGGATGTGTCTCATAGAAATAGTGAACTGCATTGGCTACCCGCTGCAGTAACCACACCCAGTCACCCAGAACCCCCACTACTTGGCACTGCATGGCCTTAGGTAGTTGCGCCACCTCTATCTGTGGAACCCTAGCAACCATCCGTGATAGGTTGCGCCACAAGGTCTGTAGAGTGCGCCCTACTGCAGCATCAACTGCCTCATCACCCTTGCCCCAGCGACCATGTCTCGGGAAGCCATCGGGTCTCACTATGCCCTTGTCTACGAGAAAATAGTCAACCATTAGCATTTTATATTACCACCAAAAAGATTTTTGCATTCACATCTATAATAAAAAATCCATAAAAATTTAATAACAAAAAAATTAAAAAGAATACTCACCAATGTCTCTGAACGCTGCGTCTGGTGGGAGTGGCATGTCCCGATCTTGGTGGAAGTCTATCCTTGCATAGGGGTAGTCCTCTATGGCAATGACCTGTCGGTCCCACCAGCGGAAGAACTCCTGAATATATGGTGATGCCAGACGGCCACCACCCTGTTGTGTCAAGATATCAGCCCACCAGGTCAGGGCTGGATCACGGAGACTATGAGGAGGGACCACCCTCGGACTAAGCCCCAGAACCCTCTCAAAGAATAAGCTACACAAGATACTATCATACCCGAATTTTTTGGCCTTCCCTTCTTTTCATTCTGTTAGTTGGGTCTTCATAGACCCTAGTAGTGTGGTACACCAATCAAATACTATAGGCTGCATGCATTGTGATGCATAGAACATCACCGGCCTGGATTCCTGGTGCAGAGCTTTGGAACCCGTTATCCGCACTAAGGTAGCCATAATGATATTCGTGCTCAGATCTACTATGGCATTGATGGGCACCTGACTTCCCACCATGCGTGTGTTTGTGGCACAATACCGCGCTATGTAGTCAAGGATGGTGATCCCACCACCCACAGTACGAGATCGAAGACTGGCCTCCTCACATCGACGGGACAAACCAGTAATGAAGTAGATGTCGTCCACTTACAATGTGAGGATTTTCCCATTGAGATTGAAGTTCTGTGCATCAACATCCCAATAATCTATCAAGCGACAGAGTAGTAGGTTTTGGGCCCTCAAACCCCCTATACTCCATAATTTGTACAACCCACATGCTTGCAATGCCTGCTGTGCTTGCACATCATTGCGCACAGCCTCATCTACTTGGTCATGCTCTCTCTCCCTCCATTCTAGAACCATCCTGGAGTGAGAAAAAACAAAGATTTTGGACAATTTCTTTTGCAAAATCAACTTCACGGCCTTACCCACGGGCTAATTTGTATACAGGGGCGGGTACCCGCGATCAACCTGTGCATTGACTGCGCGTCGTGCCCTACCCGCGACCCGCATAGCTATAGCCCGCGGGTAGCGCTGAAGCCAATTAGGGATTGGCCAAACTGAAAATACCACCACTGAAAACTAAAATGAATGCAATGAAATTAAAGGTATGGATGAGACTACTAACCTGCTCCAGACGGTTCGATGAACGGATGCTTGTAGCTCCTAGAATCAGCAACTGAACTTTCAGGTGAAAACTAACCCCAAAGCTCCAAATGGGTGAATAGTAAAAATGAATTGTAAATTCTAAAATTTTATTACTATTTATAATTTTTAGGACCCACTTTTCTATAGTTTTTACTGTTTGATGACGTTATGGACTAATATAATGTCATGGAGTAGAATTTTTAATCATATTTCTTTGACGAAAGTTGTTTTGGACCATTTCACACCTACGGCAGGTACGTTTCACACGTGGCATATAGGTTAGATGCCATTTCCACATGCATTATGCATTTGACCTTTTGACCACTTTCATAAACCCTAGGTGCGACCCCGCTTCTTAACCGACACGGAACCTTCACACTGCTATAGAAGTGTCGTTATGTGGCGGTAGTGCTTTTTCCGAACATGGGCACCCTAGTTAGAACCCCTTTGTGCATTCTGGTGCCCATGCCGTTGTTTGTCCTTAGGATTGGGACTCATTTGTAGCTATGCCATGACATTGCGATAAAGACTCATACTCTACTTTGTCTTATGATAGCCATCTCCCTTAAGGACTCCCCTCAGTTATATCATGTTGTGATTACATTGCATCATCCTGCTTGCCGCTTGAGCCTTGTGCCGGCTCCCGCTTACTTAGTTGTTAGCTTGGTGCCTAAGCACTTTTCCCTGTCGAGCCCTGCAGAGCTTATATTTTCCCTTCACAATTTGATGACCTTTTCACCCTGAGGGAACACACCCCCTGAGTGTCCACATCCTGCATGCACTTCCTTGCATTGATCATAGGTATGTTCCACTGCTTGGAACTAGTCTACTCGCTATTTGACACTCGTTCCCTCACTTGTTGTAAAGCAATTTTATTCTTTTTCAAGCTTACGCCAAATATGAAAAAGACCCAAAAAATCAAATATTCCAAAAAGCCAGATGGGATTATGGTTTCTACTTCTTGTTGGAAGCTGTCGTGTCGCCTTTGAACAGAGCATTCATTCCACTCCATACACTATGAGTCGAGACTATAGTTGGACCTTAGGAGCTATACTTGTTTGTCAGTTTCTCCACCGATTGGTTAAGCTTCCAGTCATTATGGAGCCCTTTGTAATGCCTCCTACATTGCACAGTTTATGTCAAGTCTATGCTGCCTATGTCTATCCATCTGTTCATGCTCTTGTTCAAAGGAAGTCCTGAAAACAGTGTCAGCCACTCCTCAAATCTCTTGACTATTGCATGTCGGCCATCCTTATTAAGTCAGTCTGTTTCACCTAAGTTCTTCCAAATATTTCAGTGTAGCTGGTACCTCGTGCTGGTTGATGGGGGATTCCTTAATGCCCTCCTTCCAACGAGTCTCGTTCCGTCGACTTCAACCCATTTATTTCAGAACTTGAGGCTTAGAGTTCAGTTGAGTACCTTGAGGCTTGCAGTCATTAGTGGCAGGTTCTCTCGCCATCGACAGTTTTGGGAATACATCAATATCCCCTGATCGATGGATTCATCCTAGTGTTAGACTTCAACTCATTTATTCACACTCCAATGATTGTGCTCTGTGCCTTGATGCCCATTTTCATTATTGGTGGGTCATCTCCCATCTGTTAACGGTATACATCATTGACCGGTAATCAGATGATGTCACATCAGGTTCGACCCCAACTCCTTTATTCACTTGATGGGACTTGCACCGTCGAAGACTTGTGTAGAAGACCCCAGGCGATAGTGGCATTCAGTATGCTACTTATGAATTTGACTTTACATCTGAGATATCACCTCTCAGATATCAGTAGTTTGTACCTCCAGTTTGCACCAGTTGTTTCTTTTTCAGCAAGAGACCATATCTTACTATAGAGGGATCATGGCTATGATCACTTATGACATGTATTCACTATGCACTGCCTATTCATGGCCATTGTATTAGATTGTTGTACTATATCGACATGTATTCAGGGAAACTATTGTATTATGACGAGTGAGATGCTCTTTCCACTTGTGTTTCCATCACTCCACTTCTGAGTTTTATAATGTATTTCGGCCATCATAGCATCAGTATCTGACCTCACACATTAGGGGGCATCTGTTACAATGTAATATTCCACCTTCTGAGCATCGGCATTCTTTGTTCTGTAGGATCCATTTCACTGACTCAGATCCACTTTATATCCTTCAGACACTATTTTTCCCTATTTTTTCCCTTGTACGCTAGCTGCATCTCTATAGCCAGTGTACCCGCGAGTTGCATCACTATAGCCCGCGGGTAGCATCTAAAATGGTAAAAATCACTAGTTTATTACTTTTTACTCCCAAAAAGCTATTATTGGGTGACCTTTGACCCTCCATCTACCCAAGAAACGCCTTGATGTGTCCTTTCACTTACCTTTGAGAGGACTATATATTGAGCACATATGGCTTATGGACGGGAGAAGAAAAAGAAGAGCAAGAGAACTCTAGTGGATTTTTGCCCTATCTTGAGTCTACACTCATTGATCCTTGTAGTTGTGAACCCTTTATGTTCACCTTCCAAACTCCTATTCTAGTTTGAGTTTGCTATTCATGGAGGATTGAAGTGGAGGAAGCACAAGTGGATTGATCCAGATCTTGGTTCAGATTGGTTGCCGGAAAGAGGTCATATCACATTGTACTTCTTCTTGTTTATTAATAGAAATACTCATATTCTCATCCATTAATGTTGTAAATGTTGTTTATCTTACATTGGGTTGCATTTACTTGTTATATCATGGACCATTGCTATTGATTATGTTAATGTCATTTGTATATTATATGTACTTGTTGTATATTTATTGTCAAGACTAATTTGAAGATTCAAGTGCACGGATTGAAAGCTCCAACGGGGATCTACATCAAACGTTTTGATCGAGGTTGGTTACATTCTCCATTATCTTAGCATTGTCATTTATAATAGCATAGTTCTAAGAATTGAGTTAATTTCTGGTAGTCAGCTATCTATAGTGGTCTCCCAAGCCATAGTGAGTTTTCTCCAATACAGAAAGTGACCCTCTGTTTCCAAAGCTTCTGCAATAGCTACGAGTGGAGAAGAAATGTAACATGTGATGTTGATTCTGCTCCAAATGCTAGATGGAAGTTTCAAGCAATTGATTCTCCATGAGCTGCAGTCGTAAAGTATAAAAAAAAAAATGAACAAAAATTATCATATGGAGAGTAAATATACAACAATCATAGATTGAGACACTTAAGCATCTTTACGATGGCCTCATGTTCACTCACGCACATCTGGAAGGGAATCGTAAATACAGGTCCAGCTTCGAATGTGTTGAAGGATTCAAAGGGAAGCCATGGATGCAACATGGACTCCGGCTAAATCTGTGCTTGAGCCAATTTGGCATTTTGTGAAGGTTTTCATGCAACAAAGGTTTATATCCAAGACCATGTCAAAACTGATGGCAAGTCTAAGAGTATTTCAAACTTAAATGTGAAAGGTGGAAGACATGTGACACCTATAAGCGAGGAATAGAAAACAGTGCTAATCGGGAGAATTCCAATCATGGTTAAGTCGCATCTTTGCCATTTGTATGGTCTCACTCCTAAAGAGCTGCTTGCAGAAGGTGATTGCTTGTTTGATGTCAGAGGATATTTCATAATCAAAGGGCACGAAAAGATCTTTGTTTCCCAAGAGGAACGGTGTACCAATCGGATATGGGTATCAAGTGCTCAACCTCTTTGTTTGACAGAGAGTAATCATTTGGAATTACAGTTTGACAAATATCCATATTGGAGTGCCTTTCAAGTACTTGAAGAAGTTGCATTGGCACATCGATGGCGGAATTACAGCCATCTTGTTGCAATTTATAAAGGTCTTGTTTCCATTTACCCAGAGACCGACGACTAAATTGTTACAGTTGACGATAAAGAAATCAGAACAATGAGAAGAAAAATACAGTTTTAATCGCTTTTCTATCATATGTAAATCTTAAAAAAAAAAGAGTCATTTTTAATTATCCAAGGGAGCCACGTTCTCGATGGCCTCACAGCTCACCACCTCCTACACCAGATCTAAGAAATTATCACATATTGCGACAATATGAAGAAAGGAATCCACATGCATTTCTTAGTTGGATTCAGTACAAAGGAAATGGGAGTATATTTAGTTTCCACAAATCAAAGTCATGAGATCTTTGTCTGCAAATAAGAAAATGGTTGCATGTCCCGTGTCGAACGAGACCTAAATTTTGCATTGGTTATATATGGAGACTTGAAGAGTGAAAATTTCTCGGTTGCATAAATGTATTTGAATGAATTATATCAATTGAGAGAAATCCAATGCTATGATTTTCTCCACGTTATAAAGTGAAGGCTTCCCCATTTCATTTGGCGCATCGTTCAAGCATGCAATTGAATTCAAATGAGTGGTTGATAGATATGAATACAGACGTCTTTAAACATTGATATCTAGTTGTTCTATGGCTATCGTGAAGTTGATTACAAAGTTAGAAAGAATGACTCTGAATATTCTAGAGAAGATCAATATGAAAAATTGTTTGATGAGAAGGAAATACATTCATACTGGAGATTCTGCAGAGAAATGATGCACCTATTGCTCCATGACGCCCATCTAGTCCTTTCATGAGGGAACCCAGCGTAGTTAAGGAGAGGTTTTGTGGATTTTATGTTATGATATTTGCAACAGAGTTTTTGAAGAATATAAATTCATCCAATCCTTTACCAGTAAACTATCTTTCCCACTACTTACAAAGTTTACCAAATATCACTCCAAAGGATCGATGGCGATTGAGAGGATTTATTGGATCCATAGTTAGGGGGAGTCAGGAATCAAAGTCAGGGGGAGTTGTTCAACCCTTTTCCCTTGATGTCAAAGGGGGAGAAATGGAAATTGTGTCACCATCAATGCCAAAGGGGAAGATTGTTGGCAATATGGTAGTGTAGGTTGTCATTGATGGAAACTAGATGATGACAGGGCAACAAGAAGAGTGATAACAAGAGCAACAAATACAAGGTAAGGAAAAACAAGATAAAAAGAAAAGAAGAAGAGCAAGTGGATTAACGAGGACGTAAAAGACAGAGTAGGGCTGGTTGGTTCAGGGACTTTGACGCACATAGGTGATGTCAATTGAGAGCTAGTTTGTTTTGTTAATCATATGTGGCAATTACATGGTTCTTGATACCTTGGAGAGAATTCAATCCCACAAGATGCATCCATAGTGTTTAATTGACTAGGTTCTGCAGCATCTCAGGAGTTTATGGCGACCTCTAGAAAGTCTTGATGGCATCATATCTCTGTATGAAATTATGGATAAGATGTATGAATCCAAGTCGTCCTCAACCAAACTACAAAACCCAGGGTTCTTTCCAAGTGATCGACCTTCTATTCCTATAAAAAGGGTCGAACTAGTTTTAGAAAATTGTGCAGCGCTCTTTGTACTAGAGGTCTGTCACTTGTTATTATTTCATTTGAAACACATTGCTGTGAATGGTACAGAGTTGCAAGGAAAACCTAGAAACGAGTTGTTGGCGTATAGCTGGGAACCAACCGCTGCAGAATTGTAGATGTAACTAACAGCTTCGCAGTGCCTTTTGAAGAAGATTACAAGGATCCAAGCATATGGTTTTTGGATCACAACTATCATGAGTGTATGTTTGAAATGTTCAAGCGGATTAATGCAAAGGAACATGTGGTAGGATGGTATAGCACTGGTCCAAAGCTTCAGGAAAATGACTTGGATGTGCAAGCACCACATGCACCAGAAAGAAAGGAGTATGGTCTTACGAATTCATATGGCAATCAAGAATATCCAATTGTCATGCCACTGAATCTTTCTGGTGAGAATCATGATAGTCACGAGAGCCCTGAAGAAGAAAAGAATATCATAGACGTAGCAGTATTGACCATTCCCAAAGGAGGAGAAATATTCAAACTTATACATCAGAGGAAATTGAATATGGACCTGGGAGATTGGATCATGGCTGCCTTTCACCGAATGATATTCTAGCCAACCGTTCTTGTGTAAATCATCTCTTTATGGAGCCATGGTCTCATATTGAATATGTTGATGGGGAACTTACAAGGGATGTTGATGTTCATGGTATACTCTCTAGGGTTGGTGCTAGTCGCAAGCCAATCCAAAAGTCGGAGTCAGTGAACCTGGTGGTTGGTTCTGATTTTGATGCATCAGAAAGTGATGGCAGTAATTAAGTGAAGAAGAGCCGAGGTGGCAGTGACTACGTGGATCATCCACCAGAGATACAAGAACCTTTACCGCTAATAATTCATCATCTTCCAATTGCTGTGACATTTTCTTTCTTTGGCGAAGGAGACATGGTGCTTTCAGATCCCAATTACATGGAAGATGAAGTGATGGGTGGAAGAATAACCATCTCTATCAATACACGTGGAGATGTCTGTACGAATAAAAAAGGAGGTGGTGTGGGTGTAAGTCAGAGAAGAATTATGCGATGTTTCCGTGTTGCTGCTATGAAAGTCATCGACATAACAACTAAATTAAAAGAAGTTGTTTAAGCTCATGAAATTGAAGTCTTATTTAAAAAGTGTTGGCGGAGTCTAAAATGACAAACCTAAGGCTTATAAGGACATAATATAAGGTTATAAAAGCCATAAAAATTATATAAAGCACTAAAGTAAAAATACATATATATAAAGTGGCTTTTTGTGTTATTATAAAAGGTAATACAAATAAAAATTATATAAAGCGCTAAAGTAAAAATGCATATATATAAAGTGGCTTTTTGTGTTATTATAAAAGGTAATACAAAAAGGTTAACAAATGGATAATAAGAGCTAATGGTGTTTATAAAGTTAAAAATAGTTATGACTAAAAAGAAAAAACACTTGTTTAGCTTTATTTACTTATTACATGTAAAGACACATCATTACGTGAAAAGGTGTAAGTACATGGGAAGACATATTGGTTCATGAAGAGGTGTGAGGAAAGAGTATAAGTATGAAGACATCATTTGAAGATGTGTGTCCCGGTGGATAATAAATAATATCGTGGTGGATATTCTATCATTGATATGGACCTTGTGTTCATTCAAACAGATTGGTGTTTGTAATCAGGTTGGAACCTGAATGAGGATTGGATTCCTCTCTACATGTTGGGTCTTGTAAGAGAGCTAGGTCTCTCAATCTAGCTGGCTCTAGATGATCCAATGAAATTCAAGTTTTTTGCAGAGATTAGAGTGCCTTCCATTCAAAATTCTGATGATTTCTAGTCTTTCTATGATGAAGAATCCTATTTCTAATGTATTTCTTTCTTGACATCTCTATGAGATGTATTTCAGATACTGATGGATTTTAATGATTTAAATTTTAACTTCTAAATTCCATTATGCAATTTGAATAAAGAAAAGTCTGTCTTTCATATCCATCTTTTGCACCTAGTCTAGATTGCCATGGAAAATAGCTAGTTTTCAGAGTTTAATTAAGAAATGCACTTCTACAAATCCAAATTGAATTATTTATGTTTCTTATATTACTTAACATGCCAATATATTCATTCCATGTATGAAACTGAGAATTTGAATCCTTCTCCCACTGTTTGGAAAATACCGAAGTTAAACTATTTGTGTAATCCCGAGAGACAATTTGACTTGTTTGTTTGTGAAACATCCTCATAAATTATTCAAACTTGATGGAGTGAACCTATATTGATATTTTACTATCATTTAATATTTCCAATCCTTCCCAACTCAAAATCCTTCATCGTTGGTTCCCAGGTAGTGCACAGTTGAAGTTCTAGTTTGCATATGTTGGGGTTCCCAGGAGTCTTGGAGTAGAATTTAGCCTATATGATTTTTGAAACATTAATGGTACCAGTACATTGTGAAATTTTTATATTATCTAGCATGATCCTCATCCATTCCAGAGTTGTTTGAAATTTCCTTCCTACATGTAGTTAAGTCATTTGTTTCATTGTTTTGCATTAAGTCTTGAAGGGAAGTTAGTTAGTGTATCATAAGATCTGATTGGTACATTACAGTAGTATCATATCACTTTCCTCTACTCATGTGGAAAGTAATCTCTCAATTTAAATAATTTTCAGCCATGATGCTCATACCTGCTTGGGTTAATCTTTGCAGCAAGTCCAAGCTTCTTTGATTTATTGAAGAAATCTCCATCATGTCTTTCCTTGGTTTTTCTGATGGGAGGAATATAGATTAGATGATCAAATCTATGAAAAGGTTTAATGACTACATGGATTTGATTTTTTATTGTAGAAATGAATTGTCCTTCATAGAGTACTGTGTTTTACAAGACAAGCTTGAATAAAAAAGGTCTGCTCAAAATTCAAATTTGTGAAATTCTATGTCACAACAGATCTAAAGAGCTAAGGATACCTCACAAAGAAAGAATGAGCAGAAAATTTGAAGAAGAGTGAAAACTGCAGTAAAAAAGAGCAAAAGAATAATAATGCAACGGAACTAAGATAGGAGCATAATAATGTCACACTACTCAATTATCAATATAATGAACAATGATAATACAGTGGAGCGAATTCGAAACACATAGGAGAATTCGAACCTCAGTTGGTCTAGCATAGGGATTATCATCACTAGAGTGCTCCGGAAGACTCAAATTCAATTGAGCTGAACCTAACCTCAGCTAACTGAAGTCACAATCAGTTAACTGAATAAGGAAGGTGCAATAGTGATTATTTCATGCATGCCAATCAGAAAAGGGCGCATGAGGCCACAATCAGTGGCATCCAGAGCTCTAACCCCCACAAGAGTCAGATAAATCAGGTGGACTGCAATGGAACACTTAGTAGGTTCCTATAAAATAGGGAAATGACTGAAGTGGTCCTAAAATGATGCATGCAGGTCTTGGAAGGTGGTAGATGGATCCTAGATGACATCTACACACCACTAGGGGAAAATGACATCATCAACAACTAGGAAAAATAAATGATGCTAGGTAGGAAAAGGATGGAGTATTGAAATATCCTAACACCCCCCCTTAATCCATAATTTTTCATCCCGGGCCCTGGTCATTAAGACCAAATTTCAACCATACAATAAAATAAATGATAAACAATAAATAACATTCCATGAACCAAGGAAATGGGCAAAACCTCATGGGGAAACCCCCCCTCAAATTGGAGTGAAACACACCAAATATTAATTGCTCCAAACTCAAGTAGGTGTAATGCTTGATCATATGTCTGGAGGTATCTTCCTCTTGGGAAGAAGTGGATCATGCTCCAAAAACATGTGCTTGTATTCTCCTTCAGTGGATGCAAGCGAATATGGAGTGTTTTTGAACTTTCTCTTTAGAACGAACATGATGAGAACAAATCCAAAAATATGAAGATCATCCTAGAACCTGTTATTCAAACCAGATGAGGTAGGATAAATTCCAGGAATGTGTATATAGTTATTTGATATCTCCTTTGAACTAACATAGGTGAGATCATAACCAAATGAACTGTGACATGATGGTGGTGGCTTGGACTTCAAAACAGCTCCAAGAATTGACAGATTGGTTTATTGTGATCTCCTTTGAATCAACAGGGGTGAGATCAAAACCAAAATCACCAAAATATTATTGAGACTTGAACCCAAGTGAATTGTAGTGTCCTCCATATCTAGAGAAAATCTGAGAGCATGTGCCAATGATCAAATAGAAGTTCATAGGAAGCATGTGATCAAGGAGGGTGAATGTATCAACTCCAAAATATGATTTAACCGCCAAATCATTCAATAGATCATCATTCTGCACACCAGAAGACTCATGTGAAAGAGAGGATTTAAGAACCTCTTCAGATTCTAGAGTATGAACTGGCTTATCTTGCTCAAAATTTGAAATAGAAGACATTGAGAACATGAGTTTTGAATCTGCATCTTCTTCTTCATCTTGAACAACTTCATCATGAGATTTGATTGAGTCCAAGACATAATTAGAGAGAACACTTAAGGATGTATCATTGGGATTGTTCTCTAAATAATTTGCACCAATCTCTTCATTCTGCTTGCAAACTGCTTTGTCAAGTTGGGCCCATAGATCACTTGGATATTCAATAGTATCAATGAGGTAGCGCATACTAGGAGACATAACAATACACGATGCTCCAAAGGCTCTGTGTAATAACCCTAAAATTCACAAAATTAAAAAAAAATTATGTATAGTACAAAAGATAGAAATACTATGTAAAGTGTATTTATGCGCACCCTAACTATCATGACTTTAGGGATGACACACACATCATTAATTAGTCCTAACGATGTTGTACTTGTTAATTATATCTAAATATTTATTAATATGATTATGAACTCTTTATTTCGTAACCAGAATGTCAACCTGTTTTAGCGTCTATAATGATAAATGATAATCATATTTATTTGTATGATGATTTGCTTAACTAAATGTGAAATACTTTTCTTGATTTGTGACAAGGGCTCCTCGAGCAAGCCCCGAGGCTTACTTAGATTATGAAGCTAAAGCATGTTGAATCGTTTGCACAGGTTACAGGTTGGTGCCTTCAAAGTGAAAGGTTAAAAATATGTCAAAGGTTTTCCTATTTGTGACAATCATGTAGAATCTACTTGTAAAACATGTGTGTAATGATCATGAAGCAATAATAACTCCACTAGGGAAAAGGGTCCTAGCCTAACTATTTTTAATCCAAGGATTGATAAGTTTGTTGTTGTACCAAATGAACAAGGTGATAGCATTAATGCAATTTGGAATGAGGGTGCCCCGAACTATACCAAAGTGGGTTTTTGAGACTCTTTATGGAAGTGGGAGCAACCTAGCTCATTAAATGTATTCACGTGGAGTTCACATGTCGAGAGACCAAATGCTAAACCCTCGCTAGGGTTGTAATGCCGCTGGTTATTCGCATATAGTTTGGAGAGCCGAGATCTCGCTCGGTGGCCATGGTTTCCATGGCAACCCTGCACCATCTATGTGCCGAGACCTTACCGTGAATGAATCCTAAGTTTGTCGGAAGATGCTCTCGACCAGGCTTGCTACGTATGGAGCTCCAGGAATCTTTCTATCTCGACTGTGAACACAAATATTAAGGTAAGGTTGGTCTTTTAAACGTTTTGTCTAATTCCTTCCAATCGCAACTCTATACGTTTTAAATTATAACTCATGTGCAATTGTTTGACAGGAGGGTTCTCATGCATTATTGGTTTGTGGCTGGCACGAAAGCGTGGATGCCGAGAGACTCAAGGTTTGAATTCCAAGGTAAGCCTTGGGCCTTGGTTGCTAGTTCCCTTGTAAGCTCCTGTTTGCACATTTGTGGCAGTGCTTGAGCTTGCTGTTTATGTTAATGTCTTGGTTAATTCGAAGAGTTGTTTAGCTTGTGAAGCCCTACAGTTAAAAACTGTAACCTCCAACAACGTCATTTTATGGTTGGAGAGGAGTTTGTGCTTCAGGGTTATTTATAATCGTTTATGGCTTTAACGCCCAATTTTGGGGTTTCTCCCAAAGTGTAAATATCATGTTTTCAGATGTTTTGTTTTGAATTATATAAAATTTGTCTTTGCGTCGGTGATATATAGACATCTAGCTTACAACGAAAGTGTTTGAACTACATTTTTGCTTCCATAAGATTGTATAAGATTGTATAACAACCTGGAAGTTTCTAAGTTGTTATGCCTTCCTAGGTTTGTGAAATGTTATCTTCAAAGGTTAATATGCTGACTGATTGTGTAAATGAATATTTGATGCTGTACACGTTGTTTATGCGAATGTTTCGAATTGGTAGAGATGCATGCTAGGTTTGTAGGATGACAGTAAATTTTGTTTTAATATGAATGTATTAAGTAAATTAGCCCTAAAACCCGGTACATACCATAAGCGTTATGGGTGTATTCCATGCCTTTTTTTACATATTTTGCTCCTTATATAATTAATTTGGAAACCCTTGCGAGTTTCGAAACCTGATGAATGGTTAAATTATGAAATTATAAGGATTAAATTTGTAAGGGATTTATCCTAATTGATTTTAGACTTTTATCATGCTAGATGTAATCAAGCAGAGAGCCCTCTCGGCTTGTCCTGCAATAACTTTGAAAACTATTAATTTAATTTATATTGGATTCATGTTCATGTTTTGGAAGTTTAGGCTTTGGAAAAACAGTAAATTGAAAAAGGGGTCTTCAAATCTGGTTGATGCTTTCGCTAGCAAGTTTTCATTGTGTCACACATCATGAACAAAGTTAATGAGATGATAGACTTGTTTGTGGAAAGTCAATCAGTCGTTTTACTTAATCCTAGAATCTTAGGGTGGTAAATCGTGGTAATCTATTGTTTAACCAATATATAGCTACTTTACTATGATGCTGGAAAAGTGATGAATTTCAATACTTGTACTCTGTTTAATGAGAATTTTCTATAATCATTTGTCGAATATGTTGAAAGATGATTTAAGTTATTTATACCTATAAACTGACTGATAAGCATAATAGAACAACCTTAGTATTTCGACTAACATTCTGATATTATGCTAATTAAGTTTAATCTATTGTTATGAGAGAACGATTAGATTGTGCTATACAGAGGTCTAATAAAATAGTAACTAAGATTATTCCATATCTAAATAGAAGAACATAACATAAATAACATACAATAAAACATAATGATTCAAATTTAAAATGAGGTATGGAATAAAAAATTTAAAAATACTCTACAGTATATACTAGAACCTGGCACCAATGTTGGGAAAACAAGAATGGGTTCACTATTCCACCCAACCAACTCCTAGAGCAGTCAAGCTTTAGAACCCCTGAGCCTGTTCATTGAACTACAAGAGAAAAATTCCTCAATGCTCCATCTCTTGCATTGCAAATATTAATCCCTGTTCAATTCTATCCTCCTGCTGCTCATGGACATACTATTTCTAGTATTTTGCCTAGGACTTGGTCATTTATGAGCCTCCTGCTCTTTAGCACTCAACTAGGAGTGGTGACCTGATTTTTAGGGATGGTGCCTCCTGCATCTATAACAAATTCAACCATTTGTCCTTTTCCTCTTGTAGTTCAGCAAACACTCTTCAACATCTATATCCATTCTTGTTCCCCTCCTTTATTATAATTTATTTAAATAAAAGTATTCTTAATACAAATTTTTCTATATTTGACTTTTTTCAGTAAAAAATAATAAAAAATGTTTTTAATTATTCTTTTCCAGCAGGAATAAGAATATTTATTATTTTCAGGGGTGTTACATACACCTCCCCTTAGAATGTAACACCGTCCTCGGTGTTACAGCCTTGCTTTATTCTTCCATAGGATCGTCTCGGAACCAGCCTGGATATGCCTCCCGCATATCGCTTTCTAGTTCCCAAGTAGCTTCTTCCGGACTACCGATAGTGAAGTTGAAGCCGACGGTTTAAGTGCTCGAGAACAGAGACACTTGTCGGTTCGTCTTAGTGGATTTCTGAGTATGTTTAGCCAAGTCCTTGGGATCGATGGGAGGTGTGACCTTCTTATCCACAAGATACCATGGTTCAACGTTCTCTAATAAATTATGCAGCCTACACTTCCACAGAACATTCTTCCCCTTGAGCGTAAAACTCGGGTGGGGATTGCAAAGCATTTCCCCATAATCTGGGAGAACTGAACTAAATTATTCTGAATATTAAGCAATTGATTCAGTTTTTTATCCGGGACCATAAGCAAAGGCGGCAGCAGCCAAGTTTATTCTAGCATCCATCCTGGTTCCTTCCTTCCTTGCGGGCTATCTACTTGTACCTTGATCTAAGCAAGTGGTTAGAGTTGGGGTGTGCTTCCATTGCATCTTGAATTGTCTAATGGTACGGTTCAAGAGAAAAATTTCTCACCTATCGAGAATGCGTTCCGGTCTCACTTGGAACTTCCACCTGGATTACATTCCAATTAATTATGTGTGAGGCATCATGAACATATCTTTTTAGTATAGAAACATGAAACACATTATGCACCTTAATGTTAGGTGGTAAAGCTAACTGATATGCAACTGGACCTATGTTTGCTAAAATTTCAAATGGCCCGCAATACTTGGGTGCCAACTTTGAATACCTACCCAATCTTAAGGAGATTTTCTTAGGCTTTACCTTTATATATACATGATCACCCACCTGGAACTCTCTAGGACTTCGTTTTAAATCAACACAACTTTTTTGCCTGTCTTGGGAAGCCTTTAAGTTCTGTTGTACTTGTTGCATGGTTAGTTCCATTTCTCTTAATAGTTTAGGTCCTAACATTAACCTATCTACTGGGATGCTCCATGATATTGGGTTGTTGCACTTGCACCCATATAAAACTTCAAATGGACTCATACCTGCAGAAACTTGAAAATTATTATTGTAAGCAAATTCGACTAAATGTAAATAATCTTCCCATTTACCGGGTTTGTCCATGACATACATTCTCAGCATGTCTTCCAAAATTTGGTTGAATCTTTCAGTCTGCCCATCCATTTGTGGATGGTATGCAGTGCTGAAATTCAACTAGGTTCCTAAACCCTTAAACAAAGCCTTCCAGAAATTACTTGTAAACTTTGCATCTCTATCCTAGACTATTACCTTTGGTATGCCATGTAGCCTGAATATCTCCTTCATGAAGATATCTGCAATGTTAACAGCTTTATAGGTAGACTTCACAGGAATAAAGTGAGCATCTTTTCTTAACTTGTCTACTACAACCATGATTGAATCATGTTGTCTAAAATTTTTTGGTAAGCCAGTTATAAAATCCATACTGATCGTTTCCCACTTCCATTTCAGAACAGGTAATGGATGCAATAATCCTGCTGGATGTTGGTGTTCCGCCTTGACTTGCTAGCATTCTAAGCAGCGAGCTAAGTATTATTCTGCTTCCTTTTTCATGTTTGGCCAAAAGAAATCCTTCCTAATCATTGTAATCATCTTTTGATACCTTGGGTTCCCTAAATAGGGTTGCTTGTGTAATTCATTTAAAACAATTAACTCGATTTCTGCAGAATTGGGTATGTAAAGTCTGCTTTTAAACAACAATAATCCTCTTTCATTAATATGGATGTCATTTTTAACTAATTATTTTCGTTTTCAGCAGTTTTCTTCTTTAAAGTTTGGTATTCTTTATCAAAACTTTCCACATTTAAAACTGTTTTTCCAGATCAGATTCGTAATTACTGCTTGCATATAACAAGTTGGCATGATGGCTTAAAGTGTCTGCAACTTTGTTTTCTTTACCTTTTATATGTTTTATTTCATAGTCATATTCTCTTAGAAAGGATAGCCACCTGGCTTGTCTAGCATTTAAATTTTGTTGGTGAAACAAAAATTTTAGGCTTACGTTATCTAACAGAAGTAAAAATTTCCTTCCGAGTAAGTACTATCGCCACATTTTTAAGGCATGAATAATTGCAGCAAGTTCCAGATCATGCGTAGTATAATTTCTCTCATGTTCTTTTAATTTTCGGGATTCGTAAGCTATGACATGGTTTTCTTGAGTTAGTACTCCTCCTAATCCTTCATTACATGCATTAGTGCATACGACGAAATCTATCAACGGGTCGGAAATTTTTAGTATAGGAGCAGTAGTTAAAAGATGTTTTAGTTTATTAAAGATTTCCATACATTTTTCATTCCAGTCAAACTTTTTACCTTTCTTTTGTAGTGAGGTTATGGGGTAAGCTATTTTCGAAAATCCCTCAATGAATTTTCGATAGTATCCCATCATCCCCATAAAAGTTCTTATGCCGGTTACATTTTTAGGGACCGCCCATTCCATGATATCCTTAATTTTATCGGGGTCGACCGAGATCCCATCTTTAGACACTATGTGTCCTAGATAATGAATTCGGTTCTTATAAAAGTCACACTTGCTGAACTTAGCAACCAACTTTTGTTCTCTTAAAATTTTCAGTACTATTCTTAAATGTTCCTCATGCTCCTGTTCATTGTTTGAATAATCAATATGTCGTTGATGAAGACAACCACGAATTTATCCAAGTAGTCATTAAAAATGTTATTCATTGGACTCATGAAGGCTGCAGGTGCATTTGTTAAACCAAATGGCATTACAACGAACTCGTAATCACCATAATGAGTTCTGAAGGTGGTTTTGAAGATGTCTTCATCTTTGATCTATACCTTATGGTAACTGGATCTTAAATCTATTTTTGAGAAAAAAGTTTCCCCTTGGAGTTGATTGAACAAATCGTCAATTTAGGGAAAAGGGTATCGGTTCTTTATAGTCATTTTATTCAACTGCCTGTAATCTATACATAACCTTAAGGTTCCATCCTTCTTCTTTACGAATAAAACTGGTGCTCCCTAAGGGGAAACACTGGGTCGAATGTATTTCTTATCTAAGAGTTCTTGTAACTGTGTTTTTAACCCCATAAGTTCAATCACATTCATTCTGTATGGGGCCTTGGATGCTGGTACTACTCCTGGTATTAGATCAATTGTGAAGTCTATATCTCTTTTAGGAGAAGTTCCTGAATTTCTTCTGGATATATGTCTTTAAATTCCTGTAAAATTGGTATATCATCTAAATTAAGTTTACTTTCTGATTCCCTGCTTTCCATTACGTAGAAAGAAAATACCTTACATCCTTTTCTCACAAATATTTTCATCTGTAGAGCTGTTATTCTTCTAAGAGTTGTTTTTTCTGGGAATTCCTGTCACCTTAAACTATATTTCCTAATTTATCTGTCCAGGTGAAGGTTTTATCAAAACAATTTAATATAAGTTTGTGCTCCTCTAACCAATCCATTCCAATCAACAAATCATATGAGCCTAAAGGTAAAATATTCAAATTGGCACTTGTATTTAATTCATTCATCAAAATCTCACAATTTTTAACATGACTAGTGGCCTTGCATTTAGTACCTGTGGCTAACTATACCAACCACGATTTTTTGAATTTTTCAGGCATTGATTTACATAGTTCTACAATTCTGGGTGCTACATAAATTAAGATTGCACCCGGATCAATCAATATAGAAATAGGTTGGTTCTTTAACCGTACCTTGAATTTCAACCATTGACGCTTTGTGATCTGCTTGCTGAATTTCCAATGCAACGTTGATTCTGGGCATGCTCCTTGCCATATCTCCAACTGTGATTACCTCTTGAAGAGAGTGAACCTCATTAAAAGTTTTATTTCTTTTAGGGAAGTCTTTATGTTACAACGTAATTTTCCACCTTGTGAGCATCAACATTCTTTGGCCTTGAGGATCCATTTCACTGACTCAGATTCACTTTATGTCCTCTAGAAACATGTTTTCCCTATTTTTCTTCCTGTATGCTTGTTGTTCCATTATAGCCAGCGTACACGCGAGCTGTGTTGGCAATATGGAAGAGGATGTAGATTGTCATTGATGGAAATCATAAATGGCAGTGACAAATAGCCATGAAAAGAGCAATAAATGAAGCAGTGATGCACGCCAAGAAAGGATTTGTGTAAGGATGGATCATGTATACCTTGGATCATTTCAGAAATGCATGCCAGAGGTCTGAAATCTCAAGAAAAGTGGACATAATTTGAAGACAGAGACTTTAAAGATGTTGAAAGATCATAAGAAGGGAATTAGAAGGGAAACTGTGAACACATTTGGATACATTCCAAAGGAAATTGGGTCACAGGATGTGCTTTCCACTTTACTAAACAACTTGAAGGTTCAAAAAACGCCAGAACCGTGTCTGCACAACTGTATCTATGGCTATTGTTGCAGAGACCTGTTCTCCCTTCAATGTGCTACCAGCTCTTATGAATATCGGGTGTCGGAGCTGAATGTACAAAATGGTGTTCTCAAGTCCCTCTCATTTCTTTTGAATATATAGGTGATATGGGAAAGAACTACATATATGCAGTGACACCATTACTTGAAGATGCACTCATGATCGAGATCTTGTGCATAGGTAAACAACTTCAACAGTGAAACACATGGATTTAGATGTTGCAGAACTTGGATGTCAGGATGCTTTGGTCCATTTGATGAATTATGTATGGACTAATATATTTGAGACATCACCTCATGTCATAAATGATGTCATGGAAAACATCGAGGGAATACTGAATCTGCTAGAGGTATCGAATCATTGAGGGAAATCGAGTTCTTGTGAAGAGGCCGAATTCCATTGGGGAGAATCGGTTTACTGCTTAAGGAGGGACAAATTCCCTATAAAAGGGACGAGTTTCAGTCAAGAGGGCTTCTATTGCTGCATTAAGGGAAGAAATCAAGAAACTCGAGAAGCGTTCAATTTCATCTTCCATCTGCGATCCAGCATGCAGTTGCTGTATTCAGTGGCGCCACCTCTGCAACAAGTTTCTTTCATAGAGAAATTGCTGCTCAAACATGCGAAGCTACTAAAGCAAACAGAGAGGGGCTGAGTTATGAAGGAGTCACCCGGTGTGGATCACTGCCATTTGATTTCTTACAAAGGACACAGATCATGTGAGTATTGAAGGTTATTAGAAAGAACCCTGTGAAGAAATCGTAGAGTTGTTCTTTGAAATTGCTGAAAACAAGGAGGATTACAATAAATTTTATGATGCATGTTCAAAAATCGTAAGCTTGGCATTCATGAGGATAGTCATAATAGATCAAATATTTTCGAATGAGAAATACTCATCAGCCGTTTGATCTTGAGATGGACGGCAGTGGTTGATCTGGTTATTGGGATATATCCCACATCGACTGCAACAATAGAATCATATGTGTTTATAATGCCAAGGGTGAGTAGTTCCATTTGACGCGGAGTGCAAATATGAGTGGGAGCTCTAGGTGTTTGGTTCTCCATGAGAAGAACACCAGCCTAGAGCTCAAGATGCCTATGTGGCCCACTATCTTTTATTGCGCGTGGCTTCTTCGATGTGGATGATAACTAAAAATAATGCAGAAGTGGAAATAATTGCATGGCAACTCAGACGATGAATAAAGATGATAATGATGTGGAAAATGATGTATAGCAAACATGGCAAACAACCTTTGTTTGTGTAAACGTGGTGTTGAGGTGGACAGCATGGCAAACAAACTTCGTTTATGTTAACGTGGCGTCGAGGTGGACAACAACTTGGTAGCAATGTGTCACCGGTATGGGAAAATAACATGGCATCATTCAAACATGGAGGTGTGGTAGACGTGGCTGAGGAATCTAACGGTGAAGCATTAGTGTTAAAGGAATATGAAGACTTAGTCTAAAAAGCCTAAAGCGCCAAGTTTAAAAATAAGCATGAAATAAAAGTATTAATATATTTTTTTTGAACTAAATAGGAGTAAAAATTAAATAATATATATATATATGGGTGATTTGTTGGCAGGCGGTTTGATGGGGAAAGGTCGCGGTACCGCCGACACTGCGACACGACAGATGAGGGCACGAAGGGAGTATTTTGTATTAAAGAATACCGCAATTGGTGGGTTTTTGGGTCACTTGGACCATATATTATGTAATAGTGAGTCAGTTGTACCGTGGTATGTGGGTTTTGGGGGTCATTTGGACCAAGTCAGTTACATATTGGGTCAATTGTCCATAGTGTCAGTTAGGAAGTTAGTTGTAAGTGGAAAAATATTGTAATGGCAGAAGCCTATAAATAGATGAGAATTGTAAGTGTTAGAGAGAGATATGTGGAGGTGATAGATAGAGATGAGACAGAGACAGTAGTTGGCGGGAAAGAAGAAGGTGAATGTATACGGAGATCTATGGTTTTGCTTCTGGTATATGGCTGACAGTAATACAATGATGATGTTTTGGTACAATCTTTGTGTAATGTTGTGATGTATGAATGTTGTTTGATGAAATATCTGTTTACTGTTGCTATGACGATAAATGTTCTGATTAAGTAATGTGTTCTATGTTGAATGTGATGATAAATACTGCGATGAAGTAATCTGTTATAACTCCTTGCCAAATGTTTAAAGCTTTTGTTTAAGTACTGTAATAGAGTTAGTCTACACAGCCACAACTCTCCTCCTCCCTCGGCGGAAACATGGTTCCGTCTGCTCTTCCTGGATGCCTCGGGCGAGACCTTATCCGCTCTGCGGGTGTTGCTGGGTGGACTCAAACCTGCCCGGGCCGGTGCCCAGGGAGACTGCGGTATGTGTCGATAGTGATGTGGACCCCTGTCGACCGAGGTCGTGTTGGTCAACAAATGGTTCCGTTGCCGGGACCGTGTGTAGAGTAGAAGAAGGTCATGTTGTGGAAACCGACGAAGCCGGAGATACAGAAATGGTTCGATTAGAAGTTGCAGGAGTTTGCTGAAGAAGAAAGCCGGAACACACGACTGATAGTAGATCACTGGCTGGGTTGATATATTCACGACGGTCCGAATGAATGGTTTTTTTGTGAATTCCTGGTCATTTTGTACGAATGGTTGTCAAAGCTGACCTTCCAGAAGAGGAACTTCCAGGGTGGTGAACCGACGGCTTGGACCCCGGAATTGATTCAGGAGCTACAGGAAGTCGATAATAAGGCATCGCGGGCTATTGAAGTTTGGCTTGATAGCATCTTGGAAGGATATATCACTGAATTTGTGGTTGACACGAAGAAATCCTATAGTGAAGCTTAAAGATACTTCTTCTGAGGACCGAGGGGAAGGTTTTTGTTGTCGCTCCAACTATCGATTAAGATGCTAATCTGTGAAAAAGCTATATTAAAAATGCACCTTGATCAGTAGACAGCCTGGTGGGCGGAGGCCATGGGTACCACGATTGCTGGGGAACGATACATGGAATGGTAAGGGGTAGATGGGTGCAGACCATGAGGAGACTGTGAGCGAAGCCGAGGAAGAGAGTGGTCTTACAAGAGGAGGAGCGAGGTTTCGATAGGAGAAGAGGTAGAGGACAGGAGAAGGTCCTGCTGCGATCGAACCGTAAAACCGCGATGGAAGACCACACAGGACGAAGCGACCTCACAGTCCTGATAGGGATGACTAGGCTATGCCCAAGATAAAGGCAGGACCAAACCCCAACACCAACGTACCCACACCTCCGCTCACTGACTCACAACCAGCAAGAAATAGTACTTATACACCGCCAAGTTCGTCAATTTCGCAGAAGTTAATTGGTAGTAGCACGGTGACAGGAGGAAGGAAGCCCAGAATGGCGGGCGATGATGCTAAGTTACCGTTGTTCCATGGAAGTGCGACAGACAACCCAGAACAATATTGGTTTTTATGTGAAGCGGTCTGGACCATGAAACAGATCACTGATGCCGATGTTAAGAAAGGACAATTAGCCATGACTCTAAGGGGTCATGCATTAGATTGGTTCATGAAGTTTATTCTAGTCCCTATGGGAGCCCCAAAAAAGTCACTGGATGAGATTCAGGATGGGCTGATTGCTGAATTTAGACGGCCTAAGTCAGAGGCTCAATATATTACTGAATTGAAGGAAATTAAGCAGTATCCCAATGAGACAGTATGGGATTTCAACCAGCGATTCAAGACGCTGATGGAAAAGGTTAGTTTCGATATGAGCGCCGTCCAACATAAAGAATGGTTCATTGCAGCACTGTTACCCCACATTCGGCTGTCGCTGATGTAGCAAAACATATCGACGCCTAGTGAAGCTCTAGAGATTGCAATGCGATTGGAGGCGTCATCGATTGGAGATAATGCGGCCGGGATGTCAGAGATACAGACACAGCTCACTAACCTGATTATATAGTTGCAAGATTTGAAGAAGAACAAGGAACAACGTAATGAAGTATGGTGTACGTGATGCCGAGGAGAAGGGCATACGAAGGATAATTGTCGGGATTTCCGTAATTATTTGGTGTCAAGTGCGCCAAACCCATTGAATGGTGGCAGTATGTCGTGGTGTCGTGTTTATCACGTGTTTGGGCATAGTCATGATAATTTCCCATATATGCAGAAAATGTTCACAACCCTGGGAAATCTTTACTGCACATTCTGTAAGTCGGTGGGTCACGATGACAAAGATTATTGTGCATATGGGTTGCTACAAGAGAGGATGTGTGATGCATTTTACGTCAAGGATTATCAGCGTACCGTACAACAACCACAACTGCAACTGCAGGTAGCACAACTGCTACCGCAACCGCAAATGCAGTTTGCACCACAGCAACAGCAACCGCAACAGTTTATGCCGCAATACGCTCTGATGCAGATGACTCCCCCACAACCACAGTATGTACAACAACCATAGTATGCACCAAAAGCACAAGGGATTCCACCAGCACCAATGCAACAACAGTTTAACCAACCTCAGTACCAACAGCAGGGCGGCTCCCGTGGAGGATACAAGGGTGGACGCGGTGGCGGATTTGGTCATGGAGGAGGAGGCCGAGGTGGTCATGGACCTGTTCAATGTTACCATTGTGCGGTATGGGGGCATTATCAGCTTGACTGCTCACTGCTATAGAATCGGTGTACGTTTTGTTTTGGTAATGATCATACAGTTGATTGCACGATGGCAGGCTGGGAACGCTCCACAGCTACAGAATCAGACCCAGCCACAGCAACCAGTACAGAACTCGATACAGCAACCAGTACAGAAACATCCCCCGCGACCACCACTAAATGAAAATCAAAATGTCAATCAACTGGGGAATCCTCAGCAGAACCAGATGCAGGGTGCAAATATTGTGACCATTTCTACAGAACCACGACCACAAGATGCTTCGGTGGCTATTGTCACTTGTGGAGGCAAGACGACTGGGGATGATGGTTCGCGACCACTGATTCGATTGGTCAATCAGAAGATGGTACCTTTCGACATTGATACGGAGCGGGAAACATTCCTAGAAGCATGTAGCACCTTGGAGAAAGACCGCGATAAGGCTGTTGTTAGCGATATGCCGCCTGTTTTTGATACTACATCAGACGCTGATCAGCCACCATCACCGGGGACATTACAAAAGTTCCTTGAAAGCTATCTGTCATTGGCACGAGACCCGACTTCCCTGGTTGAAATTGAGGGATGGTTGCAGCGATTCCTAAAAGGACGACAGGAATCGGCAGCAAACTCCCTACAGCAACGGAAGACCGCCAAGGAGATGCCAATGAATATTCAAATTGGCGAATATGATGTTGACGCTGTGATTCTTGACCTTGGTTCGGATGTTAACATCTTAACCAAGCAAGTGTGGCAGAAGATGGGGAGTCCCCCATTAAGCTGGTCTCCCGTGCAGCTCCGGTTGGCTAACCATGTGAAGGTAACACCCATTGGGCATGTTCCATGGCTCACAATTAATATTGAGGGCATGAAGACTTATGTTGACTTTGATGTTATCGAAGTAGTTGAGGGAGGAAGCTCTTATTCGGCATTCTTAGGGATCGGATGGGATAATGATAGTGCAGCTGTCATCAACTTCAAAAAGCGCATGCTGACCTTTGAGAATCACGATTTCAGGGTCATAGACCCGTTGGATCCGGCTGAAGGATGCTGATACATTGAACCTGTAAGAGATGATGATCTTGCTGGATGGGACCATGCATTCAATATTTATGAAGATTATATTCATCCTACTATCCACCATGAGTTGGAGTGGCCCAGCGAGAGCTCTGCGTCTTCCGACTCTGATGATGCATTGGAACATTGGCAGAATCAAATGCATGAAGTACCATTGTAGAAATGTGGTTTAGTTACGCAATCCTTATGTTTTGTTGCGACAGAAATGATCACATTGCTTGTCTACAATGGGTTGCCTGTCCTAAACACCTTTTTAGCAGAGTTTGAAAACCGCGTCTCAGAACTGCAACAATTACTGGCATTGGATGAAGCATTGAAGGATGCTCCAGCTCGTTGGTGGGCGACACATAAGAAATTCATTAAAGGTTGGTCACAGCGTCGAAGGTTGATGATTGTTCAGTTCGGTGATACTGAGGTTTATCACACTGGCAAGTATGATGGCTGGAATGATCCCAGTGATCATGTGATGGAGTGCCAACGCTTATGGGTCGAGCAACCCAGAGATGAGTGGGTCCATGCTTTTGTCCACACTCTGGATGAGATACCGCGCTTGTGGTACACTACAGTCGAGTTGCGCCGAGACATTACCACATGGGGGGAGTTGACGATTTGTTTCACTCATACGTTCACTTTTGTAGATGCTAACCCTGATGTCTATAATGCCCTGCAGCTCATCTACGACGTGGTATTTCAGGTTGTTTTGACAGCCTACTCTATCGACCTGCACACACATTGCCAAATGCAGTCTCTCATGGAATGCTTCAACATCAGTGGTGGCCCAGAGGATGATGATGATCCCCGAAATATTAACATTCCCGAATCTGAAGGAAGTCATGATGTGGTCCCACCTGTTGCACCAAGCAATCCATTCAGTCAACCATTGCAGCTTCGCAAGATGAATATCGGCACCGAGGCTACTCCCAAGTTTGCTAATGTTGGGGATTATTGGGACGATGAGATGATGAGTAAGGTTACTGAGTTACTTTATGAGTTTCAAGATGTGTTTCCCATGAAGTTTTCCAAAATGAAGGGAATCCTAGGTGATTTAGGAGAGATTAAGATTCCATTAAAACCAGATGCTAAGCCGGTTCGACAACGAACTTATCGGATGAATCCGCGACATAAAGAAAAGGTCAAGGAGGAACTTGATCGCATGTTGGATGCTGGTATTATTGAACCTGTGGAAGAGTCCAAATGGATTAGTCCTATGGTGGTACAGGACAAGAAAACAGGCGAAGTGTGCATTTGCGTCGACTTGCGAAAGTTGAACGATGCCTACATGCATGACCCTTTTCTGACCCCGTTTACTGATGAAGTACTTGAAGGAGTAGGTGGCCAGGAGATGTACTCTTTCACTGATGGATTCTCTGGCTACCATCAGATTCGCATTTTCAAGGAAGATTGCCATAAGACAACTTTTGTTATTGAATGGGGTTACTTTCAGTACACGGTAATGCCGTTTGGTTTGAAGAATGCACCTGCGATATTCTCCCGAGTCATTGTTGCAGCATTTAAAGATTCTATTCAGAATTTTTTGCAGGTATATATGGATCATTGGACCATTTATGGATTGATTCGTGACCATCTGGCCAATCTGTGGTTAATGCTTGAGTGATGCCGATAGCACCAGATATCACTAAACTTGAAGAAATGTATTTTTTTGTGCACCTTTTAGGATATTGCTGGGTCATATCGTGTGTAAGCAGGGATTGCTGGTTGATCCAGCCAAAATTGCACTTATTTTGGGGTTGCAACCGCCAACCACTGTTAAGCAGTTGAACGCGACCTTGGGTCATATGAGATATTATCACAAGTTCATTAGGGGGTATGCTGCGAAGGCCTATTGCACCACATGTAAAAGGTTGACTGGTCAGACACCTTTCAAGCTGGTATATGGGAAGGAAGCGATTATGCCAATGAAGTACATTGTTCCAAGTCTACGAATTGTGGTTGTTACGAGCATGGATGATGTTGCAGCATTAGATGAACAACTAGCACAATTGGTGGAGCTGGAAGAGGATCGATTTATCATTGGCTTTCACCAAGGGGTGGAGAAGGATCGCCGGAAGGCATGGCATGATCGACATATCAAAAGTAAACAATTTTCGCAAGGCAACTTAGTGTTATTATACGACAGCAAGTTTATGAAACATCCAGGCAAGTTGCAGATGCATTGGATGGGTCCCTATTGCATCAATAGTATTACTTCAAGAGGAGCGGTTCAGTTGCAGCGATTGGATGGGGAGATGCTCCCCAAGCTGGTAAATGGTCACAGTTGAATCCCTATCGCTCGGGCTTGGAGCAGTGCGATGTCTGAGTCGCACCAAAAAAAAAAAAAAAAAATGTATGTGTTGCAGGTTGCTTGGTGGCAAATGGTGCACCAACAGAAGCAGGTATGCGAAAGCGGGAAGGATTGTGCCACAAGATTAGAGACTCCTGGCAGTATTGTGACTAGGACCGACAACAGATTTTGTTGAAGGATTTTTTGATGATTACAGAGGATTTGGGGGGTACGGGGTAGTGTTGTCACCACTGCCCATCATCCCTATACATGATTGCACCTCACAGATTCGGCTGGATTACCACATGACGACGACATGTTTTTCACCTGGAACGCTGGGCCGGTATGCTCAGCACGATGTGAGGAGATTGCTCACACGTCGGCACGTGGGATCTTCGATGACAGCATGGTCACCCCTCCCATTGTGGGTTCACACACGCAGATGAGAGGAAGTGGAGCATCATTCCCACCGTCCTGACGAGGGAATGGTCCGGCTATAAGTAGCCGAGGTAGCTGGTAGTTCGCTACAATGAAGTTGTTCTGAAATAGAGTGGTAATGCTAATTAATCAATTTGCGAGTTAGGTTGTGAGGAATTCCAAGGAGGCTGTGGAAATGCTTCATTTTGTTTCTTGTGGCAGCACCCCAGGGGCCCTGCGAGCCCGAACGACGAGTGTCCCTGAGCGCCTTGATATGGCAGGTGCACCTACACTGTGGTATGCCCGAGCTGAGGGTCGGTCCGGCATGGTTAAGTACGTAGTAGTTGTTCGAAGGATTGTGCTCTTCTCGACCCCTACGCGAGTTGGGGTGGTAGCTCCCCACCCATAGTAGGAACCAGTTCCCGGTGTGAAACAGATGTGCCAAAGTCATCTGCTAATTTCACACCTTGGTACTATTTGTCCTCTTTTTCTTCTCATCGGTACCTTTCCAAGAGACTCGAAGATGAGTTTGAAAAGTACATGACAGCAAGTCGGGCGATGACAATTGGTTAAACATACAGACGATGATCAGGATAGCAGAAGGAGTGGGACAACACTGCGTGATCTAGATAGCAAGAACAGTTACCAAAACACTCTGTCCAACAGTTGACGTGGCTCAAGGGAGAGCCACAAGATTGTGTTGGGGGGCTGTTGGCAGGCAGTTTGATGGGGAAAGGTCGCGGTACCGCCGATGCTGCGACACGATGGATGAGGGTGTGAATGTTAAGTTTAAACCAAATAGACTAGCAAGATCACTGAAAGAAACATAATCACAAGATAGACACAGAATTTACCCTGGGAAACCCTCATGGGGTAGAAAACCCAACAAAGCTTTCCTCAATAAGATGATCAACCAAAATACAAGATGTGCTCCAAGACTTAACCTCCTTCTCCAACTCCTGTGCAGACCTCTCAGACAAGTGTGCTACTTTTCTGAGTTGTGAGTGAGTGTATCAAATGAGGAGCTCTCCTCCTCTATTTATACTAATCCTCAACTGACTAAAATCCCTAATGGGGCTGACCTCTCCTGGAGAAGTCTAATAACCCCTAAAATATAATATTAGGGCCGACCCCCACATGGTGGGTCTAATAAACCTAGTTACCACAACTCCTCGGAGGAATAAACATCTCCGGATACATAATAGAGTCACCTCGGAGGGATGGAACATCTCCGGAATAATAATGTACAAATATAATATTCTTAGAAGTTACAATATTCAACACTCCCCCTTAACGAGAAGGATATTATAACAACATCTGTAGGAGCAAGGAGTCGTCAACTACATAATACATGATACATCTATAAATCATCGAAAGATTTCTTCAATTCATCATCATCAGTAACTCAACCAGTTACTGGAACATCAACATCATCAGCATCGTCATCACACGATCATCAGCATCGTCATCACACAATCATCAACATCGTCATCACACGATCATCAACATCGTCATCACACTATCATCAGCATCGTCATCACACGATCATCAGAAGTGTGTATAAGTAAAACTGAGTATTCTAAGTATAAGAGTCCTAAATCTAATATTTCTAAGTAACTAGGTGTAGTAAACAGGTAACCTCATCATTGATGAGACAATCTCGTCATCAGAGACTATACTACTCCCCCTTTCGAGGAGGGTCCTTTTGAACTACACCAAGCTTGTCTCGGAAGTATTCAAATTTCACTCGAGACAGAGGTTTGGTAAATTTATTAGCAATTTGATCCTTAGTGCTCACATACTCGAGCTTGATAGCTCCTCTCTGCACCATATCTCGTATATAGAAGTATCGTATCTCTATGTGTTTTGACTTATCGTGGAACACAGGATTTTCTGTCATCTTAATGCAGCTTTGATTATCACACATAATCACAGTGGGATCCATTTCTAAGTCAAACACTCCAGATAATAGTTTCCGAAGCCATACTGCTTCACAGCTAGCAGAGCAGGCAGCTATATATTCTGCTTCAGCAGTACTGAGGGCCACACTAGATTGTTTCTTGCTGAACCATGAGATCATGGTAGATCCAACACCATAACATCCACCTGAAGTACTCTTTCTGTCTGAGACACTTCCTGCCCAGTCAGAATCTGAGTAACCATGTAACCTGAGGTCATGACCTCCAAGATAATATAGACCAAAATATAATGTACCTTTTAGGTACCTCATTACATGCTTTGCATCTATTAAGTGAACCTTTCTAGGTTCTACTAGACACTGGCTTAGGGTATTTACAGCAAAGCATATATCTGGCCTAGTATTTGTTAAATACATCAATGAACCAATGATTTGTCTATATAGAGTTAGGTCCACTAATTCTGATGAGTCATTAACTAATAGCTTCAAGTTGGAGTCCATGGGAGTGGCCATGGGTTTACACTCCAACATATCAAACCTTTTCAGAATCTCCACAGCATACTTACCTTGATTTAGAAAGATTCCTTTTTGGTTCTTGCCATACTTCTAGACCTAAGAAGTAGTGCATTAATCCGAGATCTTTCATCTCAAATTCTGAAGAAAGCTTCTTCTTGCTTTCAATAATTTGTTTCTCATTTCCGGTTAGAAATAGATCGTCTACATATAACAATAGTATAACTGTTTCATCATCCATCACTTTGAGATAAATATTTGGGTCAGCTTTACTCTTGGTAAAGCCCATGCTTGTTAAGAAATTTTCAATCCTTCTGTACCAAGCCCTGGGAGCTTGTTTCAACCCATATAATGCCTTTTTCAGTTTTCATACATGAGTTCTTCCGTCTTTAACCTCAAACCCTTGGGGTTGCTCTATGTACACTTCTTCTTCAATTACACCATTCAAAAAAGTTGTCTTTACATCCATTTGGTGTAATTTCCACTTCATCATAGATGCAAGAGCCATGATAGTTCTAATTGAAGTATACCTAGCAACTGGTGCAAATGTTTCTTCATAGTCAATTCCCTCCTTCTGAGAGAATCCTCTAGCTACAAATCTTGCCTTGTATTTTTCAATGCTACCATCTGCAGCATGTTTTATCTTGAAAATTTATTTGGAAGAAACCACACTTTTATCTTTTGGTTTGGGAACTATATCCCAAACATCATTCTTCATTATTGACTGATATTCTTCTGTCATTGCTTCTATCCATTCTTTCTTCTGAGCTGCTTCTTCATAGCTAGTAGGTTGTTGATCCATAAGATCACACATCAAGGCCATATAGTTGAACACTAGCTTTGGTTTCTTCCTTTCTCTAGTGGAGC
Source organism: Larix kaempferi (assembly GCA_027924585.1). Lineage (NCBI taxonomy): Eukaryota > Viridiplantae > Streptophyta > Pinopsida > Pinales > Pinaceae > Larix > Larix kaempferi. Next base: position 15,778,701 of record BSBM01000456.1, read on the forward strand.
CTTCAGGAGCTCCATATCTTTCAGCTCCTTGAATAATATCTCTAGCCCATGCTGGTCTTCTTTTCTTAGATAAATCTGTAATAGGAGGTTGTTGTGGTTCCAGCATGTCATGATCCTCTGGTGAATCATCTTCAGGGATGTGCACAGCCTCTGTGATTCTAGGAGATGTATCTTCTTCATAGATTTCTTCAAGTTGGCACTTCCTGGATTTCTTAAGAGCTGCTTCTTCATCAAATGTTATATCTCTAATTATTTCTATATGATGAAAACCTGATATGTAAATTTTGAAGGCTTTGGATGATTCACAATAACCAACAAATATTCCCTTCTTACCAGAAGGATCCAACTTGGTTCTCTTTTCTTTTGGAATGTGGATGTACACAGGACACCTAAATATTTTAAGATGACTTACCTCAGGCCTCTTTCTTGTAAATACTTCTTCTGGAGTTTTGAAATCAAGAGCACTATGAGATAGTATATTTTGCACATATACTGCTGTCTTGGCTGCTTCAGCCCATAGATACATGGGAAGATCTTGGTCATGTATCATAGTCTTTACAGCTTCCATGATAGTTCTATTTTTCCTTTCAGCCACCCCATTTTGTTGGGGATTATAGGGAGTGGTTAGTTCCCTTTTAATTCCAGCTTCTTTACAAAAGTCTTCAAAGTCCTTTGAAGTATATTCTCCGCCATTATCTGTTCTGAGAATCTTGATTCTCTTTTCTAAGAGATTTTCTATTAGAGCCTTGAACTCTTTGAATTTTCCAAAGACTTCATTCTTACCTTTTAGGAAGTATATCCAAGTTTTCCTTGAATAGTCATCAATGAATGAAAGATAGTATTCAAACCCACTTAGAGAAGTGGTGGGCATTGGTCCACATACATATGAGTGTATTAGCTCCAAAATGTTCTTAGTCTTTGTTTCACTCTTTGGAAAGGGGTTCTTGACATTCTTCCCTTTCTTACATCCTTTACATGAGCCATCATGATCAGCTTTCAAATCTGGTAATCCTATGACCACCTTGCTTACATAGGGTAAGGCTTTATAGTTAATGTGAGCTAATCTTCTATGCCATAGCTCACTGGGGCTAGAAACCTCATGAGCAAGGGTAGCTTCTGGATGACCCTTGAGTTTATAGAGACCTCCTTCTTCTTCACCAATGATAACTGCATCTTTAATTGATTTTCCTTTGGACCACATGAGTACTTGTCCATCTATGAAAGCCACTCTAAAACCTTTCTTATCTAGTGCTGAGATAGAGAGTAGGTTCTTCTTTAAACCTGGTACATATAAAACTTCTTTCATTTTCAAGGGTGTTCCATAATCAAGCTTGTAGCTTGCTTCACCAATTCCCTTGATGGGATATTGATAATCATCTCCTAGAGATACCTTTTGTGGTGAATACTTTTCTTCGATCCTAGAGAGAGTTTCCTTTTGACCTGTCATGTGCTTTGAAGCACCACTGTCAATGGGCCATGTACCTTCACCAGGAGACATAGATCCAGAGAGTGCAAAAAATAGGACATATTCTTCTGGATCTTCTTTCTTCACTTTAGATCTTTTCTTTTGAGGCCTTTCCTCTACTTCTTCTTCTTCTTCTTCTCCTTCTTCTTCTTCACTATCATCTTCTGCCATATGTGCATGATGTCTTTTGTGGACAAAACTTTTCTTCTTCTTTTCTGGTAGGGTACAATCTCTAGCATAGTGTCCTAGCTTAAGACAATTAAAACATTGGACTGTGGAGAGGTCTCTTTCTGATTTTGTTCCTCCTTTCCTTTTGAATCTATGAGAGGGTTGAGACCTTTTGTGGTTCACTTTCCTGAAGTGACCCCTTTTTTCCTCTTTTGGTGTGGGTGGCCAAAGCTTGGTCATCCTTTTTGGGAAGAGCTTCTCTGTTGGCTACCCTAGCTTCTTCTTGAACACAATCCTCCCATACTATGTCAAACTTCATGCTTTCTTTTCTGGCACACATGGTTTGTATGAATGATTCCCAAGGTCTAGTGAGACCATTTAGAGCAGTCATCACAAGTTCATCTTCATCAAGAGTATCACCAATGGCATCTAGTTGTTCCTTGATTAGAGAGACCCTTGAGAAATAATCTTGAATGGACTCTCCTTTATGCATCTTGGTATTCTTCAACTGAGTCCTTACATTCATCTTCCTATTGATGTTCTTTCCTTCATACATTCTTCCTAGGGCATCATACATTTCCTTTGGAGTCTTCTTGGAGGACACTTGGGGAATCAAGTGGTCTTTAATAGAATCAGCTATGATTCTCTTTTCCCTAATTAAATCATTCCTATGCTTTTCTTTGGCTTCATCTCCTTCTGGTTCTGCAACTTCATCCTTGATATAATGAGCAAGATCATTCTCTTCAAGAATGAGACCAATTCTGTATTTCCATGCCCGAAAATTCTCTATACCTTCTAGCTTGTCTTCAAGCTTAGTGTTTGGAGCCATCTTCTCTTGGGGGAGTCCAAGAGACAGAGTAGTACTTACCTGGAAATATTACCTTTTTATTTTTCCGGATCCTGGGACAGAATTTCTGGTTTATCGCACTTTTGGTAGAATTAGGGTTTGACTTTCCTGGAGTTCTACCCAACCAAAAAGTTCGATCTAGGGCTCAAAAGATTGGTTTTGAGAAGGGCTATCCAGCCATGTAATCAGAATTCAACAATACCAACTTTTTGCTGAAACCAATTTCTGGTTTATCGCACTTTTGGTAAAACTAGGGTTTGACTTTTCCGGAGTTCTACCCAACCAAAAAGTTCGATCTAGGGATCAAAAGATTGGTCTTGAGAAGGGCTATCCAACCATGTAATTAGAATTCAACAATACCAACTTTTTTCTGAAACCCTAAATTTCACCGGAGAGAGAGAGAGAGAGAGATTCTTACCTTGTGAAAGATGTCCTATTCAGTCTAGCTCTGATACCATGTTAAGTTTAAACCAAATAGACTAGCAAGATCACTGAAAGAAACATAATCACAAGATAGACACAGAATTTACCCTGGGAAACCCTCATGGGGTAGAAAACCCAGCAAAGCTTTCCTCAATAAGATGGTCAACCAAAATACAAGATGTGCTCCAAGACTTAACCTCCTTCTCCAACTCCTGTGCAGACCTCTCAGACAAGTGTGCTACTTTTCTGAGTTGTGAGTGAGTGTATCAAATGAGGAGCTCTCCTCCTCTATTTATACTAATCCTCAACTGACTAAAATCCCTAATGGGGCCGACCTCTCCTGGAGAAGTCTAATAACCCCTAAAATATAATATTAGGGCCAACCCCCACATGGTGGGTCTAATAACCCTAGTTACCACAACTCCTCGAAGGAATAAACATCTCTGGATACATAATAGAGTCACCTCAGAGGGATGGAACATCTCCGGAATAATAATGTACAAATATAATATTCTTAGAAGTTACAATATTCAACAATGAAGGGAGTATTTTTTATTAAAGAATACCACAATTGGCGGGTTTTTGGGTCACTTGGAACATATATTATGTAATAGTGAGTCAGTTGTACCGCGATATACGGGTTTTTGGGGTCATTTGGACCAAGTCAGTTAGATATTGGGTCAATTGTCCATAGTGTCGGTTAGGAAGTTAGTTGTAAGTGGACAAATATTTTAATGGTAGAAGCCTATAAATAGATGAGAATTGTAAGTGTTAGAGAGAGATATGTGGAGGTGATAGACAGAGATGAGACAGAGACAGTAGTTGGCGGGAAAGAAGAAGGTGAATGTATACGGAGATCTATGGTTTTGCTTCTGGTGTATGGCTGACAGTAATACAATGATGATGTTTTGGTACAATCTTTGTGTAATGTTGCGATGTATGAATGTTGTTTGATGCAATATCTGTTTACTGTTGCTATGACGATAAATGTTGTGATTAAGTAATGTGTTCTATGTTGAATGTGATGATAAATGTTATGATGAAGTAATATGTTATAACTCCTTGTCGACTGTTTAAAGCTTCTATTTAAGTATTGCAATAGAGTTAGTTTGCACAGTCACAACTCTCCTCCTCCCTCGGCGGAAACATGGTTCCGTCTGCTCTTCCTGGATGCCTCGGGTGAGACCTCATCTGCTCTGCGGGTGTTGCTAGGTGGGCTCAAACCTGCCCGGGCCGGTGCCTAGGGAGACTGTGGTATGTGTCGATAGTGAGGTGGACCCCTATCGACCGAGGTTGCATTGGTCAACATGATTCCATGAAGATGGGTAACTCTTTTTGGCCAAATATGACGGTGAAAAATAGAAATTTTACCCATGTATTAAATTGAATCCCTTGAAACTCATACTTGCCACATGAAATTTGGCATGCGGTTGAAAAACGAAATGTAGAGAATTATGTTGGCTTTCCAATGATATTTTTTTTGAAATATACCAATGTCATATATAATGTCGAATTTTTATTTAATGAAACGTGTGTACTTAAAAATTTGACGAGCAATTAACAAGTAGTTTGTGTGCATGCACAATAATTTAATCTTAGAGTAATAATTTTAAAAAATGAAATATGTGAACATCATCTAGACAGAATGCACTAGGGCTTACATATTTTTCTTTTAATTTTTCTCGAAAAAATATATTTATTATTATTTTTCGAAAATGAGCAATGAATATTTAAGTCACATTTTGCACACATGTGTGTGTGTGTGCAGGAGATCTTTTGATTTTTTACATAATTTGCAAAACTAAAAATACCATTTTAAAGAGGACATGTTTATCTAGGGCTTGTGTATTTTTTCAAATTTTTTGGATGTGTATTTTGAATTTTGTGGATTTATCTTTGAGCTCAATCGAAGTTGTCGACAAGGTTTTTTAGGGCAAGTTTTAGTAGAAATTTAAAAACAAAAGACATATGAAGATAAAAATTCGTAAATTTTATATATCTGGATAGAGGATTCGTTGACGAATCCAATGGTATCAAGTCCGCTCATTAATGAGCATTTAATGACATGGTTTAACTCTGTGGAAGGCAAACAAAACTTTCATTCTGCAATGAAAAGGGCTCTCGACCTATTTTTTAAGCCCTCGATCGAGCTAAATACCTCGATCGAGGGTTTAACAACACCTCGATTGAGGGTTTAACAAGACCTCGATCGAGGTATTTTAAAACCCTCAATTGAGGGCCTAAAATGAGCCTTTTTATGTTTTTCAAAAGCTAGATCGAGCTTTTGCGAGCTTTTCAAAAGCTCGATCGAGCTTTTGAGCTTTTCAAAAGCTCGATCGAGGGTTTTAAAACCCTTGATCGAGGTCTTTTAAAACCCTCGATCGAGGTCTTTCAAAACCCTCGATCGAGCTTTTAAAACTCTCGATCGAGCTTTTAAAACCTTGATCGAGGGCTTGAAAAAACCTCGATCAAGGGTTCGAAAAACAATTTTTTTAGCTTCCATGCGCCAAAAATGGTGAACCACCTTCATGGAATCACCCATATATATATTTTTAAGAAAATGATTTTAATGTAAAGTTATTTTCTAAAGGGTCGCATCATTTTGAAAGGTTGTGTTGTTTCAAAATACACATGACCATTGGTGGAATATATAGTTTGATAAACAAAGTCATTTGAAGAAGTGCTTCTCAGTCCTTCATCTCAGTACTCAAAGAAGAACTTAGGACAAAGAAAGAGATGCAGTTCTAGAAGCTTGTGAAGAATTAACATCTTAAGGGTGGAAGGATGGTGCAAGGGCAGGTTGTTGCCTGCAAAAGGGAGTTGGTGCTTCCTTTTCAGTCGTAGATGACTAAATAGGGAGTCATAGCCTCCTATCAGTTGGTGCTGGTAAAGAAGGGTGTGGGTGCATCCCGATTAGTCGGTGCTGATCTAAAACATCTTCTATTATATAATTGTAAAAAAACATTTTGCAGATAATAGAAAAGCGTTGGTGGTTTACCTTATTGGGTTCCACGATAAAGTATTGTGTTCAATTATGTTCTTATGTTTGCTAAAAAGTAAAAATTGAATATAAATTTGCATCACTGATTCACCCCCCCCTCTCAGTGATAGAACTTGATCCTACAAGCTGTTCCATTATAGCCAGCAGGTACCAAGTAAAATGGTAAAAATCATTAGAAAAATACTTTTTACTCCCAAAACGTGGTCTTAGGGTGACCTTTGGCCCCCCATTTTCCCCGAAACGCCTCGATGGTGTCCTTTCACTTACCTTTGGAAGGCTATATATTGAACTCTTATGGCATATGGAAGGGAGGAGAAAGAGAGAGCAAGACAACTCTAGTGGATTTTTGCCGTGACTTGAGTCTACACTCATCGATCCTTGTTGTTGTGAACCCCTTATGTTCACCTTAAAAACTCCTTTCGTAGTTTGAGTTTGCCATTACATGGAGGATTGAAGTGGTGGAGGCACAAGTGGAGAGACCCAGTTCTTAGTTCAGATTGGTTGCCGGCAAGAGGTCATATATTGTACTTCTTGTTATTCATTAATAGAAATACTCATTTTCTCGTCCAATTGATGTTGTGAATATTATTAAATTACATTGGGTTATATTTGCTTATAATATCATGTATCATGCTATTGACTATGCTAATGGCTTTCACATATTATATGCACTTGCGTGTACTGGTTATTGAGACTAATTTGTAGGTTCAAGTGTAGAAGTTGAAAGCTCAACCGGGATCTACACCAAACATCCGGTTGAAGGTTGGTCTTCTCTCCATTATATTAGCATTGCATTGGGAATTGAGTCATTTTCTGGTTGTCAACTATCTGTTGTGGTCTTCCCCAAGCCATAGGAAGTTTTCTTCGTAACACTTTAAAATAATGTGGTTCTCCACATTCCCAACATTTTAACGGTTCTTTCTTAGCAACATTTTTATTAAAGGGTTCTCTTTCTCTTATGGTATGGGGTTGGGGTTTATAATTTTTGTGATTATTATTACCTTGATATACCCTGTAATTACTTCCGGCATTTCGATGAAATTTATAGTTGTTATTTTTCTTGAAGTTATCTCATTTCTTTACATTCTAGCTTGGCATACTTTCTCTTATGTTCTTATTCTGTTCATAATAGTCGTTCGCCTTCCTCATTGTTTTCTCCAATGTCTTTGGGTTATCAAATTCAATTCGTTCTTTGAACGAAGTGGGAAAACAACTGAGGAAACATTGTATTTTTGGATTTTCTCCTATTATATAAGGCCCATAACGAAGTAGACTCAGAAATTTACTGCAGAGCTCTTTCATATTCATGGCTCCTAATTTTAACTCATAAAATTCTTTTGACTTTTCTTCATAAAATTGTTCTGAAAGATATTTCTCTTTAAATAACTTTTTAAAGGTTTTCCAATTTACTCTCCGTTCCTTTATGCCTTTAACTTTCTTAATGTCTTTCCACCATATATCAGCCTTCCCGCTTAAGTTGTATATGGCCATGTTTGCCTTAAGTTCATCAGAATAGTTGTAAATATGGAAATATTTCCTCATGCCTGATAGCTAGGCTTTAACTTCTTCTCATTTTTCAATTTCACCATTAAACATGGGAGGTTTGATCTTTTTGAATTCCCCTAAAATTTCCTCATATGGTCTATACTTCTTTTTACTTTTATGTTGGTCACTACTTTCACTAGAGTCTTGATGTTCTTGTTTCAATGACTCCTCACTGGACGTTTCAGTCTTATGGCTGGAAAATTCTATTTTTCTCCCTTTACGTTTAGGGGGTGTGGTTTCCTTATCTTCCTTAGTGTTTTTATGTTTATCCATTTCATTACTATGTATTTTGGCCAGTAAAATAGTATTCAGTTCTTCTTGAGCCTTCATTATTCGTTCATTTTCCTCCCTAACTCTTTTTAACTTTTCCCTTAATTCAACAACATTTTTCCGTAATTCAGATGGATTGTTATATCTTCTTTCATTTAAATTCACCCAAATTTCACCTCCGTCAATATTTTCCTGTATTCGAGGGGGTGTCTCTTCAGGCATTCTGAATTCTGCCATTTCTTTCTGGGCAACATAGTTTGTCTTCTAATTCCTGGAATTAGTAAGAGTACAAAACAAATACAAAAATATATCATTAGTTTAAAAATATTTAACAATAGTGGCATCGTCTTGAGCCAATTCAGGGCAAGTGCTGTAACATAGCTCTGATACCATATGTAATAACCCTAAAATTCACAACAACAACAACAAAATTTGTATAGTACAAAAGATAGAAATATTATGTAAAGTATAATTATGTGCACCCTAACTATCATGACTTTAGGGATGAGACACACATCATTAATTAGTCCTCTGTTTAATGATGTTGTATTTATTAATTATATCTAACTCTTTATTAATATGATTATGAACTCTTTATTTGGTAACCAAAATGTCAACCTGTTTTAGCGTCTATAATGATAAATGATAATCATATTGATTTGTATGATGACTTTCTTAACTAAATGTGAAATACTTTTCTTGATTTGCGATAAGGGTTCCTCAAGCAAGCCCCGAGGCTTACTTAGATTATGAAGCTAAAGCATGTCAAATCATTTGCACAGGTTACAGGTTGGTGCCTTCAAATTGAAAGATTAAAAATAGGTCAAAGGTTTTCCTATTTGTGACAATCATGTAAAATCTACTTGTAAAACATGTGTGTAATGATCATGAAGAAATCCTAACTCCACTAGGGAAAAGGGTCCTAGCCTAACGAGTTTTAATCCAAGGATTGATAAGTTTTTTGTTGTACCGAATGAACAAGGTGATAGAATTAATGCAATTTGGAATGAGGGTGCCCCGAACTATACCAAAGTGGGTCTTAGAGACTCTTTATGGAAGTGGGAGCCAGTTGGCTCATTAAATGTATTCACGTGGAGTTCACATGTCGGGAGACCAAATGCTAAACCCTCTCTAGGGTTGTAATGATGTTGGTTATTCGCATAGATTTTGGAGAACCGAGCTCTCGCTCATCGGCCATGGTTGCCATGGAAACCCTGCACCATCTCTGTACTGATACTTGACCATGAATGAATCCTAAGTTTGTCGGAAGATGCTCTCGACCAGGCTTGATACGTATGGAGCTCCAGGCGTCTTTTTGTCTCGACTACGAACACAAATACTGGGGTAAGGTTGGTCTTTTAAACATTTTGTCTAATTCCTTCCAATCACAACTCTATACGTTTTAAATTATAACTAGTGTGCAATTTTTTGACAGGAGGGTTCTCATGCATTCTTGGTTTGTGACTCGCATGAAAGGGTGGATGCCGAGCGACCTGGGGTTTGACTTCCAAGGTAAGCCTTGCACCTTGGTTGTCGGCTCCCTTGTCAGCTCCTTTTGCAAGTTTGTGGTAGCGCTTGAGCTTGTTGGTTATGTTAATTTCTTGGTTAATTCGAAGAGTTGTTTAGCTTGTGAAGCCCTACTTAAAAACTGTAACCTCCAACAACGTTATTTTATGGTTGGAGAGGAGTTTGTGCTTCAGGGTTATTTATAATCGTTTATGGCTTTAACGCCCAATTTTGGGGTTTCACCCAAACTGTAAATATCATGTTTTAAGATGTTTTTTTTTTAATTATATAAACTCTGTCTTCGCATCGGTGATATATAAACATCTAGCTTACAACGAAAGTGTTTGAACTACATTTATGTTTCCATAAGATTGTATAACAACCTGGAAGTTTCTAAGTTGTTCCACCTTCCTAGGTTTGTGAAATGTTATCTTCAAATGTTAATATGCTGACTGATTGTGTAAATAAATATTTGATGTTGTACGTGTTGTTTATGCGAATGTTTCGAATTGGTGGAGATGCATGCTAGGTTTGTAGGATGACTGTAAATTTTGTTTTAATATGAATGTATTAAGTAAATTAGCCCTAAAACCCGGTACATACCATAAGCGTTAGGGGTGTATTCCATGCCTTGTTTTTACAGAGTTTGTTCCTTATATAATTAATTTGGAAACCCTTGCGAGTTTCGAAACCTGATGAATGGTTAAATTATGAAATTATAAGGATTAAATTTGTAAGGGATTTATCCTAATTGATTTTAGACTTTTATCTTTCTAGATGTAATCAAGCAGAGAGCCCTCTCGGCTCGTCCTGCAATAACTTCGAAATCTATTAATTTAATTTCTATTGGATCTATGTTCCTATTTTGGAAGTTTAGGTTTTGGAAAAACAGTAAATTGAAAAAGGGGTCTTCAAATCCGGCTGATGCTTTCGCTAGCAAGTTTTCATTGTGTCATGCAGCATGAACAAAGTTAATGAGATGATAGACTTGTTTGTGGAAATTCACTCAGTCGTTTTACTTAATCCTAAAATCTTAGGGTGGTAAATCGTGGTAATCTATTGTTTAACCAATATATAGCTACTTTACTATGATGCTAGAAAAGTGATGAATTTCAATACTTGTTCTCTGTTTAATGAGAAGTTTCTATAATCATTTGTCGAATATGTTGAAAGATGATTTAAGTTATTTATACATATAAATTGACTGATAAGCATAATAGAAAAACCTTAGTATTTCGACTAACATTATGATATTATGCTAATTAAGTTTAATCTATTGCTATGAGAGAATGATTAGCTTGTGCTATACGGAGATGTAATAAAATATTAACTAAGATTATTCTATAATTAGATAGAAGAACATAATAGAAATAAAATACAATAAAACAAAATGATTCAGATTTAAAATGAGTTACAGAATAAAAATTTTAAATCTACTCTACAGTATAAGACTAGAACTTGGCACCAATGCTGGGAAAACAAGAATGGGTTCATTGTTCCACCCAACCAACTCCTAGAGCAGTCAAGCTCTAGAAACCCCGATCCTGTTCGTTGAACTACAAGAGAAAAATTCCTCAATGCTCCATCTCTTGCATTGCAAATATTAATCCCTGTCCAATGCTAGCCTTCTGCTACTCATGGACATACTATTTCTAGTATTTTTCCTAGGACTTGGTCATTTTTGAGCCTCCTGCTCTTTAGCACTCAACTAGGAGTGGTGACCTGATTTTTAGGGATGATGCCTCCTGCATCTATAACAGCTTCAACCATTTGTCCTTTTCCTCTTGTAGTTCAACAAACACTCTTCAACAACTATATCCATTCTTGTTCCCCTCCTTTATTATAATTTATTTAAATAAAAGTATTCTCAATACAAATTGTTCTATTTTTTACTTTTCAGTCAAAAATAATAAAAATAATAAAAATTGTTTTTAATTATTCTTTTCTAGCAGAAATAAGAATATTTATTATTTTCGGGGGTGTTACACTCTGTCACATTCATTTAGCCATTCATTCTCTTCTTCATAGGAAGCAAAATCTCTCATAACACCAATACACATATCAAAAAGACATTGTCTCTTCAGATATGCTATCATCTTTGGTTTCCACTCATCATAGTTGAATGGAGAGAGAGAAGGAATTGCTTTTAGATTCATGGAAGATGTTGTAGAATACCTACAAAACAATGGAAAATGTCTACTACTGCTATTGTAGCATAACTGCTTCAATTGCAGAAAACTGTTGCAACTGCAGAAAAACTGTTGTAATTGTTGCAACTGCATAAAACTGATGCAACTGCATAAAACTATTGCAACTGCATAAAACTATTGCAACTGTTGCTGCACTCAAAAAATTTGAATAAGTTGCAAAAAACTTTCAATAAGGAGGTAGACTAGTACTGAGCACTGATTTAGGACAGTAGGAACTTTTATCCGGATCCTTCACACCTGGCTAGACCTCATTGAATTTCCCCAATGAATTCAATGTAATGGCACCAATATTTGCTGTGGAAATCCAGAGGCTTCTACTGTACTACCAAAAACAGTTGCTCAACCTATTCGATCAATGGATCTAATACCATGTGAAATTCTATGTCACAACATATCTAAAGAGCTGAGGATATCTCACAAATAAAGAATGAGCAAAAAAATTGAAGAGTGAAAACTGCAATAAAAAAGAGCAAAAGAATAGTAATGCAGCAAGACTCAGATAGGAGCAGAATAATGTCACACTACTCAATTATCAGTATAATGAAGAATGATAATACAATGGAGAGAATTCAAATCACACAGGAGAATTCAAACCTCAATTGGTCTAGCATAGAGATAATCACCACTAGAGTTCTCTAGAAGACTCAAAGTCAACTGAACTGAACCTAAACTCAGCTAGCTGAAGTCACAATCAGTTAACTAACTAAGGAGGGTGCAATAGTGATTCTATCATGCATCCCAGTGAGAAAAGGGCGCATGAGGCCACAATTAGTGGCATCCTGATCTCTAACCCCCACAAGAGTCAGATAACTCGGGTGGATTGCACTGGAACACTCAGTAGGTTCCTATAAAATAGGGAACTCACTAAAGTGGTCCTAAAACGATGCATGTAGGGATCAGGAGGTGGTAGATGGATCCCAGATGACATCTGCACACCACTAGGAGGAAAATGACATCATCAACAACTAGGAAAAAAAATAATTCTAGGAAGGACAAGGATGGAGTATTGAAATATCCTAACAAAATTCTCTCAAGAAGAATAAACCGTCTATCCTTGGGAATTTCATGAGACAATTTAAAGCCAAGGGTACCAAAAACTCTTGTGAAGAATATGTTTCAAGGATGAGGACAACTACAATCACATAACAACCTTCAAATCAACCACTCATAATGCAAATCCTTATACTACACAAAATGTAGAGGTTTCAAGCTGCATGATGGAGGATAGATAGGAAGCATATTCACTTGAGCATGAAGAAGTCTCTAATCAGTCATCTTATGCCCAATAAGAAGCCATACCACTAGATTTGAACCTATCTGATGGAAAACCAGATCAGGAAGAACCTTATGAAACTAACTTCAATCTTACAGTGGTCTCAAAAGAAGAAGATCACCGTTGTTCTTCTAATCAATTCATGGTATCATTAGATTTGGAGGAGGAAGGTAAACTTCATGGGGAGTTTAGAATGTCACATTTTCCATATTGCATGGAGCATGGGCATGAACACGTGGCCAAATTCATTCCTTAGGAGAAGAAGGAGCTTCTTCATTTGATGGATCATGAATATCTATGTGTGCTTGAGGGAGATTCAGAGTTGTTTTTGTATGAAGAGATATATGGTATGGAGGATGTGGACCAAGCAATTGTCTTGATTCCAAAGGAGGACATACCATTAATATCTACAAGTAAAGGCACTTGTTTGTACAAGGATTGGATATATAAGTACATAGTGGAAATGTAGATCCAAGTGTGCACCAGACTTGCATACCTTGGAAGAAGGAAAATTGGCATGACTCTCAAAGAGCCCCCTAGTGAACAAGAAAATCCACATGCATGGAATATGCATGAGGAGCATTCAAATATGAAAATGAAGAGCGTATATGCATGCATGATTATTGGATCATACAATAATGAAGTATTTACATTCATCATTTTGGTAGGTACATCATGTAGAAATTTTGGATTTCAATGGATGATATCCATTGGGGAGCCTATTTTGCACTACCAAGTTTCTAACTTGAAATATTTTATGAGGTATGAGTACATTGAGAGGGCTGAAAATTTTCTCATGACCATTCAAGGAACATAAATGATCATGTCTTATCATTTTGGAGACATTGAAATTTGTCTAAGAATGCATGAGAAGGGAAGGAAAGGAAAGGGACATCAAGAGTTCCTTTGACTGGAGACACACAAACCAATTCCTCTTGCATTTCTTATGGGATTAATGAAGATGAAGATTAGAATAGAGTACATGTGCATAAGGAACAAAGTCCTTAACATGGAGATCAATGAGGTCTTAAACATTCTCCATGAAACACATGTTTCAATGTCACAATATTGTTGGAGATTTTCTTTATTGGAAGATTCATCTTTCCTTGAAGCCATGGATAATATCTAGAAAGAAATGACAACAATCCAAGGTAATTTTTCACATCTGCTTTCTGACAGAGATTATTTGTATGATCTTGTTCATATGTTGCAGGGAGAATTCTTGAAGGATGATGAATATATTTTCAATCTCAATGATGAGTTGATGGTCACCCAAGATTATTTGAGAAGGACTAAAAGTTCCCTCTTGGAATCCAAGATGGAAATAGAATAATTTCACCAAGAATTGCAGAGTTCACATACTCCCTCCAACATTCAAATAATCCATTCTCTTTCAGTTGATGACATTCAGAGTTCTATGGAGGAATCTAATGAGATGGTGTTTCATGATATGCATGATGACATGCATGTGCTTGAGGAGTTAGAGATGTAGATGATGTGTTCCAAGCACATACTACCTTCTAGAGTGAAATCGAGCTTCTTCTTGGAGTGAGTCATTCCTCAATTGAGGAGTTAGACGGGCTCTTGTGTGATGGACCAACCTTTGATGGATTGTATGTATCCACATATTTGGTGAATACTTGTTGCAGAAAGTTGGTCCATCCTTGGACCAGTGGCAGAGAGTTGATCCATTGGGAGCACTCACATAGGGAAGCATCTTGATTTCTAGTTGGAGCATTGGGTTGGAGTGTCTCTTATTTTCCTATTTGGGAGAAAAGACACATGAGTGATATTCTTGCTTGCATCTATGGAGACTTCTTGGATACATATTAGAATATTTGTGAGCAACATGGCATCCATGGAATTTTGATGATGCCTACTTTCTTTGTGTTTGGACATGGGACTTTCACCCTTGTCATTGGAACAACAATGTTTTGATTTTTGGTACTTGTGTGAATTGGGCATATGAAGGACAATCTAATTTGCATGTGATTAGTGAGTTTGAGGTCAAGGAGAATGAAGACCAAGCACCTGTTCATTTACAGAGATATTATGATTTTCTTCTAGGTGGTGGTTGCTGAGTTTTAAAGGAGAAACATGATCTCACTTCGGTTTAGCCAACCATGATTGATGAATGTTACAGAGACTTGGTTCACCATTCTCCATCCCGCACACATATGGAATCCAACAGACATAGGGATTAAAATTGGGTAAATGGATTTTTACTTTTGGTGCCACATGAGGAGAAGGAGGCTCCCCCACACTTTACTGATGGTTTGATGGTTAGACCTTGGGGTTTGACAAGCGCACCTATCCCTTACAAGTTTGATGAGCAACAATAAAGGCATCTATATGATGTCTCCATCATTCATAGCAGTGCAAGGGAGTTCCACATGGGCTAGTTAAGTGGAACAAGAAGAAAGAAAAGAGTTGTTGCACCAGAGCAAAGATGGTACATGGGGAAGATACAAAATTTCTATCCACTGATTGGGTGGATATTTATATGAAGGATTTGAGTACCCCAAGGGGTAAGTTTGTTGCTTGCATCAATGGAAAGTTTATGGACACATCATCCATCTTTTGTGAGCAGTTGTATAGGAATTTATGGATTCTATGTGATGTTTTCATTATATCTGGATGGACATGGAATTTTCATCTATGTCTTATGGATGGAAATTGTAATGCTAGTTTGCACATGGCACATAAGAAGTTTCATACTCTGGTGGATAGACTCATAGAGGTTCAATTTTGCATTGGAAGTGATGAAATTCCAATATGGTGGAGTGATCTAGATATCTTCCATGATGATATATTATTTTTGTTGATACTGATGTTTTGGAGTATGCAGTTAAGACAATGGGACCTTGGAATTCTTTGGGATGATAGTTTTCCACAAGGAACAATGCTATTAGGAGACATGCAACAGTGGCAGTGGGATCCAAGAGTTGATGGATCATTTCAGTTTGCATTGATGTCTGGAGGAATGCAACATAAGTAGTGGGACCTTGGGATCAATTTTGGAGATCCAGTTATAATCAGAGTGGTGTAGCAGAAACATGGTGGACATTTGGTATTTTTATTGGAATTGAGGATTCCAATTCTATACAACCAACAACATATTTTGAGGAGTGTAGTCACTGGATTGGATTCATAGATGGTTGGATTTGGTTTCTTGATTGAGGACAAGCAAACTTGGGAAGGGAGGATTGTCATGTTCCCATTTTTTCAGCACCATGAAGCAAATCAAACCCCATGGATCCTAGTGACATATTAGAATTAATTAATCAATGAGGGGTTAAGTTAAGGCATTAATTAGTTAGGAGGTTTTAATTTTATTATTTTCCTAATTTTGAAATTCACTTGATGGAATTATTTTTCATTAATAGATATTATTTCAATAGAATAAGTGGATAATGCTCCACAATGGTGCATTAGAGGATAAGGTTGACTAAGAGATAACTTGCAAGAGAAGAAAAGATGAAAGCAACCAAAGCTAGTAAAATCAAGAAAAAGAAAGAAAAGATAACACAAGGTAGAAAAGAAGCAAAGCTCAGGAAAACCAAAATAAAGCAGAAAGAATATGAAAGCATAAAGGAGGATAAAACAAGAAAAGCATGATAATGTAGAAAAGAAGGATAAGGCAGAAAAGCAAGAAAAAGAAGGACAAAGCCGAAAAGCAGGATAAGGAAGAATAGTAGGAAAAAGTAGGTTAAAGCAGAAAAGCGGGATAAGGCAGAAAAGTAGGAAAAATCAAGACAAAGCAAAAAAGAAGGATAAGGTAGAAAAGCAGGAAAAAAAAGGATAGAAAAGAAAAAGCAGGATAAAGAAAAATTAGAAGAAAAAGAAAAAGCAAAAGCAAAATCAAAAGAAGAAAGAAGAAATAAAATGCAAAAGCAGAAAGAAAAGCAAAGCAGAAAGCAAAGGAAAAAGATAAAGTGGAAAGCAAGACAACCTTATCCACTCCATGAGGGAACATTAGTCTAGTTTAATTGCTCCAAAATTCACCCTAAATCTCTAAAAGAAGGAGTGTGCACCACTAGCCCATCTTTTGATAGTTTAAGAATTGAATTGAGTGCAATTGTGCCTATGTGACTTGGGAGATGTGACCCTAGTCCAAGATGGGAGATGTGACCCTACTTCTTATGAGATTATGATGACATGAAATATTCATCATTGAGTTTATTGCATGTCCTAAAGTCTGATTCAGCAAAATTGAAGTTTGTTGCAGAGATTTGAGAGCCTTCTATTCATAATTCTTATGATTTCTAGTCTTTCTATGATGGAGAATCCTATTTCTAATGTATTTATTTTTTGAGAGCTCTATGAGATGTATTTCAGATACTTATGGCTTTTAATTATGTAAATTTTAACTTCTAAAGTCCATTATTCAATTTTAATAAAGAAAAGTATTCCTTTCATATCCATCTTTTGCAACTAGTCTATATTGCTATCGAAAATACCTAGTTTTCAGAGTTTAATTAATAAATGCACTTATACAACTCCAAATTCAATTATTTATATTGATACTATTACTTAACATGAAAATATACTCATTCCATTTCTAAAACTAATAATTCGAAGCCTTATCCCATTGTTTGGAAAATACTGAAGTTAAACTAGTTATGCAATCTCGGGAGACAATTTTACTTGTTTTTTGGTGAAACCTCCTTAGAAGTTCTTAAAAATTTAGGGAGAGAACCTATAATTACATTTGAATGTAATTTAATATTTTCAAGACTTAATGAGTCAAAATACTTCACCATTGGTTCTCAGGTAGTGCACAGGTGAAGTTCTAGTTTGCATATGCTAGGGTGCCCAGGAGCCTTGGAGTAGACTTTAGACTAGCTGATTTTTGAAACATTAATTGTACAAGTACATTTTGAAATTTTTATATCATATAGCATGATCCTCATCCCTTCCAGATTTGTTTTAAATTTCTTTCCTACCGCCAATCAAGTAATTTGTTTCACTACTTTTCCTTAAGTCTTGAAGGGAAGCCAGTTAGTCTATCATCATATATAATTGGTACATTACATTCAAATTAAGATCTATGATGTTCTGAATAACTATAGTAGGATTAAGTTTCAACAAAAAATGAAGCCTTGAAAGATATAATAGAATTTGTTTTTTCATGTTGCACAAAGATGAACATAAAACATGAAGAAGTGATAATAAATATGTGCGAGACATTAGTACGATGTGGTTGATGTTTGTTGTATATAATGCTTAATATTCTAAGGTAATTATTGACATGTTTAACTTCTTGAAAGCATGGAAAGAAGAATCTATGACCACAAGGAAGCAGGTCTGAATTGAAGTATGAGTGATTCTAATTATGCTATAGAAAAGCATGACTGAAGTTGAGTACTTGGAATGTTTCATCGATCATAGACTAAATGTTATAATTGTTAGTGGCATTTAAAAGGATTCAAGAAAATGGATATGATTAGTTGAATACATGAAAGTAAATGAGTTGTAATCCATTATGGGTGTAGAGGTCTTACTTGGTCATAAGGATTTGACGTACTGATTGATACGTTTATCTTTGCATATGTGTTAAAAGAATAAGTCACATTATGTTATAGACATATGCATCTTAAGTCGTAGGTACTAGGGAAGCATGAAAATGAAATTGAATGCATTATGATGTTAGTAGGATGTAACAATAATTCGTATTGGCATACTTATGCAATTATATGCACATGACAATTCCGCATGCATAATGTTGAGAAAATGCAATTCCTCGTTTAAATTATGCTAGAAATGTTAAGTATACAGTGAATTTACTCATGATAGTTGGTTATTGAATAACATGTGTTAAGGATGTCTGATGAGAGGGCATGATGTAGAAAATATAGTAGTAGCATTAAAATCCTAATATGTTTTCAAGCTTATGCCATGATTGATGCTCAATATGCTAAAATAGAAGCATTAGACAATAATGTCCAAAAGGGAAAAAGGTATGTGCAAGTGTAAGTAACTATTATGTGTGTTTAAGTTACAATAAGACATTACATAGTAATACATCTTGATTTCAACAATATCGTATATGTTAAATTAGTTAAATGCACTGATATTGTGCATGGAAATAGATATTGTTGCATATAGAATATGCATTGCGCATAACATTGGTTTGTAAGTGCACCAAGGTAGAAACTTCTTGTTATATTTTTCCGCTTTAAATTATGTCGAGAAAATAGATTATGATGATAACTCCCTTCAAGAAGTAGTAAGTGTAATGTATAGGTACACTTGGCTGTAAGAAGCTTTTCCAGACCAAATAGAAAGTAATGGGAAGCAATACATGAGGTAATTTCTAAGTAAAACTATGAATAATGAGTGCTTGTGAAAAGATAGGAGGGTGCTATTAAAAGTTGATAATATGAAAATCGATGGCACAAATGATTTATTCCAAGTACGTACTTCATATGGAAGACATATGAGGAAAAAAATTGGTAGATTTGAATCCTATTGAAACACTTGAAATGTAACATTTATGAGAATGTTAAGTATATATAGATGGCAAAGTTATGTTAATGCAATTGATTCAGAAAAGATAGAAGACGTAAATTGAGAATTGTTGAAATAGTTTACACATGTTTTACAAGATACTAAAGGGATCCAGTTATGAAACTGGTAATATGATTTTTAGCATATTTGATGTTATTGGTAATCGAGTCTTGAAGGAATTAGAGATACATTCCTTGAGGTTGACTTGGGAACTCCGGAGCATTGGAATTATTTAGATTTATTATGTTGATTTGATGTTGAGTCAGAGGACTCTGGAGCATCAATATTGCTTATGATGACTTGATGTTGAGTTGGGGAAACTCCGGGGAATCAAGGATAAGTTTGACTTGATGTTGAGTTGATAACTTTGGAACACTAACTATATTTAGTGATGTGATGATTACGATATTTCATGTTCTGTTTTGAAAAGTATCCATTATATGTCATTGTGATTGATAGTGTTTTGAGGTTATTGCATGTAATGGGATATGGCATCCCCAATAAGACCATAACTTAAGAACATAATGCTAATTTATGAAACTTGCAATAAGAAGAATAAAATTAATAATATTAAATAAATATTTTTCAAGCAATAATTATGAAGCCTTTGAGCTAATCTCGGGGGATGCCCTGAGTTATAAGGATCTTGAATTTTTAAGAAAAATTTCTACACTAAACAAAACTCTCAATATTGAAAAATTACCTAATTAATGAAAATGAAGAAGAGAGAGAACCTGGATTTGAATAAGAGCCTTTCCCAAAAAGAAAAATTGCAGAGAGTGGACATTACAGGGGGTAATGGTCCCTAGTACAATGGAGGGTTCTATTGTAGTTCCTTGAGCACTCAATATTTTCCATGGTATAATATATGACTAGTCCATAATGGACTGTGTAAGGGAAATACAATTACAAGACTCTACACAGAGAACGTAAAAAACCTTGTGGCTACTTTGCATTAGTAATAAAGATAGAAAACAACCCTAAAATTTTGACCAATTCTACATAAAAAAGGTAAGATTCTTCTTGTACTAAATGATTTGATGAAGTACTTGGTGTATTGTGGGTACTTTGTGTTGAGCTTGTTGTTGAGCTTGTTGGATCTAGAGCACCTAAACTACTTAGACTCATTATGATATTTGAGTTTGGTGTTGAGCTTAGTGGCTTTGGGGCACTTGAGTTTGGTGTTGAGCTTGTTGGCTCTAGAGTAGCTAAACTGCTTAGACTCATTATGAATTTTAAATTCAATGTTGAGCTTTTAGGCTCTAGAGCACCTAGATTTGCTTAGTTGGAATGATTTACTGAAGCACTTGGTGCACTGTGTGTACTTGGTGTACTCTTAGCACTTGGTGTGCTAGTTAGTAACATTGGTTGTGTTACCACCCTGAATAGAACAAGTAGGAGATACTCTAAGGAAGGGTATCATCCTCACGTTGGGTGAATTTATGAATGATATGAACACAATGTGATTTCATATTTTTATTATAAGTATGTTATGTTGATGTTATACTTATGTTATGTACATGTTATGTTTATGTTATGCTCATGTTATGAAAATTTTGATATGATTGCTTAAAGCTGAAAAGCAAGTGGACTATGACTAAAAGTACTTGGGTATAAGTACTACCATATAGAAGGTATGGATGAGGATGGTATATATGGAAAATTTATGTTCCATGAAAATAATTTTGTGAATATTTTATCTTGGATCATGATCATTTATATATATCATGTAAAATTAACAAATATTGCAGGTGCAAGAATATTGCAAAGCAAAGCTTTGTAAGTGAAATTGAACTCTAAAAGAGTTGTTATGGAAGACAATGTATGAGATGTTGAAAAGGAAATTATGATTTATGTTTCTCTTAATTTTGAATAATCATTTATATGCATGTGCGTTATGCTGAAATTATAGAAAGAATTTGTATTGCATGTGTAAAATGCAGGTTCTGAAAGGAAAAGAACATTAAAGATATCCAAGCAGACATGCTAAAAATAAAGAAGGTTGGAAAGGAAAATCAGAAATTGTATTTCATAAAGTCACTTGAAAGTTAAAAGAAAAGTTTGGAAGGGCACAAACACCCATGTTATTTCTAAGGGGGGAGAATGTAATATCCCATTTGCTATCCGGATTGTTCCCTAGTATAAATGCAAATGTAAGTGTATAATGTACAAGTTCCTGGTGAGGAGATCTTGATGTATAAGTGTAAGTGTATAATGTACAAGTTCGTTGATCCTTCAGTATGAATAACTATTACTGTTGAGTGAGAAGAGAAGGGAATCCCCTCTGGAAGAGAGGACCAAATCCTTTTTATTTCAATTAACTCATTAACTTATGTTTTCTACATTCATTACATATCTATTTGAACTTCTCTCAATCAAAAGAGAAACGATCTCCATTTTGGAGAAATGACTCTTTATTATAGAAGAGTTTGTGTTGTGTAAAATGATAGACCTTCTTCATTTGAGGCGAGTATATTTGTTCTTACCTTATAATTTGTTATAGCTTATGCGTGAAGAAAGAAAAAAGTGAACTATGCCTATTTTCCTATTTCTATGACTGGATGATAAAATTAATCTTTTCCATAAAAGGGGAAACGACTTGTCTTCAACAAAGCTGATCCCCATATCAAAATGACCATTCATTAAATAGATTTATGATAAGTGAACAAAGGGCGATTTTTAAAAATACGAGAGATGAAATTTTCTTGCGTGCTAGCATCTTATTATATATATATTCTGCATGTAATGTGTAAATAGAAATAACTTTCGAAATCAAAAGGTCAACCGACATATCTCATTGTTTGGGGTTTGTTATACAACACCAAAGTGATCTCATTGAGAAAGTCCATCCATGCCAACGATTTAAGTTTTGTGTATATTCTCTTGGCCCAAAGTAGGGTGTTCTCCTTTAGATATTGTCAAAGAGTAGAGTGAACTCCTAGAGAGACTCAACCCAAATCCATGTTATTTAATTAATACAGAGTCTACTCTTATGGAAAGAAATGTTTTTCACCCTAGTTTCATGTTAAACATGTTATTTTAAGTTTTAACTCTTTCAATATTCTTATTTTAATGGTTACTACTATTTGAGCAGATGTTTGATACTCAAGATCTTATTTACATTTGTCGAGAAATGTTGAAAGACTAGTAGTTAGTCAATGTTATGGAACTTGATGAGGGAGTTCCCATTTGTTAGGATATTTAGGCACTTAGGAGTTAGTTAAGATCAACTTGCTAATAATATATCCGTTAGTAAAAGTGTGTTTATTTAGTATGCATTAGTATGAATTTGTAAATATCAAATCCGACGGTCATGATATGTTCTAGACATAGAGTGATCCAACGGTTAAGCTTCTCTTAGATCATAACTACTTTTGATCTATGGATTAACACCAGGTTGGTCCATGATATCTATTTAAAGATAATGGAGAGTCACTTGCTAGTTGATCGATTATGAGAAGATCATTTGTAACTTTCTTTCTTTTGCATAATAAACTGGCTCAAGTAGCTATTTGGCTGGGGCCATGGAGTGTTTCCCTTTTGATGGTTTAAACCATGTGGAAACATCGATGTGTTGATCTGTGATATGTTTGTGTGAGTGGCTTCTCTAGGTGTTCGATCTTTTGGAATCATCCCGTGTAGTCGAACATGGTATCAGAGCCTTTCTAAAGAGCCGCTTTCATTGGTGATCTAGATCTTGAACCGATGTTGCCGAAGTTGTGAAAGGATTTCCAGTTATGAATTTATGTGCATTTTTGGACTATGAGAGGTGTTTCATTGCGCCCGGAGCACCATTTCCAGTGGGGAACAATTTTCGTTCCATCGAAAAATGCTATCGTTTGCTCAAGATACTTGCATTTCATCAAATCTAGAGGTATATTGTTACAATGCTGTCTTTTTATTTAAAATATTTTTCTCATTTTATTTTTAGATCTAGTATTTTTTTTAGTTTTGGTTTGTTACCTTCTCTTTCTACGTATTCTCTTTTCCTTTCACCTTGTGCGATCTTGGAAAATCAGAAACATAAGAAAAAATGTTTTCTTTACTGCGTATGCTCTTTGCCGTGCACTTCGTGCGACTGCGGCAAATAAAAAACAATGAGAAAACATTTATAGTCCGGGAAAGCTAACGAGGTCTAACTCCAAATTCGAGGCATATTTTTTTGTTTATTTGTTTTTGTTTCGGTTTATAGGAAAAATGTCTTTTTCTGGTAAGCACGAAGCTCGAGACAAAAACACCCTTTCTCCTTTCCATATTTTACGTACCTTTTAATATTAGCTCACTTGGTTAAAAGTTGCTTTATTTAATAAGAGGTCTTGAGTTCAAGTCTTCTTGTTAGTTACTTTTCTAAAATTGCATGTTAATTATATTTTTCAGTTACTTTATTGTAAAATTGCATCTCCCTTAAATTATAAAATTGAGTCACTTAAAGTCTTTTAGTTTTTTGCATGCCATATTAAAAGTAACGTTACTGTAAAATTGAAAATCCACTTTTT
Source organism: Larix kaempferi (assembly GCA_027924585.1). Classification (NCBI taxonomy): domain Eukaryota; kingdom Viridiplantae; phylum Streptophyta; class Pinopsida; order Pinales; family Pinaceae; genus Larix; species Larix kaempferi. The sequence continues at coordinate 15,802,415 of BSBM01000456.1, forward strand.
CTTTTTCTTTTTTCATTTTCAGTTGGGTCAATACTTTGCTTGTTGTTACACCAAAATATTGATCATCATGAGTAATGCACCCTCTAAATTCCCTGATCCCTAAAGTCCTTGAGCTAAAACATTGAAAGAGAAGTTGTTGTCACTCCGACATGCCCTGCTTTCCAGCAAGGTGCGTCAGGTTCAAGGTCACGCACTTTGCACTTGAGCAAAGTGTGTCAGTGACACACTCTGCACCTTAGCATAGTGCGTCAGTGATGCAGTGTGCGTTTGTACAAGGTGTGTTGATGCCTCTCTGGTACATGTTTCCCTTGTGCAAGGTGCATCTCATTTGGTTAAAATGGATAAAGAGAAGCTTCGAGCGACTTCTCGAAGCTTGGATGGCGTGGATACTTATCCCTACTTACTTGGAAAGGTGGCATTCGATCCCCTTGTCTAGTGGGATGATCCCTTAAACCTCTCCCCTAAATCCTCAACCTATCCTATCCCTTTAGCTCTATATATATGAACCCCCTCTCCATTGTTAAGGGAGGAAAGATAGAGTATTTATATGATGGTGAAATTTCCCTAGGTGATCCTCTTCATCCATTAGGAGGCTAAGCACTTGATCTTGAGGCTAGGATTGTTGGAAGGAGGTTATGACGTCAAAGAATAGGTTGTAACATCTCTCCCTTTGTACTTTTTATCATTACATTTAATACAAGTTCTTTCCATAAAATTTTTATGTTAATAATGTTTAGGATTAACTTATTTGACTGTTGATCTAGATCAATTCACATCCATGTGCTTTTATTACTTGTTTGTTTCCACATGTTTTGTCTTGTTTTGCAGCGAAAGATATGAAGATCAGGATTTGGAGCAACAAAGAAAGAGGAACTGCACACTTGAGGTAAGCCATCTCTTTCATTTGTCTTACATTTAAATTGATCTAGGAAAGGTATTTGGGTTATGTATTTAGACTAGAGAGATCTATTTGAGTCCGCTCATACAGATTGTCCGTAAACAAATTTTGTGACCATACTGGGGAAAGTAGTCCATGATTTTTTATTTCATTACATTTTTGGTTTCTTTGATTTCTTTCCAATTATCCTCTAGCCTCGAAGTTTCTTTTTATTTTTGGATTTGACCATCAGAGAGTCTCTGGTCCATCCAGACTTTGTTTGGGATCTTTATTGAGCCCTATACCTTTTTTATTCTTGGAGGATTTTTATTTTTATTGCTTAGATCCCGCCCGATGCACCGGTATCATTCATCACCCACGTCACTGTAATTCTGACGCACTTATCTTGTAAGAATACTGTGTCACTGACGCTCTCTGGCATTTTACAACCTACGTTGTTGACACGGTTACCCAGTGTGGTTGTTGGGTCTCCCAACACTCTAGTGTACCCTTGCAAGGAGCATCACCCTTCATTATTTTTCACTCAGCCTTAAAAATTCTCAAAGTTGGTTTTTGGCTTAGTTTTTTAGTTATGTTTGTTTTTCCTTCACTGCTATAGAACCTCCTAGACCTAGCATGCTTCATCCTTGGCTTAATTTCTGAACTTTGAATATTGATTTGAGTCCTAGCTGGTCAAGCGGGTGTATCCCTCGTTGTGGGAAATTTCAATCCCCCATGAGCACACTCATTCTTGTGACTTCTTATCAGGCCATCTACTGATCTGTTCGATCTAACTTCTAAGCCCTCCAATATTTGATTGTTGTGATTTTTCTCAATCCTATGTGTTTTTGAGATTTTGGGTGATTATTTTTCTTTGAGAATTTCCAATCAGTCAAATTTTACAGTAGCATATTCGCTAATTGTCTGAATATAGACTTAAAAATTGGTATAATTCTCAGATCTATTGAGTGCATTTGATTAAAAAATCAAAGTTGTTCATTATCTTCATTTCCAACTTGTTTCTTGGAATTGTTGTAGAGAAGTTTTATGCTTTGGAACAAGTATTAAGTAGATCTTTGAAAATTTTAAAGGATTATTATTGACTTGCATTTTCTTGGGTTTGAAAAAGCTATTCATTGATTCCTTGAAAATTCTAAGTGCATTTGAACTTTTGCAACGCATTCCAAAGATAGTGAAGATTCTCGCATTTTTTATTTTCTTCCCACTTTTTTATCATTATTTTGGAAAATAGGAGTTATTGCATTCAAAAGGAAATTCTTCTTTTCATTTTTTCGTAGATTCGCTTAACTTGAAAAGACAAAAAGGAAAAAACATTTGGATTGGGTGTGTTATTCATTTTTGTTGTATTATTGAAAGAAGTGATTTTGAGTATTTTTGGTTGATTTTGAAAGTATAGAGGTACTTGTTCATTTCATTATCGAAAACAAAATAGATTTCTCCTTACTTTAACTAGTTTTCATCGAAAAGAAAAAGAAAAGATTTTCATTTTCATGTAGTTAAGATTTGCATATTTTTAAATTCCAGTCTACACCTCATGCATTCACTTAACCGTAAAGATAAAATTTAATGGTAGCATTAGGTTAAAACTGTATAGAAACTTGTGTTTTAAGTTAGAGACGTGTTCCAATGTCTTTAAGCATGGCAGCTGTCGTTATTTTCCTACACTGCATCTCGAGGGCTTGTAGTTCTTCCATGTACCAATCGGTATATCGAACAACCTTTCACGTACCTTCAGTTATATAGAAAGGTACTTCATGTACTCGATAGTATATCAGAAGGCTCCTGTCATGTGGTTGTGTATTAGAAAAAACCACTATGAATTTGAGCTCCCACGTACCTTGTGTATATCGAAAGACCCTACTAGGATTCCTGTAACCATCCAAGTTAACCAATTAGCCATCTTGGCGTGGAAATACACCAAGAACAACACTCGGGGATCTACTACGCATGTACTATCTGGTAGTCGGGTTATACGGTCAGGGGTACGGTCCTAATCCTCCTTGGTTAGTGCTCTGTAAAATTGGGTTGAGTATAACTGTTGGACCTTGTGGTATATCGCGAGTTGCGATGCCTTGATAATCCCATGAGGTTCCAAACCATTAAATCCAAACCTATCACATTAGTTTGATTGCAGCTTTAGCTTGAGTAGATCTTGGAGTGCATTTTTTTTTGTATATAAAACTCTTAGGAGAAATTTTGGTTCAGTCATTTTGGTTGATCAACCTTTCAGAAGATCTCGCGGGATTTTAAACTTGCCACCTGAATATCCCCTTAATCAGGAGGATAACTCGAGAGCAACTATGGATCAACCTACCACATCTGTGTCACATGAAGAAGATACTTCTACCATGGAGTTGGGAATGAACTATTCACCTCCTGCAGATCCACTTATCACTAATCCTATGGGTCCTTTGATTGTGGAACCACCTGCTTCAAACAAAACATATTTTCATCTTCGATGGAAGGATATCCTAGCGCGACATACTGGATTTTTAGTCGACCCCAGGATGAACCGATATCAACAGATTTTGGACCAACTGCATCATTTTTGGATACTTCTTTAGGTCATCATGTTTCCAATTTTGAGTCACTTCCGATGGTGGAAACTCCATTTCATAAGATTCTGTCACATCCCCTTCCATTCAATCCGATGCCAGGAAGTAAACGTGAACCAAACTTACCGGGCTTATTGGCAATCTCAGCCCCATTCATTTCTAAGAAATTAATGGATAATTAAAAACTTCTGTGTGCAAAATACATAATCAATATAAACACAGTGGAAATAAACACAATTGCACACACACAAACAGTAATGCATCAACTTATTTGACCCAAGAAGATGATGAATCAACAGGCAGAGAATCCATCCCATTCTCATGCTATGCACAAGTTTCATATCAATTCAATTAACATGAATAATTATCATTCAAAACCAATACATTGCAAAACACATAATACATATGATTTTAAACACAGAGAACACTTATCTTTGAGCTGAAGCTGTCCAAACAACTGGCTATGTGAGAGCAACGTTCCACCCAACCATAGATATATGTCAAGTCTGTATTCTTTCAGCTGAGAGATCACCCCCGAGCTGCGTTGTGTATCCACTAAGAAGGAACTAGATGGGCTCACTCACAGTCATAGTTTCACTTAAACAGTCATGTTAATCCAACACACAGTTGGATTTATCAAGCATGCAATAGGAAAAGGAGGAGGATGCTAAGCCAATGAGCTCAACCACAGAGCTACAGAAATCTCAAGATAAATTCAAGCAATCCAATCCTCTGTTCAAACATTCACTCTTGGATTTCTCACACATCTATCATCAAATAACTCAATCCCGTCCTTGGATTTCTGGGCTGTAAAAACTGGGTTTTCCTATAGATTTAGGGGTATCTAAGGCTCTCAATTTCGCCCCAAGGTTCATATCTATGGATCCCCCATTGGATTTTACTATCTAATACCAAATCTGGGTGTTTATGACTCTTCAAAATGTGGGTTCTTGTAAAGTTACGTATTCTGGTTTTGCTCACCGTTGGGAATTCGTTTTTGGATGAAAATTGATGTTGAGTTCCTTCACATTGGAATGGGAATGAGGAAGAAGCAACTCCCATGAGGTAGAGTGACTTGTGGTACAAGAAAAGAGAGCCCATACTTTGCCATACGAATTTCTGGGTTGCCCATGCTCCATTGAAGCCATGGACTAATTTCTTCAACAACCTTCTTACACAGAATTAAATGTCAGCAAAGAAAGTCAAAAGGGTTCTCAAGATGACATTTGGCAACCTATGGTTCAATCCCACAACCCCCTCACCACTCACTAGTGGATACACATGGCCCCTTCTCATTTGTTGCCTCATAGCCAGTTTTGGTATTTTATTTCATGATGTTTATTTACATCATTTTTACAATGTTCCATGGCTAAATAGCACATGGGTAACATAATGTCTAATACTTTCCTTTAAATAAAATTCGAGCTTCCACTAGCGGGGCCTTGGCCTTGAGATCCACGCTAGCAAAACATACATCACATGTATACAATATTTACATTAAAAGCTAATATATCCTAAGGGTCAAAATGGGGTATTACAGATTCCTCCATGGATTCCCAATGACATCTTTCTCACATCTGTCTACGAGACTATCGATCCTTTATCGACATTTGGCAATAAACTTAGACAACATAGTTTTCCACCTAGGTCTAATCCAGAAGTTTCAACTGTTGAACAACATTCCCCTATCCATTCTTTATCGTTTTCTTCACTAGGAACATCTACACCTACCGTGACCACTTGCGAACTAGGTCAACCATCATTCCCAACAAGTACACCTCAGAGTCAGGCGACCGGTTCAACACCTCATATAACCCCAACCACTGGAGGGAAACCTTCAGCCACTATTAACTATGTTATTGGAATGTTACCTCCACCACCCCCACCTCAAAATTAGAGGGGAGGTTTTCATCTACCTGTTAGTCAACATATGAGTGGAGGTCATCCCTTAGTTAGTAGTCAACAATTATCTATGGGTCAACCCATGATTACTGGTCAAAATTCGGTTAGTGGGAACACTCCTATAAGTGGAAATTATCAACTGGGGGCAACCCCTAGATAGTGGACCTAATATAACTGGGGGACATCACCGAGTTAGAGGACATACCGTGAGTGGAGGACATGCTTCACATTAGAACTATAGTATGGTTGTAATTTATCTCCCAAACATGGGACAACCTACGTGGACACATCATACAGGGGGACCATCTACTTGGACCAACCCCCATGTGGTTATATCTATCCGGGAAATCATAATACTGTTATAGGGAAAAATTATCCAAGAAATTTTTTTCGTGGATTAACCTATCCCGGAAACACGAACACCCCATGGGGGCACCATAATGTTCCACCGCTTGGACCTCCAGTATGTGAAACACCCCCACCACCTCCACCACCTATCCCACCACCTCCCCCACCATCTGTTCCATTACCAATACCACCACCATATTATGTAGGAGGAGGACCCCCACATTCTAGCAGAGGCGCACCTTATTCTAGAGGAAGAGGACCCCCACCCTTTGGTAGAAGACCACCTTATTCTGGAGGAGGAGGACCCTTACCCTTTGGCGGAGGACCACCTTATTCTAGAGGAGGAGGACCCCCACCTTCTGGTGGAGGACCACCTTATTCTGGAGGAGGTGGACCTCCTTCAAGTCCACCTCCCAACCCAGGAGGCCCACCTCCATTTGGCCAATTTACTACGGGAAGACCTTACGATCAATTTATCCATGGTCCTACTGGTACACCAATGCCTTATCAGTATTACTAGTATCCACAAGAAAACTAACAATTACCATTTCTAGCTACACTTGATTTTCCATATCTGTCGCATTTGACTAGTGATCCCATTCATCATGGTATCAATTGGCCCACGATTCCTGTGAAGTTACCATTAGATATTCCTAAGTTTTACTGCAAGTTAGGTGAGGATCCTAAGAACCATGTAATGAATTATCATTTGTAGTGTTCATGAAAATCCTTAATGGATTATTCCATTTATTTGAGGTTATTTCAATGAACCCTTACTGGTACTTTTGCAAATTGGTACATTGAGTTACCACCACATTCCTTTCCTAATTTTCGATCTTTAGCTATGTCATTTTTTACTCACTTTCATCTACCGATCCACTACGAAACCGACAGGGATCTTTTGAATTCTCTCAGGAAAACTACTGCCATTCACATTTCCGATCATATTCATGAGTGGATAAGAAGAACACGTCTTATCAAAGCGAGCATTATGGATCAACTCCTTGCCGATTGGTTCACGAATTCACTACTTCCTATCATAGCTAAAGACGTGGCTAGGGGTGGGGCCTTTACAGAAGAACAAGCTATATCTCGTGCTCAGTATTTAGACCTTGTCTATGCTCAATCTAGCATCCTATACGATATCATTCCCGACACCCCCCTCCCTACTTATGATCCAACAAAACCACCTATGGGACCTCATGCCGATAACATCATAGGTTCTGTTCATACCCATCTTGCTACACAATCCGTTGGATCACAGAGCCATCATAGTTCGACCCCACCCACGACACAGGCTAGACATAACACCAAACCATCACCCAACCTTCCTTCCACTGAGGAAGTGAATTTAGTTCAATCTGTTTCACCTCAAAAATACAGAGGTAAAAAGAAGAACAAAGTTAAATCTAAAAAGTCTTCTAACTAGCAGGAGCCAAAAAACAATCTCAAAAATAATAAACAAAAGCAGAAGATTAAATATCCTTTTTACTATGCGGTGATGATCACTTCACCAACGAATTCCCACATTGGGAGGAAGTGAAAAAGTCACTTAAAGGGAACCCCACACCTGTATTCTTAACTGATCCCTTCCCCACACAACAACAAGAAATGATTTCACAACAACCATCTCCTTCTCAAGGAGAACCGTCCACCACTGCTCATGTTCTCATGATGTGGAGTGAAACAGTCAACTTGTCTACTCGATCACGTACATATGAATCTATTTCTAATAAGTAATATGATGGAGGTAATCCTAAAAAATACGCCACATCTACATCTAGCATTCCTTCACCTCAAGGTCCTCTCATCATAAAGAAACCTTTACCAGATTTAGTATTGCGTCCACCCAAGAGCATGATTCGAAAAGCCATTTTCAATCCAAATGCTTGGGTTGCTTAAAACTATAATAAAGTAGAGGATTTAAAGCAAGCTCCTTGTGTTATGTCGATGCTAGAAGTATTACAAAACTGTCCCATTTAGCGTATGACCTTGTTATCTACGATAGGAGTTGTAGATCTAGATTTCTCCAACACCGTCATGTTTAAGCTAGAGTATTTCAAGCCGAGGCTTTCCCACCAACTTGCATTTAAAATCGTTACTAACATTTATGGGAAAAGAATCCATCATATTGTGTTAGACAAAGGATCCTCCACTTGAGTTATGTCATTATCTTGTTGGCGATCCATTGGATCTCCCGATTTGAACCATTCCCCCACCACATTGAAAGCCTTTGATGGACGTCGTTTTCAACCTCATGGGCTGTTACAATATTTGACTGTCAAGTTGGGAAGTAAGACCTTTTCCATTAAAGTGGAAGTCGTTGATGCCCCATTGGATTACAACCTATTACTTGGTCGAAACAGGTTCTATGCCATGACCATGATTGTATCATCCATCTTCTGTATTGTGCAATTTTTCCACCAAGGGAAGATTGTCACTATCGACCAATTATATTTTTGTATACCTAACACCACAACTCACCCCACAGATAATGTCCCTCTTTTAGGACACTCTATGTAGATATATGAGAGTGTGGGGGTAGGACTCCTTAAATATTCATCCCTCATGGGAGTCTTTCCAACACAAGATCTCCGTTCCCATGTTTCCATGGTGAACATGATTTCATCATCTCAGTACCCGACGGACCAATGGATTGTGCCCGATCCTGATTATTTGGATTCAATTAGATATGTGATGCCTCTCAGCCCCGCATAATCTACTTACGAGGCCATCCAATCAGCCCCTGATTTACCAGATGTTTACTCTTCTGTGGCATCTACCTCACATTCTCTAAGATTACAACATACCTCATCCCTACCTGATTCTCTACTCCATCCTTTTCATTATGACGAGTCAATAATGGAGATTATGAGTGTGGATGAACCCCCATGGGAAGACCTTCACCATAGATCATCCTTCCACCATTAGATTCAGTAGAGAATTCCATTGAAACAATTGTTTCACCGGATGTCTTTCCTTACCCTCAATCTCCTATCCTGAAATTTGATATGGTAACAGAGGGAAACTTGGCTAATATCACGCCTACCTTTTCGATCGACATCTTGGTAAAACCTGGAGTCGTAGAATAAATTCACCTAGGCCAAACTTGTTCTCTGGAAGAAGTCACCACTTTTACGGCCTTATTTAAACAATTATGTGACGTCTTTGCATGGATCTACGAGTAAATTGCCATGATTGATCATGCTATTTTTATGCACGAGATTCAATCATATCCCGACGCAAAACCTATCCGACAAATACTCTACCTTGTGCACCCTAGGAAAAATGTGGCTATTAAGGAAGAGATAGAAAATCTATTGAAGGATGGGTTCATTTATCTCATTCCCTTAACAGATTGGGTCTCTAATGTTGTCCCCGTTACGAAAAAATAGGGAACCATTAGGGTTTGTGTCGATAATAGGGATTTGAATAAGGCTTGTCCCAAGGACAATTCCCCTACCCCGTTCATTGACCAAATCATCGACAACTGTGCCAGAAGTGTCATCTTTTCATTCATGGATGGATTTTCTAGCTATAATCAAATAGAGATCCATCATGCCGATCAACATAAGACGACTTTCATCTTCCCTTGGGATGCGTTCGTGTATCGCAAACTCCCTTTTGACCTTAAAAATATTGGTGCTACATTCCAGCGGGCTATGTCGTAGGATTTCCACAACATGAAGGATTTCGTGGAACCCTACTTAGACGATCTCCCTACTCATTCAAATCGTCGAGAATTCCACATCGATCATCTGATGGCTGTATTCCTCGGGAGTCGACGGTATAATATCCGTTTAATCCTCATAAGTGCATTTTTTGTGTCGATTCCGGATGCCTTTTAGGCTTCATAATTTCAAAGGATGGGATCCGCATCGATCTCCTCAAGGTGGAATCCATCATTTCTCTACCACCACCCATGAATATTACGGAACATAAAATTTTGCAGGGGAAGGAAAACTACTAGAGGCATTTTGTGTGCAAATTTCATAGAAAAGACACAGGGATACATGCGGTTTCTCAAGAAGGTCGTCCCATTCATTTGGGATGATTATGCTCAACAATCCTTCGACAACCTCAAACATGCCATTGCTCATGCACCCGTGTTGCAACCGCCAAATTACACCAAGGATTCGCTAGGTTTTTTGGACCCAAAATCTGACAGCAAGAATGTCAGATTTTCTACATCTTTCCATCGACCATCCGATAATCTTCGTCTTGTTTAAATGTCGGTCCAAATTTGGCTGATATCTGACATTAGGACTTAATATGAAGTCATTTATCTTAGCGGTTGACATTGGATATCATAGAGAAAGAAGTCCGATATCCAACGACCGTGGCATGTAAAAATGGATGATATCCAACGTTCTTAGCCATCCGTGGTATGGCAAGAACGTAGGATATCATAGAGTAAGAATTTGGATATTCGATGGCCATGCCATGTAAAAATGGCTGATATCCGACGTTCTTAGCTGTCGGTGGTATGGCAAGAACGTCGGATATGGCAAGAACGTCAGATATCATAGAGCAAGAAGTCGGATATCCGACGGCCGTGCCTTGTACAAATGACTGACATCTGACGTTCTTAGCCGTCGGTGGTATGGCAAGAATGTTGGATATCATAGATCAAGTAGTCGGATATCCGACAAAAATATGGTAATTTAAAAAAACAAATACACTATTATGTTGTGATCAAATTTGAATGGTGGGTCTTAATTTTTATTGGAAGGGAATTTGTTCTTGGAGCCCTTCAAAGATGAAGGGCAATTTAAGTAATTGTACTTCAATTGACGAGTATAAATTAACTAAACCCTTTCCCCCAAAAAATGCAAGAAACAAATATTGCTCATCAATATTTGTACAATCTTAAACAATTGAGCACTCCTTAATATCTACATGATAAAATGGTATATTTTCACCGAAAATAAATTTGAACACATTAATTTGATATATATGTAACATTAATTTTACAGTTCATTAAAATAACAACTATTTTATTGTATTTTTCAGGGTTAGACCACACCTCATTATACATAAAAATACTTAGACTATGCAATAACCATATTGGGGCATCTGCGTGATCGTATGTATAGTGCAAGACGTTGTAACTAGATATTGTAACTATGTGATCTTATGTATAGTGCAAGACATTTATCTTATCTACCTCTATATCGAAACTATTTTCCATGTTGATGCAGGCCACTGCACTCCTTATTGTCTTACCAAAGGCATGATAATGATGAAGAATACTTAAAATTATGGACTTCACCATCAAAGAAGCCTTACAATCACATTGGTAAGGAGTGATAAGAAGATCACAACAATCCAACGTGTCAAATATCAGATGATAGTGCCAATTAAAGACTTGTAATATGGTAAATTTAATATAAGACTTACTTATAGTTGTCTCTTACTCTTTGCTTACACATTTGATAATTTATGGTTGTCTTTGCACCTTGACCCAAATGATATTATAAGGTGAGGAGGTGCATGCATAATAATCCTTAGTTATCACTATGCAATGATTTTTTAAGTATTAAGATTGATATCAGTTGACTTCATGTGAACATGGGAAGATAAACAACAACAATTAAATAGGAGTTTCCCTTGATGTTAGCATCAACTTACGTCCACCTCGTTGACAACGTTGACCTTCAGTTTTATTATAACTCTCTAGACAATTTCTTATCCTTGGGTTAGGGATACAAACAATCTCTCATCCTCTTTAATCTTCACTGTCCACATTATTCTCCCCAGAAAAAGAGACGATATATCTTCTCTATTGTGGGAAGATTGGAAATAATGGAGAGGATGCAAATGATCTAGAGGATTTGAGACATATCTCATTCAAATATTCTCAGGGAGATTCCAAGGAAATTAAAGAGAAGGTGAAGGATATTGGTTCCAGTGTATCATTTACTCAGCCTTTGAAGTTGTGGAAATCAAAATTGGTTATGAGGAGCTACCAAACATCACAACAAGCTCTAAGAAATTGTCAAAATTTAGATGACACGCGAGTGGGTTATAGAAATCTAGCATCGTAGCCATTCATTGAGATCCTCTCTGTTTCGAGAATAATTTAATATTCTCTACTAAACAGGGCCAACCACGCGAAGGTGGAAGATCTTATGGCCCCTCCCCCCCTCACATCACTCTGATAGGACAAGTCTTAACTACTTAATTTAAATTATTTACCACATATTTGATTACCAACAATTTTATTACTTAAGTCTTACCAACACATATTTCATTACCTGGGTATAGACGTTTCCTCTAATATACTCATAAGAGTTACTTTAAGAAATGATTGTGCCTTTTAAAGCCAATCAACTCTAGGAACCAAGTAACTCTATTATAGGGTTAGTACAAACCAGAGAGAGAGGGATGACTGGGCTATGGTATGGTCAATCAAAGAAAGTCAATGACAGTCAAAAGGATCAGTACAATCACAATAAACATGATCTGACATCCAGCAGACTGAGGCCAAAGAGACTCATGGCCTCCAATAAGGTACAAGGACCAACCAAAGGGTACAAAGACCAACCAGTAAGGTACAAGTCAAAAAGAAAAGAGTGGGTATAAAGAATCATAACCCTTGGGACTAAGGGGGTGTATTGTTAACACCCAAAAAGTGCTCACTACCTCATCTCCCCCATTACATGACTCATTTGTCCATATTTCCTACCATATTTGCCTCCAGAACCCCAAAAAACCATTAAAAAGCCGCCAAAAGGCCAAAAAACCATTAAAAAAGCCTCCAAAAGGCCAAAAACCCCCCTTTTCCCCCAAAATAAGTTAAATTCCTCCAAAAATAGAAAAAACCCTCCAAAAAGGGAATAAAAAATACTAAAAAGAGGACAAAGAGGGAAAAAAGGAAGCAAAAACCCTATGCAGCTAACCTAAACCATATGGTGCCCAAAACCATGGGTCAACACTCCACCAGTAAAAACCTATAAATAGGTGATGGAGGCTCCCCATTTCACATCCACAGTCACCCCTATCCTTACTCTGCCAAAATCACTACTGAAACCCTAGCTCACCCTTTTGAGCTATTTTCACATTTGAGTGCCCCTTTGGCCCATATCCAAAACCCTTTGGAGAAGGAGAAGGAACAACACTGGAGCTTGGAAGAATCCCTCCTAGACTACTGCAAGAGCTTCACCAACCTCTCATTGGAGGTATAATCAATACAAAAACCATTTTTTAATCTATTTTATTGCCTCATGCACATGCTAGTTTAAATTTACTGTTTTCATTTACTGTCTCGCTGTTACTGTTTTTTATGAACTGCTACTAAGGAGTCCCTTCTCCTTAGTAGGTGCTCATTTGCACAAGCCAGGGTGAAAACCCTAGCTACAGTTTTGGCGACTCCCCTAGTGTTCATTTGAATTTCTAGTTATAGTTTTTAATTTTTTTTAGTTTTCTACAATATTTTCCTGTTTTCCCCCGTCGGCTGTCCCTTTCGGCAGTTGGGTTTGCTACCGTAAATCGCGTATTTTTTCCCAATAGTTGCGATTCGACCGTGTCTTTTAGACTGTTACTTGTGATATGACCGCAGCTCTCAGACTATTTCCCGTGATCTACTGGTGGTTTTCAGTCTATTACCTGCGATCTGACCGCGGCTCTCAACCTGTTTCGTGCGATCCGACTGCGGCTGTTCACCCCTTTCCTATGATCCGCCTACGGCTTTCAGCCATTTTCCTGCGATCCGCCTTTGGCTTTCAGCCATTTTCCTGCGATCTGCCTATGTCTTTCAGCCATTTTCCTATGATCCACCTGCGGCTTTCAGCCATTTTCCTGCGATCCGCCTACGGATTTCAACCATTTTCCTGTGACCCGAATATGGATTTCAGTCATTTTCCTATGATCCTCCTGCAGCTTTCAGCCATTTTCCTGCGGTCCACCCGTGACTGTCGACCTATTTCCCGCGATCCAACCACGCCGCTTTGTCGCAGACCCGCGATATGTTTTCTGCACTTTTTCCCTGTATGAACCCAACACTTTACTACAATATTTTCTACACCTGCACAACCACCTATCCTATCTGCAGCCATACTGACCTACAGCCTTTTTTCTGCAGTGTTATTTCTGTTCCATTTACAGATTTTTTAAAATTTTAGCATTTTAATTGAAAAGAGAAAATTTTGCATTTCAAAGGTTAAATTTCTGCATTATTATTGTTAGTTAGAAATTTTCCCACCCCATGGCACTTTTACTTGGGTTCATTATCTCACACGCACACACTCTGTCACCTAATTCAAGTTGTAATGTCCCCTCCTATCATACCAGCATGATAGAGAGGATCATGATGTGAAAACCGGGCATCTAGCCCATGAACTTACTAAGTAAGCATTCAGCTAACATATGGAAATGTATAATTCCAGAAAAACACAACAGAAGTAATATTAATTTCACATTCATCATACATTCCAGATTTTCATGTCATTCCTCAATTAAGCAATATCAAATCATCAAATGAGAATACTTATTTTAAACCAAGTAGCCCCTGAGCCACCAGCTACGCTTCTGCAACGTTCCACCCAACCGTAGGCTAGTGTGCTCCTCAATCTCTCAGCACCACTGCCACCCCCGAGCTGGGCATGATCTCCACAAGGAAAAAGGGTAAAGTAGGATCTCACATAGCCAAAGGTATACCAGAATCAGCCAAGCCAATCAACAGTTGGGTTTCTCAGGCTGTTAAGAGATGGATGCATATAACATCAAAAGCATAAGTGTTGGGCATGAGAAAAACGCTTATACAGTGAAGTACCCAACAGTGGGTTTCTTCCAATTCCAGAAAAACGTGGGAAACCAAAAACGAAAAGGAGGAAGTGGGAAATCAACCCCAGGAAAGCAGAATCATTTTCAGAAAAATGCTCATGGGCATTTCATGGGCAGAAATGGCCTCCATAACCCCAAAAATCGTGGCTCTCTTCTCCCAGCCACTGAGCTAACCAAAAATGAGTTTGCAGACATGGAATAATGCAAGAAATGGTGAAAAACGTGAAGGATAAAACCCCAACAAGCTCAGACTGCGTGGGAGGATGAATGCCATGGGTGAAGAATGGCTTTTGGCACAATTTCGTGGGGGTTTTCTTGCCCAGCCAACCAAAACTCGATTTCCCAGGTTGCTGTCTTGCCCATACACGAAAATTGACAGCCGTACCTCTCCCATCCCAAGGCATTAATTGTCTCAACCAATTCTTGGAAGAATTAAATGATTGGGTGCATGAGACCAAATGGGTAGTTGAGAGTTCATGGGTTTTCTCAATGAAATGGCTTAACACCATGGCTCAATGGTTTGGTTATTTTCCCTCCCTATTCCTTGTAAAGATCATGCCCCCATCTCTTTGTTGCATTGCGTAGCTGGTTGTGGGTTTTTCATTAAAATTGCATATTTACATGATGTCCGATTTTACATCGTGCACCGCTAGCACAAGAACTCTATGCATCTATTCTAATTGCCGATACATAGAACGATAAATCAATGGCGGGGCCTTGGCCTTGAGCTCCTCACCATGACTAAATAACAATATTTACATCATTTACAATATTAATGCAATAGGGTCAAGCTGGGGACATTACACAAGTGACCCCTAAAATACTACTTAACACAACCAACATTCTAACCCCACTTGGGGAACACATAAGAATATTGTAGCTAGGTAGGGTCGGGGGGATAGGCATCCAAATAACACCCCTTGGTCGCTTACACTTGAGGCATAGTTGTTGTCCATTAGGGAACCAAAATCTCCTAGTATTTTTTGACACTGTTTAAAACCAATTTATTGGGAAGGCCTCTCCCCTAGGAGGGTTGAAGTAGCCATATTGGTTTCGGAAGCCTGAGTGGAATACTGCAATCCATTCAGTAACCAAAGGATAGCTTTCATAGTTCTCGGTGTACTACCCGTATGGGAGTACAATGGTGATAGAACCAAACTGCAGATCCACCCAACCGAACGTGTCATGAACGAGGTATCTTAGTTTCTTTTCTTCTAGGATTGACTACCCGGTGTCCCTCCTGGTAGGGGGATATATTTAGCCACTTGGCTCTACTATCCATATTTTCTGACTTGGATTTCATCACCTTGCAGAGGATATGTCTGGTTGAGTCAGAATACTATTTAGCTAGGTGTTTGCATGCTCCCTTACCTTCCTTTGTTCTAGCGAGCCCACTATTTTTATTTTTTAGGAAACCTGCCGCTTGTTGGTATTCTGACCATTTTTGTTGATGCTCCACTTATTGTAGCACAACTGTTACAGTGAGTGTTTTTGAGCTGTTTGTTGGCTTGAGTGCCATATTTTTTGCGCTCTCCTTCTGCACACTTGGCTGCATTAGGGTTTTTGAGCTGTTTTCCACTCAACACAACCCCCATAGACTTGACACCATCTGTCACCATTGAGTCCCCGAGACATTCTCGACACCTCCGGGGCCAGCCCCCGCAGCACAGTTCACTTGACATCACCCATCATAGACGTAGAGCTTCATCACTCGACTCCACTTGTCACAGACGCAGAGCTCCGTCCCCTGGCAGTGACGCCCCTTATTTTACCTCTGATTCTGAGGCAGAGTCCGAGAACCCCACTTATACTGCACCAACCAGCCCCATGGCTGGCATGAATTCCAACCCTTTCTTTGTAGGGACCATTGGTGGAGCATCCACCACCACCCCAGCTACCACACCCGCTTTGGGTATGCCCTCGATGGGGCCCACACCCACCATTCCGATCACTGTACCTATTCCAATGACTAGCATACCCATCCCAACTCCACCAGTGACTCACACTACCCTTGGCGGTGCAGGATCGTCCCATACCACCTTCGTTCCTCCGCCTGGATGCAACGTCCCCAACCCGAACCCAGCCCCTCCACTTGGGGGCATTGGCCCCAATGTGGTCACAACCACCAGTATGTCACATCCTTCTACTAGTTTTCCATTCATGGCTAGTCTCAACCTTCCTGACCTAGCCAGACTGACTAATGATCCCAGTAGACATGACCCTGTGTGGCCTCACATGCCCACCAAGCTCCCATCAGACATCCTTAAGTTTGAGGGCAAGGCAGGTGAAGACCCCTAGAACCATATTATGTCCTTCCATCTATGGTGTTCCTCCAACTCCATAGTAGACGATTCCATCTGTTACAGCGCACCCTCACTCGCTCTGTAGCTAAGTGGTACATTGAGCAGCCCCATGGGACCCATGCCACCTTTACTTCCCTTGCCTCGACCTTTCTGCAGTTCTTTCAATTACCTGTCTGCTATGATGCGGGAGTTGAGATCCTACTGTCTTGTAGACATAACACGGCCACCCACATCACTGACCACATTCATGAGTGGCGTCGATGCCGCAGCCTCTGCAAAATCAAGTTAGATGATCGTATCTTCTTAGATTGGTTTCTAAAATCTCTCCTTCCTGTCATTGCCAAGGATGTGGCATCCGAGCAACCCTAGTCTGAAGAAGAGGCCATCCTCAAAGCCCAGCAATTTGACCTTATTTACGCCTAGTCTGGTTACCTATATTCCATCATCCTTGACACCCCCACGACGATTCCTCCCGACATGATGCGCCGGGGGCATCCGATGCCGCAGATGGCATCATTGGCCGTATAGCCTCACATAACCAGCCCTTTTCCATAGCACGTCATAGCCTTGGCCCTAACCTTTCGTGGGCTATATCCCAGTCCGAAGCAACCAATTCGTATGCTCCCATGGCACATCATCACCATTCCCACGGACCCTCATGTCCACCTCAGTGCTTTGGTCATGCATCCCCCGCTTACGCCCCCCCAGTCGTACCTCATCCATATTACCACCCACAGGCCATGCAAGCTCCTATACCCTCGCAAGCCCCTCCCGCTTATTATTCACCCTAGGAAACCCCTGTGGCAAACCCACAACCCGTTGCATAGGCATATTAGCAACCCCCACAAGGTTCAGCACCTGCGCCGCCTCCACCTACTTATTATCCACCGTAGCCTGCTCCCGTACCTGCACAACCCTAGAACCCACCTTCCACCCAAGGGCAAGTGTATGCGCAACAAAATCCAAAGCCCAACCAAAATAACCAATGCCAGTAGGTCTAGCAAAACTGCGGCAAAGGTCGTAACTCTGGAAATAACACCCCTCCAGATCAAGGTGGCCAACCTCCTAATCCACCGAACAATAATAACGCAGCACCTGCCAACCAAAACCCTGACCGGCCACCCAAGCAAGCCAAAAATCCTAATTTGCGAACAAACCATCCTTGTTCTATTTGCGGGGTCTATGGCCACTACACACATGCTTTCCCACATTTGGAGCGAACTCGGCAACTCTGGAATGATGATGCCCACCGCCAAGGGCATGCGGCTCCTCAGGCGCCGCCCAACCCCCCACCACCTGAGAATCAACCTTTGGTGCTACAAAACCCTTTACCAACCCAAGGCGTAGTGAACACTTAGCCGTTGGCTCCCCCTCAAGCAAGCGTGCCTCCACAACAGCAAATCACTTATGCAGCTCCTGATCAACCCATGATAAACTCAGGTACCCATCACTTGTTAATGATGTCATCTGCCGATGTCAAACTTCAAACTCATCGGAACCAATATGGCTCCACCCCTGAAGCC
Source organism: Larix kaempferi (assembly GCA_027924585.1). Classification (NCBI taxonomy): domain Eukaryota; kingdom Viridiplantae; phylum Streptophyta; class Pinopsida; order Pinales; family Pinaceae; genus Larix; species Larix kaempferi. The sequence continues at coordinate 15,820,728 of BSBM01000456.1, forward strand.
CCTCCTGGCGACAAAAATACCAACACTCATCCCACCAATCAGTCATTACGCATACCTCCGGCTCCACTAGATGGTGCCTCCAAATCCCCTCGTTTCCCACTTCGCCGCATCAACAATAACCCTAATGCTCGTGCTGCGTCTAATTACAACATTGTAGATGACTTAGCCCAGTTCCCCGCAACCATGTCTGTGTTAGAGGTCTTAAAAAACTATCGAACACAATGCAAGACTTTGCTTTCAACCATTGGTTCTATTGACCCAAATGATTCATGAATGATGGCCTTCGATTTGGACCAATCCGAACCACGCCTGCCTTCCATTTTAGTGTTCCAAGTTTCTGTATCCGTTCGGAATCTTGTCATCCATCGGTGCATCATCGATGAAGGTTCCTCTACATGCGTTATGTCCACATTCATTTGGCAGAAGTTGGGATCCCCTACACTCCAGCAGTCCACCATTGCGTTGCGAGCCTACGACGGCCGTTCATCTCAACCCCAAGGTCTCTTAGCTAATGTCCCCATCTAGTTGGTTGGTAAAACAGTGCTTATTGACATAGAGGTCATCAATGCCTAGCTTGATTATAACCTCTTACTTGGCTGCAGTTACATGTATGCCATGCAGGCGGTTGCCTCATCCGTGTTTCGTACCATGATGTTCCCCCATGACGGATGCGTGGTTAAAGTTGACCAACTCACCTATTACGATCCCAATGCCCCCGCTGCACCCAAAAACGTTCTCCCCATGATTGACCAACCTGTGAGTTGTGCATCTACCTCGTTAGTTTCCTCAGTGGGACCTAGAGTTTACTCAGATATGCTGATGACCTCGACATTCCAATCCATTCCACCTCCGTCACCAACGACCAAAATATCTGACTTATGTACCCTTTCCCACAATACACCAACACCCAACCATCAACCGCCCTTGCTACCTCAACCACCATTGGTACCTATTCATGTTGGTGTTACACCCATCCATACAATCCCCTTCCTATTCCCCCTGTCGGGAGTAGTAAGCACCTCGGTGATGGCCACCCTCAGCCTCCCTGGTTTAACTTTAGGATTACCTCTATGGTACATCACACCTCCCATTACCCCTCCGACACCAAATGTCATCCTACAACCAGTGCAACCCATCACCACTACTAGTCAACCACCTCCCGGTGTCACTACCCCTTCCTCATCCACTAATCCATCCCCTCTTATCAAGAACACTGGGGTTAGAGGCCCACAACCATACACTGCTCTACCCCCGCCTAAACCAGTTAAGAACCCCCCCGTGTTTCGTGCTCCTCCCAAATGCACGTTGTGTGATGAGTTGGGCCATGCTACCCATCACTGTCCACAATTACCCGCATTATAGGAACACATGCAAATGCTCGACGACGACCCCAACATCCCAGTTGTCCAACTCGACCCTACCTCGAAGCCTCGCGATAAATCACTGCGTACCAATCACCCTTATGCAATATGTAGTATTTACGGCCATTACTCACATCACTGTCCAGATCTCCCAGATTACAGAGCATCTCTCTATGAAATGAATAATTTGGACCTTGAGATGGATCCCCCCACCATTGAAGAGATCCACCCCCCAACATCCCCGCCAACTGAAGAGATTAATACCATTTATATGATCTCTTCTACTCACACTCCCTCGTCAACCAATTTGACAACCCAAAGTTTCCACAATGATGAGGAGATTCTCGAGGCTCTTGCTGCACCTAATTACCCCTGGGAAGATATGCACCATCGTTCCTATTTCCTCCCGGAAGAATCCCACTCCACCACAGCCACCCAATTCTCGGTTGAGTCCAAAGATTTCCTTCCCGCCAAAGTTGACTGGTTTAAAGATCCCATTCCCACCCCCGACGCCTTCAAGGAAGGTAACATGGCCAACATCTCACCCATCATCCACATTGATATCTTTGCCCCAACCGGTGCTCCTGAAATCATTTCGTTAGGAGCTTCCTGCACCGAGCACAAGATCAGAGAGTACAAGAAGCTTTTCCAAGAATTATGCGATGTCTTTGATTGGTCCTATACCGAAATGCCTGGTCTTGACCCCGCTGTTATAGAGCACCACATTGACACGTGGCCAGATGTACCCCTCGTTCGCCAAAAACAATGCCCCATTCATCCATCAAAGCTCCCCATCGTTAAAGCAGAGATTGAGAAACTTCGCACAGCAGGATTCATTTATCCTATTGCATACACCACTTGGGTTTCTAACCCCGTCCCTGTCAACAAGAAACAAGGAACCATCAAAGTATGTACTGACTTCCACGATTTAAACCGAGCATGTCCCAAAGACAACTTCCCCATGCCATTCATTGACAAGCTCATTGATGCATGTGCGGGCCATGAGGTCTTATCCTTCATGGACAGTTTCTCAGGATACAACCAGATTCAGATCCACAGGGAAGATCAATACAAAACTGCCTTTACTACCCCATGAGGCACCTTTTCCTATCGTGTCATGCCTTTCGACCTTAAAAACACTGGTGCCACCTTCCAGTGGGCCATGACCTATTGTTTTCACCACTTGGCCCATATCCTATTAGTCTATCTTGACGATCTTACAACTCGTTCCCGGAAATGATAAGACCACCTTAACGACCTCTAGTAAGTTTTTCTGCATTGTCGTAAGTATAAGATTCGCTTGAACCCACTCAAGTGTGTCTTTTGCATTCTAGTAGGCCGATTGTTGGGTTTCATTGTTTCCCATAAAGGAATTGTTGTTGATCCCCTCAAATTCCAAGCCATCATAGACCTTCCCACACCACGCACGCTCCGGCAGCTCGAGAGTTTGCAGGGGAAATCTAATTTCCTCCGTTTCGTTCCTGATTATGCCACCACCGTTCATGGTTTCTTACGACTGCTTCATACCCACATCCCTTTTGTTTGGGACGACCAGGCACAAGCTGCATTCGAAGCCCTTAAAAAAGCTCTCATGCAAGCCCCTTTGATCTCCCCTTCGGATTTCTCTTAGGACTTCATCCTTTACGTCTCAGCATCTGACCATGCTGTGTCAGGAGTACTTGTCCAAGAAGACACTGCTCGCCAGGAGCATGTCATTTATTATGTCAGCCAGACCTCATCTAGACCACCCCTACGTTACCCGTATGAAGAGAGGATAGCCCTCACCGTCGTCTTTTCTATACAAAAGTTGTGACATTACATTTTACTCAGTCATACCACAGTTGTCGCTAACTCCAACCCCATGGTTTATCTCTTGACTTGGCGACTTTTGCAAGGTCGCGTTGCTAAATGGGTAATTATCCTCCAAGAATATGACCTAACTTTCATGACCCCAAAGAGCACTAAAGCCCTCGTACTTTCCCAGCTCATCACCGATCTCCCATCCCTTTTGCCATCCCCAAAAATCTCTGATGAGTTACCCAACAATCACTTGTTCATCATCTCGTCCAATGACCCATGGTACGGTGATATTTTTCTCTACCTCCGTACACAAAAGTTTCAACCCAACATAAATTGTGATGGACACCGTTGTATCCATCACCAGGCCTCTCGATATCTCCTCTTGAGTGATGTCCTTTATCGGCGAGGGGTTGACATGATTCTCCATCGTTGTCTTACACACGAGGAAGCTGAACAAGTCCTCAATGACTGTCATAGCGGCTCCTACAGCGGACATTTCTCTAGAATGGCCACTGCCCAAAAGGTCATCCGCGCCGGATACTTTTGGCCTACACTCTTTACCAACTGCATCACAGCGGTCAAACATTGCCATAATTGCCAACTTTTTGCCCCTAAGGCTCGGAAACCACCTGCTCCACTACACCCAGTCGTCACCATTGGTCCCTTCTGCAAATGGGCCATCGACTTCATGGAATGTAAACCCTCATCTGCAAACGGCCATAAGTACATCATCATTCCCGTCGACTACTTCACCAAATGGGATGAAGCCATGCCCACCTTCAATTATAAAGCTGACATCGCTGCCCGCTTCTTTTTTAACCATGTTATCACACGATTCGGGGTCCCCAAACAACTGGTCTCAGACCATGGTTCACATTTTGAAGATTTCATTTGGTGCGAGTTGTCCACTCTACTGAAGTTTGAACATCAGTATTCCTCTGCTTACTACCCCCAAGGGAACGACCAAGTAGAGGCCATTAACAAAATTTTAAAAACTATCCTCCAACGCACTGTTGACTGGCATAAGTCCAATTGGAATTGTTGATTAGGTTGTCATTGATTCCAACAGTGCCTGGTCATTGATGCCAACAGTTGAGTCTTGGTGCCCCTTGTGGAGCCCCTGAGGGTTAGTGTTTGGTTTGTGGTTGTCTGTGTCAAGAGGAGACCTTTTGACTTTGTCCAAGCCCAAGCTTGAAGCCCTTGGAGACCTTGGGACAATGCCAAAAGCCCCGGCTACCCATTAACTCGGTTGAGCACTCCTAAATTGTATCATTGCTCCTGGTTGTATTTTCATTGATGGTCTTTGGATTGCTTGCACTTGTTCTGGTCTCTTGATTGGTTGTTGACAGATGGTATGGTCATACCTGATGCTTGTTGATCGCTGATTGTGTACTTGTATCCTTGTCCATACACTTGTTGAGAAGTCTAAGCACTTACATTTGATGATATTTTTCCTTAAGCCCACATACCTAGGCCTTGGAGCCCTCACCTTGCATCAAGTAAACCTTGAAGCATTTTTCTTGTTTGTATCATGATGATGCCCTAATATAGATGGTTTTGAAACCCCTAACATTGTAATGGAGTCCATGGAACCCTTGCACATGGTTGAAACAATCTTGAACCTAATAATGATAACCCCCAAAATAATAATAATAATAATAATAATAAAAGACCTTGTACCATTGAAAAAAGGTCTTGAACCCACACATGTGGTAACCTTGTATCCTTGATGATAATGGTCATGACGATAATCTTGATGTGGTCATGAAGCCCTTGGACATGGTAGTATGTCCTTGATATCCTTAATGATGACCTATGATGATAGAACCCACATAACCCTCAAAGAAGACCTCTTGCTTGATAATAATGAAGTCATATAACCCTTGTGCATGGCCTTAAAGCCCTTATAAGTGCTTAAAGAAACATTCCAAAAGTTATCAAGTCAAATATGACGTCCTGCAAAAATTGAAGAGTTTAAGAATGAAGGACCTTGTATTTGCAAATAAGCCCCTCATAAGATGATAGCCCTCGTCATGCCGTTTCCAACGGTAGGTGGCACGTCACGTGGTTCCTCACGGTTGAAGAAATATAAATTTTTGAAGTTGAAGTATTTTCATCCTTCTTGTGAAGTCGACCAGCCTTGAAAGATATTTTTAATTAATAAATATTATATATTTATAATAGCAGGTCGGCCCAATCAAACTCCACGTTGGAATATATATAAATACACACTTATTCCATTCATTTAATAAACGACTTTTTCAAGAATCAAGCTCTGAAATTTTCGGATTGATTGAGGCAGCTACAGAGAAAAAGCAGTGAAATTTTTTTTAAGAATTTTTCTATCAAAATTCGGTGGTGAATTAGAGCACTAATTTTGGGTGATAAACTGAAGACTGTGGCAGCAAAGGAGCAGGAGAAGGGTCTGAAATTTTCGGGTATACTGTAGCAGCCACAGTAAATTTGAAGTGAAATATTTTTTTTGCATCTCCAGGAAGCCTCAGTAAAAGGGCATCACTGTGGCAGAAATTTGGTGTATTTGCTAGACTAAAATCGGGTATGTAACAGCCCTGAGGCAGCCACAGTAGGGTAAGCAGTCCACTGTGAAAAACGCAGGAGCAGGTCTGATATTTTTCCTTTTGGCAGCCACAGTCCAGATGAAATTTTAAAGTTTGAACAACTCTGAAATCTGGTGATCTCTGAGGCAGATTTTTTGGTGAAATATTTGAAGACAGTTGGAGGTGGAATTGCCCAGAAGCAACAACATTTGAGTGGTAATACATAGCTCTGAAATTCAGCCATCTCTGAGGAAATTTTCAGGACTGAGACCCTTGTACAAGCAGCTATAACATGATTCAGTGACTGAATGACATGTTTTTGACTATGGATAGATTGATGACATGACAGAGGATAAGACAAGGGTTGTTGTATAAAAGACATGATCAGTTTATAATGTTCTGGAGCAGATTAAGTTTGCAGACCTAGTGTGATACAGTCCACATCACAATACACAATGGGTTTGACAGTGTTTTGAGTTCATTCTCAGAAAACAAACAGTCCGAGGTTGGCTTGGCTTGGACTCTTCCTCAGCATATGCACAGCTTAAGTGAGGAATCTACATAACTTGACATGCACTGCTTGTAAGACAATCCTGTGATAAAGTTGATGCATGTCTTCCCTAGAAGATGACAGTTCATAATGAAGCATCTGAATGATGACAAGTTCTTCACAAGTCCTGAAGAAGTTGACCAATGATGCACAAACCACAGTCCTCATCCATAACTTGGAGTCTGCACTCAATCCAAAGACATACACAGTCAACCCAGTGACCTCTGGTATGTATGGCAGCTTGCTTGCTCAGTAGTAATGATATAATGTATGCTTAATAAAGATTTATACAATGTAAGGTTGAATACTCAGAGCTAATAACCAGTCAAGATTGAAGTTGACAAGTTGATAAGTGAAAGATTGATTTGGTGATGAGACAAAAATCAATTAGCAGTTGATAAGATTGACTACATGATCAGTTTATCATGTTGACTATATGAGTAGGTTAGCAGGATGATCATATGAACAGTTGAACAAGTTAGCACAAGTTGACCGCCTTGACAATGACAGTTGAATGACATCCATTGGGTGACAATGATATGCACAGTAACTTGTATGTTCAATGATATATGCATGAAATATTTACACAGTGGCATATACATATGTACTTAGTAATATTTAAACAGTGGTATGTTCAGTAAAATACACTCAGAGGCATGACACTCAGTACACAGTAATATATGTATGATGAAACACAGTGATAAATGCTCAGTTTATGTATGAACTGCTAGAGATGTTTACACAATGATGTGCTCAGTTTGATATGCTCAGTGATGTTTACACAGTGATACTCAGTGATGTATGATGAAAACACAATGTGTGATGATATGGAATTATAAATGATGCAATGACGACAATAGTACAATGATGAATAGTGGTAATTAGGAGTGAGTACATTGGTTCTGTTGTGCAGCATTAGCACAAGCTACTACATGTGCATTTGGTCTGACTCATATTGGCTGAGTAGTATGAGCAGTTGGTTTGACCCAGGTGGTCTGGTACACAGTTGGTTGAATTCAGATTGATTGATTCAGATGATGTGAACAACAACTTGATTGGTACAGCTAGATTGCGCATGTTGACAAGTAGTGTGGAGCAGTTGTGGTGCAGTGGTCAGTAGATAGTTGATGAGCAGTGGTCAGTTGATGAGCAGTGGAAGTGGTTTTGCAGTGTGGTACAAGTTGTGCAGTGTGGTTTAGGTTGTGCAGTGTGGTACAGGTTGTGCAGTGTGGTTTAGGTTGTGCAGTGTGGTACAGGTTTTGGATAGCAGGTCCGCAGGATCAGTGCAGTTTGTGGTTCAGTAGTTTAGTCTTCATATTAGGGTGGCAGGACGGGGCAAGGAAATATAGGGAGCTAAGTCTTCCTTCAGGTTGTAGCCTGTAAACCAGGGGGTTGTAGCCTCCTTCCAGTTGTAGCTGGAGAATTGAAGTCTTTGTAACAAAGGGGGTTGTTTCCTCCTTCCAGTTGTTGCTGGTAAATTATTATTATAAAGGCTTCCGTGGTTTTTCCCCCAGGACTTGGGTTTCCACGTAAAAATCTTGTGTACTGTGTTTTGCTATGCTTCCTATGTGATGATGATATGATGATAGGTGATGATGAGCTGTAATAGTTAATAATGCTGATGATATAATGATAATGTGGTAATACATTAATGAATGATGTATTGAAGAAGCAGTTGATGATTGTTAAAGTTGAAAAAGTGATAAAAAGCTATACACACTGTTCACCCCCCCCCCCTCTCAGTGTGTTCGGTGTGTCCAACAGGAATCACATGCTTTTTCCTACATTATGGGATTACCGTACATCAACTATGACCGCCACCAGTTTTACCTCGTTTCATTTAGTTCACGATGTAGAGTCTGTCCTCCCCATCGAGTGTCAGATACCTGCCTTACACATCGTCGTTGAGCTTCTCCCAGACACCTCGCCACTTGAGCAAAATCTGCTATCATTAGAACAAGCTGATGAAGACCGTCGTGCTACCCTCCAAACCATTGAAGCTACCAAGAACCGCTCCAAAGCTGGTTACGACAAACATGTCCAACCTCGAACTTTCCGTGAAGTAGACCTTGTTCTTGCTTATGACCAAGCCCATGACAAGACCGGTAAAGGAAAGTTTGAATCCATGTGGCAAGGCCCTTACATCGTGTAGACCTGCCTCGGAAATGGGGCATATATTTTAATTGACTCCAAAGGCCACCCTTTGCACAACCCCTGTAATGGGTTGTATCTTAAACGTTTTTATCCTTAACCAAACCCGCGGCCCCATTGGTCCGTATTGTACAGTTTGCTTTCTTTTTATTTTTCACCTTTTTACCGCAACCTTACATTCATCATTTTTGCATGATCATAGATGGACCATCTTCCACCTCATTACATTTGCTTCGCCGATGGAGCTAGCCGCTGCTCTCCAAATATGGCCTCTGCAGCCTGGGTCTTATATTCCCCTTCACATGAGTTGATTCACCTTGATGGAATGTGCATAGGTGGTGCTACTAATAACCAAGCGGAGTATGATGCTGTGACCAGTCTCCTGACTGCTGCCCTTCAGATGGGCACATGTCACCTTCATGTGTTACTTGACTCCCAGCTCAACAACTGCTACCAGGGGCATGATCCTTGCCTCTTTAGAAAGTTCCTGCACACAAAACAGCTTAGCCTCCAATTTGAATCCATATCATTCACCCATGTCCCACGAGCTCAAAATAGTGTCACAGATCAAATGGCTAACAATCCTAGATTGGCATATAAACCACACCATGTAAACCATCCATCATGCATCATCATACCATATCATCCCATCAAAAAACATCTAAAAATCCCAAAAAGATTGCATTTACAACAAGGGGCATCCACGTGCCTATCCTCGCATATTTGCATCCATGTGCAATAACATAAACACATTACTATACAGGGGCATCCACGTGCCTACCATAAAACATATTGTTGCATCCACGTGCAATACGTAATACAAAATACACAAGGGGCATCCACGTGCCCATCATTCTACACTACTTGCATCCACGTGCAATACAAACATATCACAAACCACAAGTGCATCCATGTGCGTACAATACCTCATAATCGCAAAAGATGCATCCATGTGCATATATATATCAAAAAATAAACGTCAATGTTCTACACATGTCCTGAGTACCTCAGCACTCAACTATACAAAAAACGTATATACATCGACAAGCCTCATAGAATACAAGCTGTAAGCTACAAAATACCCCGAGTGTCCATACACATCGGGGGGGAGTCCTCTGCAATCCCTACTGAGAGTCATACCCTCCGTCGCTTCCTGCATCAGTCGCCTCCGAGTCCTCACCCCACTCCTCCTCTGGCAGCTCCTCATTCCTTGCCAGATCCTGTGCCTGACCCCTCTCCGCCAATATGGCCACCCGAATCGCCATTGATCGAAAATCCCATGGTGCCTCGAGACAATCCTGAATCACCTCCTGATCCAGGTCCCGCCACCACTCATCGGTCACTCCAACCAACAAATGATCTAGAAGCACTCGTAAGGACTCCAGAGTCCCCTCCGCATCCCGTCGATGCACCTCCCCTCGGCCTAGTAGGGTTGGTATAGCCACATGCCCCCTACGGTCTATATGTCTCGGTGGTGGCCTCGGTCCAACATCTGCATATCATAAATCAGTCAGTACCAGCATATCAATATCTCACACTTATCATACACAACATCCGACATAAAAAACAATCAAGCAAGCCGATACATACCATCTGGTCCCCATGCCTGCCCTCAAGGATATGGTGCCTCCGGATCTCCTGTGTAGTCCATATCTCAATATGGATAATCATCCAGTGTCAGTGGTATCTGCAACCACTGTAGATATAGCTCTTGGGTGAAGTATCTCCCGACCTCACCGCCACCCTATCAGCGCATCATCTCTCCCCACCGCACCATGTGCGGCTCCCTAAGTCCTCCTGCCCTGATTGGCACCCGTGGTCACAGTGTAGGTACTTGCTCCATGAGGAAGGCACAGAGAAACAACCCGTAGAAAATCCCTTGCTAGCTTCCTTCACCTTGGTCAACTCTCGCTGAACGCAGGTGAGGAACATCTAGCCCCACGCGAAGTAGATACCATCCAACACTTGCTCTACCAACTGCATCTGGCCCCCTGAAACCCACTCGGGTGCCTGAGACCCCAAAACCTGAACCACACACGCTGCGATTGCTCGCACTAATGGCTCCCACAGGTCCATAATCCGGAGTGGATTCCTATGCACTATAGCCTCTGGAACGCAATAACGCTCCAACATATCCTCCATGTCCATGTATGCGAACACTCGTGGCTGCCTATCAGCCACCCTACCCAGACAGGGAAACCCCATCAAAAAATATACATCTGCAAGGGTGAGATCCACCCTCTCCCCCTGCACCCTGAAATCCTGTATGTCGGGCTCCCAAAAGCCCACCAACCTATTCAGCAGTAGTTCTGTTGAATGCATCATGGGAACCTGTGCAAACTTCAAAAGCCCGCACAACCCCAAAGTAGACCGAACATGTCAATCCCTCTGGATGACCTCCACTATGTCGTCCGGGACCTCCCACTCCCGTCATAGCACTACCGGTATCTTGTCAATCCCACAATGCAAACTCATCAGACCCACGTCAAATAAATAACCCTTCCCCCCCCCGGGATAACCCTAAAGCTCGATCCAGATCGTGGCTTTAGGGTCCCTTGTCGTGATCCCAGATCGCGGCTATCAGGGTTATAGTCGCGATCGCGGACCGCGGATTTCCCAATCTGAGTCACGATCTGGGACCGCTACTGTAGGAGCCGAACTTGCGATCCAGGATCGCGTGTTCAGCTCTAGAACTCGCAGTACAGGACTGCGTGTTCAGACCTGGAACTCGCGGTCCCAGATCGCGATTCCACCTCGGAAACCCGCGATCCATGCCCTCGTGAACCATACAAGATCCCCCGAGGGACCCACCAACCCCCCGAACCCAACACAAAATGTAGGTATGATTTCAATGGAATACCTGCAGCTCGCGGATCTGAAATCGATCGACCAGATCGTCCAGAACCACCAACTGAGCTCTGGTCTACTCTGATTTCTAGTCAAAGTCAACAAGTCCAACTAACACTTGTCATGTTGGGCCCACTTACTATTTATACCCCGATTACCTTTCTTGTTTCGGCCATTCTAAATCCATACGGAATCCATTTTCCGAAATGTTTCCGCCACTGGAATTAGCACGACGCGACCGTCATGATGGTCGACTCATTTTCTTATTTTTTCCACACCGTTTTTTGAGCATTTTTCTAAACACCTCTCGTCGCCTTAGTTTGCGCGCCACATCGTTCGTAACCCATTTTTGATATATTTTATATCATTGGATTCATTTTTCCGAGCCCGTGATGATGCTTGAGATCATTTCTCGCTCTCACCCCCGGATTTTTTGAGTATTTTTTCCAAAACGTCCCCCGTCGCCTCGGTTTGCGTGCCACCTTAGACATTCTCCATTTTTGACACTTTTTATATCGTCGGATTCATTTTTCCGAGATCATGATGATGCTTGAGATCATTTCTCGCTCTCACCAGGTACAATTTCAACATTGTATCCCAACACCTTGCTGCCTTGGTTGGCACGCCACATCGACCGCCATCGGATTGTTACGCATTTTTACATGAGTAAGTCACTCCACTCATACTACAATTATTTCGTTATTTTTCCACCATTCATCATCCCGCAAGGAGGCCCACCAGTGTTCCCCCCCACCCTCGTTCTTGGTTCTCATCGATGTTCCTCGATTGAGCACTTGCTCCTTGCCTGGCCATTCCTTTTGTTCGGTATAGTTTTATCCCTTTTTCGGGCCGGACAAGTCCTTTACGAAAAAGGCACTTAGGGAGTTTCTGTTAAGCTCTTTTCTGACTCCTAAAATAATGAAAAGATCACCGAGCAATCTTGCTTCCTTTCATGCTCGTTAAAGTACCTAAAATCCTGTCTATCTGGTATAAGTTTAACCCTTTTCCAGACCTGGTAGACTAATTACGAAAAAGTAATACTCTAGTCACACCAGCTAGAAGAGTTCTTCATCGCATCCTTTTATGAAAAAGGAATACTCTAGTCACACCAGCTAGAAGAGTTCTTCATCGCATCCTTTTATGCTTCTTCAGGCCTTGGAGACTAACACATGAAAAAGCACCCCTCTAGAGTCTTCTTATTGCTTTCAGACTCTCTAAAATTGAAAGCAACCACGAGCACGCACCATCCTAGGCTCGTACAAATCCACACGACGGTCCCATTCCATTATTTCAGAGTCTTCTTATCGCTTTCAGACTCCTTAAAGTTGAAAGCAATCACGAGCATGAACTGTCTTGGGCTCGTATTAATCCACATGACAGTACCGCTTTGAACACACTTCTCCTAGTTCCTTAACCCATGAAGAAGTCCCCCGGTGCCTCTCAGCAGGACCCCCAATAAGGTCGCCTTTATTTAGAGTATTTTGCAGTCTCCTGTCATCTTACACCAACTTGAGTATCACTCATCCCAATCACTATCCTTGATCCATTACAACTATGATCCCTTTCCCACCAGTAAGTTTCATATGCTGCTCGATCATCCCTGCCATCATACACTAAACAAAGGAATTTTGAGTCCACCCACTCTATTTTCCCAGTTATTCCCCACCCCCACAGTCTGTCAGTCCTACCATTAGTACTCTCACACTTCGGTTCTCCACCTTGTGCTCCTATCAAGGAAACATCATTGCCTTGCTAGTTGCAAGTCTCCCCCTGTCGACGACAGCCCATCTATTCCAGAGGATAGACCCAAAGGTCCCTGTGCCTTGGAATCATCACCATCTGTGGTGAGTGCCTACGGACCATTTTGAGAGGAGTCATCAGTGCCTCTCTGAATGTTTGTTTCTCACATGCTCGACTTCAACACCTTGATTGCATCGTTGAGAATCACGTAGGATATATATCCCTTTAGTTATTGATCGAAGACCCCGGATTTCCCCCGACTCTAGCACATTGGTGAGTCACTTCGGAACACCCAATTCTATGTTCCTGTAGATGTCCAGGTTGCGTTGGCGATTCTATTCGGAAGCCATCCACTTATATGCTTCCTTGAGTACCCAGTTTAGCTCCAATTCAGTGTACCATTGAGGGTATGACTCCCCATTACTATGATCCAGCAGCTCATCAAATCCTCTGGTACCACACTTAGCACCACTATTGATATTCCAGTGTATCAGTTCTTCAGCTCAGACATGGTCAACCCGACAGTATATCCCAGATTTGTGTCCCCTCTGGACCCTTATGATGTACACAGTGGTTTTCTATGTATCTTACAGGTCCCTATTTTTGGACCTCATTGTTATGTTTTATGTATCTTGATACGAGCATGGGTATGCCCGCCTCGTCCATATATTGAGATTCTTCCTCATTCATTATTTGAGGTCATGTATCTTTGAGGTCCCCATTTTTCGGACCTCATTTTTATTGTTATAGATCTTGATACGAGCATGGGAATGCCCACCTCGTCCATATATTGAGATTATCCCTCATTCATTATTGAGGTCATGTACTTTCAGTTTTTGCAGTTTCTTCGGGACCGTTGTTCCGGGCTCTAGTTCGTTTCTTCTCCTCTCCACATACCACAAAACCATAAAAGACCTATGATGTCTATCGGCCATACGATGAGCTCTTTCCCTCACACATCATAGGGCAATATGTTAACACCCAAAAAGTGCTCACTACCTCATCTCCCCCATTACATGACTCATTTGTCCATATTTGCTACCATATTTGCCTCCAGAACCCCAAAAAACCATTAAAAAGCCTCCAAAAGGCCAAAAAACCATTAAAAAAGCCTCCAAAAGGCCAAAACCCCCCTTTTTCCCCCAAAATAAGTTAAATTCCTCCAAAAATAGCAAAAACCCTCTAAAGAGGGAATACAAAATACTAAAAAGAGGACAAAGAGATAAAAAAAGGAAGCAAAAACCCTATACAGCTAACCTAAACCATATGGTGCCCAAAACCATGGGTCAGCGCTCCACCATTAAAAACCTATAAATAGGTGATGGAGGCTTCCCATTTCACATCCACAGTCACCCCTATCCTTACTCTGCCAAAATCACTCATGAAACCCTAGCTCACCCTTTTGAGCTATTTTCACATTTGAGTGCCCCTTTGGCCCATATCCAAAACCCTTTGGAAAAGGAGAAGGAACAACACTGGAACTTGGAAGCATCCCTCCTGGACTACTGCAAGAGCTTCACCAACCTCTCATTGGAGGTATAATCAATACAAAAACCATTTTTTAATCTCTTTTATTGTCTCATGCACATGCTAGTTTAAATTTATTGTTTTCATTTACTGTCTTGATGTTACTATTTTTTCTGAACTGCTACTAAGGAGTCCCTTCTCCTTAGTTGGTGTTGATTTGCACAAGCTAAGGTGAAAACCCTAGCTACATGTACTACCTCAAATGTTGACAAACTACCATAGTTATACCCACAAGACCAAAAACATAAAAGGCGGTACAAATCAAAAGATAACTCAAGATGAGTAAAAGACCCAAAAGGTAAGAGGCAAGGTACCACAAAAAAACAAAAGGACCAAAATGAAAGGACAAGGTAACACAAGACCAATAAACAACAGGGTGTAAGGAACAAAAGTAAATCAACCATTGTGGGGAAGGTACAAATAAGGTCAAATATATATTGCAATAGCTCCTTGTAACTACCTGTTATTTGACATGCCAAAGTGATGGAAGGTCAAATAATGTCAATTATATGCAATAGCTCCTTGTAACTACCTCTTGTAACTCAAATAGGACCTCTAAAAGGTATGATAGCAAGAAATCTTCCTAACCAAGGTCTGGAGGGTGGTACAAAATGGGTATAAAGACTCATAACAATTTGGACAAAGGGGGTGTACCTCAAATGTGGACAAAATACCATAGTACCCACAAGACCAAAAGCATAAAAGGTGGTACAAATCAAAAGATAACCCAAGATGAGTAAAAGACTCAAAAGGTAAAACGCAAGGTACCACAAAAATTTTACCAACAAAATGAAAGGACCAAAAGACAATCAACCAAGGTGGGGTACAACCAATCATATCTCTCTCAAATGTACCAGTGTTCCATATAACCTGAAAGTCCATCATCACAATAAAAGGAAAAGTCCACACGGATGATGTGATCACGTCGTTCTCTAGACTACTCCTAAGGTCAAGCGTTAGTGGATCCATCAAGGGGTGTCCACTCCCTTGAGTAGACCATATAACTCAACCATCTCGAAGACCTAGGATAAGAGGACATCACACATCATCAGATAACTGGTAACTGACTGTGTAAGAACTCAAAAACCCTAAAGCAATCGAGCGTCCAAAAGGGGAGCTAGGAAAAGACAAGGCTCGCAGGCCAAAAAAGAAAGCTCAAAAAACTATACTGGGACCGGTGTCACAGTAAGCGAGCTGAAACAAAGTGGCCAGAATGCCAAAAAGAAACATTAAGAAGAAAAAGACCCTCTAAAAAGGTGAAATAGCAAGCAAACTTCCTAAGTAGGAGCTAGAGACCTCGACAAATCGTATCCTCCGAAAGGTGATGAAATCCAAGTCGAACAATACGAAATGAGAGACCAATAATGGAAGGATATCCCTCTACCGAAGGGATCCTATGTAAAATATCCCTAGAAGAAAAGTTACTAAGATATCTCATTCATGACACATCAGAGAAGGTTTTCGACACTTCTATCTTATCGCCCCTGTATCAACAACACGGTAGAGTACAAGGAAGACAATGGATTGATATTCCTTAGCTGCTAAGTGGAGTGTGGCATTACACAAAGTCCATCCAGAATCAATCCTCACGGCTTAACCCCCGATAAAATGGGAGGCCCCTCCACAAACTGGTCGATGACCATGTCAATAAGTACTAGAGGATTTTAGTACCCTAGAGGACAACAACTATGTCTCAGATGAAAATGACAAGGGGGAATTATTTGGATGCCTATCCCTAATGTCCTACCTAACTTCCAAATTCCTTTTGTCCTCAAGTGAGGTTAAAGTGTGTTGAGTTAGTGAGTTAAATTTTAATTGTTATATTACTCAGTTGGGTGATGGAAGTGCAACTCATGGTGTGATGACTGACTCAAACCATGCAAATGAATATAAATCAAATAAGCCTTTCCTTTCAATGAATGCTAGCTAAGGTAAGGAGAGAGTTCTTTCAAACTATAACCACTCTTTCAAATTAAATGAATCCAACAATAACTTTCTTCTAATTCTAATGAGTAATATGATGAGGTTTCTTTAGATATGGGCATCCTAGTGACATCACTACAATGGGAATTTTTCATATTATTAGACAATGAAAAGACAACTATCAAACATTTTTTGGAGCATCCATTCATTTGAGATGTGTTTTATAGCATTAATTCCTATTGTACAAGTATAGTATGGGCCAACTATGTTGGAGCATTCATTCCAAGACGAGGATGTTGATGCCTAAATGATAGATGTATCTCTTGAGGATTGTTCATTTTGAATAAAGTTGTTAAACGAATACTCAAGAGGCCTCTACTTTGTTGCAAGTCATTTTTTTTCAACAAATACTGATCACAACACTCTTAAAGATCTGTTTGGGATGAATGTTGACAATGAGGATGCAATATCCTCTTCCCCAAGTGCTAAAATTAATGATGTGGTTTATTTGTAGATCCAAGAAAGGTTATAAAACATCCCATTAGAACAGGAAGGTGAGCACATAAATTGATATAGGTTCTAGGTGAAGAAGACAAAATGGCTAAAATAAAATGGGAGGTACTTTAAAGGGTGTAAACAACAATACATTCATAAAGAATGTTCAAGATCTTAAGCGGCCTAGGGGACACTTTTCCAATAATTGTTTGCCAATACTATTGGAATATCCACTAATAAATTTGTGTTGTTGCATAGATTCTTCTTTACATTAGAAAATATGCAATATTTCCAAATACATGTAAATAATGTGGAAAAAAATGCCATATTTGGTAACTCTGCTCTGGATATTTCCACTGCCTAAAAAGGAAGCATCAACAAATAATGATATGTGTAATGACTAGTGCATGAGTTCCAGTTTGTATAGTATTTCTATCGACATTGACAATAAACCTTTTGTTTATCCAGACAGATGCAAAAACCACACACTATAAAACTGACAAACTGACCTATCCTTTGGATATGAGGAAACCCAATTACCATTTTGGACAGGTCCTACCCTGTTATGTTGATGTAGAAGGGAGTATATATTTTGAGATTCATACTGTTGAAGAGGATGACAAGAAATCCATCATCCACAATAAACTCTTAAAAGTTGTAAACAGTTAAAATGTAATAAGTCTGAAACCAGCTGATGGTTGTTGTAATCATCATGGGAGTTCAAAGATCTCATATAGAGGTCATGTGGGGTGGTTGTAGGCCTTGTTCATTTATGTTTCCAACATAATCCCACCCATATGATTGACCATATCCATTAGTGACATCACCAATGTAGTTCATGTAAAGTTATTGTAATCCTTGAATGGTTCTTTAAATATTTGCTTCCACCCATCACTAAAGACATTGCTTAAACCTTTCCTGCAAACCTTTCCTATGACTAAATAGGATGTAATACTCAAAGCTCAACAATTTGATCTCAGGTATACTCAATTTGGATATATTTATCATCTTGGATGCACTTCACAATTGCAAATCCACCACAAATAATTCAGGGGAATGTCATGATGCTAATGGTGTTATAGTATCTATCTCACATGGTTCTACTTCATAATGGGATGGGGCCAATTAATCTTACTGTCAACAATCATATGGTGGCACCATGAAAGAAAAAAATTATGGGGGCTTCCTTCAAGATTACCTATTCAACAAGCAAGGTCCTCAAACGAGGTTTGCACCCATCAAGATTGTCCACTTTTGAAAATGAAGCAACAATCCATGTCCACATAATAACCAATAAAAGTCTTCACATGTGGAAACAAATATTGAAAATTTTCCCAAACTATAGGATGTTAAGTGTTAACACCCAAAAAGTGCTCACTAGCTCATTTACCACATTACATGACTCATTTGTCCATTTTCCTACCATATTTCCATTAAAAATCCCAAAAAACCCATTAAAAAGCCTCCAAAAGGCCTAAAATGCCTCCAAAAGGCCAAAAAACCATCAAAATAGCCTAAAAAAGGCTAAAAAACCCCCTTTTCCTCCAAAAATAGCAAAAATCCCCTAAAAAGGGAATAAAAATATAAAATAATGAGGAAAAGGAGGAAAAAACCCTATACAGCTGCCTAAAACCATGTGTTTCCTAAAACCATGGGTCAGCACTCCACCACCAAAAAACTATAAATAGGTGATGGAGATCCCTTATTCCATATCCACAATCACAAGCACCCTTACTCTGCCAAAATCTCTCTCGAAACCCTAGTCCACCTTTGAACTAGTTTCACCTTGAGAGCCACCTTTGGCCCATCCCCAACATTGGAGAAGGAGAAGGAGCATTCTTGGAGCTTGGAGCATCCTCTTGGACACTGCAAAGGGCTTCACCAACCTTGACACTCAAGGTAACATCAATACAAAGACATTCTTTCATTTTGGTGTTTATGCTTCATGCTTGTATTAGAAATAATTTAATTTTTTGTTTATTGCATAATTAGTTTAATATACTGAACTGCTACTAAGGAGTCCATTCTCCTTAGTAGGTGCTCATTGGCACAAGCTAGGGGTAAAACCCTAGCTACAGTTTTGGCGACTCCCCTAGTTTTCGAATTTCTGGTTTCCGTTTTAAATTTTTTCTTTCGGCTGTCCCTTTCGGCCGCTGCATACCGCGTCTTTTTCCTCTACAGTCGCGTCCCGACCGCGCCTTTCAGGCCTTTACCCGCGATCCGACCGTGGCTCTCAGACTGCTTCCGACGCTCAGTCGGCGGATTCAAGTCTGTTACCTGCGATCTGACCGTGGCTAACCAGCCTGTTTGCCGCGATCTGACTGCGCCTATCGGCCTTGTTCACGCGTCTCGACTGTGGCTTTCTGCCTCTTTCGGGCGTCCCGACTGCGCTTGTTAGCCTTTTAGCCGCGACCTGACTGTCTGTTTTTCCTTTGTTCCTGCGTCCCGACTGCCACTGGTGGCCCGATAGCCGCGACCCGACTGTGCCTTGTCCCCTGTTTCCTGCGTCCCGACTGCAACTATTGGCCCGATAGCCGCGACCTGACCGCCGCTGTTGCCCTCAAACCCGCGGTCGGCCTGTTCTGACCCGCCACAGACCCGCGGTCTGATTTCTGCTCTTTTCCTGTTTTTGAGCCCAGCCCCTCTTGCTGCAATATTTTCTGCATTTGAACAGCCCTCTGTCCCACCTGCAGCCTACTTCCTTACAGCCTTTCTGCAACATAATTTCTGTTCCTTTTACAGAATCTTTTTAAAATTTCAGTATTTTTATTTTCAGAAAATTTTGCAAATTAAAAGAATCAATTTCAGCATTATTGATAGATTGGAAGTTGCCCTCCCTTGTGGCACTTCTGTTTTTGGGTTCAACACCTCACGAGCACACACTCTGTCACATTAAATCAAGTGAGCCTTAAAAAGTACCTAACTAAACCAACATTCTAACCCCACTTGGGGAACACTAAAGAATCATTGTAGTTAGGTAGGATCAGGGGGATAGGCTTCCAATAACACCCCTTGGTCATTTCACTTGAGACATAGTTGTTGTCCAACTAGGGAACCAAAATCCCCTAGTACTTTTTGGCACGGTCACGACCAGTTTATCAGAGGGCCTCTCCCTTAGGAGGGTTGAAGTCGGGAGACTGGTTCCGGAGGCCTGAGTGGAATACCGCACTCCATTCAGTAACCGAAGGGCTACCTTTCGCGGTTCGCGGGATATCCCTGTATAGGGGTATTGCGGTCAACGAACTAAACGGCAGATTCACCTTTCTGGACGTGTCATGAACGGGGTATCTTAGTTGCCATTCTTCTAGGATTGACTACCCGGTATCCCTCCCGGTAGGGGGATATCATAGCCACTTGGCTTTCCTACTCATATTGTCTGACTTGGATTTCATCACCTTGCAGAGGATATGTTTAGTTAAGACAGAATACTTTTAGCTAGGTGTTTGCATGCTCCTTTACCTCCCTTGGTCTAGTGAGTCCACCATTTTTCTTTTCTAGGAAGCCTGCTGCTTGTTGGTATTCTGACCATCTTTGTTGTTACTCCACCTATTGTAGCACAGCTGTTGCAGTGGGTGTTTTGAGTTGGTTGTTGGCCTGAGTGCCTTGCTTTTTAGCTCTCCTTCTGCACACTCGGTTGCATTAGGATTTTTGAGCTGTTTTCATACTCACCTCAACCCACAGAGATTTAGACACCATCTGTCACCATTGAGTCCCCGAGACATTCTCGGCGCCTCAGGGGCGAGCCCCCACAGCACGGTTCTCTCGACACCACTCGTCATAGATTTCGATCATTGTCCGTTGATACCACTCATCACAGATCTAGAGCCTTGTCACTTGACTCCACCCGTCAGCGACGTAGGTCTCCGTCACCAGATAGTGACGCACCTTACTTTACCTCTGATTCTGACGAAGAGTCTGAGAACCCTATTTATACTGCCCCTACTAGCCCCATGGCTGGTACGACTTCCACTCCATTTGTCATAGGGACCATTGGTGGCATATCCACCACTACTACACCAGTTACTACACCTGTTTTTGGTATGCCCTCCATGGGGCAACCATCTACCGTTCCCCTCACGGTACCTATTCCCACAGCAGGAATACCTATCCCCACTACATCAGTGGCTCACACTACCCATGGTGGTGCTGGACCATCCTCCACTACCTCAGTTCCCCCACTTGGGGGCACCACCCTAAATCTTGTCCCTCCACTTGGGGGCACTGGCCCCAACTTGGTCCATAGCACTACTGTGTCGCAGCCTTCTTCCAGTTTGCCATTCATGGCTAGCCTCAACCTACCTGACCTGGCCAGATTGACCAATGATCCTATTCGACACGACCCTATGTGGCCTCATATGCCTACCAAACTACCCTCTGACATCCCTAAATTCGAGGGTAAGGCCGGTGAGGACCCACAGAACCACATCATGTCTTTCCACCTATGGTGTTCCTCTAACTCCATTGTGGATGACTCTGTTCGCCTCCGTCTCTTACAACGCACCTTTACTGGCTCTGCAGCCAAGTGGTATATTGAGCAGCCTCATGGGACCCATGCCACCTTTTCTTCCCTGGCCTCGACCTTCCTGCAGTTCTTCCAGTTGCCAGTCCGCTATGACGCGGGCGTTGAGATCCTTCTATCTTGTAGACAAAACACAGCTACCCATATCACGGACCACATCCATGAGTGGCGTAAACGCCGTAGCTTATGCAAGATTAAACTAGATGACCGTATCTTCCTCGATTGGTTCCTCAAGTCCCTGCTTCCTGTCATCGCTAAGGATGTAGCTTCAGAAAGACCCCAGTCTGAAGAAGAGGCCATCCTTAAGGCACAACAGTTCGACCTCATTTACGCCCAGTCGGGTTACCTTTATACCATTATACCTGACGCCCCTCGCGGCGAGTCCTCCCATCATGATGCGCCGGGGGCATCCCACGCTGCAGATGGTATCATTGGCCGTGTTTCTTCGCATCCCCAACCATTTTCTATAGCACGTCCTACCCCTGGCCCCGACCTGTCGCGGGCTACTTCACAGTCTGGAGCAACCAACTCATATTCTCCCATGACACATCACCATTCCCATGGGCCCTCATGTCCACCACAGTGCTTCGGGTATGCGACTCCTGCTTATGCTCCTCCAGTCGCCCCTCAGCCTTACTACCATCAGCAGGCTGCCTCAGCTCCTGCGCCTTCCCAAGCCCCACCAGCTTATTATCCGCCCCAGGCAGCCCCTGCGGCACATCCACAACCGGCTCCGCAGTCCTATCAGCAACCCCCTCAAGTTGCTGCACCTGCTCAGCCTCAACCTGCATATCATCCTCCGCAGCCTGCTCCAGCACCTGCGCAACCTCAAAATCCACCTGCTGCCCAAAGGCAAGTTTACGCCCAACATAACCCGCAGCAAAACCAGAATAACCAACGTAACCAGGGCCAACAGAACCGCGGCAAGGGCTGTAATCGGGGAAACAACCAACCTACAGACCAAGCTGGTCAACCGGCTAATCCCCCTGACAATAACAATGCGGCCCCCGCTAATCAAAACCCTGATCGCCCGCCCAAGCAGGCCAAAAACCCCAATCTGCGAACGAACCACCCTTGTTCTATTTGCGGGGTCTATGGACATTACACCCATGCTTGCCCACACTTGGAGCGAGCTCGGCAGCTTTGGGTTGACGAGGCCCATCGCCAAGGGCATGCGGCTCCCCAAGCACCGCCCAACCCCCCCCAACCTCAGCAACCCCCTTTGGTGCTGCAAAACCCCTTACCGACCCAAGGCGTGGTGAACACTCAGCCGTTGGCCCCTCAAGCTAACGTGCAACCCCAACAACAACAGATCACCTACGCTGCCCCTGATCAACCCATGTTTGACTCAGGTACCCACCACTTACTGATGATGTCATCCGCTGACGTCAACCTCCAGACCCGTCGGAACCAATATGGCTCCACCTCTGAAGCCACTCCCACGGATAAAACTACTAACGCCCACCCCACCGATCAGGCGTTACGCATACCTCCGCCTCCCACAGACGGCGCTGCGAAAGCACCTCGTTTCCCACTGCGCCGAATCAATAATAACCCTAATGCACATGCTGCGTCAAACTACAACATTGTAGACGACCTAGCCCAATCTCCCGCAGCCATGTCTGCGTTAGAAGTCTTGAAGAACTGCCCTGCCCAGCGCAAGACTTTACTTTCCGCCATCGGGGGGATTGACCCAACTGATTCACATTTGATGGCGTTTGATTTAGACCAGTCTGAACCACGCCTACCTTCCAGCTTAGCCTTCCAAGTTACAGTCTCCGTTAGGAATCTTGTTATCCATCGGTGCATCATTGATGAGGGTGCTTCCACATGCGTTATGTCTACATTTGTATGGCAGAAACTAGGATCCCCTCCTCTCCAGCAGTCCACCACTGCGTTACGTGCCTATGACGGTCGTTCGGCCCAGCCCCAAGGCCTCCTGCCCAACGTTCCTGTCCAGTTAGGTGGTAAAACAGTTCTTATTGACATAGAGGTAATCAATGCCCAATTGGATTACAACCTTCTACTTGGCCGCAGCTACATGTATGCCATGCGGGCGGTTGCCTCTTCTGTCTTTCGCACCATGATGTTCCCCCATGAAGGACGCGTGGTTAAGATTGACCAGCTCACCTACTATGATCCCAGTGCTCCCGCGGCACCGGAAAATGTTCTCCCCATGGTTGAACAACCTGTTTCTCCTGCCTCCACCTCGTTCGTTTCCTCTACGGGGCCTGGAGTCTACTCAGACGCGCCGATGACCTCCACCTTTCAATCCATTCCTCCGCCATCATCTACGCCCGAAATGTCTGACTTATGTACCTTGTCCCATGACATCCTACCCCCTAACAATCAGCCATCTTTGTTGCCTAAACCACCCTTGGTACCTAGTCACATTGGTGTTACACCGATCCATACGATCCCCTTCCTAGTTCCTCCAGCAGGAGTAGTAAGCGCCCCGGTCATGGCTACCCTTAGCCTCCCTGGGTTAACCTTGGGATTACCTGTATGGTACCTTTCGCCTCCCGTTCGCCCGCCGACACCTGATGTCGTCCTCCAGCCGGTGCAACCCATGGCTACTACCACCCACCCACCTCCCGGGGTCCCTACCCCTTCGTCCTCCACGACACCTCCTCCCCCTCTTCAACCCACTGGGGGCAGAGGTCCACAACCTTACACTGCTGTCCCACCTCCCAAGACAGTCAAGAACCCTCCAGTGTTTCGTGCTCCTCCCAAATGCTCGCTGTGTGACGAGTTGGGCCATGCGACCCACCAATGCCCACAGTTACCCGCATTACAGAAGCACATGCAAATGCTCGATGATGACCCCAACGTCCCAACTGTCGAATTAAACCCCACTCCTAAGCCTAAAGATAAGTCCCTACGTACCAACCACTCATGCGCCATCTGCGGTATTTACGGGCACTATTCACATCATTGTCCTGATCTCCCGGATTACAGAGCCGCTCTTTATGAGATGAACAATCTGGACCTTGAGACGGCACCACCTACCGTTGAAGAGATCTACCCCCCAGACTCTTCACCTTCCGGAGAGGTTAATACCATCTACATGATCTCTTCAACCACTACTTCCACTACCTCGTCAACCGATTTGACGACAAAGACTTTCCATACTGATGAGGAGATTCTTGAGGCCCTAACTGCCCCGGATTATCCTTGGGATGATATGCACCACCGTTCCTATTTCATCCCAGAAGCGTCTTCCTCTAGCACCGCTACCCAATACGCGGTCGAATCCAAAGACTTCCTCCCCACCAAGGTCGACTGGTTCAAGGACCCAATTCCTGCTCCGGATGCCTTCGAGGAGGGCAACATGGCCAACATCTCACCTGTCATCCAAGTTGATATCGCTGCCCCAGGACATGCCCCTGAACTCATCACTTTAGGAGCTTTCTGCAGTAAACAAGAGATTGAGGAGTACAGAAAACTCTTCCGAGAATTCCGTGATGTCTTTGCTTGGTCCTATACCGACATGCCTGGTCTCGACCCCGCTATTATAGAGCCACACCTTGACACCTCTGAGTCAAGGGGCATCATAGATTCCCTCGACCCTGGGATAGGGGGCATGATCAACCATTTTGAACCTTCCCCATCACATCTATCTCAGCACGTCAATGAACCCATTGTTCAAACCCACACATATGTGATCCATAATCATAAACCCCATGCACATAGCATGGGGGCAAGTCATTAACCCTGCTCACTTTTTCACATTTGTGATCTCAACCATTTTTGAGGTCACATGTCACTTGTACATTGGATTTGATACGCATAGTTCTTTCCTTTGACCATTCCGGAGTCCTTATGACCTCCGTTTTTCACACCATTTGCATCGTCGGATTCATATTTCCGCGCTCGTGATGATGTTTGAGATCATTTCTCGCTCTCACCAGGACCAATATCAACATTGTGTCCAGATGCCACTAGTTGCCTCGGTTTACGTGCCACATCGGTCGTTCTCCGTTTTTGACATATTTTATATCATCGGATTCATTTTTCCGAGCTGGTGATGATGCTTGAGATCATTTCTCGCTCTCACCTCCATATTTTCTGGGCATTTTTTCCAAAATGCCCCCGTCACCTCGGTTTGCGTGCCACATCGGCCGTCACCCGTTTTTGACATCCTTTATATCGCCGGATTCATTTTTCCGAGCTCGTGATGATGCTTGAGATCATTTCTCGCTCTCACTTGGTACAATTTCAACATTGTGTCTCAACACCTTGCTGCCTCGGTTTGCGTGCCACATCGGCTGCCATCGGATTGTTCCACATTTTTACATGAGCCATTCACTCCTGTCATACTGTAAATGTTTCGTTATTTTGCCACCATTTCATCTACCCCGCAAGGAGGCCCATCAGTGTTCCCACCTACCCTCATTCTTGGTCATCATTACTAAACCTCGATTGAACACTTCCTCCTTGCCTGGCCATTCCTTTTGTTCGGTATAATTTTATCCCTTTTTCGGGCCGGACAAGTCCTTTACGAAAAAGGCACTTAGGGAGTTTCCGTTAAGCTCTTTTCTGACTCCTAAAAGAATGAAAAGATCGCCGAGCAATCTTGCTTCCTTTCATGCTCGTTAAAGTACCTGAAAGGGCGTCTATCTGGTATAAGTTTAACCCTTTTCCGGACCTGGTAGACTAATTACGAAAAAGGAATACTCTAGTCACACCGGCTAGAAGAGTTCTTCATTGCATCCTTTTATGCTTCTTTGGGCCTTGGAGACTAAATCTACGAAAAAGCAACCCCCTGGAGTCTTCTTACTTGCTTTCAGACTCTCTAAAATTGAAAGCAACCACGAGCATACACTGTCCTGGGCTCGTAAAATCCACACGACAGTACCATTCCACTACCTCAGAGTCTTCTTATTGCTTTCAGACTCCTTAAAATTGAAAGCAACCACGAGCATGAACTGTCCTGGGCTCGTAAAATCCACACGACAGTATCATTTTATCCACACACTTCTTCTAATTCCTTAACCCATGAAGAAGTACCCTCCCGTGCCTCATGGCACTATGATCGATCATCTCGGCAGCACCCCTAATTAGGTCGCCTTTGTTCAGAGTATTCTGCAGTCTCCTGCCACGTTACACCAGCTTGAGTCTCCCTCAGCCAGTTATTCCCCCAGATCCATTACAGCTATGATCCCTTTCCCCTGAGTCAGTTTTATATGCTGCCAGATCATTTCCATTATCATACTCTGAACAAAGGAAGTTTGAGTCCACCCACTCTACTTGCCCAGTTGTCCCCCCGCACTTTATCAGTTCTGCCATCAGTACTATCACATTTCGGTCTTGTACCTCGCGCTCCTGTCAAGGACACATCATTGCCTTGATAGGGGCAGGTCTCCCTCTGTCGACGACAGCTCCTCTATTCCAGAGGATAGGCCCAGAGGTCCCTACGCCTTGGACTTATCACCATCTGTGGTAGGTGCCTACGGATCATTCCGAGAGGAGACATCATTGCCTTTCCGAGTGGTTGTTCCTCACATGCTCGACTTCAGCACCTTGATCGCATCGTTGAGGATCGCGTAGGATTATATCCCATCAGTTTTTAGTCGAAGACCCCGGATTTCCCCCGACTCTAGCACATTGGTGAGTCACTTTGGAACGCCCAGTTGTATGTTCCTGTGGATGTCCGGGCTGCGTTGGCGTCTGTATTCGGAAGCCATCCAGTTCCATGCTTCCTTGAGTACCCAGTTTCAGTTCCAGATCCGTTCCAGTTCCGTGTACGATGGAGAGTTTTGACCCCAGTCACTATGATCCAACAGCTCACCAGTTCCTTTGGTACCACACTCAGTAGCACTGTTGATTGTTCCGGTGCACCAGTTCTGCAGTTCACACATGATCCGCTCAGCAGTATGTCCCAGATTTGTGTCCCCTCTGGACTCTTATGATGTACACAGTGGTCATGTATCTTACAGGTCCCCTTTTTTTGGGCCTCACAGTTATATTTATGTATCTTGATACGAGCATGGGTATGCCCGCCTCGTCCATATATTGAGATTATTCCTCAGTCAGTATTTGAGGTCATGTATATTTCAGGTCCCCATTTTTGGACCCCATTGTTGTTATTATGTTATATCCTGATACGAGCATGGGAATGCCCGCCTCGTCCATATGATCAGATGATTCCTCATCCTTTATTGAGGTTATGTACTTTTAGTTCTTGCAGTTGTTCAGGATCGTTGTTCCGGGCTCCAGTTTGTTTCTTCTCTTCTCTCCACATCCCAGGAAAACCATTCATGACTTATGATGTCCATCGGCCATACGATGAGCTCCTGACCTCGCACATCAGGGGGCAATCTGTTAACACCCAAAAAGTGCTCACTAGCTCATTTACCACATTACATGACTCATTTGTCCATTTTCCTACCATATTTCCATTAAAAATCCCAAAAAACCCATTAAAAAGCCTCCAAAAGGCCTAAAATGCCTCCAAAAGGCCAAAAAACCATCAAAATAGCCTAAAAAAGGCTAAAAAACCCCCTTTTCCTCCAAAAATAGCAAAAATCCCCTAAAAAGGGAATAAAAATATAAAATAATGAGGAAAAGGAGGAAAAAACCCTATACAGCTGCCTAAAACCATGTGTTTCCTAAAACCATGGGTCAGCACTCCACCACCAAAAAACTATAAATAGGTGATGGAGATCCCTTATTCCATATCCACAATCACAAGCACCCTTACTCTGCCAAAATCTCTCTCGAAACCCTAGTCCACCTTTGAACTAGTTTCACCTTGAGAGCCACCTTTGGCCCATCCCCAACATTGGAGAAGGAGAAGGAGCATTCTTGGAGCTTGGAGCATCCTCTTGGACACTGCAAAGGGCTTCACCAACCTTGACACTCAAGGTAACATCAATACAAAGACATTCTTTCATTTTGGTGTTTATGCTTCATGCTTGTATTAGAAATAATTTAATTTTTTGTTTATTGCATAATTAGTTTAATATACTGAACTGCTACTAAGGAGTCCATTCTCCTTAGTAGGTGCTCATTGGCACAAGCTAGGGGTAAAACCCTAGCTACATTAAGTATGAAAGAGTACCCCACACATAAACGCTTTCTCAAATGATATAAATTTTCCCTAAGGATAGGAACATTTTAGACCTTATGAATGCTCGATGCTTCCCTTAGTGGAGTGAAACATTGACCTAATAACTGAAGCTAAACAACGTGTTGGTCAGAGGGTGCAATAGGAAGAGGAGAGACCTTTTTAGGTTAGAGACTCTTCCCTAGAGACTAAAACAAGGATGAGGTAAGATGTTCTAAGGCATGAAACTTATTGGGATCCAAAGGAAGCAGAATGTCCCTGATTTAAAGATTGCTGCTATAGGACCTTGTATTTATCACTTTTTTTCCAGACCTCAATATACAAATAATTTTTTCTAGAACCAGCATTGTTCTAGAAGTAGTCACGGGAAGATCAGTTCAGGGATATTGGAGTGCCCAGAACTATAGTTGAGGGTGTGTGCACAATGTTTGATGGATCATATTGTTGTTTAATGGAAAAAATAGGCTAAAATTCACTAGAGGATTATACCACTGAAACATCAAATGCATGCAACACTTAGAACCACATTCCAATTAGATAGAAACCCCAATGCAGATTGAATTAGAAATGAAACCCTCTTGGAATATAGAAACCCCAATGTAGATTGAATTAAGGCTTGGTACTCACAAACTTGGGAGGCATTTTTGGCTCCTCTAATAGTTTCTCTACTTGGAATCCCTCTCCCCTTCCACAATTGCAAACCGCCTCTCCCACTACTTGCTCGTCGGGTCACTCCTGCTGCTTGCTTGTTGGGTCACTCCCTCTCCCTTTCCGAAAATGCAAACCGCCTCTGCCACTATCCACTAGTCGAAACCACAGCCAAAAACTCCAACTATCCACTGGTCGAAACCACCTCTCCCATTGTTTGTGCGTCGAGTCACTCCCACTTCTTGCTAACCAGGACACTCCCTCTCCCCTGTCGCAATCTCAAAATACCTTAGGTAGAGAGAAGGTCGAGAGCAGGTCAATCTCTGCTACAAATCGAGATCAGAATGAGAGCAGGTCGGCCAAATTGAAAAGTCCTGCGCAGGGTTTATGTTTTTGTTTTATGAAATGCATATGAGGTTTTTTTAATTGTTATATATATATTAATATATATATAATGTTTTTTTTTTAATTGTTTGTTATATATATTATGTTTTTTTAGTTGTTATTATATATAATATTTTTTAATTGTTATTATTATATATATGTTTTTTAATTGTTATATATATATATATATATATTGAAAAAAAAATTAAAGTTAAAATTTAAAATAAGATTTTATTTAAAAAATTGATAAAAAAAATTAAATTAAAAATTTAATGACGATGTAAGTGATGATGACGTTGATAAAATCAGTTTTAATGATGATGATGATGATCATCACCACCACCATCCTGGTCATCATCATCATTGTCATCATCATGATAATCATTGTTGTCATCATTAGCATCATCATCAACATCATCATCATAAAAAACACATTTGTCATTGTCGTCATCATCATCATCATCATCAACGTCGATGCCATCACTAATCATCATCAAAATCATCATAAACAACAACATCGCCATCATCATAATGATATTCATTGTCATCAACATCAAGAATGTCATCATCAGCATAAGTGTCATCATCATGGTCATCGTCGTTGTCATCACAACCATCATAATCGTCATACATATGATCATCGTCATCATCATCATCATCACCATCTTCACTATTGTCATCATCGCCATCATCATCATCATCATAATCATCATCACCGTATTCATTTTCATCATCATCATCATCATGGTCATGATCATCCTCATCATCACCATCCCCATCATAATCGTCATCATCACTATTTATCACCACAGTCATCATAAACAACAACATCAACGTCGTCACCATCATCATTGTCATTGTCATCATCATCATCATCATCATCATCATCATAAGCATCATGATTAACGTTGTCATCGTCATTAATCATCATCACCGTCATCATCATCATAAGAATCATCATTAACATCGTCATTGTCATTAATCAACGTCATCATCATAAACAACATGACCATTCTCATCGTCTTCGTCAATATGTTATGTTACTCAAGCTAACACAATAAACAAGTAACTCTTAATATGACATACAATATATTTATACGTCATAAAAACAAATTAGCAACATAAAATTACTTGGCATTTAGTGTATCTCCATTGTACCAACTTTGTCACAAAAATTGGGATAATCAAAATCACAAAAATTAGGATAATCAAAATCTAATTGAACATTAGTGATAAGTAATATGATCAAAGTTTCATAGTAAAAGTAAGAGCTTAATGTAATTCACCACTAAAAGTGATTAGGCTTTCAACATTGCACTTTATTCTTTTCCTACTCTCCTTGAAATAAAGTGATAGGAAAGGAACATGCTACTCAATTTGAATTAAGGTATCATATTCACCAAATCCTTCTAACATATATAAACATGATAAGTGAGAACATTATATTCTCTCCTTAGCTTCTTAAGACATGATAAGTGATGATGATGATGATGACGATGATGATGATGATGATGCTGATGCTGCTGCTGATGATGATGATGATGATGATGAAGATGATGATGATGAGGATGATGAAGATGATGATAATGATGAAGATGATGATGATGTTGATGATGGTGGTGGTGATGACGATGACAACGTCAATGATGATGATCATGATCATGATCATGATGACGATGGTGATGATGATGATGATGATGATGATGATGATGATGATGAAGATGGTGGTGGTGATGACGATGACAACATCAATGATGATAATGATGATGATGATGATGATGATGATGACAATGATGATGATGATGATGACGATGACAATGTCAATTATGATGACGACAATGTCAATGTTGTGGCGGTGATGATGTTGGCCCCATGTATGATCATGATGATGATGAAGATGATGATGATGATAATGATGATGATGGATCCAATGACCTCACCATACCACCGACGACAAGAATCCGACGAAGACAATGTCCATGATGATGATGATGATGATGATGATGAGGATGAGGATGAGGATGATGAGAATGATGATGATGATGACGATAATGACGATGATGATGAGGTGTATGAAGATGATGAAGATGACGATGATGGTGATAATGATAATGATAATGATGACGATGATGAAGATGATGGCGATGATGATGGTGTTGATATAATTGTAACTTCGGAATGTATTTCACCTATGTATATTGTATTCCTATAGAGATGTTATTATTCCTCTATACGGAAGTGTCATCATTTATATTGTAAGTGTCGTAACTTATACTTGATGGGTTATTAGACCACCTTGTTGGGGTTGGCCCTGTATAATTCATGTGGGTTAAAGGGTTATTAGACCACCCTATTGGGGGTCGGCCCTGTCAGCATTATGTTATGTGGTTAAGTTAAGGCCGACCTAGTAAAGGTTATTAGGCAAGTCAAGTCAAGTATAAATAGAGTTCGGGAGGCACTCTATTTGATCATTCACTTCTCACTCACACACTCATTGGAGAGTGGCGCACTAGTGGAGGAGGAGAAGCTGATGCTAGGAGGACTATCTCTTGTACTTGGGTTGTATCATTTCTCTATCTATCTCTGAGGAAGTTGTGGGTTTTTTCACCTTCGTGGTTTTCCCCAGTGAAACTTTGTGTCTCTTGTGTGCTTGCATTAGTGTGTCCATGATTGATATGTTGTAGATATGCTGTACATGTTATTCTCTCAGTTAAGATCCTAGATCAAATTGAAATTTCTGAAAAACTAACATGGTATCAGAGCTAGCCTGAAAGAAGGAATGATATGGCATTTATGACACTTGTTGCACTTGCGAAGCTAGGGCTTGATATAGTAAAAACCAGTCATCATAGAACTTTCTCTATAAATCCATTTTGGAAAGCGTTCAAGATCTGAAAATCTTATAGGTCCAATATAATATCCCCATGTACCTTGTGTCCGAAGGAGAGCCTCTAATTTGTTGTACTTTCAGATTTATGATCTGTACAATATAGGGTTTCTGCCTCTTCCAGATATCAGTCATAAACATGTGACCTAGGAAAAAAGGTCACAACTTGGGTTAGGAAGATCCAAATGAAATTTCATAAAAAGTGGTAGGTAGGGAATGGATTGTACTTTCACAGGTTTGCTTTTCAAAGGCCGAAATTGAACCAGTGACATGTGGCACTCTGTACAAGTTCGCTCTCATGTTTTATCCCATAAACAGGTCACATTGCGACACTTGGCATAACTCTCTCTCAGAGAATCCATTTGAGGTCAGACCTATGGGTTTGGAAAGATAACAGGTCAACATACCACAGGAATGATTTTCAGACCTCGTAGATTTGAAATTGCAGATTTATACTAGAAACAATCAGGTGCATATTTCTGTCAGAACAGAATTGGATTTTCAGCACCCTCATTCATGGCTCCGGGAATTTAGGGTTTCGGAGAATGTTGGAATTTTTTCTATCAGAGACTACGGATGGATGCTCCTCATCAAAATCGAAATTTAGAGACCAAGATCGATTTTTTTGGTTGGGAAGAAGGCTGGACTTGATCAAACCCTAGTTCGGGACTTTGATCGAAAAAGTAAAAAATTAGGGCTTCTGCAAAAACTGGAATTTTTGAAATCTGTGACCATAGCTGGAAGCTCCTTGGAAAAATCAAAGTTTAGAGATTTGGATCAAACTATTTGGTTGGGTGAAGCTCCAGGAAACTCAAACCCTAATTCAAGGTCCTCCCTAGTGAATCCAGAAGATTGAAAAGCAAATTTGAGGGGTGAAACTTTGCAGTTTTCAAATTCTGAGTATACCAGGTTGATTAGCTCATCAAGGCACATCTTTCAATCCTTTCAAAAGTTTGAAATTAAAAGTTTGATTTTTTAGGGTTTCCCTAACATACCCTAATCCAAATCGAGATCCAGTTTCTGCAAATCAAGTGGATTGGGTTAATCCTAGAAGAGAATGGATTGGTCACCTACATAAGTGAAGAAGTTCCTGTTTCAGAGGGAGATGAGGCTAAGGCCTTACATAAGAAGATTACAAGCAAACTCGACGGGTATGACTTACGGGTATGTTTTGAAATCTGTTCATGATTAAGTTTATGATATGTTTGTCTTCATTAAGATTAGTACAATCTGGATTAATTTTAGACTTGTCGTATCACCTTAATAAAAATATGAATGCATGATAGAAGATAGTCATTGATTAGGGTTTTGACACTTATGATTGTACTAATGCATTGTGGTGTTGTATGAGGTTGATGTTGTCCACTAACATGAAAGGTACATCAACAAAGACAAATCATGTTCTAGTTCAAGAACATATGACCATGGTGACATGAAGACAAGGATTCATCCATTGTCATGGATCACATAGAAGATCTACTTACGAGTTATGTATAACTTGTTTCTATAATGGTTAAACTAGGATATATGCAGGTTACTAGCACAAAGTCATTGAAGAGAACAAGAAGACATTATGCGGGTATGTTAGACATAACTAGCTAGCATGCTAATCCAGGTATGTTTTTCCTATATCCAGTTAGAATCCTACCTTGTGTTAGGATATCTTATATAAGTATACATGGCATGATTGATAATGATTATTCATGAAGTTATAGGTTTGAGTAATCATGGGTTTAGGCATATTATGCTTCTTACTTTGATTGATGATATGACTAACCAGAAAAGTCCTATGATCAAATAGGAATATGAATGAGTAAAAGAATTATGATAAATTATCTGTGTATGAAATGATCTTGACCATACATGTTTAAGAGTACTTATAATCATAATGTTTTTGATAGTATTAAGATTATACTAATGAATGTATGTATGAAACCTCGAGGATAACACAATGATGATACTAGTAAGTATGCATAAGTGATCGAGGATGGATATAAGTTCAAGGACAAGTAATTGAGGAAGCAAAGATCAAGAGGGAGCACACTCCAGTAGTTCCTGCAAGGAAGAAAATATTGAGAGGGAGTCCACCCTACAAACCAAACAAAGATAAGTATTTGAATTGTCATTTCTTGCATATTTTTTTTCTTAAATAATATTGTTCAATGATGTATATGCTTATGTTCCTAGACTTAGGGTGTGTATTATGCATATTAGAATAATTGCATTAATGAACAGTATACTATTAATATGCATGTGATGGGTAAGTGGCCTATGGCACTGTAAAACATTCCATTGCTACTTATCTAGAATGAAACCTCTTTGCTGACATGTTGGGAGTTGTGCACACTCTTAACAATATTCTGGTAGATATTGGAAGGCATCTAGAAAGTTAATAGATATGGATAAATGTTGTATTGAAGCATTGGCTAAAATAATTGCATCACTGTATGACATATTTATTTATGTGTAAGAATTTGTTCTGAAAACTATGAGATGTTTCTAATCATGCAATTTAACTTGTTTTGTAGGAAAGATCGTATACCATCACCTACAAAAGAAGGACTACAACATTTGTTCAGCAACAAAGTTATCTATTAAAGATATTGAAGATATTGAAGTTCCCAGGATTCGGGAAGAATGCCATGATCAAGGAATACCAGTTGATCATGAATAATGATATTTGGGATGCAGTCCCAAGACCTGAAGGGAAGTCTGTTGTGACTTCCATGTGGATCTATAAGATCAAGCATGCTGCAGATGGTAGCATAGAAAAATACAAAGCGAGGATTGTAGCTCGTGGCTTCTCTCAAAAAGAGGGGATAGACTATGAAGAGATTTTTGCTCCTGTATCCAGATACACTTCCATTAGATCAGTGCTTGCTTTGGTTGCAGTGATGAAATGGAAGATACACCAGATGGATGTCAAGACAGCTTTCTTGAATTGTGTAGTCGAGGAGGAAGTGTATGTGGTGCAGCCACTTGGTTTTGAGACACATGACAGAGAGTCATATATGTGCAAGTCGAAGAAATCCTTGTATGGCTTGAAGCAAGCTCCTAGGACTTGGTATGGTAGGATAGAAAGCTTTCTATCCATTTTGGGCTTTACCAAGAGTAAAGCGGATTCCAACCTTTACTACAAGGTTGAGGAAGGCAATCCTGTGATACTCTTATTGTATGTGGTTGACCTGTTTGTAACATGAGAGGATAAATTGATTGCCGACACGAAGAGGGAGCTTACTACCGAGTTTGAGATGAAGGACTTGGGGATGATGCACTATTTCCTAGGAATGGAGGTGTGGTAGAGTGCAGATGGAATCTTCCTTGGACAAGGGAAGTATGTAGTAGAGATACTGAAGAGGTTCGGGATGATGGAATGCAAGGCCATGGACACACCTATGGCATCGAACCTGAAGCTTCTATGTGATGCTTCATCTGATCCAGTTGATGTCACTGTGTATCGTCAGATGATTGGGTCCTTGATGTACGTGATGAACACTAGACCAGATATTTGCTTTGCGGTGAACACATTGAGCCAGTTCCTGACGGATCACAGAGGTGTTCACCTGGTTGTTATAAAGCATATTCTGAGGTACCTAAAGGGTACAATTGATTATGGGATCAAGTATGATGTGAATCAACAGTCTAACCTACAGGGTTATTCTGATTGGGCAGGCAATGCTACAGATAGGAAGAGCACTTCTAGGTGTTGCTTCAGTATGGGATCAAGTGTGATATCTTGGTTTAGTAGAAAGCAGTCTTGCGTAGCACTGAGTACAGCTGAAGCAGAGTATATTGTAGCATTTTCAGCTAGTTGTGAGGCAGTATGACTTATAAAGCTAATGTCTGAGTTATTTTATCTCTCGTTGGATGCTATTGGTCGAAACACATTGAGATCAAATATCACTATATCAGGGATATGGTGCAGAGAGGAGAAGTGATGCTCCTGTATGTTGCGATGGATGAGCAGGTTGCATATGTGTTGACAAAACCACTAGCCAGAGTGAAGTTCGAGTACTTCAGAGAAAGGCTTGGTGTTCTTCAGATTGATGACACTTCGAGGAAGAAGTGATGGACACATTTTTTGGAGCCATTCTGAGCATGGTGAGAGGAGGATCCTTCCCATGGCTGTGGATGGAAGCGCTGTGTGATGAGCATCAGGACGATGGTCCAGTTACTGCTCTGTATATGCATCATGTTGGATGCTTGTTATGATAAGTTGGATCATGTATATGTATATGCATCATGTTGGATGCTCCGTATGATCAGGTAGATCATGTATGATAATATGTATCAGGTAGATACTATGTATGTATCAGGTGGATACATTGTATGATCTGGTAGATCATGTATGATAATATGTATCAGGTTATGCAGCATGTTGGATGCTCCGTATGATCAGGTAGATCATGTATGATAATATGTATCAGGTAGATACTATGTATGTATCAGGTGGATACATTGTATGATCTGGTAGATCATGTATGATAATATGTATCAGGTAGATACTGTGTATGTATTAGGTGGATACATTGTATGATCAGGTAGATCATGTATGATGATATGTATCAGGAAGATACTATGTATGTATTAGGTGGATACATTGTATGATCAGGTAGATACTATGTATGAATAAAGTGGATGCATTGTATGATCATGGATGATGAGCTTCAGGATGTTGCTCCAGATGATATGCATCAGGATGATGCTATGATGATGCTCAGGATGATCATGTGATGATGTACATTAGGATGATGTATGATGAGTATTAGGATGATACTCTATGGTCGTGGATAGGTTGTGCAGATAAGCATATAATATGGCCCTGGGAGGTTTGTAGATACTCTTTCGAGGTTTTGCTTATGGCATATAATATGGCCCTGGGATATCTGGAAAATTCTCCCGAGGATTCCACAGTATGGCCAGTGATGATGGATACCTGCAGGTGGTGGGCCTACATCCAATGTGAAAAAGGACTGGCTCTATCGAACTTCCTATGATGAGTAGATTCAGAGATTGATTTAGATAGCAGCAGCCGTGACGATGACGTTGATCCAGAGAAGAAGACTTGTGCTAGCAGATCTATGTTGAGAAATACCTTCCTAGTTAAGAGGGAGTGTTGATGTAATTGTAACTTCAGAATGTATTTCACCTATGTATATTGTATTCCTATAGAGATGTTATTATTCCTCTATACAAAAGTGTTTGTATTCCTATAGAGATGTTATTATTCCTCTATATGGAAGTGTCATCATTTATATTGTAAGTGTCGTAACTTATACTTGATGGGTTATTAGACCACCTTGTTGGGGTCGGCCCTATATAAGTCATGTGGGTTAGAGGGTTATTAGACCACCCTATTGGGGGTCGCCCCTGTTAGCATTATGTTATGTGGTTAAGTTAAGGCCGACCTAGTAAAGGTTATTAGGCAAGTCAAGTCAAGTATAAATAGAGTGCGAGAGGCACTCTATTTGATCATTCACTTCTCACTCACACACTCATTGGAGAGTGTTGCACTAGTGGAGGAGGAGAAGCCACTGCTAGGAGGACTATCTCTTGTACTTGGGTTGTATCATTGTTCTATCTATCTCTGAGGAAGTTGTGGGGTTTTTCACCTTCTTGGTTTTCCCCGGTGAAACTCTGTGTCTCTTGTGTGCTTGCATTATTGTGTCCATGATTGATATGTTGTAGATATGTTGTAGATATGCTGTACATGTTATTCTGTCAGTTAAGATCCTGGATCAGATTAAAATTTTTGAAAAAATAATAGATGGTGATGAGCTCGCTAAACCACCAATGACAAACGTCGTTGGTCTTTCTAAGTAGCTGCATCAGATATCATACAACGATGATGATCATGATGAATATGATGGTGATGAAGCACGCCATTTGGCTGGTTAGCATGATAATTGTGCATTTCCATGCTAATATTCTCTCTATTTCAAGAATAATTTAATATTCTCTACTAAACAGGTCCAACCATGTGAAGGTGGAAGCTCTTATGGCCCCTCCCCCCCCTCACATCACTCTCAATTCCCCATAACTCAACAAAAATATCTATGTACAAAAAAATTAAATGTGTTTTTTGTCATACTCTATAACAAGCAATGTTTCTAATTATAACATACAGGAAAATGGAAACTCACTAAGAAACAGTTAATTTATTATACATACTAGCAAAAAAAATCAATATTTCTATCGCAATATTAAATCAATATATATATAGTAGATATAGAGTACATAGCCTTATGGTGTTTTACCTACAACAAGCCATACAAGAAAATATTACATAATGATCCAATATTTATGATTAACCAATGCATGTTTATAATGCCATACAGGGGAAAAAATCAGCATGTACAACGACAATATTTTTTCCCAAAAAATAAATATATAGTGTGGTTGATTAATATATTGCTTAACGGCTTATCTTTTAAACCATATGCTAAATCAATTTCCCTTTGTGTTAGACTGATATCTCCATTACGATGTGTAGCTTTAAACAATGAAGCCACACCTTACCATGATATTCCATGACCAGATTGTTCACATCGTTCAATCCATACCTTCATCCAATCAATATTGTTTGCGATGTATAAATGAATTACATCCCACTCTCGACCAACTGTTTGATGACAATAAAATTAAAATTCAATACAAATGTATAGTCACTTAACAAATTATATTACACTCTAAATTGATGCAAACTATTGAATATAAAAATAGAATATGTATGATATATATACATAAAAATCAACAGTCAAATGTGTTATATTACCTTCTAGCTTCCTCGATCTACCTTTCCCCTTCGACTACTCCCCTTTGAAATCTTTATTGGATTCTGGATCACAAATGCGACGTAAATTGAGCTTTGATGCTAATATAGGAAGATATTCACTAATATACAACATGTTTTGGTATACCATATATCCCTCCATCATAGAACCCCCATCATATGCTCGTCGTCTGACCAAACCCTTCATAAATTTCAAGTGCCTCTCAACCATCCACATGGACCTTGAGTGCGCAGGTCCACACAATTCAATCTCCTCAACTTGGTGTATGAGGTAGTGTTCCTGTGCATTAAAAAATGCCGAAGGTAGATGCTTCTGCATTTCACACATGAGACGAGGAATTTCTCTCCTCCAATACTTTATATCGTCTTTATGGAATTCTTTAGATCACAACCATCTACAAGTGACATGAAAACCCAATCAAGAGATTAAAGAAAAAAACATTATATAATTACTTAGAGAAAAAACATCAAATATAAGTTCTACGATGAATTAAACAAACACTAAGCGCATGGAAAAAATCACGGCCACTTACCTCATGTATTTCCCAAGATTATATATTACTTGTTTGTTATTGTTGTCGAAGTTGTCCGAGAGAGAGAGAGGTAGAACAAACTATAACAATATACAAATCGTTTCATTTTGTAAACAAGGAGTAGACAAACAAAAATACCAACCATATTCACTAAAATAGAAAACAAAAATAATTAAATGCATACCATAATAATTACCTTCATGAAGACATGCCAATCGTGCGTTTTCACCCCCGCAAAATCACCTTTCTTTGTTATGATATTCTTCATGTTCGCACAAAATCCGGTTGGAAATTTAATTTTTCACATGACTTCTTTTACAACATTACTTTGCTGGTCCATTAACATCCATGGAAGTGAGTGTATATTAATTTTCTCTCCATTGCTATGAAATTGAATGACGTCTTTCATTGCATGGTTTCCTTCTTCAATGTCTTTGCAAATTTTGACAATGTTTTCTTTCTCACTCCTTCCATCCAATATTCGCCATAAAATGTTTCAGTCACATTCTTTCTGATATCCATTGTATCAAACATATGAGCAAAATGTAGGTGTTCATAGTAGGGCAACCTACTAAATTGTCTAGGATAACTTTTCATTCCTCGTGGAAGCCCATTAATGCCTTCATGATCACATGAATGACAATCATGAATAGTAGTTTATAAAGAAATTACATAAATCAATGTCAATTACAGTAAACAACACACAATAGAAAAAATACAATATAACATATCATATACGATGATTCATTATATGTACATTGACGATTTCTATTATATTGCAACTTCCATAGGTGAGGTGTCATTCTCTGCGGTTTTAATGCAGTCTCTTGCTTGCCATTGAACAGATGTTTTTCAGTAGTTCGATACCTATGATTCTTAGAGAGGAAGTGCCTATACTCATCAAACACCTCCTTTCCTAAGCTTTTTGAACGACGAGATTTGATCTTAGGACCACAAACTAGACATGCAAATTTCCCCTTTGTTTGAAGACCTACATAAAGAGATGGAATATCTATGACATCAATTATAATTATATTCAAAATGCATGGATTATTTAGAAAAAAATGCATGTGTAGTAGATTAACTAGTTCATAAAATTAAATGCAAATAAAGTGGAACTTATAATTACATACCGAAAAAATGGGTTAACCCTGGGGCACCATGTATTGTCCATACAAGCATTGCATGGAATTGAAATTGCCTTTTTCGTATTGGTCTAGATACATCATACATAGTGATGCCATTCCATAACTTTAGTAGCTCATCAATAAGAGGTTCGATATATACATTCATATCTTTGACTTGGTACTTACCTAATTGATATGAACATATAAAAAATATAATTATGAGATGTACCATTTAAGATATATAAAACATATTGCACAAGAGAAAAACAATAAATATATATATGACATTATGCGACAAAATACGACAAATGAGATACCACTACATTAAAAAAAACTGTAGACACAATATACCTAGAACAATCATCGACAACATTATGTGCTCCCTCTTTATTGACAAACATGGAGGAATGTTATTGTTGATAAAAAAATAGGCCACACTGAGTAAACAGATCTCATCTCTGCAAATGGATTGACACCATTTGCTTCCAAAGAAATCCTAAGATTTCAAGGTTCTTCTTTAAAGTGAGGCCATTTTTCCTCCCTATCTCTAAAAGCAGACCCATCTGCAGGCATCTGAATAATGTCGACTTGACTTATGTTCTGTGCATGGTAATCCATAAACTGCGCTATGTTTTTGCACCTGAACAGTCATTGCAAATGTGGAATAATGGGAATATAACGAAGAACCTTGCGAGGCACCTCTTTTTTTACTTGATCTGTTCGATATCGACTGATATGACATTAAGGACATTCTGTTGCAAATTCATGCTGATTATAATATAGAACATGGTCATTGGGGCATGCATGAATTGCTTCATACTGCATTCCAATTTCTTTCATGATGGTAGATAAATCTCAATATGTGCGAGGTAAAATATTTGACGGTGGTAACAAATATTTACCTATCATGCTACAACAAATTAAAATAAAAATCGAGTTAATATAATATAGAAATAATATTAATGAAACACATTTCATCCATATTAATTTGACTAATGAATTGACAATAAAATTATTAGACGATCATATATATTATGTGATGGAATATATTACATACCTTAACATCCGTGTGACTAATATGTTTGAAAGACCATTCATAACATTCAAGTTCATTATCAACAATATAGCAGAGAGAAGATTTGTGTTGGATCCCTCATAAAGGGGTTTGTATGCCTTCTCCAGAAGAGGTATATCATGAATATCATCAAAATGATCATCATTTTCATGATCATGATCATGATCATCCTCCATTCTAACATTAAATGAATCATGGATCAAAGTATTTGTAACATCATCTTCAACTAGGACCATAATATATTGTCGGATATCCGACACCCATGGGCTTAATATTAGGTCAGATATCCGATGACATTGGTCACTATGACAAGGAACTTGTTAGATATCCAAGAGCCATCATATATCCAAGAGTTGTCAGATATCTGACGGCGCCTTCTCTCAGTTTTAAAAAAAATCATCAAATTTCGTAATTTTGAAGGTGAAATACGACGACACAGTCCTTTTCTTCTGATGTCATCAGATTTTGGGTTCAAATCTTGTAGTGATTATATCCTTTATCTTGCTAGTTCCACTTCCACCATCGCTATGGTTTTGTTACAGGAATATAGTGACACCCAGGAGCATGTGATATACTACCTTAGTAAGGGTCTCATTGACTCTGAAACTCAGTATTTGCGTGTAGAGAAACTAGCTCTTGAAGCAGTCATTACTGTACATAAGTTCCGTCATTACATTCTGCTCTGCACTACCACCATCATTGCTGACTCTAACCCCATGTACCACGTTTTTACGTGCCAGGTACTAGGGGGAAAATATTCGCGCTATATTGTGATTCTTTAGGAATTCGACCTCCAGTTTGAGAAGGACAAATCAAAGAAGTCTTTGGTTTCTGTAGAACTTTTTTGCGATCTTCCTCATACTGATCAGGAAATTGAGCCCATGGAATCTCTCCCCGACAAGTCTTTGTTTCTCATCAGTACTTCTGACCCATGGTACAGAGATATCACATTGTGTCTCTAGACGCAATGCTTTGGTCCTCAACTATCTCATTATGCACATCGTCGTGTACATCACCACGCAAAGTATTGCCTCATCATTGATGACACATTATATCATCGTGGTATTGATTCTATTATTCGACGTTGCTTGACCCATGAGGAGGTTGAGCATGTACTGAATGACTGTCACTTAAGGGCATGGAGGTCATCTTTCTCGGATGGCTACAACCCATAAAATGCTACATGCTGGATACTATTGGCCTTCCATATTTAAAGATTGTATTGAATCCATCAAAACGTGTCCTCCATGCCATCTTTGCCACTATAAAAATTGCTCATATCCTACCCCATTACATCCAGTTATTATCGTCGGTCCCTTTTCCAAATGTGGCATTGAATTCATGCACTGTAATCCTACCTCGCCCGGGGAGCATGGTTATGTTATTGTCGCAATCGACTACTTCACTAAGTGGGCCAAGGCTATGCCTACATACAAAGAAGACGACGAAACTGCCGCACTCTTTATTTTCAATCATATCATTGCACAATTAGGAGTCCCTCAAGCCATCATCACTAACTATGGATCACATTTCCAAAAAACAATGGTGGATGAACTAAGCGCCAGGCTTGATTTTCAACATGAGAAATCAACTCCCTACTACCCTCAGTCAAATGGACAAGTAGAGGACATTAACAAGGTCTTGAAAACCATGATTTAGCATATGGTGGGAACAAATAAGTCCAATTGGCATACCATGCTTTTTTCATCCCTATGGGTGTATAGGACTTCCATTAAAACTGCCACTGGTTTTACACCCTTTCAATTGGTATATAGA
This sequence comes from Larix kaempferi, assembly GCA_027924585.1. Classification (NCBI taxonomy): domain Eukaryota; kingdom Viridiplantae; phylum Streptophyta; class Pinopsida; order Pinales; family Pinaceae; genus Larix; species Larix kaempferi. The sequence goes on from BSBM01000456.1 coordinate 15,864,491, forward strand.
CTAGAAGCAGTATTACCTATCGATGCGAGATTCCGTCATTGAAACTTACTGTTCAACTTTTACCAAACACCACTTCCGAGGAAGAACGATTTCTATACTTGATAAAACTTGATGAAACCCGTCATGATGTAGCTCTGGATAATGAAGCACACAAGAAACACATCAAGGCCTAGTATGACAAATCAGTGAAACCTTGTATCTTCAATGAGGGAGATTTGGTCCTTACTTATGACCAAAAACATGATAAACTGGGGGAAGGAAAACTTGAGTCTATGTGGCATGGTCCATATGTGGTTAAACGTGTTTTGGAAAAGGGAGCATATGAACTTGAGGATTACGAAGGGATATATTTGGGAGAGCCTCGCAATGGGCTCTAGCTAAAGTGGTACTATACATAAATAATTTATGCATTAGTACTTTGTATATACTGTATATGATTTGTGTGTTGTTTGGTGTGACACTTTATTCTTAGTGTGCTAGGATCTTATCATAACACTTATACCATTTTCTTCCTATATGTGCATATGGCAACATGTTTTGGATTGGCAGACAACGCTAACCGGCACACCCGTAACCTTTCTTCGACATCTTGGGTACTCTATTCCCCTACCGGCAAACTGATTATTTTAGGATGAACTTGCTTAGGATTTGAGATCAACAATGCCACCAAGTATTATGCAGTAATTGGATTATTGACCGATGCTTGTTCCTTGGGTGTGGACCATATTGTTATCTATCTTGATTCACAACTAGTGGTTTCCCATCTCAACTGTATCTATGCTATCCACGACCCTTCATTACTCTGTCTATTCCGGTGAGTATGTCCCTTGGGGAGGTCCTTTTAGTCAATTCAATAGCTACACTTTCCAAAAAACATGAACACTGTTGCTGATTCCCTAGCTAATTTTATATTAGATTGGTACATTGCACATTCATAAGCATTTTCATCAAATATGCATAAAACGACATAACATGTAAACTACTCACAGTGTGTAAGCTAACATTCATAAGATCCCCAATCATCATAGAACACATAATCTATAAAACCACAAAATAGTGTTTTGTATATATATATCATCATGTACAAAAAAGTGGTACTGATACAAAATTTGAAGCACATAAGATTTCAGTAGGTCCTAGCTACAAAAATATGAAGCCTATGGATTTCAGTACATATATCACACAATGAGGTATCCTCGTGGATGCTCGTGATACCAGATAATGGCCCTAGCTACTCGATGGAGCAGCAGACTAAAGCTTGCTGAGACTCCAGCTATCTGGTGCTCGTAGAAGTGAGGTAGGTCATCTATAGATACATCGGGAATATCCAATGTCAATCTCTGTAGGTTCTCCTCTAGTTCGCTCAGCTCCTCTACTACATCCTAATGAGCAGCCACTATATCTCGTACCACCCCTCTTCTCTCAATCAAAGAAGCACCTATCAGGAAAGACGGGACAACATATGCATCAAACATGTGTGAACCATCATTGCTACCCAAAAAAATTACAAAATTATAAAATTCATAAACACAACAAGAGTTTTATTCTTACCAAGGTCTCCCCACCACTCCCTCTTAGAAAGATCCAAGTCTGGGTCTACCCTGAAGTCAGTACCTACGTACGCATAGTCCTCAACCATGAGGAGATGCCCGCATAGCCACCTGAAGAAGGTGGGACCAAAATTGATAATGGGACCTCCGCCTCCATGGTGGGCCATGACCTCCGACCACTTGACCATATGAGGATCTCGCGGATTGAGATCATCTAGCTCGACTTGTGGTCTCAACAATGGGACTCGCTCCAGGAATAATGAGACCATGATGGATCTGTATCTGAACTATTTCATCTCACCCCTACAACATTTGGTGAGTTGTTCCCTGAGGTTGGTGAGGAGTCCCTCACGCCACTTGAAAAGAGTAGGTTCCATACACTCGATGGCATAAAGCATATGGGCCTTGGTGGCCTGATGAGTAGCCCTGCTTCCTGCCACCCGCTCTATGTTAAAGAGAATAGTATGCAAGGTTCGATCTGACACTTTCTTGATGGGAGTTTTCCCAGCAAGCATCTGCATCCTTGGTGTGTGAAATTGAGCCACCAAGCTCTCTGTCAACTAGTCACTACCACGTAAACCGGATAGTGAAACTGGGGCTTCCTGCCTAGATAACCCAGTAAGATAGTAGATATCCTCCACATCTAAGGTAAGGATGTGGGCACCAACATGGAAATGTTGCTAATCCGGATCCCATAATATGACCAATTAATCCAGTAGTTGTACTTGGGACCTCATGCCCTATACGTGAATAATTTAAACAAGCTGCATATTTTCAATGCGTTCATTGAATGGGATCATTTTCCACTTGGGAATCTTCCATTTCATGCTCCTGTTCTTTCCATTGGACCATGGTGCAAGCCAATACCTGTGTAGACATCAAAAAGATGAATATTAGAACCCTTCTATGGCTTTGACATGGTATTTTTTGGCCCCATTTTTTATTTTCCATTGAGGATCTGCGCCGACGCACCCCTCTTTTGCAGACAGTGCATCAACAACACACTTTATCCATGGGAAAAGCGCGTCAGAGATCCCTCGACACACTTCCCGCAAGGGGAAAGGGCGTCACCCAAGGCGTGTGCAATCCCCTCCTTAATGAGCCCAAAAACCCTAAAAATTGACCATTAAACATGAAATTAATCTACTAGAAAGGTAGATAGCAAGGTTAAGGCATACCTATCACTGGCGAGGAGAGAAACAACTGACTGTAGCTTCCGCAATCAACATTTGAAAATTGGGCTCCAAAGTGGTGTTTTTACTATTCTAACTTGGTAAAAAAACAATTGCTAACTATTTCTTACTATTTGACTTTTATATAAAAGAAAAAGAAATATTCCCTTTTTAATATTTCTTTTATGGGTCTTTTTTCTATAGTTGGTAATATTTTTACGTTTTAACACCTTATTGTCGATTCTGACTTAGTTTTTGCAGTTCAAAGATGAAGTAAAGCGGTTTTATGACTTTATTGGTGACCATCGTTGACATTTCATACTTTTTATTAAGTGTGAACAAGTCGTCGAGTGTTTTTTATGCTATCATGCCACTCATTAAAATCAACTATTAATGGCATCGAGCTTACTTTTGTCCTTTCTCATGCTCATAAAACTATGAGACTAAGTCACCGAGTTATATTTTATCACTTTTTTGGGATCGTAAGACTTCCATGAAAAAGGAACCCCTCGGAGTTCATCTTTAAGCTCTTTTCAGACTCCCTAAATATGAAAATATCATCAAGCAAACTTTATTCTTTCACGCTTGTAAAAGTATTTGAAAGGTCGTATTTCTAGTGATAGTTTACCCCTTTTTTGGACCAGGAGGACCATTTATGAAAAATGAGCGCTCCGGTTAATCATGACTAGAAGAGTTCTCTAAAATGTTGTTTTATCCTTTTTCGGATGAGGAGACTAACGTTTAGGCAAAATAACCATTTGGAGTCTTCTTTTATCTTTTCAGACTCTATAAACATGAAATGACGTCGATTTTTCCTTCTCTGGACTCGTTAAAATATGACATTGAAGGGCCCTTTTTGGGACGAACCCTTCCTATCTCAGGTTCATAAAACATATGAGATCAGACTCGTCCGAAGGATGAGCTATACCAAGCATCTCTTACCCTCTTCAAGCTCGTTAAAAAAAAAAAGAGGTACTCATCGATCATGTTGGGGATAAGGAAATAGTTTTTGTTCCATTGTAATTATGGCAGTACTTAGTCACTCTTGAACATGGCACTCATTTGCATATGCATTCAAACACTTGGATAATATGCTTGTCTTCGAGTCCCACCAATTCCATGAGTCTTTTCACTCCTTTGAGTCATTCAAAGAATGCTTCCATCATCAGCTGCATTAGGGGTCGGTGTCATTCTCGTCATTGCAATGCTGTCAAGTCATGCCATTCCCATGTTCAAGAGAGGTCTGTTCATCGAGTCAATATCTGTAGTCATTCTACCTTCTATTATGTCAGTCATTCCCGAGTCAGTATCAAGTGTCACTCTACTGTTTGATCTATTCCAAAAAAACATCGATCATGTTTTGTGTCGATGATGGGGGAAACATCATGGACCTCTTTCTACCGATTTATCCTTGTCGACTTCAACACATCATCCGAGGATTAAACCTAGAAAATATTCAAGTACCTTGGGCCTGCATGCCTTAATGGTAGGTTACCTCACTTTCAACAGTAATTTCACATCATTGACTTCTTATTGAAATATTCCACTATTTTTTCGACCTCATATCATTGATTCACATTAAGTGGTTATATGTACTATGATATCTTGGGGATCATTGACATCAATGGTGATTTCCCTCATATGTTAATGATATACATCAATGACCGGTAATAAAGTGGTGTATACCATGTTCGACTTCAAGACATTGTAATCACATGGTTAGATTCGTATCATTGCAGGTTCGGCTTGAAGACCCTGGGTTAACTCATGTATCTTACACAGGTTGCGATAGAGATTTTTTGAGTCATACTTTACAGATCCACTATTGTATTGGTCATGGCTATGTTGTCATATCATCATGGATATACGATTGTGTCTAGTAGCCATGATTGTGTTTAGTTGATCTTTACTATCATGGATCTGCAATGTATTGGTTAGCATCCATGTTATGAGTCAGTTTGAGACATGTATCTCAGAGTCGATTGTACTGCAAGAGATCTTTGTTCATCACTCTAATTGACAATCCTTACTTCGATTTTTTCCCTATTTACAAACCATTTCACCTACCTTATTTTTTCAGCTTCATTCTTTGGGGTGCATTCTATTACACCAAAATCTCATCATCATGAGTAATGTCTCCTCTATATTCCCTAATCCCTAAAGTCCCTGAGCTAAAACATTGAAAGAGAATTTGTTGTCATTCCCTTTAAACTTTTGTTGTCACTTTGACGTGCCCTATTGTCCAGCAAGGTGCATCAGGTTCAAGGTGACACACTCTACACCTTAGCAAAGTGCATCAATGACATAGTGTGCTCTTTTACAAGGTGCGTTGATGTCTCTATGGCGCATGTTGTTCTTGTGAAAGGTGTGTCGGAGTTGGTTAAAATGGATAAAGAGAAGCTTCAAGCGACTTCTCGAATCTTGGATGGCATGGAGACTTATCCCTACTTACTTGGAAAGGTTCCATTCAATCCCCTTGTCTAGTGGGATAATCCCTTAATCCTCTCCCCTAAATCCTCAACCTCTCCTATCCCTTAAGCTCTCTATATATGAACCCCCTCTCCATTGTTAAGGGAGGAAGGATAGAGTATCTATATGCTGGTGAAATTTATCTATGTGATCCTGTTCATCCATTAGGAGGCTAAGCACTTGATCTTGAGGCTAGGATTGTTGGAAGGAGGTTATGACGCCAAAGAATCAGTTGTAAAATCTTTCCCTTTGTACTTCTTATCATTACATTTAATAAAATTTATTTCCATAAAATTTGTTGTGTTACTAATGTTTAGTATTAACTTCTTTGACTGTTGATCTAGATCAATTCACATCCATGTGCTTTTATTACTTGTTTTTTTCCACATGTTTTGTCTGGTTATGTAGCTAAAGATATGAATATCAGGACTTGAAGTAGCAAGGAGAGAGGAACTACACACTTGAGGTAATCCATATATTTCATTTGTATTGCATTTCAATTGATCTAGGAAAGGTATTTGTGTTATGTATTCAATTTTTCTAGATATGAACCATTCAGACTAGGGAGATCTATTTGAGTCCGCTCATACAGATTGTCTGTAAACAAATTTGGCAACCATACTGGGGAAAGTAGTCCATGATTTTTTATTTCATTACATTTTTGGTTTCTTTGATTTCTTTCCAATTAGCCTCTAGCCTTGAATTTGCTTTTTATTTTTGGATATGACAATCAGAGAGTCTCTGGTCCATCCAGAGTCTATTTGGGATCTTTACTGATCCCTCTACCTTTTTTATTCTTGGAGAATTTTTATTTTTGTTGCTTAGATCCCGCCCAACGCACCTAGGCCATTCATCACCTGCGTCATTGTAATTCTAACACACTTAGCCTATCAACACATTGTGTCATTGACACTCTATAGAATATTAGAAATTGTGTTGCTAATGCGGTTACCTAGTGTGCAAACCATGTCGTTGGGTCTCCCAACTCTGTAGTGCACCCTTATAGGGCGCGTCACCCTTCATTATTTTGCACTCAGTCTTAAAAATTCTCAAAGTTGGTTTTTGGCTTATTTTTTGAGTTCTGTGTTTTTTTCCTTCATTGCTACAGAACCTCCTAGACCTAGTATGCTTCATCCTTGGCTTAATTTCTAAAGTTTGAATATTGATTTGAGTCCTAGCTAGTCAAGCGGGTGTATCCCTCATTGTGGGCGATTTCAATCCCCCAGGAGTACACTCAGTCTTTTGACTCCTTATCAGGCCATCTGATCTGTTTGATCTGACTTCTAAGCGCTCCAATATTTCATTGTTGTGATTTTGCTCAATCTTGTGTGTTTTTGAGATTTTGGGTGATTATTTTTCTTTGAGAATTTCCAATCAATCAAAGTTTGCAATAGCATATTCACTGATTTTATGAATATATACTTAAAAATTTGTATAATTCTCAGATCTATTGAGTACATTTGATTAGAAAATCAAAGTTGTTCATTATCTTAATTTCTAGCTTGTTTCTTGGAATTGTTGTAGAGAATTTTTATGCTTTCGAACAAGTATTAAGAAGATCCTTGAAAAGTTTAAAGGATTATTATTGACTTTCATTTTCTTGGGATTGAAAAAGCCATTCATCGTTTCCTTCAAAATTATAAGTGCATTTGAACATTTGCAAAGCATTCCAAAGATAGTGAAGATTCTCGCTTTTTTTTTTCTTCCCACTTTTTGATCATTATTTTGGAAAATAGGAGTTATTGCATTCAAAAGGAAATTCTTCTTTTCATTTTTTCGTAGATTCGCTTAACTTGGAAAGACAAAAAGGACAAGCATTTGGATTTGGTGTGCTATTCATTTTTGTTGGATGATTGAAAGAAGTCCCTTTGAGTCTTTTTGGTTGATTTTGAAAGTATAGAGGTACTTGTTCATTTCATTATTGAAAACAAAAAATATTTCTCCTTACTTTAGCTAGTTTTCGTTGAAAAGAAAAAGAAAATATTTGCATTTTCATATAGTTAATATTTGCATATTTTTAAATTCCAGTCTACACTTCATGCACTCACTTAACCGTCAAGATAAAATTTAACGGTAGTATTAGGTTAAAAATGTATAGAAACTTGTGTGTTAAGTTAGAGACATGTTCCAACATCTTTAATCGTGGTAGTTGTCGTTATTTTCCTGCACTGCATACCGAGGGCTTGTAGTTATTCCACGTACCAATCGATATATCAAATGGCCTTTCATGTACCTTCGGGTATATAGAAAGGTACTTCACGTAGTCGATAGTATATCCGAAGGCTCCTGTCGTGCAATTGTGCATTAGACAAAACCACTATGGATTTGAGCTCCCACATACCTTGTGTATATTGGGAGACCCTAATAGGATTCTTGTAACCATACAAGTTAACCAATTAGCCATCGTGGCATGGCAATACACTGATAACAACACTCGAAGAGCTACTACACACGTACTATTAGGTAGTCAGGTTATATAGTCAGGGGTACGATCCTAATCAGCCCTGGTTAGTGCTCTGAAAAATTGGGTCGAGTATAACTATTGGACCCTATGGTATATTATGAGTTGCAAGGCCTTGATAATACCGTGAGGTTCCAGACCATTGAATCCACACCTATCGCATAAGTTTGCTTGCAACTTTAGCTTGAGTAGATCTTGGAGTGTAATTTTTCTTTTATTTGTATATAAAACTCTTAGGAGAAATTTTGGTTCATTCATTTTGGATGATCAACCTTTAAGAATATCCTACAAGATTTTAAACTGTCCACCTGAATATCCCCTTAATCAGGAGGAGAACTCGGTAGCAACTATGGATCAACCTACCACATCTGTGTCACAGGAAGAAGACACTTCTACCATGGAGTCAGGAATGAACTATTCACCTCCCGTAAATCCACCTATCACTGATCGTATGGGTAATTTGATTGTGGAACAACATGCTTCACACAACACATCTTTTCATCATTCAATGGAAGGACATCCTCGTGCTACAGACTATATTTTCAGTTGACCCCAAGATGACCCGGTATCAACATTTTTTGGTCCAATTGCATCATTTTGGGACACTTATTTAGGTCATCATGTTTTCGATTTCAAGTCACTTTCGATGGTGGAAACTCCATTTCATAGGATTCCTCCATGGATTCCAAATGACGTCTTTCTCACACCTGTTTATGATACTATCGACCATTTACAGACATTTAGTAATGAACTTAGATGACATATTTTTCCACCTAGGTCTAATCTGGAAGTGTCAGTTGTTGAACGACATTCCCCTATACATTCCTTATATTTTTATTCACTAGGAACATCTACACCTACCATGACCACTTATGAACCAGGTCAACCATTGTTCCCGACGAGTACACCTCAGATTCAGGCGACCGGTTCAACACCTCATCCGACCCAAACCACTGGAGGAAAACCTTAAGCCACGATCAACTATGTTACTGTAACGTTACCTCCACCACCCCCACCTCAAAATTTGAGGGGAGGTTATCATCTACATATTAGTCAACTATTGAGTGGAGTTCATCCCTTAGTTAGTAGTAAACAATTAGCTACGATTCAACCCACGATTATTGCTCAATATTCAGTTACTGGGCACACTCCTGTAAGTGGACAATTCTCAACTAGGGGGAAACCCAGTTAGCGGACATACCTTGAGTGGAGGACATGCTTCACATTTGAACTATAGCATGCTTGGAAGTTATCTCCAAACCATGGGACAACCTACTTGGACACATCACACAGGGGGACCATCTACTTGGACCCAACACCCATGGGGGTATATCTATCCAGGCAATCATAATACTGCTATAGGGAAAAATTATCCAGGAAACCTTTTTCTCGGATTACCCTATCCTGGAAACACAAACACCCCATGGGTGAACCATAATGTTCCATCGCCTAGACCTTTAGCTGATGGACCAGCCCCACAACCTCCACCCCCTGTCCCACCACCTCCCCCACCATCTGGTCCACCACCACCACCACCACCGTATTCTGGAGGAGGAGGACCCTGAAATTCTGGTGGAGGCCCACCTTATTCTAGAGGAGGAGGACCCCCACCCTTTGGAAGAGGACCACCTTATTCGGTAGGAGGAGGACCCCCACCATTTTGCGGAGGACCACCTTATTCCGGAGGAGGAGGACCCCCACATTCTGGAAGAGGACCACCTTATTCTTGAGAACGAGAACCCCCACCTTCTAGTGGAGGACAACCTTATTATGGAGGAGGAGGACCTCCTTCAGGTCCACCTCCCAACCCATGAGGCCCACCTATATTTGGAAAAGTTCTTATGGGAGGACCTTGTTGAAATATTGTAACTTCTAAGAATATTATATTTGTACTTTATTATTCCGGAGATGTTTCATTCCTCCATGGAGACCCTATTGTATATCCGAAGATGTTTTATTCCTCCATGAAGAATGTGGTAACTTGGGTTATTATATTTCCCTAGTGGGGGTCGGCCCTATATGAGTCATATGGGTTAAAGGGTTATTAGACCACCTTAGTGGGGTCAGCCCTATCACATTATGTTAAGTGGTTAAGTTGGGGCCGACCTAGTTAATGTAAAAGACAAGTCGGAGTTGTGTATAAATAGAGGAGGTGTGTTCCTCATTTAACACATATTCACTTACTTGTGAGTGGCGGCTAAGTGAGAGAGAGAGATATGCTATGGAGAAGAAGGAGCTCATGTTTGGGATATGCATCTCTGTATTGTTGATCATCTATATTGAGGAATATTTGCTGGGTTTTCTACCCCATGAGGGCTTCCCAGGATAAATTTGTGTCTCTTGTGTTTATGCTGTCCCTATTGTTCTTTTAGTGATCCTGTATATGCTATTGTTGTGAAATGGAATGTAATGCTGATATTTTTTGTCTTAGCATATTAAATATTAACATGGTATCAGAGCTAGCCTGAGGGAAGGAAATGTATGGCACTTACGACACTTGCTTCACTTGCGACAATTTGAAGGTTAGGGTTTTATATAGCAAAAACCAGTCATCGTGGAACTTTCACTATAAATCCATTTTGGAAAAGGTTCAGGATATGAAACCTTTACAGGTCGTATATAACATCCCCCTGTAGCTTGTGTCTATAGGACAACCACTAATTCGTTGTACTTTGTGATTTATGATCAGTACAAGTTAGGGTTTATGCCTCTTCCAAATATCAGTCATAAATAGGTGACCTAGGAAAAAAGGTCAAAAATTGGGCTAGGAAGTTCCAAATGAAATTTCGTAAAGAGTGACAGGTAGAGGACGGACTTTAGTTTCTCAAGTAATTTTTTAGAGGTCGAAGTTGAACCAGTGACACGTGGCACGCCGTACAAGTTCGCTCTCCTAATTTATCCCATAAATAGGTCACGTTGTGACACTTGGCATAACTCTCTCTCAGAAAATCCAATTAAGGTCAGACCTGTGGGGTTGGAAAGATGACAGGTCAGTATACCAAAAGTATAAGTTTCAGACCCTGTGGATTCGTAATTTCAGAGATGCACTAGAAACAATCAGGTTCATATTTTTGTCAAAACAGAATTGTTTTCTGAGCACCTTCATTCTTGGCTTATCACTACTGTGGGAATTTAGGGCTTCGGAGAAAGTTGGAATTTTTGGAATAGGAGTCCACAGATGAATGCTCCTCATCAAAATTGAAATTTAGAGACCAAGATCGAATTTTTTGGTTGGGAAGAAGGCCAGGCTTGATCAAACCCTAGATCGAGATTTTGATCGGAAAGGTGGAAAATTAGGGCTTCTGCAAAAGATGGAATTTTTTAAGTCTGTGACCATAGCTGGAAGCTCCTCAGAAAAATCAAATTTTAGAGATTTGGATTGAACCTTTTGATTGGGCAGAAGGGTGGGCTTTATCAAATCCTAGTTCGAGGTCCTGTCCAATGAATCCAGAAGTTTCAAAGGCAATTTTGAGGGGCCAAATTTTGTAGTTTTCAAAATTGAATTATACCAACTTGATTAGCTCAGAAAGCCACATCTTTCTATCCATTCAGAAGTTTGAATTTTTAGGGTTTCTCTGACAAACCCTAATCGAGATCCAGATCCAGTTTTAGCAAATCAAAGTGGATTAGGTTAAAAGCAATCCTGACAGGTATGACTTGAGGAGATACAGGTATGTGTTGATATCTGTTCATGATATGTTTGTCTTCATATTATTGAGGTTAGTACAATTATGATTGTTTGATAATGAATACATGTGAATGATAGAAGACATTCATTGATTAGGGTTATGCCACTTATGATTGTACTAATGCACTTGCGGTGTTGTATGAGGATGATGTTGTCAGCTAACAAGATACAGGTACATCAAGAAAGACAAATCAAGTTCTATGACCATGATGACATGAAGACAAAGACTCATCCATAGTCTTTGACCACATAGAAGCTCTACTTGCGAGGTATGTATGACTTTGTTCTACTATGCTTAACCTATGAGATACACAGGTTCTAGCACAAGGTCTCTAAATCATTGAAGAGAACAAAGAAGATATTGTTTGGGTATGTTAAGACATAACCAAGTTTGATAATCCAGGTATGTTTTCCTACATCAAGTTAGAATCCTACTTTGTTAGGATCTTAGGTAAGTATACCTGTGTATGAAATGATCATGACCATACACACTTAATATTACTTAGAATCATAATGTTTTGATAGTATTAAGACTATACTAATGAATGTATGATTATGTATGATTATGTATGAGATCATGATGATGACACTAGTGCACACTTAAGCATGCATAGTGGTCCAGGATGGATAGAAGTTCAAAGACATATAATCATGAAGGGAAAATAGAGATCAAGCGCAAGGCAACCACACAAACATAAAAGTTAAGTATTTAAGTTGTCATTTGAATTACTTCTTGAATCTCTGAATAGTCAATGATATTGCTTGTAATAGTTGTATGCATATTTGTATTCCTAGAATATATCATGCTAGGTGTAACATTGAACAGTATACTACTAATATGCATATGATTGGTAAGTTGGACAAACATTCCATTTTTGCTTGTCTTGAATGAAACCTCTTTGTTGACATGTTGAGAGCTGTGCACGCTCTTGATAGTATGTTCTGGTAGAGATGGAAGGCATCTAGATAGCCACTGTATGCATACAGGATATGGAAAAGTGTTGTGCCAAAGTATTGGTCAAGATAGCTGCATAACTATGTGAATCATATCTATATGCATAATAGGTTATCATGTCAACATGATTTGATGATTATGAAGTATTACTAATCATATAATTAAGTTTGATTTGTAGGAAAGATCATGAAGAATGATGAACACTGAACAAGTGATGGATGTTCAACAAGAAGACTTACAAATCAAACATACTATAGAAAGCTCGTGGCTAGAAGATTCTCTTAGAAAGAGAAAGAGGATCATAATGAGATGTTTACTCCAAGTGGCTAGATAAGACCATTCTCTTAATGGTGTAATTGAAGAATAAGTGTGAATAGAGAAAACTCCCAGAATTCAATTGAAGAAAGCTCTGTACGGGTACCTAGGATCAATGGTCATTTGATGAGCTTAATGATCACCATGGCTGATGCGGATTTCAACCTTTGCTACAAGGTTGAAGATGGTTTCTATATACAGATGACATGGATGCAAGAAGGAACTCACCACAGAGTTCGAATGATATTGAGGCTCATATCAATAGACCCATCTGACGGGAGATGGCACAGATAGATATGCAGAAGATCACTTAATGCAGAGTGTGAATGATGTTCAGTCACAGAGGGGATTTGATAGCTTCTTGACAAGCTTGGGATTTACCAAAATTAAAGTTGATTCTAAACTTTACCTTAAGGTTATGGATGATACTATTATTGTATGTGGATGATCTCTTTCCGACAGGGAATGAGAAACAGATCATGGAAAGCAAGAAGAAGCTATCTACAGAATTTGAGATGAAAGATCTCGGATTGATGTATTACTTCCTAGGTTTGGAAGTATAGCAAGGCCCAGAAGGAATCTTTCTCAACCAAGGAAATTACTTGATATATTGGAATGTACAACCATGGACACTCTGATGGGTTCCAAGTTGATGTTGTTAGTTGATGACTCATCAGAGTTAGTGGATGTAACTCTGTACAGACAGATTATTAGGTCATTGATGTATCTGACAAACACTAGGTCAGATATATGATTTGCTATGAACACCTTGAGGCAGTATCTAGTGGAACCTAGACATGTTCACTTAATAGTTGCAAAGCATGTGATGAGGTACCTGAAGGGTACGATAGACTTTGGTCTATATTATCTTGGAGATCATGATTTCAGATTGTATGGCTACACAAATGTTGATTAGGCTGGAAGTGTATCAGATAGGAAGAGCACATCGGGAGGATGTTATTGTCTAGGATCTACCATGATCTTGTGGTTTAGCAGGAAGCAGTCTAGTGTGGCTCTCAGCATGGCTGAAGCGGAATATGTTGCTACTTGATCTGCTAGTTGTGAAGCGATATGACTTCGAAAACTGTTATCAGGACTACTTAACTTAGATATGGACCCCACTGTGATCCTGTGTGACAACCAAAGTTGTATCAAGATGACAGAGAATCTAGTGTTCCATGATAAGTCAAAGCACATAAAAATCCGATATTTTTATATACGGGATATGGTGCAGAAAGGAGCTACAAAGCTCAAGTATGTGAGCACTGACGAACAAGTTGCTGATGTATTGACCAAACCTCTATCTCGAGTAAAGTTTGAGTATTTCTAAGACAAGCTTGGTGTAGTTCAGAAGGACTCTCCTCGAAAGGGGGAGTGATATGGTCGTTGATGATGAGATTGCTTGCATCGACGGTAAGGTCGATGATGTGTATAATTGTATCGATGACAAGGATACTTGTATCGATGACGAGGATACTTGTATTGATGATGTGGATACTTGTATCGATGATAAGGATACTGCATCGATGATGAGGATACTATATCGATGATGAGGATACTTGTATCGATGACGAGGATAGTTGTATTGATGATGTGGATACTTGTATTAATGATGAGGATACTATATCGATGATGAGGATGCTTGTATCGATGATGAGGATACATGTATTAATGATGAGATTACCTGTTTCGACGGTAAGGTCGATGATGAGGTTACCTATCCCGACGATGAGGTCGATGACATCAATAATAAGGTTGATAAGTGGTCCTAAGACTTGGTCTAAGTGGACGAGAGGGATTGTATCATCCCTAGACTTCTGTCCCTGAATTGATCCGTAGAAATATGTCTCTAAGAAGTGGTCCCTAGTGGACATGATAGGACTGAATCATCCCTGAACGCTTGGTTCAAAATGTACGTGATGGGACTGCATCATACCTGAATGCTTGGTTTAAAATGTACGTGATAGGATTGCATCATCCCTGAACGCTTCGTTCAAAATGTACGTGATAAGACTGCATCGTCCATGAAAGCTTGGTTCAAAATGTAAGTGATAGGACTGCATTGTCCCTGAACACTTGGTTCAAAATGTACATGATAGGACTGCATCGTCCCTGAATGTTTGGTTCAAAATGTACGTGATAGGACTGCATCGTCCCTAAACATTTGGTTCAAAATGTACGTGATAGGACTACATCATCCCTGAATGCTTGGTTCAAAATGTACATGATAGGACTGCTTCATCCCTGAATGCTTGGTTCAAAATGTACGTGATGGGGATTGCATCATCCCGGAACCCTTGGTTCGAAATGTACGTGATGGGGATTTCATCATCCTGGAACCCTTGGTTCAAAATGTACGTGATGGGGATTGCATCATCCCAGAACCATTGGTTCAAAATGTACGTGATGGGGATTGCATCATCCCGGAACCCTTGGTTCAGAATGTATGTGATGGGGATTGCATCATCCCGGAACCCTTGGTTCAAAATGTACGTGTTAGGATTTTATCATCCTTGGACTTATGTCCTAAAGTGAGAAGGATTGATCATCCTATAATTATATCATGTGTGTTGCAGGGTATGCTGCTATCATGACGATGATATGAAGATCCAGACAATGAGGTTGTTGATCGAGAGATCCAGATGATGCTGATGATCTGAAGATCCAGACGATGAGGCTGTTGATCGAGAGATCCAAATGCTGATGTTGATCAGTAGATCCAGATGATGAGGTTGTTTATCGAGGATCCAGTTGATGCTTTTATGTTGTTGATCGAGAGGATCCAGTTGATGATGTTATGATGTTGATCAAGAGGATCCAGATGATGATGTTACTGTAGCTGTTTGAGTGCGGTAGAAGATGAAGACTCAGTATTGAAGATGTTGATGTTCTAGTATTGAAGATCTTGAAGAATTTCTAGTAACTGTTTTGGTTATTGATGATGTATGAAGAAAGCTTCCAATGATTTATAGATGTATCATGTATCATGTAGTTGATAACTCCTTGTTCCTGCAGATGTTGTTATAATATCCTTCTCGTTAAGGGGGAGTGTTGAAATATTGTAACTTCTAAGAAGATTATATTTGTACTTTATTATTTTAGAGATGTTTCATTCCTTCGTGGAGACCCTATTGTAAATCCGGAGATGTTTTATTCCTCTGTGAAGAATGTGGTAACTTGGGTTATTAGACTTCCTTAGTGGGAGTCGGCCCTATATGAGTCATGTGCGTTAAAGGGTTATTAGACCACCCTAGTGGGGTCGGCCCTGTCATATTATGTTAAGTGGTTAAGTTGGGGCCGACCTAGTTAATGTAAAAGACAAGTCGGAGTTGTGTATAAATAGAGGAGGTGTGTTCCTCATTTAACACACATTCACTTACTTGTGAGTGGCGCATAAGTGAGAGAGAGAGAGATCTTCTATGGAGGAAAATTAGCTCATGTTTGGGATATACATCTCTGTATTGTTGATCATCTATATTGAGGAATATTTGTTGGGTTTTCTACCCCATGAGGGTTTCCCAGGATAAATTTGTGTCTCTTGTGTTTATGTTGTGCTTGTTGTTCTTTTAGTGATCCTGTATATGCTATTGTTATGAAATGGAATGTAATATTGATATTTTTTGTCTTAGCATATTAAATCTTAATAGACCTTACGATCAATCTATCCATGGTCCTACTAGTACACAGATGCCTTATCAGTATTATCAATATCCATAGCCAAACCAACAATTACCATTTCTGGCTACACTTGATCTACCAGATCTGTCGCATTTGACTAATGATCCCATTCATCATGGTATCAATTGGCCCATAATTCTTGTGAAGTTACCATCAGATATTTTGAATTTTTATGTCAAGCCAGGTGAGGATCCTAAGAACCACATAATGACTTATCATTTGTGGAATTCATCAAATTCCTTAATGGATGATTCCATCTGTTTGATGTTATTTCAATGAACCCTTACTGGTACTTCCGAAAATTGGTACATTGAGTTACAACCACATTCCTTTCCTAATTTTCGATCTTTAGCTATGTCATTTTTTACTCACTTTCATCTACTGATCTGCTACGAAACTGGCACGGATATTTTGACTTCTCTTCACCAAACTATTTCCGTTCACATTTCTGATCATATTCATGAGTGGATAAGAAGAAGATGTCTTATCAAAGCCCCCATTTTGGATCAACTCCTTTCCAATTGGTTCACAAAGTCACTAATTCTTATCATATCTAAAGATGTGGCTATGGGTGGGGCTATTACAAAAGAACAAGCTATATCTCGTGCTCAATATTTAGACCTTGTATATGCTCAATCTGTCACCCTATACGATATCATTCCCAATGCCCCCCTCCCTACTTATGATCCAACAAAACCACCTATGGGACGTCATGTCGATGGCATCATTGGTTCTGTTCATACCCATCCCGCTATACAATCTGGTGGATCATAGAGCCATCATAGCTCGAACCCACCTGCAACACAGGCTGGACATAACACCAACCAATCACCCAGCCTTATTCCACTGAGGAAGTGAATTCAGTTCAATCTGTTTCACCTCAAAAATCTAGTGGTAAAAAGAAGAAAAAAGGTAAATCTAAAAATTCTTCTAACCAGCAGAAGCCAAAAAACAATCCCGAAGACAATAAACAAAAGCGGAAGGTTAAATATCCTTGTTTACTGTGTGGTGATGATCACTTCACCAAAAAATGCCCACATTTGGAGGAAGTGCAAAATTTCCTTAAAGGGAACCCCACACCTGCAGTCTTAACTGATCCCTTCCCCACATAACAACAATGAATGATTGCACAACAACTCTATCCTTCTCAAGGAGAACCTCCCACCACCGCTTATGTTCTCATGGTGCAGAGCGAAACAGTCAACTTTTCAACTCGATCAAGTACATATGACTCTACTTCTAATAAGGAATATAATGGAGGTAATCCTAAAAAATACCCTGCATCTGCATCTATCATTCCTTCACCTCAAGGTCCCCTCATCGTAGAGAAACCTTTACCGGATTCAGTATTGCGTCCACCCAAGAACACGCACAAAGTTTTTTTGACCAAAAATCCGATGGCTAAAAATTCGAATTTGCTACAACCTATGGTCGACTATCCGACAATTCCAGTCTTTTTTTATCATCGGTGGGATATCGGCTAAAATTCGACGTAGTTCAAGACGTCGGATATTCGACTAGAAAACACGTCGGTTAACCGACTTCCTCCAGCTTCACAGGTAGTCAGATTACCATCTTTCGCCATCGATTATGCATCAGTTTAGTCGTCAGTTAAGCGACATATTTGCCATAAAAATGTCGGATTGTGTCGTCAGTTAAGCGACGGGTATGCCATACAAAATAAATGGAATCCGACGTTTCAAGTCGTCGGTCATATTGCAAAACCATTGGCTATTACCATACAGTTACCGGATTGGGTCATTGGTTAAGCGACGGGTATGCCATACAAAAAAAATGGAATCCGATGTTCCGAGTCGTCGGTCGTATTGCAAAACCGTCGGCTATTACCATATGGTTGTCGGATTGGGTCATCGGTAAAGCGATGTGTATGCCATACGAAAAAAAGGGAACCAACATTCTGAGCCGTCGGTAGTATTGCAAAACCGTTGGATATTACCATACCTTCGTCGGTTAAGTGACCACCCATTACATTTTTTATAAAAAAAATAGCATTTTTCAAATAAAAATTTTCATACTGCAGGAAATCAATATATTCTATCTCTATTGTGGAAATATGTAGAATAATTACATATATATATAACTGAGAACCCCATTATGCTCTTCCCATTGTATTAGTAGTGGTGCTCTTCCCATTGTATTAGCAACGGAGTAGCCTAAGGGAATAGAGCCGTTGTAATAAAGCCATTGTATTAGAGTCATTGTATTAAGCTGCGGAGTCAATCATTATTCAAGTGGACCTACAGGCTAGTGGGTGCCTATTAAGGTGGCACAAAAGACTGTACTCTAAGTCTCAAGTGCTAGTGTCTATGGAACTTACTTTATGGACTACAGGCTTTCCATGTAGCAGAATAAAAGGACTGGGAATTTATGTAACATTATGGCATATTCGTCACAAAGATATGGTAGTGTGCTTCCATTTTGTCAAGGTACTCTTACCTAACTTCTCTAATTTGGTATACTGAGGAGTTTGTATATTCATGTATGAGATCATATTCTTTGAATAAGGCTCATTCGATAGTTAATGGGTAGTTACTTAATGTAAAAGACTCATTTTTATTAAATAAGAACCAGTAGGTGGTTGGTAGTCATTAATTTTGAGATTGCATGTAGTTAGGGTTTTGGGTTGTAGAAAGCCAGCATCGTAGCCATTCATTAAGCTCCTCTCTATTTCGAGAATAATTTCATATTCTCTACTGAACAGGGCCAACCACATGAAGGTGGAAGCTCTTATGGCCCCTCCCCCCCCTCACATCACTCTCAATTCCCCATACCCAATGCATGAACTCGAAAGAAAAAAAATATGTGCAAATTCATCCATATTTTATCATGAACTTTCATCCATTATTCATTCAATAAATGATAACATTCACTAAACCATTGTTTATGTCGATACACACATTCATTCAATAAAAGATAACATTCAATAAACCATTCATTAATGATCATTCAGTCAACATATTCATTCAATAAAAGATGAAATTCAATAAAGTTAATAGTTTACTACACTGAATCATTAAAACATTATAAAATTCATTAAACCATTCAATGAATTTCCGCCATCCAATGAGTTTCCACGGTCTTCAGTTTCAGCCTAGCAACGGTTGACGATTCATGGTATTACGTTTCCCTTCGACTGCAAATGACAAACTCATAGTTCACTATTAAGTTTTGTCTGACAAAGCTGACGGTCAAAGAAATCTTGATAGTGAACTATGAGTTTGCCATATTGCAGCTTAAGGGAAACATAAATATAGAATGAATTGTCACCATTGTCAGAATATTCATTGAGCTCCTCTCTATTTCGAGAATAATTTCATATTCTTTATTGAACAGGGCCAACCACGTGAAGGTGGAAGCTCTTATGCCCCCCCCCCCCTTCACATCACTCTCAATTCCCCATACCCAATGCATGCACTTGAAAAAAACAAATATGTGCAAATTCATCCATATTTTATCATGAACTTTCATCCATTATTCATTCAATAAATGCTAACATTCACTAAACCATTGTTTCTGTCGATACACACATCCATTCAATAAAAGATAACATTCAATAAACCATTCATTAATGATTCAGTCAACACATTCATTCAATAAAAGCTGAAATTCAATAAATGTAACAGTTTACTACACTGAATCATTAAAACATTAGAAAATTCATTAAACCATTCAATGATTCCGCCATCCAATGAGTTTCCACGGTCTTCAGTTTCATCCTGGCAGCGGTTGATGATTCATGGTATTACGTTTCCCTTCGACTGCAAATGACAAACTTATAGTTCACTATTAAGTTTTGTCTGACAAAGCTAACGGTCAAAGAAATCTTGATAGTGAACTATGAGTTTTCCATATTACAGCTTAAGGGAAACATAAATATACAATGAATCGTCACCGTTGTCATAATATTCATTGAGCTCCTCTTTGTTTCGAGAATAATTTCATATTCTCTACTGAACAGGGCCAACCACATGAAGGTGGAAGCTCTTATGCCTCCGCCCCCCCTCACATCACTCTCAATTCCCCATACCCAATGCATGCACTCGAAAAAAAAAAATATGTGCAAATTCATCCATATTTTATCATGAACTTTCATCCATTATTCATTCAATAAATGCTAACATTCACTAAACCATTGTTTCTGTCAATACACACATTCATTCAATAAAAGATAACATTCAATAAACCATTCATTAATCATTCAGTCAACACATTCATTCAATAAAAGCTGAAATTCAATAAAGGTAACAGTTTACTACACTGAATCATTAAAACATTAGAAAATTCATTAAACCATTCAATGAATTTCCGCCATCCAATGAGTTTCCACGGTCTTCAGTTTCATCCTAGAAACGGTTGACGATTCATGGTATTATGTTTCCCTTTGACTACAAATGACAAACTTATAGTTCACTATTAAGGTTTGTCTGACAAAGCTGACGGTCAAAGAAATCTTGATAGTGAACTATGAGTTTGCCATATTGCAGCTTAAGGGAAACGTAAATATAGAATGAATCGTCACCGTTGTCAGAATATTCATTGAGCTCCTCTTTGTTTCGAGAATAATTTCATATTCTCTACTAAACAGGTCCAACCACGTGAAGGTGGAAGCTCTTATGCCCCCCCCCCCTCACATCACTCTCAATTCCCCATACCCAATCCATGTACTTGAAAAAAACAAATATGTGCAAATTCATCCATATTTCATCATGAAATTTCAGCCATTATTCATTCAATAAATGCTAACATTCACTAAACCATCGTTTCAGTCGATCAACACATTCATTCAATAAAAGATAACATTAAATACACCATTCATTAATCATTCAGTCAACACATTCATTCAATAAAAGTTGAAATTCAATGAAGGTAACAGTTTACTACACTGAATCATTAAAACATTAGAACATTCATTAAACCATTTATTCATTCATTAGACCAAAAATAGTGGACGATATATTGTTATCGAAAATATTTAGTCGTTGTTTTTCTCATCCTTCTTTTTATAAGTTTTTCTTCTCTTCAGTGGTATATAATCTATGAGAGGACCATCTACATCATCTAGACTTTTTCTTCCAGTTCTTGGTTCTTTAGCAAGCGCTTTTGGTGATGTTTGCAATATCCTAGATGATTGTTGTTGATCTAGACCTGGATTTTGCTGCAAGGGGTTCGGATTTGCTGCAACGATGTGAAAATGTTACATCATTATATTTTGCTATTGTAATGACAAGTTTTTCATTTAAAACAATTCATTACGAAGGTGTTTTTTTACTAGGTGTGACCAAATCATGTTGTTGATGTTCTTGTCCAGTCTCAACCTGTACAGTTTCACCCTCTACATGCTCTGCAGTTGAAATATGGTGAACTACAATTAATGGTCACCATTTGCAATGCTATAAATAAAATTGTAGCATATGAATATATTAATTACCGGGATTTGAAGCTTGATCATCGATTTGTTGTTGTCTCTCCTCGACACTAATGGGATCATTACTTTCCTGTTAAAAACAGAGTCAATATTTTACATCAAGTATTTGGAACGAAAATATTCCACAAGCGACAAATCTTCATTAAACTATATAGATTCTACATACCTGTGCACTGGATGGATTGGTACCACAAGACTGTGTCTGCCCAGATAAGCTTCTTCTACATTCAACAACAGATCCAAATCCTTCCTGGAAGCCAAGCTTCATGTCTTCCTCTGTGGGTACTTCATTGAATCGATCGGCCTACATATTTGCTTATCGTCGTTAATTAACATTTTACGGTACAATAAAACGAAAAATAATTTTCAATTTATTATTTGTATTCATTGTTGGTTTCTCGAAACTTACAAACCGTGCCGCCAAATTTGAATAACCACCAGGGCCAAGCTTGTGCTGACCTACTTTTTCTAGTCTTTCCTTTGTGGCCTTTGATGTGTCTGGTAGCCTATGCAAGTGTTGAAATACGTTAGATGTTCCAAGTTCGAAATCAAGGATAATAAGGTTTAGAATTACATCGCGGAAAGTATTGCATACCTCCCTGTTCCTGGTGTTAGCTTGCCTTCTCTTCTCAGATCCTTCTCCTTTCCATCTTCCACTAGAGCTCTCCACTCCATTACTGGAATCATTGGTGGGCGCTCATACCTATGGTTTCTTTCGAGGTGTGTCCTATATTGGTCTCGGATAACCTTCACATGTTGACAAGCCTTTTTCAAGACATTGGCATGACTGAATATTTTCTCCCCGAACAGGCCAACCAACCGATTAGTGAGTTCATCTTTTAAATGCTTCGGTTGTCTATCCCACCTTGATCGGATGGTGGGCCCAAAGATCTCCAAGCAAAATTCATTCATATGTTTATAGAAAACATTGTTTCCTGCACAACGATCATGCCATGATCATAAATAGTTGATAAAAAATGTTTTATCGATATATTACAATGAAATTATAAACACTAATTAACCTGATCAACTATGATTAATTACCTGGGATCGTCGGTATCTTTATTGGGACGAGATCTTCGTCCACCAAAAATGTTTTCTCCAGTGTTCCCGTGCTTTTGACACTGGAAGATCCTGGAAATGTAGCTTGTTCGACATCAAAATTGATAGGGGACTCGGTGTCGACCCCTTCTTGTGGAGGATCCGTTGTGTGTTGGTCAGTAACGGCTGTTGCGCTCACAACGGGGGTCCGTGGTGTTTCGAAACGTGTTGCCGACTGTTCGGTCGACAACAATGGCAAAGGATTCAAACTACGTGGAGTCGTTTAGTCGTGATGCGAAGTCTCTCCACGAGCCTCGCTGGGGCCAACACCACCTTCACCAATATTTTGTGGTCCCTGATAATTCTGTAAATACACACCACGTCTTATATGTTCAATACTATCATATAAAAGAGAACATTATAAAGATTTAAACGAATTATTCTATGATTCAAGATTCCTCAACTTACTCGCAAGTTATTAGATCTATGTTCCAACAATGCAATCCTTTCTTTAATTGCGCTTGTCTGCGGAACCTGGATTACTAGAGAAAGGATTTTAGCAGTATATCTATTCAACAATTTCTCTGCCATCTTTAGCGAGTGTGCGGCTTCACCAATTTTTTCGCAATCGTGAAGCACCTCTGCCACTTCAGGGTCTAACGGAAAATCTTGCAATGCTGATTCATACAGCGATTCACTACTGGGCTGCAACAAACATATATAAAGCACTACTGAGTTCTCTACTGATAGATTCCAAATTGTATATTAACGTATATAACACATCTATCATGATAGATTCGTAAAATTACAACACGGTTTACATTATCACAATGAAGCCAGTATATCACACGAAAAATACATAACAAAATTAACATTATGCTACGTATTATATTGGTACAATTGAAATGAATTATACCTGTGACCTCGAGGATCGCGATCCACTCATTGGATCAATGGTCATAGGCGACTTGCCCTAATCTGCTAATATCTAGGAGCTTCCCCTAACAACACCCTAATAAAAAAACATAGTGAAAGTCACCTAAACGATTCCAAAAGTATTCATGAGAAAACACATCAAAAAAATTATTATTCATATTATATTTTTAATATTACAAAGATGTATACCTATTGCGCAGACCCTGGTGTGGCCGACCTTACGGAACCAACGTGCATAAATTACGTAAACGAAACCAAAATATTCATTGAAACATTAATATAATGCTAAAACATTTTGACATATTTTAATTGTACAATTCAAATCAGGTCTACCTGTTGCCCCGAGGGTGTTGTCATCTGATCAACATTCGACTGGTGTATTTCCCGATCAACGTTCTACATCAAATATAAATTTCATTATATAAAACAAACCAAGTTATTAATAATGGAAAAACAAAGCAAATAAAAACTCTTTTCTCTTATTATATTTGTACTATTAGAAAGATGTATACCTGCTCCGTCGAGGAAGAAGTTCTCCTCCGACCATTCGTTGGCAGGGATTTATCCCGCTCACTGGCCTGCGAAGTAAATATGGGAAATTTAAACGAAATAAACTAACAAAAAATCCTTATGATGTTTAATTTATTACTAAAAGATTGGGTAAAATGTTATATAGTAACCTTGTTTGTATCTACTCGGTTGACAAGGTAATTAATAAGCAACTCGTCCCCTGCAAATATTGTTTTAATAGCAACTACAAAAACATGGTTTCCTTCATGCCCCTCCAATTCGTAGTTTGGTTGCTTAATTGTAGACCCTGGTTGTGTATTGTTTATAAACCCCGCAATATTCCCTGTGGCCTTTGGCCTTTTGTCCATGTACAACGTTCCTCCTTTATTTTGATTTTTGTCTTTCAATTGTAAATAGTTTGTTGACAATCCATAGCTACGCATACTTTTTGTATATCGGACAAGGTGCATCCAATCATTGTAGTTGTATATGGGTCCAACATACTCCATTAATTCTGTACATGTCCCGTAACCGACCAAGATGCAATCCATGGAAAACAACCCGAAACCATGTATCGATGACGGTGCAATTCGATATCTCCTCTCGTTCACACAAAAATCAGTGTTCGGTGGAGGAAGATCCTTCAGTACCCATTGTTTCACTAAATTTCTATACCTCAAGGGCACCTCTTCGTTGTCTTTTGTCTCATCACCATAGGAACATGCCCCCCCTTAACCATGAAAAATTTCATTGCATCTATGGAATCTTCTTTTGGTTTTTTGACATCTAGTTGATACAATTCTTCTAGACTTACTGGATGTCTCACTTTCCTCTAGCCTTCCTAAACTCCCCTCGCTCGAGGAAGACAGATCAGACAAATACCTGTTTGGTTCTACCTACACCATTGGAAAAAAGTTCAGATTCGACCGCAAGGCATAGCGCCTCTTAAAAGTTGACGTGTATCGCCTTTTATAATTTTACTTGATCCTCATTCCCTTTATCAACATGTAGGCATTCAAGTGATGATCGAAAGACGACCTATTTATCTTTCTTAAGAGTAGAAAGTCATGCAATATTTATGAGTTGTTTTTTACTATTTGATTTAATGCTACATCACACACGTAACACAAATGTAGCACACATGAAACACTACACATACACGTTACAAGATCTCCTCTAATGGTACAAGTCCTGTCTACTTAACGAAAACTATTTACCACATATTTGATTACCTTAGTGTAGATGTTTCCTGTAATATACTCAAAAGAGTTACTTTCAAAAATGATTGTGCCTCTTAGAGGCCAGTCAACTCTAGGAACCAAGTGACCCTATGATAGGGCTAGTACAAACCAGAGAAAGAGAGATGACTGGGCTATGGTACGATCAATCAAAGAAATTTAGTGACAGTAAAAAGGCTCAGTACAAAGACCAACCAATAAGGTACAAGTAAAAAAAAAAAGAATGGGTATAAAGACTCACAACCCTTGGGACTAAGGGGGTGTACACTACCTCAAACGTGGACAAACTACCAGAGTTATAACCACAAGACCAAAAACATAAAAGGCGGTCCAAATCAATATATGCAATATCTCCTTGTAACTACCTCATATATGCAATATCTCCTTGTAACTACCTCATATATGCAATAGCTCCTTGTAACTACCTCTTGAAACTCAAATAGTACCACCAAAAGCTATGATAGCATGCAATCTTCCAAACTAAGGTTAGGAGGGTGGTATCTAGAAGGTACAAGTAAAAAAGGAAAGAATGGGTATAAAGATTCACAACCCTTGGGACTAAGGGGGTGTACATTACCTCAAACGTGGACAAACTACCATAGTTATAACCACAAGACCAAAAACATAAAAGGCGGTCCAAATAAATATATGCAATATCTCCTTGTAACTACCTCATATATGCAATATCTCCTTGTAACTACCTCATATATGCAATAGCTCCTTGTAACTACCTCATATATGCAATATCTCCTTGTAACTACCTCATATATGCTATATCTCCTTGTAACTACCTCTTGAAACTCAAATAGTACCACCAAAAGGTATGATAGCATGCAATCTTCCAAACTAAGGTCAGGAGGGTGGTACGAAGTGGGTATAAAGACACATAACAATTTGGAGAAAGTGGGTGTACCTCAAATGTGGACAAACTACCATAGTACCCACAAGACCTAAAACATAAAAGGTGGTACAAATCAAATGATATCCCAATATCAGTAAAACACCCAAAAGGTAAAAGGAAAGGCACCACAAAATATTATCGACAAAATGAAAGGACCATAAGACAATCGACCAAGGTGGGGTACAACCATTCATCTCTCTCTCAAATGTACCATTGTTCCATATAACTTGAAAGACCATCATCACAGTAAACGGAAAATTCCACACGGGTGATGTGATCATGTGGTCCTCTAGACTACTCCTACGATCAAGTGTTAGTGGCTCCGTGAAGGGGTGTTCAGTCCCTTCAGAAGACCATCTAACTCAACCATCTCGAAGACCTAGGAGAAGAGAACGTCACACATCATCAAATAAGTATTGGTAACTACCGTGTATGAACTCAAAAACCCTAAAGCAACTGAGCGTGCAGAAGGGGAGCTATGAAAAGACAAGGCTCGCAGGACAAAAAAACAAGCTCAAAAAACTATACTAGGACCGATGTCACAGTAAGCGAGCTGAAACAAAAGTGGCCAGAATGCCAACAAGTAGCACTAAAAAGAAAAATACCCTCTAAAAAGGTGATATTGCAAGCAAACTTCCTAACTAGGAGATGGAGACCTCGACAAATCGTATCCTTCGCAAGGTGATGAAATCCAAGTCGAACAATACGAAGTGAGAGACCAAATTTGAAGGATATCCCTCTACCGAAAGGGATCCTGGGTAAAAGATCCCTAGTAGAAAAGTCACTAAGCTACCTCGTTCATGACACGTCGGAAAAGGTTTTTGGCACTTCTGCCTTATCACCCTTGTATCACCAGTATGGTGGTTAGAGAATACAAGGAAGACAATGATCAATGTTGCCTTAGGGCTAAGTGGAGTGCGACATTCCACAGAGCCCGTCCGGTTCTCGATCTCGTGGCGGTTTAACCCCTAAAACAACAGGAGGCCCCTCCACAAACTGGTCGTGACCGTGTCAATAAATACTAGAGGATTTTAGTTCCCTAAAGACAATGACTATGTCTCAGATGAAAAATGACAAGGGGGAATTATTTGGATGCCTATCCCTAGTGTCCTACCTAACTAACAAATTCTTTTTATCCTCAAGCGAGGTTAAAGTGTGTTGAGTTAACGAGTTAAATTTTAATGGTTGTATTACTGAGTCGGGTGATGGAAGTGAAACTCGTGGTGTGATGACTGACTCAAACCATGCAAATGCATATGAATAAAATAAGCTTGTCCTTTCAATGAATGCTAGCTAAGGTAAGGAGAGAGTTCTTTCAAACTATAACTACTCTTTCAAATTAAATGAATCCAACAAGTGTTCAATTTCATTCATAGGACCTCAAGGAGAGCTTCAGATCATATACTCAAGTCATGCAAATTAATTCACCACATAAAACAAAGTGATAATAAATATAAGGAATTGTACATATCCATGTTCATAATTCTCTAGGAACACTTATAACATTCTTCAATAATTGCACAGGCGGAGGTCACAGTTGGAGCCAACTACATATTTTCCCCAGTTATACGTGGACTTTAAGTAGCATTTGTCAGTATGTTGTGCGTGCAGACAGCAGTTTAAATGATGAAATGACATACACACTACTTATACCAAGACCGAAAGTTTAATTAGAATTGCTATCTATGGTGGACACGTGTGCTAGTTTTAATTTCTAAATTATCTTTCTGAGACAAATTTACAAGGATATGACAAGAAGGAAAGCATGTTTATGAACAATATCACACAAATAGATATGAAGGTATAGGATTAGCTTGAGAAAATCCAACAAATAACACAAGGCCATACATGACCAACATCAGGAATAGTATAAGTTCCATGTTGGAGATAAGGTATAGCTTCACCTATGCAAGGAAGATTGCAAGGACCAACAAAGAGGCCCAAGCCTCTTAGATATGGACCATTTGACATTATTGAACAGATAAATGAGAATACTTTTGTGTTGAGGCTTCCTTTGTATATGTAGATGAGTTTTGTGGTGAACGTGGAGTAATTGAAGTTGTTCGAACCATCCATGTCAGATGGAGATGATGATCAACAGATTCTTCCAATTTTTGAAGACCTTGCCCCTCACACACTTGTGAAGTTGAAAGAAGACATAGTGTTGCAACATAAAGAATAGGTAGCCTGTAGAGAATGAAAAGAACTATGGAAAATTGGCCTCAAGGGATAGACTCTAAGAAAAGTGAAATTATATGAGAAGAACCATACTAAAAGCAAGTTCCCTCATCTATCCTTGGAAACTTTTGGGAACCCAATGGGGAAGTTTGATTTGAAATTGGATCCCAATAACAATGGCTTCAGGAGCAAACTCAACAAAGATTGGAAAGGCTATGTTGAGTTAATAACAAGGAAAAATATATAGTGGTGGCATGAAGGACCCCATGTCATTGCTAATGGTGTCTAGCCTTGCATAAAGAAAACACTCCAATGTTAGAATGAGATATTTATCTCATTCACTCGTTGAATATAAGTGACATGTAGGAAAAAATTTATGTCATGTATTAAATAATATAAAAGGAAAAATTGCTCCTTAAATGTATGAAAAGGAGAAAAGACAAAGAGGAATGTCATTGCTAATGGTGTCTAGCCTTGCATAAAGAAAACACTCCAATGTTAGAATGAGATATTTATCTCATTCACTTGTTGAATAGAAGTCACATGTAGGAAAAGATTTCTCTCATGTATTAAATAATATAAAAGGAAAAATTCCTCCTCCTTATATGTATGAAAGGGAGAAAAGACAAAGAGGAAGCTAAAGGGTTGGGGACACTTGGCCTTCCAGCTATCCCTAGGATAGATCTCCTCCTATTTACTTCATTCCAAAGATGAGAAAGGGGTTCTTTGGCATAGAATAGGAGTGCTACTATCCAAGTTCCCATATGAGTATTGGCTAACAAGGCCATGATAGCTACCCATGTACAAGTGAGAAATCAACAAATATTTATTAATCCCATGAGAAAAACAACAATCTCAAAGAAGTAAATTAAGATGATTAGGGTGGCATGGAACCTCTTATTAGAAAGAGAGCAGAATGCTCTTCACCACAATTCAAACAAGACAAAACATGGAGACTCCAATAAGAATTTATGACAAAACCTATGCCAATAACTTCTAAAATACAATCAATTGAAATAAAAATGCCAAAATCCTAAAAATACAAATTTCTTTTACATGCAAAATGCAAAGTTTCTTTACTGTGAAAAATGAGAAATGTAGAAATTTTGTAAACGCAAGCTAATCATTTTGAACTTGTGTCTCCTCCTTCACACACAAACCCCATATTCCAACTCTACAACATAAAACATGTGAACACAATGTGCAAGACCAGTATGTGAAGCTTAGAATCTGCACAGAGTATCATATATGAGTTTGACATAACAAAGAAAATAACAATAAAAGTGTACATTGTTATTTGTTGTATTATAAGAAGAAGTTAAATTTATTTATAACAAACTTAGAAAGTCTTAACACAAAATAATTTGATGATATATTAGGCTAAACATAAACATTTGATGGTATATTAGGCTAAACATAAACATACCAGCATGTGGATAAGTCAACCTACATAAACTTAAATAGCTAGTTGTATGTAGTAAATTTCCCATAAGTCAAAAATATTGTGGCATTGAAGCTATGGGTGTTGCTATCACCAAAATCTTATCTGTCAAATGTAAAGTCTTAGCACTTATTATGGAGGTAAACTTAAAGTAACTTTAAAGCAGGGTTTCTGTCACTGATGCTTTACCATCTCAAGGGTAGTATCATTATTTGGTGTCTCCAATCTCAATTAATTTCAAAGATGTAGTATAATAATGGAGATCTCAACAATGAAAAATTTGAAAGATCAAAATATATACAATGGTTTATGCAAAGGGTCAGTGTGTGTCCATTAGTCTCTGGAGTCTTACAAATTAGGCCTGAAAATGAGTGACGAAGAAACTTACAGGGCAATCTAGATAAATAACAAATGGATTCACAAGAAAATTTTCATATCAATAATTCCACACAGTAAAGTTTCATCTGATCGATATTGGCTCAAGGAATATATATACACAACCAGAAATTATCGATGTATCATGTAAACCTAACAATTGGAAATTATCAGTAATCAAAGCTTCAAAGAATAGAATAGGCTAACAATGATAATCTCTGCACATTTTCAATCTACATAGAACAACCGGGGACCACATTGCTAACAATGTGTTGTTGCAGCAACACCCCTCCCCAAAATTTTGGACATGTTGGGGCCCCTCCTTTATTTTTTGTAGAAAGTTTGCTCGAGAAGCCATCCCAGCCGTCAGCTCTGTTTTCAACATAAAATTCTGCTTCCCTGCTGAACAGCTTGCCGTCAATCCTTCCATGATTTCCCCAATGAGCCAAAAGATAACTTAGTTTTTTCCCAAACGTTTTGGAATGATTCGGACATTGTCCCAAAGCGGCGGGAGTCAAACGTCCAACCTTTCCGAAAGGAGGACTTAGATTTTCTTCGCCAAAATCAGCGGAAGCCATTGGGCAAGACCACCCGAAACGGCGGAAGCTTTCGCTCAAGCCTTCCGCAACCACGGAGAAATTCGCGTTGTTCTCCTGAAACGGCAAGGAATTCAACAAGACCTCCTGAAACGGCGGAAGCTTTCGCTCAAGCCTTCCGCAACCAAGGAGAAATTCGAGTTATTCTCCCGAAACGGCGAGGAATTCAACAAAGCCACCCGAAGCGGCGGAAGCCAACATGTTTTACCTCTCCGGAAAAGGACTCCGATTATGGCCATAAGCTACGGAAACCGTTCGTGAAACCTTGCCGAAACGGCGGAGCGATTCAGCCCTGTCTCCCGAAACGGCGGAAGCCATTCGGTTAAACTTGCCGAAATAGCGCGAAAGAATTCATCAACTTCTTCCGAAGTAAAAGACTTGGAAATTTTTTCGATCATTGCTTCTGCGGAACGGCTTAGCTCCCGAAACGGCGAAGCCTTTCACTCAAACCTTCCGCGACCCGCGGAAAGGTTCCGGCTTTCCTTCCGAAATGGCGAGACACATTCGCCTTAGTCTCCCGGAAAACACTTAGAACATTTTACAACCAACCGCGGAGAAATTGGAGTCCCCTTCCCGAAACGGCGGGGGAATTCAGTAAATCATCCCGAAACGGCGGAAGCCATTCGGATAAGTCCCGCGCAGGAATTCACGATTTCCTCCCGAAGTATGAAGGGACTTAGATTTTTTCGGAGAGCCTCGGCGAAAGCTTTCAGCCTTTTGCTCCCGAAACGCGGAAGCTTTCGGGCTACCCTTCCGAAACAGCGGAAGCCAATCGCCTAAACCGCTCGGCAAAGGACTCCGAAACGATCCCGGGTGAATATGCGAAAAAGTATAATTTTTGCTTCCGAAACGGCGGAAGCCATTCCCAAAAGCTTTCCGAAACTAGCGGGAGCCTTCGCCAAACCTTCCCGCAAAATCAACAAGACTTTGAAATTTTGCTTTGCGGAAGCTTTCGCAAAAGTCTTCCGAAAATGCAGGGAGCAATCGCTATATCGTTCCGAAAGGGCGGAATCTTTGGCGTTACCCGTCCGCTACGCGGCGGTCTCTCGCTGAAGGCTTCGAGCTTCCTTTCCGTAGTAAGCCCCGAAACGTCGAAAGCTTTCATTGAATCCTTCCGCAATGGCAGATACAATTCACAAACTGGCCCCGCGAATGGCGGTCGCACGGAAACTGAGGTGCTTTGACGTGACCGCTACGCACGGCGAATTTAAAACCCCGTTTTAACCACGCCACCTACCGAATTAAAAGCTCACACGTGCCCAGTCTATATAAAATACGGTGAGGGGCTCGACCAATCCACCATTGTTTTGAATCGGCCAACGACGTGCGATACCGTGCAAACCGCTCCAGCTCACCTCGCGCATCCGTGCTCGCAGCCACCTCGCTCAAGCAATCCTCACGGTGCCAGGTAGGATCTTGACCTTGTTTTTCACTACTGAGTTGTCTTTTTGGGGAAAACAGTGGTTTTAGTGGAATTTTGACGGGCGAAACACCCGTCAAGGGCTATGTTTTGCCCGTCAGGAGCAGTGAACGGGGTTTTCGCTATACAGAATCGTCGTAGACCTTCGTTAAAATGTTAATTTTGTTTTATTTTAATGGTGGTGGGTACGGACGGTTAACCATGCCCCATTTTTAAACCCCGAGCCGCGCCCCTCGTCTTGGTGACTTTTTCGGAAGCCCCATGGGCTTTCCATGTCCCCGGCCGTAAACCCGGACTCAAAACCCTGGGCCCTCCCATAAGCCTCAGCCCCTACACGTGAGCCGTGAACGTCTAAGCCGCGCGAGCCGAGACCTTAAGCCATGGCCGCCCTAGCACTCCCCGTCAGCATATCCCCGGCGCCGTCACCTTCGCTCGGACTAAAATATCCCGTAGTGACTCGGCGAGTGGCCGCGCGTGACGGTAGCATTCAAAGCCCTCACCGAGTCAACCCGCGTCTTCCCCGCCATCAAACTCTCCAACCGCAGTTATAACGAAATACATCTCCTTCCGCGAGGCGGAACCGGAAGCCAATTGCTCCCGCGAATTGCCTATCGGTCCAATAAAACCAATAGCTTCCGCAACATAGCTTATCCCATACTCGTCTGTTAAGAGCTTCGAATGTTTCAATATGTGTCTTATGATTAAAATAATGTTTTGCTTCCTAAATATTTGCTTCATTGACTTATCTCATTAATATCAAGCAATGTTACTCTCTGCTGAAACTTTACAGCCTGGTGCTCAAATAATGACTGTGATATGGATGTTATCAGGGATAAAACAAGATGCCGAAAACCGGTAAGAAGAAGGCGAAGATGACAGAAAAGAAGCCTGCCCTTCCCAAGATGGAAACCTCGGTCCAGGACACCAAGTGCACCACTGGTGTCCCTCCAGAAATCAGATGGGATGATATATACAGAATGATCAGGGACCAAGAGATCCCAGATATGTTGCTGGAGGAGGCACCGATCTATCAAAATATCAGAGCCTCAGGCATAACTAGAGCCGCTACCCGCCCTGAGCTATTCCCCTGTGCTGAAGTGATCGGGTGGATACTCCAACATGCAGATGCTGAAGGGAGAGTGATAAATGACAGCGGGAAAGTGGCTATTGCTTCATTTCAACCCGCGTATATTGCGGCGGCCTACAAGTTTCCCCGTGTCCAACAAGCTCTGACTGACGAGTGGTTGGGCCAAATGGATAACGTCGAGATGGCCAAGAAGCTATTGAGGGGAGGGAAGCATTTGAGAAAGAAGGGAAATGATGAATATGACGTGCAGAACCTGAGGGCCCCTTTCAGATTGATTGCTTTAATGCTATGCAGAATATTCGGCATGCCCGATGGCACAGTATACAAGATTCAGTGGGTCCCTATCATTCACTATGTGGCATTTCAGGGGACAGTTTTTGACTGGGCCACTATCTTGTCAGATAGTCTGGCCTCAATGATAAGTGTTGCTAAGCCCGGGCTGGCCTTGAAGAAGGCTGAATTCTTCATGTCTTCATACCTGATAGATTGTATCTTGGCCAAAATAGAGTTCCCCGGATTGGGGTGTACATGGGATAGGGCCACAGCCCCGGTCTACATCGCATTCAAGATGTTGTGGGATCAGAATTACAAGCCCAGCTACAAACTCATCTGTGAGGGGTTCATCATGCCCCTATACCAGAAAATGTTCAAGGAAGAACCAAGTTGCCTGTCACAAAACGCTTTGGAAGTCCTTGAGGATTATGGGGACTTCTACTTTTCAGAACAAGGTACCTACTTGAGAATGTTCGGAGGGACTAAGCCCCCATACATATTGCCGCAGTATGCCACGGACTATGTGGTGCTCAAGGAAGCAGTAAGACAGCTCTTCTTGGATGGGATTGGAGCATTCCTCCACAAGCTACACAAGGCTTCCTTTCCTCCCCTACCTTTCTGCATAGGCGCTTACAAGTTTTCAGGGGTGGCCTCTGCCGACGAATTTGTTCAAGAGTTGAGGGCCTTCCATTTCGGTGAGGTCATCTTCCACAGGAACGACAGAAAGGGTAAAGTGGTCGAGCATTGCAAGGGGAATTATGCTAACTTCGAATACTCCCACTACCCCGATGCCGAGGAGGAAGCATTCAGAGGCATCAACAACATGACTGAGCTACGGATTTGTCGCCAAAGTACTGGAGCGAGCTCCAGCTCAACCAAAGCCCAGAAGACCACCCAGCAAAAGGAGAGAGAAGCCAAGGATGCCCGAGCTCAGGAAGAGCTCAGATTAAGAGAAGAGGCAAGGTTACAAAAGGAAACCGAGGAATCGAGAAAGCAACAAGATGCTGAAAATGAAAGACTGCGGAAGGAGGCTGAAGAAGCCCAAAAGCAGGAAGAAGCAGAAGCTGAACGAGCCGAAACAAGGAAGAAGGCGGAGGAAGAATTGAAGACAAGGGAAAATACCGGGGCAGGCGGGTCCGGTGTGCAAGACATGGAGATAGACACCTCTCAAGCAGGTGGCTCTGGTACCCAGAAGGAAGGAACAGACCCCGCTCAGGAAGTCCGGACCCCACCTATGGAAGAAGACATAGACATCATAAACCGACCAATTGTACCGTACACTCCATCTGGGAAACGTACGGTGTACAAATGGAATGAGTTTGTTTAGGATAAGAAAAGAAAAGCAATGGTCCTCCAATCAGAAGAGAGGATTAAAAGTCCCTTCCATGATGACATAGTTACTCGCCGAGAGGTCGCTGTCATGCAGAACACAGACGCAGATCCCGTCGCCATGGCATCAGCAGCCATAGCAACAGCACAGGCATCATTTGCCAATGTAGGGGTTATAGTCAAAGAAAATATATTGACAAAGAATAGGGCACGTACCCTACAACAAAATGTGGCTAATGAGCAAGCCCAAAGAGACCTGGCAGTGAACAAATACAATTGCTTGTACGCTGAGCATAAGGAGTTGGCAAACAAGTACAGCTACCTGGAGGAGGAAAAGGACCAGCTAGCACTCCAAATAATGATTGCAGAAGCGGAGAAGAGTGGAGCAGAAGAGAAGGTCTCTCAGCTAGAAGCAGACAAGCAAACATTAGCTGAGCGGTTAGAGCAGGCTGAGAGCAAAGCAATAGACTTGGCTCCCTTTCATGAGCTGTCCTGCGGCATTCTGAAACAAATAAATGACACGCAGGAGCTGATCACTGACGAGGTTTGCAAACTCAAGGCCATGACAGCTAGATTAAAAGAGGTTAATATGGAAGCCCACAGGCTCAAAGCTAAGAATACCCATGTCAAGGCAAATGTCATAAATCAGATGGCATGGAGAGAAGGGAGAGGAGGTTTTCCCCCGCATCTTCCTTTTAAGGCTGTGGAAGAGTTTAATGAAGATATAGCCTTGTTGGAGTTTGGCCGGAACTGTGCCAATAAGCTGATGGCCAGTGTGCAGAGGACGACAGATAGAATCAACGTCCTGTACCAAAAGCTCAAAGGAGTCCATGACAACTGCACACTGAGCTTCCCTCAGACCCTAGAAGACTTCCCGGAAAAGGAACAGCGGTTGTCTCAACTGAAAGAAGAGCTAGGCGTCCAGATGGAATATGTGAGAAGGATTGATGTCTTGGCCATGGATGATCTCCAACATTACATTGGTTCATCAACACTTCACAACCATCTGCTGAAGGAAGCTCATCAGGATGCTGAAGCAGAAGTCCAAGGCATTAAAGCAGAGCTCGGGAAGAATGTGACTTCCCAGAAAATCCTGTTCCCTGCTGCAGCAAACGTAATCATAAGGGACACAGGTGTGTGGCACAGCTACATTGAAGAGGAGAACAGGAAAGCTGCAGCAGCAGCAGGAACATCAGTAGATCCGGAATCCTCTCTCCCAACAGCCTCTTCCCCAGCAATGACAGAAAAGCCGGCCAGTTCATTCCCCCCTTCCCAATTAGGAGCAGCATCAACAGGGGATTCAAGGGCCTCTGCCCAGGCAACACCAGTGACAATCAACTTGGGCGACCCTTTGCCAGCAGAAGCTCACGCACAGGAATGAAGAAGATGAATTCAATGAGCCACTATCTTCAGCCAGACACGTGCCCAGCAGGGAACGCTTTGATTTTAGCAAATTTTCTGTTATATATATTTTGAATATGTAAGGCGTAAGCCATGGGACAACTGTCCCTGATTTTGTCAAAATATTTTTGGTAAAAGAAGTGGCCATTTTGGGGGTCGATTATAGTGGAAATCCCTGTAAATGACAGGTGGGGAATGCTAGGTGTCATCCCAGAGGGCAAATTTGTAACTATAAATAGAAGCTAGGAAAGATTAGACAGGACTTTTGGCAGGGAATGAAAATTAGGGGCAAATGATATAAGCTATCTTGTATCGGCTCTGTAAATTGAATTTTTCTAATAGAAGCCACGGGAGATGGACGTTTTGCTTGGAATGTTGGGTTGCTTTATGTTGGATTATTCTAATGACTGCAATTCTGCAATGTGAGATCATTCTTGACTTCTGAATTATTTCTTTGCATTAATGGTTTTGCTCTCATCTATGCATGCGTTCTCTCTATTTCATGGACAATGAATGCGTTCCATATTAAATCAGGAGCTACCTGCTGATACTTTTATCATTGCTGTAGACTTTTCTTCTAGATCGAATGGCTAACTGTTCTTTCTTCAGGATAATTCGTATGGCTCATTGTTCATGCTTTTAAGTTGCTCCTTGCAGGGATCTTTTAGTTTAATTCCAGTTTCGTGGCATCTAGATCTGTTTTTTTTTTATTCTTGTTGTGTAGATTAAATAATCTTGCTTTTTTCTGTTCATAAGCAATAGATGCGTTCTGTAATTTTCATTATCCTTTATCTTCCCTCTGTTTTCTGAGCAATAGATGTGTTCCATTTTGAATGAGAAGTTATCTTCTCAAGATCCTCATCTTGCTGTAGCTTTGACCGTGAGAAATAATAGCTATCTGTTCTTTGCTTACGATATCTGTTACAGCTGATTGCTCTCTGCTTAAGCGTGTTCCCCTGCAGGGATAGATAGATGTGTTCCCGTTTCTAGATTTAGATCTGTTTCAATTGCATTTAGATTAAGTATAATTTAGGCATGTGCATCTCATATAAAACACATAAAACCCAAAAGAAAGGTGGATCGGGCCATAACCGGTAGAATCGGATTTAAAGTCCAAAACCACGGTTGCCGGAACCGCTAACCGGACGGATTCCCTACACCAAACGGGAGATAGTCTAATTGGGACCGTCTCTCGGGGAGAATCCCTTTCTGATTGATGCTACGATATCCGAGGCATCAACAGTTTTTGGCGCTAGAAGGAGGGCCTGAAGTGCATGGCTGATAGAGGAAAATCTTCCACGATCATAGATAACACTGAAAACCCGCTCGAAGAAAATTTTTCAAACAACCCGGATCTTGGATTAACAGACCAAGAACGCCTCATTTCTGACCCTGAGCCTCAGGAAGCTTTGTACGCTGTTCCTTTTGCGGAAATAGAGGACTTGAGAAGACATACTAGATCTTACGTTAGACAGCTAGGTGGTTTAAACGCTGTCAACTTCCTCCCTAAGAAAACTACACCCAGAAAGGAGCCGCAATACACCCGTGATTCAATCCTCGTTCAAAGTTTTGAAGAACTGGTAAATCTGACGTTGGAAGAAATCTCCGGCACTCTTAACAAGGCAGACCAAGAAAATCCCGAAGAAGTTACCACTCCCAAAAGTACTCCACAAGATTCACCCTGCAATTCTCCACCAGGGTCTTCACGTCCAAACCCAAACATGGCTGTACCTGCTTGGAGAGCAAGGGGAGTGCTGAACCTAGCTGGACCATTCCATAATCTCCCTAAAAACCCAGAAAAGGTCTTGCCTAAATACGATCCAGGGAAAGCCATTTCGGCGGAGGATCACCTCAAGAGTTTCTACTTAGCTCTGAACCTATTGAATGTCCAACATGAAGACGTAGTCTGTAGGTTGTTTCCGTACACATTCGAGCCTAAGGTATCATCTTGGTACTTTAGCCTTCAACCCAGCTCAATTTCTAGTTGGGATGATTTCGAAAAGTGTTTCCTTAAGAAGTATGGGAACCAAAAGACTGTCGCCACGCTTATGAAAGAACTCCTATCCATGAGAATGGAGAAGAAGGAAAAGGTTCAAGACTTTAATCACAGATTCACAACGCTGTTAAATAACTTTAGTGAAACTAACAAACCCACAGAAGAGTCTTTGATTGAATACTACACAACAGCTCTTGAAGGTCCAATCGCAATGTTTGTAAAACGATCCAAGAAAACGACCCTGATAGAGAATTTTGAGGAAGCTCGAAAGGTAGAGGAAGAGGCTGATAGCATAGCTAAACATGCCTTAGATATGGAAACAAAACCAGCAGCTAGCAAGAAACCTTTGCTCCTCACGAGAGGCAAAGAAGAGCCATCTACGGATATGGAAAATGTAGTTAAGATGATGCAGAAGTTATCTAACAAAATCGTAGATCTTGAGAAAGACAAGGCTGCTAGTACATCTAGGAAACCTTTCAAGCCATTCTATAAAAGAAGGGAAGACGGGGAACAGTCTCACCCACCAATGAACACTGCCCCTGTTTTAAACTTGAATGAGATTGGGATGGAAAATTTCTGCACCTTTCACCAAGAACCACACTCGGAGAAGAGCTGCCCTCAATGGATCAATTCCATGAGCTTGGTCATGAACCAAATGTTAGATTCTCAGATCCCGGACCAGGATGATCCTCCAGAAGAGTCAAACCCTGAGTTGCAGGAACCAACCCCGGACACTACTATGGTGTTGTGGGATTGGGTACCTATGACTGAATTAGTAGAAGAAGGCCATGTACATAGCTCTCCCTCTACCATAAATGTTGCCACTCGCAGCAAGGGCCCAATTGCGGATCCTGTACCAGTCACCATTCCCCATAAGCCTAAAATTTCGAAAGATCCGCCTAGGAGGCATATACCAATCATCCCACCACAGCCCAAAGTAAACCAAACAACTGCCAAACAGCCAAGCGCTGACAACACAGTTCAGCCGCCTAAAGAAACCATGAACAAAACAGATCAGTCCATTTGAATTGGGAATGAATCCGATATAGGGTATGATATTATCGAAGATATCAAGAAAGTTAAAGCGAACGTATCAATATTTGACATGTGTAGCTTGCCCCATCAACGAGACAAACTACTGCATGTTTTACAACCAAAACCCAGCGCTACATTAACAGATTCTCAAGACAATCCTGAAATTAACGAGGCTAGCATCGGTGGGAAGTCCAAATCCCAAACATTGCCATTTCTGCTGACATTCGAAATTTTTAATCACAATGTTCATAACTGTCTGGTAGACTCTGGAGCTTCTTCAAACGTTATGCCACTTTCAATTTGTAA
Organism: Larix kaempferi; assembly: GCA_027924585.1. Taxonomy (NCBI): domain Eukaryota; kingdom Viridiplantae; phylum Streptophyta; class Pinopsida; order Pinales; family Pinaceae; genus Larix; species Larix kaempferi. The sequence continues at coordinate 15,904,288 of BSBM01000456.1, forward strand.
GACAATTAATGGGCAGCCCGTACCATCTCCAGCTCAAATCATACAATTAGACAGGACTGCTGTCAAGGTTATAGGGGAGATGAAAGATGTTTTAATTAGACTGTCAGCCGACCCTAGAGTCTGTCAATTTATTGACATAATGGTGGTCGATATCCCTGAAGCTTATGGGCTGATTTTGAGTAGGGATTGGTCTACCAAGTTGAGTGGCTACTTTGCTACCGATTGGTCTCATCTATGGCTGCCTTATCAAAACAGGAAGAATCAGATTAAAATTCTTAGGGAACCTCATATGAAACAAAACGTAACCCAGCTAGAAGAAAAGAATGAGGCTGTAGCTTTCTCTTCCTCGGTCCTGGGAAATTACTTCTTAGAAATGGATCCGGGTAACTATCAATCTGAAACCTTTTGCCATGAATCAGACAAACAGTCCGATCTCCTTCATTTCTCTCGGACTGATGAGGTTGATTGTAACATAGTCAATTTAGTTGCTGACATAGACCACAAAGAAACTAACTTAGTTGAATCTAAAGATACCTTTTGGATATTATACTTTGATGGCTCTAAAACTCTGGAAGGATCCGGAGCCGGTTGTGTTCTAATGGATCCAAAGAAGAACAAGTATTTTTTGTCTTGTAGATTAGAATTCGATTGTACTAATAATACCGCTGAATATGAAGCTTTGGTACATGGTTTAAAGAAGGCCATTCGCTTAAATGTTAAGTACCTGAAGGTTTTTGGTGACTCCGAGATCGTTGTCAGACAGGTAAGGGACACCATTCATTGTCTCTCACCCCACTTGAAAGGTTACCAGGCTGAGGTATGGGATTTAATCATGTATTTTGACGCTTTCAATATAAAATCAATTCCCAGATTGCAAAATGCTGCTGCTGATTTGTTAGCAACATCTGCTTCTAGATTGGTGCCGTCAAATAACAAGTGCTCTATTGAATTGATTTTCAGGCCTTCCATTCCCGATAACATCACCAACTTCAGAGTATTCGATGATGATGAGCAAATTATCAGTTTCCTGACAAACGAAGACAGTTTTCAAGGAGCTGCAATAGATGAGGAAGAACATGATGCTGATTTGATGAAGAAAGAAGAGGAGAAAGGAAATTTCATGCCAAAAGGGGTAAGGTCCCTCGAAATGCTTTTCGATCTTCAAAACAAGTTCAAAAGACCAGCTAATACCAAAACTAACAGCTCATCAATGCAACATGAGTTGGTCAATTTGGGTACCGAGGCAGAACCAAAGTTTGTCAACCTTGGCAAATGTTGTTCACCAGGAGAAAGAGAAAGGTTCATTAAGTTGTTTAAACAGTACAAGGATGTTTTTGCATGGACCTATGAAGATCTGAAAACATATGACGTCCGCATCATCCAGCATGTTATACCAATGAAATCGGGTGTCAAGCCTTTTCAGCAGCAGTTAAGGAGGATGCATCCCACTCTTGAACCGCTGATCCAAAAGAAATTAAAGAAGCTCCTGGACGCTAAGATAATATTCAAAGTTCGGCATTCCGAATGGGTTGCAAACTTGGTTCCCGTGAGGAAGAAATCAGGAGAGATTAGGCTGTGTGTAGACTTCAGAAATTTAAACAAAGCCTCAGATAAAGACAACTACCCCGTGCCTTCAATGGAGCATATCCTACAAATGGTGTCTGGATCTGAATTGTTTTCTCTCCTCGATGGTTTCTCTGGCTATAATCAAGTGTTAGTAGCCGAAGAAGATCGTCTCAAGACTACCTTCAGGACTAAGTGGGGGACTTTCGCTTACAGGAGAATGCCATTTGGTCTGATAAATGCTGGAGCTACATTCCAAAGGGCGATGGATATTGCCTTCCGAGGATTGGGAGCGCAATGTGTTGTTGTTTACTTAGATGATGTGACAGTCTTTTCAAAGAAAAGGGAAGATCATGTCGTTCATCTGAGGCACATCTTTGACCGTTGCCGGAAGTATGGTATTTCCTTGAATCCCAAGAAGAGCGTGTTTGCTGTACCCGAAGGTAAGCTCTTGGGTCATGTCATCTCCAAAGGGGGAGTGTCAATCGACCAAGAAAGAGTCCAAGCTATTAATAAGATCCCAATGCCTCACAACAAAAAATCTATGCAGTCTTTTATGGGCACCATCAATTTTATCCGCAGATTTGTTCCGGATTTTGCACAAATCGTTAAGCCATTACAGCAGATGGTTAAACAAAGCGCACAATTCAAGTGGACAGATTTGGAGAAGGACGCATTTAGAGATATCAAAGCAGCTGTAGCTAAAGCTCCTTCCTTAAGAAGTCCAGATTTTGATAAAGATTTCATCTTGTATACCTTCGCTTCGGATGATTCTCTCGCAGCTGTACTCACGCAAAAGGTGGAGTTGGGGGACGAATACCCAATTTCGTTTATGAGCACTGGTCTGCAAGGGGCTGAGCTGAATTACCCCATAGTTGACAAGCATGCCTACGCGGTCTTCAAAGCAGTCAAGCAGTTTAGGCCATACATTTTAAAAAACAGAACTAAAGTCATAGTTCCCCATCCAGCTGTTAGATCCCTGTTCGTTCAAAAGGAATTGGGAGAGAGGAGAGGAAACTGGGTCACAACTCTGCAGGAGTATGATCTGGAATTTAAACCGGCTACAATCATCAAAGGACAAGGTCTATGCAAGTTACTGGCGGGAAACTCGACTGATGAAGAGCACCATTGGATAAATGAAGCTGAGCTCAATTCGGTTGAGGTATGCCATATCTTTACAGCTCCCCAGTCATGGTATAGGGATCTAGTGCACTATTTACAGCAGGGATATCTACCCGAACACTGGAATTCTCAACAAAGAAGGGCACTCTGCTTGAAATCGGCACCCTATCAGATCATTGATGGGATTCTTTTTAGAAAGAATTATGATGGAGTCCTTCTTAGGTGTTTGGAAAAGGAGGATGCAAACAAAGTTGTCAAAGAATTGCATGATGGCCCCGCAGGTGGCCATTATTCAGGAGAGACGACAGCACACAAGATACTGAGAGCTGGTTATTACTGGCCCACTCTGTTTCGAGATGCCCACACATACGCACGAAACTGTGATGTATGTCAAAGAAGCGCCGGGAAGTTACCTAAGGCCGCAGGCCCATTGCAGCCGGTCATCATCTCTGAGCCTTTTGAGCAATGGGGCATAGATGTTATCGGAGAAATAAATCCAAATTCTTCATTGCAACACCGATACATTCTGACGGCTACCGATTACTTCACCAGGTGGACGGAGGCCATCCCGTTGCGCAAGATCAATGAAGACGCAGTCATCAGCTTCCTGAAAGAGAATATCATAACCAGGTTTGGGGTTCCAATTTCCCTTGTTTTTGATAATGCTACTTATTTTTCATCTTGCAAAATAAATGAATTTGTTTATGAATGGGGAATTAAGTTGCATTATTCAGCCAATTACTACCCTCAGGGAAACGGATTAGCTGAATCCTCAAACAAGAATCTGATTCGAATCCTTAAGAAAACTGTGATAGAAAACCAGAGAAGTTGGCATGTGGCTCTCCCAAACGCCTTATGGGAAGATAGAGTAACCCCGAAGAATGCTTTAGGTGTCTCTCCTTTCACTCTAGTCTATGGCAAGGAAGCCATACTTCCCCCAAACATCTTACTGCCATCATTACAATTGTCCCAAGCCTCTCGGGGTTCTGGTAGCCAAGCCTTACAATCCAGGATAAACACCCTGCTTCGACTGGAAGAAGCCCGACACAAAGCTAAAGACCGATTTCATCAACATCAGGACATAGTTAAGAGATGGTTCGATAAGAGGAAATCCGGCAAGAGGGACTTTGAAGTTGGGGATTTAGTCCTGAAATGGGACCATAATCACGAAGGCAAAGGAATGCATACGAAATTTCAACATCTATGGGTAGGCCCGTACCAAATTTCTGCAAAATTAGGCCCATCCACTTATAAATTGACAAATCTCGAGGGAGAGGAAGTAGCCCTTCCGCTCAATGGCCTCGCCCTGAAACAGTACTTCGCATAAGTCTCCTCGAGACTTCCTGTACATAAATAAAATTGTTTTTTCGCTTTCGTTTTAGATGTTTTATTTTTCACATTATTTCCTTCTTTGTTATTTGAACTTTTCGATAGTTTTGTTTTCTGAAGCACCCTTTTTGTTGAGTTTCCCGTTGAAGATAGCTCTCTCAAAGAAAACTTGCAACCCATGAGTCTGTAACCCTGCCCAATAAACCCGGTCTACTGTGCTCTCGCTGAAATGTTCAAAAGGGGGGAAGCCTACCCTGCTAGTCACACTAATCCTGTTCAATAGCAGAGACCCATGGCCATCTTCACTACTATCGTTGGGCTCCACCCACTTTCACACTTTAAAGGACATCTCAAGAAGGTTACCTAAGTTGGACCCATGGAAGGTGGCACCTCTCGAGGACATAGGGTATTGAGATGACTCCATGCTGCAGACTTAAAAGCCAAAATGGCCTACATTCAAGAGTCTGTTTTCCAGGGATTCTCGCCTCAATTAAAGCATGGCTGAGACAAAAGCAAAAGGGACATGTAAAATCAAGAAGGCTTTCCAAAAAAGCCCAGCTCAAAATGGGCTCCTCTCCGTCCGTGAAGTTTGATCAAATCAATAAAACCTCTAACTCACAAAAAAGGACATTATGGATTGAGGAGCCCAAATCAAAGATCTGTCCAAAAGAAAATATCCCTGGAAGGCTCAAACAGCTAAGCTGTCCAAAGTACAAGCATCCCAAAGGATGCCAGCAGCATGGGAATGAGGAACAAGAGCAATAGTGTCCATGAGAAAGTGTTGCAAATCCTGTGGAGTCCGGCAGTAGTGACCATTTGAGGGATGACCCTCCTAAAATGAATCTCATATGCTGGCCCTCTGAGAGTGGTGAAGATGCCTCGGTCAAAGCTACCCTTTCCCCAATGGCTAGCAGGAAAAGTGCTCCTTCCCGCCATGAGTCTAAAATGCTCAGCTGAGTAGTGCACCCGAGACGGATGTTTTAATGAGGTTCCGGACCATGTAGGGTATTTTTTCAGAGATCTGTGTTCGCCAGCGACTCGCCATTGTTGTTGCAGCAACACCCCTCCCCAAAATTTTGGACATGTTGGGGCCCCTCCTTTATTTTTTGTAGAAAGTTTGCTCGAGAAGCCATCCCAGCCGTCAGCTCTGTTTTCAACATAAAATTCTGCTTCCCTGCTGAACAGCTTGCCGTCAATCCTTCCATGATTTCCCCAATGAGCCAAAAGATAACTTAGTTTTTTCCCAAACGTTTTGGAATGATTCGGGCATTGTCCCAAAGCGGAGGGAGTCAAACGTCCAACCTTTCCGAAAGGAGGACTTAGATTTTCTTCGCCAAAATCAGCGGAAGCCGTTGGGCAAGACCACCCGAAACGGTGGAAGCTTTCGCTCAAGCCTTCCGCAACCACGGAGAAATTCGCGTTGTTCTCCCGAAACGGCAAGGAATTCAACAAGACCTCCCGAAACTGCGGAAGCTTTCGCTCAAGCCTTCCGCAACCAAGGAGAAATTCGAGTTATTCTCCCGAAACGGCGAGGAATTCAACAAAGCCACCTGAAGCGGCGGAAGCCAACATGTTTTACCTCTCCGGAAAAGGACTCCGATTATGGCCATAAGCTGCGGAAACCGTTCGTGAAACCTTGCCGAAACGGCGGAGCGATTCAGCCCTGTCTCCCGAAACGGCGGAAGCCATTCGGTTAAACTTGCCGAAATAGCGCGAAAGAATTCATCAACTTCTTCCGAAGTAAAAGACTTGGAAATTTTTTCGATCATTGCTTCTGCGGAACGGCTTAGCTCCCGAAACGGCGAAGCCTTTCACTCAAACCTTCCGCGACCACGGAAAGGTTCCGGCTTTCCTTCCGAAATGGCGAGACACATTCGCCTTAGTCTCCCGGAAAACACTTAGAACATTTTACAACCAACCGCGGAGAAATTGGAGTCCCCTTCCCGAAACGGCGGGGGAATTCAGTAAATCATCCCGAAACGGCGGAAGCCATTCGGATAAGTCCCGCGCAGGAATTCACGATTTCCTCCCGAAGTATGAAGGGACTTAGATTTTTTCGGAGAGCCTCGGCGAAAGCTTTCAGCCTTTTTCTCCCGAAACGCGGAAGCTTTCGGGCTACCCTTCCGAAACAGCGGAAGCCAATCGCCTAAACCGCTCGGCAAAGGACTCCGAAACGATCCCGGGTGAATATGCGAAAAAGTATAATTTTTGCTTCCGAAACGGCGGAAGCCATTCCCAAAAGCTTTCCGAAACTAGCGGGAGCCTTCGCCAAACCTTCCCGCAAAATCAACAAGACTTTGAAATTTTGCTTTGCGGAAGCTTTCACAAAAGTCTTCCGAAAATGCCGGGAGCAATCCCTATATCGTTCCGAAAGGGCGGAATCTTTGGCGTTACCCGTCCGCTACGCGGCGGTCTCTCGCGGAAGGCTTCGAGCTTCCTTTCCGCAGTAAGCCCCGAAACGTCGGAAGCTTTCATTGAATCCTTCCGCAATGGCGGATACAATTCACAAACTGGCCCCGCGAATGGCGGTCGCACGGAAACCGAGGTGCTTTGACGTGACCGCTACGCACGGCGAATTTAAAACCCCGTTTTAACCACGCCACCTACCGAATTAAAAGCTCACACGTGCCCAGTCTATATGAAATACGGTGAGGGGCTCGACCAATCCACCATTGTTTTGAATCGGCCAACGACATGCGATACCGTGCAAACCGCTCCAGCTCACCTCGCGCATCCGTGCTCGCAGCCACCTCGCTCAAGCAATCCTCACGGTGCCAGGTAGGATCTTGACCTTGTTTTTCACTACTGAGTTGTCTTTTTGGGGAAAACAGTGGTTTTAGTGGAATTTTGACGGGCGAAACACCCGTCAAGGGCTATGTTTTGCCCATCAGGAGCAGTGAACGGGGTTTTCGCTATACAGAATCGTCGTAGACCTTCGTTAAAATGTTAATTTTGTTTTATTTTAATGGTGGTGGGTACGGACGGTTAACCATGCCCCATTTTTAAACCCCGAGCCGCGCCCCTCGTCTTGGTGACTTTGTCGGAAGCCCCATGGGCTTTCCATGTCCCCGGCCGTAAACCCGGACTCAAAACCCTGGGCCCTCCCATAAGCCTCAGCCCCTACACGTGAGCCGTGAACGTCTAAGCCGCGCGAGCCGAGACCTTAAGCCATGGCCGCCCTAGCACTCCCCGTCAGCATATCCCCGGCGCCGTCACCTTCGCTCGGACTAAAATATCCCGTAGTGACTCGGCGAGTGGCCGCGCGTGACAGTAGCATTCAAAGCCCTCACCGAGTCAACCCGCGTCTTCCCCGCCATCAACCTCTCCAACCGCAGTTATAACGAAATACATCTCCTTCCGCGAGGCGGAACCGGAAGCCAATTGCTCCCGCGAATCGCCTATCGGTCCAATAAAACCAATAGCTTCCGCAACATAGCTTATCCCATACTCGTCTGTTAAGAGCTTCGAATGTTTCAATATGTGTCTTATGATTAAAATAATGTTTTGCTTCCTAAATATTTGCTTCATTGACTTATCTCATTAATATCAAGCAATGTTACTCTCTGCTGAAACTTTACAGCCTGGTGCTCAAATAATGACTGTGATATGGATGTTATCAGGGATAAAACAAGATGCCGAAAACCGGTAAGAAGAAGGCGAAGATGACAGAAAAGAAGCCTGCCCTTCCCAAGATGGAAACCTCGCTCCAGGACACCAAGTGCACCACTGGTGTCCCTCCAGAAATCAGATGGGATGATATATACAGAATGATCAGGGACCAAGAGATCCCAGATATGTTGCTGGAGGAGGCACCGATCTATCAAAATATCAGAGCCTCAGGCATAACTAGAGCCGCTACCCGCCCTGAGCTATTCCCCTGTGCTGAAGTGATCGGGTGGATACTCCAACATGCAGATGCTGAACGGAGAGTGATAAATGACAGCGGGAAAGTGGCTATTGCTTCATTTCAACCCGCGTATATTGCGGCGGCCTACAAGTTTCCCCGTGTCCAACAAGCTCTGACTGACGAGTGGTTGGGCCAAATGGATAACGTCGAGATGGCCAAGAAGCTATTGAGGGGAGGGAAGCATTTGAGAAAGAAGGGAAATGATGAATATGACGTGCAGAACCTGAGGGCCCCTTTCAGATTGATTGCTTTAATGCTATGCAGAATATTCGGCATGCCCGATGGCACAGTATACAAGATTCAGTGGGTCCCTATCATTCACTATGTGGCATTTCAGGGGACAGTTTTTGACTGGGCCACTATCTTGTCAGATAGTCTGGCCTCAATGATAAGTGCTGCTAAGCCCGGGCTGGCCTTGAAGAAGGCTGAATTCTTCATGTCTTCATACCTGATAGATTGTATCTTGGCCAAAATAGAGTTCCCCGGATTGGGGTGTACATGGGATAGGGCCACAGCCCCGGTCTACATCGCATTCAAGATGTTGTGGGCTCAGAATTACAAGCCCAGCTACAAACTCATCTGTGAGGGGTTCATCATGCCCCTATACCAGAAAATGTTCAAGGAAGAACCAAGTTGCCTGTCACAAAACGCTTTGGAAGTCCTTGAGGATTATGGGGACTTCTACTTTTCAGAACAAGGTACCTACTTGAGAATGTTCGGAGGGACTAAGCCCCCATACATATTTCCGCAGTATGCCACGGACTATGTGGTGCTCAAGGAAGCAGTAAGACAACTCTTCTTGGATGGGATTGGAGCATTCCTCCACAAGCTACACAAGGCTTCCTTTCCTCCCCTACCTTTCTGCATAGGCGCTTACAAGTTTTCAGGGGTGGCCTCTGCCGACGAATTTGTTCAAGAGTTGAGGGCCTTCCATTTCGGTGAGGTCATCTTCCACAGGAACGACAGAAAGGGTAAAGTGGTCGAGCATTGCAAGGGGAATTATGCTAACTTCGAATACTCCCACTACCCCGATGCCGAGGAGGAAGCATTCAGAGGCATCAGCAACATGACTGAGCTACGGATTTGTCGCCAAAGTACTGGAGCGAGCTCCAGCTCAACCAAAGCCCAGAAGACCACCCAGCAAAAGGAGAGAGAAGCCAAGGATGCCCGAGCTCAGGAAGAGCTCAAATTAAGAGAAGAGGCAAGGTTACAAAAGGAAACCGAGGAAGCGAGAAAGCAACAAGATGCTGAAAATGAAAGACTGCAGAAGGAGGCTGAAGAAGCCCAAAAGCAGGAAGAAGCAGAAGCTGAACGAGCCGAAACAAGGAAGAAGGCGGAGGAAGAATTGAAGACAAGGGAAAATACCGGGGCAGGCGGGTCCGGTGTGCAAGACATGGAGATAGACACCTCTCAAGCAGGTGGCTCTGGTACCCAGAAGGAAGGAACAGACCCCGCTCAGGAAGTCCGGACCCCACCTATGGAAGAAGACATAGACATCATAAACCGACCAATTGTACCGTACACTCCATCTGGGAAACGTACGGTGTCCAAATGGAATGAGTTTGTTTAGGATAAGAAAAGAAAAGCAATGGTCCTCCAATCAGAAGAGAGGATTAAAAGTCCCTTCCATGATGACATAGTTACTCGCCGAGAGGTCGCTGTCATGCAGAACACAGACGCAGATCCCGTCGCCATGGCATCAGCAGCCATAGCAACAGCACAGGCATCATTTTCCAATGTAGGGGTTATAGTCAAAGAAAATATATTGACAAAGAAGAGGGCATGTACCCTACAACAAAATGTGGCTAATGAGCAAGCCCAAAGAGACCTGGCAGTGAACAAATACAATTGCTTGTACGCTGAGCATAAGGAGTTGGCAAACAAGTACAGCTACCTGGAGGAGGAAAAGGACCAGCTAGCACTCCAAATAATGATTGCAGAAGCGGAGAAGAGTGGAACAGAAGAGAAGGTCTCTCAGCTAGAAGCAGACAAGCAAACATTAGCCGAGCGGTTAGAGCAGGCTGAGAGCAAAGCAATAGACTTGGCTCCCTTTCATGAGCTATCCTGCGGCATTCTGAAACAAATAAATGACACGCAGGAGCTGATCACTGACGAGGTTTGCAAACTCAAGGCCATGACAGCCAGATTAAAAGAGGTTAATATGGAAGCCCACAGGCTCAAAGCTAAGAATACCCGTGTCAAGGCAAATGTCATAAATCAGATGGCATGGAGAGAAGGGAGAGGAGGTTTTCCCACGCATCTTCCTTTTAAGGCTATGGAAGAGTTTAATGAAGATATAGCCTTGTTGGAGTTTGGCCGGAACTGTGCCAATAAGCTGATGGCCAGTGTGCAGAGGACGACAGATAGAATCAACGTCCTGTACCAAAAGCTCAAAGGAGTCCATGACAACTACACACTGAGCTTCCCTCAGACCCTAGAAGACTTCCCGGAAAAGGAACAGCGGTTGTCTCAACTGAAAGAAGAGCTAGGCGTCCAGATGGAATATGTGAGAAGGATTGATGTCTTGGCCATGGATGATCTCCAACATTACATTGGTTCATCAACACTTCACAACCATCTGCTGAAGGAAGCTCATCAGGCTGCTGAAGCAGAAGTCCAAGGCATTAAAGCAGAGCTCGGGAAGAATGTGACTTCCCAGAAAATCATGTTCCCTGCTGCAGCAAACGTAATCATAAGGGACACAGGTGTGTGGCACAGCTACATTGAAGAGGAGAACAGGAAAGCTGCAGCAGCAGCAGGAACATCAGTAGATCCGGCAGCCTCTCTCCCAACAGCCTCTTCCCCAGCAATGACAGAAAAGCCGGCCAGTTCATTCCCCCCTTCCCAATTAGGAGCAGCATCAACAGGGGATTCAAGGGCCTCTGCCCAGGCAGCACCAGTGACAATCAACTTGGGCGACCCTTTGCCAGCAGAAGCTCACGCACAGGAATGAAGAAGATGAATTCAATGAGCCACTATCTTCAGCCAGACACGTGCCCAGCAGGGAACGCTTTGATTTTAGCAAATTTTCTGTTATATATATTTTGAATATGTAAGGCGTAAGCCATGGGACAGCTGTCCCTGATTTTGTCAAAATATTTTTGGTAAAAGAAGTGGCCATTTTGGGGGTCGATTATAGTGGAAATCCCTGTAAATGACAGGTGGGGAATGCTAGGTGTCAGCCCAGAGGGCAAATTTGTAACTATAAATAGAAGCTAGGAAAGATTAGACAGGACTTTTGGCAGGGAATGAAAATTAGGGGCAAATGATATAAGCTATCTTGTATCGGCTCTGTAAATTGAATTTTTCTAATAGAAGCCACGGGAGATGGACGTTTTGCTTGGAATGTTGGGTTGCTTTATGTTGGATTATTCTAATGACTGCAATTCTGCAATGTGAGATCATTCTTGACTTCTGAATTATTTCTTTGCATTAATGGTTTTGCTCTCATCTATGCATGCGTTCTCTCTATTTCATGGACAATGAATGCGTTCCATATTAAATCAGGAGCTACCTGCTGATACTTTTATCATTGCTATAGACTTTTCTTCTAGATCGAATGGCTAACTGTTCTTTCTTCAGGATAATTCGTATGGCTCATTGTTCATGCTTTTAAGTTGCTCCTTGCAGGGATCTTTTAGTTTAATTCCAGTTTCGTGGCATCTAGATCTGTTTTTTTTTTATTCTTGTTGTGTAGATTAAATAATCTTGCTTTTTTCTGTTCATAAGCAATAGATGCGTTCTGTAATTTTCATTATCCTTTAGCTTCCCTCTGTTTTCTGAGCAATAGATGCGTTCCATTTTGAATGAGAAGTTATCTTCTCAAGATCCTCATCTTGCTGTAGCTTTGACCGTGAGAAATAATAGCTATCTGTTCTTTGCTTACGATATCTGTTACAGCTGATTGCTCTCTGCTTAAGCGTGTTCCCCTGCAGGGATAGATAGATGTGTTCCCGTTTCTAGATTTAGATCTGTTTCAATTGCATTTAGATTAAGTATAATTTAGGCATGTGCATCTCATATAAAACACATAAAACCCAAAAGAAAGGTGGATCGGGCCATAACCGGTAGAATCGGATTTAAAGTCCAAAACCACGGTTGCCGGAACCGCTAACCGGACGGATTCCCTACACCAAACGGGAGATAGTCTAATTGGGACCGTCTCTCGGGGAGAATCCCTTTCTGATTGATGCTACGATATCCGAGGCATCAACACAATGATAATCTCTACGCATTTTCAACCATCTTTCTGGCTGATGAGAAGCATAATAGCTTCCATGGGAAATGACAAAGAGGCGAGGGCGCCTAATCTTGTGAGATCTTTGGACCTTTCTCAAAGGGTAAGTTCTACATTCAATGGAGGCCGAGATCATAATAGAAGGGTACGGCCACATAAGTGCCATCACGGGGGTTCTGATTCACACACAAGAAAAACAAAATTACAATACCAAATTAGAGATTTATACTCTGGATTGGACCCCATAAAAATTAGGGCATCATACTCACCGATTTGGGAGGCACCACTGCTTCTTCTCAGAGTTGCTCCACTCTGGCTCAGTCTCAAATGCACGGCCACAATCCCAATTTCCACGAATAGGCTCAATATCCTCTGCTAACAGCTCAGTACCGGACTCAAATGCAGGGAACCACAATCCAAATTTGCATGTGCAGGGTGAATATCCTCTTCTCACTGCTCAACAAAGGTCACAGAAAGGTCACCGCGGGAGGTAGCAGACATGGTCCGCATAAGAACGGTCTCGCGGGGAGGTAGCAGAAAGGGTTTAGGGAAAAACTTGTCGCGGGAGGTATCGGCAGCACAATCGCGGGAGGTAAGTTTTTAATTTGCAATGTATTTTTTATTTTTTTATATATGTCTATTATATAGTGATTTTTGTTATATATTTATTATTTTTTTTTTTATTAGTATTTATATATAATGTTTGTTTTTTGTTATTTTTTATTATTATTTGATTTAGTTTTTGTAATTTTTTTATTCAATACAAAATATACACACATATATATATATATTATCATTTTTTATATAATATTTATATATTAGATTCAAAAAAATACAACAAATAATACAAACAATAACACAAATAATTAAAAATTTAACCACCAGAGGATCGAAATATAATCAATCTAGGTTATTTTTGTTTAGAGGTTAAAAGAAGATCTTATATCAAGCTATTTTACTTGTATAGATATGTATTTTCTTAGACATACCAGGACTTGAAGGTGTATGACACAATAATTATTCAATAGGTGATACCATTTAAGAAAACAACTAATCCCTTTCAATAAAAGATGTGAAAGGTTCATCCATCATTAGAACCGTTGATGCAAAAGGATCAATTGAAGAAGTTGCTAGATGCAAAAATTATGTTTCCAATGCACCATTAGCCATGAATTGAAAACCTTGTACATGTTAAGGAACAAGCATGGTGAAAATAGGCCTTGTGTCAATTTTAGAAACCTTAAGTAAGCATAAGAGAAATATAATTATCGAGTTCCACCTATGGAGTCAATTTTGAAACTTGTAATGAGATCTGAAATGCTCACTCTAGGATGTATTTTTGGGATCTAATCAAGTTCTTGTCTCAAATGAAGATAGATCGAAAATTGCTTTCAATAACAAATGGAGCAATTCATGTGTAATGGATATAGCTTTCATAGGCCTTATAAATCAAAATGTACTTGTCTAAATGGACAATATTGAAATTAAAGCTATTTTTAATAGATGTAGAAAATATGGGATCACACTACATCCCAATAAAACCATTTTCATTATTGCATAACGAAAATTACTTGGGCATATCATATCAAAATACATGATATTGGTATATTCAAAAAGAATAAAACCTATAACATTCTATCCCATTGCCACACAACAAGGCATTGATGTAATCATTCTTTGGGAGGATCAATTTCATAAGGTGTTCTGGCTTTGACTTCATTGAAATCCTCAAACCCTTATAAAAGATGATTAAGAAGGATGCATGATTTTATAAACTAAGGTTGAGAAATCAAGACAACTATTGCTACCGCTCCATCCTTAAACAAATTAATCCAAACTTTGATTATTATTTTTACCTCTATGATAAAAGGAGTGAATGCCCAATATCATTTATGAGCATGAGAATACAAGATGTTAAATTAAACTATATTTAATGATTAAAAAACAAATCTAAGTTATGCATTTGCAATATCTAATCACTCCCTTTTGTCACACTCACTGTAGGTGGAAGGAGTGATTTTCCAATGTCATTTATTAGTAGAATGATTGCACGATGTTGAATTAAACTAAGATAGTGATTAAAAACACATGAATACATTATGCCACTCTCTTTTGTCACACTCACTCATAAAGAACTATCTAGGGATTAAAAACACATGAATAAGTTATGCCACTCTCTTTCATCACACTCACTCATAAAGATGAATTATGAAAGGAGTGACTTTCCAATATCATTTATCATTTATGAGCACATAATTACAAGGTGTTCAATCAAATTACCAAGTGGGCATAAGTTGCACGATGATGATGATGAAGAAGAAGATGATGATGATGATGATGTTGGTCGTGGTGATGACAATGACAATGATGATGAAGACGATGATGAAGATGATGGTGATGATGATGATGATGATGACGATGATGTTGGTTGTGATGACAATGACAATGATGATGAAGGCAAAGATGATTACGATGATCATGATGACGACGATGATGATGATCAAAATGGGGACGATGATGATGATGAGTACAGGGTTGGTGGTGATGACAACGACAATGATGAAGATGATCATGATCATGATGACGATCATGAAGATGATGATGATGACAATGATGAAGAAGATGATGATGAAGACGATGATGAAGAATGTCTATCTAAGATGATAAAGAATGTGTTTTTTGTCATTATGATGATGATGACGATGATGATGATGACGATGATGTTGGTGGTGATGACAACGACAATGATGATGAAGACGATGATGAAGATGATGGTGATGATGATGATGACGATGATGATGTTGGTTGTGATGACAACGACAATGATGATGAAGACGAAGATGATTACGATGATCATGATGATGACGATGATGACGATCAAGATGGGGACGATGATGACGGTGAGTACAGGGTTGGTGGTGATGACAACAACAATCATGAAGATGATGATGATGATGACGATCGTGAAGATGATGATGATGACGATGATGAAGAAAATGATGATGAAGACGATGATGAAGAATGTCTATCTAAGATGATGAAGAATGTGTTTTTTGTCATTATGATGATGATGACAATGATGTTGGTGGTGATGACAACGACAATGATGATGAAGATGATGATGAAGATGATGGTGATGATGATGATGATGACGATGATGTTGGTTGTGATGACAATGACAATGATGATGAAGACGAAGATGATTATGATCATGATCATGATGATGACGATGATGATGATCAAGATGGGGACGATGATGATGATGAGTACAAGGTTGGTGGTGATGACAACGACAATGATGAAGATGATGATGATGATGACGATCATGAAGATGATGATGATGATGATGATGAAGAAAATGATGATGAAGACGATCATGAAGAATGTCTATCTAAGATGATAAAGAATCTGTTTTTTGTCATTATGATGATGATGACGACGATGATGATGATGACGATGATGTTGGTCATGATGAATGTGATGATGATGATGATGATGATGACGCTGATGAAGATGATGGTGATGATGATGATGATGAAAATGATGTTGGTGGTGATGAAAACGAGAATGATGAAGAAGACGAAGATGATTACGATGATCATGTTGATGACAATGATGATGATCAAGATGGGGATGATGATGATGATGATGATGTTGGTGGTGATGACAACGACAATGATGAAGATGATGATGATCACAATCATGAAGATGATGATGATGACGATCATGAAGATGATGATGATGACGATCATGAAGAAGAAGATGATGATGATGATGATGATGATGATGATCCTGGTGATCATGATGATCCTGGTGATCATGATGAATATGGTGATCATGATGAAGATGATATTGATGATCAAGCAGTACGCCATTTGGGGTAGCATGATAATTGTACTGCATTTCCTTAATTATAAACTTCTCTCTGTTTCAAGAATCGTTTAATATTCTCTACTAAACAGGGCCAACCACGTGAAGGTGGAAGCTCTTATGGCCCCTCCCACCCCTTCTCATCACTCTCAATTCCCAAATATAGCCCGAAAAAAATATCTATGTACAAAAAAATTAAATGTCTTTTCTCATTCATACTAAGTAACAATAAAGATTTCTAATTTTAACATACAGGAAAATGGAAATTAGCTAAGAAACAGTTAATAATTTATCATTAGGAATGCATACCTGATCATAGAATTCAATGGTCTTCATCATCTTCTTCATCTGAGTATTGATTGTCTGTACTATCATCCGATGATCCAGATTCAACATTGTAAGGATTGACCATATCAACATCGTCGTCGATGTCAGTTACATCGATCATCATGTCATCATCGATATCATCTGCATGGACATTGTCTGAATATACGTCATGATCCGATTCAAGAAGTTCTTCAACATCTTCTTCTAGAACAGGAATATCATCTAAGTACTCATGTTGATCATGATCATCTTCAACGGCATCTTCTTCTTTGAGAACGTCTTCATTACGGCCTTCATCTACATTATACTTTACCGGCCTTCCCCTTGGATCATGTCTCACAGCAAATGACCAATCCGCTCTACCTGGAACCTCGGAGTAAAATACCTATTCACATTGGGTTGGAAGAACATAGGGCTCCGTTCCTGGCTCAAACAACCTTGTATTTACCATGGTAAAACCATTATCATGTTCAATAATTGTTCTATCGGGATCACGTTGATTCAATCGACACCTGTACTATTTGCAATGAACAGAAATACCTTGAAGGAGTTAAAGTCACACTGAAGAATGTCTTCCAAATACCCATAGTATCGATTTTCAGATAGTTCTGGATGTCTATCACTTCTAGAAGAAACATTGGTCACCTCAAAGACTGCAGATATCCCACAATCAGATGTTTTGTTTGTTTCATCCAACTTTTTGATGCGATATCTACATCCATTGCACCACATAGCCTTATGGTGTTTTACCTAGTACAACAAGCCATATAGGAAAAGATTACATAATGACACCATATTTATGATAAAGTAGTGCATGTTTATTATAATGCCATAAAAGGAAAATAACAAGTGTGACGTACAACAACAATATTTAAAAAAAAAAAAATAGTACCGTTGATTAATATGCTTACCTGCTTATCTTTTAAACCTATTGCTAAATCGATTTCCCTTTGTGTTAGATTGGTGTCTCCATTGCGATGTGCAGCTTTAACCAATGAAGCCACACTTTCCCATGATATTCCATGACTAGATTGTTCACATTTTTCGATCCATACCTTCATCTAGTCAAGATTGTTTGCGATGTATAAATGAATCGCATCCCACTCTCGACCAACTGTTTGATGACAATAAAATTAAAATTCAATGAAAATGTATATTAGTCACTTAAAAAAGTATATAATTACAGTATAAAATGATGCAAACTACTAAATAAAAAAATAGAATATATATGTATGATATATAAACATAAAAATCACCAGTGAAATGTGTTATATTACCTTTCACCTTCCTCGATCTACCTTTCCCCTTCGGGTACTCCTCTTCGAAATCTTTTTTGGAGTCTGGATCACAAATGCGACGTAAATTGAGCTTTGACGCCAATATAGGAAGATATTCACTAATGTACATCATGTTTTCGTATACCATATATCCTTCCATCATAGAACCCTCATCATATGCTCCTTGTCTAACCAAACCCTTCATAAATTTCAAGTGCCTCTCAACCATCCACATGGACCTTGAGTGCGCAGGTCCACACAGTTCAATCTCCTCAACTTGGTGTATGAGGTAGTGTTCCTGTGCATTGAAAAAAGCTGAAGGTAGATGCTTCTCCATTTCACACATGAGATGAGGAATTTCTCTCCTCCAGTACTTTATGTCTTATTTATGGAATTCTTTAGATGACAACCATCTACAAGTTACATGACAACCCAATCAAGAGATTAAAGAAAAAAAGTCATTATATTACGTAACATGAAGTAGATAATGAAAATCAAATTAAGAATAAGTTCTATGTTGAATTAAACAAACAGTAAGCACATGGAAAAATCACCACTTACCTCATGTATTTCCCGAGACTATATATTATTTGCTTGACATTGTTGTCGAAGTTGTCCGGGATAGAGAGAGGTAGAACATACTGTAACAATAATATACAAATAGTTTCAGTATATCGAATAAGAGTACTAGAAAAAGAAAAAAAAAATTATTAAATGCATACCATATTAATTATTACCTTCATGGAGACATGCCAATCGTGCATTTTCACCCCCGCGAAATCACCTTTCTTTGTTATGATATTCTTCATGTTCACACAAAATCCGATGGGAAATTTAATTTTTCGAATGACTTCTTTTACAACATTACTTTGCTGGTCCATTAACACCCATGGAAGTGAGTTTATATTAATTTTCTCTCCGTTGCTATGAAATTGAATGACGTCTTTCATTGCATGGTTGTTATCTTGAATGTCTTTGCAAATTTTGACAGTTTTTTCTTTGTCACTCCTTCCATCCAATATTCGCCATAATGTTTCAGTCACATTCTTTCCGATATGCATTGTATCAATTAGATGAGAAATTTGTAGGTGCTCATAGTAGGGCAACCTACTAAATTGTCTAGGATAACTTTTCATTCCTCGTGGAAGCCCATTAATGCCTTCATGATGATTACATGAACAACAATGATGAAATTAAATATAAAATCAATGTCAATTACAGTAAACAACACATAATATAATAAAATACAATATCATCATATATATATAATGATTGATTATATGTACCTTGATGATTTCTATTATATTGCAACTTCCATAGTTGAGGTGTCATTCTCTTTGGTTTTAATGCAGTCTCTTGCTTGCCATTGAAAAGATGTTTTTCAGTAGTTCGATACCTATGATTCTTGGAGAGGAAGTGCCTATACTCATCAAACACCTCCTTTCCTAAGCTTTTTGAACGATGAGATTTGATCTTAGGACCACAAACTGGACATGCAAATTTCCCCTTTGTCTGAAGACCTAAATAAAAAGATGGAATATGATCAATATTGTCTATTATAATTATATAAAAATGATTGGATATTTATTTAGAAAAACATGCATGCGTATTATATTAACTAGTAGTTTGTAAAATTAAATGCAACTAAAGTGGAACTTATAATTACATACCACAGAAATGGGTTAACCCTGGGGCATCATGTATTGTCCATACAAGCATTGCATGGAATTGGAATTGCCTTTGTCGTATTGGTCTAGATAAGTCATACATAGTGATGTCATTCCATAACTTCAATAGCTCGTCAATAAACGGTTCGATATATACATTCATATCTTTGACTTGGTACATACCTGATTGATTTGAACATATAAAATAAATATTCTGATTATGAGACGTACCATTTAGATATATAAACCATATTTCGCAATAGAAAAACTTTAAATATATATAACATTATGAGACAAAAAACGACAAATGAGAATATACCACTGCAATAAAAAAAAACTGCAGTGTTCGTACCTGGAATAATCATCGACAACATTATGTTCTCCCTCTTTATTGTCAACCATGGAGGAAAGTTGTTGTTGATAACAAAAATATGCCACACTGAGTAAACAGATCTCATCTCTGCAAAAGGATTGACACCATCTGCTGCCAAAGAAATCCTAAGATTACGAGGTTCATCTTTAAAGTGAGGCCATTTTCCCTCCATATCTCTAAATGCAGACCCATCTGTAGGCATCCGAATAATGTCATCTTGACTTCTGTTCCATGCATGGTAATCCATAAACTGCACTATGTTTTTGCACCTGAACAGTCGTTGCAAACGGGGAATAATGAGAATATAACGTAGAACCTTGCGAGGCACCTTTTTAGTTACTTGATCTGTGCGATATCTACTGATATGACATTCGGGACATTTTGTTGCAAATTTATGTTGGTTGTAATAAAGAACATGGTCATCGGGGCATGCATGAATTGCTTCATATTGCATTCCAATTTCTTTCATGATGGAAGATAAATCTCGATATGTGCGAGGTAAAATATTTGACAGTGGTAACAAATATTCACCTATCATGCTACAACAAATTAAAATAAAAAAACTAGTTAATATAATATAGAAATAATATTAATGAAACAAATTTCATCCGTAGTAATTTGACTTATATATGAATTAACAATAAAATACATGACAATCATATATATTTTGTGATGGAATATATTACATACCTTAACATCCGTGTGACTAATATGTTTGAAAGACCATTCATAACCTTCAAGTTCATTACCAACAATATAGCAGAGAGAAGATTTGTCTTGGAGCCGTCATAAAGGGGTTCGTATTCCTTGTCAAGAAGAGGTGTATTATGAATATCATCAAAATGTTCATCATTTTCATGATCATCATCATCATCCATTCCAACATTAAATGAATCATGGATCAAAGTATTTGTAACATCATCTTCAAGTATGTTATCAGTATCATCATCTTCTTCAATGTGATCATTAACTTGTTCTCCATTAATATTCATAGCTCCATGTTCCTCCGGTACTTGTTCTGGAAGCACTTGCTGATCCGGACGATATGCCATAGGATGTCTTTCCTTTATAAATACATGAAACAATCAATAGATAAAAGTTAATATAAGAAATTCAAACGCAAAATCTAAAAATTGATGTGATACATTAAAAATTTAAAAAAATTTGTACTGTTGGGATGAAAAGAACAACGACCAATTGTACTATTTGTCAAAAATAAGAAATATTATAATAATACATAGATTTACAAAAGCAATCAAAATAAAAAAAAAATATAATGCAAAACTTACAAATGGATGGTATTCATGTCCCCCCTCGGCATGCCCATGCTCCCTACAATGTTTTGTGGCTGTTGTGATCAAAATTCTTCTCCTCTTAAAGCCCCTGCATTGATTACATGGACAATAGCATTTACCATCACCCCTTCTTTCAACTCCTTCCCACAATCTAGCAAGCAATTGTCAATTTTGTTCGTCTAGATCAGGAATATTCATAGTTGACATTTTCTCGTAAAGAGATTAAATGAAGATTGTCGATCTTAGAAAATGAAGCTCCATAGTACTTTGCCCACTTGAATAACAAAAACAACGAAAAACCGTCCACCGAACAAAAAAAACATCCGCAAACCGTCACTGGGATAGCAAACATGTCGGAATGGTTAGATATTTATAAATTTTAAAAGTCAAAAAGTCAAACCTGCGCCGGATATCCGACGACAATAATCTAGTTACCATTGGGAAAAATCCGTCGTATATCTGACTTCCTTGAGATCGAAATGACGTCGGTTATCCGACATCCAAAGCGTCGAATACCCGAACAGGCATCGGATATTTGCAGAGCCGTAGGATATCCTACGAGCTTCGTCGGATATTCAAAATTACGTCGGATATCCGATGGATGCCTTTCAAAATTTATAAAACAAAAAACAAAAAAGTAATTTTGAAAGAAAAATCCGACGACACAGTCCATTTCGTCGAAGGTCGTCGGATTTTGGGTTCAAATCTACTAGTGACGATTCGAAAATACATTTTCAATCCAAATGCTCGGGCTACTCAAAACTATCATATAGTATAGGATTTAGTGCAAGATCCTTGTGCTATGTCGATGCTAGAATTCTTACAAAACTGTCCCATTCAGCGTAAGACCCTGTTATCCGTGATAAGAGATGTAGATCCAGATTCCTCCAACACCATCATGTTTAAGATAGAGTATTTCAAGCTGAGGATTTCCTACCAACTTGCTTTTCAAATTGTTACTAACATTTCTCGAAAAATCATCCATCATACTGTCTTAGACGAAGGATCCTCCACCTCGGTTATGTTGTTAACCTATTGGCAATCCATTGTCTCTCTTGAGTTGAATCGTTCCCCCATCACATTGAAATCCTTTGATGGACCTGGTTCTCAACCTCACGGGCTGTTACAATCTTTGACTGTCGAGTTGGGAGGTAAGACCATTTTCATTAATGTGGAATTCGTCATTGCCCCATCTGATTACAACCTATTACTTGGTTGAAACTGGTTCTATGCCATGACCACGGTTTCATCGTCCATCTTTCGGATTGTGCAATTTCCCCACCAAGGGAAGATTGTCACTATCAACTAATTAGTATTTTGTACACCTGACACCACTACTCACCCCACAAAAAATTTCCCTCTTTTAGGACACTCTACGCAGATATATGAGAGTGTGGGAGTAGGACTCCTTGAATATGCATCGCTCATGTGAGTATTTCCAACACTAGATCCCCCTTCCCTTTTTGCCACGGTGAACATGATTTCATCCTCTCATTACTCGACGGACCAATGGATTGTGCTTGATCCTAATCATTTGGATTCGATTGGAGATGTGATGCCTCTCAACCCCACATAAGCTACTTACGAGGCCATCCAATCATCCCCTGATTTACCAGATGTCCACTCTTCTGTGGAATCTACCTCACATTCTCTCTCATTGCAGTGGACCTCATCCCTACATGATCATGTACTCCGGACTTTTCATTCTTACAATTCAATTATGGATATTATGAGTGTGGATGAACCCCCGTGGGAAGACCTTCACCATATATTATCCTTCCTTCCACCATTAGATTTAGTAGAGAATGCCATTGAAACAATTGTTTCACTAGATGTATTTACTTACCCTCAATATCCTATCCTGACAATTGATACAGTAACAGAGGGAAACATGGCTAACATCACACCTATCTTTCTGATCGACATCTTGGTAAAACCTAGAGTCGTGGAACAAATTCACCTAGGCCAAACTTGTTCTTCGGAAGAAGTCACCACTTTTACGACCTTATTTAAACAATTCTGTGATGTATTTGCATGGAGCTGTGAGGAAATTCCTGGGATTTGTCCTACTATTGTTATGCATGAGATTCAAACATATCCTGACACAAAATCTATCTGGAAAAAACTCCCCCCTGTGCACCCTGGGAAAAATGTGGCTATTAAGGAAGCAATAGAAAAGCTATTGAAGGATGAGTTCATTTATCCTATTCCCTTAACATATTGGGTCTCTAATGTGGTCCCCGTTATGAAAAAATTGGGAACCATTAGGGTTTGTGTCGATTACAGGGATTTAAATAAGGCTTGTCCCAAGTACAATTACCCTACCCCATTCATTGACCAAATCATCGACAACTTTACCAGAAGCGTCATCTTTTCATTCATGGATGGATTTTCCGGCTATAATCAGATAGAGATCCATCATGTCGATCAACATAAGATGACTTTCATCTTCCCATGGGGTACATTCGTGTATCGCAAACTCCCATTTGGCCTTAAAAGTGCTGGTGCTACATTCCAGTGGGCTATGTCGTATGCTTTCCATGATGTGAAGGATTTTTTGGAACCCTACTTAGACGATCTCCCTGCTCATTCGAATCGTCAATACTTCCACATCAATCATCTGATGGTTGTATTCCTTAGGTGTTGACGGTATAATATCCGTTTAAATCCTCATAAGTGCATTTTTTGTGTCGATTCTGGATGCCTTTTAGGCTTCATCATTTCAAAGGATGGTATCTGAATTGATCCCCTTAAGTTAGAAGCCATCGTTTCTCTACCACCACCCATGGATATTACTGAACTTCAAAGTTTGTAGGGGAAGGAAAACTACCTAAGAGGTTTCATGTGCAATTTCTCATAAAAGAAAGACGGATACATGTGGTTTCTCAAGAAGGACGTCCCATTCATTTGGAATGATTATGCTCAACAATCCTTCGACAACCTCAAACATGCCATCACTCATGCACCCGTGTTACAACCTCCAAATTACACCAAGGATTATATCCTTTATCTTTTTGCTTCCACTTCCACCATCGCTATGTTTTTGGTATAGGAAGATAATCACGCACATGAGCATGTGATATACTACCTTAGTAAGGGTCTCATTGACTTTGGACCCCGGTATTCGCATGTAGAGAAACTAGCTCTTGCAGCATTCATTATTGTACAGAAGTTCCTTCATTACATCCTCCTCCGCACTACCACCATCATCGCCAACTCTAACCCCATGTACCATGTTCTTACGAGCCAGGTACTAAGGGGGAAATATTCGTGCAAGATTGTGATTCTTCAATAATTCGACCTCCAGTTTGAGAGATGAGGAGGTGCCTCGAGAAAAAGTGCCGAAGATGAAGAGGTGCACCAGAGGGAGGTATGATGAGTGGGGTCCAGAGGACCATACTGTGGTGAATAACCCCAAATTCTACGAGAGTATCGTGAGGGATAAATGGTGATAGGTCTGTGAATGCGAAATGGGTATGGTCTGAAAATAGGCTAAAAAATCCTAATGCAACCGAGTGTGCACGAGAGAGATCTCAAGAAAAGGGGCACTTAGGCCAAAGGACTCAAAAATCCCTATGTATCCAAGTGTGCAAGAGAAGAGCTCACGACAAAGGGGCGTGTAGGCAAAACAAAATCTCAAAAAATCTGTTGTAACTGTGTGTTACAGCAAGTGAGTGGAAAAAACGTTGTCAAAAAACCAACAAGCTACACTACTTATCAAAAGAAAAAGGACCCACTAACCTATGGGGTATGGGTGCAAGCATCCACGTAACTAAAATATGAAATCCGTCACAAATCATATCCCCTGTAGGGTGATGAAATTCGTAGTCAGGCGATAAGAAATGGAAGACCAAAATGGCCAAGCAATTTCCCCCTACCGAGAGGGATCCCGAGTAAAATATCCCTAAACAGAATGTCAGCTAAGATACCTCATTCAAGGAACATATGGAAAGGTTACCCATAGATGTAGTCCATAGATAATGAGTAGGTGTCCTTCAGTGTTAAAATTTAATATGCTAAGACAGAAAATAGCAGCATTACATTCCATTTCACAATAATAGCATATACAGGATCACTAACGAAACAACAAGCATAGCATAAACACAAGAGACACAGATTTATCCTGGGAAACCCTCATGGGGTAGAAAACCCAGTAAAGCTTCCTCAATATAGATGACCAACAATATACAAAGATGCAAACCAAAGACATGATCTCCTTCTCCACCATAGCAGACCTCTCCTCCACAAGTGCGCCTCTCTCAAGTGTGTGTGTGTGTCAAATGAGGAACATACCTCCTCTATTTATACACTACACTGACATGTATTTTACACAAGTACATGTAGGCTTGTATTTAACCATTAGGTTAAATACCCTATTATAATTGACTGGGTCGACCCCCACATGGTGGGTCTAATAACCCTAGTTACCACAACCAATTCGGAGGAATAAACATCTCCGGATTCATAGTATAATCACATCGGAGGTATGGAACATCTCCGGAATAAATAATATACAAATATAATATTCTTAGAAGTTACAACATTCAACACTCCCCCTTAACGAGAAGGATATTATAACAACATCTGCAGGAGCAACGAGTCATACATCATACATGATACATCTATAAATCATTGGAAGATTTCTTAACATCATCAGTAACTCAACCAGTTACTGGAACATCAACATCTTCAGTACTGAGTCTTTATCTTCTGCAGCACTCGAACAACTATAGCAACATCAACGTCTGGATCCTCACGATCATCAACATCATCATCTAGACCATCACGATCAGCATCGTCATCATCATACGATCATCAACATCATCATTACACGATCATCAGCATCGTCATCTCACGATCATCAGCATCATCATCTCACGATCATCAGCATCGTCATCACACGATCAGCAGCATCGTCATCACACGATCATCAGCATCGTCATCACACGATCATCAGCATCGTCATCACATGATCATCAGCATCATCATCACACGATCATCAGCATCGTCATATCACGATCAGCAGCATCGTCATCACACGATCAGCAGCATCGTCATCACACGATCATCAGCATCGTCATCACACGATCAGCAGCATCGTCATCACACGATCAGCAGCATCGTCATCACACGATCATCAGCATCATCATCTATATACATGATCCTTCCTTTCGGAATTACTGGATCAATCTCATCACAATCATATTTAAGACTATCCTTCCTTTCAGAATTACTGTATTTATTGTCTAAGGATGATTAGTCCAACCACAATCATATTTAAGACTATCCTTCCTTTCGGAATTACTGGATTTACTGTCTAAGGATGATTAGTCCAACCACAATCATATTTAAGACTATCCTTCCTTTCGGAATTACTGGATTTACTGTCTAAGGATGATTAATACAACCACAATCGCATTTAAGACTATCCTTCCTGGATTTACTGTCTAAGGATGATTAATCCAATCACAATCACATTTAAGACTATCCTTCCTGGATTTACTGTCTAAGGATGATTAATCCAACCACAATCGCATTTAAGACTATCCTTCCTGGATTTACTGTCTAAGGATGATTAATCCAATCACAATCATATTTAAGACTATCCTTCCTGGATTTACTGTCTAAGGATGATTAATCCAACCACAATCGCATTTAAGACTATCCTTCCTGGATTTACTGTCTAAGGATGATTAATCCAACCACAATCGCATTTAAGACTATCCTTCCTGGATTTACTGTCTAAGGATGATTAATCCAATCACAATCACATTTAAGACTATCCTTCCTGGATTTACTGTCTAAGGATGATTAATCCAATCACGTGCATTTTGAACCAAGGTCCAGGGACGATGCAGTCCTATCCTCTATTCCCGGAGACACCTGTCTACGGCTCACTTTAGAACTTGAGTTCAAGGATGATCCAATCCTCTCAAGTCCACCAAGGACTTCATTCTCGCAGACCTCACGTCTACGGCTCTCTTTAGGACTGAAAGTCCAGGGATGATCCAATCCCCTCAAGTCCACCAAGGACTTCATTCTCGGAGACCTCACGTCTACGGCTCTCTTTAGGACTGAAAGTCCAGGGATGATCCAATCCCCTCAAGTCCACCAAGGACTTCATTCTCGGAGACCTCACGTCTACGGCTCTCTTTAGGACTGAAAGTCCAGGGATGATCCAATCCCCTCAAGTCCACCAAGGAATTCATTCTCGGAGATCTCACGTCTACGGCTCTCTTTAGGACTGAAAGTCCAGGGATGATCCAATCCCCTCAAGTCCACCAAGGACTTCATTCTCGGAGACCTCACGTCTACGGCTCTCTTTAGGACTGAAAGTCCAGGGATGATCCAATCCCCTCAAGTCCACCAAGGACTTCATTCTCGGAGACCTCACGTCTACGGCTCTCTTTAGGACTGAAAGTCCAGGGATGATCCAATCCCCTCAACTGTCCACTAAGGACTTCATTTTCGGAGACCTCACATCTACGGCTCTCTTTAGGACTGAAAGTCCAGGGATGATCCAATCCCCTCAACTGTATTCTCATCTATACAGGTACAAATATCCAAGAGCATGTATCACATCAAAACATGTATACATCACTAATCAAAACATGTATACATCATACCAAAACATGTATACATCTAGCATGTATAATCAAAACATGTGTACATCACATCAAAACATGTATACATCTAGCATGTATTCTCACTAATACATCTGACATCAAAGCATGTATACATCACATCAAAGCATGTATTGTCACTAGTACATCTAACATCAAAACATGTATACATCACATCAAAACATGTATACATCTAGCATGTATTCTCACTAATACATCTGACATCAAGGCATGTATACATCACATCAAAGCATGTATTCTCACTAATACATCTAACATCAAAACATGTATACATCACACCAAAAC
This sequence comes from Larix kaempferi, assembly GCA_027924585.1. Taxonomy (NCBI): domain Eukaryota; kingdom Viridiplantae; phylum Streptophyta; class Pinopsida; order Pinales; family Pinaceae; genus Larix; species Larix kaempferi. Next base: position 15,932,184 of record BSBM01000456.1, read on the forward strand.
ATGTATACATCTAGCATGTATCAAAACATGTATACATCACATCAAAAACATGTATACATCAAAAAATAAAAGATATATAGGAGTTATAAATCTAAATAATTCTAAGTAACTAAGTGCAACAAAACAAAATTTAAGGGACAGACTTGTTATCAAGTACTATACTACTCCCCCTTTCGAGGAGGGTCCTTCTGGACTATACCAAGCTTGTCTCGGAAGTATTCAAACTTTACTCAAGACAAAGGTTTAGTCAGGATATCGGCAATCTGATCCTTAGTGCTTATATACTCGAGCTTGATAGCTCCTCTCTGCACCATGTCTCGTATATAGAAGTATCGGATCTCAATGTGTTTTGACTTATCATGGAACACAGTATATTCAGAGATCTTAATGCAGCTTTGATTATCACACATAATCACAGTGGGATCCATTTCTAAGTCAAACACTCCATATAAAAGCTTCTGAAGCCATACTGCTTCACAGCTGGGAGAGCAGACAGCCATATATTCTACTTCAGCAGTACTGAGAACCACACTAGAATGTTTCTTGCTGAACCATGAGATCATGGCAGATTCAAGACTATAACATCCACCTGATGTACTCTTTCTGTCTGAGACACTTCCTGCCCAATCAGAATCTGAGTAACCATGTAAACAGAGTTCATGACCTCCAAGATAACATAGACCAAAAATCTAATGTACCTTTTAGGTACCTCACTACATGCTTTGTAGCTATTAAGTGAACCTTTCTAGGTTCTACTAGATACTGACTTAGGGTATTTACAGCAAACCATATATCTGGCCTAGTATTTGTTAAATACATCAATGACCCAATGATTTGTCTATATAGGGTTAGGTCCACTAAATACGATGAGTCATTAACTAACAACTTCAAGTTGGAGTCCATGGGAGTGGCCATGGCTTTATACTCCAACATATCAAATCTTTTTAGAAACTTCACAGCATACTTACCTTGATTTAAAAGATTCCTTTTGGATCTTGCCATACTTCTAGACCTAAGAAGTAGTGCATTAATCCGAGATCTTTCATTTTCATTTCTGCATCCATTTTCATGACCTGTTTCTCATTCCTTGTCAGAAAGAGATCATCGTCATACAATAATGGTATGATAGGTTCATCATCCACAACCTTAAGGTAAAGGTTAGGAATAGTTTTACTTATGGTAAAGCCCAAGCTTTGTCATGAAGCTGTCAATTGTCCATTATTCACACTCAGCATTGAGTGATCTTCTGCATATCTATCTGTGCCATCTCTCGTCAGATGGGTCTACTAATATGAGCCTCAAAATCATTCGAACTCTGTGGTGAGTTCCTTCTTGCATCCATTTCATATGTGTGTAGAACCCATATTCAACCTTGTAGAAAAGGTTGAGATCCACATCACCCATGATGATCATTAAGCTCATCAATTGACTACCGATCCTGGGAACCCATACAGAACCTGATTACATTATTAAGAGAATGGTCTTATCTAGTCCCTTGGAGCAAAACATCTCATCATGATTCTCTTCCTCTTTCTAAGAGAATCTCTTAACCACAAGCTTTCTATGGTGTGTTTGATTTGTAAATCTTTTGTTGAACATCCATCGCTTGTTCAGAGTTCATCATTCATCATGATCTTTCCTACAAATCAAAATTAAGTACATGATTAGTAATACTTCATAATCATCAAATCATATTGACATGATAACCTACTATGCATACAGATATCATTTACATAGTTATGCAACTATTTTGACCAATACTTTGGCACAACACTTTCCCATATCCTGTATGCATATAGTGGCTATCTAGATGCCTTCCATCTCTACTAGAACATACTGTCGAGAGTGTGCACAGCTCTCAGTATGTCAGCAAGGAGGTTTCATTCTAGACAAGCAACAATGGAATGTTTGTCCAATTTACCAATCATATGCATATTAGTAGTATACTGTTCAATGCTTTATGAATGTTTACACTCAGCATGATATATCCTAGGAATACAAATATGCATACAAGCAATATCATTTACTATTTCTAATAACAACTCAAATACTTATCTTTTATGTTTGTGTGGTTGTCTCCCGCTTGATCTTCTGTATGTCTTCTAAACTTCTATTCATTCTGTACCACTGTGCATGCTCAAGTGTACACTAGTGTCATCCTCATGATCTCATACACAAACATACATTCATTAGTATATTCTCAATATTATCAAAACATTCTAATTCTAAATAATCTTGAATATGTACAGTCATGATTATTAGTATTCAGGGTTTCAAGGAAGTCTTCTTTTACTCATGCATATTCTTGTTTGATCTAGTATGCATAAACCCTTGATTACTAACCAATCATACCAAGTATACTTACACAAGGTAAGATTCTAACATGACATAGGAAAACATACTTGGATTATTATACCTGCTTAGTTATGTACAACATACCTAAACAATCTCTTCAATGATTTAGAGATCCTGAGCTAGAACCTACATGTCTCGTAGGTTAAACATAATATAACAAAGTCATACATACCTCGTGAGTCTTTGTCTTCATGTTGTCATGGTCATGGAACTTGATTTGTCTTTTGTGATGTACCTGTGTCTTGTTAGCAGACAACATCAACCTTACACAACACCATAATGCATAAGTACAATCATATAGCCCTAATCAATGAATGTCTTCGATCATTCACATGCATTCATATTGTTACTAGGGTGATAAGACAATTAATAACATTAATCAAGATTGTACTAATAAATAACATGAAGACAAACACATTATGAACTTAATCAGGAATCAGATTTCAAGGCATACCTGAACCTCCTTAAGTCATACCTGTCGAGACCTTTTGCAGTCTTCTTATGTAAGGCCTTAGCCTCAACTCCTCCTAAAACTTGATCTGGAGCTTGATTAGGGTTTGCTAGAGAAACCCTAAAAATTCAATATTTGACTTTCACACTTCTAAATGGATGGAAGAATGTGTCTTGCTGAGCTGATCAACCTAGCATTCTTCAATTTTGAAATCTCCAAAATTTGACCCCTCAAAATTGCCTCCGAAACTTCTGGATCTTCTGGACAGGAACCCGAACTAGGGTTTGATGAAGCCCGGTCTTCTACCCAACCAAAAATTCGATCTTGGTCTCTAAATTTCAATTTTCCTGAGTAGCATTCAGCCGTGGACTCCGATTCCAAAAATTTTAACTTTCTCCGAAACCCTAAATTCCGGAAGCCATGAATAAAGGTGCTCCAAAAATAATTCTGTTTTGACAGAAATATGCACCTGATTGTTTCTGCTATAACTCTAAAATTTCTTCTCCACAGGGTCTGAAAACTTTTTCTGCAGTAGCCTGACCTGTCATCTTTCCATTCTGACAGGTCTGACCTCAATTGGATTTTCTGAGAGAGAGTTATGCCAAGTGTCGCAACGTGACCTGTTTATGGGATAAAACAGGAGAGCGAACTTGTACGGCGTGCCACGTGTCACTGTTTGAACTTCGGCCTTTGAAAACTTTTCCTGAGATATCTATCCCTGTTATCTTTCCATCTTGATAGGTCTGACCTCAATTGGACTCTCTGAGAGAGAGTTATGCCAAGTGTCGCAACGTGACCTGTTTATTGGATAAAAAAGGAGAGCAAACTTGTACGGCATGCCACATGTCACTGGTTCACCTTCAGCCTCTGAAAATGTTTCCTGAGATAGTACAGTCTATGTAGTACCTGTCCCTTTTTACGAAATTTCATTTGGAGCTTCCTATCCCAAGTTATGACCTTTTTTCCAAGGTGACCTGATTTTGACTGAGATCTGGAAGAGGCAGAAACCCTAACTTGTACTGATCATAACTCATAAAGTACAACGAATCTGAGGATTTGCTTTGTACACAAGGTACCTGGGGATGTTATCTTCGACCTGTAAACTTTTCAGACCCTGACCCTTCGCAGAAATGGATTTATAGCGAAAGTTCCACGATGATAGGTTTTTTCTATGTAAAACCCTAACCTTCAAATTGTCATAAGTAAAGCAAGTGTCGTAAGTGCCATACCTTGTCTTCCTTCAGGTTAGCTCTGATACCATGTTAAAATTTAATATGCTAAGACAGAAAATAGCAGCATTACATTCCATTTCACAATAATAGCATATACAGGATCACTGAAGAAACAACAAGCATAGCATAAACACAAGAGACACAGATTTATCCTAGGAAACCCTCATGGGGTAGAAAACCCAGTAAAGCTTCCTCAATATAGATGACCAGCAATATACAAAGATGCAAACCAAAGACATGATCTCCTTCTCCACCATAGCAAACCTCTCCTCCACAAGTGCGCCTCTCTCAAGTGTGTGTGTGTGTCAAATGAGGAACATACCTCCTCTATTTATACACTACACTGACATGTATTTTACACAAGTACATGTAGGCTCGTATTTAACCATTAGGTTAAATACCCTATTATAACTGACTGGGTCGACCCCCACATGGTGGGTCTAATAACCCTAGTTACCACAACCAATTCGGAGGAATAAACATCTCCGGATTCATAGTATAATCACATCGGAGGTATGGAACATCTCCGGAATAAATAATATACAAATATATTATTCTTAGAAGTTACAATATTCAACATTCAGTACAGAGTGGAGAGCGGCATTTCACCCAGACCTTTGGAACCAGTCTAGCCACTTTTCCTCCTAAAGGAGAGCCCCCCCAACAAATCGGTCTCAACCATGCCAATAAATAACAGAGTATTTTGGTACCGTAGAGGACAACAACTATGTCTCAAATGTAAGTGGAAAAGGGGAGTTGTTTGGATTCCTATTCCCAGTTCCCTACCTAGCTACCAAATTCTTTTATTCCTCAAGTGAGGTTAAGTGTTGGTTGAATTATGGTAAATTTTAGACTCAACTTGGGGTCATGAACCAAGAATTTAAATCTTGAGGCATGCCCTGTCTATAGGTGTGGTGTGTAGGTGGAAAATAAATGCTAAAAGTAGAAACCAAAATATATAATGGAAATAAAAAATTTCTTTCAATTTCTCAATTGCAATCAAGCAACTAATTTCCAATGAAATAAAGTACTATTTAAATAGACAACTTGCTAAAATAAGAAAGATGAAAATGCAATGAATCTGTATTTATTTTCATGAAATGGAACAAAGAATATAAAACAGAATGCTACAGAATGGTCATAAAAATCAGATCCAAAAAGTGCTACAACAAGTAAACAAAGGTTGCATGTAGAACAGAAAGGGCACTGCAAATAGAAGTATGCATAAAAATAGCGCAGGTTTCAAGGGGTAGAGGTGGACAAGGGGCTGGAAATAACTGAAAATGTATAAAATAAATGCAGGTCGTTCCTTCTGAAGGTACATCCATGACCTAATATTCAACAATCTGGAAAACAAATGTGACGGGAGTAGGCGGACCCAGAACAAGACTGAGTCATGCTTATCAAGGAAAACAACACGACATAGGTCATGCTTATTTTAGTAGAATCCATTACCTCGGTCATGCTTCTCGACTAAAAAGGCGCGAATTGGAATGGAAGAAGTATTTCATGCTTTTTAGGACTCTGGGGGTGTTGATACAAATCTATCAATAGAGGTTCACTTCGCACTGCTGTCAACAAACCTCGACCGGACACCCTTAAGAATTGGACCAAAAAGGTTTTACCCTTTCCAGCAACACCTGCAGAGCGAGTGAGGTCTCACCCGAGATGTCTAAGGGGGGATGCATGAACCAAGCTTTTGCAATAGGGATAGGACATGCATCTACTATCCCTCAATCGCTATAAAAACCAGAGATTTCTATTCGCATTATACTAACAATTCAAATATGTAATTGGAATTCGCATGAACTAACATTACTGATTAATCGACAGAGAAACAAAACCTCAGACACATCACATCATTAAGATATCATTCATCATTCATAACATGGAGACATAAGTATAAAGCAGAGATTCGAAACATAGCCAAACATCTTCATTCATTAACTCATGTCAAAGACTACGAGATAAACTTCACAGAAAATAGTTCCAAGTGACTTAACGCGAATCCATATACTCAGAGAAAAACTTGCCGAAGGAAGACACAATACATTAGACTTGATCGACTGATCTCGCTATGATCTATTATGATCTATCTTCTATTCTCTATATATAGACACTTATGGTCATTACAAAATGGTCAAACGACCCATTCTAACTAATTTAGACCAAAACTTCTGCTTTGTCGGCTCCTTATCCTTCATGAATGGTATTTTCCTTCGCTGATGACCCCTTTATTGTTGTCGACTTCCGCACTTCATGCACTCTAAACCCATGCCAATAGGCCCCCAATACAAACTTGTGGCTCTCCCTCAAGCCACCTTAGCTGGACATCTCTAGTACATTTACCTGCGATTTGAAGTCATAGTATGCTACTTTAATCTGGTCGACAGCTTCCTTTGCTGACAATTTGAGTATTTTTCATTCTTCTACTTGTTGTTCTGTTGGGTGTTCACCACTCATCTATTGCGATTTTTCTAGTTCTTGCTTGACCTATGCCATCCCTGCCATTGCTTTTACGACCAACTGTTCTACCTTTTTTTGTAACTCATATAGGTGTGTTGTTCTCCTTTGTTGCCTTGTGCACGCCTTATTCACTCGATGCTACAGTTCTTTCAGCTCCATAGCATTTGTCATTTTCCTAAGTAGGGGCATCACTTTAAGCAACCCCCTCAATGATTCCAGCTGTGTCTCTGCTTCGCTGAGTTGCGTGTTTAGTTGATGCAACTACTCATCTTTCGCTAAACTCCCCCAGAACTCGGTGATGTCTTCTGCAATTTTCTGTGTTTTCTTTTCCATCTCTACGATCTCTGTTGCAGCCTCTTCTATCGCATTTTATCTATTTTTTATTTTTTATGGTGGTGTGCTAGGAATTTCCCTTTCCTGCAGTGCTTCATTTTCTTTTCGCAGGTCTGCAATAACTACTCCTAACAGTATGGCTTTCACTTCTGCTAATGTATCCTTGTCTACTTCAGGGGCTTCTTCGCATGCCTTGGATATTGCATGCTCCCACCTCTTTCTATCTTCCATCCTTTTCTTTTTCATCCAAGGTTTTATCTTTCTCTTCTTGGAGACGGTGTGCCTCCGCCTCACTATCCTGCGCCTGTCATTTGTATCTTACCATCTATTCATGTACTACGGCTTCGCAGTCGCTGACTTCTTCAGTTGCTGCTGTGTGAATTCAATGTAATGACAATATCAGCAGTATGTTAAAATCTACCATGAATTGATCGTGCTTTATTAATTCCGCGTCCAACTCTTCATCGCCTGTTGTTATGGAATTTGGAATTATTTGTACTAACCTTGGTTTTGTTCCTATTGTTAAAATTCAATATGCTAAGACAGAAAATAGCAGCATTACATTCCATTTCACAATAATAGCATATACAGGATCACTGAAGAAACAACAAGCATAGCATAAACACAAGAGACACAGATTTATCCTGGGAAACCCTCATGGGGTAGAAAACCTAGTAAAGCTTCCTCAATATAGATGACCAGCAATATACAAAGATGCAAACCAAAGACATGATCTCCTCCTCCACCATAGCAGACCTCTCCTCCACAAGTGCGCCTCTCTCTCAAGTGAGTGAGTGTATCAAATGAGGAACACACCTCCTCTATTTATACACTACTCTGACATATCTTTTACACAAGTACATGTAGACTCGTATTTAACCATTAGGTTAAATACCCTATTATAACTGACTGGGTCAACCCCACTAGGGTGGTCTAACAACCCTTTGACCCACATAACACATACAGGGCCAACCCCCACTAGGGAAATCTAATAACCCAAGCTACCACATTCCGATGGAGGAATAAACATCTCCGGATATACAATAAGATCTTTTCGGAGGAATGAAACATCTCCGAAATAATAAAGTACAAATATAATATTCTTTGAAGTTACAATATTTCAACACCTATCTCCAGCTTGATCCTTCTTTTCGATATACTTGGTGTGACTTCCCCTTGCGGCAAGCTTGTCTCTATGTCTGCATTGCTTAATGTTTATTGTAGCTGTGTTACCTAGTGAAAATACTCCGTCGCATGTTGTGTCACCTTTGCGCGGTTGTATTATGAAACCACTATTATCTTCTCCATGATCTTGTTAATTTGCTCCTCAGGAAGACCACCACTTGTGCTTCCTTCGTCGCGATCCATCCTATGCTTCGTTCTTGTCTCTTCTCATTGTGCTTCTAATTCTAAATCAGTGGGGGTTGTCGATGAGGCCCCATCATGACTTAGTGTATGCAATTGTTCTTTCGCAAGATATTCTTGTCTTGCATCCTCCTGTACACTATCTGAGTCCTTATATTCCTCTGTTGGCTTTGGTCCAATTTCTGACTACCCATTCTCCAGATCCGACAGTTTCTCCTCCGCTGCTGGAATTTTCCATTCCGCTTGCCATCCTTCAATGATGTCATCCAGTTCCTCCTCGTTGAGTTTGTATTGTGTTGGAAACCACTACCTCTACTTATCTTCCTATTCCTTAATGTATATTGTTTGAGATTCGACTTGTAGCCTTGAAATCTGTCAATACTTCTTTGCTTCATGTTCGGTTATCCATGGTATCGCTTGCACACCTATTCGCATCATATATAGGAAAAGATAGAATTGAATAATGTTAAATTTTTGGCATTCTTTTTCATTTGTTTCCCACAAGTTTTGGTATCGCGCTCCTTCATGTATCTTGGCATCTATTGTTTCCATGCCTTGGTAATGTGATGGTTCCCTCCATCCTACTAGTGCGACCAACATCAAGAGCCACGAACACGTAAATGGATTCCCTTTTTCCTGTGCTGCAACAACGTCCTCCATCAATTCATTTAATAGGAAGAGAGACAAGTTCATTTGCACTCCTATTGCACATTGTCCACAGATGTAATGATGCCATATGTGCATTCTTTCGGTATGTTCTTCCGTACTAACTTCACTGCTAATATCTTCCCTGCAACCCTAACAACTTGCTCCTTAATAATGTCGATTAAGTATCCTCTTAAGTTTTTCTCCACTCCATACTTCGTTTTCAGCCTCACAGCAAGATTTTTGTCGTTATCCTTCCCATGAAAGAATTGGGAGAGGTCTGCGCCATCCTTGGGTAGTCTAGTGATTTTTGAAATCAATTCGACCGAGACTGAGATCTTCTCATGCAGCCATAAGTACCCGCCATGAAAACAGGCTAGTAATTTCTTGACACACACGTTCACTTGCGCTGATCTCCCAAAGTGTGGCATGTGGGTGATGCACAGTAGTGTTGATCGCTCCATCCCAATCCCCACTTTGCTGGTTCTTTCATGTTCGAGCCTCTTTCTCCATGTGGGAGATTGATGTAGGTGTCTTCTGTGCATTCTGGGTATGCCATGAGGTCACGGTCACTGTACTGTAGATTTTGCAGGTTCTCCACAATATTCCCAGTGTGAGGAAATCCTTTTTGTATCATCAGAATCTTGATTACATATCTTGCATTCTTTCCCAACTAAATTGTTGGTGTCCCTTTCTTCCTTGGTGGCACATACCCCAGTATGTTCGCTATAGTTGGTCCAGGGTGCCCTCGTCGCAATGTTGTTTCCTTTTTAGAAGTGCCTAATGTGCCTGCTTCTCCTACTGTAGGTCATGCTGAACTACGGGTCTCTCTCTTCATCTTTCAACATGTGTCCACAGGCCCACTGGAACTCCTCTTCTTTTTGAATGACCGTTCTGACACGATCTCTGGTTGCTCAGGCATAATCGGTGTTGGATGTGGTCATTCTTCGGTACTTGTGCTAGAAATGAAATGTGCCATGCGCTCCTTATTCATCTTTTCAACTTATTGGCTACCTTGCTTAATACACAATGAGTCGAACTGTCCCCTTGCCCTGCATTTATAGTTTTGATTTCCCACGTCCTATCCATCTTGCCAATTTTGGACAATTATTACCGAATCCAGCATCGATTTACTGAATCCTCCACGTGCATTGGTCATCAAATGTGCCATTACCCACTTGTGTCGTCGCCCACCGTGGCTTAAATACTGTATTTATGACTGGATTTGACCTATTCACCTCATGGAAGCCATCGACAGGCGCCAAACCTCATCGCTTGTTCTGTACTCTACGATTGTTTCATCGATAGACTCAATGTTGTTGATAGATTTCCAACCTTTAGTCATCGCTTATTTTATTTTGTTTTACATGGTTCTTTGTCGCAGTATCCCGATCGGGCTTTAGATGACTCCGATTCACTGACCCTTTCTAGCCCTTCCCTTTTTCTTGTCATATAGTTTTTCTCCATAGTGGGCAACTTCCTAATTGCGAATGTGATTGGATGATTGATCGCTCTTTCTTCTGGCTGGGGCAATATCACTCCTAGTGCGACTGATGATGTGTCCACATGAACGTGGAATTATTTCGTCCAATTAAGAAACACTAATATTGGTGTTGCAACCATCTTTGCTTTCAGTATATGGAGGCTCTTCTTGCACTTGTCATTCCACTCGAACTTAGCATCCATTTTTAACAGTTTTTCCATTGGCATCGTGATCGCTGCATATCTCCTGATAAACTTTCCATAATACCTAGTATGTCCTAGTGTCACCCTTAATTTATTCACTGTCATCGGAGGCAGCAAGTCAAATATGATTGCAATCTTTGTTAGGTCAACCAGCATCCCTTCCTTACATACAATGTGTCCTAACAGAATCCCAAATGGAGTACAGAAGATGAACTTCTTCAAGTTTAGTGAAATTTGGTGTTGTCAACATCTCTCCAGCATCAGGCTTAGATTCCCAACATGGTCCTTACCCAGGCCATATACTGTCCAAGCATCCATGTATACTGCGAGGAATTTATGAATGAAATCCTTGAATGCAGTGACAACTAATCTTGAAAAGATCGTCAGGGCGTTTTTAAGACCAAACGACATTACTGTATATTGAGAACAACCCCATTCTGTTACAAATGTTGTCTTATGTCGATCCTCCTTTGCGGTCTTTATTTGGTGGTATCCTAAGAATCTGTCTGTAAATGAGTAGATATCCTGACCTCCGATGCATTCTATTAACTCATCAGTGAATGGTGTAGGGAATTGATCGTGAAGACATGCATCATTTAGTTTCCTTAAATCAACACAAATCTGTATTTCATTGATCTTCTTATCTTATACAACCATCGGTTTGATCCATTCGGATTCCTCCATAGGATATATGATTCCTACGTCCAACATTCACTCTATTTTGGCTTTCACACACTCCTTGTACCTGGGATTCAATCTATGGGGTCATTGCTTTATGGGATTCATATCAGGTTTCAGTGGAATATTCATTTCGCCCAGGTCCCAGAAAAACCTTTCATTTCCGAAAAATTTCATTGGGAACAAGTCTTGAAACTCGTGTAGCAGATCAGTCATCTTTGCAATGGTCGAGTCATCCTAGCAATCTCCTATACTTGCGAACTTGGGGTTTTCCTCTGATCCAATATTAACTTTCTTGATTCATAGTGGCTGTTGGAATTTGTCGAAGGGCATATCTAGTGCTTCGACATCCCGGATTCCTTCTGAATCTGGTATATAAATAGCTCGTGGATCATCGTCTTCATCAAGTTCTCATGTCACATTGTAGCATTCCATCAACATTTCTGGTGTAATAGTCTACTGTAATCCCAATGGTTTTTCTGTCAGGACTGCTTCGATTAATTTCTCATGAATCTCCTATAGTGAGCTATGGATGAAGGGCTTCTCATCCGAGAAGCTAAAAGCTTTGCTGAAGCTAACAGTTAATTCTTCCCATGTAGTTGTTTCACATCGCAGTTCCGCTACGATATACCAGCTTCGCGGTACTTCATCCAATGTATGAATGATTGCGTGGACCCATTCCTGTTTTGGTATCACTCCCCATGTGCATTGACACTCTTCCAAGTGGTTCCTTGGGTCACTCCTTACATTGTATTTTCTTCTGTAGTACCCTTCAGTTTAGCCAAACCTGACTTCCATTAATTGTTGACATAGTGGCCATTTTGTTGTCATCGACTTATGCACCACCTACCACCATGCCGGTGTAGCCTTCAATGCTTCCTCCAATGCCAACAGTATCTTTGGATCTAATAATTTTTCTTCAAATTTGGCAATAAATACAATCAGATTAGGAAATCCTTCATATGTTGGTAGTTTGCATACTTCCGTTTCTACCCATCTCAATGACTGGGTGATTCATGTACACCTTCTAAATGATACTTCATGTAATCGATTCTGCCAATTCTCAAGCGCTTCATTAGAGCCTGATGATGCTGAGCTAACACTTCGCCACCCTAATTCCCCATCGGTGCAGGGATTTACGTAGTCCTCCGAGATGTTGTAGACGTTGTCCCATCCTTCTGTGAATTCATCCCGCATTGGCTCGACATACCTCTTCCCTTCTAATGGATCGAAGGGGCGACTACCCTCATGTCGTAGTTCTCAAATGACATTGTTATTTTATTAAAGTTGATCACATCTTGATTCTCCATTTCCCAGTCTATCCCTAACAACATCGGATAGGGGCTTGTGTTTTCAAGAATCTCTATAATGTCGAAGTCTGCATACATTTTTAATCCTTCTATTTCGACTGGGATATGAAAAAATCGACCAATGGGGGTGACCTTGCTCTGATTTGCTAGTTGAATTTATACAGGGGACCATGCCAGCTGTGGTTTCTCCATTGTCTTCCATGTTTGTTTAGTCAAGATATTCACATCTGATCCCAACTCTAGAATGATGGAGTCAACGTCAAATGCACCAATGTACGCAGTCATCCTCATTTCTCACCCTGTCTTCTTCCTATGTACTCAATTTACTGTTCGGTCCTGTCGTGCATCCTCCTACCGATGTAATAGGATGGCTATTTCTGCTAGTGCATCATGATCTTTTCCTAATGCCAAACAACTTTCTAGGAAATCCCTCAAAGTGTTGATCCTTCCTGGTGACCTCTGCGGGTTTGTCGTATCAAATATCTGCGGCATCTCATAGACGGGTTCTTTCTGGCCAATCGGTGGTAGCTTAGTCCTTCTCATTGTATCTTGCACTTCTAAAAGGGTCTCCCTTTCTTCTTCTATGTCGAATCAAACTTGTTTCCTAGCTGAAGGCCAAATACTAGGTAGTGGCATGTCTTCTCCTGTCGAAGCTCCCCCTCTGGTCACTACTGCGACAGTCACAGGATGAATTCTTATCTTTGCTGAGATCTTTTGTACATTTGGTGGCATATTTTGGCTTTGATTCAGATTTGGTTGTTGTTGTGGTTGTGGCATATTCTTGGTTTTCCATTTCACAATTAGTTGTGGACAGTCTTCAACTGTATGGTCAACTGCTTTGCAGTAAGTACAAAGTGGTATTGGAAGTGGGAAATCCTTTCGATAGTGTTCGATTACTCCGTAGTTGTAGCAGGTAACTGGTCCCTGCCCTCAACCAGGAAATCCTCCGCGGCCTAAAACTCCCTTGTGACCACCCCAGAATCCTCCTCGATACCCTCCTAGTTGCTGATTGAATTGTTCTTGGTTATATGGTGGTGGATTAAACTACTGCAGGTTGTACTATGGTTGCAGTTGATTATATTGTGCTTGGTTGTACTGTTGTGTTGAAGCCTCAGATGTGCTGGAAGTACCCCAGGAAACAACGTAAAGGAGATAGCCAAGCCGAAGGCTTCAAATAATCCTACACAAGGATTACCCTATCCTCAAGTTGTTTGGTGTAGCTAACTCCGATGGGCTTTATGGCTCTGTTAGCCACTAAGTGTTGGTTGCTCCTCAAAGAAGAAGCTTTGAATCATGAATGAAACTAAATCTTAAATGAAAACATAACTTAATATGTAATTTATCAAATGTGATTGTGATAATTAGTTCATGTCATTCTGTCAATCTATGATAAATGATAAAAATAATCATTAAATAGAACTAACAGAATGAAAACAAAAATGATTTTTTTCATAAAATGATCATTGAAAAAGGGAAAATATCAGTTTTAATTAATATTCAATTGATTGTCAAGCTGATAAATCAGATTCATATCAATTGGCATGTTAGAAAACAATAGAGGTTATGCAATGAACAAAAATCAAGACAAAATGAGAATCCTGCTCATCATAGATTGAAAATAATTCGTGCTGCAATTGAATATAACTTCTTAGGTCTAAACATAGGAAACAAAATGTGAATATAAGATGAAAATCAACATATTCTGAAAATAAATTGCAGAAAACAAACCAAATTCAATTTATTAAATAAACTGATGAAAATCTTAAAGAAGATCTCTAGATCCAATGAATTAGCTTGCTGAGAAATTAGAGAGTGTCATCCACTGACCTGAATAACAAACTGCATGCATAAAAATGCATAACAATTATATATTACAGAAAAATAAGGAAATTTGTTTCTCCAGAGACCCCCCCCCCCTCATATCATAAAAGGTATGTATTTATACAAATTAAATGATAGAGGAAGATAAGATCAATTTCCCCAATTACTGAGCTAACTAGCTCAATTGTTCCATTTAGCAAATCCGTCCATGAGAAAAATCAGAGAAATTACGTTTTTAAAAACTAGTCGGATCTCCCAAATGAAGAACTTTCTAACGATTCTTCTCATCTGTAAGCTAATAGAGCATATTCTGAACAAAACCCATCTCTCAGATTAACCATAGTCATCTCCATCACTGCAGAAATCGCGTCCAAAGATCATTGCTTTCCACTTGACACGTTTTGACCGCTCCAAATTTGGGATGTAATTTCCTCAATTTAAATCCTCCAAATACAAATCCACACCTGTACAATTAAAAAAACAAATTAAAACATCATTCCAAATCTAATGAAAGAAATCCAAATTAATAAAAATCCATTTGCAAACCAAAATATTATGAAAATAGATAAATCTGATCCAAATCTGAAATCGACTATTCAGATAGATTTTCAAGGCTACTAAGCTATTCAATTGGAAAAAATAATCTTCCCAAACCATTCCTCATCCTTCCTTCTTTCCAACGAGCTATCTTGGGCTTGACTTGGTTCATAAATCTCAAGATATTGCTCCCGGAAGTTAAGGCTCAGCCGCCGTTGATTTCACTGTTGGGTGAATTCCGGTCAAGTATCTAACAATTAAATCCATTATCCCATACTAATTATTTTCCAAAAGAATAAAACCAAACAAAAATCTCAAAATCCATATTCCCAAAATATCGGAAATAAAATTTCAAGAGGAAACTTAGGATTTGAGAAATAATTTAAACAAATCAAAATCGAAAAACAAAATCAAAAACAAAATTAAAAAACTCTAAGTAAAAATGAAATTACCAAAATTTACGGACCCGAAATTAAATTAAAACATATCATAAGAGAAACTTAGGGTCCGGAGTGCAGAAATGCTAATTTGAAATTTTGAAAATGTGACTTCCGCAATCACCAATCTGCATTTTCTAAAATTGCAGAAATCGGAAATGAAAATTTGAGAAATTGCCTTCCATAATCCGCATTGCGGATTGTGGAAATGTGGAAATGATTTTTCAAATATGATAAAAATTTTACCTTCCACAATCCGCATTGGAAATGCGGAAATGTTTTTAGAAATTACATAGTTTCTGCAATCTACAATTATTTTGCGGAATCAAATTTTATTAATTTATTAAATTGTTATCCGAATTCCGCAATCCGCAAGCAGGTTGTGGAAACATTAAAAATTTAACCATTAAAATTAAAGGTTTCGCATTCTGCATTTGCGGATTGCGGAAACATTGAAATTTAATAAAAATTAAAGGTTCTGCAAATCCGCAAAAATGAATAAAAAAAAATTTTAAAAAATCTTGAAAAAATGCCAAATTTTGAATATTAAATGAAGTATATTAAAGTAAAATAACAATGGAGAAAAGATTAAAAATCTAGAAATATAAACAAAGTGAAAGAAAATCCAATATTGGAAAACAACATTAAAACATAAAACCTAGAAGTAAAAATCAAAACCATTTACAAGTTAATTCTTAAGAAAATAAATGTTGGAAACAAGTTACGCATATAGGAAAAAAATGACTCCTATAATATAAGAGAGCTAATAAGTCCCATAAATAGGTTTCTAACATAATTATTTTCCAAGAATAGAATACCAAGAAAAGAATAATAATATTTCATTTTGCACAATAATAAATGAAAAATCATTTTAAATTGCAAAAGGGAAAAATAAAAATTGTATTTTCAAGATCAAATTAGCTTATTGAGAAGGAAAGACTTATCCATGATCAAAATAATTTTAATTTCGTGAATATTGAACATTAATCCCACTAATTCCCAAATAACAAAAAACTCATGGAAATTAGAAAAATTAGAACTCATATAAACTAAAACATGTGTGTCTTTTTAATTTTCATGAAATCAAATTGTGTATAAATCTAATATATGGATTTAGTAAAATACACAAAGTAATTTAATGAAAGCCAAATCATGACCATGAATATTTAAAAGATTTAAATAAGCTTAATTTAAACATTAAAAATGTTAAACTAATATTTAAGCAAACAAACCAAAAGAATAAGATTATTTACAATATATATATTAGGATTCTGGCATGCAAAAGTGAAAACAAAACTCCATCAAGCTCAAATATCACACTAATGCAATATCTAAGCTCATGTTAGAAGAAACCATAAAATCAATCAAAATCCCAAAATGAAGGTAATAACCAACCATCATCTCAAATAATCAGTTTATGCAGCGAAGACCAAATCTAAGCAGGGAATGTGAAGGACAACATAGTAAGTTAACCACCGAGATCATGGAACCAACTCAAATGAATAAAAAAAACAAATAAAATCTAGAGATCAGTAAGAATAGAAACATTCCAAATAATACCATAGATCTAGGAAAATAATGGTGAAATATAAAAATAGAAATCCAAACAAATAAGAAATAAAAGGGGCTCCTATATTATGTTTAAGATGGGATATGTTGTGTATACAACAAATGGCGACTGGCTTGGCGAAGCAGTTATATGTGTATGTTTATCTGAACATTATAGATATAGGAAAACATGATAAAGGTTTCTCGAAACATCAAATTTCACACCACATGACATTCTCACATCACTAGCCTATATAGTAAAGTTTGAACTTAAATGCTGTCACAATCAAATGAATTATCCCAACTATTATTCAGAGACTTTATGAAGTTAAATGACTTCCAAAGATATGCACAAAAAATTAACCTTATCAAGAATTCTTTGTCAACAACTAAAGGATAATCAGATAAACATCAGCATAAAGATATGACCCCCTCACCCTAAGAATATATCAAAAAAATTCTCCCATCCATTATATATAGATAAAAAGATAAAAATTATTTTTGTCATTTTCTCATCATTTTTTATTTTTTTTGCAGAAAAGACATTAACTAAGGACTACTTCCCTAGCGTGGTAACTAGATAATGACAATGTCATTCAAAAGTGTTATTAGAAGTGAGTAGGTTGGCTCGATGGCGAGACCCCCTGTCCCGCGATCTTTCAACTGAGAGCCACTAGCTTGACTTGGTAACCAAATAATGGCAATGCCAATCTAATAGAACCCATGATCATAAGCAGCTCAACTCGTGAAGAAACCTCCTATTCCTTAGTTAACCCCTTTAAATTATTAATTTATTTACAATGAAGAATGGTATCGATAAGTGTGATAATATGCAAGGATATGACAATTGTAGCAACTCACAATCAAACTCACAAATATGTTGCAGAGAAGAAGAGAAGGAGACACTCAATGATTACTCGTAAACATAGTAGAATAGAAAATAATCTCAGTATTATACAATGAATAAGAATGTAAGTGAATGAGTACAATAGAACAATAAGGTGCATAATATAGGACTCGAATAGGCCAAGTAGGGCATTCGAATTCCTAACTCAGAGTGTGGCTTGAATTATAGTGGAGTCATCATCCAATCAATGTATCAGTCATCAAAGGTAACAATCAGTCAACTGAGTCTAACTGAGTGAAGTAGGTACTAACTGAATGAAGGAGGCTCAGTGGAGGGTGCATGAGGAGTCTAACTGAGTGAGGAAGGCATGAACTGAATGAAGGAGGCTCAGTGGAGGGCGCATGAGGATCTAACTAGAGTCAGAATGGGTAGACTAGTCTCACTGGAGGTCCCTCGAAGTGAAACAGTCGGTGGGGGAATCAATCTAGCCTCAAATCAAGGAAGAACTGAGAGATAACTGACTGGTAGGTGAGAAAGGCACCTAACTGGATGTGGTAGGTGAGAAAGGTGCACTAGCCATGCAAAATACTGGAGAAGGGTGCCTTTGGTAGATGGGAGGCCCCCTGGGGGCTGTAGACAGGCTATGGAGAGCTAGAAGCAAGCTCTAGGAGCTGGGAGGTCCACCATGATGATGAATGGATGCATGCAGTGGCATGCAAATTCATGTAGCATGCAGTTTTTCATGCAGGTAAAGAAGAGCTAGAAGCAAGCTCTAGGTGCTGGGGAGATCACCATGATGATGACTGGATGCATGCAAGTGCATGCAGCATGTAGATCTGCATGCAAGCATGCAAAATATAAAATGATGGGGAGAATATTCCAACACCCCCCCGCAAGCTATACTATGAGGAAATAACTGAAGAATAGGGACCTGGTAACTAAGACCAAAGGTCACCCTGTAAAATAGAAATATAGGGCGCTGGTTACTGAGACCAAAGGTCACCCCATACAATCAATCTAAAATAAACTAAGTGAGGAAAGAGGGAAAACCCAGTGGGAAGAAATCTCTCCCTCAAAAAAGACTGAAAGTGCTAGACTAGCATATCATGACTTACCCCTGAAGGAGGCAAGTGCCCTTCATTTCCGAAGAATGATCAATTGATCTGGAATGGGTTAGTAATGTGAGAAGGATGAAACCTTCCATGCTAAAAATCTGATATGGTTCTTCTATGATCATGTGGATCACCAACCAAAGCACCGGTAGATTGGAGTGTAGCGGATGCCCATCAAGGAAGAGGAGGAATACCAGGTGAGAGATCTTCAGGTTCTTGTGGATCTGGATCTCCCATTTGCTCATCATCAGTTGCTAGACCTTCAAGTTCTTGTGGATATGGATCTAGAATTCTATCATCATCATCCTTAGTTGCTAGACCTTCAGGTTCTTGTGGATCTGGGTCTAGCATTCCCTCTAAATCTGGAACAAGTGAAACTGACTCATGCTCACAATGTGCAAACTCTGAAACTGAATACTCATGAGCAAGTAAAACTGACTCATGCTCATCATCTCTTGATGAAGGAGTATAATCAAAACTACCGATGTCATGAAACTGATCTAGAATATGCGAGTAGTCCTCCTTGGAACCATCATAACTGTAATCAATAGAAGAACAAGAACTAGATGATGATGGATCTTCATTTAGATCAAAGGAGGAGGTCCATTCTGTAACAGAAATTGTTTCATGCATTTGTACTTCTTCAAGATTCCTCTTTTTCTCAATATCTGTTGGTGTATCAATACCTTTTGAGAGAGGAAGGAAGTGATAAAACTCATAGAGTTTGGACTTATGATTTGCAACTCCTTTGGCAATACTTTCCCCTGAAACCATGCTTTGTACCTCGACTTCATATGGAGTAAAGATCACCCTTTTTGGCTCTTTAGTATGAGTCATCTGATATACTGAGAGGATATTTGGTGCAAGAGAAGGAACATAAAGCACATCAGAAAAATATCCAGAGTCAAGATCAATTCTTTTGATACCTTGAAAAGGGATTTCTGAATTATTTCTCATTCTGATGGAAGGACCACGCAAGCTTTCGAGACTAGAGAAAAGTTCCTTGGATGAAACCATATGACAAGATGCTCCTGTT
Source organism: Larix kaempferi (assembly GCA_027924585.1). Lineage (NCBI taxonomy): Eukaryota > Viridiplantae > Streptophyta > Pinopsida > Pinales > Pinaceae > Larix > Larix kaempferi. The sequence goes on from BSBM01000456.1 coordinate 15,952,043, forward strand.
CGGATATCCACATCATCTTTTTCAGATCTTGCCTGCAAATTAGGGTTTGCATGCAGAATCTAGGGTTTGCATGCACCTGCATGCACTGGCATGCATCCCAGTCACCAGTTTGATGCCTCCAGCACCTTATCCACTTCATTCTAGCACCCGGGAGCCACCTACCACAGAGTTTTAGCCCTCCTAAGCTGAAAGGCGCCCACTTCTCACCTACTGCCAGAGAAGGGCGCACTTGTTCACCTACCACTGCAGTTTCACTTCAGTTACATTCAGTTAGCTCCGATTCTCCCTGATTTGAGGCTAGTTTCACTCCCGACTGACTGTATCACTTCCGTTGGACCTCCAGTTTGATTAGGTGACTTGTTCTGACTTCAGTTAGCCTCCCATGTGCCCCCACTGAGCCTCCAGATCCTATATCAGTGCTACACACTTCAGTTACACTTATTACACTCAGTTAGACTCAGATTGACACCTGGATGACTGGTTGTTGTGATTGATTAGCACCACCGATGATTGATGAGGACTCCTAGATAGAGTCAAGCTACTCCATTCTGTAATTTGAATGACCTCCTTAGGCAATTCGAATTGCTCTGTCATTGTGACAGTTTGTATTGTAATTCATTCACCCTTTCTGGGATAGAGAGCACTGCTGCATGTTTTGCACAGTTTTGCACCATATTTTCTATGTTCATCTGTTGTGATTGATTTACTTGTTCATTAGATCTGCTGTGACTAATTTTACAGCTCCTGAATCTATGATAAGAGAAGGACTAGTTGATGCAGATGCTATGAGATCATTGCATCTTTCCTTTCCTTTGGATCTGGGAGATTTCGAATCTTTCTTCCTTGCACATGCTGGTACAGGAAGGTTGTTCTCTTCAAGTAACTTTGCCATCAAATCTATAGTCTTCCACATGCAAGCACTCTCAGGATGAGGCCCTCTATGACATTATGTGCACTCTATCTTTCCCTTTTGAGAATGTTTGGCCTTCTTAGAGTATGAAACTCTAGCTGACTGGTGTGTAGGCCTTGTATCACCAGGAATCTCTAGCTTTCCTATATCATTCACTCTCTCTACAACTGTAAGGGACGAATCCAATTTGGGTATGATCATTCCCATTGAAATCAACTTCTCTTCCTCTTGGATAAGAGATTGTGTGAAATCATCAAATGAGGGAAACTTCCATCTTGGAATGGACAACCTAGCTTACTGGAAAGTAGAGACAAAAACTGAGAAATTTGCCCCCAACTTTGAGAGAATGGAAAGTATAAGTTGCTTATCTTCCTTCACTATCTCATATCTTTTCAACTGTGATATCAAGCTTTTGAACTTGGCGAGAAAGGCATTGATATAATCGAAGCTGCTAGGACTCAAACATATGAGCTCATTCTCCCACTTGTGTGCTACCATATCATCTTTTGTCCCAAAGAGAAATTTGAGCTTGTCCCACACCTCTTTCGGAGATGTAAGATCGATAACATGAAATAGCAGTTCATCAGAAATTGAGAGAAAGAGGAGAGAGGAGACCAATTGCTTCATTAAGCCGATCCAAGTACTTGGACTTTTCAGCTACACTGAGAGGTTCTACCATCATTACGCTGAGTATTCGGGTGAATCTCTTGGATCTCATGAAGAGAGCCATATTGGATTTCCACTCAACATAGTGGGAATATGTAAGCTTTAGATCCATCTGAACAAAGAAATTCAATAGTTGAAGAAGATTCCGAATGGGTGAATAAACCTACAAAACAATAAAAGATGTGATGATGGAGAATGATACACTTTGACTGAACACTACCTTAAGGACACTTGGCACATGGACTAATTCCTTCACACTTGGCTAGACCTCAATGGATTTAGCCAATGAAATCAAGTAATAGCACTAGGAATTGCTGTGGAAACTCAGAGGCTTCTGGTGCACAAGTGAAAGATAGCTGCTCAAAGAAATGCTGCAACTGCTGCAATTCGAATAGTTGCTTCCTGCTCTGATATCATGTAATAATATGCAAGGATCTTACAGCTGTAGCAACTCACAATCAAACTCACAGATATCTTGCAAAAAAAAAGAGAAAGAGACACTCAATGATCACTCATAAACACAGTAGAATAGAACATAATCTTAGTATTATATAATGAATAAGAATGTAAGTGAATGAGTACAATAGAAAAATTAGGTGCATAATATAGGATTCGAATAAGCCAAGTAGGGCATTCGAATTCCTAACTCAGAGTGTGGCTTGAATGATAGTGGAGTCATCATCTAGTCAATGTATCGGTCATCAGAGGTAACAGTTAGTCAATTGAGTCTAACTGAGTGAAGTAGGTACTAACTGAATGAAGGAGGCTCAGTGGAGGATGCATGAGGAGTATAACTGAGTGAGGTAGGCATGAACTGAATGAAGGAGGATTAGCGTAGGGCGCATGAGGATCTAACTAGAGTCAGAATGGGCAGACTAGTCTCACTGGAGGTCCATCGGAGTGAAATAGTCAGTGGAGGAGTCAATCTAGCCTCAAATCAAGGAAGAACTGAGAGATAATTGATTGGTAGGTGAGAAAGGAACCTAACTAGCTGTGGTAGGTGAGAAAGGCACATTAGCCATGCAAAATACTGGAGAAGGGTGCCTTTGGTAGCTGGGAGGCCCCTGTGGGCTGTAGACAAGCTGTGGAGAGCTAGAGCCAAGCTCTAGGAGCTGAGAGGTCCACCATGATGATGACTAGATGCATGCAGTGGCATGAAAATGCATGCAGCATGCAACATGTAGTTTTGCATGCAGGTAAAGAAGAGATAGAAGCAAGCTCTAGGTGCTAGGGAGATCACCATGATGATGACTGAATGCATGCAAGTGCATGCAGCATGCAGATCTGCATGCAAGCATGCAAAATAAAAAATGATGGGGAGAATATTCCAACAATAAGACATTAGTCAAAGACTGCTGCCCTGGCTTGGTGGTACAATGCAACATCATTCACAAGAACTACCGAAAATGAAAAGAACGGCTCGATAGCGATACCTTCTTTCTCTTGATCATATGGTCAAGAGACATCACCTGGTTTTGTGGCCAGATATTGGTGACGTCATTATGATAGAACTTATGATCATGATAGGTTGTATCAATGGCGAGACCCCCTATCTTCAACCGACGCCTTACTTAAATTTTTAAAAAGGTTTGTCTAATGGATGTGAAGAAAACCCAAGATAAGACTCCTTAAAAGGCATGGAAGACCCAAAGATATCTAATGCAACTGATTGAACAAAATTCTAGGAGAAACATTTCTCAAGAGTTTAACTTTCCAAGCTAATGATATCATTTACAAGACAAAATTTGAGAATAATAACCAAGAGTTCAACTGACTGATTGGAGAAGTTCATAAGAAATGTTTCAAGGCTAGGAGTGATTCAGTCATAGTAAGAACATTTGAGATGACAAGAAAAATCCTCACTAAGGTTCCTTTTAAATATATTAGGTTTATTATTAGAGAAACATATCGATACCAAGCAGTGCACCATCATGGTATTATTTAGTTACAATACCCCCTTTTCTAAATGTCAAATAAGCAAACCAATTAAAGGAAAACCTAGCAAACTTGAAAAATAAAACCACTCAAACCTAGATACAAAAAATATACAAAAACCAATCTAAGATGTATATAAAAATCAAATAAGAGCCTAATATTGGATAAATCAAAATCTTACTTAAAGAAAATATGTAATAACCATGTCGCAAATGAAACAAGAAAAAAGAAATTAAATTATTCAAATGAAAATGTATTTATCCTTTTACGTATGATTTGTGACTAAGAAATTATTTGCAAGAATGAGTAAGAATTTTAATGAAATAGAGTCTTTTTTTATTCAAAAGTAAGCACATAAAATTAAATTAAGATAGAAAATCTAACTAAGCATGCAGTCATGATATCAATTTGGAAAATTAGCAAGTCACATTAAATTCCATGGCAAAAGAATGAAATCATAAACAAAATTAAGGATATACTCTTGTCTCATCATGTTAAAGTAATAATTGGATTAAACATTTCATATTAAAGATCATAAAAAAGAAGAAGAAATTTTCCAAGAAAATAGTATGGACAAGAACAATAAAGGGATTAATGAAAACTTCCTTGAACATGTTATTGATAGCGATTGATCTTTCATTGAAATCATTGATAACTTCTTTATTCAAACCAAAAGTAAACTAATTAATTAATTAACTATCCTACTCCTAAGATAAAGCTATGTATATACAAAGATTAAGTAAAATCAAACAACCAATGAAGCCATTGAAGTAATTTTAAACCTGCAAGAAAAAACAAATGATGCATCAGTAATAAAAATCTTAAAAATTGAGATCCAAAAATTGGAAAAACTAAATTAAGCCTCTTATTTACAAAGAAATGAAAATGATCTAGAAAATTGTTCAAAAATGATTGTTCCAACCATAAATAAATTGGATCATAAAAATTGGGTTGGAAATTATTAAGATCGTGATTCAAAAGAATTTCATCAAAATTGAAAGTGGAAAATATTTCCTTTAGCAATGTATTATCATTATTGCATTGAAATCAAATATCGGAATTTGAATCTTGTGAATGATCAACTTCGTCTTCTTGATTTTTATTTAGATATTCATTCTTGTCAAGTGCATCAGATTTATTTGATTTCAAATTATTTAATCGAAATGACTTTTCATTTAAAATTTGATTTATAGAAAAAGTATATTTGGAAAAAATATTTTGAAATTCAATCTCAATTTCAGCCAACTCATCCTCTAAAGACTTATGGTTCTCATTTTTTTCATAACAATCAGAATCAAAGGATGAAGAAAAATAATTTTCAGATTTCGCAAAATGAGTAGAATCAACATATTCTTCAAAATCTGAAGTGTAATTAGCATCTTCAAAACTTTCTATTCTACGATCCATTGTTTGATTAAATGAAGAAGAATAAATATTACTAATAAAAGAAGGACTTTTAAAATCATTATAAATAGATGAAAAATCCTCTTCATAAGTATTGAAATCTTCATTTTCATTGATAGTTGGATCATTATGGTCAAATTGAGGAAAAGGAAAATGTTCAAAATTCGTTTGAACAAATTGTTCATTACATAGATTGAAAGTATCGGGATTAAGATTTTCTTCAACAGTTTCAGATTGAGATTCCAAGCAATGAAGGGAAAAGGTGAAACACTCATCGTACTTACATTCATTTGAAAGAGAAAAATGACGGTTGGAATTTGCAACTAATTTTCATTTTGTATCTAAGGAAGATTTAATTTTAGATGCGAAAACTATTTGTTTCAAATCATGTAAAGCATTTTGAATATTGATTTCCTTTTTAATGGACATGACTTCATTGTACAAATCATTAATTTGCATATTTAATTGAACAACTTGTGAAACATTTAGTTCTTCTTCAACATATTCTACATCATATGAAATAGGAGGAGAAAAATATCTAAAGGATACCTCTTCAAGTCTTTATCAAGATTTTGAAACTCTAAGTTTGCATCCTTCATTGAAATATGTTATCCCTTCACATAAGATGAACAAAACCATAGTCTTAGGAAGAGATATAACATACCAGTGAAAAGTGAGTTGTGTTGAAGGCTTATCTTCTTCATGCAAGTTATAATACACTTGTCAAAAATGTGTATTGAAATAAGGAACTGATTCTCCACCATGTACCTTCATTTGACTCAGATTTTGATGAATTTCAATTATATCATAATATTCAAAAGAATCCCTAAAAACATTCTTAAATTCTAACCAGCTAGAAATTGAATTCAAAGGTAAAAAATAAAACCAAAGAGAAGCCTTACCTTCGAAGGTAAATGGAATAATATGCAAGAAACATCTTCATGTATGACATTAAATAAACGCAAAATAGATTCATACCTTCTAATATGCTCTATGACAGAAAAATTACCTTCGCATTGAACTTCGACAAGATATCAACTTCCTTTTAAGGGAGCTCGTGGAAAGGCCCTTGTAGGCTCAACGCATTGTCAGACTCCCATGCAGGGATTTGGGAAAGATACGTGAAAGCATAAAATAAAAGTTAGCTCTTATTGTGGGCAATATGTTGGTTCATGCCCTCCTTTTAGCACCATTTTTCGAAGCCTCAGATGTACTGGAAGTACCCCAGGCAACAACGTAAGGGAGATATCCTAGCCGAAGGCTTCGAATAATCCTATGCAAGGATTACCCTATCCTCAAGTTGTTTGGTGTAGCTAACTCCGACGGGTTTTACGCTCTGTTAGCTGCTAAGTGTTAGTTTCTCCTCAAATAGGAGGATTTGAATCATGAATGAAACTAAATCATAAATGAAAACCTAACTTAATGTGTAATTTATCAAATGTGATTGTGATAATCAATTCATTCCATTCTTCCAATCTATGATGAATGATAAAAATAATCATCGAATAGAAATAACATAATGAAAAAAAAATGTTTTTTTTTCATAAAATGATCACTGAAAAAAGGAAAATATCAGTTTTAAGTAATATTCAATTGATTATCAAGATGATAAATCAGATTCATATCAATTGGCGTGTTAGAAAACATTATAGGTTATGCAATGAACAAAAATCAAGACAAATCAAGAATTTCGCTCATCACATACTGAAAATAATTCATGTTGCAATTGGAAATAACTTATGAGGTCTAAACATAGGAAACATAATGTGAATATAAGATGAAAATCAACATATTCTGAAAATAAATTGTAGAAAACAAACCAAATTCAATTTATTAAATAAACTGATGAAAACCTTACAGTTAATCTCCAGATCCAATAAATTAGCTTGTTGAGAAATCAGAGAGTGTCATCCACTAACCTAAATAACAAACTGCCTGCATAAAAATGCATAACAATTCTATATTACAGAGAAACAAATAAATTTGTTTCTCCTGAGCTCCCTCCCCCCTCAAATCATAGAAGGTAGGTATTTATTCAAAGTAAATGATAGAAGAAGATAAGATCAGTTTCCTCAATTACTGAGCTAACTAGCGGAGTTGTTCCATTTAGCAAATCCATCTATGAGAAAAATCAGGGAAATTTCGTTTTGAAAAACTAGTCGGATCTCCCAAATGAAGAACTTTCTGACGATTCTTCTCATGTGTAAGCTAATAGAGCATATTTTGCACAAAACCCATCTCTCGAATTCGCCAGATTCATCTCCATCACTCTAGAAACCGCGTCCAAAGATCATTGCTTCCCACTTGGCACATTTTGACCGCTCCAAATTTAGGATGTAATTTCTTCAATTTGACTCTTCCAAATCCAAATTCAAACCTGTACAATTCAAAAAATAAATAAAACATCATTCCAAATCTAATGAAAGGAATCCAAATTAATAAAAATCCATTTTGCAAACCAAAATATAATGAAAATAGATAAATATGATCCAAATCTGAAATTGACTGTTCAGACAGATTTTCAAGGTTGTTAATCTATTCAATTGGAAACAATAATCTTCACAAACCATTCCTCGTCCTTCCAGCTTTTCAACGAGCTATCTCGGGCTTGATTTGGATTCATAAATCTCAAGATATTGCTCGCAGAAGTTAAGACTCAATAAGTGTTGATTTCATTGTTGGGTGAATTGTGGCCATTGATCTAACAATTAAATCCATTATCACATACTTATTATTTTCCAAAATAATAAAACCAAACAAAAATCCCAAAATCCATATTCCCAAAATATCGGAAATCAAATGTCAGGAGGAAACTTAGGATTTGAGAAATATTTTAAACAAATTAAAATCAGAAAAACAAAATCAAAAGAAAAATTAAAAAAATCTAAGTAAAAATGAAATTACCAAAATTTACGGACCCGAAATTAAATTAAAACATAGCATAAGAGAAACTTAGGGTCTCAAAAATCGGGTTGCGGAATGCAAAAATGTTAATTTGAAAATTTGAAAAAGTGACTTCCGCAATCCGCAATCCGCATTTTCTAAAATTGCAGAAATTCCAAAATTACGGAAATTGGAAATGAAAATTTGAGTGCGGAAATGTTGTTAGAAATTATATAGTTTCCCCAATCTACAATAATTTTGCAGAATCAAATTTTATTAATTTATTAAATTTTTATCCGACTTCCCAAATACATTAAAAATTTAACCATTAAAATTAAAGGTTCTGCTTTCCACATTTGCAGATTGCGGATTGCAGAAACAATGAAATTTAATAAAAATTAAAGCTTCTGCAAATCTGCAAAAATGCATAAAAATGATCTAAAATATTGAAAAAATGCTAATTTTTTAATATTAAATGAAGTAGATTAAAGTAAATAACAATGGAGAAAATATTAAAAATCTAGAAATATAAACAAAGTGAAAGAAAATCCAATATTGGAAAACAACATTAAAACATAAAACCTAGAAGTAAAAATCAAAACCATTTACAAGTTAATTTTTAAGATAATAAATGTTGGAAAGAAGTTATGTATAAAGGAAAAGAATGACTCCTATAATATAGGAGAGTTAATAAGTCTCACAAATAGGTTTCTAACGTAATTATTTTCCAAGGATAGAATACCAAGAAAAGAATAATAATATTTCTTTTTGCATAATAATAAATAAAAAATCCTTTTCAATTGCAAAAGCGAAAAATAGAAATTGTATTTTCAAGATCAACTTAGCTTATTGAGAAGGAAAGACTTATCCATGATCAAAATAATTTTACATTCATGAATATTTAACTTTAATCCCACGAATTCCCAAATAACAAAAAAATCATGGAAATTAGAGAAATTCGAACTCATATAAAATAAACATGTGTGTCTTTTTAATTTTCATATAATCAAATTGTGTATAAATTTAATATATAGATTTAATAAAATACACAAAGTAGTTTAATGAAAGCCAAAGTATGACCATGAATATTTAAAAATTTAAATAAACTTAATGTGAACATTAAAAATTTTAAACTAATATAAGCAAACAAACCAAAAGAATAAGATTATTTACAATATTTATATTAGGATTCTAGCATGCAAAAGTGAAAACAAAAATCCATCAAGCTCAAATATCATACTAATGCAATATCTAAACTCATGTTAGAAGCAACCATAAGATCAATAAAAATCCCAGAATGTAGGTAATAACCAGCCATCATCTCGAATAATCAGTTTATGCGGTGAAGACCAAATCTACGTGGGGAATGTGAAGGACAACATAGTAAGTTAACCACCAAAATCATGGAACCAACTCAAATGAATTAAAAAAACAAATACAATCTAGATATAAGTAAGAATGGAAACAATCCAAATAATACCAGAGATCTAGGAAAATAATCAAGTCAATGGGGAAATATAAAAATGGAAATCCAAACAAATAAGAAATAAAAAGGGCTCCTATCTTATGTTTAAGATGGGATTTGTTGCGCATACAACATGCTATTGTTGTTGATTGTACTGTGGTTTTGGCGGATTATACTACGGTTGCGGCTAGTTATACTACGGTTGTGGTAGAGGTCTTTTGGTCGGTCGTTGCTCCTCTCCCTTCATGAAATATGTGTACGCCATGTTATTTCCTGTAACAAATCGTAAGCTCTGCAATCCTTTTCCTCGTGTCCAATCGATCAACAGAAATTGCAGAAGAGATTTCCCATCTTTGAGACATCATTTTGCAAGTATACGCATTCTTCTGTTTGATGCCCCTTTGTTTGGCATACCCAGCACCATGGCATTCCCCCTTGGCTGAGTGGATTCGGTGCGCCGGACTGTAGATACTCGCGTAATTCGGGGCACTGATCCTTATGGTGACCCTCAGTATTGCATCTAGTACACTATATATCTTCGCAAAATTCTTTCCCTTTCTTGATATCCTATAGTTGGATAGTTAAATTTTCTAACTATGACTGGATTTGGCTCATGCAAATAGCAACCTCACCAATCGGCAATGCCTCCAATTTCATTGTGATCTACAAGGCCTCTGCCTGGGATGTAATCTTCTACTACATCAACGGAATAAGAATGTGTGGTACTAATACCGCGATGAACCATTCCTTATGTTGTATGTCGCTCATTCCAAAACTTATTTTCACCATCAGGGTTTTATATCTTTGGTCGAACTCCCATACTGATTCATTAGGGAATTGCTTGATCTCTTTCAGTTCCGTGATATATTGCAAATCCGATTTCGATTTTCAAAACTCATCGATTAGTCCTGCCCTGATTTTTTACAGTGTTTTCTCTGGACTCCTTGTAGGTACTTGTATGAATTTCATAAACCAATCCAGCACACGGCCTCTAAAGGTCGTCACTAGTTTTCCCTTCTTAATATCGTCATCTTGGACCTGCTTCACTGTCCATACCGCTTCACATAAAAACCAATATTTCTCAGGATCCTTGGTCCCATTACACTGAAAGATTGGCATCTTCATATCGTCGCTCGCCATCCTTGGTCTCCTATTGGTATTTACAGACCCACTACTCTTACTGTTATTCTCACACGTAGTAAAACCCTGTGAAGAACTTGTATTTCTTCCTACAAAGTTTGGCGTAGTGCATGGAGTTGTGGGTACGTTGTAACTTTGGGTATATCTCTCTTTGGTTTCAGGGGTATCATGGTTTCTTTCTTTGTCATAGTAAGGTCGCTTAGTACCTTGTGGTCTCATTTCGTAGTTCTCCGTTTCGGTCGCCTTAGGAGACTCTCTCTCAGTTCTCCTCTTCTTCTCTGGCCGTCAGAACCTCACGCCACTTTGCAGGGTACCACAATATTCCTCACCCTCCCTTGGAATTTTTTCATCGCTCATGTCCATCTACCCCGCATAATTCTATCAGACCCACATTCACACGGTGTCCACATCCTCTACACACCGAGCTTTACTCATCGAAATTCATCTTCATGACACCCTTTTCGCAAATGAGCATTTTAATCCGCAGTTTCAGTGATAGTAGAAACCTTCCTCTGGGTCCTTTGAAAAAATTCCTTTCCACGTTGCTATATGAATTGATTATGTCAACAGGGAATTCAGTGATGTATCCCTCCAAGATACTATCTACCCAAAAGTAGATAGCCCTTAATGCCTTATTGTTGACCCTTTTTAGTTGCTGGATCAATTCTAGGGTCCAATGGTCAGGTTTTCCTCCTTGGAAATTTTTCTTCTGGAAAGTCAGTTGTGCCAACCACTCATGCAAGAAGATTGGAAATTCAAAGAAGAATACTTTGTGGATATCAGAGTAAATGTACTTTTGCAACCATTCGCTTGTCATCTTCCTAGATTTCTAATTTTCTTCTTCTGCAAACTCTCGTGTCTTCTTATTGAACCAGTCTTGAATCTTCGATTTCATCGGATGCCACAGAATGTCCTCTTATTTCTTCTTCAAGGTCCCGACAATAGAACCATTTGTTGACACAGATCTGTCGACAGGGGTTCACTTTGCACTACTGTCAACAAACCTCGACTAGACACCCTTAAGCATTGGCCCAGAAAGGTTTTACCCTCTTCAGCAACACCCGCAGAGCGAGTGAGGTATCGCCCGAGATTTCTAATGGGGCTGGAGGAACCAAGTTTCCATAGTAGGGATAGGACATGCATCTACTATCACTCAGTCACTACAGAAACCAGATATTTATATTCACATTATACTAACAATTCAAATATGTAATCGGCATTTGCATCAACTAACATTACTGATTAATCGATAGAGCAATAAAAACTCAAACACATCACATCATTAAGATATCATTCATCATTCATAACATGGAGACACAAATAGAAAGAACAAAGTCAAAGCATATCCAAACATCATCATTCATTAACTCATGTCAAATACTACAAGATAAACTTCGCAGAAAATAGTTCCAAGTGACTTAACACAAATCCATATACTGAGAGAAAAACTTACCGAAGGCAGACACAATACATTAGACTTGGTCGACTGATATTGCTATGATTTATTATGATATATATTCTATTATCTATATATAGAAACGTATGGTCATTACAAAATGGTCAAACAACCCATTCTAACTAATTTGGACCAAAACTTTCGCTTCATCGGCTCCTTATCCTTTGCGAATGGTATTTTCCTCCACTGATGACCCCTTTGCTGTTGTCGGCTTCCACACTTCATGCACTCTAACCCCATGCCAACATGGGGTGACTGGGTCATGCTCTCCTAGAAAAGTACGCAACTTGGGTCACGAGAAAGGGGTCGACATGTGCGACTTGGGCCGAAAAAACAAATTTTTGAAAAAGATTCACATTGGAAGAGGCTAAAGTACCAAGTATAGGCTATTTTCCTATACCATAGATGACAAAAGGTGTCAGATGGATCTAACAACAAATAAAATGGACCATGCAAACTAAGAAAAATAAAAATAAAAAACTTGGAAAAATAACTAGTCTAACCAAACTACAAATCGATGGAGATCGACCCGGTTGGAGTCACCAAAACTGTAGCTAGTATTTTCATACTAGATGGTGCTAAAAAGAAACTACCAAAAGTTATGGAAATCTTAGTAATAGTTCAAATGGGAATGCATGTGTTGGTCACTCTATATGCTAATCAATTCCAATTAACAAACATAATGCTCAAGATAAATTGTCAACCTAGGAAGGTCTTGTTATTTCAAAGGTAACTACGCAAAATATATGCATAAACACTCAAGTAGCTGATTGAATAAATGGAGATAAATTATCATACCTAACTGCTCAACCAAACTCTGTGCTCATAAAGGGGAACCATCCCTTCCTTACACCGATCAACATGAGCTTTCCATTTATTTGCTTCGATCCTCATTAATGAAATCTCCTTCAGCAATTCCTTCATTCTCCTATCAGTTGCATCCTCCTCATCCTCGGAATCTAATTCAATAATATCCTGAAATCCTTGCATTTTTAATTTATCATCAGGTGTCTTAGCCTTCTCATCCTGTATCGACAACTCAACAACTTCTTCCTCCAGCAGTGTTGCAGCAGCGTTTGTTTGTGTGATTGCTTCAACAACCAATTTCAAGAATGTTGGTTCTTGTGTAGTAGCATCCCTCTTCTGTATTCCATCCCCAACGATTCAATCTTTGTTACTGCCTCAACAAACAATTTTGGGAATGATGGTTCTTGTGTAACAACATCCCTTTTATGTGTTTCAACCCCAGCAACTTCAGTTTGAGTCACAGCTTCAACAAACAATTTTAAAGATGTTGGTTCTTTTGTAACAACATTATTTTCATGTATTCCAAGATGTTGGTTCTTGTGTAACAACATCCAATTTCTGTGATTTACTCAAAGTACATATTGTTTGAGCTACTACTTCAATGAAATATTTATGGAGTGTTGGTTCTTGTGTAAAAGCCTCCTGTTCTAAAATTTCAATTCTTTCAGACCGCTGAGATTTCTCTTGAATCATTTCAATGTCTCCTGAATCCTGAGGCTGATCTGGAAGTAGTTCAGTATCCCCCGACTGCTGGGATTGTATATCTTCATCCTCTTGTAGCTCCTGATCAGGGATTATGTCCACTTCTAGCTCCTTCTCTTCCATTAACTCTATTGTAGGTATTTATTCTCTTCTCTTCCTTGCTTGTGCCAATTTCCATCATGTTTATTCCATCACTGTAACTTTATACCGTAAATGTTTGAATAGGTCTCTACATTCTAGACATAGTAGCTCATCATTTTCTCCAACCTCCAAAACAGGAGGTGGATTATCCAAATGATCTGCAGCCTCAACCAAAGTGTTCAAGATCCGCTCCAGCTTCTTTTTTCATGCTTCTCTCCGCCTCTTCAATTCATCTCAGAGCATTTGTACTTATTCCTTTAACAGCTCATCCTCAAAAAGTAAATTTTCAATTTGGGGTTCACTTGCAGCAGGTTCTTGTGTAATAGTGGATGATCGGGGTTTTAGAATAGGAATTTCAACATTTTCCCCTATTGCATGTACCGCTTCTACCGCAGTAGAATCTCTAGTCCTTTTCCTTTTTGCGGGACTGGATGTCTGGCCCTTAAAACTTGGTCTTTTCCTTCTTCTATATGACACAAGAATCTCCACATTTTCATAAACAGGGATGGAAGTTTCAGATCTCAACTCACTAGCTTTACTTGTGTCAACAAGAAATTCCTCCTCTTGAATTATAGTTCCTCTTATCTCAGGGGAGGATTCAACATTCAAGACTTCTACATATCCTCCTTACATTGCCTCTACACAATGTCCTACTTCTTCCATTGCAGCTTCTGCAGCTCAGCTTCCACTGTCACATATTCTACTGCTGCTCCAGCTTCTAATATTACTGTTTCATTTACCATATCCCCCATTGTAACTGCTATTCACTAATATACAACATGTTTTGGTATACCATATATCCCTCCATCATAGAACCCTGAGCATATGCTCGTTGTCTGACCAAACCCTTCATAAATTTCAAGTGCCTCTCAACCATCCACATGGACCTTGAGTGCGCAGGCCCACACAATTCAATCTCCTCAACTTGGTGTATGAGGTAGTGTTCATGTGCATTGAAAAATGCCAAAGGTAGATGCTTTTGCATTTCACACATGAGACATGGAATTTCTCTCCTCCAATACTTTATGTCTTCTTTATGGAATTCTTTAGATGGCAGCCATCTACAAGTGACATGACAACCCAATCAAGAGATATTTAAAGGAAAAAAAAACATTATATTACATAACATGAATTAGAGAACAAAAATCAAATATAAGTTCTATGTTGAATTAAACAAACACTAAGCACATGGAAAAGATCACCACTTACCTCATGTATTTCCCGAAATTATATATTATTTGTTTGACATTGTTGTTGAAGTTGTACGGGATAGAGAAAGGTAGAACATACTGTAACAATATACAAATCGTTTCATTTTTCAACAAAGAGTAGACAAACAAAATACCAACCATATTCACTGGAATAGAGAAAAAAAAATTAAATGCATACCATAATAATTACCTTCATGAAGACATGTCAATCGTGCGTTTTCACCCCCGCGAAATCACCTTTCTTTGTTATGATATTCTTCATGTTCGCACAAAATCCAGTGGGAAATTTAATATTTCGCATGAATTCTTTTATAACATTACTTTGTTGGTCCGTTAACATCCATGGAAGTGAGTTTATATTAATTTGCTCTCCGTTGATATGAAATTGAATGACGTCTTTCATTGCATGGTTGCTATCTTGAATGTATTTGCAAATTTTGACAATTTTTTCTTTCTCATTCCTTCCATCCAATATTCGCCATAACGTTTCAGTCACATTCTTTCTGATATGCATTGCATCAAATAGATGAGCAATTTGTAGGTGCTCATAGTAGGGAAACCTACTAAATTGTCTAGGATAGCTTTTCATTCCTCGTGGAAGCCCATTAATGCCTTCATGATTACATGAACGACAATCATGAATAGTAGTTTATATATAAATTACATAAATCAATGTCAATTACAGTAAACAACACACAATAAAAAAATACAATATAACATTTCATATACGATAATTCATACGTACCTTGACGATTTCTATTATATTGCAACTTCCATAGGTGAGGTGTCATTCTATGTAGTTTTAATGCGGTCTCTTGATTTCCATTGAACAGATGTTTTTTGGTAGTTCGATACCTGTGATTCTTAGAGAGGAAGTGCCTATACTCATCAAACACCTCCTTTCCTAATCTTTTTGAACGACAAGATTTGATCTTAGGACCAAAAACTGGACATGCAAATTTCCCTTTGTTTGAAGACCTACATAAAGAGATGGAATATCTATGTCAATTATAATTATATACAAAATGACTGGATTATTTTGAAATACATGCGTGCATAGTATATCAACTATTTCAATATAAAATTAAATGCAAAGAAAGTGAAACTTATAATTACATACCTCAAAAATGGGTTAACCCTGGGGCATCATGTATTGTCCATACAAGCATTGCATGGAATTGAAATTACCTTTGTCATATTGGTCTAGATATGTCATACATAGTGATTCCATTCAATAACTTTAGTAGCTCGTCAATAAGAGGTTCGATATATACATTCATATCTTTGACTTGGTACTTACCTGATTGATTTGAACATATAAAAAATATAATTACGAGACGTACCATTTAGATATATAAACCAAATTGCACAATAGAAAAATATTAAATATATATGCAACATTATGCGACAAAATATGACAAATGAGATGCCACTACATTAAAAAAAAAATGTAGACACAATATACCTGGAACAATCATCGAAAACATTATGTGGTCCTTCTTTATTGTCAACCACGGAGGAATGTTATTGTTGATAACAAAAATAGGCCACACCAAGTAAACGGATCTCACTGCAAATGGATTGACACCATCTGCTGCCAAAGAAATCCTAAGATTACGAGGTTCTTCTTCAAAGTGATGCCATTTTTCATCCATATCTCTAAATGCAGACCCACTTGCAGGAATCCGAATAATGTCTTCTTGACTTCTGTTCCGTGCATGGTAATCCATAAACTGTGCTATGTTTTTGCACCTAAATAGTCGTTGCAAATGTGGAATAATGGGAATATAATGTAGAAGCTTGTGAGGCACCTTTTTTGTTGCTTGATCTATTCGATATCTACTGATATGACATTCAGGACATTCTGTTGCAAATTCATCCTGATTATAATATAGAACATGGTCATTGGGGCATGCATGAATTGCTTCATACTGCATTCCAATTTCTTTCATGATGGCAGATAAATCTTGATATGTGTGAGGTAAAATATTTGACGGTGGTAATAAATATTCACCTATCATCCGTATTAATTCGACTTATGAATTAACAATAAAATTATTAGATGATCATATATATTATGTGATGGAATATATTAAATACCTTAACATCTGTGTGACTGATATGTTTGAAAGACCATTCATAAAATTCAAGTTCATTATCAACAATATAGAAAAGAGAAAATTTGTCTTGGATCCCTCATAAAGGGGTTCATATGCCTTCTCAAGAAGAGGTATATCATGAATATCATCAAAATGATCATCATCGTCATCCATTCTAACATTAAATGAATCATGGATCAAAGTATTTGTAACATCATCTTCAACTCTGTTATCAGTATGATCGTCTTCTTCAATATGATCATTAACTTGTTCTCCATTATTCATAGCTCCATGTTCCTTTGGTACTTGTTCTGGAAGCACTTCCTCCGGACGATATGCCGTAGGATGTCTTTCCTTTAAAATTACATGAAACCACCAATAGATAAAAGTTAATATAAGAAATTAAAAAGCAAAATGTAAAAATTTCAAATCAAAATGAAAACATTTTTGTGATGCATTTAAAATGAAACAAATTTTGTATGGTTAATAGAGAATATTATATAATAAACAATGCAATCAGTACTGTGATGTTCATGTTTTATTTTTTCATTTAGAGAAGCTAAGTGCTCTGATGTTTCTTGGTAAACAAAACATGCAATCAATCAACTACTCTTTATTATTACCTTTGAGTGTAATACAAATAAGAAGAGAAAAAAACAAGAAAAACTAAAAATAACAGGTTAAAAATGACTATTTTCATGAGTGGTCTCTATAGTTAGATAAAAAGGGGAAACAAGAAAGGTCTAGTCACTACTTTAGGGATGAAAAGAACAATGGCCAATTGTACTATTGGTCAAATAGGTGCATCCAAACTATCCAAGAGACATAAAAATTGACCCAATTACTGAGAAAAGCTACTCAAATATAACTCAAAATTTCCCATACTGTCCACTAAGGTAAGATAAATGATGCTACGATTTCTATAGAGAAAATAGAAGACAAAAAGCATGCCAATATAGTCATTATTTCTATTATCGTTATTTCTACTATACCCTAGATTCAACATGCACACAAGAAAAAATTATTATAATAAATATTAAATATTAAAATAATATTTATTGTCCATGTTAGTACCCCATCTATTTAAACCATGATCAATAGATAAAAATTAATATAATAAATATTAAAATAACACATACATTTACAAAAGCAATCAAAATAAAAACATATATAATGCATAACTTACAAATGGATGATATTCATGACCCCCCTCAGCGTGTCCATGTTCCCTACAATGTTTCATGGTTGTTGTGATCAAAATTCTTCTCCTCTTAAAGCCCCTGCATTGACTACATGGACAATAACATTTCCCATCACCCCTTCTTTCAACTCCTTCCCACAATGTAGCAAGCAATTGTCGATTTTGTTCGTCTGGATCAGGAATATTGCTAGTTGACATTTTCTCGTAAAGATCTTGAATGAAGATTATCGATCTTAGAAAATCAAGCTCCACACTTTGCTCACTGAAATCACAAAAACAATGGAAATAATGAACAATAGTCCGCTGAAAAAAAGTCCGTCGAATAAAAAAACTTCTGCAAACCGTCGCTTGTATAGCAAACATGTCAGAATGTTTCGAAATTTATAGGTTTTAAAATTTAACAGTCCGTCAGATATCCGACGTCTTGAACTTAGTTACCATTAGAGATGAATATGTTAGCTATTCGACATGCTAGGGAATCATAGGCTGTCGGATATCCGACAGTCTCGGGTATCCGTTGTCATCGGATAACCGACAGACTGTTAAGATGAAACTAGTCATGGTTATTGATTAACCCACATAGAGCTTGATTGATGGACACTTTTGGATCTGCCAAATGTACTGGGGATTTTGCAGCATGAGGGACAACAACATCAAGGCCAGCCTCTAAGTTCTAAAACAATGTATTGGGGTCATTATGTTTCGAACATCATCCAAGACGAAGTCTACTCCAAGGTTTCCTTGGCACACCAGCATATGCCTACTAAACTCTTTCACTTACACTTGAAATAAACAAGAGGTGGATAACAGGTAATAACCCCCTAATATACTGTTGGAAAAGTGTCACATAGAGAGGATCACCTCTCTATTTATTCATTCACTCACTCACTCACTTCGCATTAGTGAGAGAGAGGAGGAGTGCGCATAAGTGGAGGAGGAGCAGCTACTAGGAGTCTATCTCTTGTTTTGGGGTTTGATCTTTGTGATCTTTTTTATCTTTGTATTGGTGCTCATTCTATCTCTGAGGAAGTTGTGGGGTTTTTCACCTTCTTGGTTTTCCCCAGTGAAATGCTTTGTGTCTCTTGTCTCTTATGTTTGATATGTTGTACATGTTGTTCTCTCAGTTAAGATCCTATATCAAATTGAATTAAATGTTGAAAAACTAATAAACATTATTTGACCTTCCATCTCTTTGGCATGTCAAATAACAGGTAGTTACAAGGAGCTATTGCAATATATATTTGACCTTATTTGTACCTTCCCCACAATGGTTGATTTACTTTTGGTCCTTACACCCTGTTGCCTATTGGTCTTGTGGTACCTTGTCCTTTCATTTTGGTCCTTTCATTTTTTTGTGGTACTTTTCCTCTTACCTTTTGGGTCTTTTACTCATCTTGAGTTATCTTTTGATTTGTACCACATTTTATGTTTTTGGTCTTATGGGTATAACTATGGTAGTTTGTCCACATTTGAGGTAGTATACCCCTTAGTCCCAAGGGTTATGATTCTTTATACCCACTCTTTTCTTTTAGACTTGTACCTTATTGGTTGGTCTTGGTACCCTTTGGTTGGTCCTTGTACCTTACTGGAGGCCGTGAGTCTCTTTGGCATTAGTATGTTGGCTTCCATCTCATCTTTATTGTGAATGTACTGAGCCTTTTGACTGTAACTGAATTTCCTTGATTGACCGTACCATAGCCCAGTCATCTCTCTCTCTCTAGTTTGTACTAACTTTATAATAGGGTCACTTGGTTCCTGGAGTTGACTGACCTCTAAGAGGCACAGTCATTTCTGAAAGTAACTCTTCTGAGTATATTACAGGAAACGTCTACACCCAGGGTATCCATTGAGGAAATTGTAGCCTACATAGACTTTGCACATAACCTTGAAATAAAATACGATTCCTAGTTTGATAATGAATGTGAGTGTTATTTATTTGTCCTAAGAATAAAGTTAAAAAGCGCCAAATTTTTGTCACCATTTCTAGGGAGGTTATAAGGGAACAAGAGTACAATTTGGTGTTAATTTAGCTGCATCATATCTAGTTCTACTGAGGCCTAAGATGAAGGTAAGAACCCACACATCTATCACCAACCCCTCAGGGTTATCCATGGTAGTATCTCGTCTCATTTGCACCAGAGCATATAGAATGCATGGTTGAAAAAGAATATAGAATGCATGAATAAATAAAAAATCATAGATGTAGAAGAATAATAAATCCTATAATTCCACTTAGTGGTGTTGTAAGCACCACTCATTCTACAAACCAATTGATAGGAACATTCAAAGGAGGATCTGCAATATAGCACATGAAGAACCTCTTCTATTTTATGGAGAGATGTCAGATGATGAATATCTAGGAACTAACAAGGAATATATTGTTACCTTTGAATTCCCCATCATAGATCTAGGAGGAGTGGCACCAATGCAAAGCACCCCCATCTGCTCTACCAAATTTTCATGGTTTAGAAAATGAAGACCCAGATGCATTCTTATTTGAATTTGAAGTGCTTTGTAGAGTATATTATAATACTAATTCTAAAAAGTTGAATATATTTCCTCTTACTTTAAAAGGAGCATCTCTCCTGTTATACCTCAAAGTCCCACTTTGAGCCTTCGTGTCGCATCTTCGTGTTATGCGACCTAGAGACACTTCCTCCTAAAGAGTGTTGTACCTTGTTGGTCCCCTCCTTGGCCTCATCCGGAAGCTTTGGAGAAAAATCCAACCAACCTGAGCCGAATTCCAACTCATTGAGCCAAGTGTCACTCCATTTGACCTTTCCTTGCCATGATTTTCGCACCCTGCTAATTGCTCAAAGCAGGGAAATTCCCTATTTTCACGCTCTGCTTACCTGCAAGGGCACGAAAATCCCAACATTTTTCGCGCAATGCTCAGTTCAAGGGGCACAAAAATATTAGTAACAACCTTTTAGCTTGGATTTTGGATCTAACCCTCTAGGAGATTTTCTTGGGATAGGAGTATCTGTTCGATCCTAACTCACCCTCCTCGTTTATCCTGGCTCAACCCCTTGATCCACCAAACATGCATCTAGATCCACCTTCCTCTCCATATGGTTGGCCTCCCAAATCCTATAAGAGAGAGGTCATCCATGAGCCAAAAGGAGGACATTTTGAGGCATCAAAGCTATGATCCTAGAGGGTTTGCAGAGATATCTTGAGGAAGGAAGCTTTGGAGATGAAGGTTTGCTTGGACATCAAGGGATCACTTTGTAAGTTTCTCCTAGTTTCCATTAATGAAACTTGTCTTATTTTCCCATTTCATGTGTCATGTTTCAATCATTATTATGGAATGTATCTAACATGATTTAGATCTAAACTAGTATACAAGATATTTGGATGTTTTCTTTGCTTGTTGTTTGTTTGGTTCAAATAGGTTCTGCTTGCGGAATTCAAGACGAGAGTTGCGAATGAGCCTAACATTTGGTTTAAAATGAGTCACACCAACTCTTTCTCCCCGAATATACTTGAGATATGTATGCATTGATTAGATCTAGGATCATAAGGAAGCATTTGTTTGTTAGTTGTCTTAGGTTAAGCTTAGTTAATCTCAGTTTAGTCTAAGGGTAAATCTAACTATCCGTAGGAAGGATTTATCTCTACATATCCGATGGTTCATGAGCCTCGGTGGGATTTGAATTCAAACCTAGGAAGACATGAAGAGTGTATTATGGAAGAAGTACCAAGATTACTACAAGGCTAGTGAAGATATCTTCAAAATTACATGTATCATTATCACCATATTTAGATCCCTTATGCATTCAGGAAGATCAATTTTTTAAAGCACTTCATGACATGACAGCTAGAAGAAATCAAGGAAGGAAAGGTTATATTGAAAATTGGTTTGAATTCATTATCAATTCGCAACATCACTCCATATTTCAGTCATTTCTGGCACCACCTTTTCAAGAGAAGTTGGTTTCTAATATCTTGGTAAATTCATCAAGGTACATTTTTCAAATTTGGGTATGGACATACTTGAGGCCTTTTTTCAAAAATGGATCCATTGGAAGTACTCTATACTTGAACACATTTTTTTCAAGTAAAGTAGGATAGTGTAGAAAAATAAAATAAATAAATAAAATAGTAAAGAGAAAAAAATTCTAGTTGTGAAAACCATTTTACTGGCACATTTGGACATGAATTTTGCTTGAAAACTAGGTTACTGGCTGGCAAGGTTCACAATAAGTTCTGCAAGTTTCATGTTGGTTCTATTTTTCACTATGGTTCTTCACAATAATTTTTTTTCTACTTGTATTGGATGATGTGGCATTCATTAAGGTCCACCTTATAATGGTCTTGTCCCATTAACCTCATCACATTATCTGGGAAACAAGACTTGAGTTATGTATAGTACCTTGGAGTTTACATGCATCGATGATAGATCTCCTTGCTAATGAATAAGGAAAATACATCAATGTGTCTTCTTTGTCAGATCCTGTAGGTGACTTGACTTCAATACACCCATTCTTACCTTCCAGGTTGTAATACTGTTCCTTGACATCTCATTGTCATCACTGGTGAGTTGTCTCGCGTTGGTTGACAATTTTCATTATTGATTGGTAATCCAACGAAGTTTCTCCATGTTCGACTTCAAGAACATTCATGCACATGGATTAAATTGTAGATAAATGTGGATATTGGATGGAGGATATATATTTCTATTGTTTTAGTAGTTTAACAATAATTTTTCATTCATTTTCTAGTAGTTCAGTAGTACTTTTTTTTCATTCTCTAGCAGCCACTAGTCTCTAGATCCACCACTACAGTGCATCAACCTTGATCGCTCTCAATATTTCAGTGTTATTTTGGTCCCAATGTAGATAATTTTCATATTTATTTCTTTGATCTCATCTTCATCTTGCATGAATCCCACCTTCAGCATCACTCTCAACATCAATTCGACCTACATCAACTTCAACAAGCATTAGTCCATCCATGCCAATGCAATCTTTCACAGAGGTAAAATAATATGAATTTTTTATTTATTAAAAGTATAGGAGAATGTCATGAAAAAGTACTAAGCATTATTTCATTCACTTCTGTTTATATACCATCATTTACATTTTCATATGCTCATACCTCTCATATTCCCTTTTTCCATACCATTTATTCAAAGTATACCCAACTCGACCAAAAAAAAAATTAGGAAGGACTTACTGTTGCCACACAAGAACCAACAGTAAGAACATAATGCATTATTGTTGCTCCATAATAACCAACAATAACCCAAGAAGCAGTTGATGCACAAGCTCATGAAGCTATTGAAAGAGAGGAATAGGTTGGCCACAAGAACCTATATCATAGGATTTGTTGATTTGTTGTAGAAGCTTGTGCTATCATAAGAAGCAGGTAGAAAATAGAGGCATGAGTTAATATTCCTAGTTCATTTGATGCATAAATTGGTTCATGTCTTCAAATTTGTTTTGAACATAACTCAAAATAAGATTTATTAGAAGCCACATCCTATATGGACAAAGGACTGCTAAAAAGGTCACCATTTTGGCACAAGATTCACTGAGGGAAGACTTGCATTCAACCATGATTTTGTTCCTGCAACATCATGATATGTTAATCATGGTTGAATTTACCTTCAATATAAAGCCTTCATTTGAGATCTCCTTTTTATTGTTACAACTATCTCTCAAGACACTAATATGGAATGCTGACATAAAATTTCATATTCATCATGTGCTTCAAGGGTGAAGAGAGGGATAAAAGATAAGTTATCTTCACATGGCTCTTAGATTTTGTAAAAGTGTTGTCATTATCAAATTAGTTGCAAGAAAATGAGCTAACAAAGAGTATATTCAATATCTGAGCTATCATTTTGTGGCGAATTTCCATTGTGAGAAACCATTGTTTTCCATGATTTGAAATTGATTTTTGTTGCTAATTAGGAACCATTCCAGGTGGCATATTCATTCAACATGGTGTACAGATCAAATCCTAGGCGTATATATTGATTCATCTTTATTAGTTTTTACACCTTCTTAACAGTATTTAGGGCTCATCTTAGACAAAACTAATGTTTTTTTGGAACATACAAATGAAGGTGTAGCAAAAGCATTAGTGGAAAGAGGGGATCTAATAGTCATTGCAAAATTTCTATGCACATAAGGAATAAAACGATGGGTTGGGCATAAATGATGTAGAGTCTACAAGAGTTCATGAAGATCATTCTTTGTAAATAAGAGTGTTTCTGACTCCGGTAATGTACCTTTGCAAGGAGTTGTTCAAATGCTTACTTTTCATTTTCTCTTTGGATTGGAATTGTTTTATTTTCAAAGAATCCTGCCCCAACCTATTAAAAACTATGTTAGTTCTCTTTTATAGATGTTAAAGCCTTAGTTTCAGTTGTTTATGGAAGAATGGATGGGAATGGTGATTCAAATCTCTCTTAACCAGTTACATGAACTCTTTATGAGTCATGCCTTATCCAACAAACTTGAAGCATACTGAGTAAATCAAAATGTGGAAGATGGAGGTATGTCTATATTGATTATGCTCTTGTTGTTGTATAAATATGCCACCACAACCATCACATAATCTATCAATCTTCAACCCTATGTATGAATTTTATTTTACCCGGCGGTAGGTAAAATATTCAGTTTTGGGGGGAGCGTGTTGTGCACTCCATGACATTTTCATTACTACAAATGGAATAATCACTGCATTTAACATGATCCATGCATCATTAATCCCTTTTTCTAAGCATCCAAGGTGGATCCCATGTTCATTGGGTGCTCATAACACTTTTTGCAATCAAGTTCATGTCATTTTACACATCCATTTGTTTTTAGAAAAAGTGCATAAATTGATTTGCTATATCTCACAAAATATGAACCTATTAGCCACAAATTTTTGAGGAGAGATGCACTACATCAAGATGAAAAAATGTAGCAAATTTCTCCTCAATCTAGTGCACAGTTTTCGAGAAAATAACCATCATCACCTTCAACCATTTTGTCTATATATCGAGATATGTGCATCGGATGGATTTGATTGTTGGTGTGGAGAAGCATTGAAATAGTAAAACAATTGCCTGCAAATTTCACCAAAACCCTGTTTGTATTTTTTCAGAAAAAACTTGTTGTTACTTCCTGCAAATTGTCATTACTCCATCATAATTGATACAAATAATTTGAGGTCTACTTTTGAAGGTATGTTGTCTATGAAAATTGGATACAAAGCTACTAAGATGATCTAAGTGACCATGGATTGAAAAATCATAAGTTAGATCACTTATTTTGTTCATGATTGACTAATAATGACATGTGTTTATGATTGCTCTTTTATGAGACATGCAATTTTGCAAAAATGGACAGCAATTGTTTTGAAGAGGTTTTGGGAAAGAAGTGTTATATTCCATCAGTATCATGAGTTGGGAAAGAAGGGTGGTTTTCGTTACTGTGCATTGAAAAATGGAAGAAAAATTAAAAATATTCCTTAAGCTTGGTTGATGCAAAGGTATTGAGTTGCATGAGGACATGCAACATATTCAGTTTGGGTGAGATATTGGGTCACTGGTTTGTCACTATTGTCATCACTTCTAGATGTCCATTTCATCGATCATAATTTGTCATAGAAAACCATATCATACTTATTTATTCTTTAGTGGTTAAGTAATGCTCATTTTATTTCATTTTTGATAGATTAAATATTATTATGCATGACTTTGTTTATGACAATTTATGAAGAGATTTCCTGTAATAGCAGTGACAACACCCATGGTTATAGCCTCCAAGGTTGGCATATTAGCACACCTCCACATGGAAATCGAAAACACAGTTTTTGTTCCCAATTTAGATGACATGGATTTTTGTTCCTTAGCCCTCACCCAGGTTGCATATTTGAGTTCCAACCCATGGTCAAACATTCCCAATCAAAAATGTGCCGGACAATAAAATATAGTTTTGTGTTGTAATTTGCAGGAATATAAAGACAAATTTCCAAAATATGAAACATGGTTTTTTGTGTAGGATGGCCCTAATTGGGTGTGTTGCAAGCCATTTTCTAAAATAAGGCATGGTTTTGGAGATGTCATTGTTTTCCTAAATATGTAATTCCCATATTTTATGTTACGGTCGGTTTTCAAAATTGATAAATTTGTTTAAACAAACTCCAAGTTTGGAATTTGGTTCCTGATATTCATCAAATATTTAATGTATACATATGCAATCAATATCATGTAGGAGGGGGGTTGGATGGAGAGAACAGGAGGCAGCGTAGCAGATTGTCAAAATTATTGTATCATTCCTTTTTCATAATAGAAGATACATTGGTTTGTATGATCTGAAGTATTAATTTGTGATTTGCTTCAGTAGCCCTGATTAGAGAAGGTAGGCCCCCCTTCGCTAATCAGGAGTTGCAATTTCATTTGTTTTATTAGATATATTTATTGTAGTTTGTTTCATAATTTCAAGTGTTGTACTTTTTTATTATATATGTGGGATGTTACTTTCTTTCTAATAGTTGTTAAATACATAAGATGTTACTTGCAAATTTGATCAATTATTAGAAGAATTGATAATTCCTATCATTGTCATCACTTATAGATCTTGGTTAATTGACAATTATAGTTATTATTGTTACTTCTGTAGATCATAGTTTCATTGTTATTTTTGCATCTTTATTGGATTTCTCTTTAATAAATAATCTCTTTCCTTAGTAGAAGGTTTATTCTCTTTTAATAATTGTTGTGAGTATTGCTTGAATAGAGTGTTGTAACTTGCAGTTATATAGATTTGATTTCGCAGATGATATTTCCTTTTCAGCAGAGAGTTGTGTGGATTGCATCGATTTCTTTTCCAATAGAGATTGTGTTAACTGGATGTGATTTCTTTGTTGAAGGAGTGGTTTGGATAGAGCATGGTTTCCTTTCTTCACAAAAGCAGTATTGAATTGATAACCTTTCATAGGATTGAATGCAATAAAATTTAGAATGTGTTTCCTTTCAAAGAAGAGTGGATTGACTAGGTTTTTATTTATGTGTTGCATAATCATTTAGAAGTTCAACATTACAAAAGAAATTGTATCCTGGAGATAATTTGCATATAACCTTGAACTAAAAGACGATTCCTGGTTTGATAATTAATTTGAGTGTTATTTAGTTTTCCTAAAAATATAGTTAAGAAGACCCAACACTTGTATCCTCCCTTAATGGTGTCAAAATGTCAAAGGTTTCATCGAATTCTAGTCTAATCTTCTCCTATTATGACCAAAACAATTTTTGGGCTCCACACTTATTTATTTATTTATTATAAAATCCATACTCTAACCTAGAATATGTATTGTTGATATGGCATGCCATGGGGCTTCCCATGTGGTATTAGGGTCCTATGTGGCTTCCCTAAAGTCTCTACCATGCCACACCCAATTGCTTGCTTCTTCTCCCTATGAAGGGTAAGGATCAATTTCCTCTTTGAATCTCAATTGTTTGCAACATCTTACATATATGTTGGATATATAGTGATTTGTCCCAATTGACAATGTAGATTGCATCTTGCACCTTCCTAGATCAAATTTGGTCCATTTGTGAAATTCATCATGCCCATCATCTACCTGACGGTCCACCGCCATGAATAGTATGGATTCATTCATGTAACTTCTTTTAGACTATGTAATGATGACTTGTGTGGTATTGTTGGTGAAATATCACAAAAAGGGGATACATAACTCTAATATTATAAAATATATTTATCTTACATGCCTCATGTAATAAAATATCTTATAACCATTTTTACATAAGAGAGGTCGAAGGATATTTATCCCACATGTGTTTTGGGATGTAAATCTTCAATACCTATAGCTATATAATTAAGGTGAAGGAGACCCTTTTGGATATGTTGTCTATGTCATGTGTACACACATGTTTGTGACATGATGTGAAGATGGAGAGTGATGCATATGTGGATATGACTTGTATTATAAGATGGATATTTTTGAAGAATATAGAAGACTAAACCTTCTTGTGGATGTTTCCCATTTGGGGTTTTACCACATATATATGGTCTATTGTACTCTTGTTCTCTTGTCCCTTATTTATTACACGATTATTATTGCTTGTATGGAGAGAAGGCTATACTAGTAGATATTTTCTATTGATTTGTAACATGTTAGTAAATGTATTGTTGTATGTTATGCATTTTCTCAATATTCTAACATGTCATCAGAGCTAGTTGTCGTGCTTTACCTTCTTCGGTGATTCTTTAAATTTTCTTTACAAGCAACGATTGTTCATATTTTTAGAGTTGGGTCCTCCATATTTTGCATCCGATCTATCATACCCAAGTGGTAGTTTTTTAGATCTAGTCATTTTGTTGCATGTTTGAGAAAACAAATTTCAACCTTAACCCTCACCATTATTTTTTACAAATTTCGCAGATTTTCTTCAAGTTCTCTTGATTATTTCTATAGATCTGGATTAAAAAACAATTGTATGCTATAATTCTATCAGGAATCTATTTTTTTTGCAACTGATCATTTTGTTTTTTGGCTCTAATTTTTTGTTGTTGCAGGTTTCCATAAGGAATGACGATTTGTTCGCAACTTCCTGAACTTTTTGCAGCTTTCTAGGAAGTTTTGGCTAGGCAAAATACATCAAGAAATTCACACCCTATGGTATGATTAGGCACAAATACCTCAATAAATTCACACCCTACCTTCTACAAAAGTGTGAATGCATCGTTTTAAGCATTTCCTTTGTCGATTTTGATTTTTTGCTCTCAGTTCTCTATTGTAGGGTTATAGATCTTGCTATTAGAAACCATTATGATTCAGTTCAATGAGAAATTTATGGTTTATTCTATGTTATATTGGATTTTTTTTCATTAGGATCTTGTCGTTTTGCATTAGGGTTTATGTTCTTAGTTTAATCATCATGTTTCTATAGGTTGTTTAGTTCCTATTTTATTTGTTTCTAACCTTCTTTGTGTGAAGATGTTTTGACATTTTTAGGAGCATGTATCTCTAGTATATTATCATGGTGACCACAAGAAATGAACCTATGATTAGGGATTAATTTATTAATGAATATACTTTTCATATATAAGTGATGTTAATGTTTTATTTTTATCAATTTTTTTGCTCA
This sequence comes from Larix kaempferi, assembly GCA_027924585.1. NCBI lineage: Eukaryota > Viridiplantae > Streptophyta > Pinopsida > Pinales > Pinaceae > Larix > Larix kaempferi. The sequence goes on from BSBM01000456.1 coordinate 15,981,173, forward strand.
ATATTCTAAGATGGTCTCACTCTTCTAATAATGATGATGCTTCTAACATGGTGTCATATTTTGCTCAATATTTTATCTTGGTATCATATTATGCTCTCTCATTTATATTTTGTTTTTGACCCTTGTTGTGTCAAAGTAAATTCATATGCTCATTTAACTTTCATATGTCAAATCATGTATTTTTCTTGAGTAATTATGGGCTTTCTTGAGTATTCACAACATAATCTTCCGTAAGTTTCTTTGAAGACTATTTACTAGAAACATTTTGATGTATAGATCCATGGTTCTTGTATTCATGATGTTGTTTATGGAAGAGTTATTTCAGCTATCAGTTGGGTTACATGTTGTGATGACTATCTATTTCCAACATATTCTACTGTATTGTCCATACACTATTGTGGTGTTCTGCAAGAGTTCATTGTATAGCTTGGTTCGGGTGTAATTTCATGATTCAATGATAAGAAGTTGTTATCTTCATCATCTTCATGAAGCGAAGTGTGTTTTTCTTCACATCTTATGGGGCATTTTGGAATTTGTCATCAAGGGGGATGTTAGTGTGATGCCACCTTCATCCATTTGTATTCTTCTCCCGAACATCATTAAGGGGGACTGCTAGAATATGTAATGATGACTTGTGTGGTATTGTTGGTGAAATATCATAGAAAGTCATAAATAACTCTAATATAAAAAATAGCATTATCCCACATCCATCATGTAATAAAATCTCTTATAACCATTCCTTATATAAGAGATAACCATTCTTTATATAAGAGAGGTGAAAATCTAATTATCCCACATGTGTTATGGGATGTAAATCTTCCATACCTCTAGCTATATAATAGAAGTGAAGGAGACCCTTTTGGATATGTTGTGTATGTCATTTGTACACACATCTTTGTGACATCATGTGAAGATGGAGAGTGATGCATATGCGGAAATTCCTTATATTATAATATGGATATTTTCGAATAATATAGAAGGCCAAACCTTCCCATGGATGCTTCCCCATTTGGGTTTTTCCCATGTATATCTAATGTATTGTTCTCTTTTCTCTTATTTCTTACATAATTATTATTGCTTGTATGGATAGAAGGATACACTAGTAGATATTTGTTATTGATTTACATGTTAGTGAATGTTAGGAACCTATGTCAACCCTTCTCTTTACTATGTTAGTATATTGTTGTTGGACGCATATGCTTTGTAAGTCGTCCCATAGTATTTGTTGATCTGTAGTTTATATTAGCCCATAGTATTGACCCATAGTATTGGACACATATGCTTTGTAAGTTGTCCCGTAGTATTATATGTCCCATGGTTTTGACTCATAGTATTGGGCATAGACTTAGTATATAAGTGTATGTTGAGGTCATTAAAGGCACCGTGAAGTTAATTGTATTGAGCTTGCTCAAAGGAGGTTTCCCCCTTGAAGTGGCCCATGATCAATATAAAAGTGATTCTGAGTTCTGTCATTTCTTCTGTTTCGCATATTCTTATTAATTAATTGTTGCAGGTGCTTCACATCTGGTATCAAAGCACTTTCTTGGGCTCGATTGGGTGGAATTTCTGCCAAATTTTTTTTTCCCATCTGTTACAGCTTCGGATTTGGGAATAATCCCTATCCGCTTAACTATGGGAAGTACTTGGGCATAAGCCCTAAAGCTCATTGTGAGCAGTACCATAGGAAACCCAAAGTAGCTGGCCCATTGAGAGGACCTGCCAGCGAAAAGGGCAACAACCCCTACTTGATTGACTAGTTCTCACCTGTGAGGTAAACCAAGAGCTGTCATTTGTGGCAAAGCAGTTATTAGTTTTACCTGATCCGTGGAGTGAGGGGTACTGCCCCAATACGCAAGCCGTCAGACAGCATTGGTGGCCGAGTGAAACACCTGAACTGTTAGGAAGCCGTACATACCTGGGGTCCATATCTATTTTCAGTTGAACTATTGCCGATCACTTCCGCTCCAGATCCAGCCGTTTCAGATCTATTCTGAAAGTCATTCCAGATCCAATCGCCATTTCAGATCCAGCCGTTTTCGATCCCTTTCGCGCCGTTGCAGATCCATCGATTGCGGATCCCTTCCGTGCTGTTGTTGCCAATAAAATTCAGTTTTTTCTCCATATCTCCCTTGTTTTCACTTTGTTTCCCTTGAAATTTTTGGGGAGCCCCTGTCATTCCATTCTGCATCTTTCATTCCTGAGGACCCTATCCCCAATTCCCCTTCCCAAAGCCCGAAATCCCACATTTGTCTATTTTTAGGGTTTGCCATAACTTCCTCAGATTTCACCCAATCACCTTCAAATTTTACCACAGAGTTCCTTTCTGAATTCTGCTTGTTTGTCCCTCTCTGCCAAATTTTCTCATTCTATCACCCCGCTTCTGAAATCCCCCTTTTTGCTTTCTTGTCCTTTCGACAGTGTCCAAAATCTAGTCAAACCCCAATTACCCATCAGATTGTTTCCCCAATCCAAATTTCCCTTTAATAAATCAGCTTCTGTTTGTGTTTTTCTACCCATTCCACCTAAAAAAAAAAAAAAAAAGCCTGGTTATGGTTGTTACCCGTGCAGGAGCACACACCATGGAGGAAGCACTTGCAGCCATCCAAACCAAACTCCAAGATCTGGATGAAAAATTTCTCAGCCTCCATCTTCAGCATTCAGCCATGAACAATACCAGACAGCCAGAATCTTTTGCAACCACCGGGTTCTCTTCTTCTAGCAATTTTCATGGGTCGAAGCTTGATTTTCCTCGCTTCAATGGTACTGATTCGACTGGATGGATATATCGAGCAGAACAATATTTCAGTCTGCATAATACTTCTGATGCCCAGAAAGTTCCACTTGCATTCTTTCATTTGGAACAGGAAGCCCTTCAATGGTACCGTTGGTACATCAAAGCTCATCCCGAGCCAAACTGGACAGATTTTTGCCAACTCATTTTGCCACGATTTGGTCCTAGTGATTTTGATGATTTCATAGGAGCACTCACTAAACTTCACCAAATTGGCACAGTGAGAGAGTATCAGATAGAATTTGATAAATTGGCCAATCAAACAGAAGGATTGTCTGATGAATTCTACAGGAGTTGTTTTATCAGTGGTCTCAAGGATGAAATCCGCTCAGAGGTCAAAATGTTTTGTCCCAACACAATGATGGAAATCCTAAGGTTGGCTAAGCTGGCCGAGGACAAGATCACAACTCAACAACGCTCCAAACCCACCTTTGTTCCCTTCAGAAATATGGGTTCCCAATGACCTCCCATCACGCCTTCTCCTCAACCAACTCCTATCAAGCATTTGTCTGAAACAGAAATGCAGGCACGCCGAGAAAAAAGGCTTTTCTATAATTGTGATGAGAAATTCACTCAGGGACATAGATGTGTTTAACAAAAGCTCTATCTCTTGGATGTGGATTCTCCACCTCTCTTAGAACTTGGTGAAGAAGCTACAGATACAGTAGATGATCAGGTCGACATTCAACACCCGCCTGTTGACACCCCATCTCAGGACGACCCACCTGAGATCTCTCTCCATGCTGTAACCGGCGTCACCACCCCACAAACAATGCGGGTCAGGGGATACTTCAAGAAGCTCCCTCTTACCATACTCATTGATTCTGGTAGCACTCATAACTTCATTGACCCTCGGATTGCCAAACAGGCTGAATGTTTTGTCCATCCTTGCTCCAACTTTGAAGTCATGGTTGCCAGTGGGGGCACCTTACCTTGCAAGGGGAAGTGTAACAATGTGCATATCTCTATGGAAGATTATAACCTACGCCCTGACATGTTTTCCTTGTCCTTAGGCGGATGTGATGTGGTTTTGGGCATTCAATGGTTATGCACACTTGGCCCCATCTTATGGGATTTTTCTAAACTTTGGATGCAGTTTAAAGTCAATGGGGCACAACACAAATTTATGGGCTTACAACCAGGGTCTCTCTGCATCATCAGTTCACATCGCCTGGAAAAACTCCTTAAGAATAATTCACATGGTGTCATCGCTCAGCTCAATTCCATTCAGATGCACCCATCAAAAGTCTCCACTACTTCCTTGGATAGATATGCAAGTATCCTTGCTGAGCCAATGCGCTTGCTGCCTTCAAGAGACCTTTCCGGTAAGAATTTAGCCACATCTACCTCTCAGCAGGAAATGATGGCTATTTTGCATGCATTACAGAAGTGGCAGCCATACTTATTAGGGAATTATTTCTGCATCAAGATTGATCTCCAGAGTCTGGAAAATTTTCTGGAACAATGGGTCTCCTCCCCAACACACCTGAAATGGGTTATCCAACTCATGGGTTATTCCTATGTGATCACTTACAAGAAGGGTAAGGACAATATGGTGGAAGATTCTCCTTCTCGCACAATTTATGACCCAATTTCTCTTACATCTCTTTCTCTGCTTGTTCCAAATTGGTTGCCATATGTTCAATAGGGCTCTCTCTTCTATGAACTCCATGCTTCTTCATCAATAGGGCACTCTGGGTTCTGCAAAATGTATGACCGGGAACAATGTAACTTCTTTTGGCAGGGACTAAAAATGACAATTCAACAGATGGTGGCTGACGATGATACTTTCCAAGTCAACACGAGTGAAACGACACTCCTTTTGGGATTGCTCAAACCCTTGCCCATCCCTACACAGCTTTGGCCAACTATTTCTATGGATTTCCTAGCAGAGCTCTAGTGGTACAATACCACATCTCAAAGGACACCATATGAAGCAGTCTATGGAAAAACACTGCCAGTTCTTCTTCCATACATCCTTCGCAGCTACCCAGTTCAGGAAATTGACTCGGTTCTTTGAAACCGCGATCAGATTCTTCTCATTCTGCAGGACAATCTTCACATGGCCAGAATTTGCCTGAAACAACAAACCGATCAGCACCATTCTGAGCACATTTTCCACGCAGTTGACAGGGTTCTTCTTCATCTACAGCCTTCCAAGCAATCCTCCTTGACACTCCAAAGGTGTCAGTGGCCCGAAATGCAACCCGAGGATGCTACCGGGGAACCACTCCTTCAGATTCTGCAGCAATTTCTCCAACCAAAGCTTTGAGGACAAAGCTTTTTCTAAGGGAGAGGGGATGTTAGGAACCTATGTCAACCCTTCTCTTTACTATGTTAGTATATTGTTGTTCGACACATATGCTTTGTAAGTCGTCCCGTAGTATTTGTTGATCCGTATTTTATATTAGCCCATAGTATTGACCCATAGTATTGGACGCATATGCTTTGTAAGTTGTCCCGTAGTATTATATGTCCCATGGTTTTGACTCATAGTATTGGGCATAGACTTAGTATATAAGTGTATGTTGAGGTCATTAAAGGCACCGTGAAGTTAATTGTATTGAGCTTGCTCAAAGGAGGTTTCCCCCTCGAAGTGGCCCATGATCAATATAAAAGTGATTCTAAGTTCTGTCATTTCTGTTGTTTCGCATATTCTTATTAATTAATTGTTGCAGGTGCTTCACATCCTGTTACACCAAAACCTCGAGATGTTAGTGAAGGCCACCCACCAGGATCTTAACATCCCACCACGCTCCGCAGTCCAGACTCTAGGCTGGATGTGCGCCCGTACGGTGGTGTCCCCTTTGCGCCGTACGACCCCCGGGCGAACACTGCAATTCCAGCGTTGCCAACCGCTCTGTGACCTGAACCTGGGTGGAGGCTCTGATACCAGATGATACGAACCGTTACACCAAAACCTCGAGATGTTAGTGAAGGCCGCCCACCAGGATCTTAACAGTGAATGTATTGTTGTATGTTATGCATATTCTCAATATTCCATAAATGTTTAACTCTATATTTGTATCATTCATGGCATTATAGTCACTCAATGGATAATAAGGGAGGGTCCCCCATGAATTATGTAGATCTCTCCATGCACTTTTCAACTTTTAATCTTGTCCATTCATGGAATCAAATTTAATCATATGTTAAAAAGTTAGGTCTCCCCAAGAATGGTGTATATCTCCATGCAATTTTTTTTCATGACCATTTGCGGCATTGAAAGTTGCTCAAACTCAGACACAAATGGTCCCCCCTACCAATGAATAATATTATATATCATTGATTGGGATAGTGTATCTCATCCATTTATAGAAGGGTGCATATTTTACCTCCAAACACACACATGAAGTATCAAAATCATCCTCATAGATTCTCTTGTCACATGGGGACTTAATCTTCCACCTGGATGCCAATAGATTCACTTAGCCCCACTTTGGTCCTTCCACCTATGCACTCATTTGACATGGTTGGTCCACATCACACCCACTATCCATGTGGATCCTCCATGTCACACCTCTATCCACATGGAACTGGTGGGGCCCATCTCAAATTTTACCATATTTTCATAAATATGTAATAGTCTCTTTTTTTCCAGTAGGTTCCTAATGTGAACTTACACCTAGTCTTTTCCTCCATTCTAGAAATTTCTCTGTCACTTAACTTAATGGAATTTTTCCACTAATAAATCTACAAATTTAAAAAAGAATCCCATTTTTTCTCAAAATAATCTAGCATTCCTACTAGTGGGACAAAATATTCAATACCTAGGCTCCATTAAAACACCATCTGTTAACTAAAACCAAAATTTTTATAGAATCATTTTTTCAAACAATTCCTAAGAAAACTCTTATTTCTACTTGTAAATGTGGATTTCAAACCATATAGCCTTAATGTTGCAACCAAGGCCTCTGATACCAATATTTATCATCAATGTCCAACATTACAACCATAGGAGGGGGTAATTACAAATTTTATTTTTATAAATTTCACCCCATGGGCCAGTATTCAAATTCGTAACTAAGAAATGCATGTGCATGAATGTAAAACATGATGGAATTGATACTCTATTCGTGTGCATGTGTGCACACGCACTCACACACACACAACATGCATAAAAAAGCATATTTATCACATGAAGTAAATAAAAATAATTTCACCTTTATAGACAAAGAGAATACTTATCTTTCAACAAAAAACGATCCAAGCAACTGGATGTGTAAGAGCATTTTTCCATCCAACCGTAGGTATAAACTGCATATACCACCCCCAAGTCAGGAAATGAGGCCACCGGGGAAAATGAAACTCCTTCAGGCTTCTCTCTTAGCTAAAACCATTTTCTCTCATGCTTAGTCAAACTGCTCACCACTGAACAATTACATGAATCTCACTGAGCCATCCCATCCATGGATCTCTTCTACTTCCCCATAAAATACAAGGAATGCATTTCCCTTCCTTTCTCCATAGTTCCCTCAGGAAATCCAACCCTTACAGTGCTTGCCAATGTGTGCAGAAAGAGTCCAACTTGTTGTATGTTGTTGGAGAACCTACTATAACATTGATTCATGGATTCTCAAGCATTTAGGAGCAAAAAATACACAATGGATAAAGGTTCCTATCTTTCCTAGCCTCTATGCTCACTGACATCCATCCTCTTTCCTCTAATGTCTACAATTTCTCTTCATAATTCTAATTTATAGTAATTTTCATAGTTTGGTAATTGGTAATGAAGAGAACATCATGAGAGCTATACACAGTGTAAAAAATGTATGGAGAATGAGTGATAGACCCCAAAGGAGAAGAGAGGATGGTGAAAATACAACTGACATAACTTTTGACCATAGAAGGAAGGAATCTTACATTTGTCATATAAGTATATGCATTTCATGCTTCCATAACTTCATAAGAAGACGTTTCCCACTAACCTCACACATGCATTTAATGATTGGATTCAATAAGTCAAAAGGAAGTAATTATCTCATTTAAGGCACATGGGATCCAAAGGATGAGTTCTAAGGTTGACAACTGTCAATAGGAAATTTAATCTCCCATAGGCCCCCTTTCCTCTTCCTATCTAGTGCAATCATATCCCCTCTAGTGCTATTTACATAGCCATCTTGGACCATTTAATTGTTTTTCAACATAATATTTACATAGATTTTGATTCATCATGAAAATCCAGCCACATGGCCCATATATAAATATTTACATTATGCATCCCTAGCCATTCACCAGCTAGGCCTTGGACTTAAACACTGCACAAAAAATCCATACTAGAATATTTACATCATTTACATTATTTGATTTAATACTTTGCAAGGGTCAAAACTGGGAGTTTTACGTCATCCCAGTCAAGGCTACTCATCAAGCATGTGACACAGCATGTATCTTCATTTAAGTAGTGAGATTGCATCATGCACTAAAAGTAATTGTGACTATTGACAACTCAAAGTTTACCTATAAGTTTTGGTAGATTTTGTTTTGTGATATACGCATGAAACTAAGTTTCAATATGTCTTACCATCTTAAGACTAAAAAAGTCAATAAAAGATTGGAAGACATGCTTAGGATGCGTGTGATGAATCAACCAAGAATATATGAATACTACCTATCCTTAGTGAAATTTACCAATAATAATGTATACTACCACTCCATCAAGAAAATTTTGTTTGAATCCTTGTATAGATAGGAGCACAACTTCCCTATTAGTTGAAACAACCTAGAAGTATGACTAACTCAAGAGCAAGTCACCCTAATAGAAATGAAACATATAGTAAAGAAAGTAAAACAAAGCCTAAATACTACTTGGGACAAACAAAAGCTATATGCAAATAAAAGGAGATCAAAATCAAGCTTCAAGGTAAAATAAAAGGTGTTTCTTAGAGTTAAGCCAAAAATGAGTTCTTTTTGCCTAGGGTAATGGAAGGAACTCCCACAAAGACATTGTCAAACTTTTGAGATCTTGGCATATATTGGCATCATTTCTTACAAATTTTCCTTACTATCACATGATGTTTTTCATGTATCATTGCTTAAGAAATATGTTCTTGGCCCTAGTCATGTGTTCGATTTTAATGTTATACAAATGAAGGAAACTAAATAATTTCTCAATGAGCCCCTGGAAATCATCGGAAATAAGTAGAAACACTTATGTAATAGAGTAATAAGTTGGTTCAATTTCCACAAGTAGCACTATTCATAAGATGATGACACTTGGGAATCTAAATCTGAAATGAAGAAGCTTTATCCTCATTTTTTCGATGATAACTTGGCTCCAAGGTTGTAGCACTTGTTAGTGAGGGAGCATTGTAACACCTCGATGTTTAGCTTGATGTTTCCAATTTTGATTGATAGGAGATGGTGTTTAGGACTTATCATCCCCTCATTTTTTTCTTCTATTGATAATTAGTTGAGATATACCTGGACATCTATGTAGTTGCTTAGATTGTGATGAGCATTGATATTTCCTTATTGATAATTTGTCAATATTCTTTATAATGGTTATATAACATTGATAATATTTGATGACGATTTCACATGATTAGTCCTTGTATCAATGCCATTAAAATTATACACACTTCTTGAATAACATGCATATTGATGTAGCGCCTTGATATCATGATCTTGAGTTGTGATGATGACGTTGCATGTACATTGGTATTATTGGAAGGACTATATGTCACAAGTTGAGACACTAATGAGGAAACACACTCAAGGGAAAGGGATCATGACTCAATGAATATTCCCACAATATACTAAATCATAGGAATCCTTAGGGAGGGCAAAAACATGAGAAAATGACCTTTAAATTTAGCTGGGGTATAAGGGGAAAGAGTTGTAACTTACTTTTACCTTATTCTTGACACTTGTAATTTCATTCTCTAGGCCAATTTTTCCATTGCATGAGAAGTGGGGATGCTAATAGATAAATCTTGGAAATATGTTACACTTGGGAAGGATTACAAAAGTATTTCCTACCTTAGACATGGTTGGATATCCTAAGTGAGAATATACTAGGGCTTTACCATTTTTATGTAATAAATATATGGTTTTGAATTTTGTACTTGGTAGAGAAGATTATTGGATTCCCTTACATGGTTTGAGTGGACAAAAAGGTTGGGAATGTATTTCCCATTGATGGGTCTCTAAGTCTCAATTTGTGCCTAAATACCGGTAGTATTCTTTTAATACCTTGAGACGCCATTGGTGAGTGTGTCTGCATGCACCAAGGGAGAGGGTGGTACTAACATCCTTGTAATGAGGTGCCACTATAAAGTGTGGTTGTGATCATTTGAATCAAGGGTGGTAGTAAGATCTTTGTGCACCATACCTTGATGGGGTGTTGTAGACCAAGAGCCTCATCTCCACAATAAGGTTTATTGGGTGGGATCCTGATATTTGATAATCCTTTGGGAATTTTGAATTATCTATGGAGATTTTTTCTATCCTAAATTCATCAACTTATTGATATTAATCCCTAATTAGGGTTAATACTTATGAAGGTAGTTTCATTTTTTGGGTGGAATATTGACCCTTGGGTGCAATTACTATCCCCCCCCAGCTTTGGTTGATGATTGGATCAAGAGATTATAGACAAATTGAATCAACACTTGGAATTGAGTATGATAAGATGTACAAGTATTTATTGTCATGTCTAAATTATGTACTATTGGTTTATAGTGGTCAAATTGTGATATTTTTATATGCACTATGGAACCGTGATATACATTCCTTATTTTATACTTTTGTTGGGTTCTATACTTTGATATTAGATGTAGATTACTTAATTGTTCTATAGTCTGAAAGAAAAAAATTGATGTTCGAGTAAAATGCACTTGGGTTGTTACAATACAAGATAAAAGGTGTGAGTTTGATTTAGAGAACCTTTAGAATTGTATCGTAGCCTTGCTTGCTTGATTAAATAGATTAAATTTTACAAATTACAAGGTTAATGTGACAATCCTTTTCTAAGTCTACCCAACACCTTTCAAACTGGTTTGTTTTAAGCAACATTAACTAAAGTAGCAATCAATTTCCTTCATACTTATTTAAAACATATTTACAGTGATCAAATCTCACTTCCTAACCCTTAGAGGGTTGGTAAATCATGATCACTATCCATCGTTAGACTTGTTAGGTATCAATATTATTGTTGGAACTTGACGTGGTCAGTTAACACACATGGATAAATACTCACATAGAAAAATGCAACATTTTCCTAAATTTACGATGCTCAAAATTTTAATTTCAACATCTAATTTGCCCAATAAGTGATTCTAGAATCACTAGAAAAACACAGATTTTATTTTTTGAGTATTTTTTCATATCTTGTTTTTTTTCATGGTTATAGTATCTTTTTAGTTGGATGATTTCAAATTTACAAATCCAATCTTTTTCATATGGAGTTCTTTTACCTTGTCGAGTTCACTTTCTGGACAATTTTAGGCTCATTTTCCATCTCATGTGAATGTAAATAGCTTGTTGTTCATTGATTTTAGCTAGTTTTCATCATTTTCAGCCACATTAAATGACATGGTTGTAGGTTGTAAAATATTATTTGACTCCTTTCCACACAAACTTTGTTATGAACCAAGTCCTTAAATGATCATAAGAGACAATAGTACACACCATGTACATCAATGTAAACATGGATCACAACTCGAAGATAAATAATCGAGATGAGTTACTGTTGGAGGGACCCTTTGGGCCTCTTAACATTTCATCATTATCTTGTGTTAATTTAGTTTAACTAAATAGAAGTTGGAGCAGGTGTAACCACTCCAACCTATCCAATGATTTATAAATAACACCATTCAAGAATGAAGAGATGATCTAACATTCGATCCTATTAGAATAATTAACCATATAGACCTTGGTTTATGCATTATTTTATGCTTCCTAGGTGTTTAGACTAGGTTGGTTGTCTACCTAGTGCATGTTTTTCCAACCTTGGTATAGTTTATCCACTATAGCACCCACTTGATGCTATTTCTATGCTTTTATGAAGCTAAAGTTCCCATCCAACTTTTATCTAGATTTTATGAGTTTAAAGCATCTTTATTATGCTTTTCTCTTGGATATGGATGAGCATGGACCGCTAGGGTGACTTGGGAAAGTTTGCCTCTTTTTTGCCTCCACCTCTTCCTTGATTTTCTCCTGAAAATCCACTCTGTAGTTGATTTTTGGTCACTCGTGGCCAACCTAGGCCTACTTATCCAATTCGTGACCTTTCACTATGAGTTGGAGATTGATTTTTCCACATATGGGGCATTTTTACTAAATCTAAGCCTGACACATGTGAGCTATTCGAATTGCCTCCAAGGAACTTGAATTTCCTCCTTGAGGATGTTTATATATTGTTCAATAAGATACAAATGAAAAATTAATCTCTAGAGGGAGATTGCTCTAGTTGCATCCATATTCTTCTTCTCATATTTTCTTTCTATCTCTTGAAAATCATCTAAGTGAAGTTGTCTAATTGAATCTAGATCTAGGTAATCTAAATTCTAAGATGGTATCAGAGCTAGTATAATTCAAAGCAATTTCCAAATCATAGTTACTTCTAGTTATTGCACCAGAAGTAGTGGATTTACCACAAAAATCCTAGGGATATTTCCTTCGATCACTTTGTTGTCTACCCATGTGTGGTGCACTACTGAATGTGTTAAGATTCAATATGCTAAGATAAATAAAATCAGTATTACATTCAATTTCAAAACAATAGCATATAGAGGATCACTGAAAGAACAACAAGTACAACATAAACACAAGAGACACAGATTTATCCTGGGAAACCCTCATGGGGTAGAAAACCCAACAAAGCTTCCTCAATATAGATGATTAACGAATACAAAGATGTAGTCCCCAAACAAGAGGTCCTTCTCCTCCTTTGCAGATCTCTCTCTCTCCTATGTGAATTCACAAGTGAGTGAGTGTGTGTTAAATGAGGAACACACCTCCTCTATTTATACTTTACTTCACTTGGCTTTTAACCCTAACTAGGTCGGTCCCAACAACTTAACCACTCAACTTAATGCTGACTGGGCCGACCCCTCTAGGGGACTTAAACACCCCATTACAAATGAATTTTAGGGATATATTGCCTCGACTTACATGGGAGGATTTACCTCAATGACTTTACATAATAATAACATCCCGGCGTAGGAATAAAACATCTACAGATGAATAATAATAAAGTACAAATAGAATATTCTTTGAAGTTACAATATTTCAACATTCCCCCTTAACGAGAAGGATATTCTAACAACATCTATAGGAGAAAGGAGTCATCAACTACATCATACATTATACATATATAAATCATTGGAATCTTTCTTCAATCATCATCAGTAACTCAAACAGTTACTGGAACATCTTCAATATCTTCAATACTGGAACATTAACATCTTCAGTACTGAGTATTCATCTTTTGTAGCACTTGATCACTCGATCAGCTACAGCAACAACATCATCTAGATCTTCTAATAAAAAAAATCATCTGGATCTCTCGATCAACAGCATCATCATCTATATCTTCCGATCAACAACCTCATTGTCTGGATCTCCCAATCAATAGCATCATCTGGATCTCTCGATCAACAGCCTCATCATCTAGATCTCCCGATCAACAGCATCATCTGGATCTCTCGATAAACAACCTCATCATCTGGATCTCCTGATCAACAGCATCATCTAGACCTCTCGATCAACATTATCATCTGGATATCTCGATCAATAGCCTCATCGTCTGGATCTCTCGATCAACAGCATCATAGTAGCATACCCTGCAACATACATGATCTATTTACGGGATTATCAATCCCTATCCATTTAAGACACCATATCATTTCTAGGGACGATGTAGTCCACACGTCAACTTAGAAAAATTCTAAGGACCGCTTTTCGGAGACATATGTCTACGGATCAATTCAGGGACCGAATTCCAAGGATGATATGATCCCTCTCGTCCACTATGGACCACTTCTTGGAGACATATGTCTACAGATCAATTTAGGGATCAAAGTTCAGGGATGATACAATCCCTCTTGTCCACTAGGGACCACTTCTCGGAGACATATGTCTATGGATCAATTCAGGGACCGAAGTCTAAGGATGATACAATCCCTCTCATCCACTAGGGACCACTTTCTCGAATACATATGTCTACGGATGATACAATCCCTCTCATTCACTAGGGACCACTTTCTTGAAGACATATGTCTATGGATCAATTCAGGGACCGAAGTCCGGGGATGATACAATCCCTCTCATCCACTAGGGACCACTTCTCGGAGACATATGTCTAGGGATCAATTCAGGGATTGAAGTCCGGGGATGATACAATCCCTCTCATCCACTAGGGACCACTTCTCAAAGACATATGTCTATGGATCAATTTAGGGACCAAAGTTCAGGGATGATACAATCCCTCTCGTCCACTAGGTACCACTTCTCGACCACATCGTCGGTATCATCGACCTCATAGTTGGAGTAGGTAACCTCATCATCGATACAAGTATCCACATCATCAATATAAGTATCCACATCATCGACCTCATCGTCGGTATAGGCATCCTCATCATCGATACAAGTATCCACATCATCAATACAACTATCCACATCATCGACCTTATCGTCGATATAGGCAATCTCATCATCGATACAAGTATCCACATCATCAATACAAGTATCCACATCATCGACCTCATCGTCAGTACAGGCATCTTCATCATCGATACAAGTATCCACATCATCGATACAAGTATCCACATCACCAACCTTATCGTCGGTATAGGCAATCTCATCATCGATACAAGTATCCACATCATCGATACAAGTATCCATATCATTGACCTCATCGTCGGTATAGGAATCCTCATCATCGATACAAGTATCCACATCATCAATATAGGTATCCTCATCATTGATACAAGTATCCAAGTATCATTATCGACCATATCACTCCCCCTTTCAAGGACGTTCCTTCTGAACTACACCAAGCTTGTTTCGGAAATACTCAAACTTTACTCAATACAAAGGTTTGGTCAATGCATCAGCAAATTGCTCATCAGTGCTCACATACTCGAGCTTTATAGCTCCTTTCTGCACCATATCCCATACATATAAATATCGTATCTCTATGTGCTTTGACTTATCATGGAACACTAGATTCTCTATCATCTTGATACAACTCTGGTTGTTACATAATATCACAGTGGAGTCCATCTCTAAGTCAAATAATCCTGATAACAACTTCCGAAGCCATATGGCTTCACAACTAGCAGAGCAAGCTACTATATATTCTGATTCAACCGTGCTGAGAGCCACACTGGACTGCTTCCTGCTAAACCACGAGATCGTAGCAGATCCCAGACAATAACATCCACCTGATGTGCTCTTTCTGTCTGAGACACTTCTAGCCAAAGCTGTATCTGTATAACCATACAATCTGAAGTCATGATCTCCAAGATAAGACAAAACAAGGTCTATCGTACCTTTTAGGTACCTCATCACCTTATTTGCAGCTATCAGGTGAACATGTCTAGGTTCCATTAGATACTGAGTCAACATGTTCACAGCAAATCATATATCTTGCCTGGTATTCTTCAAATACATCAGTGACCCAGTAATCTGTCTATACTGAGTCATATCCACTAATTCTGACGATTAATCAACCAACAACTTTAAGTTGGTATCCATGGGAGTGTCCATGGCTTTACATTCCAACATATCAAATCTTTTCAAGATTTCCATAGCATACTTTCCCTTATTGAGAAAGATTCCTTCTGGGCCTTGCCATATTTCCAGACCTAGGAAGTAATGTATCAATCCGAGATCTTTCATCTCAAATTTTGTAGCTAGCTTCTTCTTGCTTTCCATGATCTGTTTCTCATTCCCTATCACATAGATCCCTTTCATCTCTACCAGAACATACTATCAAGAGTGCGCACAGCTCTCAGTATGTCAACAAAGAGGTTTCATTCTAGACAAGAAACAATGGAATGTTTGTCCAACTTACCCAGCATATGCATATTAGTAGTATATTGTTCAATGCTATATGAATTCTTACACTATGCATGATATATTTCTTGATTCTAGGAATACAAATATGCATACAACTATTACGAGCAATATCATTTACTATTCATATATTCAAGAGGTAATTCAAATAACAACTTAAATACTTATCTTTTATGTTTGTGTGGTTTCCCACTCTTGATATCTAATTTTCCCTTCATGATAGCATCACGATTATATGTCTTTGAAATTCTATCCATCCTGGACCACTATGCATGCTTAAGTGTGCACTAGTGTTATCATTGTGTTATCCTAAATATCTCATACATTAGTATAATCTCAATATTATCAAAACATTATGATTCTAAATAATCTTAAGCATGTATGGTCATGATCATTTCATACACAGGTATACTTATCTAAGATTCTAACACAAAGTAGGATTCTAACTTGATATAGGAAAAAAATACCTGGATTATAATGCTTGCTAGTACTGTCTAACATACCAAAACAATGTCTTCTTTGTTCTCTTCAATGATTTAGAGACCTTGTGCTAGTAACCTACATATCTCATAAGTTAAGCATTGTATAACCAAATTATACATACCTTGTAAGTAGAGATTCTATGTGATCAATGACTATGGATGAGTCTTTGTCTTCATGTCATCATGGTCATGTGGATTTGTCTTTCTTGATGTACCTTTCATGTTAGCAGACAACATCATCCTCATACAACACCATAAGTGCATTAGTACAATCATAAGTATCATAACACTAATCAATGAATGTCTTCTATTATTCACATGCATTCATACTTTTACTAAGGTTATCAGAAAATCTAAAATTAATCATAATTGTACTAACCTCAATAATATGAAGACAAACAGATTTCAAAGCATACCTGTATCTCCTCAAGTCATACCTATCGAGATTTCTTGTAGCCTTCTCTATAAGGGTAAAACCATAACCATCCAAGGTAGATCTCTTGTAAACATCTTATAGGTTCATGGTTCTAGGATGATAAATATCAGTTCCATTTAAACCTCCTTTATTGTTTCCCTATGAGTCTCCCAACTTTGCTAGGGTGTCTTCTTACTTGGAAACCCTAATTTTCAATCTCCTTCCTCCCACAACATTTTGATGGAGGAAGAATATCTATGATGAAAGGATTCCAAATCCATTATCAAATTTTCCAATGTTGCATCAGGTGTCTCCAACATTGTATCAGGTCCTTCCATACCTAAAAAAATTGAAAACCCTAAGTGAGAGCTTCTTCCTCCTCTTCCTTGATTTCCTCTGTTGAGCCATTTCATATGTGTCATATTGTTTCTGGTGTATCTCTGAAATTTTGGATATGCAGGGTCTGAAACTTCGACCTGTGGTATCCCGACCTGTCATATTTCCAACCCCATAGTTTTTAGATTCATTGGATTCTCCATCAGAGAGATATGCCCAGTTTCCCAACATGACATGTTTAAGGGATGAAACAACATAGCGAACTTGTACAGAATGCCATGTGTCACTGTTTCATCTTCAGCTTCTAAAAATCGTACCTGTGAAACTACATGTCGTTCCCTACCTATCACTTTTTACTAAATTTAATTTGGAGCTTCATATCCCGAGATATGACCTTTTTACCTAGGTCACCTATTTAGGGATTCATTCTGGAAGATGCAGAAACCCTAACTTGTACAGATCATATCTCAAAAAGTACAATGAAGCCAAGGCTAAAACTCGAACACAAGGTACATGAATATTTCATCTTCAGCCTGTACAATTTTCAAATCCTGAACGTTCACCAAAATGGATTTATAGAGAAATGTCCATGATGATTAGGTTTTTCTATAGAAAACCCTAACTTTCAAATTGTCGCGAGTGAAACAAGTGTCGTAAGTGCCATACATTGCCTTCCTTCAGGTTAGCTCTAATACCATGTTAAGATTCAATATGCTAAGATAGATAACATCATTATTACATTCAATTTCACAACAATAGCATATATAGGATCACTAAAAGAACAACAAGTATAGCATAAACACAAAAGACATAGATTTATCCTTGGAAACCCTCATGGGGTATAAAACCCAGCAAAGCTTCCTCAATATAGATGATCAACAAATACAAAGATGTAGTCCCCAAACAAGAGGTCCTTCTCCTCCTTTTCAGATATCTCTCTCTCTCTTATGCGAGTTCACAAGTGAGTGAGTGTGTGTTAAATGAGGAACATGCCTCCTCTATTTATACTTTACTTCACTTGACTTTTAACCCTAACTTGGTCAGGCCCAACAACTTAACCACTCAACTTAATGATGACTGGGTTGACCCCTCTAGGGGACTTAAACACCCCATTACAAATGACTCTTAGGGATCTATCGCCCCGACTTACATGGTAGGATTTACCTCAATGACTTTACATAATAATAACATCCCAACGGAAGAATAAAACATCTACGGATGAATAATAATAAAGTACAAATAGAATATTCTTTGAAGTTACAATATTTCAACAGAATGTGCTAACTGTTGAGGTAAAAATTCTTTGTTGAGTGCTTTTTGTATGTCATTGTCATCACCAGGAGTGCACCAACAAAGTATGGATCAAAATCAAGCTGTGGTTCTTACTCCCTTCACCTATTTCGAATGGAAGGCCCACATGATCATCCAACTTCAGAATAAGGGTCTCTATAGAGTCATTATGGGGCTTGAAACTGAGCTAAATGTTGTTGCACAAAAAGCTAAGTGGTTCAATAGGCTTGATGAAGCTTATGGTTTGCTTTGCATCTCTGTCTCCTAAGATCTCCTATTTAATCTTGATGGATTATCCACTCCAAATTAAGTATTGCTCAATATCAAGCTATTGTTTGGTAATCTAGATGAGCTGAGAGGTCATCTATTGGAGAACGCGTTGATCTCACCGATTCCAAGAAATTTTGATACCATGGAGGAATTCATCTCAAAGTTCAATAACCTAGTGCTTTAGCTCAAAGAGTGTGGCATTGAGAAGAAACATGAGAAACTAATCATTTCCATTCTGTCAAAATTGGGTCCTGCGTACTCAGTATTTGTTTATACATTCCATGCTTCCAATATTTCAGTTCGAAGTTGGAGGATTCCATCCTTGGATGCATTCATAGATTTTCTTACCCAAGAACAAGATAAGATAGTTCAAATGGGGTCCCAGATTTTTTCCAAGAACCATGCACTTGCTACTCTTGGAGCCAAGAGTCCTAGAAATTATGAATCCAAAGGAAAGCAAAAGATGAAGGAGAAGGAGTTGTTAGATGAAGAGGACTCCAATTCAAGTGATGAAGATTCCAAGCCAAGAAGATGAAGAACAATAAAGAGGGATTTAAGTGTTCTTATTGCAGAAAAGGTTCCCATTCTGAGAAATCTTGTTTCAAGAAGAAGATGGAAATAATGACCAATATTCTTGAAGAGCGTAACATTGATATTCCTTATTTTGTAAAAAAAGAACAAGGCGAGCTTTCTGTTGAACAATAACACTCTCTCCGTGCTACTCGCCAAGGTAATCATTTGTATGCCATGGGTTCTAGAGTCAAAACTCTTTCTCATGTATCTGATTTTGATTCAAATTATGATATATCAAAATTAGAAACCTCCATCTCTTCCTTGGAAGAATCTCCATACAGTTCACCAGAGTCTCCTCTCAATACTAGTCATTTTTTACTAGTCTCTGATTTTCCTTCTGGAATCTCTTTCCAACTCCATTCCAATCCTTCCAATTCTAGTTTGGAAGATGATATGAAAGCTGATATGAAGGTCAAGACACCTACCACACCATTTCCTCAACCATTGGATGCACAAAAGACTCTACAACCCCTGACTGATCCAGTTGACAAACATCACAATTCCATTGTTTCTGATACTGTGTCACTTGTCTCTAATGTTCTTGTGTATTTTACATCTTTCATTGGTTGGAAATCCATGTCATTGGCCATAATTGGATTGTTTTTCCACATGTCTAGACCTGATCTTACCACCTATGGTTTGAATTTCAAGTCCTCAAATCCTCTAGATTCGCTAAACTGTCAGCGTGATCTAGTTGCACACTATTTTCCTAATGTGACCCTATTCGCTCATGGAGACACTATACCATTATTGTTTGCTTCTCCACGTTAGAGGAAATTTGAGGTCCAAAATGGTCCTCCTAAGGAAAATAATAAAATAATAGTTAAAATAATAAAATAATATTTATTAATTTTGAAGGAAGAAAGAAAAAACTATTTTTTTGTTCGTATTTTCAACATATCTCCCTGTGTTTTTACTCAAATTTGGAGCAGGATCAATCATTGGATGTGAAATTAAATTCCGCATCCAACGAGTACCCGCGCTGCATACGTTTGATGGACCCAGCTACCCCATAAATTCATCATGACATTTTTTTCAGGTATTTCTTGTTTTGGGGCAGCAGGGTCTTTCAAAAATATGCAGTGTGGGTACTCTTTGGATGTAGAATTTAATTCTGCATCCAACGAGTGCTCCTGCTTGAAATTTGAGTAAAAAAATAGGGAGATATGTTGAAAATATGAATAGAAAAAACAACTTTTTTATGACAAATATCTCAAGTCAACCATTATGGTTGACTCATTTTATTGAAATTCTATTGGTTCTTGAATTCCAACTCATCAAGAAATTATGGTTGGATCGTTTTCTTTAATGATGGCTTGTTTTCTTATAAGTCCCATTTTAGACTCCAAATTTCCTCTAATGTATGATTCCTATTATGATATTTTAGAGCCTCATGAGCTCCTTTGCAGAATTAGGAAGGTGTTACATTAGTTTGGAAAGAATATACATGGATTGATTTTCCATATTGCAGCTGCACAAGAAACTGTAATGTCCCCATTCAAATAAATTCATGACAGGAAAATTCCATCAATCCTACTAGTTCCCTAGGTTGGATGGAGACATTGGGATTTGCAATAAGGGATCTAATAAATGATGTTTAGACATTAGAATGGCATTAATATTTAATAAAGGATCTAAATGAATAAATACAAGGGAAAATCAAAGTGCCAGTGGATCATGAAGAGACATGGAGGATGTGGGACCCACACAAGCTATATTTCCTATGCCACATAGCATCCTCCTCTTGTCAATTCGAATCCATAAGAATTCCAACATTCTTGGGATGAGTTGGAAGGATCATAGACTTGGCAATATGCATCATAGGTCGAATTGGGATGGAAGTGTAACTCCCATGGAAGAGGAAGAGTCAAATGAGAAGTTCTTGGACACTTGGGCTAGATTCCCTAACCTCTATGACAACAATGATGAAGATGCTATGACACCTATGACAAATTGCAAACCTGATTGCTGACATCTGACCAATATGACATGTCAGGCCTAAAAATATCCTCCAAGTGAGCTCTCATGGGAGTTAGAGAAGCTCAATAGATTCCTACTCGAATTGGTGGAAGGTGGAGGGCTAGGAAGTGGAAGACAAGTGGCAAATATCGAATCCCTCCCTAATTCGAATTGGATTGAAGTTAATGGATGGAATTCGAACCTTAGAAGGCTAAGGATGTTTATAAAATATAGATATCAAGTAAGAGAGGGGATTTTGATCATTTTCAGAATTTGCATTTGAGAGGAGAGCTAGTGGAGTGCTACTCTACTTGCCTTAGCACCAATTTCGAGGGTGAAACATTCCCATCCTAGTTGGTAATTGGAAAGGCCATTCAAATCTTTTATTTGGAGATTTAATGGATTCTTATGTTTCATATTCAAGCTACAGGGCAGCTCGTGGTCACTTCTAGTTCGGTTTGTTTCTCCAACCATTTCCAGTTTTCTCAACATATTCATGATCCTTGAGGTGGGGTGCACTTGGTGAGATTATGAGACCATATTTATGTCCCCTATATATCCCCTGCTTCTGTTCAAAAATTCAAGAGGGTCCCATAGCATTTGGAGAACCATTTCCAACACCTACCCCTTGGGGAATTGAACCCCTAATTGCTAGTCAAATTCCCTACATTCACCATAATTAAAAGGAGAGTTGCATAATCCTTTTTAAGACTCTAAATCATCCATGAAACTCATAATAATGTCCTAATTCCATCCATATACCTTCCATAACAATTTGGGAGCATTTGGAGCCATTTGGAGATCAAGAAACCAATATTAGTCAAGGGTCGAACTAGTGGAAAATTGAAAATTTCACCATTTTAATAAATTCCTAAAAAGGGACATTACAAGTGGTATCAGAGCATGGTCCTTGCACCTGATGTGGATGACCATCAATGAGGACAAGAATTCAGGGTCCACCCTTAGAACCTGAAACAAGAAGTGTTTTTGTTGAAGAGGAAAAAGTAGGAAAAGAAGTGCATTTTGAGGAAACTATGGATAGGGATGAGAAGGGAACCTCAAATGAGAGTGAGGATTTTAGGAAAATCATGAAACCACTCTTTGAAGAAATGACCCAACATATTATGAAATGATTCGAATTGTTGGCTAGCCAACTTGGAAGCAAAGGGGAAATAGGAGGCAGCAGTAGTTCATCTTTCGAGGAAAAGAAGGCAATGGGTGGAGGTATCTTTTCAAAGACAGGACCTCATAATAGACCTCATGAATTTCAGAGTGCAGCATGGCCTACCACACCTAAATTTATTGATTCCAAATAAAATATTAATACTCCATATGATATGCAAGAGGTTCTAATCGAATGGAAAAAGTTGAGTGAAGAGTGCATAAGTACCCTACCATTTGATCAATACTTTGTTGTCTCAAACAAGCTCAAATGACGGAAGGTAATAGGAATCCATTTCAAAATAGAGAATTGAATTATGCAATAAGTAAAATTCCACTTCCCACCTTTGATGGCTCATCTCAAAGTTCTGCACATACTTGGGTCCAAAAACTAGATGTGTATTTTCAGCTGAATCCAATGGTGGAAGAGGATGCTTTAAAAATGGCCATTTTGCATCTTGATGGGGAAGCCAATGATTGGTGGTTCCATGGTCTGAAAACTTTGGGACATGATAAGGTTACAACATATGGAGAATTTTTTGACAGGGTATTAGAAATATTTGAGCAAAAAGACCCAGAATTGCCTTTCAAAGAACTAGACTAATTGAAGCAAGTTGGAACCCCTACTGAATATATGTTGGAATTCCAAAGATTATCAGTTAAGGTGGCTGATATATCTATGGTGAGGTTAGTATTACTCTTTATTGAAGTTTTGGTTGAACCCTTAAAAGGTTTAGTTAAGGCCCACAAACCAAATTCATTAAAGGATGCCATGAACTTGACAAGAGATCTATAAAATGTGTTACCTAGGACAATGTTTCATCCCAAGCCTAACTTCCCTTCCAAATTCAGATTTGAAAAAAAAACTTGGAAAATAGATGCATTTGAAAAGAATAAGAAAGAGGGACTAAACAGGGAATAATTTAGAAGAAATAAATTATGCTACACATGTTTCAAACCATGGGCACCGGGGCATAAATGTACTAAACGAAAAGCTCAATACATTGAAGTATTTTCTGATAATGATGAGTATGAAGGGGCTATGGAGGAAGAAGGACATATTTCAGATCAAGAAGAGGGATATGATATAGCAGAAGAAGGGAAACAAGAAGAAAATCATCCTTCATCTGACAAAGAAAGGATGGCAGTACTTTCAGCAGTGCCTTGTTATCACACTATTTGATGCAAGGGAATGGTACAAGGACAAAGGGCCTCAGTATTGGTAGATGCAGGATCCACACATAACTTAATTGATGCAGACATGGTAGAGAGAAGGAATATACCTACTGAACCATTCGATGGCTTCACAATCATCATTCCAGGTCACCACACTATGGAGTGCAAAACATGGGTTCCAAAGCTGCAAATCACCATAGGTAATTACACTTTTTTCTGATAACTTTTATGTGGTTGATGTTGCTGATACTAATGTGGTTTTGGGAGTGCAATGGTTGTACTCTATAGGGGAGCATACAATGAACTATCAAATTCCTGAAATGAAATTCCAAGATTCAGAAGGAACATTAAGGGTTGTGAGAGGGCAACACACCTATCTGAATCAAGTAGTGACCTCCCACAGTATGAGATCCATATTGAGGCATGGAGACATAGAATGGGCTGTTGAATGTTTCATCACCTCTCCCAAGCCAAACATAAAGGGTTTTTGAACACCCAAAGGAGATAGAGGAACTACTACAAAAGTATGAAAAAAAATTTGGAGACCTTACACATGGTAGACCACCTGATAGAGGGGTTGAGAAAAACATTGTTTTGGAGGAGGGTACTTCACCCATCCAAATACCACCCTATAGACATCCAAAAAAATTCAGAGATTAAATTGAAAAGGCCATCCAAGAACTCTTAGAGTTGGGACTCATTAGACCAAGCTCTATCCTTATTCCTCTTCAGTAGTGTGGGTGAAGAAAAAAGATGGAACCTTAAGGATGTGCATAGACTTTAGAGCTTTGAACATGAAGATAATAAAAAATAGGTATCCTATTCCTAGAATTGATGATCTCATGGATGAGCTATTTCGGGAAAAATATTTCTCCAAAATTGATCTTAAATCAGGTTACCATCAAATTCGAATGAAGGAAGAAGATGTGCAAAAGACTGCTTTTAGATGTCACTATGGCCACTTTGAGTTTCTTGTTATACCTTTTGGATTAACTAATGCTCCAGCCACATTTGAATCATGCATGAATATGATATTTTTCAAGCAGCTTAGAAAGTTTGTTTTGGTTTTCTTTGATGACATTCTCATTTAAAACAAAACTTGGGAAGAGCATTTGCATCATTTAGGGGTTGTGCTGAAAATTTTGCATGAACAGTCCTTGTTTGCTAAGTTGTCTAAATGTGAATTTGGGATGAAGGAACTCTTGTATATTGGGTAAATTATTGGACAAGAAGGAGTGAAAGTGCACATGGAAAAAATAAGGGCTATCCTTGAATGGCCAACACCAAAAAACATCATAGAATTAAGAGGCTTCATTGGAATATGCACCTATTATAGAAAGTTTGTGAAAGGGTTCTCTAAATTGAATTCTCCACTCACTTATTTGACAAAGAAAGATGCTTTAAAGTGGGATGAAGAGGTTGAAAAGGCCTTTCAAAAAATGAAAGAGGTAATGAGTAGTTGTCCAATACTTTCATTACCTGATTTTTCTAAACCTTTTGTTTTGGAATGTGATGCTTCAGGTGAAGGGATAGGGGCTATCCTAAAGAAAAATCAACACCCTATAGCCTTTGAGAGCAGAAAGTTGCAGCCACATGAGAATATTTACTCCATCTATGACAAATAAATGTTTGCCATCATGCATGCCTTGGCCAAGTTTAGACAATACTTGGTGGGAAACAAGTTTGTGGTGAAAACTGATCACAATAGTCTAAAGCACTTCCTCACACAAAAGGATCTTAATGAAAGGAAACAAAAGTGGGTAAGCAAGATACAAGATTTTGATTTTGATATTGAATATGTAAAATGGAAGAATAACATTGTAGTAGATGCATTATCTAGAAGACCTTCTTGTTCTCTCATGGACATGTCAAAAGATTGGAAAAACATGCTAATGGTTGAATATGCCAAAAATAGTTTTGCTTGTGATGTGTTAGATGGGATCAAAGGGGATGATAACTACAAGATTTTTGAATGGGATGATATATTATAAGGGCATAATTTATTTGGTTCAAAATTCAAAAATCAAGTACAAGATTTTACAAGAAGCACATGATTCCCCCCTAGCTAGCCATCCGGGGATCTTCAAAACTTATAGACAATTAAGGCAAAGGTTGTTTTGGAAAGGGCTGAAGGAAGATGTTATAAAATTTTGAATGAATGTAAGGTATTTCAGCAAAACAAATATGAACTCACATTCCCAGCTGATTTATTGCAACCATTTCCCATTCCAAAGCAAAAATGGGAGAGTATCTCAATGGACTTCATCACAGATTTGCCCAAATCTTTGGGAAAGGATTGCATATATGTGGTAGTGGATAGGATGACCAAATTTGCTCATTTATTTGATGTTACATCATCTTTTAGTGCTGCACAAGTGGATGATGTTTTTTTAAAATAAATCTTCAGATTGCATGGGCTCCCTAAGAGCATTGTAAGTGATAGAGATAGCAGATTCATGGGTGCTTTTTGGAAAGAAATTTTCAGATTGGTGGGCACTAAATTGACTCCAAGCACAAGCTATAATCCACAAACTGATGGCCAAACAGAGAGAGTGAATCAATGGTTGGAAGGGTACCTAAGGAACTATGTGGGAGAGCAGCAAAAAGCATGGGTAAAGTGGCTACACTTGGGTGAGTTTTGTTACAAGACCACTTTTCATATGTCAATAGGAATGTCTCCTTTCAAAGCATTATATGGTTATGAAGCACTCACCTTTGTTGAGCATATATTTGGTTATAGTAGAGCCCCAAAAGCTAAATATTGGGTGGAAGAGAGCCAAGAAATTTTAAATATTTTGAAAGACAACTTGAAGGTTTCCCACAATCAGCAAAAGCAATATGCAAATCAACATAGGGAAGAAAGGACCTTTCAAATCAATGATTTGGTATATTTGAGGTTTCAGCCATATAAACAAACATCTTTGAAAATGAAGGGAGCATAGAAGCTAAAACCAAGATACTATGGCCCATACAAGGTAGTTCGGAAGGTTGGGGAGGTAGCATATGAGTTAGAAGTTATGGAAAGAAGTAAAATCCACAATGTATTTCATGTTTCATGTCTCAAGAAGGCTATTGGTCAGCAAATTGTCATTTCAGAAACACTTCCTCCTTTGGATGATGAAGGTCAGCTCATACTTGTTCCAGAAAATTTTATGAAGACAAGGGAAAGAAGATTAAGGAGCAGAACTATCAAAGAGTACTTGGTGCAATGGATGGATATCCCAAGTGAAGATGCCACATGGGAAGAGGAATAAATTTTGCAGCATCCAAATCTAAAATTGATTGAGGACAAGCAATCTTGGGTGGGGAGGACTGTAATGTCCCCATTCAAATAAATTCATGATAGGAAAATTCCACCAATCCTACTAGTTCCCCAGGTTGGATGGAGACATTGGGATTTGCAATAAGGGAGATAATAAATGATGTTTAGACATTAGTATGGCATAAATATTTAATAAAGGAGATAAATGAATAAATACAAGGGAAAATCAAAGTGGCAATGGATCATGAAGACACATGGAGGATGTGGGGCCCACACAAGCTAGATTTCCTATGCCACATGGCATCCTCCTCTTGTCAATTTGAATCCATAAGAAGTCCAATGTTATTGGGATGAGTTGGAAGGCTCATAAACTTGGAAATATGAATCATAGGTCGAATTGGGATGGAAGTGTAACTCCCATGGAAGAGGAAGAGTCAAATGAGAAGTTCTTGGACACTTGGGCTAGATTGCCTAACCTCTATGACAACAATGATGAATATGCTATGACACCTATGAAAAATTGTAGACCTGATTGCTGACATATAACCAATATGAAATTTCAAGACTAAAAATATCCTCCAAGTGACCGCTCATGGGAGTTAGAGAAGCTCAAGAGATTCCTACTCGAATTGGTGGAAGGTGGAAGGCTAGGAAGTGGAAGACAAGTGGCAAGTCTTAAATCCCTCCCTAATTCGAATTGGATTGGAGTTAATGGATGGAATTCAAAACTTAGAAGGATAATGATGTTTATAAAATATAGATATCAAGTAAGAGAGGGGATTTTGATCATTTTTAGAATTTGCATTTGAGAGGAGAGCTAGTGGAGTGCTACTCTACTTGCCTTAGCACCAATTTCGAGGGTGAAAGATTCCCATCCTAGCTGGTAATTGGAAAGGCCATTCAAACCTTTCATTTGGATCTTAAATGGAGTCTTATCTTGCATATTCAAGCTATAGTCAAGATCGAGGTCACTTCTAGTTCAGCTTGTTTCTACAACCATTTACAAATTTCTCAACATATTCATGATCCTTGAGGTGGGGCTCACTTGGTGAGTTGCTGTTCTCTTTGGGGGAGCTTCTAATTCCCCATTATTTTATCATCTGATGTAAATGATATGTTATTCATATTCATAATAGATTTAGGTCTAGATTCCAAGTGGAACTATGTACATGTAATCATTAATGAGAAAATGGGGCCATTTTCCCCACTATGTTGATGTATGCCAATAATATGTTGATATATTCGAATGGACAAGTGAACCTATGATGAATTAATGATGTATGAACTATTAATAATCTGTTATACAAGTTTCATGTTCAGTGCATAATCTTTTGGATTCATATTGTTCAATTTCATAACATTTGGAGAAGATTGCCTATCATTTCCCCCAAGGTCGAAACTAGTCTTTTTGTATCTGGTTTGAGAGGTTGTAGCAGACTTAATTGTTGATGTATATGTAACTTCAGAATGTATTTCACATATATGTATATTGTATTCCTATAGAGATGTTATTATTCTTCTATACGGAATTGTCGTCATTTATATTGTAAGTGTCGTAACTTATACTTGATGGGTTATTAGACCACCTTGTTGGGGTCGTCCCTGTATAAGTCATGTGGGTCAAAGGGTTATTAGACCACCCTAGTGGGGGTCGTCCCAATCAGCATTTTGTTAAGTGGTTAAGTTGAGGCCGACCTAGTTGAGTAAAGGTCAAGTCAAGTTAGTGTATAAATAGAGAGTGTGTCTCTCTCATTTTACACATTCTATTCTCTCACTCACACTTTGGAGAATGGTGCACTTGTGGAGGAGGAGGATATGCTTCTAGGAGAAGACTATCTCTTGTATTCTGGTTGTATCACTACTCTATCTATCTCTCAGGAAGTTATTGGAGTTTTTCACTTTTATGGTTTCCCTGAGTAAACTCTGTGTCTCTTGTGTGCTTTCATTATTGTGTCCATGATTTATATGCTATAGATTTGTTGTACATGTTGTTCTCTCAGTTAAGATCCTAGATCAGATTGAAGTAAATTCTGAAAATTTAACATGGTATCAGAGCTAGCCTGAAAGAAGGCATGATATGGCATGTATGACACTTGTTGCACTTACGATGCTAGGGCTTGATATAGAAAAAACTAGTCATCGTAGCACTTTCTCTATAAATCAATTTTGGTGAAGTTTTCAGATCTAAAACTTTTACAAGTCGAATATCAGATCCCCATGTACCTTGTTTCCAAAGGACAACCTCTAATTTGTTGTACTTTGTGATTTATGATCTGTACAATATAGGGTTTCTGCCTCTTCCAGATCTGAGTCAAAAACATGTGATCTTGGAAAAAAGGTCATAACGTGGGCTAGGAAGCTCCAAATGAAATTTCATAAAAGGTGACAGGTAATACACAGAATGTACTATCTCAGAAAAAAAAAATTTAGAGGTCGAAGTTGAACCAGTGACACTTGGCACACCGTACAAGTTCGCTCTCCTTTTTTATCCCATAAACAGGTCACGTTGCGACACTTGGCATAACTCTCTCTCAAAGAATCCAATTGAGGTCAGACCTGTCGAGATGGAAAGATTACAGGTCAGGATATCTCAAGAAACTTTTTCAGACCCTGTGGATTGAAAAGTTCGGAGTTACACCAGAAACAATCAAGTACATATTTCTGTCAAAACAGAATTATTTTTTAGCACCTTCATTCATGGCTTCCGGAATTTAGGGTTTCGGATAAAGTTGGAATTTTTGTAATCGGAGACCACGGATGAATGCCACTCATCAAAATAGAAATTTAGAGACCAAGATCAGAATTTTTGGTTGGGCAGAAGGCCAGGCTTGATCAAACCTAGTTCGGGACTTTGATCAGAAAAGTGGAAAATTAGGGCTTCTGCAAAAATGGGAATTTTTGAAATCTGTGACCACAGCTAGAAGCTCCTCATAAAAATAGAAGCTTAGAGATTTGGATCAAACCTTTTGATTGGGCAGAAGAGTGAACTTCATCAAACCCCAGTTCGGGGTCACGTCCAGTGAATCTGGAAGTTTCAAAGGAAAAATTGAGGAGTGAAACTTTGCAGTTTTCAAATTCTGAACATACCAACTTGATCAGCTCATCAAGGTGCATATTTCTATTCTTTCGGAAGTTTGAAATTCAAAGTTTGAATTTTTAGGGTTTCTCTGACAAACGCTAATCCAGCTCCAGATCCAGTTCTTGCAAATCAAGTGGATTGGGTTAATCCTAGAAGAAGATGGATTGGTCACCTGCATAAGTGAAGAAGTTCCTGTTTCAGAGGGAGATGAGGCGAAGGCCTTCCATAAGAAGATTACAAGCAATCTTGACAAGTATGGCTTACAGGTATGTTTCGAATTCTGTTCATGGTTAAGTTTATGATATGTTTGTCTTCATATCATTACAGTACAATCTTGATTAATTACTAGATTTGTTGTATCACCTTAATAGAAGATATTCATTGATTAAGGTTTTGACACTTATGATTGTACTAATGCATTGTGATGTTGTATGAGGTTTATGTTGTTCGCTAACATAAAAGGTACACCAAGAAAGAAAAATCATGTTCTAGTTCAAGAACATATGATCATGATGAACATGAAGACAAAGATTCATCCATTTTCATGGATCACATAAAAGATATACTTACGAGGTATGTATAACTTGGTTCTACAATGGTTAACTTATGAGACATGCAGGTTACTAGCACAAGTCATTGAAGAGAACCAGAAGACATTATGCGGGTATGTTAGACATAACTAGCTAGCATGCTAATCCAGGTATGTTTTTCCTATATCAAGCTAGAATCCTACCTTGTGTTAGGATCTTATACTATTTTGTTGCTGATAATGATTATTCATGAAGTCATAGGTTTGAATAGTCATGGTTGTATGCATATTATGTGTCTTACCATAATTGATGATATGACTAACCAGAAGAATCATGAAGGTATAGGTTTGAGTAATCACGGGTTTAGGCATATTATGTTTCTTACTTTAATTTATGATATGACTAACCATAAGAGTCCTATATAAACCTTGAAATGCTTATTATTTCTGTTTGAAATGATCATGACCTTACATGCTTAAGATTATTGTGTTTTGATAGTATTAAGAATATACTAATGAATGTATGATTATGTATGAGGCCTCAATGATAACACAATGATAATACTAATAAGCATGCACAGTGATTAAGGATGGATATAAGTTCAAGGATAGGAAATCCAGGAAGCAAAGATCAAGAGGGAGGACACTCTAGTTGTTCCTGCAAGGAAGCAAAGATCAAGAAGGAGCACACTTCAGTAGTTTCTACAAGGATACGGATATTCAAAGGGAGTTGACCACTTCTCAC
This sequence comes from Larix kaempferi, assembly GCA_027924585.1. Lineage (NCBI taxonomy): Eukaryota > Viridiplantae > Streptophyta > Pinopsida > Pinales > Pinaceae > Larix > Larix kaempferi. The sequence continues at coordinate 16,012,264 of BSBM01000456.1, forward strand.
AATCCACATCAGAATGGAGTTGCAAAGATTCAGAGGGAGTCCACCCAGCAACCAAACAAAGATAAATATTTGAATTGTCATTTCTTACATAATGTTATTCAATGATGTATATGCTTATGTTCCTAGAATTAGGTTGTGTATTATGCATAGTTTCATTGATGAACAGTATACTACAAATATACATGGATAAGTGGCCTATGGCACTGTACAACATTCCATTGCTAATTATCTAGAATGAAACCTCTTTGCTGACATGTTAGGAGTTGTGCACACTCTTAACAATGTTCTGGTAGAGATTGGAAGGCATCTAGAAAGTTACGGAATATGGATAAATGTTGTATTGAAGCATTAGCTAAGGCAATTGCATGACTATATGACATATTTCTTTATGTGTAAGAATTTGTTCTGAAAACTATAAGATGTTTTCTAATCATGAAATTTAACTTGTTGTGTATGAAAGATCGTATACCATCACCTACAAAAGAAGGACTACAACATTTGTTCAACAACAAAGTTATCTATTGAAAATATTGAAGATATTGAAGTTCCCAAGATCTGGGAAGAATGCCATGATTGAGGAGTATCAGTCGATCATGAAGATGTTTGAGATGCAGTCCCAAGACCTGAAGGGGAGTCTGTAGTGACTTCCAAGTGGATCTACAAGATCAAGCATGCTGCAGATGGCAACATAGAAAAATACAAAGCGAGTGATGAAGTAGAAGATACACCATATAGATTTCAAGACAGCTTTCTTGAATGGTGTAGTTGAATAAGAAGTGTATGTGTTGCAGCCACTTGGTTCTGAGACACATGACAGGGAGTCATATATGTGTAGAACTTGGGTATGATGCACCACTTTCTAGGTATGGAGGTGTGGCAGAGTGCAGATGGAATCTTCCTTGGACAAGGGAAGTATACTGTAGATATCCTGAAGAGGTTCAGGATGAAGGATTGCAAGGCCATGGCCACACCTATGGCATCGAATCTGAAGCTTCTATGTGATGCTTCATCTGAGCTGGTTGATGTCTCTATGTATCGTCAGATGATTGGGTCCTTGATGTACCTAACGAACACGAGACCAAATATTTGCTTTGTGGCGAACACATTGAGCCAGTTCCTGACGGATCCGAGGAGTGTTCATCTGATTGTTGTAAAGCATGTTCTGAGGTACCTGAAGGGTACAGTGGATTATGGGCTCAAGTATGAAGCGAATCAAAAGTTTAACCTGCAAGGTTATGTTGATTCAAATTGGGCAGGCAGTGCTGCAGATAGGAAGAGCACATCTGGGTGCTGCTTCAGTATGGGATCAGGTATGATCTCTTGGTTTAGCAGGAAGCAGTCCTGCGTAGCACTGAGTACAACTGAGGCAGAGTATGTTGCAACCTGTTCAGCTAGTTGTGAGGCAGTATGGCTACAGAAGCTACTGTCTGAGTTATTTGATCTTCCGTTGGATGCTACTAGTATCTTTTGTGATAACCAGAGTTGTGTGAAGCTGTCCGAGAACCCAGTGTTTCATGACAGGTCGAAAAACATAGAGATCAAATATCACTATATCAAGGATATGGTGCAGAGAGGAGCTATGAAGCTCCTGTACATTGTGACGGATGAGAAGATTGAAGATGTGCTGACAAATCCACTAGCCAGGGTGAAGTTCGAGTACTTCAGGAAGAGGCTTGGTGTTCTTCAGATTGATGACACTTCAAGGAAGAAGTGATGGACACATTTGCAGAAGCCATTCCAAGCATGTTGGAAGGAGTATCCTTCACATGGCTGTGGATGTAAGTGCTGGATGATGAGCATCAGGGCGATGCTCCAGTTACTGCTCCGTGTATGCATCATGTTGGATGCTAGATATGATCAGTTGGATCATTTATATGTATATCTGTGTATGCATCATGTTGGATGCTGAATATGATTAGTTGGATCATTTATATGTATATGTATGTACGCATCATGTTGGATGCTGGATATGATTAGCTGGATCATTTATATGTATGTACGCATCATGTTGGATGCTTGGACCATGTATCTGTATATGTATCAAGTGGATACATTGTATGATCAGGTAGATCATTTATGTTGATATGTATCATGTATGATCAGGTGGATCATGTATGATGATATGTATCAAGTAGATACTTGGTATGCATCAGGTGGATGCATTGTATGATCAGGATGATCATGATGATGAGCTTCAGGATGTTGCTCCAGATGATATGTATTAGGATGGTACAGTGATGATGATCAGTGTGATCATGAGCATCAGGATGATGCTTTGTGCGATGATGATCCGTTGGATCATGAGTATCAGGTTGATACTTGGAGGTCAGAGATGATATGTGGCAGGTTGTGCAAATAGCATGTAATCAATCCTGGGAGATCTTTCCAGTCGTGCTACGGCACATAAATGTTCCTGGGATACTCTTTCCGGTATTGCTATGTAGTATGTAATCAATCCTCAGATATCCGATAGGTTGAGCTGTGTGCTCGTAATCAATCCTGGGATGAGGTATTACTACGGAGACATGTAATCAGTCCTGGAGATCCGAGAGGTTGAGTTGTGTGCTCGTAATTAGTCCTGGGATGCTCTTTAGAGATCTTGATGGTCGTGCTGCGGTACATAAATGTTCCTGGGATGCTCTTTAAAGGTTTTGTCTATCCACATGTAATCAGTCCTGGAGATCCGAGAGGTTGAGCTGTGTGCTCATAATAAGTCCTTGGATGCTCTTTAGAGATCTTGCCGGTCGTGATGTGGCACATAAATGTTCCTGGGATGCTCTTTAAAGGTATTGTGGAGGAGATGAATTTCACATATATGTATATTGTATTCCATAGAGATGTTATTATTCCCCTATATGGAAGTGGTTTCATTCCTATAGAGATGTTATTATTCCTCTATACGGAAGTGTCGTCATTTATATTGTAAGTGTCGTAACTTATACTTGATGGGTTATTAGACCACCTTGTTGGGGTCGGCCCTGCATAAGTCATGTGGGTCAAAGGGTTATTAGACCACCCTATTAGGGGTCGTCCATGTGGGTCAAAGGGTTATTAGACCACCCTAGTGGGGGTCGGCCCAGTCAGCATTATGTTAAGTGGTTAAGTTGAGGCCAACCTAGTTGAGTAAAGGTCAAGTCAAGTTAGTGTATAAATAGAGAGTGTGTCTCTCTCATTTTAAACATTCTATTCTCTCAATCACACTTTGTAGAATGGTGCACTTGTGGAGGAGGAGGCTCTGCTGCTATGAGAAGACTATCTCTTGTATTCTGGTTATATCATTGCTCTATCTATCTCTGAGGAAGTTATTGGGGTTTTTCACCTTTAAGTTTTTCCCCAATTAAACTATTTGTCTCTTGTGTGCTTGAATTATTGTATCCATGATTGATATGCTGTAGATTTGCTGTACATGTTGTTCTCTCAGTTAAGATCCTAGATCAGATTGAAGTAAATTCTGAAAATTTAACATTAATAAACTGAATGGTGATGCATATGAGACCATATTGATGTCCCCTATATATCCCTTGATTCTTTTCATAAATTCGATAGGGTCCCATAGCATTTGGAGAGACATTTCCAACACCTACCCCTTGGGGAATTGAACCCCTAATTGCTAGTCAAATTCCCTACATTGGCCAGAATTAAAAGGAGAGTTGGAGAAGCCTTTTGAAGAATCTAAATCATCCATGAAACTCATAATAATGTCCTAATACCATCCATATACCTTCTGTAACAATTTGGGAGCATTTGGAGCCATTTGGAGATCAAGAAACGAATACTAGTCAAGGGTCGAACTAGTGGAAAAATAGAAAATTTCACCATTTTAATAAATTTCTAAAAAGGGACATTACAGAAACTAATCTAGTTGAGTCCATTGATTCTCTTTGGGAAGGAGTTTGCATAGATCTCTTTTCCATAATTGATTATGTATTCATATTAGATTATGTATGTGTTAACATCAAGAAAAATTCATATGATGCTCCTCCATCACCAGATGATGAGTTTTCAAGGGGCCTCTCCACATGATTTTTGTCTACACTACATTGATTCATTGGTGCGTGATCATGGCATCCACAACATATTCACCAAGTCTTTTACCAAGAAGCAGTTCATTCAGCTTATTCAAGTGAAGAACAAGACATTGTGAAGACATTTTGTTCATTTCTGTGCCATGTCCATTCTTGAGGGGGGGATTTCTTCCCATATGGTTTTCCCTCTTTCCTCGTTTTACATGGACAAATAAATTTTTGTAAAGGGTGACCATAAGCCTTTGTTGCTTGGGCCCTAATTTTGTTTTCATTGTTCACTCACATAAGTCAGGCTTAAGAGGGGGTGTTAGAATAATTAATCATCTAGACCTTGGTTTATGCATTATTTTATGCTTCCTAGGTGTTTATACTAGTTTAGTTGGATACCCAGTGCATGTTTTTCCCACCTTGGTATAGTTTATCCACTATATCACCCACTTAATGCTTTTACTTTTCTTTTCTGAAGCTAAAACACCCATCCTGCTTTTATCCAGCTTTTATGAGTTTAAAGAATCTTTTCTCTTGGGTATGGATGAGCATGAGCACTAGGATGACTTGGGCAAGTTTGCCTCTTTTTGCCTCCACCTCTTTCTTGATTTTCACCTAAAAGCCGCTCTGTAGTTGATTTTTTGTCACTCATGGCCAACCTAGGCCCACTTATCCAATTCTTGACCTTTAGCTGTGAATTGGAGATTGCTTTTTCCATAGACAGGGGATTTTTACTAAATCTAATCCCACCACATGTGCGCCATTTGAATTGCCTCCAAGGCACTCGAATTTCCTCCTTGAGGATATTTATATATTGTATTGATATTGTTCAATAAGATACTAATGGAAAATTAAGCTCTAGAGTGAGATTCCTCTAGTTTCCTCCATATTCTTCTTCTCATATTTTATTGCTATCTCTTGAAAATAATCTGAGTGAAGTTGTCTAATTGAATCTAGATCTAGGAAATCTAAATTCTAAGAGATCCAACACTCTCGTCTTGATGGACTACTATGTGCGTGCTTTATTCTTCTGCTTGTTTCTAGTTGAAAGATCCCCTTTCAACATCTTGGCATTGTTGTTGCCCTCCAGCCTATCTAGGTGATAGCAGCAACAAATGGTTGGTGGATCGAACCTGAAAGAAAATATGAGACATAGAGAAACCTGCAAGAAATCAGAGACTTTATGTGCATTGATAAATAAATCTTCTGCATATTCTTGTTGATCAATTCACGTGTGATTAGCGAACCGATATTGAGGATTTTGGAAATGGAAAATTGTCATGTTGAAATTTCTCATGGGTGAAGAATAGCTCAAGGAATAAAGGCTACCGTGTTGTTCATTCTACGGCGCAACAATTAGAGCTGCAAACCATAAGTTATAAAGGTGTATAAATTAGTTTTAGGGTAAGATATTCTAATATTTATAGAATTTTTTCTCAATAATAACATATCAAGCATGGAAGAATAATTATTTCTCTGATGATTTGTTGTTCATACAAATCCCCATATTAAGAACTCGATCAGAGATTGTTGTGCAATTTTGTGCATTATTTCCTTGATGTCATGTATTCCTTTTATTTCTAAGTGTTGTTTATATGGCTAACACCGGTTGACTTGTTGAAAGTACACCACTTTACAATATACACAGTATGCGATTGATTTAATAAACAAAAGGGGCTACAGAGAAGCTAGTCCCTTCCCGCTGTCCTAGATTCAGTTGCTACACCAGCACTAGTAGATTCAGCATAGGCATGAGTAGCAACATAGTCAATTCTCGTTAATCCACCGACACCCATAGATTCAACATAGGCATAGGCAGTAGCATAGTTAATTCTAGTTGTTTGAGTTGCTCTAGTTACAACAACAATTGTACAGTGGCCATTTAGTCCATGGCCCATTGGATGTTCAGTGCAAGGCCAAAAATTGAAACAAAGTGTCAGTTCTCGTCCTTCACTTTAGGTCCTCTCCCTCTATGTTCTACACCGACGCATGAATTCAATTTTCAATGGCCTGGGTATCACAAGGGTCTGGATGGAACCACCTTTACAAATTTGTAATCTGCATGCTAGGCCATGTCTATGGTAGCTTCTGAGCTATGGAATCCATTGAAATGTTTTTTTATTTTGACACTAGCATATACACGAGTATAACCTGTAATTGCAACCAATAGTACATAGTTAGTGATAGGATGAATACTAAGAGCATAGTAGAGACTACCAAACACTTAGAACACCACTACTTAATCCTACTACATTACTAAAGCTTAAAGAGTTTCATTGCTATTGTTTTACGTAAGTATACTAATGACAGACATGACTAACATGATTTTAATTACCTTTTTACGTTTCACGATGAGAACATAATATGATAATACCTAGTAATTAACTTATGATATATGCAAAAAAGGCAAGTGATTGTTCTCTGTTAACTACATGGAAACAACTCCAACGATTATTCTAGTACCTATCAATTCTTTAGTACTCATGATGATATTGTCCCAAGTCATTCAACATAGATTCAACTACTTAGTTCATTGAATGTTGTGTGCACCACTCTTTTGTCCAAGAGGCGGAGATAGTAGTGTGAGATGCATAGATAATGTAATTTATCTTGGAGCAAGCAACCAAAAGACGTAGTCCAATAGCTGATTCTGCAATGAGGGAGCCATGGAGGCATGTCATCAAAGCCAATAAATAGGTCAAATGGTAGTTTTCCTTTGATGTAACAACTTTCCTGAAGCTTTATAAAAGACCTCAAGACATTAAATCATGTTTTGCATATTGGCATCAACAACCAGATATCGATATCGATATCGATCTAGAATAGAAAGGGATACACTAGAGGTAGCTTTTACACTTTATATTTACTAATGCAGAATCAACAATTGTTGGCTTTGTGGATCGAAATATGTATATATCGAAATTACTTGGACTCGACATTGATTAGTAAGCCACCTTTATGAAGGCTTGAATTAGGTTTTCAAGCTTCGATGCAACAACTAGGGAATATGCATGCAGTTGATAAGCAACGTGTTCGAGGGATAAAATGGGTACGATAACAAGGTATTTTTTAAGTACAATAGGTGTAATATAACTATAATAATTTCTATGATAACGAGGCATTATTTTACATGCAATATGTGTAAAGACATAGATTCAATGTGCGATCTCTTGATTTAATTTCAGGCCTTGGTAGATTTATTTATTAATCGATTGATTATATTTATTGAATTTGATTGCTCTTCCTTTTGCTTTCCAAGTTCTGCAGTTTTTTTATAGTGTTTAGAAGACAAGTCTTGAAATACATCAAATATGCCATTATTTTATGTTTGGGGATCATAATCAACATTTTGAATTTTGGTGGTTTTTTTATAATGCTTAGAATATCAGTCTTGAAATGCATCAAATATGCCATTATTTTATGTTTGGGGATCATAATCAACATTTTGAATTTTGGTTTTTATTTTTTAATTAATCTACATATTTCAAAGCATAATAATGACCTAAACATTGTCCATTGATGCATTGCACTTGAGCTGAGGGCTGAGTTGAGATTCTAATTTTGTTTAAAAAATATTGTATGGTAATCGATGTCCAATTTATGAATGTGTCATGTAAGTTTCAAAACATTTATAATTTTACAATTATAAAAATATGTTAAATACTTTATTATTTGACTTTTCCTCATAATCTTCACGTCATTTATACATTTACATGGTAGGATGGGGATACACACTCGACGTTTATTCCGGTGCCCCTTTCAATATGAAATGTCTAGTGCCTTTGTGAGATTTATGTGTAAAGATATTTAAACAATACATTAAATGTCTATCCCTTTGCCACGTCAAAACAACTTCAAAATCTCATCAAGCGTAATGCTCTATGAAAGTTAGACCAAACAAGGGTTATCCAGGGCTGTCATGGCAGGATCTTGCACAACTTGAAATATTTTATCATGCGACGTGGTGGTTGACAAAATTTCGCTTTCTGCCAAATTCGATCAAATATTCCCAACCTCCAACCTGCAAGTCTTATAAGAAGGTAGCGAGCGTTTCATTGCACTATTAATTATTTTACACCGAACGAAGCAGAATAATTCATGGCGGCTGTGGGATGATCTAATGGCCTACCTTGGAAAGATATATCATGCGACGTGGTGGTTTAGATGCATCTTGAAAATTTAACTAGTCTCCAAGATTTATCATGCGATGTGGTGGTTTAGATGCGTCTTGAAAATTTAACTGCTACCAAATTTCATCTATTTCTGCAGACGACCGAGACCTTGGATATCCACCCATTCCAGGTAGGGTATGAAATCTCCAATATCGAAAACACCCAGCAAGAAAGAAAACTCGCAAACCATTGCCCTGAATCTTCTTTTGTCATATCCCTCCTCGTCTGAATACTTTTAACCAAGTGCCATCCTGCACATTATGTCAATTACTACAGTTGATACAGTTTTGGTGACATCCACAACAAGATTCGAAACTGTGGCGCTGGCACATTCCTCCAGAAGAGAATGGATCATATTTACAGAAGCTTCTTCCTCTCTAGCCAAAGAAACGATTACAGTAGGAACGGAGCCCAAGCAAAGAGACATGAGAAGTCCATATCTCTGAGACAGAAGGGCGAGATTCCTGTGGGGAAGTTTTCCCACCATGTGGAGATGTCCTATTATCGGCCATGGTGGCGGTCCTGGAGGCAATTTGTCCAACTTATTATTAATTCTGTGGATTTTACTGAAGAGCATCCATGTTGACAAGAGCACCGCCATACATAATGCAGCGGTGGCTTGGTGACCTTGCATGGCATCCACAGCCTCTGAAAATATTTCACCGGAACCCATTTGGTACGACAGTCGCACTCATGTTTTAAAACATTAAGTTAGAAACCACCAGAAACACAATTTATTTTCTAAAGGCTGGGAGCGAAACTCAGGATTGTGTTACTTCCAGGTGTCTTTGAATCTACCAGCTCTCCATAGACTCTGGATGCATCCTAAGAAAAACCACACGATACAAATAAATCAGTGCTAAGCTCTAATGGAACTGGTAAAAAAACACTAAGTGACTGCATCGAAATTGGCAAAAAAAAGCATGAATCTAAAAGGTATCCCTGCAACATGTTCAGGCTTGAATGTTTTGTTTGCTTGTTTTGTGTTGTTCAGTAACCTGATTTTTTCCCTTTTTTTTTATAGTGGCTTCCCTGAGTTGATTGTGCTTCTCCTTGCTTTTTCGACAGAAAGAAAAACCAGTTACTTCATAAGATAATTTATGTCAAAGTACACATGGTAGAGATGAAAGAACATCCATGGAGGTAGTTATTGAACAGTGGAAGAAGGTTGAGAAAGAAAAAGATAAAAAAGAATATTGGGAACGAAAGCTTGTATGATTGAAAAACCTGGTACTAGAAAGGCTTCTCCAGGGTCGGCAAGACAGAATTTCGACACCTCGCCTTTAGTAAGAACAATTATATCTCTTTCAAACTTCGCTTTTCTTGCTCCAACTTCTTCCATGAACATCGTTACGTCATAAACCATTTACCATAGTTAATAAGCTTTAATTCCATTTAAAGACACACTAGAAGTCAAAAATATTCTTAAGAAACTTAAGTTAAACGACCTAAGAAACCGTGCAAACTCGTAGATTTTGGGGTGAATCGATTTCTATAATCTCTGCTGCTGGGCAGGACGACACTGCTTGGCAAGCCCAATAAAGCATATGAACAATTGAATACGTGCATATATTTGAAAAAATATACATGCACAAGATCACCAAAGTATTTCCTAAGATTCTATTGCTTACATAGGAATGCACGCAACCAACCTTCTGCAGTCACCAATGGGATGGTTGAAAGAGGATGTATGGGGGTTATAATAATTCCCAACACATGAAACATTCTTCAGATCTAAATCGAATGGATGGGTTAAACAACTGGAGGGCGCGATAATTTACTGATCAATTGAACCATATTAGTTGGTTCTTTGTTCACTATTGTACGTTAAAATACTAAAGATGCTCATTTGCTAAATCAGAAAAACGTTGATGTTTTGATCGTCGTATAGTCAAAACCAACCAACAATTGATCAATGGAACTCAGTCGACTGCGTGCTCATTGTCCAGATGTTGTGTCCGTCGACCACTACTCATTGTGCAGTTTAATGGCTAATTAGACTAGAAGAACCGACTGCTAGAATATAATCAACATATTCGTTTCTTGCTATTGTGGAGTCCATAGAGGTTACAATTACCTTTTTTTTTATTTCATGGGATATGATCGACTATAAGATTGTTGGTCGATGCTTGTTCCGGAGTTTTCTTATTACTATCCTAGATCCAAATCCTAAGCTCTATCAAGCGTCGAGAGGGATCAAATCTCCCGAGGTGCAAACCTCTCCTTGAGTGAAATACTTGAGCCGAGGTTTGCACCTCGAGAGATTTGATCCCTTTCCACGCTTGATAGAGCCTAGGATTTGGATCTAGGTTGGTTTTAGTCATGGACGGTGACACAAAACTGGAGTTTGATCAGCATTGTAAGGAACAGGTTAAGTTGAAAACACAGATATATTTAAGAGGATTATCATAATGTAAGTAATAAGTATTAAGGATTGTGTAAATTCTTAAATTGGAAAATAGAGACAATTCGCCTAACTTTTTTTTTATTCTCTTTTTGTTGATCTACATTTTGTTTTGTTTATTCTTCTCCTTCTTCTGCCATCATTTCGTCATTTCGTACATTTAGATTTATTTGTTGTTTTGCAAACTAATTTTTTTGTTCTTCCAATTGCTTCAACTTTCTCTCTCGATACGCTCTTTGTCAATCAACGTCATTTCGCGATTTCATACATTTTGATTTATTTTTTGTTCTGCAACTTGATTTCTTTGTTCTTCCAACTGCTTCAACTTCTCTCTCGATACACTCTTTGTCGATCAACGTTTTGTTTTCTTTGTTCCTCTCGTTCTTCTGCTGTCAATTCATCTAACTTTCTTTTTCGATATTCTTTTTGTCGATCTGCGTTTTGTTGTCTTCGTTCTTCTAGTTCTTGTACTATCATTTCGTCCAACTTCCTTTTTCGGAATTCTTTTTGTTCTTCTGCTTTTCGTTTCAAGTCTTTTTCTCATTCTTTTGTTGTCACTAAAATCAATGTGTCCATACACTGAAGTCAATCCGTCCATACACTAAAATCTATGTGTCCATACACTGAAATCAATGCATCCACAGAATAACATCTACACTGAAAAATATGCAATAAAAAACCCCATACACTGAAATCTATGCATCCATTCACTGAAACAATGCATCCATACACTGAAATCTATGCATCCATTCACTAAAATCAATGCATCCATACAATGAAATCTATGCGTCCATACATTGAAATCAATGCGTCCACAGAATAACATCTACACTAAAAAATATGCAATAAAAAATTTCAGCATTGTAAGGACCAAGTTAAGTTGAAAACACAGAAAGAATTATGAGGATTATAATAATGTACGTAATAAGTATCAGTAAATTGTTAAACTGGAAAATAGAGACAATAATTTTGTAAGGATTAAATAAATGAAAATATGATTCACATCGTGATCATTCTCAATCTATCTTCTTCATCTTTTCTTATCTTCACACCTGGTAGTTTTGACATTTTCTCATATCAATCATATGAGACTCTACATTGGACCTGTGCTTGTATTACGTACTTGTATTCTAGCATATGACTCCTGGCAGATATGACACATTTGAACTTCTACTAATTGATCAATCCGTTCACAAAATTTTCTATGTCTAGTATACATTTGTTTAGATGGTACTGATATTGTCGATTTTCAAATATGAACTATAGTGCACGATTGGAAGTTTCCATATCAACAAAATTAGAGTTCAAATTTTCCTTGTTATCACATTCCATGTATCCAAGTATGTCATATTCATTGGTAGTTATATTGATTCCTATATAACCCTGAAATTATCCCCCATTCATGCTTTTGAGAATCCCTTTGCACAAATAACACTTCTTCACGTTCTCTTTAGTTCACGGTCTTGTTTTCTTTGTTCTTCTGTATGTTTTGATGCTTCTTTTTCTATTATGGATTCGAAACGTTGACTAAAGAACATGGATACTATGGATTCTCCAAAACATCATGAAATCAACAACCACATAAATCTTGCTACAAAGATTATTTTTATCTTTCTATTCTATACATTTGTCATACTTTTCTTCTTTGATAGTCAATATCTTCATTATTTGCAATATTATCATGAGGATCCACGATATACCCTGAAATAGAGAACACCAAAATTTAATTTGTTGAAATCATTGCAGAGTAGTTTTTCTATTAAATTGATAAATTCAATGTATAGATGTAAATAACAAAAAACAATGCATTGTTGAAATTAATGAAAGATTTTTTTATTTGTTAAATTGATAAATTCAATGCATACATGTAAAAAACAAACAAAAAATGCATTGCTGAAATCAATGCAACGAATGAAATAAATATGCATCTTTTGTTGTTTAACAACATTTGTTTGTGGTCTATTGGTAGGAATTAAGGTGATGGGATTGTGTTAACCTAGAGACCAAGGTTCAAAACCCTTTTTGCTTGGAGTTATAGTTAGTTATCAAATCTAACTATTATTATGACATTTTTTTATCAAATCTAATTATTAGTTAGCAAATCTAACTATTATTATGGTTGCTTTTGTTTTCTATTCTTATGTCGGTTATAATATTCTTTTTACTTCTTTGGTTTCTACTTCTTATGTCCACTATAATATTTTGTTTTGCTTCTTTATTTCTTTACTTTTTAGGTTTTTAGTTTTTATGTTAGCTATAATATTTTTTTTTACTTCTTATATTTTTAGTTTTAATGTCGGCTATAATATTTTTTTACATTTTTGTTTACTTCTTTATTTTATGTTGGGTATAATATTATGTTTCTACTTTTTATATCCACTATAATATTTTTTAACTTCTTTCTTTTTTAACTTCTTTATTTTATGTCGGCTATAATATTTTTTTGACTTCTTTCTTTTTCTAATTTTTTTTTGTTTATGGCCGACATAATATTTATTACTTTTTACTTTGTATTATTCTTTTTTGTTTATGGCCGACAATAATATCACAAACCTATGATTGAGACGTAAATTCAAGGGAGGCTTGAGACTGATGTGAAATTTACTCTGGGGACTAAGGTTCTTTAGAGGCGACCTACAGAAACAGTGCGAGCAAGAGGGTTACACCCTCACGGCGAGCCCTGGGTTTACAGCCCTAGGCCTTCGGACTAAGGGAATGTTGGTGGCGGGGAGCCCCCACGATACAGGCTCAGATAGCAGAGGTTTAATGGATCGTGGAATGCAGAGGCCCCCGAAATCCTCTGCGATCCCGGCACTACAGATCCGTGCAGAAAAAGTACGGGAGAAGGTGGATCTGTGGAAAGAGACAGCCTTGATTGGTAATTTTATTGGTCTTTGGCCACGGGAAAAAGATCTAATCAGGTGGATCAAGAGTACTTGGAACCTGCGGGGAGATTACGACCTACACCTTGGTGCTAAGGGTTTCTTCACTATTATCTTCTTCAATGTGGAAGATAGAGACAGGGTACTGGAAGGGGGGTCCTATTTCTTTTTTTCTGCTAGTCTGTATCTTAGACCATGGAAGGAATGTTTTAACCCAGAAACAGAGGACATGAACGTTGCTCCAGTATGGATTAGGATTTTTTCGCTTCCCTGTGAATTTTGGGACCCAGAAATTTTGCGGGACATTGACAATACCATTGGAGAATTCATCAAGGTGGAGGAAAAGACTAGGAAACAAAGGTATACAGATTGTGCTCGAATCTGTGTCTATATGGACCTGTCGAAGGAACTCCCAGAAGCCATAAATATGACATGGGAAGATCAAGAATGGATCCAACCACTGGACTATGAACAGTTACCCTTTCGATGCACAACATGCCATGAGTATGGTCACTTTGGGAGAAACTACCCTTTGAATCTCCAGACAAAGCCTCTCTCCCAAGTTGATCAGGAGGGGAAAAAAGACAAGGAGGGGTTCACCTAGATCCACAACAGAAGGAAACCTCGTTTGGGGGAAAACCAAAGGAAAGGGAAGGAGAGGACCGAAAATGGAGCAATCAGTAAAAACTCGTTTCAGATCTTGGAAGAAATCAATGAGGAAGGCGAGATCCGCAACGAAGACAAGGCAAAAGAGGCAGTTGGAATAGTTGAAAGTTGGAAACAATGATCCCAGATGCAGCATAGGAAGATGTGACAATAGCTATGGAGGAAGATGGGGAAGAGGAAGCAGATCTAGGAGAATTAGACCTGGATGAGTTGGAAAGAGAGTGTGGAAAAAAGAAGGGAGAAGGGTATGTATCCAGGAGACAACTGGAACTCCTCCAGGATGCAATCATCAAGACCAAAGCTAGTCAAAATCTGGGCATTTGAGTTGAATCCCAAATGGGGAATAAATGGAAATCCCTGGCTGGAGATCTGAAGCGAGGCAGGAAACCCAATAGACAGAGAATAGCGGAGATTGGAGTAAGGCTTATTGAATCTGGGCAGTACTCGTCTATTAAGGCAGAATTTTCTGCTGTAAATCAAGTTTCCCAATGAAAGTGTTATCCTGGAATATAAGGAGATGTAATCATCCTTGCAAAATTAAAGCGATAGCAAGAAAGGTGAAAATGGAGAAGCCTGATGTTCTTTTTCTTCTGGAAACAAAATGTTCTACTGCTACTCTGGATAAGTTAGGCCAAAGAATGTGGAAAGGTTGCGAGGTTATGGCGGTGGATGCAGCTGGATTCGTAGGTGGTATTGTTGTCCTTTGGCAACCTGGGGCAGTCTCTATGAATAATTGGAGGGAAAACCGGTTCTCTCTATCCTGTGATTTCCAGATCAACAATTCTAGTCATTCTGGTTCTTTGGTTAATCTGTATGGCCCTAGTATTGCCCCTCTAAAAGACCAATTTCTCTGCTTCCTCTCGTGGATCTTTCGACGGGCTCAAGTCGGTTCATGTATTGTAGGGGGAGATTTTAATCAAATCTCTTCATTGGAAGAGAAGAAAGGAGGGAGAAGGAGTCTAGATAGGTACCAGGAAGCTTTTAGGGATCTTCTTAGTCAAGGCCCATTGATCGATGTAGAAACAGGGAATGGATGGTTCACATGGAATAATAAAAGAGGATGCAATCATTTAGTTGCCTCCATATTGGACAGATTTTTGGCTTCTAAGGACATAGCACGAGGGGTTAGTGAATTCAATGCCAGTGTTCTCCCTGCGGCAAGTTCTGATCATTGGCCAATCTGTTTGAGCTGGGACATGACTAATAGCAATATTTTCAAACATTTTCGTTTTGAGCAATTTTGGTTGGAACACAAAGATTTAAAGGATTTGGTGGGGCAGTGGTGGCGGGAGATGGTCCCCCCTGAGGGATCAGGAATGTACCAATTCCAACAAAAACTGAAGATCCTGAAAGGCAAAATCTGGACTTGGAATAAGGAGTATTTTGGAAATATCTTTTAGGATAAAAAGAAGTTGATAGAGGAGCTGGAAATCCTGCAGACAAAGGGAATGGCTGAAGGCTGGAGTGATGACCTCAGAGAGAAGGAACAAGTTTTGATGGGGCAATTAGAAGCTAGAGAAAGGCAAGAGGAGACATACTGGAAGCAGAATTCGCTAGTCCAATGGTTACAGGAGGGTGAAAGGAACTCCAAATTCTTCCACAACATTGTCATTCAAAACCGACACAGATCTAAAATCCTAAAGCTCAAAGCGGCTAATGGGGAATTTCTGGACAACAGAGAGAGCATAGTTGATGAACTAGTCCACCACTTTGAACTAATCCTCAAAGAGGATAGATTGGATCGCAGCCAGGACATCTCCAAAATAACCAACCTTATCCCTAGGTTGGTCAGTCAAGAGAAGAATGAGATGTTAAACAAGCCTATATCCTTGCAGGAGGTAGAGGATGCTATGAATCAAATGGATTTAGGTAAGGCTCCGGAACCGGATGGTTTCACCTCCAATTTATTTCATTTCTTCTGGTATCTTATTAAGTATGAGGTCCACTCAATTGTGGAAGAATCAAGGAGGTGTGGGGGAGTGCTAAAAGCCTTTAATGCCACTTTCCTTTCTCTTATCCCCAAGAAAGATGGTGCTGATACTCCAAGAAAATTTAGACCAATAGCCCTCTGCAATATGATTTATAAGTTGATCACCAAGGTAATTGCCAACAAGCTTAAACCCATTCTCCCCTTGCTGATCAGCCAAGAACAATCTGGCTTTATGGAAGGGAGACAAATTATAGATGGTATCATACTTGTCCAAGAGACTATGCATTCCCTCAAAATCTCTACAAAACCTAGCATGCTTATCAAGCTCGATATAGCCAAGTCCTATGATAAGATCAATTGGCAGTATATGCAGGGAATTTTGGAGGCTTTTGGCTTTTGCAGCGTTTGGGTGGATTGGATTACGAATTTGGTTTCTACCCCATTCTTCTCCATTCTTCTAAATGGCTCTCCTACCAGAATTCTTCAAGCTTCCAGGGGAATTAGACAAGGGGATCCTCTCTCACCCTTTCTTTTCATTCTAATGGTTGAAGGTCTTAGTAAACTCCTGTAGGCCCAAGTGGCTAATGGGGGTATTCGGGGTCTACAGCTGCATGCTGGTATGGAGAAACAAACACACTAGCAGTTTGTGGACTATACTATGCTCATGGGGCACCCTTCAATCCAAGAGGCAAGGACCTTCAAAAACTGCCTAGTACAGTTTGCGAAGGCTTCAGGCCTAGAAGTCAATCCTGGCAAGTCTCAGGTCTTTTTCCTCAACATCCCAGCTTCAACGCAACGCAACATCTTGAGAATTCTTGGTTTCAACCAGGGATATTTTCCGACCAAGTATCTTGGTGTTCCGTTAAATGAAGGTATGATTCGATAGGTGTCTTGGCAGGATCTTCTAGATAGGTTGAAGAGGAAATTAAATAGCTAGACTTTGCGCCCACTAAACCTCCCTAGTAGGATGGTACTTGTCAAAGTTGTTCTCCAAGCGATGTTGGTTTACTTATTTTCCATGCTGTCGGCTCCCAAAACGGTTTTGAAGGAGATCCGCGGTATACAAAGGACCTTTTTGTGGGGAGGAAGGAATGAGAAATCAAAATTTTCTCTAGTAAATTGGGATACCATTTGTCGCCCCAAGCTTCAGGGTGGTTTGGGTCTGCGGGATCCAACAATTTTGAGTGAGGTCTACGGAGCCAAAATCTGGTGGAGATGGTGCACTCATGATAGGGAACCATGGGCACGACTCTGGCATTCTAAGTATGCTTGGGATAAAGAGAGAAGTTAGCTTATCAGATTTAATGAAGAAAAGCAGTGATCCCACATATGGAATAAATCATATCAGGGGAGAAAGGTGGTCCAGGATCATAGTTTCTGGGAAATCCAAAATGGGTCGGATGCAAACTTTTGGGAAGATTCGTGGAACCAGTTACCCAAACTGGGTGATGACCCCAGATGGCAGCCCTTAAGGGTCCAAGGTATGGCAGCAGGAAATATAAAGGTTGGGCATTACTGGGAACTCAAGTCTCAAGAAGGATATCAAAAATGGAGGGATGCAGAACAATGGGATACCACCTTGTCGGAGGAATTGGTCTCATCCTTTAACAGATTGCTCCAAGAACGATTCATCAAGAGAAAGCCGGGGAATGATAAAATTAGATGGGGCCATACTCAAAAGGGTATGTTCAGCATTAAGGAGGCCTACGATATCTGCACCCAAACCAATGAGGAGGTGAATAAAATATGGGGGGAAATTTGGACCATGAACATTTGGCCCAAAATCCCAATGTTTTGTTGGTTAGTTATTCGGGGTAGGATACTGACCTGTGAGAACCTGAGGAAGCGGGGCATCTTAGGACCTTCTCGGTGTCCTCTTTGTCATAATCACGAAGAGACCATGGGTCACCTTCCGGATTCTTGTCACTTCTCTTCTTCGATATGGGATAGAGGAGCCTCAATTTTCAGACGTAGCAATCGAATCAGGGGACAGCCTGATCAGACCCTTAGATCTTGGGACCTGAAAGCTTTCTCAAATCCAATCATCCCCACTCTTTGGTTACTCTTCCCTAGGATGGTGGTATGGGAAAGCTAGAAGGAGCGGACTAATCATATTTTCAGGGATAAGTAGCAGTGGGAGTAGGAAGTTTGGAAGCGCCTTGTTCGAAACATGAAGGAAACGATTCAGAGCCAGCAATGGAGTGAGAAAGATAAAGAGTTCAATTCGAAGGACATCCAAATTGCTGAAGGATGGGGTCTAACCCAGGTAGATATGGCAGGTCTTCGAAGGAAAATGATAATGTGTCACCCATGTATTCCAACCATTTGGTCACCTCCAAGCCAGTTAGGGTTCACTATCAATTTCGATGGGGCGTCGCGGGGAAATCCAGGTCCTGCAGGGTTCAGTGGGGTTTGCAGAAACAGCGAGGGGGTCATTCAAAAAAACAAAATTGGATATATTAGTCATGATTCCATTAACTCAGCTGAGCTCGAAGGTATTCTTCAAGGTCTGAGGTTGATCCCCTCTGAGGCTTGGTTCCCTGTTATTATTGAGGGCGACTCTCAAATTCTGATTCGGATGGCTAAGAAACTCCAACACGGACAAATCCCTGCGAAAGTCTCATCTAGCTGGTGCCTGCTATCCAGGTTGGAGAATCTGAAGGCATTACTCACCACCCAGAGTGCCATATCTTTTTCCCACGTTAAGAGGGATGCCAACAAAGTGGCAGACCTCTTAGCCAATCAGGGGATTAATGCTGGCGTCCACTTGGAATTTGGCTCTGTGACTGATTTCCCAGAGGAAGAATGGAAAAGAGTCTGCTGCCACCTAGCGGAGCTGGATATGACAAGCCATAGACAACACAGGATACAAGTGGCCACCACTTCGGAGAATGAAAGGAGGTCTGACATCGCTACGCATGGGGATCCACGCGCCCGAACTCATCATGATTCTGCATGACGTATCTTGTACAAATGGTCACATCGTATTTTAAGTCCAAAGGCATGTTAAGGATAGGTAACTTGAATGATCAAGGTGGTGGGAGATTGTGGAGTACCAGTCCCGGCTTTTCAATGATCTGGGTTGCAGTTTTATTTATGATGCTGCAGGATGGCCTGTACCTCCCGTGGGCTGGCTATCTTGTCACAGATGCTTCAATTATTGTGGTTCAGGTCCTTAAATGGTGGAGGTTCATCAACCATGGCATTTGCGTCTCTTGCCATAGGATTTTTGTGTGCGTACATTGTATTTTCTGTGAATTTCTATAAGCGGGAGCAAGGGTGGTTTACAAGAGCTAGACCACCAGATTTCATAATTCCCCCTATCATGGCTCCTCCTCGTCGCCATAAGGGTTTCACTTCATTTGTCCAAGAAGGGTCGCAGAGTTTGGAGGGTGGGGAATCCTCTGGGCAAGGAAATGTTAGAGGTGGCAGAGTAATGCGGGCTTCAACTAGAGCTCATCTTCGGGCTTCAGCTTCTTTCTTTCATGGTCGTATTCCTTATGCTATCCAAGAGGAAGTCGAGGAAACCAAGCCGGATCTATGGAATGAGGTCAGGAATATCCCCCAGGAAGAGCTTGTCGAGGAGGCGAAAAAGTGGGTGATGGACCCGGGCCATACTGCAGGACGTGCCTCCCTCTATGAGAGGACCCTGATGACTTATTGGGTCACAAAGAACCTTTTGGCTAATGTGTTGATGGAGGCATACAACAAGAACTAGGGGGATGCCGAGCCTGTGCGAGCTTGGAAGATCCATAATATGGATAATCGAATTATGCATGCCAAGATTGATGCTATTGCCAAGAAAATTGGCATGGAGTTTGTCATTAAGAAGAAAGGGGATGAGGAACCAAGAAGTATGGCAGGTGAAGGCACCAGAACTCCACCAGTTGTTGTTGGGGTGCAGACAGAGACTCAAGGTGAGCCCAGCGTCTACAAGCAGGAGACGGATCGATGGATAGGGGTTTTCCAGTTGTCAATATTGAGTAAAGTTGTCTTACTGATAATGCTTAGCTGACCAGGTTTTTGGTTACACAGTCTAGAATTTTTCAGTATTTTTGATAAGTTGTTTAAAATAGGAATTGAACATCACTTTCTATGTCAAAATTCCTGTTTGGCGAAGTTTAAGCTGGGAATAGTCTAGGTCATTTTTCTGCAAACTTATGGAAAGGGATTCCTGTTTGGTTGCTCGCAGTCGGGAATGCTCTGTGACGGTTTGAAAAATATGGGACAAGCTCTGTACTCTATTTACAAGCAGTAATATATAGTTGTGTTTATTTACAAAAAAAAATAATAATAATATCACAAACCTAACGTTAAAATATCTCACTCGTATTATAATTTTTTACTTTATATTAAATTTTATTAATGGCCGACAAACTATTAATTTTTACATTTTATTTTTTTCGAACAAACATTACATCCATTACATGTTACATCCGTTACATGTTACAAGATAAGGGTGTGGCCGACATAATATTAATTAGTTTTACTTTGTACGTTTTATTAGGTGTAACGCTACATGTAACGAGACACATACATGTTACAAGATCTCCCTCATATTATCATTTTTTACTTTTTATGTTTTATTAGGTGTAACGGGACACATACACATTACAATATCTCCCTCATATTGGGCTGTAGAGCGCCTCTCGGTGCAATAAATATTTCGTATTTAATGTATATAGACTTGGTCAACTATCCTTTTGGTCAAACTTTCTACTATAGGGGAGGGAGGCCAATAAGTGAGCGTTTTTTTTACCATTTTTTATGTAACTTAATTCTTCATGTTCCCGAGCTTGTTTTTCCTCCAAATTTTTATGATATATACTTTGGCATGTTCTCTATCCAACCATATTGGTATTGAGGTGTGATGAATCCAAATGGATGCCATGTAAGCCACAAAGTTCCAAGTTGTCTAGTCCTAATGTCACCATAGTGTATTTTTGCTTGGGACCAATGGGTGAACATTGATGTGACTTAAAGTAGATGGGACTTAAAATGAAATTTTTGATTTCAAATATTCATTTTATTTCAAAATGTAGAAGAAAGTTATTTATTGAGTAATTTTAAAAACATAAAAATATTGGCATTGACTTGTACATAAAGTACCTTTATGAATAACAAATGGTGCCAAGTATTTCCACTTATATCTCCACTACCGGTACCCTGTACAACTTTAGAACTCTCTCCCCTAGTCAATATATTACTTTCATCGATTCCTCCTTGTTGTTGACTTCTAATTATAGTTGATACATCATTTTTGTCGATTATTCACTTTGGTTATTTAAGTCGAGCTCAAGCCATGAGGAGCAAAACTATGTGTTTAAACATATGGTTGATGGTGTTTTAAGGTCGATAATATTTTGGTTGATTGTCGTCAATATGGTCAAATTTCATTTTTCATTGAGACTTTATGTAATGAAACTGGAGTCACTTAACAAGTTTGTATTTGATTCATTATCCCACAAGTGACTTTATTATAAAATTTAAAGTCAATGAAAGAACCGTGGGGGTTAAATGTGAGTCTTGTTGAAGGCAGGCAATCCCCTCTCCCCTCTGCCATTGTAAATCAAGTCGGTCTCTAGCCGAATCTTGTAAGTCGAGTCAATTAAATTCAGTCGATTCCAAAAAGGTTGACCATGACCAGTAAAACACACATATGAGTAGGCAACATATTGAAACTTGCAAGCATTTTAAAATCATCACAGTAGAAGAAGACAATGAAGATAGCATTCAAGAATAAGACATTTAACACAACATAGAAAATATCTTCATGTAAATATGATGACATTAAGAACACTTCAACAGATTGATCCCCTTGGTGAAGAAATGCATAAGTTGTTCCTGGGTTGTGAGCTCAGAATCTAAAAGACGGATAAATGGTACAAAAAGAAGAGCCAAAAGACTTGTATTTTTGAGTTGGTGGAGGTGAATTCCGACTAGATGATTAAAAGGTGAGGCTTCGACCGATTACTACCAGATTGAAGATAGAGGCTGAAGAGTCACATTTCATGGATGTTCCTGCATACTTCTTTTTCTCTTTGGGATGAAGAAGAGTTTTGGGCAAGGGAGATGTTGGAGAGACCCTTTGGGCCTCTTAACATGTCATCATTATCTTGTGTTAATGCACTAGCAACAAAATAGAAATATATGACTAAAAAAACTACTAAAAATTGCATATAAATGAGTAATTTTAGTCACGTGACTATCAGTGGTCATTTTGGTAGTATATTTAGTAGTTTTCTTAGTCATTGACTGCTCATTTATTTAGTAGTTGTAGTCATTCATTGTCATCAACAAGTAGTATATTTAGTCATTTTAATAATTAATTGTCAACTAGTAGTATATTTGGTCTGATTTTCGTCGATTGGCAGTATATTTAGTCATTTTAATCATTAATTGTTGTCAATGGGTAGAATATTTAATCATTTTTATTCACCAAATTCCGTCAAATGGTAGTATATTAATAAAATGCATTGCAATATCATTTATTAATTTATGGTAGGGTATGGAAGAATTGAACCACCAACCTCGTTCTTGTAACGAGGGCATTCTTTCAATGAGCTAGCACCCTTTGAGTGTTGTTTTAGAATATTTCTTGGCTATAAACTATTGTTTATGAACTAAATCTCCTTATGATGCAGGGATTTCCTTAGAACTACATAGTTGTTTAAGTCTAAAGAGTAGGAATAATCCGACATGTTGACTCTTTTCTTCTTCCAGGCATAGAAGGACACCAAAAGCACTTCATTTCTCAGATTGTGAATCACTATCCATGACAAGGAGAAGAAATAAAATATACCATATTCTACTGAAATTGCAAATTTAACTAAGATTAAAAATTCAGTGTTTTATGACAGCTTTGAAGAAAACAAAGACAAACTATCCTACCTGGTAAAGAGCATGATCACTCAAATAAAGACTAATGGTTAGGGAAGGCCTACAGATATGGATAGTACAAGAATTAATGCTTAGCATCCAAAACTAAAAATAATCATATATAACAGGGGTTCCTTAAAATAGAAATATAGATTCATTCACTTCAATTATGATTGTATTACATTTCAATTGTACAAGTCAGAAATGTTGATGTAGTCAACATACCCTTTGAAAATAATCCTTGAAAGAATCCCAGAAGACTTCTAACAGTGCAGAACTGATGCAATCAGACTTCAAATCACTTGCTTCATCCAGCTTAGCAACTTCTTGGATAAAGGTTTCGATGCTTGTATTACTTGTTTGTGAACTATATAAATATTGTTCCTCGTACTGTATAATTAATTGGTTTAGAAATTGTAAAGACTTAGCACGGTACCTGGATTATGATACACAAAACGTGGTTAGGGAACCACTTTACCATACAAGAAAATGTGTATTAATATCATAAAATGTATTAAATTGCTAGCAACAATACTTTAGACAATAAATTCTAGAATGACTAAATCAACAAAGAATGGAAAAAATTCTACTTATCTCACACTAACCTATAATGAATCAACCAATAATGCAACCTACAAATCCAACTAAGGCTATGCAATTTCCAATGTGCATGCAAAATGTTACTAGAAAAAACTTGAATACATCTGGCATGTAATTCTTGATGGCCATGAAAAATATAGTGCCAATGCAAAATTTCTCTAGAATGCAGATCTTCTTAGGATTGAGCACGAATGGGAACATGGGTCCAATGTCTATAGAAGAAATCAACTGACAAGTTCTTTTTGGGTTGTACTTAAATGAATGGCCACAACATGCATCCAATGCAAAGTTGAATTTGTTATCTACAAAATATGGGATTCAATCAAGATCATGCAAAAGAGGCAGTACCCTCCTTGGAGTAGACATGTTGGAGCTAAAATCATAGCACCTTGTTGGCTTTATGGGACTTAATGTTATTGGGAATCATTTTGGTTTTATTAAAATTTTCAATGCAGCGCAAGCTTTATTGGTTGTCTTCATGAATAAATTCTTAAGTTCAATTTTGAGTGCATATAGTGGTTATATTTATGTGTTCATTGCTGCATGTGTTTTTGTTGGAGTTGAAATTGTACACTGACAATATTTTAGAGAGGAATATCCCCTATTTAATTAGGAATCTTGGTCACACTTTGCAGCCTAAAATAGAATTGCCATATTCTATGGAACTCCACATCTAAATTGAGATGGCTACCACACAACATTTTTTTGGTTGAACATGATGATATTAGAAATAGCATGCTCTTCAGGTGATTCTTTTTTACTAATTGCATTAATCATTCTATTAACGGCTCATTATTCACTTCAAAATGTTGGTTGAGATGTATGGTATATATCAATCCGTATTCTAATAATTCTATGAGAGTGTAGAGGCTGAAATTTGGAGTTGTGTTTCCATTTTTTATTTTATGTTGTCAAGATGCAATCTTGTGCAGGGAAAAATGACCAGTACATGTCTTCTAAACCATATTGAAAATGAATATTATTGTTGGTTCTTGAAATCCAAATATGATGCCACTTTTAGTTCCTATTTTACAAATGGACCAAGCAATGCTTTTAAAAAAACACTTGGCATCATGTATTTTCCATTATTTTCATTTTATTATGGCCTAAAAAATTCATTGCATCTCAAATATGAGTCTCCACATTTTATGTGAAATTCCCTTTCTCTGACTGGGAAAATGAACATTGTTACCAATTTCTTTTTCCAAAAGTTACAGATGTGAAGTAGGAAAGAACAATGAATTCTTCATGTTTGTTTGCATGAAATGACATTCACTGAAACTTCATACATTATAAATCTATGATATTTTCTTGTTCAAAGGATACACTATCACCAAAGATTATGATGCAATCCAAATTTCTATATGAGCAGAAACAAAAACTGGATATTCATGAGATGTACATTTGTGTTCCATTTCTTACCCATCAAAGGAATCTATGAACATTTACCGGGAAGAAAATTTGAAACTGTGGGAAGATGGGATTTTAAGATGATAGAAAGACTATCTCCCTGTTGGCGGGGTTCCTTAGCCTAAGATTTCAAGTATGCCTGATGATTTTAAACCCATTATATACCCATTGAATTTTATGGTATCCACTGCTCAAATGGATTTGGACTAACAACAACCTACTTGTAATCAAGTCATTATGAATGTGAATTGTGCAAATAATCATGATGCAAATTGGTTTTGATGTTCATCCTCTAGCTAATTTATGTATCATGGGTTTAGGTTTCATGAAGAGTTTGTTTTGAAAAGAAAGATTGAGCAATCATTGAGATGATATTCCATAGTTATTGCATGAATTGGTCTTGTAACCAACTTAGAGTTGAACACTTTTGTGCATATCTTGAGGATAGTTCAACCTAAAAAAATTATTAGAATTTTGAGTCTTTGATCGTAAATACTATTGTTTTCATTGATCTTATTGTCTAATAATTATGCATTATAATTTTGGGCCAAGAGCATATAATTGGAGTGCTTCTTTGATCTGATCAATGTTTGTTTATGACAGGTACGTGTGTATTGCTTTTCTTTCTTTCTTTTTTTTCTAACTTTTTTGCAAGACAAGCGTGCTTACTTCATTCTTGAAAAAATTTGGTCTGTATCACCTTACAATACTTAGCATCCAATTGGTGGGGTTCTATGATGATGGGAAGGCCAATGTTTGGAAACTGTTGCCTATGATGAATTTAGATAGCTTCAACCTTTTGAACAATCAGAGTTATGTGCATTGTACTCAACTTGCATTAGATTTATGTACAACTATAGAATTGAATTTTGGTGTGTTGGTGGTATATGGAGTGGGGAATTCTTGGTCATGGATTGATCATTGGTTTGGTACTAACCTGTTATAAGTATCCACACCTTCCGGGTCCTCTACTTTGTATCTTTTATGTTTGAGTGGTCTATATCTATCATTCTCCTCTCTTTTCTCCTTATTAGAAGGAGATGACTAAGTTCTCTTAAACATACAAATTTTTCCATGTCAGTTTAACAAAGTGTTTTCTACAAGGAAATGTTTAATGGATCATGATGACCTGTTGAGTTCTTCTTGGTTCTTTGTAGGATGACCCAAATTCTGCTTAGGACTCAAATACCAAACAAACCCCTTTCATCGGCCCTTTCGGCAACAACCTACAAACAGGCTGAGGTCTCACCCGAGGCGAAGTATGGGGGGGTTACAGAGTCAGGTTTATGTAACCTTGGTGATGGGCGGATGTGGAAACGACCTTCAGTGAAGTTACTCTTACTTTGCATATAATTCAAATATAACAACGCCAATATGTGACTGTGCACCTTATAGTTATCGATAGTACATACTCCGCTGAATCAATGTTACTCTTATCTATGTAACTACGCATTCATCACATTCATTAACAATTCGCATTTCCATACACATGAGTTTTGCTTACTTAACATAACATTTTCATCGACATGCATATGAAAGCAAATACATGAACATCTCATAATACAAGCATAAAATACATCATGCATTCATACAATTAACACAATGATTTACGTGGTTCACCCCCCTAGATGAGATCTATGTTCACAGGAACTGTTCTTTATATTAGAAGGAAGGGTTTAACAGTTCCAGTCTATGCACTCAGCTGCAGAATATTCTCTACAATAGATCTCTGCGCACTCAGCTAGAGAGTCTTTTCCTCACTTAGATTTAATATTCTTACAAGAGTCTCCCCAAGCCTCTCTAAGTCTCTCCAAATATAACAAAAAATCCAACCCTTACTTATACAAAATTTCCCTTTATATAGATTGTGCCCGAACGTCACATCTTTACAATAACTATGGGCCAACCCCCATAGTACCCTTAAACCCAAAATGGAACGGTTCTCCTATTGACCATGCTTTGTCTTTACTTCACTGGGTCTCTGTTGTCCTTTTGGGTCGCTTCTCAGGCTCTGACGCTTCTTCTGACAGTCGCAGTTCTGACTGCGTGGATCTGATGCTACAGTGGCACATCCTTTGCACTACTCCACTTATTTACTCTTTGCTTCCATAGCTGACAGTCCGCCGCTTCATTCATAACTGCTCCAACTACCTTGACTGTCCTTAGTACATCATCTTTACTAAGGGGACAAGACTCATAGCCTTTCCTTCCAACTTCGCATCGCTCCATACCCTGCTCCCGGGAATCGCAGAGTTGCTTCTCCCAAAACTGGTCAATGTTAGGCCTCGCCTAACTTGTAATTTCTCCATCAAAACTTCTTCCACCTGGGTTTCACCCAATAGGCCTCTAACACTTTCTTTTGGATCACCCTCGAGCCACTTTCACTGGCTTCGACTGTTCTTCCCCTGGGATGTTCGATTTCATAGTGAATTCCTAGAAATTTGTGTTCAACCTCACATCTGTTTCCTTAGTCTCTTGCTCAAATCCTTAATCGTTTCAATCATCTCCTCTGAGACAGTTTCTTGAAGTTGCTCCTTTACTGTATTCTTCGTTGTGCGAAGTTCTTATAGCTTCTCCTCAATCCCCTCAGAAAGAGCTAGCACTTCTTCTTGCATGGGCTGTAACTTCGACGAAGTGTCGGCCTCCTTCATCCTTAATGCTTTCAATTCCTTCTGCATCTCTTTCATTTCTGCAAATTTCTAATTGTTTTTCCTGGGAGAAAAATCCTTCATGGCAGTGTTTCAAAGAGTCAAGATCGATCTGTCTCTTCTGAACTTCCTCCTAAATTTTCTGTAGTTTAGGATCCTCCTACAGCACAGCCCAAATTCTGGTGACTTCTTCAAGTAGGTCTTGACATATCACCACTTTTGCAGAGATATTTTCTGTGGATTCCTTCAACTCTTCAACTCTTGCTTCCTTCACATCCTACGGAGTTCCAGGTAATTTCCGAGTCTCTAAGTTAGCAATATTCTCTTTATAGGCGATCTCCATGTCCACCATTTCTTCCTTAATATTCTCCACCGTGGCACCAATATTAAGTATGGTTGCCTCTACTTCTGGTTCTTCTGCACAGACGGGTATCTTCGCACATACCTCTGCAATTGTTTTCTTCAGCTTTCACTACTTCTCTTGAACACTTGTGAGCTCTCTAGTTTTATGTTCCCATTTATCCTTCAACTCTATGTAGCTATCCTCCAGCTTTAGATGTTGGTTATAAGAGACAATGTCTCTATCTCAGATTTCTTCCAAAACCTGCAGATGCAAATTATGTAATCCTTTGATGGGTAACATCCCAACATTAATATCCAGGTGTGCAATCTGCTTCGCACCTTCAGTAATTTCGTCAGTTGGGAATATGACATTCATCAGCTCAATTCTGACTAACTGAGGTCTCATTATCAAGGCAAGCGCTTTTCTCTTCCTTTGGTTTGACTCTCCTATTTTGTCTTCGGAATCTTATTCCTTTATCAAGTCTCGTTGAACTTGTTCCACTCTTTCTACCATAATTTTTAGTTCTGTGAGGCTCTGCATCATGCTTTCTTGGACTTCCTCTTGCTTGCTGTCCTTCAACGCAAGTGTCTCTTCAAGATGCACATTGACTCGGGTTTCTATGCACTTGTAGTCATCATCATGTAACTGTGCATCGAGCAGAGCCTTATTTTCCTTTTGTTTCTTCTTTTGCATTGCTTCTCACACAGTTGTGTCAAGATTCCTCCTTTTGTCTCCTGCTGACAACTCAGCAGTTTGTTGTTGTTCTTCTTCTGGATCTTGCTCCTGATCTTGAGCACTTGCTGGGTCATCTTCTTGGTTCTGTGTATTTTTAGCTGTGCTTTCCTCTGATGTAGGGATGAGCGTCTCTTGTGCATCAATATTCCACTCTGGAGGCCAATCTTCCATGATTAGCTCAATTTTCTGTGCATCCAACTGGTATAGCCCTTCAAACCATTCTGTGAAAGTCCTCACAGCAGATCTAAGAGATGATGTATCTCACAAGAGAATAATTATGATTAAGCAAGAAAATAGAAGAAGAGTGATACATGCAGTATAATGAGCAACAGAATAATATGGTACAGTAGAACTCAGATAGAAGCAATAATACTTCGGTCATACTCGATTATTAATCACAAATGGACATATAAATAATACAATGCATGAGGAATTCGAATGCCTAAGGTGGCAATTCGAATTAGCCTTCATGGAGTGATCAAAGGATCACTGGAGTGTCATCGGAGCACAACTAGGTGTCCTCATGATCATCGGAGCGCAACTGGAAGTCTTCATCATCATCAGTGGAGTCATCAATGCTCAAGTAACTGTCAACCATCAGTCAAACTAACTCTGGTAGGTGTAACTCAGTGTAACTAAGTGTAACTGAGTGTAACTGAGTGTAACTCAATGTAACTAAGTGTAACTCAATGTAACTAAGAGTAACTGAATGTAACTGAGTGTAACTGAGTGTAACTCAATGTAACTGAGTGTAACTGAGTGTAACTGAGTGTAACTGAATGTAACTGAGTGTAACTGAACTGGTAGGTGAAGAAGGGCGAGTTGCTCCCTAAAATCAAGGAAGAAGGGCGCACTAAGCAACTGGAGGGCTAAAACCGAATAGTGAGAAGCTCCTGGGGGTTGGCTAACTGAGGGCTAGGTGCTGGACTGATGACTGGGATGCATGCAAAATGCATGCAAACCCTAGAATGCATGCAAACCCTAAAAGGTGCATGCATGACTGAAAATGTAAATGATCAAAATACTGGTGGGACTAGGATGGAGTATAGGAATATCCTAACACATTCAAGGTTCTATAAGCGTCCTCTTGGTTGAACATAAATGAAATGAAGGTCATATTTGAATGTCATCTTGCGAATGTACATAGTTGTTACTTCTTTGGTAATTCACGGAGTGCGCTGGATCACTTCGCATAACTGCTCATAGTACATAAACAACTGTGCGTTATTGAGCCGTTGTTTCTCCAGCTTCGCGTTTTCCCACATGTTCGCAAACCTCGGTCCTTGGTGATCTCCAATGAATACCGGGACATTCTGCTGATACTTCGGTTTTTTCTAGGCTACAAATCCTATCAACACTAATAACCAGCTATAGTGAAAATGATTCCCACTATCTTGTGTCTCTATGGCATCATCTAAAAACTCATTTAAGAGATAGCTTGACCAGTTATACACAATTCCATCCTTAGCCTTCGCAGCTAAGGAGACTATAGCGAGCGACACCTCGGTCGGTCTACATTTCCTCAGAACTTTCCCTGTGAGCAGCTGGACTGTGAAATGCATAGCTTGATCCTTGATTACAACTGTTATATATCCATG
Organism: Larix kaempferi; assembly: GCA_027924585.1. NCBI lineage: Eukaryota > Viridiplantae > Streptophyta > Pinopsida > Pinales > Pinaceae > Larix > Larix kaempferi. The sequence continues at coordinate 16,042,544 of BSBM01000456.1, forward strand.
ACTTCCCTTGAGAAAACAAAATTCATCCTTCACCTCTTGGAAATCTCCTTGTCCTTGGTTTTTCCTAAAAAATCAACTGCAGGATCAACACCTCTCTTAATTAAGTGCTGTTGTTGCAGCAACACCCCTCCCCAAAATTTTGTACATGTTGGGGCCCCTCCTGTTTTTTTTTTCGTACAAAGTCTGTTTGAGAAGACATCCCAGGCGTCCGCTCTGTTTTCAACATAAAATTTTCCTTCCCTGCTGAGCTGCTTGCCGTCAATCCGTCCATGTTCTCCCCATTAAGCCAAAAGATGACTTAGTTTTGCCCAAACGTTTTTGAAGTAATCCGGACTTTGTCCCGAAACAGCGGGAGTCAAACGTCCAACCTTTCCGAGAGGAGGACCTAGATTTCCTTTGTCAAAATCCGCGGGAGCCATTGGGCAAAACCACCCGAAACGGCGGAAGCTTTCGATCAAGTCTTCCGCGACCACGGAAAGGTTCGCGTTGTTCTCCCGAAACGGCAAAGAATTCAACAAAGCCATCCGAAACGGCGGAACAATTCAGCTCTGTCTTCCGAAACGGCGGAAGCCATTCGGATAAACTCGCCGAAATAACACAAAGCAGTTCATCATTTTCTTCCGAAGTAAAAGCACTTGGAAAATTTTCAATCGTTGCTTCTGCGGAACGGTTCAAGCTCCGAAACAACTTAGTTCCCGAAACGGCGGAGCCTTTCACTCGAACCTCCCGAAATGGCGGGGCTCATTCACCTTAGTCTCCCGAAAAGGACTTAGATTTTCTTTCGATGAGAAGACTGCGGGAACAAAGGACTTAGAGAATGTTTAGTTTCAACCTTCCGCAACGACGGGAGTTTAAGTGAGCCCACCCGAAACGGCGGGAGTTTTCAGGGAACCCTTCCGCAACCGCGGGAGCCCTCGTAAAATCCTTCCGCAACGGCGGGGGAATTCAAGGAACCCTTCCGAAACAGCGGAAGCCGCCGCGGTATCTTTCCAAAAGAAAATAAGCGGGAACGTTTTATGAAACCCTTCCGCAACGGCGGGGGAATTCATGAAAACGTCCCGAAACGGCGGAAGCCATTTGGATAAGTCCCGCGGAGAAATTCACGATTGCCTTCCGAAACCATGAAAAGACTTAGAATTTTCTCAAGAAGCTGTCGCGGAAGCCTTCAGCTTTTGCTCCCGAAACGCGGAAGCCTCCGGGCTACCCTTCCGAAACAGCGGAGGCCAATCGCTTACCCCGTTCGGCGAAAGGACTCCGAAACGATCCCGGGCGAATTTGCGGAAAATATAAGTTTTGCTTCCGAAATGGCGGAAGCCTTTCCCAAAAGCTTTCCGAAACCAACGGGAGCCTTCGCCGAACCTTCCCGAAAAAATCAACGAAACTTTGAAATTCTGGACCACGGAAGCTTTCGCAAAAGTCTTCCGAAAATACCGGGAGCATTCGCTATATCGTTCCGAAAAAGCGGAAGCTTTGGCGTTACCCGTCCGCTACACGACGGTCTCTCGCGGAAGGCTTCAAGTTTCCTTTCCGCATTAAGCCCCGAAACGTCGGAAGCGTTCACTGAACCCTTCCGCAACGGCGGATGCAATTCGCAAACTGGCCCCGCAAGTGACGGTCGCACGGAAACCGAGGTGCTTTGACGTGACCGCTACGCGCGGCGAATTTAAACCCCGCTTTAACCACGCCACCTACCCAATTAAGTGCTCACACGTGCCATTCTTTATAAAATATACCGCGGGGGGCTCGACCAATGCACCATTGTTTTGAACCGGCCAGCGACGTGTGATACCGTGCAAATCGCTCCATCTCACCTCGCGCATCCGTGCTCGCAGCCACCTTGCTCAAGCAATCCCCACGGTGCCAGGTAGGATCTTAACTCTGATTTCCACCACTGAATTGTCCTTTTGGGGAAAATAATGGGTTTTAGTGGGATTGTGACGGGCAAAACACCCGTCAAGGGCTATGTTTTGCCCGTCAGGTACAGTGAACGGAGTTTCCGTTTTACAAAATCATTTTAGGCCTTCGTGAAAGCGTTATATTTTATTTTGGTGGGTGTGGGCGGTTAACCATGCCCTGTTTTGTTTTAAACCCCGGGCCGCGCCCCTCGTCGTGGGTTAAGTTGACAAAACCCTATAGGCTTTCCATGTCCCTGACCGTGAACCCTGGGCCCTTTTCCATAAACCCCAGTCCCTACACGCGAAGCCGAAACCCGTAAGCGGTTAAGCTACGAAAGTCGAAACTTGAAGCCGCCCTAGCTCTCCCCGTCAGTTTGTCCCCGGCACCGTTACCTTCGCTCAGACTAAAGCCTCCCGTAGTGACTCGGCAAGTGGCCGCGTGTGACGATAGCATCCATAGCCCTCACCGAGTCAACCCGCCTCTTCCCCGCCTTCGACCTCTCCAACCGCAGCCATAGCGAAAGACCTCTCCTTACGCGAGGCGGAACCGGAAGCCGATTGCTTCCGCGAATCACCTATCGGTCCAATAAGACCAATAGCGTCCGCAACATAGCTTATCCCGCACTCATCTTTTTAAGAGCTTCAAATGTTTCAATGTGTGTCTTATAATTGAAATAATGTTTTACTTCCTATATATATGCTTCGTTGATTTATCTCATTAAGACAATGTTGCTCTTTGCTGAAACCATACAACCTGTTGCTCAAACTCATGATGAATTGTATATGGATGTTATCAGGGATAATTCAATATGCCGAAACCCAGTAAGAAGAAGGCGAGGATGACAGAAAAGAAACCTGCTCCTCCTAAGATTGAAACCTCGCTCCAAGACACCAGGTGCACCACTGGTGTCCCTCCAGAAATCAGATGGGATGACATATACAGAATGATCAGGGACCAAGAGATCCCAGATATGTTGCTGGAGGAGGCACCGATCTATCAAAATATCAGAGCCTCAGGCATAACTAGAGCCGCTACCCGCCCTGAGTTGTTCCCCTGTGCTGAAGTGATCGGGTGGATACTCCAACATGCAGATGCTGATGGGAGAGTGATAAATGATAGCGGGAACATGGCTATCGCCTCATTTCAACCCGCGTATCTGGCGGCAGCCTACAGGTTTCCCCGTGTCCAGCAAGCTCTGACCGATGAATGGTTAAGCCAGATGGACAATGTCGAGATGGCCAAAAAGCTACTGGTGCAAGGGAAACATTTGAGGAAGAAATAGAGGGAGGAGTATGACGTACAGAATCTAAGAGCTCCTTATAGGTTGATCGCCCTGATGCTGTGTAGAATCTTCGGCATGCCCGATGGCACAGTATACAAGATTCAGTGGGTCCCTATCATTCACTATGTGGCATTTAAGGGGACAGTGTTTGACTGGGCCACCATCTTGTCAGATAGTCTGGCCTCAATGATAAGTGCTGCTAAGCCCGGGCTGGCCTCGAAGAAGGCTGAATTCTTCATGTCCTCATACCTGATAGATTGTATCTTGGCCAAGATAGAGTTCCCCGGATTGGGGTGTACATGGGATAGGGCCACAGCCCCGGTCTACACTGCATTCAAGATGTTGTGGGCTCAGAATTACAAGCCCAGCTACAAACTCATTTGTGAGGGGTTCATCATGCCCCTATACGAGAAAATGTTCAAGGAAGAACCAAGTTGCCTGTCCCAAAACGCTTTGGAAGTCCTTGAGGATTATGGGGATTTCTACTTTTCAGAACAAGGTACCTACTTGAGAATGTTCGGAGGGACTAAGCCCCCATACATATTGCCGCAGTATGCCACAGACTATGTGGTGCTCAAGGAAGCAGTAAGACAACTCTTCTTGGATGGGATTGGAGCATTCCTCCACAAGCTACACAAGGCTTCCTTTCCCCCCCTACCTTTCTGCATAGGTGCTTACAAGTTTTCAGGGGTGGCCTCTGCCGATGAATTTGTTCAAGAGTTGAGGGCCTTCCATTTCGGTGAGGTCATCTTCCACAGGAACGACAGAAAGGGTAAAGTGGCCGAGCATTGCAAGGGGAACTATGCGAACTTCGAATATTCCCACTACCCCGATGCCGAGGAGGAAGCTTTCAGAGGCATCAGCAACATGGATGAGCTACGGATCTGTCGCCAAAGTACTGGAGCGAGCTCTAGCTCAACCAAAACCCAGAAGACCATCCAGCAAAAGGAGAAAGAAGCCAAGGATGCCCGAGCTCAGGAAGAGCTCAGATTAAGAGAAGAGGCAAGGTTGCAAAAGGAAGCCGAGGAGGCAAGAAAGCTACAAGAGGCTGAGAATGAAAGACTGCGGAAGGAGGCTGAGAAAGCCCAAAAGCAGAAAGAAGCAGAAATTGAGCGAGCTGAAGCAAGGAAGAAGGCGGAAGAAGAATTGAGGACAAGGGAAAATACCGAAACAGGTGGGTCCGGTGCGCAGGACATGGAGATAGACACCTCTCAGGCAGGTGGCTCTAGTACCCAAAAGGAAGGGACAGACCCCGCTCAGGAAGTCCGGACCCCACCTATGGAAGAAGACATAGACATCATAAACCGACCAATTGTACCGTACACTCCATCTGGGAAGCGTACGGTGTCCAAATGGAATGAGTTTGTCTATGATAAGAAAAGAAAAACAATGGTCCTCCAATCAGAAGAGAGGATTAAAAGTGCCTTCCATGACGACATAGTTACTCACCGAGAGGTCGCTGTCATGCAGAACACAGATGCGGATCCCATTGCCATGGCCTCCGCAGTTATAGCAACAGCACAAGCATCATTTGCCAATGTAGGGGTTATAGTCAAAGAAAATATATTGACAAAGAAAAGAGCACGTACCTTGCAACGAAATGTGGCTAATGAGCAAGCCCAGAGAGACCTGATAGTGAATAAATACAATTGCTTGTACGCCGAGCATAAGGAGTTGGCGAATAAGTACAGCTACCTGGAGGAGGAAAAGGACCAGCTAGCACTCCAGATAATGATTGCAGAAGCGGAGAAGAATGGAGCAGAAGAAAAGGCTTCCCAGCTAGAAACAGACAAGCAGGCATTAACTGAACGTTTAGAGCAAGCGGAAAGCAGAACCTTGGATATGTCCCCCTTCCACGAGCTGTCATGCAATATACTACAGCAAGTGCATGGCTCTCAAGAGCTAATCACTGATGAGGTATGCAAACTCAAGGCCATGACGGTCAGGCTAAAGGAGGTTAATGCGGAAGCCCACAGGCTCAAGGCTAAGAATACCCGTGTCAAAGCAAATGTCATAAGTCAGATGGCATGGAGGGAAGGGAAAGGAGGTTTTCCCCCTCATCTTCCTTTTAAGACAGTGGAAGATTTTAATGAAGATATAGCCTTGTTGGAGTTTGGCCGGAACTGTGCCAATAAGCTGATGGCCAGTGTGCAGAAGACCACAGAGAGAATCAACAACCTGTACCAAAAGCTCAAAGGAGTCCACGATAACTGCTCATTGAGTTTCCCTCAGACCCTAGAAGATTTCCCGGGAAAGGAGCAGCGGTTATCTCAACTAAAAGAAGAGCTAGGCGTCCAGATGGAGTATGTAAAAGCATTGATGTTCTTGCCATGGATGATCTCCAACATTACATCGGTTCATCAACACTTCACAATCATCTGTTGAAGGAAACATATCAAGTTGCTGAAGCGGGAGTACAAAGCATTAAAATAGAGCTCGGGAAGAATGTAACTTCTCAGAAAATCCTGTTTCCTGCTGCAGCAAACATAATCATAAGGGATATAGGTGTGTGGCACAGCTACATAGAAGAGGAGGTCAGGAAAGCTGCAGCAGCAGCAGAAACATCAGTGGATCCAGCAGCCCCGCTCCCAGCAGCATCTTCCCCAGCAATGGCAGAAAATTTGGCCAGTCCCGTTCCCCCTTCCCAATTAAGAGCAGCATCAGCAGGGGATTCGAGGTCCTCTTCCCAGGAAGCACCAGTGACAATCAATTTGGGCGACCCTTTGCCATCGGAAGCTCACGCACAGGAATGAAGCAAACCGAATTCAGCTGGACGACTCCCTTCAGACAGACACGTGCCCAGCAGGGAACGCTCGGATGTTAATAAATTTTCTGTTATGTACATTTTGAACATGTAAGGCTTAAGCCATGGGACAGCTGTCCCTAATTTTGTCAAAACATTTTTTGTAAAAGGAATGGCCATTTTGGTAGTCGATTTTAGTAGAAATTCCTGTAAAAGACAGAGGGGGAATGCTAGGTGTCAGCCCAGAGGGCAAATTTGTAACTATAAATAGGAGCTAGAAGAGATTAGAACAGCAGGGAGGGGACTTTTGGCAGGGAATGAAAATTTTGGGCGAATGATATGAGCTATCTTGTATCGGCTCTGTAAATTGAATTTTCTAATAGAAGCCACAGGAGATGGACGTTTTGCTTGGAATGTTGGGTTGCTGTATGTTGGACTATTCTAATGACTGCAATTCTGCAATGTGAGATCATTCTTGACTTCTGAATTATTTCTTTGTATTAATGATTTTGCTCTTATCTATGCATGCGTTCTCTCTATTTCATGGACAATGAATGCGTTCCATATTAAATCAGGAGCTACCTGCTGATACTTTTACCATTGCTGTAGATTTTTCTTCTAGAACGAATGGCTAACTGTTCTTTCTTCAGGATAATTCGTATGGCTCATTGTTCATGCTTTTAATTGCTCCTTGCAGGGATCTTTTAGTTTAATTCCAGTTTCGTTCTATCTAGAGCTGTTTCTTTATTCTTGTTACTTAGATCAAACAATTTTGATTTCTTCTGTTCATAAGCAATAAATTCGTTCTGTAGGTTCAGTGTAGATCTGTTTCCTTAATCCTGTAGCTTTTCTCTGTTTTTTTTTTCTGAGCAACAGATGCGTTCCATTTTAAATGAGAAGCTATCTTCTCAAGATCCTCATCTTGCTGTAGCTTTGACCGTGAGAAATAATAGTTATCTGTTCGTTGCTTATGATATCTGTTACAGCTGATTGCTCTCCCCTTAAGCGTGTTCCCCTGCAGGGATAGGTAGATGTGTTCCTGTTTCTAAATTTAAATCTGTTTCAGTTGCATTTAGACTAAGTATAATTTAGGCATGTGCATCTCATATAAAACACATAAAATCCAAAAGAAAGGTGGATCGGGCCATAACCGGTAAAATCGGATTTAAAGTCCAAAACCACGGTTGCCGGAACCGCTAACCGGACGGATTCCCTACACCAAACGGGAGATAGTCTAATTGGGACCGTCTCTCGGGGAGAATCCCTTTCTGATTGATGCTACGATATCTGGGGCATCAACAGTTTTTTGGCGCTAGAAGGAGGGCCTGAAGTGCATGGCTGATAGAGGAAAATCTTCCACGGTCATAGATAACACTGAAAACCCGCTTGAAGAAAACTTTTCAAACAGCCCAGATCTTGGATTAACAGACCAAGAACGCCTCGTTTCTGACCCTGAGCCTCAGGAAGCTTTATACGCTGTTCCTTTTGCAGAAATAGAGGACTTGAGAAGACATACTAGATCTTACGTTAGACAGCTAGGTGGGTTAAACGCTGTCAACTTCCTCCCTAAGAAAACTAAACCCAGAAAGGAGCCGCAATATACCCGTGATTCGATCCTCGTTCAGAGTTTTGAAGAACTGGTAAATCTAACGTTGGAAGAAATCTCCGGCACTCTTAACAAGTCAGACCAAGAAAATCTCGAAGAAATTACCACTCCCAAAAGTACTCCACCGAATTCACCTTACAATTCTCCACCAGGGTCTCCACGTCCGAACCCAAACATGGCTGTACCTGCCTGGAGAGCAAGGGGAGCGCTGAACTTAGCTGGACCATTCCATAATCTCCCTAAAAATCCAGAAAAGGTCTTGCCTAAGTACGATCCAGGGAAGGCCATTTCGGCAGAGGATCACCTCAAGAGTTTTTACTTAGCTCTGAACCTTTTAAATGTACAACATGAAGACGTAGTCTGCAGGTTGTTTCCGTATACATTCGAGCCTAAGGTATCATCTTGGTACTTTAGCCTTCAACCCAGCTCAATCTCTAGTTGGGATGATTTCGAAAAGTGTTTCCTCAAGAAATACGGGAACCAAAAAACTGTAGCCACGCTTATGAAAGAGCTCTTATCCATGAGAATGGAGAAGAAGGAAAAGGTTCAAGACTTTAATCAAAGATTCACAACGCTGTTAAATAACTTTAGTGAAACTAACAAACCCACAGAAGAGTCTTTGATTGAATACTACACAACAGCTCTTGAAGGTCCAATCGCAATGTTTGTAAAACGATCCAAGAAAACGACCCTAATAGAGAATTTTGAGGAAGCTCGAAAGGTAGAGGAAGAGGCTGATAGCATAGCTAAACATGCCTTAGATGTGGAAACAAAACCAGCAGCTAGCAAGAAACCTTTGCTCCTCACGAGAGGCAAAGAAGAGCCATCTACGGATATGGAAAACGTAGTTAAGATGATGCAGAAGTTATCTAACAAAATCGTAGATCTTGAAAAGGACAAGGCTGCTAATACATCTAGGAAACCTTTCAAGCCATTCTATAAGAGAAGGGAAGACGGGGAACAGTCTCACCCACCAATGAACACTGCCCCTGTTCTAAATTTGAATGAGATTGGGATGGAGAATTTCTGCACCTTTCACCAAGAACCACACTCGGAGAAGAGCTGCCCTCAATGGATCAATTCCATGAGCTTGGTCATGAACCAAATGTTAGATTCTCAGATCCCAGACCAGGATGATCCTCCAGAAGAGTCAGGCCCTGAGTTAGAGGAACCAACCCCGGACACTACTATGGTATTGTGGGATTGGATACCTATGACTGAATTAGTAGAAGAAGATTACGCAGACAGCTCTCCCTCTACCATAAATGTTGCTACTCGCAGCAAGGGCCCAACTGCGGATCCTGTCCCATCCACCTCTTCCCATAAGCCTAAGATTACAAAGGATCCGCCCAGGAGGCATATACCAATCATCCCACCACAGCCCAAAGTAAACCAGACAGCGGCCAAACAGCCAAGTGCTGATAACACAGTTCAGCCGCCTAAGGAGACCTCGAACAAAACAGATCAGTCCACTCGAATTGGGAATGAATCCGATATAGGGTATGATATTATCGAAGATATCAAGAAAGTTAAAGCAAACGTATCAATATTTGACATGTGTAGCTTGCCCCATCAACGAGACAAACTACTTCATGTTTTACAACCAAAACCCAACGCTACATTAACAGATTCTCAAGACAATCCTGAAATTAACGAAGCTAGCATCGGTGGGAAATCCAAATCCCAAACATTGCCATTTCTGCTGACATTCGAAATTTTTAATCACAATGTGCATAACTGTCTGGTAGACTCCGGAGCTTCTTCAAATGTCATGCCACTTTCAATTTGTAAGAAAATTAATGGGCAGCCCGTACCATCTCCAGCTCAAATCATACAATTAGACAGGACTGCTGTCAAGGTTATAGGGGAGATGAAAGATGTTCTAATTAGACTGTCAGCCGACCCTAGAGTTTGCCAATTCATTGACATAATGGTGGTCGATATTCCTGAAGCTTATGGGCTGATTCTGAGTAGGGATTGGTCTACCAAGTTGAGCGGCTACTTTGCTACCGATTGGTCTCATCTATGGCTGCCTTATCAGAACAGGCAGAATCAGATTAAAATTCTTAGGGAACCTCATATGAAACAAAACATAACCCAGCTAGAAGAAAAGAATGAGGCTGTAGCTTTCTCTTCCTCGGTCCTGGGAAATTACTTCTTGGAAATGGATCCGGGTAACTATCAATCTGAAACCTTTTGCCATGAATCAGACAAACAGTCCGATCTCCTTCATTTTTCTCGGACTGATGAGGTTGATTGTAACATAGTCAATTTAGTTGCTAACGTAGACCACAAAGAAACTAACTTAGTTGAATCTAAAGATACCTTTTGGACATTATACTTTGATGGTTCTAAAACTCTGGAAGGATCCGGAGCCGGTTGTGTTCTAATGGATCCAAAGAAGAACAAGTATTTTTTGTCTTGTAGATTAGAATTCGATTGTACTAACAATACCGCTGAATATGAAGCTTTGGTGCATGGTTTAAAGAAGGCCATTGGCTTAAATGTTAAGTACCTGAAGGTTTTTGGTGACTCCGAGATAGTAGTTAGACAGGTAAGAAACACCATTCATTGCCTCTCACCGCACTTGAAAGGTTACCAGGCTGAGGTATGGGATTTAATCATGTATTTTGACGCTTTCAATATAAAATCAATTCCTAGGTTGCAAAATTCTGCTGTCGATTTGTTAGCAACATCTGCTTCTAGATTGGTGCCGACAAATAATAAATGCTCGATTGAATTGATTTTCAGGCCTTCCATTCCCGATAACATCACAAACTTCAGAATCTTCGATGATGACGAGCAGATTATCAGCTTCCTGACAAATGAAGACAGTTTTCAAGGAGCTGCAATAGATGAGGAAGAACATGATGATGATTTGATGAAGAAGGAAGAGGAGAAGGGAAATTTCATGCCAAAAGGGGTAAGGTCCCTCGAAATGCTTTTCGATCTTCAAAATAAATTCAAAAGACCAGCTAATACCAAAACTAACAGCTCATCAATGCAACATGAGTTGGTTAATTTGGGTACCGAGGCAGAACCAAAATTTGTCAACCTTGGCAAATGCTGTTCACCAGGAGAAAGAGAAAGGTTCATTAAGTTGTTTAAACAGTACAAGGATGTTTTTGCATGGACCTATGAAGATCTGAAAACATATGACGTCCGCATCATTCAGCATGTTATACCAATGAAAGCGGGTGTCAAACCATTTCAGCAGCAGTTAAGGAGGATGCATCCCACTCTTGAACCGCTGATCCAAAAGGAATTAAAGAAACTCCTGGACGCAAAGATAATCTTCAAAGTTAGGCATTCCGAATGGGTTGCAAACTTGGTTCCCGTGAGGAAGAAATCAGGAGAGATTAGGCTATGTGTAGATTTCAGAAATCTAAACAAAGCCTCAGATAAAGACAACTACCCCGTGCCTTCAATGGAGCAAATCCTACAAATGGTATCTGGATCTGAATTGTTTTCTCTCCTCGATGGGTTCTCTGGCTATAATCAAGTGTTAGTAGCTGAAGAAGATCGTCTCAAGACTACCTTCAGGACTAAGTGGGGAACGTTCGCTTACAGGAGAATGCCGTTTGGTCTGATAAATGCTGGAGCTACATTCCAAAGGGCGATGGATATTGCCTTCCGAGGATTGGGTGGGCAATGCGTTGTTGTTTACTTAGATGATGTTACAGTCTTTTCGAAGAAAAGGGAAGATCATGTTGTTCATCTGAGACATATCTTTGATCGTTGCCGGAAGTATGGTATTTCCTTAAATCCCAAGAAGAGCGTGTTCGCTGTACCCGAAGGTAAGCTATTGGGTCATATCATCTCCAAAGAGGGAGTGTCAATCGACCAGGAAAGAGTCCAAGCTATTAATAAGATTCCGATGCCTCACAACAAAAAATCTATGCAGTCTTTCATGGGCACCATTAATTTTGTCCGCAGATTTGTTCCGGATTTTGCACAAATTGTTAAGCCATTGCAACAGATGGTTAAACAAAGCATGCAATTTAAGTGGACAGATTTGGAGAAGGACGCATTTAGAGATATCAAGACAGCTGTAGCCAAAGCTCCTTCCTTAAGAAGTCCAGATTTTGATAAAGATTTCATCTTGTATACCTTCGCTTCGGATGATTCTCTCGCAGCTGTACTCACGCAAAAGGTGGAGTTGGGGGACGAATACCCAATTTCATTTATGAGCACTGGTCTGCAAGGGGCTGAGCTGAATTACCCCGTAGTGGACAAGCATGCCTACGCGGTCTTCAAAGCAGTCAAGCAATTTAGGCCATACATTTTGAAGAACAGAACTAAAGTCATAGTTCCCCACCCAGCTGTTAGATCCCTTTTCGTTCAAAAGGAATTGGGAGAGAGGAGAGGAAACTGGGTCACAGCTCTGCAGGAGTATGATTTGGAATTTAAACCTGCTACAATCATCAAAGGACAAGGTCTATGCAAGTTACTGGCGGGAAACTCGACTGATGAAGAGCACCATTGGAGAAATGAAGCCGAGCTCAATTCGGTTGAGGTATGCCATATCTTCACAGCTCCCCAGTCATGGTATAGAGATCTAGTGCACTATTTGCAGCAGGGATATCTACCCGAGCACTGGAATTCTAAACAAAGAAGGGCACTCCGATTGAAATCGGCACCCTATCAAATCATTGATGGGATTCTTTTTAGAAAGAATTATGACGGAGTCCTTCTTAGATGTTTGGAAAAGGAGGATGCAAACAAAGTTGTCAAAGAATTGCATGATGGCCCCGCAGGTGGCCATTATTCAGGAGAGACGACAGCACACAAGATATTGAGAGCTGGTTATTACTGGCCCACTCTGTTTCGAGATGCCCACACGTACGCACGAAACTGTGATGTATGTCAAAGAAGCACTGGGAAGTTACCTAAGGCCGCAGGCCCATTGCAGCCTGTCATCATCTCTGAACCTTTTGAGCAATGGGGCATAGATGTTATCGGGGAAATAAATCCAAATTCTTCCTTGCAACACCGATACATTCTGACAGCTACCGACTATTTCACCAGATGGACGGAGGCCATCCCGCTGCGCAAGATCAATGAAGATGCAGTTATCAGCTTCTTGAAAGAGAACATCATAACCAGGTTTGGGGTTCCAATTTCCCTTGTTTTTTATAATGCTACTTATTTTTCATCTTGCAAGATAAATGAATTTGTTTATGAATGGGGAATTAAGTTGCATTATTCAGCCAATTACTACCCTCAGGGAAACGGATTAGCTGAATCCTCAAACAAGAATCTGATTCGAATCCTTAAGAAAACAGTGATAGAAAACCAGAGAAGTTGGCATGTGGCTCTCCCAAATGCCTTATGGGCAGATAGGGTAACCCCGAAGAATGCTTTAGGTGTCTCCCCTTTCACTCTTGTCTATGGCAAGGAAGCCATACTTCCCCCAAACATCTTGCTGCCATCCTTGCAATTGTCCCAAGCCTCTCGGGGTTCTGGTAGCCAAGCCTTACAATCCAGGATAAACACCCTGCTTCGACTGGAAGAAGCCCGACACAAAGCTAAAGACCGATTTCATCAACACCAGGACATAGTTAAGAGATGGTTCGACAAGAGGAAATCCGGAAAGAGGGACTTTGAAGTTGGGGATTTAGTCCTGAAATGGGACCATAATCACGAAGGCAAAGGAATGCACACGAAATTTCAACATCTATGGGTAGGCCCGTACCAAATTTCTGCAAAATTGGGCCCATCCACTTATAAATTGACAAATCTCGAGGGAGAGGAAGTAGCCCTTCCACTCAATGGCCTCGCCCTGAAACAGTACTTCGCGTGAGTCTCCGTGAGACTTCCTGTACATAAATAAAGTTGTCTGTTCGCTTTCGCTTTTAGCTGTTTTATTTTTCGGCCATGTTGTTTCCTGTTTTGTTATTTGAGCTTTTCAATAGGTTTTGTTTTCTGAAGCACCCGTTTGAGTTTCCCGTTGAAGATAGCTTTCTCAAAGAAAACCTGCAACCCATGAGTCTGGAACCTTGCTCAGTAAACCCGGCCCGCTGTGCTCTCGCTGAAATAATCAAAAAGCGGGAGGCCTACCCTGCTAGTCACACTAATCCTGTTCAATAGCAGAGACCCATGGCCATCTTCACTACTATCTTTGGGCTCCACCCACTCTCACACTTCAAAGGCATCTCAAGAAAGGTTACCTAAGTTGGACCCATGGAAAGTGGCACTTCTCGAAGACACGGGGTATTGAAATGACTCCATGCTGCTGATTTAAAAGCCAAAATGGCCTACATTCAAGAGTCTGTTTTCCAGGGATTCTCGCCTCAATTAAAGCATGGCTGAGACAAAACAAAAGGGACATGTAAAATCAAGAAGGCTGTCCAAAAGGCCCAGCTCAAAATAGGCTCCTCTCCGTCCGTGAAGTTTGATCAAATCAATAAAACCTCTAACTCACACAAAAGGACATTATGGATTGAGGAGCCCAAATCAAAGATCGGTCCAAAAGAAAATATCCCTGGAAGGCTCAAACAGCTAAGCTGTCCAAAATACAAGCATCCCAAAGGATGCCAGCAGCATGGGAATGAGGAACAAGAACAATAGTGTCCATGAGGAAGTGTTGCAAATCCTGTGGAGTCCGGCAGTAGTGACCATTTGAGGGATGACCCTCCTAAAATGAATCTCATATGCTGGCCCTCTGAGAGTGGTGAAGATGCCTCGGTCGAAGCTCCCCTTTCCCAATGACTAGCAGGAAAAGTGCTCCTTTCCCCGCATGAGTCTAAAATGCTCAGCTGAGTAGTGCACCCGAGACGGATGTTTTAATGAAGTTCCGGACCATGTAGGGTATTTTTTCAGAGATCTGTGTTCGCCAGCGACTCGCCATTGTTGTTGCAGCAACACCCCTCCCCAAAATTTTGTACATGTTGGGGCCCCTCCTGTTTTTTTTTTCGTACAAAGTCTGTTTGAGAAGACATCCCAGGCGTCCGCTCTGTTTTCAACATAAAATTTTCCTTCCCTGCTGAGCTGCTTGCCGTCAATCCGTCCATGTTCTCCCCATTAAGCCAAAAGATGACTTAGTTTTGCCCAAACGTTTTTGAAGTAATCCGGACTTTGTCCCGAAACAGCGGGAGTCAAACGTCCAACCTTTCCGAGAGGAGGACCTAGATTTCCTTTGTCAAAATCCGCGGGAGCCATTGGGCAAAACCACCCGAAACGGCGGAAGCTTTCGATCAAGTCTTCCGCGACCACGGAAAGGTTCGCGTTGTTCTCCCGAAACGGCAAAGAATTCAACAAAGCCATCCGAAACGGCGGAACAATTCAGCTCTGTCTTCCGAAACGGCGGAAGCCATTCGGATAAACTCGCCGAAATAACACAAAGCAGTTCATCATTTTCTTCCGAAGTAAAAGCACTTGGAAAATTTTCAATCGTTGCTTCTGCGGAACGGTTCAAGCTCCGAAACAACTTAGTTCCCGAAACGGCGGAGCCTTTCACTCGAACCTCCCGAAATGGCGGGGCTCATTCACCTTAGTCTCCCGAAAAGGACTTAGATTTTCTTTCGATGAGAAGACTGCGGGAACAAAGGACTTAGAGAATGTTTAGTTTCAACCTTCCGCAACGACGGGAGTTTAAGTGAGCCCACCCGAAACGGCGGGAGTTTTCAGGGAACCCTTCCGCAACCGCGGGAGCCCTCATAAAATCCTTCCGCAACGGCGGGGGAATTCAAGGAACCCTTCCGAAACAGCGGAAGCCGCCGCGGTATCTTTCCAAAAGAAAATAAGCGGGAACGTTTTATGAAACCCTTCCGCAACGGCGGGGGAATTCATGAAAACGTCCCGAAACGGCGGAAGCCATTTGGATAAGTCCCGCGGAGAAATTCACGATTGCCTTCCGAAACCATGAAAAGACTTAGAATTTTCTCAAGAAGCTGTCGCGGAAGCCTTCAGCTTTTGCTCCCGAAACGCGGAAGCCTCCGGGCTACCCTTCCGAAACAGCGGAGGCCAATCGCTTACCCCGTTCGGCGAAAGGACTCCGAAACGATCCCGGGCGAATTTGCGGAAAATATAAGTTTTGCTTCCGAAATGGCGGAAGCCTTTCCCAAAAGCTTTCCGAAACCAACGGGAGCCTTCGCCGAACCTTCCCGAAAAAATCAACGAAACTTTGAAATTCTGGACCACGGAAGCTTTCGCAAAAGTCTTCCGAAAATACCGGGAGCATTCGCTATATCGTTCCGAAAAAGCGGAAGCTTTGGCGTTACCCGTCCGCTACACGACGGTCTCTCGCGGAAGGCTTCAAGTTTCCTTTCCGCATTAAGCCCCGAAACGTCGGAAGCTTTCACTGAACCCTTCCGCAACGGCGGATGCAATTCGCAAACTGGCCCCGCAAGTGACGGTCGCACGGAAACCGAGGTGCTTTGACGTGACCGCTACGCGCGGCGAATTTAAACCCCGCTTTAACCACGCCACCTACCCAATTAAGTGCTCACACGTGCCATTCTTTATAAAATATACCGCGGGGGGCTCGACCAATGCACCATTGTTTTGAACCGGCCAGCGACGTGTGATACCGTGCAAATCGCTCCAGCTCACCTCGCGCATCCGTGCTCGCAGCCACCTTGCTCAATCAATCCCCACGGTGCCAGGTAGGATCTTAACTCTGATTTCCACCACTGAATTGTCCTTTTGGGGAAAATAATGGGTTTTAGTGGGATTGTGACGGGCAAAACACCCGTCAAGGGCTATGTTTTGCCCGTCAGGTACAGTGAACGGAGTTTCCGTTTTACAAAATCATTTTAGGCCTTCGTGAAAGCGTTATATTTTATTTTGGTGGGTGTGGGCGGTTAACCATGCCCTGTTTTGTTTTAAACCCCGGGCCGCGCCCCTCGTCGTGGGTTAAGTTGACAAAACCCTATAGGATTTCCATGTCCCTGACCGTGAACCCTGGGCCCTTTTCCATAAACCCCAGTCCCTACACGCGAAGCCGAAACCCGTAAGCGGTTAAGCTACGAAAGTCGAAACTTGAAGCCGCCCTAGCTCTCCCCGTCAGTTTGTCCCCGGCACCGTTACCTTCGCTCAGACTAAAGCCTCCCGTAGTGACTCGGCAAGTGGCCGCGTGTGACGATAGCATCCATAGCCCTCACCGAGTCAACCCGCCTCTTCCCCGCCTTCGACCTCTCCAACCGCAGCCATAGCGAAAGACCTCTCCTTCCGCGAGGCGGAACCGGAAGCCGATTGCTTCCGCGAATCACCTATCGGTCCAATAAGACCAATAGCGTCCGCAACATAGCTTATCCCGCACTCATCTTTTTAAGAGCTTCAAATGTTTCAATGTGTGTCTTATAATTGAAATAATGTTTTACTTCCTATATATATGCTTCGTTGATTTATCTCATTAAGACAATGTTGCTCTCTGCTGAAACCATACAACCTGTTGCTCAAACTCATGATGAATTGTATATGGATGTTATCAGGGATAATTCAATATGCCGAAACCCAGTAAGAAGAAGGCGAGGATGACAGAAAAGAAACCTGCTCCTCCTAAGATTGAAACCTCGCTCCAAGACACCAGGTGCACCACTGGTGTCCCTCCAGAAATCAGATGGGATGACATATACAGAATGATCAGGGACCAAGAGATCCCAGATATGTTGCTGGAGGAGGCACCGATCTATCAAAATATCAGAGCCTCAGGCATAACTAGAGCCGCTACCCGCCCTGAGCTGTTCCCCTGTGCTGAAGTGATCGGGTGGATACTCCAACATGCAGATGCTGATGGGAGAGTGATAAATGATAGCGGGAACATGGCTATCGCCTCATTTCAACCCGCGTATCTGGCGGCAGCCTACAGGTTTCCCCGTGTCCAGCAAGCTCTGACCGATGAATGGTTAAGCCAGATGGACAATGTCGAGATGGCCAAAAAGCTACTGGTGCAAGGGAAACATTTGAGGAAGAAAGAGAGGGAGGAGTATGACGTACAGAATCTAAGAGCTCCTTATAGGTTGATCGCCCTGATGCTGTGTAGAATCTTCGGCATGCCCGATGGCACAGTATACAAGATTCAGTGGGTCCCTATCATTCACTATGTGGCATTTAAGGGGACAGTGTTTGACTGGGCCACCATCTTGTCAGATAGTCTGGCCTCAATGATAAGTGCTGCTAAGCCCGGGCTGGCCTCGAAGAAGGCTGAATTCTTCATGTCCTCATACCTGATAGATTGTATCTTGGCCAAGATAGAGTTCCCCGGATTGGGGTGTACATGGGATAGGGCCACAGCCCCGGTCTACACTGCATTCAAGATGTTGTGGGCTCAGAATTACAAGCCCAGCTACAAACTCATTTGTGAGGGGTTCATCATGCCCCTATACGAGAAAATGTTCAAGGAAGAACCAAGTTGCCTGTCCCAAAACGCTTTGGAAGTCCTTGAGGATTATGGGGATTTCTACTTTTCAGAACAAGGTACCTACTTGAGAATGTTCGGAGGGACTAAGCCCCCATACATATTGCCGCAGTATGCCACAGACTATGTGGTGCTCAAGGAAGCAGTAAGACAACTCTTCTTGGATGGGATTGGAGCATTCCTCCACAAGCTACACAAGGCTTCCTTTCCCCCCCTACCTTTCTGCATAGGTGCTTACAAGTTTTCAGGGGTTGCCTCTGCCGATGAATTTGTTCAAGAGTTGAGGGCCTTCCATTTCGGTGAGGTCATCTTCCACAGGAACGACAGAAAGGGTAAAGTGGCCGAGCATTGCAAGGGGAACTATGCGAACTTCGAATATTCCCACTACCCCGATGCCGAGGAGGAAGCTTTCAGAGGCATCAGCAACATGGCTGAGCTACGGATCTGTCGCCAAAGTACTGGAGCGAGCTCTAGCTCAACCAAAACCCAGAAGACCATCCAGCAAAAGGAGAAAGAAGCCAAGGATGCCCGAGCTCAGGAAGAGCTCAGATTAAGAGAAGAGGCAAGGTTGCAAAAGGAAGCCGAGGAGGCAAGAAAGCTACAAGAGGCTGAGAATGAAAGACTGCGGAAGGAGGCTGAGAAAGCCCAAAAGCAGAAAGAAGCAGAAATTGAGCGAGCTGAAGCAAGGAAGAAGGCGGAAGAAGAATTGAGGACAAGGGAAAATACCGAAACAGGTGGGTCCGGTGCGCAGGACATGGAGATAGACACCTCTCAGGCAGGTGGCTCTAGTACCCAAAAGGAAGGGACAGACCCCGCTCAGGAAGTCCGGACCCCACCTATGGAAGAAGACATAGACATCATAAACCGACCAATTGTACCGTACACTCCATCTGGGAAGCGTACGGTGTCCAAATGGAATGAGTTTGTCTATGATAAGAAAAGAAAAACAATGGTCCTCCAATCAGAAGAGAGGATTAAAAGTCCCTTCCATGACGACATAGTTACTCACCGAGAGGTCGCTGTCATGCAGAACACAGATGCGGATCCCATTGCCATGGCCTCCGCAGTTATAGCAACAGCACAAGCATCATTTGCCAATGTAGGGGTTATAGTCAAAGAAAATATATTGACAAAGAAAAGAGCACGTACCTTGCAACGAAATGTGGCTAATGAGCAAGCCCAGAGAGACCTGATAGTGAATAAATACAATTGCTTGTACGCCGAGCATAAGGAGTTGGCGAATAAGTACAGCTACCTGGAGGAGGAAAAGGACCAGCTAGCACTCCAGATAATGATTGCAGAAGCGGAGAAGAATGGAGCAGAAGAAAAGGCTTCCCAGCTAGAAACAGACAAGCAGGCATTAACTGAACGTTTAGAGCAAGCGGAAAGCAGAACCTTGGATATGTCCCCCTTCCACGAGCTGTCATGCAATATACTACAGCAAGTGCATGGCTCTCAAGAGCTAATCACTGATGAGGTATGCAAACTCAAGGCCATGACGGTCAGGCTAAAGGAGGTTAATGCGGAAGCCCACAGGCTCAAGGCTAAGAATACCCGTGTCAAAGCAAATGTCATAAGTCAGATGGCATGGAGGGAAGGGAAAGGAGGTTTTCCCCCTCATCTTCCTTTTAAGACAGTGGAAGATTTTAATGAAGATATAGCCTTGTTGGAGTTTGGCCGGAACTGTGCCAATAAGCTGATGGCCAGTGTGCAGAAGACCACAGAGAGAATCAACAACCTGTACCAAAATCTCAAAGGAGTCCACGATAACTGCTCATTGAGTTTCCCTCAGACCCTAGAAGATTTCCCGGGAAAGGAGCAGCGGTTATCTCAACTAAAAGAAGAGCTAGGCGTCCAGATGGAGTATGTAAAAGCATTGATGTTCTTGCCATGGATGATCTCCAACATTACATCGGTTCATCAACACTTCACAATCATCTGTTGAAGGAAACATATCAAGTTGCTGAAGCGGGAGTACAAAGCATTAAAATAGAGCTCGGGAAGAATGTAACTTCTCAGAAAATCCTGTTTCCTGCTGCAGCAAACATAATCATAAGGGATACAGGTGTGTGGCACAGCTACATAGAAGAGGAGGTCAGGAAAGCTGCAGCAGCAGCAGAAACATCAGTGGATCCGGCAGCCCCGCTCCCAGCAGCATCTTCCCCAGCAATGGCAGAAAATTTGGCCAGTCCCGTTCCCCCTTCCCAATTAAGAGCAGCATCAGCAGGGGATTCGAGGTCCTCTTCCCAGGAAGCACCAGTGACAATCAATTTGGGCGACCCTTTGCCATCGGAAGCTCACGCACAGGAATGAAGCAAACCGAATTCAGCTGGACGACTCCCTTCAGACAGACACGTGCCCAGCAGGGAACGCTCGGATGTTAATAAATTTTCTGTTATGTACATTTTGAACATGTAAGGCTTAAGCCATGGGACAGCTGTCCCTAATTTTTTCAAAACATTTTTTGTAAAAGGAATGGCCATTTTGGTAGTCGATTTTAGTAGAAATTCTTGTAAAAGACAGAGGGGGAATGCTAGGTGTCAGCCCAGAGGGCAAATTTGTAACTATAAATAGGAGCTAGAAGAGATTAGAACAGCAGGGAGGGGACTTTTGGCAGGGAATGAAAATTTTGGGCGAATGATATGAGCTATCTTGTATCGGCTCTGTAAATTGAATTTTCTAATAGAAGCCACAGGAGATGGACGTTTTGCTTGGAATGTTGGGTTGCTGTATGTTGGACTATTCTAATGACTGCAATTCTGCAATGTGAGATCATTCTTGACTTCTGAATTATTTCTTTGTATTAATGATTTTGCTCTTATCTATGCATGCGTTCTCTCTATTTCATGGACAATGAATGCGTTCCATATTAAATCAGGAGCTACCTGCTGATACTTTTACCATTGCTGTAGATTTTTCTTCTAGAACGAATGGCTAACTGTTCTTTCTTCAGGATAATTCGTATGGCTCATTGTTCATGCTTTTAATTGCTCCTTGCAGGGATCTTTTAGTTTAATTCCAGTTTCGTTCTATCTAGAGCTGTTTCTTTATTCTTGTTACTTAGATCAAACAATTTTGATTTCTTCTGTTCATAAGCAATAAATTCGTTCTGTAGGTTCAGTGTAGATCTGTTTCCTTAATCCTGTAGCTTTTCTCTGTTTTTTTTTTCTGAGCAACAGATGCGTTCCATTTTAAATGAGAAGCTATCTTCTCAAGATCCTCATCTTGCTGTAGCTTTGACCGTGAGAAATAATAGTTATCTGTTCGTTGCTTATGATATCTGTTACAGCTGATTGCTCTCCCCTTAAGCGTGTTCCCCTGCAGGGATAGGTAGATGTGTTCCTGTTTCTAAATTTAAATCTGTTTCAGTTGCATTTAGACTAAGTATAATTTAGGCATGTGCATCTCATATAAAACACATAAAATCCAAAAGAAAGGTGGATCGGGCCATAACCGGTAAAATCGGATTTAAAGTCCAAAACCACTGTTGCCGGAACCGCTAACCGGACGGATTCCCTACACCAAACGGGAGATAGTCTAATTGGGACCATCTCTCGGGGAGAATCCCTTTCTGATTGATGCTACGATATCTGGGGCATCAACAAGTGCATAATATGGTAGATGAGATCGATATTAATGTCGATCTTGCGGTCTAGCCACAAGTATCCTTGATGTGTACATGACAGTAGTGTACGCACCACCGCAG
This sequence comes from Larix kaempferi, assembly GCA_027924585.1. Lineage (NCBI taxonomy): Eukaryota > Viridiplantae > Streptophyta > Pinopsida > Pinales > Pinaceae > Larix > Larix kaempferi. Next base: position 16,064,137 of record BSBM01000456.1, read on the forward strand.
AGAGCTCTAGGCTTCTGTCGAAGTGTGGGATGCGCAGCAGATTCAACAATCCGGATGGTTGTAACAATGTAAGCTAGTCTTGTGGGTGAATTGTTGACTGCTTCGTGGCTTCACTATATTTGTGGTACATATATTGATTTGGATGAAATTGAGGATGCTTCCCTTATTGCAGCAAGTCACGATCCAAGAATTTGCAATCTGGAATACTGCCGAGCGAATTCTCCTGCAAGCGCACATGGCTCGACATGGGCGACAATGGAATGTCATACTGTGGATTCTTCATAAGTATTACAGGTGGTGCACCTTCTCTTCTTGGAGGGATATATTCTAGTATAAGTAAGATTGGCCCGTCGCGAGGTGGTTCCGATGGAAATAGATTTGGAATTCCTACGACCCTTGGCCTCTCTTGCTCAGTGGCCTTCTGCTTATCCTTTTGCTTCAGCTCTGGTGTGTGGCATGGTGAACTTCTAGATGAGCCTCCTTTCTTTGGGACGACTTTATTCATAGGTGTTTTCATCACTCCTTCTAAACCAGACTATCGAAATTCTCTTAATATTTTGTATAAGGTCAACTTCCCAGACATCCACTATCAGATTTCTCTTTCTCTTTGACTAGTAAAATCTTGTAAATTATAGGCAGTAAAAATTAAAATTTGCGGTAAAACTGGTAAGTATGCGGTCCTTACTTATTTATAGGTGCATCGGCACTAAGGAGCGCTAAACAATGGCTAACTTAGCATTAAATGCCATGTCCATTGGCCAAATATTGCTTAGATCTTGGTCATTGTCCTTCATTGAATGTGTCTTCAACGGACAAATATGCCTTAAATGCGGAAACATTAGGTTCCCAAAAGTACTGTATAATGGCTACTTTTCGACCAAAAATCTATAACGACTAGTTTTTTCTTAACTTCACTGATGGTTAGGTGGATCGGCAAAGTTAACTGCACATTTCCTCTCTTTCAGTCTGGACTTCACATCACGACTCTCTTCTTGTACTTCGCAGCTTTGCTTTCTATGTGTGCTTCACAGCACATCTTCTGATGTTGTGAAACTTCACATTTTACCAAAACTGTGTGCAGACTCTACCCTTTATTTTTAGTGTCCAATTTCAACTACACTTGACACTTAAAAATTTCCTTTTGTTTCTTAATTGATATCTGGAGGAGTAGGACTATCCCCGTAAGGATTTAGTCTACTCCCATTGACAAGTCCTTGTAGGTTTTCTCCCATTAATGTGGCTAACTGAACTGCTCCACCATTAGTAACATGTTTGACAATGTATGGTCCTAACCAGTGCACTTTAAATTTTCTAGGAAATTTCATAAATTTACTATGACATATAGGAGGACAAGGTCTCCTACCTGGAAGAACTTGTACTTGATGTGCCTATCATGCCATGATTTTTCTCTGTCTTTCTACACTTGTTCGTGAAAACCTGCTATAAAACAATCTTTCTCCAATCCAACTAAGTGTAATAAAATTTCATCTATTGTCTCCTCATCAGCCATATCTGTGAATGTTGCAACTCTCAAACTTGGTACTATGTATTCCATGGGCATGAAAGCTTCTTGTCCATATGCTAATCTGAAAGGTGTATGACCCATCAACTTATTACAAGTTGTCCTATATGCCCATAACATTGCTGGTATTCTTAGATCCCAATCATCCTTGTTTGTATTGCATACCTTGGTCAGCGAATTTTCCAATAATTTATTAAAGGCTTCTATAGTGCCATTAGCTTATGGATGATATGGTGTGATCTTCTGATGGTAGATCTGAAATTCTTCTATCAGGGCTTCAATAGTCTTGTTTTGGAAATGGGTTCCTTGATCGTTCATTATAATCTTTGGACATCCAAACCTTGTCAAGATGTTTTCAAAAATGAACTGTGTGGCAGTAACTGCGCTACAGTGCTTCACTGGTTTTTCCTCTGCCCATCTGGTTAGATAATCTGTAACTGTGATGATATACCTCGAACTAGTTTGCTTTCCTGGTGGGTTAATAGGTCCCACAAAGTGAATATCCCATTTATCAAAGGCTTTCAAAGTTAGTTGCAGTATCAATGGAATCTCATCTCTATGAGATGGCTTCCTTGTTCTTGGACATACATTGCAATTTCAACAATGTTCCTTTGAATCCTTATGTATGGTATCCCACCATAGTCCTGATCTCAAAATTTTCTGTGCAGTAGCTATTCCTGCGTACTATCCTCCAGACACTCCTGAATGTTCCTCTTCCAGTATAATAGGCCTTTCATGTTCTAGTACGTATCTACGCAATACTTCATTCAGTACCAACTTATATAATTGTCTGACAATTAGAGTAAAGTCAGTTGCTCTTACCACTAACTATTTCTTCTGTTGCATAGTAAATTATGTAGGTACTAGTCCTGTAGTGAGAAATTCTACAATATCTCTGAAGTAGTCATCTGTTATCTGGATAGAAAATAACTGCGCTTCTGGTATACTATCCTCTAAATTACTAGGTTCTTCGCCTGACTCAATTCTGGAGAGATGGTCAGGTCCTGAATTCAATCTTCCTATATTGACAATGATTTCAAAATCATACTCCTGAAAGAGTAAGAGCCATATACATATTCTCCCCCCTAACACTGATTTATTGACCAAGTACTTCAAGGATGAATGGTCAGTAAACATACAAAAATGTGAACCTAGCAGATATTGTGTCTAAACTTCTGTAATGCGTACACCATAGCTAAGCCTTCCCTTTTTGTCGTGGTATAGTTCCTTTTTGCTGAAGATAGCTTTCTTCTTGAAAATGAGATGGGGTGATCAATGCTTCCCTCACCATATTGAGATAATACAATGCCAAGTGCTATCAATGAAGCATCTACGTGTACATGGAATGGATTATTCTAGTCAGGAAAGATGAGAATAGGTGTTGTAACCATTTTCTCTTTCAATGTGTCTAATCCTTTTTGACAATCTTCAGTCCAATTGTACTTTGATTGTTTATTTAATAATTTCTCCATAGCCGCAGTGATTTGCGCATATCCTTTGATGAATTTCCTATAGTATTCTGTGTGTCCCAATGTAATGCGTAGTTGTTTCACTGAGTTAGGTTCTGGAAGGTTTACTATAACTGCAATCTTTTCTCAATCAACCATCAGTCCTTGCTTACATACAATGTATCCCAATAGAATACCATAAGGAACACAGAAGATGATATTCTTCAGGTTCAAGGAAATATGATGTTGTCTACACTTCACTAACATCATTCTTAAGTTCGCATAATGATTCTTCAGCAAACCAAAAATTTTCCAATCATCAAAGTAGACTTCTAATAACTTATAAATATAATCCTTAAATGCAGAAACAACCACTCTTGAAAAAAAAAGTAGGTGCATTTTTCAATCTAAAGGGCATAATTGTATACTGAAATGATCCCCATTCAATAGCAAAGTTTGTCTTATGTCTGTCTTATGGATCTGATTTGGTGATATCCAGAAAATCCATCAGTAAAGGAGTATGATTCGTTTCCTCCAACATTATCTAGAACTTCATCTCTAAATGGAGTAGGAAATGGATCATGCAGAGATGCATCGTTTAAATTTCTAAGGTCCACACAAATTTTGATCTCTCCTTTAGATTTCTTATCTTGAATAACCATGGGACTTATCCATTCTGATTTTTCTATTGGTTCAATAATTCCCGCGTCAAGCATTTTATCAATTTCTACCTTCACTCTTTATTTATATATGGGATTAATTCTGTAAGGCCTTTGCTTAATAGGATTCACATCAGGCTTGAGAGGTATTTTCATAACTCCCAAGTCACCTAAAATACCTTTCATTTTGGAAAACTTGGTAGGGAATACATCTTGATATTCGCATAGTAGGTCTACAATCTGTTTTATTGTTTCTTCATCCCAGTAATCCCCAATAGAAGAAAATTTTAGTTCATTACCAGTACCAATATTGATCTTTCTAGTCTTTATAGGATTACTCATATATGGAATTTCTAAATCAGGTCCTTCTACATCACGTTTTCCTTCAGACTGAAGTATATTTACATCACAAGGATCTTCATCTTCATCTTCGTCTAACGCGAAGATATAGCATTCAAGGGCATGTTCCATCTGTAATGCCCAATTTGGTTGCTTATACATGGGTAACAGGACATCATTAAATATATTATTTTTAATGATCTGTAAAGCCTCATTGACACTTGGACAATCATCCTTAGAACTAAAAGTGGATTGAAAGTCATTATCATAATGTGCCAATCTGTTGTGCTTATGCGAAGTTCTTCTTCGACATACCAGTTCTTTGGTATTTGATCCAATGTGTGCACAAACATATGAACCCATTCTGTCTTAGGTATGTGCATCCATGCTTTCAAGAAAAGCTCTATATGATCTCTAGGATCAGTCTTTCCATTGTATTTTGCTTGTACAATCTCATTTTTCTCTCCAAATCTAATCTCGATCATGTGCTTACATTCTTTCCATGTGTTCAAGTTCTTCTTATGCACATCCCACCATCTAGCAGGTGTAGCTCGTAATGTTGTATCCAAAGATGCTAACTTGTATTCATCTGAAAATGATATTAGATATTCTTGAAGAAATGTGTGGATATTACCCAACCCATCATAGGTAGGAATTATACTTACCTCTGATCCAATCTAGCGTAGTTACTTTGTTATCTTGGGGCATCATCTTGCTGATACTTCATGCATTCGTTTATGCCAGTTCTCCATTCCTGCGTCTAATTCTGATATGCAAGAACTATCGCATCTACAAATCAATGTTCCATCATCTGTAGGATTAATGTAATCTTCTTGATTCACTGTCATCTTGTAGATATTATCAATTTATTGAGCTCTGTATTCTTCTCATACTGGTTCGACATACCTAGGTCCTTGTGAAGGATCCAAGGGTGTGATGACCATGATATCCAGTCCTTCAAATATCATTTGTTTTTTCTTCAGATTGATAATTGCGAGGTTATCAATTGCTCAGTCAATCCCCAATAATGCAAGATACAGATTGTTGTCATCTATGATCTCAATAACCTTGAAGTCTGGTTTACTTTGCACATCATGAATGTCAACAAGGATACTTGATAATCTCCCAAAAGGTATAGCCTTTTGTTGATTAGATAGCCTCAATTGTATAGGTGACCATGATAAATTTGGCTTTCCCGTATGTTCCCATGTTTGTTTTTTCAAGACATTCACCACTGAGCCTAGGTCAAGGATGACCTGGTTCATTTCAAAATCTCTAATCTACACATTTAGCCTCATTTCTTTTCATGTATTTCTATAGTTCTTGATATGATGAATTACTCTCTGTGCATCATTTACTATATTACATTGTTCGTAATGGCCTAATATGTTCCATAATTCTCCTAAGGCGTTTCCATGTCTTAGCAGCTTTATGTAGCTTTGTAGGAACTACATAATAGGACTTATCTGTTCTAGTGAAGTCCGCAATCCATAATACATAGTCGACATATCTAGTACTGGTGTCTGATCACTTCGCAATTGGGTCCTTGTAGTTGAAGGTTAGAAGTTCTGAAATCTTTTTCTTGCTTCCATGAATACCTTTTTCTCTTGGTCAGGGTTAAATGCAGGCATTTTTCCAGTTGCTTTTCTTATCTAAGGCCCATCAGTAGGATTTGGCCTGTTTATGTGATCTTTAGAAGTCAAAGCTTCGTTCATCCTGTCATTTCCTGTCATGACTCCACTTTGTGTCACAACATGGATGTTGTGACCTTCATTTCTTTTCTTAGCTGCAATCATCTGAATATTCTGGTTCTGTCTTTCTGGTCTCTTTTCTTGCATTTTGTCTTGCAAAATGGGACATGCTTCAATGACATGGTCGAATGACTTACAGTACTTATAAGTAGTGCAAGTGTTTTGACAATCTCTTGCTAAATGTCCAGGTTGTACGTCGTTATAACATACAATATGACCTCTTCCTCTTCATTGTCCAGTGTTATGTCCTCTTCCTCTGAATCCACCACATCCTCTATACGTGCCTTGATCATACTGCACATTTTCATTATTATATTGTGTTTCTCCTTGGAATCTATAGACATCATGCTTTCTTTCTATCACGAGGTCATATGCTCTGCAACTGGTATCATCATGGCCAACTAACTTACAGAATGTGCAGTATAGGTTCTTTGGTGTCTATACATACTTCTGAGGTAGGTAACAGTACTTTCGGCGATGTTCTTTACATCGAAAAATATCACACCATGGTCCTTGTTAGAAAAATATCACCATCATTATCATTCCATGGACCTTCATGTTGTTATACCTAGTGTGGTTTGGATTCATAGTTCCTAGTCTAGGGAGTTTGTCCACATATTAGACTAGTGGTTTACCATAAATGCCAAGTTTGTATACAAGTGCGCCTATTTCCTTATTTTAGGGTTGTTAGAAGTTATTTAGGGTTAATTGATGACTTATCCACCAAGTATGGGCCAAAATATAGTCAAACTAGTTGTTGGGTGCCTTATTAATGTCCACCTCCAACATTTATTACCACTCCTTGAACTAAGGGGCCCTGATTCCCCTGTTTTAAAGAGTTTTCTTTGACCATAGGCGCCCATGCACTGTATCTAGTCATTTTGACCCTTTCTTGGCTATTTTGGCCACTCCTTGTCCACCTAAATTCCACTCAATCCTAAACCACATAATCCACCCTCATAATGGTACCTTTCACACTATTTTGACTATCCTAACCTCCTCATGGTCTATCTATGTCATTGAACCTTATTATGGCCTAATCTATGAGTTACACTTGGACTCATATCATTGATGGTTGAATTGGTCCAATCTAAGCCTCATTATTGTGAGCTACTCAAATTTCCACTAAGCCTCTCAATTTTGTCTCTTGAGAGCATCTATATATTATACTATATTTTTCTCAACAATGAATAATGGAAATAAATCTCTAAAGTGAATTTCTCTAGTTTTGTCTCAATATTCTTCTTCTCATATTTATGCTATCTCTTGAAATATTCTAAGTGAAGTTGTTATTGAATCTAGATCTATATATATGCTTGTTCTGTCACATGTATCAAAGCCTAGAGCTGTGATTGGTGTGCATTCCAAACTTTCATATGGTATCAGAGCTAGACTGATTCAAAGCAATTTTCATATCCTTTCTTGAGTGTTTTTTGCAAGTTCCTACAACAACTTCAATATGTATTCGAAATTTTTTCCTCTCCTCTCTCCATTCAACTATTCAGAGTGGAAATAAAAGATGTGTGCATATCTCAAGAGAAAATGTCTCTTTGATGTGTCCATTGGTGTTGTGAGCAAGCCATAGTCTTATGAAGAGAAGTGTGATTGGCTCAATGATTGTGATAGAGCATATGGAACTATGTGTTTGGATATACCTCCTACAATGAATTATCTCATTGATTCTTTTGAGTACCCATTTGAGCATTGGAGAAATCTAGATAAAGCTCTAGGCATACAGAAAGAAGATATTAGATATATGGAGATCAAGCAAATGGAAACCTCCTCATGTGTTCTCCCTCCAAAGGTCTCGGCCTCATGCATTTCTCAAGAAGTTGTTCAAATTGAAGAAGAAGAAGAAGAAGAGATGCCTCTCCATTCCACTTATTTCTCCTCTATGTATTCTATTACGAATGTTGAAGATGGTTTGTTGATTGGTGATCATAGTGAGCCTTTTCTAGAAGAGGTTCTTTCTTCATATGATAGTATTGGTTCGAAATATGATCAAGGATAATTTTGGAATTCAAGTGAAGATCTCTCATTGCTTCACACTCTTTTGCTTCGTATATATTCCTACACCATGACTAGCAAAATTTCTTCAAGTTCATTTGAAGATGTAGAAGCCTTAGCCATCACATTACCAAACTTGGTACTCTTGTTCCACCTTCTTGGAGCTAATTACAACTCTCTTGTTTTGATGTTGATGCTTCAAGATCCTTATGATTCGCTTGGGGTCACTTATTCTCAAGCATCTCAAGTCTCTTTTGGACCTGGCACCCTGGTTGGTTCGAAGTTCAAGTCTAAAGAGAACATGCATTCGCTCTACTATCAGTGTTACTCAGTTGTTCTACATGGCTTCAGTTTCCATCATGCAGCTCTGTACATGTACATGATCTAGTTGAGAACATTCCTCTTCTTCCCAAGAAGAAGGTTCCTCCAGACATATGAACAATTTCACACCTACTTTTGTTTTGGAGTAGTTTATTTTTGGTGTCTTTCATGTCCATTTTAGAGGGAATATTTTCCCCATGTGGTTTTGCCTCTTTCCTCACTTACATGGATGAATAAATTGTAAAGCATGACCATAAGACTTTGTTGCTTGGGACCTATTTCTCATGCTCACTACCATTTTGTCTTAAGGGGGGTGTTAGAACAATATCACCATCATATTCATGCCATGGACTTTCATGGTGTTCTACCTAGTGTGATTTGGCTTCATAGTGCCTATTCTAGGGAGCTTGTCCATATATTAGACTAGTGGTTTACCATAAATGCTAAGTTTGTCCACAAGTGTGTCTATTTCCTTATTTTTGGGTTGTTAGAAGTTAGTTAGGGTTAAATGATGACTTATCCACCAAGTATGGGCCAAAATATAGTCAAACTAGTTGTTGGGTGCCTTATTAATGGCCACGTCCAACATTTATTACCACTCCTTGAACTAAGGTGCATTGATTCCCTTGTTTTAAGGAGATGACTTTGACCATAGGTGCCCATGCATTGTGTCTAGTCAATTTGACCCTTTCTTGGCTATTTTGGCCACTCCTTGGACACCTAACTTCCACTCAATCCTAAAACACCTAATCCACCCTCATAATGGTACATTTCACACTATTTTGACTAGCCTGACCTCCTCATGGTCCATCTATGTTCATTGAACCTCATTATGGCCCAATCTATGAGTTACACTTGGCCTCATGTCATTGATGGGTGAATTGGTCCAATCTAAGCCTCATTGTTGTGAGCTACTCAAATTTCCACTAAGCCTCTCAATTTTGTCTCTTGAGAGCATATATATATTGTACTAGCTTTTGCTCAAAAATGCATAATGGAAATAAATCTCTAAAGTGAATTTCTCTAGTTTTGTCTCAATATTCTTCTTCTCGTATTTCTTCTATCTCTTGAAATATTCTAAGTGAATTTTTTATTGAATCTATATATTTTTCTATGTTTGTTCTGTCACACGTATCAAAGCCTAGAGCTGTGGTTGGAGTGCATTCCAAACTTTCACAGTCCTTGCTATTGATTCAATGGATTCGGTGCTCCACTAGCGATGTAATCTCTAAATACAGGGCAGTGTTCCTTGGAATGTCCTTCTCCTTTACATTTAGTGCAGCAAACCTCTTCTCTTACCTATTTTCCTTTCTTCATGTCTTGTAGTTATAATGTCAATTTTGCTAGTTGTGTCTGTATCTATACCATTCCTATGCGAGTTTCTCCTATGGGCGAAGATTCTAGTTTCATCACAATTTCTAATGCTTTTGTTTGCGATTTAACCTTCTGTTGCATCAGGGGTAATCTAATGTGGGGCAGAAGTGCAGCTATGAACTATTAGTGATGTTGTTGCGGTGCTATTTCAAAGATAACTTGATATAACAATGCTTTGAATTTCTGATCAAACTCCCACGCAGTCTCATTAGGTTTTTGTTTGATTTCTTTTAGCTCTGTGATGCACTGAGATTCTGACTTAGGTTTCTTAAATTCTCTAATTAGCGCAGTTTTGATATCCCCTAGCATTTTGTTCTGTCCAATAGAATGTTTCATGAAACATGTTAAAGCTCTATCTCTGAATGTAGTAACTAGTTGGGCTTGTTTTATGGCATCATCCTGTACTTGCTTAACATTCCACACAACTTCACAGAGAAACCAATGTTGCACTAGGTCTTCTAGACCGGTTCCTTTAAAAATAGGTAGCTTAATGTCGTCTGTCATTCTTCTACTAGGAGGTGTAGTGTTCTGAAATGATGAGGGTCTACCCGTACTTGAGTGATTCTGAGTATTAGCCCCTGCATTATTACTACTACTATTGTTCTGCAAACTAATAATATTTCTTTCGTCAATTGTAGGTTTCTGTGGAGTAATAGGCTGATAGCCAAACTATCTGGGTTCTATTTCACTATCAGACTCAACCTAATATGAGTTTCTATCACTTCCTAACTCAGTTTCTAGGAATGTGCAAGGTTCGGCTCCATGAGACCTATTCCTAGTGCTAGCTTTATATCTTTTTCCACTTTGCAAAATGCCAATATCTTCGTCTGTGTCACTATCTGTGTTACTGAAAATTACAGACTCAAACCCTAGGAATCTGATTGCATTCTTAAGACTCATTTTTTAGCTAGTATCATTTAATCTATGAACTGAGGTTTTTCAGGTACTTACCTCTAAATCCTTTGAAGAAATATCCCTCTGATGTGTTGTATGACTTTAGATTGCCCACAAAAAACTTTGTAACGTAACCTTCTAGTATGCTATCCAACCAAAATTCCAATGCTCTTGAAATTTGGTTTTCGATCCCTTTAAGCCTTCGAATCAATTCTGGATTCCAAACTGTAGGTTCTCCTACTTGAAAACAATTTTTCCATTCTACTAGTCTTCATATACACTTGTGTAGCTCGTTAGCAAAAACTGCAAAGAAAAACTCATGTTCATCAATGCATATATACCTTTGCAACCATTGTTCTGTGCTTAGGTGTGGGTGTTTGTTTTCTTTCTTTGTGAACTCTCTTTCTGTCTGGCTAACCCAGTTCTGTATTTATTTTCTCCCTAGATTCCACATTAATGTAACACATCACCAATTCAAGCGTGACAACAGAACCATTGTTGAGTTCTTCTTGGTTATTTGTAGGCTGACCTGGGTTCTACGTAGTACTCAAAGACCCAAAAAACCCTTTTCACCGGCCCTTCAACAACAACCTACGAACAGGCTGAGGTCTCACCCGAGGTGAAGTATGGGGAGGGTTACATAATCAGGTTTCTGTAACCTTGGTGATGCACGGATGTGGAAATGACCTTCACTAAAGTTACTCTTACTTTGCATATACTTCAAATATAACAACGAAAATATGTGACTGTACACCTTATAGTTATCGATAGTACAGACTCCATTGAATCACTGTTACTCTTGTCTATGTAACTACGCATCATCACATTCATTAACACTTCTCATTTCCATACACATGAGTTCTTCTTACTTAATATAACATTCCCATCGACATGCATATGAAATAAAATACATGAACATCTCATAATACAAGCATAAAACACATCATGCATTCATACAATTAACACAATGATTTACGTGGTTCACCCCCCTAGATGGGAGCTACGCCCAAAGGAACTGTTCTTTATATTAGAAGGAAGGGTTTAATAGTTCCAGTCTGCGCACTCAGTTGTAGACTCTTCTATACAATAGATCTCTATGCACTCAACTGCATAGTCTTTTCCTCACTTAGATTTCCTATTCGTACAAGAGTCTCCCCAAGCCTCTCTAAGTCTCTCCAAATCTATCAAAAAATCCATTCCTTCCTTATAAAAAATTTCACTTTATAAAGATTGTGCCCGAAGGTCACATCTTTACAATAACTATGGGCCAACCCCCATAGTACCCTTAAAACCAAAATGGCATGATTCTCCTGTTGACCATGCTTTGTCTTTACTTCATTGGAGCTCTGCTGTCCTTTTGTGCTACTTCTCAGGTTATGACACTTCTTCTGACAGTCATAGTTTTGACCACATAGCTCTGATGCTACAATGGCATGTCCTTTGCACTACTCCGCTTCTTTACTCTTTTCTTCCGTAGCTAACAGTACACCACTTCATTCATAGCTGCTCCAACTACCTTGACAGTCCTTAGTACTTCATCTTTACTAAGGGGATAGGTCCTTTTCTACCAACTCCATGTCGCTCCATATATAACCATGCTCCCAAGAATTACGGAATTGCTTCTCCCAAAATGGATGATGTTAGGCCTCGCCTAACTTGTACTTTCTCCATCAAAAGTTATTCCACTTGGGCTATACCCAACATGACCATTGCAGTGTTTATGTTGGGTAACCATACAAATGAATTGTTCAGCATATCACAATGACCATTGCAGCATATCCTCTTCCACATATTAATTGTACAAATAAAATAAAAATGTCAATGTAAGCAGAAGATGGAGGAAAATTTGTATTCTTCCTCTAGCATTTCAATTTAGTAATTAAGTGTCACAACCATGAAGGAATATTGTGATACCAATTAAAAATAAGATGACTCTAGATGGACTTATGTTGTACCAATTTTGAATGAATCATAACGTAGAACTGGGATAATAGGACATCTTGGATAATATCATTAAGAAATAATTGGTTGTAGGACAAGGAGAAATCATATATATTAATAGCAGTGTCATTGGTAAACATTAGAGGATATTTCAAGTTGATGAAATGAATAAGAAAAAGGATTATGTGCGAAGCATTATTAAATGATTCTTGGCTTGCTTAAAGGTTCAGATAGTAACTCAAGAGTGTGAAGACATAAGTGAATGCTTTGAGGAATCTAAGTGAAAATGATTATGTAATGAGTTTTTCATCAAAATATTCGTGCTATCTTGGGGTTTAGTTTTGAAACCAAAAAATCTCTGAAATCTTGGTGTAACCTTAGATGTAAAAACTAAATATGCCTAAGGGAAAATTAGATTAGGTACAAGCGCTATAAATAGAAAGGGGAAAATATCAATCTCCAATGTTTAATTAATAACAGATCATATGTATCATGTAATCATCTTCCATGATGGGTGTAGTTCCCTAGGTGGGTGCTTTAATGTTGTTGGCTACACTTATGCATGATTATGCATTAATGGTTAGAGAGTTCACTTTCGTAGTTGGGTTCTTTAATATCTTAGTTCCTTAAATGTTGGAGGTTACTCGTTGATAATTGGGTGCTTTACTCAAGACTGGTGGGGTTCCTTAAATGTTGGAGGTTAATCTTGGGTAATTGGGTGCATTACTCAAGACTAGTGGGGTGAATTCATGAAGGTGCTTATATTTTTTAATGATAGGGCGCATTTATCAAGGTTCACATGGTCAAGTTGAGTGCTCCACTTAGGGTTAGTAATTAGCTATTCTAACTATTCCCAAACACGGTCCATAAAAGTAGAGGAAGGTACACCAGTGACTCTTGTGAGAGATAAGATATTCCTTCCGCGAGAGATGAGAGTTACTGTGTGTTTTTACTTTTATTTTTTATGATAGAAAATATTGGAAGCTCATGTATTAGGGGCACAGTTACCGGATGTGGCCCTAGGCCTAACCACACCCGAATCAGATTCTTTAGAATTGGATTCTTGGATTCTTCATTCGATTCTTCCACCTCATTTTGACTAATCTAAATCTCTTTACGTAGAATAAATGTAGGATAATCAGTGTTAATTAGGGTTAGGGTTTTGAATCCCCAATTCCTAATTTTGGGATGAGTGTCGTACCCGTATCAGATTCTTCATCTGATTCCTATCGCACCCACGGTTAATGTAACCTTGGTTAGGGGTTTTTGTAATTTCTAGATAATAAAGAGACTCATGATTGATGTTAGAGCCTATCTCACTATTTTTATTTTCTAGATTACAAATATATGGAGCTAACATTCTAGTTATGTGTTGTTCATTCATAATATTTCATTTCAAAGTTTAAGTAGATGCAGAATATTAAGTTCTGATAGTTGCAAACTTAGATTATATTTTAGGTAATGAAGGTTATTCCTTGAGTGTATATATATAATATGACATTAAAAGGTATAAATTGTGTATATCTAGGTGACATTCTTGTGTTCAACATGTCTTGGGAAGAGCAGTTGCACCCCAGTATTTATAACATTGCACAGGGAAAATATTTCAATGAATATGAAGAAGTGTATATTTGGGTAACAAGGACTTGTTTCTCTTGGATTCTACATGAACCAAATGGACTAAGCAATACAAATAATATTTTCACCATAATCCACTAGTTACCGTCGATTAAGATTTGATGGGAATGAAGCGTTATTTACACAAATTCATAGCTCGCCTTTACCATGTTGCACATCCACTCAATGGGTTGAATGATGAGCATGTCCATCTCAGTTAGGGAGTTACAAAATGAGAATATTCATCAAGATAAAGTCTAGAGTAGTTACTACTCATATCCTTGCTATTGTGACAATTATCAAGCTTCCAAAATTGACGTGGATAAATTTGGGTATGTCGTGGGTGTAGTTTTGATGGAGAATATAGGGATTTTTTCATACCCCTTGCAACCTTATTAGGGTTTCTTTTTAAATTCTAGTACATAATAATGAGATGTATGTGTTATCACATGCTATTAAGATTAAACAACATTATTTGATTATATTAGATATGATTGTTAAATTTTCAGAATTTACTTCAATCTGATCTAGGATCTTAACTGAGAGAACAACATGTACAGCAAATCTACAGCACATCAATCATGGACACAATAATGCAAGCACACAAGAGACACAGAGTTTACTTGGGGAAAACCATAAAGGTGAAAAACCCCAATAACTTCCTCAGAGATAGATAGAGCAATGATACAACCAGAATACAAGAGATAGTCTTCTCCTAGCAGCAGAGCCTCCTCCTTACAAGTGCACCACTTTCCGAATGAGAGAAGTGTGTGAATGAATGACCAAATAGAGATCTCCCAATCTCTATTTATACTTGTTCTGTCCTGCCCAATAAACTAATGGGGCCTACATGTCTAGCTTAACCCATGGTTAACTTAATCCGGGCCGACCCCACACTTGGTGGTCTAATAACCCTTTGACCCACATGGCCGACCCCCAATAGGGTGGTCTAATAACCCTTCAACCCACATGATTTATACAGGGACGACCCCAACAAGGTGGTCTAATAACCCATCAAGTATAAGTTACGACACTTACAATATAAATGACGACACTTCCATAGAGAGGAATAATAACATCTCTATAGGAATACAAACACTTCCGTATAGAGGAATACTACCATCTCTATAGGAGTACAAAATACATATATGAAATACATGGGTGAAATACATTCCGAAGTTACATATACATCAACACTCCCTCTTAACTAGGAAGGTATTTATCGACACAGATCTGCTAGCACAAGTCTTCTTCTCTGGATCATCATCAACGAATCATCATCCTTGAATCATCATCATCATCACTGCTGCTGCTATCTCAATCAATCTCTGAATCTACTCGTCATAGAAAGTTCTACAGAGCCAGTCCTTTTTCATACTGGATGTAGGCCCACCACCTGCAGGTCTTCATCATCACTGGCCATACTATGGAATCCTCAGGACTTATTACATGTGTCACAAAACCTTAAAAGAGTCTCTTGACTAGCAAGAACCCTAAAGAGCATCTGAGGCCTTTTTCATCCTGTCCTCCAGGACTTATTACATGTAACTGTCACAAAACCTTAAAAGAGTGTCTCGGGAACTTTTATGTGCATAGCACGACCGGCAAGAACTCTAAAGAGCATCCCAGGAACATTTATGTGCCTAAGCATGACCGGCAAGATCTCCAGGACTGATTACATGTGACCTCTGCTACAAACCCTCGAAAGAGCATCCCAGGACTCATTACGGGCACACAGCCCAACCTATCAGATCTCCCAAGTCTTACATGTAGTAGCCCACCACAAACCCTCGAAAGAGCATCCCAGGACTTATTACGGGCACACAGCCCAACCTATCGGATCTCCCAGGTCTTACATGTGTCCCACTATCACAAACCCTCGAAAGAGCATCCCAGGCTATTACGGGTACACAACTCCAACCTATAGGATCTCCCAAGTCTTACATGTGATACACAGTGCCAGTCCTTTTTCATACTAGATGTGACCTAGAAGAAATCTAGGATTTCCTTTGCACAACCTATCCATGGCCACAGAGTATCATCCTGATACTCATCATACATCATCCTGATGTACACATGATCATCCTAATCATCATCACTGCAACATCCTACTGCATGTCATCTGGAGCAACATCCTGAAGCTCGTCATCTATGATCATCCTGATCATACACTGCATCTACCTAATGCATACCAAGTATCTACCTGATACATATCATCATACATGATCCACTTGATCATACAATGTATCCACCTGATACAAATACAAATACATGATCCACCTGATCATACCTGATACATATCAACATACATGATCTACCTGATCATACAATGTATCCACCTGATACATATACAGATACATGGTCCAAGCATCCAACATGATGCATATACAAAATAGATACAAATGATCCAACTGATCATATCCAGCATCAAACATGATGCGTACATATACATATAGAGCAGTAACTGGAGCATCGTCCCGATGCTCATCATCCATGATCCTCCTGATCATCATAGCATCGTCTTCTTCAGCTCATCTCATCGTCCACGAAGCACAGCCCAGATGCACATCATCCAGTACATACACCACCGACATGGGAGAACACATCTACAACCATTCGGGGAAGGCTCCAGCCCTTACTTTTTCACCATGGGAGAACACATCTACCACCATGTGAAAAATGGCTTCAGCCCTTACATCTACACCATGGGAGAACACATCTACCACCATGTGAGAATGGCTCAGCAATTACATCACGACCATGGGAGAACACATCAACCATGTCAGAAAAGCTCATGTGCATCTGCATCTTCCGGACTCATCACTTCCCTTTGGAATGAACCTCGATCTAAAGGGCACCAAGCCTCTCTCTGAAGTACTCAAACTGCACTCTGGCCAACAGCTTGGTCAATACATCTGCAACCTACTCATCTGTCACAACATATTCTACTTCGGTTGTACTCAGTGCTATGCAGGACTGCTTCCTGCTAAACCAAGAGATCACACCTGATCCCATACTGAAGCAGCACCCAGATGTGCTCTTCCTATCTGCAGCACTGCCTGCCCAATCTGAATCAACATAACCCTGTAAGTTAAACTTTTGATTTGCTTCATATATGAGCCCATAATCAACTGTACCCTTCAGGTAAATCAAGGACCCAATCATCTAACGATACATCGTGACATCAACCGGATCAGATGGAGCATCACACAGAAGCTTTAGGTTCGATGCCATAGGTGTGGCCATAGCCTTGTAGTCCTGTTGATGCCTCGGATATCGTCGCATCAATCAGAAAGGGATTCTCCCCGAGAGATGGTCCCGATTAGACTATATCCCATTTGGTGTAGGGAATCCATCCGGTTAGCGGTTCCGGCAACCGTGAGTTTGGAGTTTTAATTCCGATTCGTATCGGTTATGGCCCGATCCACCTTTGTTTTGGATTTTATGTGTTTTTTAATGAGATGCAAGTGCCTAAATTATATTTGATCTAGATGCAACTTAAAACAGATCTAAGTCTAGAAGCTGGAGTGAATCTACCTATCCTTGCAGGGAACACGTTTAAAGGATGAGCAATAAGCTGTAACAAATAATGTAAGGAAAGAACAGATAGCTGTTAATTCTCATAGGTAAAGCTACAGCAAGATAAAGATCTTTAGAAGATAGCTTCTAATTTAATATGAAACGCATCTATTGCTCATGAAACAGAAAAAAGCAAAAACTTATTTAATCTACGTAGAAAGAATAAAGAAACAGATCTAAATGTAAACAAACTGAAATTAAATTTAAAGATCCCTGCAAGGAGCAATTTAAAAGCATGAAAAATGAGCCATATGAGTTATCTTGAAGAAAGAACAGTTAGCCATTCGATCTAAAAGAGAAATCTACAGCAATGATAAAGATATCAGCAGGTAGCTCCTGATTTAATATGAAACGCATTCATTGTTCACAAAATAGGGAAAATCGTATGCACAGGGAGGAGCAAAATCATTGATACAAAGAAATAGTTCAGATGGTAAGAATGATCTCACATTACAGAACAGCAGTCGTTAGAATATTCCAACATACATCCGTCCAACATCCCATGCAAAACGTCCATCTCCCGTGGCTTCTATTAGAAAATTCAATTTTACAGAAACGATACAAGATAGCTCGTAAAGGTTTCAAAATTTCCTTCCCTGCAAAAAGTCCTCTTCTATTCTTCCTAGCTTCTATTTATAATTACAAATCTGCCCTTTGGGCTGCCACCTAGCACCTTCCACTTGTCATCTACAGAAAATTCTCTCCTAAAATAGACAAAAATGAGATTCCCTTTCATTTACAGAAATTATTTAAAAGAAAATAGGGACAGCTGTCCCACAGTTTACCCGCTTTACAAATTTGAGAGTCAAATACAAAATAACAGAAATAATGCTTTGAAATCAGCGATTTCAATCCTGTGCATGAGCTTCTGCTGGCAGAGGATCGCCCAAGTTAATTGCTGCTGACGCTACCTGGGAAGAGACACTCGAGCCTATTGCTGATGCTGCTTCTACTTGGGAAGAAGGGATTGAGCTGGCCAAACTTTCTGCCACTGCCGAGGAAGAGGGAATCAAGCCCACTGCTGTAGCCGGAATGGCTACTGGGAGAGAAGATCCTGGATCTGCTGATGCTCTTGCTGCTGCTGCAGCTTTCCTTTCCTCCTCTGCTATGTAGCTGTACCACACACCTGTGTCCCTTATGACTATGTTTGCTGCAGCAGGGAACAAGATTTTCTGAGAAGTCACATTCTTGATGCACTTCCTTCAGCAGATGGTTGTGGAGTGATGACGATCCAATATAATGTTGGAGGTCATCAATAGCCACGACATCAATCCTCTTCACATACTCCGTTTGAACGCCCAATTCTTCCTTTAGTTGGGACAAACGTTGCTCCTTTTCCAGAAAGTCCTCCAGGGTCTGAGGGAAGCTTAATTTGCATTTGTCATGTGCCTCTTGGAGCCTTTGGTAGAGACTGCTGATTTTATCTGTTGTTCTTTGCACACTGGCTATCAGCTTACTAGTGCAGTTCCTACCAAACTCCAACAGTGCTATGTCCTCATTAAAACCGTCCACAGATTTAAATGGGAGGTGCGGGGGGAAACCCCCTTTCCCTTCTCTCCAAGCCATCTGACTTATGATATTTTCCTTGACACAGGTATTCTTAGCTTTGAGCCTATGGGCCTCCGTATTAATTTCTTTTAACCTGACTACCATGGCCTTGAGCTTGCAAACCTCATCAGTGATTAGTTCCTGAGTGTCATACACTTGCTTCAGGATGTTGCATGACAGCTCATGGAAGGGAGACATATCCATTGTTCTACCCTCGGCTTGCTCTAGCTGCTCATCTAATGTCCGCTTGTCTGCTTCTAGCTGGGATGCTTTATCTTCCACTCTATTCTTCTCTGCCTCCACAATCATCATTTGGAGTGTCAGTTGGTCCTTTTCCTCTTCCAGCTGGTTATATTTACCTGTTAGCTCTTTATGCTCAGCATATAGGCAGCTATACTTGTTTACTACCAGATCCCTTTGGGCTTGCTCATTAGCCACAGTCTGTTGTAGCGAACGAGCTCTCTTCTTTGTCAAAACATTTTCTCTAACTATCACACCCACATTGTCCAGCGATGCTCTTGTTGTTTCTACAACTGCGGATGCCATAGCAAAGGGATCCTTATCTGTATTTTTCATTACAGTGACCTCTCGGTGGGTGACGATGTCTTCATGGAAGGGACTTTTGACCCTCTCTTCTGATTTGAGGACCATTGCTTTCCTCTTCTTGTCGTAGACAAACTCATTCCACCTGGTCACTGTATGTTTTCCCGATGGCGTGTACGGGACAATTGGTCGGTTTATGATGTCCATGTCTTCTTCAGCAGGTGGGGTCTGGACTTCCTGAGCCGGATCCACGCCCTTATTTTGGGTACCAGAGCCACCTGCTTGAGATGTGTCTATATCCATGTCTTGGACACCGGACCCACTGGCTTGAGCATCTTCCCTTGCCTTCAACTCTTCTTCCGCCTTCCTCTCTGCCTCAGCTTGCTCAGCTTCAGCCTCTTTCTGTTTTTGGGCTTCCTCAGCCTCTTTCCGCAGGCTTTCATTTTCAGCTTCTTGCTGCATTCTCGCCACTTCAGCTTCCTACTGCTTTCTTGCCATTTCATCCTCCTGCTGCCACCTGGCTTCCTCGGCTTCCCGCTGCAGTCTGGTTTCCTCAGCTTCCTAGAGTAACCTTGCTTCTTCTCTTAATCTGAGCTCTTCCTGAGCTCGGGCATCCTCAGCTTCTTTCTCCTTCTGTTGGCTGGTCTTCTGGGCCTTGGCTGAGCTAGAGCTTGCTCCAGTGCTTTGGCGACAGACCCGTAGCTCAGCCATGTTGCTGATACCTCTGAATGCCTCTTCCTCGGCATCAGGATAGTGAGAGTACTCGAAGTGAGCATAAATCTCCTTACAGTGCTCAGCAACTCTTCCCTTTCTGTCATTCCTGTGGAAGATTACCTCACCGAAGTGGAAGGCTTTCAGCTCTTGAACAAATTCGTCGGCCGAGGCAACCCCTGAGAACTTGTAAGCACCTATGCAGAAAGGTAGAGGGGGAAAGGAAGCCTTATGTTGTTTGTGGAGTATTAACCCAATTCCGTCCAGGAAGATTTGTCTTACTGCCTCCTTGAGGACCACATAGTCCATGGCATATTGCGGCAAAATGTATGGGGGCTTAGTCCCTCCAAACATTCTGAGGTAGGTGCCTTGCTCTGAAAAGTAAAAATCCCCATAATCCTCAAGGACTTCTAAATCATTCTCTGACAGGCAGTTGGGCTCCTCCCTGAACAACTTCTCATATAGGGGCATGATGAACCCCTCACAGATGAGCTTGTAACTAGGCTTGTAGTTCTAAGCCCACAACATCCTGAAAGTGATATAGACCGGGGTAGTGGCCTTATCCCATGTGCAGCCAAATTTGGGGAAGTCTATCTTGGCTAAAATACAATCAATCAGATATGAAGACATGAAAAATTCAGCCTTCTTCAAGGCTAGTCCTTCTTTAGCAGCTACTATCATCGAGGCCAGACTATTTGACAAGATAGTGGCCCAGTCAAACATAGTTCCCTTGAATGCCACGTAGTGGATAATAGGGACCCACTGAATCTTATACATTGTGCCATCGGGCATGCCGAAGATTCTGCACAGCATCAAAGCGATCAATCTGAAAGGAGGCCTCAGATTCTATACGTCATATTCATCATTTCCTTTCTTTCTCAAATGTTTGCCTGCCATTAGTAGATTCTTGGCCATCTCGACGTTATTCATCTGGCTCAGCCATTCATCAATCAGAGATTGCTAGACGCGGGGAAATCTGTAGGCTGCTGCAAGATATGCGGGTTGAAATGAGGCAATGGCCACTTTCCCGCTGTCATTTATTACTCTCCCTTCAGCATCAGCATGCTGGAGTATCCATCCGATCACTTCAGCACAGGGGAACAGCTCAGGGTGGGTAGAGGCTCTAGTTATGCCTGAGGCTCTGATATTGAGATAAATTGGCCCTTCCTCTAGCAACATATCTGGGATCTCTTGGTCCCGGATCATTCTGTAGATGTCACCCCATCTGATTTCAGGAGGGACACCGGTGGTGCACCTAGTATCCTGGAGTGAAGTTTCAGTTTTAAGTGGCACGGGCTTCTTTTCTGTCATCTTAGCCTTCTTCTTACCGACTTTCGGCATCTTGACTGATCCCTGATAGCACCCATACACAAGTCATCATGAACTTGAGCAACATACTGTGAGATTTTATCAGAGAGCATCATTGTTTTAATATGTGAATGAGATAAAAAGCAATGTGAAGCTGTATGTTTAGGAAGCAAAATACACCATTTCAACATGGAATACAAATTAAAAACATTTGAATCTTTTAAAGGGATGAATTTCGGGGTGCTCCTGAGAGG
Source organism: Larix kaempferi (assembly GCA_027924585.1). Taxonomy (NCBI): domain Eukaryota; kingdom Viridiplantae; phylum Streptophyta; class Pinopsida; order Pinales; family Pinaceae; genus Larix; species Larix kaempferi. The sequence goes on from BSBM01000456.1 coordinate 16,085,953, forward strand.
ATAGGTTATGTCGCGGCAACAATTTGCTCTCGGCCCGGCCCTAGGAGAAATGGTGATCTTCGTTTCAACAGGAACATAATTATAAATTTTAGCCATCTTAATTCTTTAAAGGGGCAGGTTCAGAATGCTCCTGTGAGTACAAGTGCATTACGGAAGCAACCTGCTTTCATTTTAGCTCTGGGGAAGAGGGTAACTTTCGTCATTGCTGCGGTTTGAACGGCTAATGGCGGGGAAGCTCGGGTTGGAAAGACTCCATGACGAAATAAGGAGGTGCTTCGTATTTATGACCCGGCGAGGGCTTCGAACGCTATTGTTATTTACGACACTCGCCGAGGTGCTCTATGGGGGTCTTTAGTTTGAGCGAGGGTGATGGCGTCAGAGACAGACTGACGAAAAGGCTCGGGCGGCCATAGTTTCGGGTTTCGGCTCGCGCAGCTTAAACATTCACGGTTCGGGTGACTTCGAATGGGAAGCACAACGACGTATGCGGCTTGCAGACCCTGGTGGAGAATTGTAGGGTGAATTCTATGGAGTACTTTTGGGAGTGGTAATTTCTTCAAGATTTTCTTGGTCTGAAATTTTTTATGAGTTTTCAAGATCTGCCTTGTTAAGAGTGTCTAAAATTTCTTCCAAAGTCAGATTTACCAGTTCTTCAAAACTTTGTACGAGAATTGAATCACGGGTGTATTGTGGCTCCTTTCTAGGTGTAATTTTCTTAGGGAGGAAGTTGAAAGCATTTAAACCACCTAGCTGTCTAACGTAGGATCTGGTATGTCTTCTCAAATCCTCTATTTCTATAAAAGGGACAGTGTATAAAGCTTCTTGAGGCTCAGGGTCAGAAATGAGGCGTTCTTGATCTGTTACTCCAAGATCTGGGCTGTTTGAAATGCTTTCTTTAAGCGGTTTTTCAGTGTCTTCTATGGCAGTGGGAGATTTTCCCCTATCAGCCATGCACTTTTAGGCCCTCCTTCTAGCGCCAAAAACTGTTGATGCCTCGAATATCGTAGCATCAATCAGAAAGGGATTCTCCCCGAGAGATGGTCCCGATTAGACTATCTCCCGTTTGGTGTAGGGTTGACTCCCTCTCAGTCTTTGCTTCTTTTCGGCAACTCCATTCTGATGTGGATTGTGAGAAGTGGTCAACTCCCTCTGAATATCTGCATCCTTGCAGAAACTATTGAAGTGTGCTCCTGCTTGATCTTTGCTTCCTTGCAGGAACAACTGGAGTGTCCTCCCTCTTGATCTTTGCTTCCTGGATTTCCTGTCCTTGAACTTATATCCATCATTAATCACTATGCATGCTTATTAGTATCATCATTGTGTTATCATTGAGGTCTCATACATAATCATACATTCATTAGTATATTCTTAATACTATCAAAACACAATAATCTTAAGCATGTATAGTCATGATCATTTCAAACAGAAATAATAAGCATTTCAAGGTTTATATAGGACTCTTATGGTTAGTCATATCATAAATTAAAGTAAGAAACATAATATGCCTAAACCCGTGATTACTCAAACCTATACCTTCATGATTCTTCTAGTTAGTCATATCATCAATTATGGTAAGAAGCATAATATGCACACAACCATGACTATTCAAACCTATGACTTCATGAATAATCATTATCAACAACACAACAATATAAGATCCTAACACAAGGTAGGATTCTAGCTTGATATAGGAAAAACATACCTGGATTAGCATGCTAGCTAGTTATGTCTAACATACCCGCATAATGTCTTCTGGTTCTCTTCAATGACTTGTGCTAGTAACCTGCATGTCTCATAAGTTATCCATTGTAGAACCAAGTTATACATACCTCGTAAGTAGATTTTCTAAGTGATCCATGACAATGGATGAATCTTTGTCTTCATGTCATCATGATCATATGTTCTTGAACTAGAACATGATTTGTCTTTCATGGTGTATATTAACACCCAAAAAGTTCTCACTAACTCATTTCCTTATTCACATGACCCATTTGTCCACTTTTCCACCATTTGAGCCTCTAAAGCCATCAAAAGGTCACCAAAAGACCATAATACACCCCTTTTTCCCCTCAAAATGAATATTTTTCCTCAAAAAGCATAAAAACCCCTCAAAAAGGGTCCAAAATTCCCAAAAATATTAAAAAGAGAATAAAAATATTCAAAATATTCAAAAAAGGAAAAAGAAGGAAAAAGGTACCTAAACCATGTTGGTCAATACCATTGGTTTCCTCAAAACCATAATGGTATTCCCCACCACCAAAAACTATAAAAAGGTGGTAGGGGCTCCTCACTTTCCATCCATCCATCATCCTATCCTCACGCTGTCAAAATCTCTCATGAGACTTTTGGCCATTTTCAACATCTTGGAGAAGAGACCTTTGGAGCTTGGAGCTACTCACCTTGGGAGTTGCTCAACACAAATCCTCACCATTTGAGGTATCTTAATACAAAACATCTATTCTTTTATTTCTTGTTCTTGAATCGTTTTTAAAAAATTTATTTGTTATATGCACATGTTAGTTTAGATTTAGATTTAATTTATAATTGTTTTTGCTTTCAATATTGAAACAGCTATCACATTGTTGATAGGTGCCCATTGCACAGAGCTTGGTTGCAAAACCAAAGCCAACAGTTTTTGGCGACTCTGCTGGCTTCGAATTCTTAGATCTCAGTTTTTTGCTTTAGATCTTAATTTTTGTTCGTTTTAATCATTTTAATTCATAGATCTGCCATCCTAGACAGCAGATCCATTGTTGTTCTAGATCTTGGCCCTTTCTATTGCCATTAACAACCTGAAATTTCCATTTTCGGGTTCATTTTTTGGCATATGTTTTTCGGCTTTTCGCCCGACAGTCACGCGGCTCATCGCGACCTCGTGGCTTTTTTCTGCGTGGCGCGCCATGGCTCCTCCATTTTACATGCTGCACATCGCGGCTTCGTGTCCATTTGTTGCGCTACACATCGCGACTATGCGACCGAAACCCGCGCTGCACATCGCGGCTTCGCGGCCGAAACCCGCGCTGCACATCGCGGCTGTTTTCCCAAAACCCGCGATGCAATTTTTTTGAATTCGGCCAATTTTTTGAAAATATTTTTTGCTGTATTTTTTGCCCATTTAGCATATTTTACAGCATTAATTTTTCTGCATTTTTACAACCATACTAAATCTTTTTCTATTTATATCTGCTCCATTAAAAGTCTTTTTAAAAAAATTTCAGTAATTGAAAGAAAGATTTTCTTCATTTTATTTAGATCAAGGTTTTACTATTTATTTGCTCAATACTTTGCCCAAGCAATGTTTAAGAGATCCATTTATTTCTTGAAATATTTATGTTATTTGCTTTCCTTCAAATTATTTCAAAGATCCATTATTTTTGAATAGTTTTTTCAAGCATTTACATTTCAAAAACGCCTTTATTTTTTGCAAAATTGGAAGCGTCTTTTCTTTCATTTGTAATCAATCCCCCAAGCGAGACAAATCAATTTCAGTTTAAATACCACACTTGCACCCACTCTGCCACATAATTTAAACTGAGCCTTAAAATTTACCTTAACTCAACAAACTTTTAACCCCACTTGGGGAGCACTTAAAAGAATCTTGTAGTTAGGTATAATTGAGAGGATAGGTGTACCAATAACACCTCTCAATTATTCACATTTGAGACATAGTGGTTGTCTTTATGGTCCAAAAATCCCTTATAATTTTGACACAATTATCAACCAATTTATCGAGAAGGCCTCTCCCTAGGGAGGGTTGAAGTAGCCAGACTGGTTCCGGAAGTCTGAGTGGAATACCGCAATCCATTCAGTAACCGAAGGATACCTTTCGAAGTTCTCGGTGTACACCCAAGAGGGTGTACAGCGGCGATAGAACCAAACTACAGATTCACCCAACCGAACGTGTCATGAACGGGGTATCCTAGTTGCCACTCTTTAGGATTGTCTACCCGGTGTCCCTCCCGGTAGGGGGATATCTAGCCGTTGATTCAACACTCTATATTTTCTGACTTGGATTTCATCACCTTGCATAGAATATTGTTTGTTGACTCACAATACTTCTAGTTAGGTGTTTGCATGATACATTACCCACCTTTGGTCTAGTAACACCACTTTTTTCTAGGAATTATTTGACTTTTGGTATTCTGACCAATTTTGTTGCATCCCTCCACTTATTATAGCACAGATGCTATAATAAGTGCTTTTTGAGGTTGGTTGTTGGCCTGAGAGCCTTTATTTTTTCACTCCCCTCTTGCACTCATTGTTGCATTAGGGTTTCGACTTTTTTACATCACCACCTTACACTGAAATTTTTAAAATATTTCTCACCATTGAGAATTTAAGACGATCTCGTCGTCTTCAGGGTGAACCCCCTCAGTTCGGTATACTTGGCTCTACACATCATCGACGTAGAGCCTTATCCCTTGACTCAACACGTCATCGTCCAAACACATAGTCATCCGATTCTGACACGCCTCACTTCACATCTGATTCTGAGGCTGAATCTGAAAACCCTACTGAAATATCACCAACCAACCTCATGGCTGGATCACAATACGACCCACTTTTCACCAATACTATTGGAGATACATCCACAAACCCTTCTACTACTGTGCCACCCATGGTAACAACAACCCCTTTAGGCATGCCTAATATAGGGGCCACTCCACCTTTAGGTATGCCCAACACAGGACTACCTCCTATTATGGGTATGCCCAACATAGGAATCACACCACCTCTCATTACCACAACCCAGATCCCAGGAATTCCTGGCACTATTCCTAACCCCTCTGGAACCCATGTTGCACTTGGGAGCGCTGGCCCATCCCAAACCACAACGGTTGGAGGACACATACCTTCAATACCTAGCATACCCTTAGGGGCTACTGGACCACTACATAATGCCACCATTAATAGTTATGTCCCAGTCACTACGCCACACCCATATACTAGTTTACCTTACATGGCTAGTCTGAACTTACCAGACCTAGCTAGGCTAACCAACGATCCTATCAGGCACAACCCTACATGGCCACCCATGCCTACAAAGCTCCCCTCGAACATCCCCAAGTTTGAAGGAAAACCTGGGGAGGATCCCTAAAACCACATAATGTCATTTCACCTATGGTGTTCATCTAACTCCATAGTGGATGACTCCATTAGACTAAGACTGTTGCAACGAACGTTCACTGGCTCTGCAGCCAAGTGGTACATCAAAAAACCACATGGGACCCACCATACATTTACGTCTCTCGCCTCCACTTTCCTTCAATTTTTTCAGCTACCTGTACGCTATGATGCAGGAGTTGAAATACTGTTGTCTTGCAAACAAAACACAGCTACCCACATCACCAACCATATCCATGAGTGGCGCAAGCGTCGTAGCCTCTGTAAGATAAAACTAGATGACCGTATATTTTTGGACTGGTTTCTTAAATCACTCCTACCCCTCATAGCCAAAGACGTAGCTTCCGAACGACCCCAGTCAGAAGAAGAAGCTATCTTAAAAGCTTAGCAATTCGACTTGATTTATGCCCAGTCAGGCTATATCTACACCATCATACCAGATGCCCCACGAGGTGATTCTTCACGCGGTGACGCTCCGGGGGCATCACATGCCGCTGATGGTATTATCGGCCAAGTCACGGCACAAAATAAACCTTTTAGCATGGTGAGCACCATAAATTCCCCAGACCTCTCTAGGGCTACATCTAATTCTGGAGCAACAACTTCGTATGCTCCAATGAATCAGACTCATCACACTCATGGACCCTCTTGTCCACAACATTGCTATGGGAAAGCGCCATCGACATATGTACCACCCACATACTATAACCAACTGGCCACCCAGAACCCAATTCATTTACCGGCCCAACCAATGTATTACCCACAGCAAGCTACACCAGCTAACCCAACACTTCCAATAGGTCAGGGTTACCAACAACCCCAGCAGGAAACTAGACCACCTCCAGCCCCACCAACTTATTATCCACCGCAACCTGCTCCTACACCTGCGGCACCCCAAAATCCTCCCACTACTTAAGGGAAAGTGTACACACAACACAATCAGCCCCAATATCAAAACAACCAACGCAACCAGGGTGGACAACAAAATCGTCGAAGAGGACATAACCGCGGCAACAACCAACAACATAATCAAGGTCCACCACCTCCCAATCCTCCAAATAATAACAATGCTGCTCCTCCCAACCAAAATCCTGATCGTCATCCCAAGCAGCCAAAAAACAATAACCTAAGAACAAACCATCCATATTCTATATGTGGAGTCTATGGACACTACACTCACAACTGCCCCCATTTAGAGAAAGCACGTAAACTTTGGGCTGACGATGCCCAACGCCAGGGCCATGCTGGACATCTAGCTCCACTTAATCAACCGCAACCCATGATATTACAAAACCCATTTCCAAACCAGGGAGTAGTAAATACTCACCCTATGGATCCCCCACAAGGATCTGCTACACCCCAATAGCAAATCACCTATGCCGCAACTGATTATCAGCATACGGATCCAGGCACACACCATTTATTAATGATGTCATCCAATGACATTAACCTCCAAAATCGCAAGAATCAGTACATCCCACCCCCAGAAACTCCTCCCACTGACGCATCCACCTCCCTTCCACCAGATCAACCACTACGCATACCAAATATGCCGTTGGACGGAGGACCTAAAATCCATCGCATCCCTTTGCGAAGGATTAACAACAATCCTAATGCTCACACAGCATCCAATTATAATGTCGTGGAAGACCTAGCACAATCCCCCGCTACTATGTCTGCTTTAGAGGTACTGAAAACATGCCCTGCACAACGAAAACTACTACTATCCGCCATCGGAGGAGTAGACCTTGACGACACACACATGATGGCTTTCGACTTAGACCAAGTCAAACCTCAATTGCCATCAAATTTGGCCTTCCAAGTATCAGTAAACATTTGAAACCTTGTTGTGCATCGATTCATCATCGATGAAGGAGCTTCAACCTACGTCATGTCTACCCTTGTGTGGCAGAAACTTGGCTCCCCCCCTTTACAACCATCAACCATGGAATTACGAGCTTACGACGGGCTCTCAGCTCAACCACAAGGCCTCTTAGTGAACATACCCGTAGAACTAGGCGGAAAATTAGTTCTTATCGACATCGAAGTGATCAATGCCCAGCTCGACTACAACCTCCTTCTTGGACGTAGCTATATGTAAAAAATGAAAGCAGTGGCTTCATCTGTTTTCTGCCTTGTGATGTTCCCACATGAAGGACGCGTTGTCAAGATTGATCAACTCACATATTATGATCCTAACTCCCCCGTAGCCCCTCAAAATGTGCTACCAATGATTGAACAAACCATTCAAACTGCACCGACATCACTTGTCTCGTCAATTGGTCCTGGAATCTACACCGAGTCACCTATGACTTCCACATTTCCATCGATACCACCACCTTTATCGATAACAAAAACATCCGATTTGTGCACCCTGTCGCACACCACACAGTAGCCCTCGTCACTGCCACAAACACCCATAGTTCCTACTCATATCGGAACAACGCCAATTCACACTATCCCTTTCTTGTTCCCATTTTCAGGAGTTGTTAGTTCGCCAGTAATGGCTACACTCAACCTTCCTGGTTTAACATTAGGAATTTCGGTGTGGTACTTACCTGCTCCGAGCCCCCCGCTGACTCCGGCTGTTATTTTACAACCGGTACAACCTATCGCTACTACCAACTGCCCACCCCCTCCTGTCACTCATCTGCAAAACAGACCACCCCCAATAGTGACTACGGCATCAACATCTAAAAACACCCCACCTCCGTTACAAAACACAGGGGGCAGAGGCCCACAAACTTATAACACTGGACCCATAGCTCGCAACCCCCCAGCAACCCCCAAGGTAGCCAAGAACCCCCCAACCATTCGCATTCCCCCTAAGTGCTCGTTGTGTGACTACGTAGGCCATGCCACTCATCAATGTCCACAAATACCTGCACTCCAAGAACACATAAATATGTTGGATGACGACACCGGAATCCCAGTGATAAGAGTTGAGCCACCTCCTCAACCTCGCGACAAATCATTGCGTACCAATCACCCTTGTGCGATATGCGGGATTTTCGGCCATTACTCACATCACTGCCCTGATCTCCAAGATTATAGAATAGCTATATACGAATTGAATAATGCCGAACTAGAGATATCCCCTCCTGAAATTGAGGAAATTCATCCCCCACCATCTTCCTCCTCGGAAGAAATTAACACCATTTACACGGTTTCCACTGGATACCCCTCTGTCTGATCGGCCCCTTCCATTGATCCCTTTGACACACATGTTCAACCCTTTCAAATCAACGAGGAAACCACATGTCCACAACATGGGGGCAGGCCCAAAACCTTGCCTACTCATCATCATCGTGATTCTCGTTGGAGATATTGGGGGCATCCACCCCACAAAGGGAATCCCCCATCATCATATCATCACTTCAGTATGCCACCATAGCCCACAGCCTCATGGTATAGCCCCCCGCCAGCAGTTGCTCAATGCCCTATTGATCTCTCCCTAAGACAACATCTACACCACATTGACACCTCTGAGTTAGGGGGCATAATAGATTACCTCGACCCTGGGATAGGGGGCATGATCAATCATTTTGAACCTTCCCCATCATCTCTATCTCAACACCTCAATGAGCCCATCATTCAAACCAACACATATGTGATCCACAATCACAAAACCCATGCACATCGCATGGGGGCAAGTCATTAACCCTGCTCACTTTTTCACATTTGTGATCTCAACCATTTTTTAGGTCACGTGTCACTTGTATATTTGTTTTGATTTGATACACCTAGTATTCTTCCCCCGCGGATCATCATTTCTCCCCACCACTACATCCTTGGCTTGGTGGGCTCACCTTTATTTGTAGCCATTTTTTAACCTAGTTATTTCCTTTGACCATTCCGGAGTCCTTATGACCTCTGTTTTTCACACCATTTCCACCCCAGATTCATATTTTCGTGCCCATGATGATGCTTGAGATCATTTCTCGCTCTCACCAAAAAAATTTGGGCATTTTTTCCATGCCCCACAGCACCTCGATTTGCATGCCACATCACCTGTTGTCAGTTTATTGGCGATTTTTATACCATCGGATTCAGTTTTCTGAACTCGTGACGATGCTTGAGATCATTTCTCGCTCTCACCTCCAGATTTTTTGGGCATTTTTCCCATGCCCCCTCGTCACCTCGGTTTGCGTGCCACATCGGCCATCGTCCATTTCTGACGAGTCTTATATCGCCGGATTCAGTTTTTCACGCTTATGATGACGCTTGAGATCATTTCTCACTCTCACCTCCAGATTTTTTGGGCATTTTTCCCATGCCCCCCTCGTCGCCTCGGTTTACATGCCACATTGGCCGTCGTCCGTTTCTGACGAATCTTATATCGCCGAAACCAGTTTTCCGTACTCGTGATGATGCTTGAGATCACTTCTCGCTCTCACCCCCTATTTTTGGGCATTTTTTCAAAATGCCACTCATCACCTCGGTTTGTGTGCCACATTAGCCGTTACCCATTTTCGACAATCTTTATGTCACCGGATTCATTTTTCCGCACTCATGAAGATGCTTGAGACCATTTCTCACTCTCTCATTAATACCTTTTTGTTCGGTATAGTTTTACCCCTTTTTCGGGCCGAGCAATTCTTTTACGAAAAAGGCACTTAGGGAGTTTCTGTTAAGCTCTTTTCTGACTCCTAAAACAATGAAAAGATCATCGAGCAATCTTGCTTCCTTTCATGCTCGCTAAACATATCTAAAAGGGTGTCTACCTGGTATAAGTTTACCCATTTTTTGGACCTTGTAGACTAATTATGAAAAAGGAATACTCTAGTCACATCGGCTAGAAGAATTCTCCATTTGCATCATTTTATGCTTTTTCGGGCCTTGGAGAATAACTTAAGAAAAAGAACACCAATGGAGTCCACTTATCGCTTTCAGACTCTCTAAACATGAAAGCGACCATGAGCAATCACCATCCTGGGCTCGTAAAAACCCACAGGACGGTACTACACCACCACTGCAGAGTCTTCTTATCATTTTCAGACTCCTTAAAAATGAAAGCACCTATGAGCACGAACAGTCCTGGGCTCACAAAATCCACAGGATAGTACCATTTTAGACCACACTTTTACCCGTTCTTGGAGCTCATTAAAACTACGAAGAAGGGCCCAATGGTGCTTCTCGGCGCCACAACAAATCATGTCTACTCATATGGTAGCTTCCCCATTTTGTTCGCCTTTGTTCAAAGTATTCTGCAGTATGTCACCCTGAGAATCCCCCGACAACACGCATCAGTGTGTCCCCCCAGAGTCAATGATCCCCGCACCTACAAGTCAGTTCCCTACGCTGCCAGGTCAACCATGTCATCATACTCTAAACAAAGGAAGTTTGATTCCACCCATTCTATGACCCCAGTTACTTCTCATCCCCACAAGTATGTCAGTCCTACCATCAGTACCACCACACTTCAGTTCTACACCTCGTGCTCCTATCAAGGAAACATCATTGCCTTGTCAATTGCTGGTCTCCCCCTGTCGACGACAACCAAATTTATTCCAGAGGATAGACCTAGAGGTCCCTGTTTCTTGGACTCATCACCATTTATGATGAGTGCCTACGAATCATTTCGAGAAGAGTCCTCAGTACCTCTCCAAATGATTGTTTCTCACATGCTCGACTTCAACACCTTGATCGCATCGTTGAGACTCGCACAGGGTATTGGTCCTTTCAGTTATTGGTTGAAGACCCTAGATACCACCTAACTCTTCCACATTTGAAAGTCTACCTATGGAAACAACCAGTTACATTTTTTCTATAGATATTCGGGTTGCGCATGGTGACAGTATTCAGATGTACCCCAGTTTTATACTCCCTCGAGTATACAGTTACATATACTCCTCAGATTTGACTCAGATTCATTGAGTCCCTACAGATGTTGGACACCTTTAGATTCAGCAGTTCAACAACCCTTATGAGACCTTGTTCAGAACGGTTGTCGCTTTATTCCAGTGTATCAGTTATTGAGATCAATCATGTTATGATCATGAGTACATCCAAAAATAGTGTCCCCTTTGGACCATTATGATGTACCAGCAGATTTTTCATTTAGGTCCCCCTTCTTGGGACTAATTGTTATGTATATGTCTTGATACGAGCATGGGTATGCCCACCTCGTCCATTATCAGAGATTATTCGTCATTCATATTGAGGCCATGTAATATTTTTTGTTTTTGCAGCTTCCAAGGGCCGTGGATCCAGTCTCCAACCGGTCTCTTCTCTTCCCCAAACCCCAGAAAAAAGACAAAAGAACTATGATTTCTATCGGCCATACGATGAGCTCCTGCCCTCACACATCAGGGGACAATCTATTAACACCCAAAAAGTTCTCACTAGCTCATTTCCTTATTCACATGACCCATTTGTCCACTTTTCCACCATTTGAGCCTCTAAAGCCATCAAAAGGTCACCAAAAGACCATAATACACCCCTTTTTCCCCTCAAAATGAATATTTTTCCTCAAAAAGGGTCCAGAATTCCCAAAAATATTAAAAAGGGAATAAAAATATTCAAAATATTCAAAAAAGGAAAAAGGAGGGAAAAGATACATAAACCATGTTGGTCAATACCATTGGTTTCCTCAAAACCATAATGGTATTCCCCACCACCAAAAACTATAAAAAGGTGGTAGGGGCTCCTCACTTTCCATCCATCCATTATCCTATCCTCATGCTGTCAAAATCTCTCATGAGACTTTTGGCCATTTTCAGCATCTTGGAGAAGAGACCTTTGGAGCTTGGAGCCTTGGGAGTTGCTCAACACAAATCCTCACTATTTGAGGTATCTTAATACAAAACATTTATTCTTTTATTTCTTGTTCTTGAATCGTTTTTAAAAAATTTATTTGTTATATGCACATGCTAGTTTAGATTTAGATTTAATTTATAATTGTTTTTGCTTTCAATATTGAAACTGCTATCACATTGTTGATAGGTGCCCATTGCACAAAGCTTGGTTGCTAAACCAAAGCCAACAGTGTACCTTTCATGTCAGCGGACAACATAAACCTCATACAACACCATAATGCATTAGTACAATCATAAGTGTCAACACCCTAATGCATGCATTCATAATTTTGTTAAGGTGATACGACAAGTCTAAAATCAAGATTGTTCTAACCGTAATAACATGAATACAAACATATCATAAACTTAATCATGAACAAATCTTGAGACATACCTGGATGAGTCATACCTGTCGAGATTTCCTGTAATCTTCTTATGTAAGGCCTTAGCCTCATCTCCCTCAAAAACAAGAACTTCTTCACTTATGCAGGTGACCAATCCATCCTCTTCTAGGATTAAACCAATCCACTTGATTTGCAGGAACTGGATCTGGAGCTGTATTAGGGTTTGTCAGAGAAACCCCAAAAATTCAAACTTTGAATTTCAAACTTCCTAAAGGATAGAAAAATGTGCCTTGATGAGCTGATCAATCTGGTATATTCAGAATTTGAAAACCGCAAAGTTTCACTCCTCAATTTTGCCTTTGAAACTCCGGATTAACTGGATGTGACCCTGAACTGGGGTTTGATGAATCCCACTCTTCTGCCCAATCAAAAGGTTTGATCCAAAGCTCTAATCTTCTATTTTTCTGAGGAGCTTCCAGCTGTGGTCATAGATTTCAAAAATTCCCATTTTTACAGAAGCCCTAATTTTCCACTTTTCAGATCAAAGTCCCGAACTAGGGTCTGATCAAGCCTGGCCTTCTGCCCAACCAAAAATTCTGATCTTGGTCTCTGAATTTCGATTTTGATGAGTAGCATTCAGCCGTGGTCTCTGATTACAAGAATTCCAACTTTCTCCGAAACCCTAAATTCTGGAAGCCATGAATGAAGGTGCTCAAAAATAATTATGTTTTGACATAAATATGTACCTGATTGTTTCTGGTGTAACTCCGCACTTTTTGATCCACAAGGTCTGAAAACTTTTTCTATGGTAGCCTGACCTATCATCTTTCCATCCCGATAGGTCTGACCTCAATTGGATTTTCTGAGAGAGATTTATGCTAAGTGTCGCAACTTGACCTATTTATGGGATAATACAGGAGAGCAAATTTGTACGGCGTGCCACATGTCACTGGTTCAACTTCGGCCTCTGAAAATGTTTCCTAAGATATTAAAGTCTGTGTACTACCTATCACTTTTTATTAAATTTCATTTGGATCTTCCTAGCCCAAGTTATGACCTTTTTTCCAAGGTCACCTATTTTTTACTCAGATCTGGAAGAGGCAGAAACCCTATATTGTACAGATCATAAATCACAAAGTACAATGAATTAGAGGTTTTCCTTTGGATACAAGGTACATGGGGATCTGATCTTTGACCTGTAAAATTTTCAGATCCGAAAACTTTGCCAAAATGGATTTATAGCGAAAGTTCTATGATGACTGATTTTTGCTATATCAAGCCCTAGCATCGTAAGTGCAACAAATGTCATACATGTCATATCATGCCTTCTTTCAGGCTAGCTCTGATACCATGTTAAATTTTCAGAATTTACTTCAATCTGATCTAGGATCTTAACTGAGATAACAACATGTACAACAAATCTACAGCACATCAATCATGGGCACAATAATGCAAGCACACAAGAGACATAGAGTTTACTTGGGGAAAACCATAAAGGTGAAAAACCCCAATAACTTCCTCAGAGATAGATAGAGCAATGATACAACCAGAATACAAGAGATAGTCTTCTCCTAGCAGTAGAGCCTCCTCCTCACAAGTGCGCCACTTTCCAAATGAGAGAAGTGTGTGAATGAATGACCAATTAGAGATCTCCCGATCTCTATTTATACTTGTTCTGTCCTTCCCAATAAACTAATGGGCCCTACATGTCTAGCTTAACCCATGGTTAACTTAATCCGAGCCGACCCCACAGTTGGTGGTCTAATAACCCTTTGACCCACATGGCCGACCCCCAATAGGGTGGTCTAATAACCCTTCGACCCACATGGCCGACCCCCAATAGGGTGGTCTAATAACCCTTCGACCCACATGACTTATACAGGGCCGACCCCAACAAGGTGGTCTAATAACCCATCAAGTATAAGTTACGACACTTACAATATAAATGATGACACTTCCGTATAGAGGAATAATAACATCTCTATAGGAATACAAACACTTCCGTATAGAGGAATAATACCATCTCTATAGGAGTACAAAATACATATATGAAATACATGGGTGAAATACATTCCGAAGTTACATATACATCAACAATGATCATACACATCAACCATAAACCTAGATTAGTTCTTCTAGATGCATTGCAAGATTGAGATGAAAAACACATGAAATTGAAAACATGACTACAACAATTCAAATATGTGATTAAATATCATAAAGGAACCAATTACAAGATGTAGATTCCCTACAAGGATGCCAACAATAAAATTGATAGGATGCAAATAATCAAATTGATAAATATTTACACATATCCAATAGTTTGGATCCAACAACTTTAAGCAAGCATACGTGTAGTGTCTAGACTTTGCACATCCTCTCAATCCCCTGGATCTTTGCAACATTGTAGGTTGAGAAGATTCAAGACTCTTTGTTTAAGGATACAATATGTACATGATTAATATGTTTTGATTCTCCCAATGAGATCATTAGGATCCAATGTTTGCAAGAAGCACATCATTCCAAAGTCCTGGGGCATTTTGGAGCATTCCAAATTCCTAAGGAATTTTGGAGAGGAGAAACAACCAAAATTGGATAGTGTTATAACATGAATTTTAAGATAGGTGACACATGACATGAAGGATATCCAAGAAACAAATCAGCATGGCACAAAGTGTCATCTCCCCTCATTGATGTTTATTTGGAGTTCCTATCCCAACCAATCCCTTGGGTAGAGGAGGAAATTTCATGCACTTGGGGTTAATTCTAAAGTTAAGGCATTAATTAGTTAGGAAGTTAAATTTTAATTTAATCCTAAGTTTGAAATGCAATTGGTAGAAGTAATTTTTATTAATTGATATTTTATTTTGGAATAAAGTGGATAATGCTCCACAAGTGTGCCTTAGAGGATAAGGTTGACTAAGAGGTAACTTGCAAGACAAGAAAAGATAAAGCAGTCAAAGTAAGGAAAGTAGGAAAATGAGAAGAAAGCAGAAAAGAATGACAAAGGCAGAAAAGAAGGATAAAGCAGAAAATCAAGAAAAAGCAGGACAAAGCAGAAAAGCATGGAAAAAGCAGGACAAATTAGAAAAGTAGGATAAGGTAGAAAAGCAGGAAAAAGCAGGATAGAAAAGAAAAATCAGGATAAAGTAAAAGAAAAACAAAAACAAAAATCAAAATCAAAATCATAAAGCAAAGAAAGGTATAAATCAAGGCAAAAGATAAAGCAAAAAGCAAAGCAAAGCAGAAAGCAAGGAAAAAGCTAAAGCATAAAGAAAAGCAACCTTATCCACTCCATGAGGGCGCCTTATCCTATCTTACTTGCTCAACAATTCACCTCAATCTATAAAATAAGCATTAAAACTCCATTTCACATCTTTTGATCATCTGTAATTTGAATTGAGTGTAATTTTTCCTCTTTGACCTAGGAGATGTGCCCCTAGTCCTAGCTGGGAGATGTGCCCCATGCTTATACTAAAAGGATGATGACATATAGTCTTCATCATTGAGTCTATTTCAGATATTGACGCCTGTCTACATGTAGTATCAACTATAATTGAATAATTCAAGCCATTCAGAAGTGTTTCCTAGTGTTTGTTTAATCAAAGAGAGATCCTAAGGAAGTTTGGTCAGAGGAGGAGATCAAGTTGTCTGAGTGTGCCCCCAGGATAATTATCTGATATCAGTGCACCCTTCATGAGAATACATATTCTCAATATTCATCATCATATCATATCCAATGGAGGATCCTTTTCTTTTTTTTATGTTTAGAATACATACACATTCATGTACTGTGAGATTTATTGTATTTGAGGTTCATTAAGGAAACTAAGGTTGTAATGCTAATTTGTTGGTGTATAAAACTTTTGAAACTAGTTATTATTGATCCTATATTCCTTATTAAGTCATTCTATTCTTCAAATGATAAATTTGAAAGCATTGGAGGTTGATTGCATCTAGATCTCTCAAGACTAGCTCATTGAGTAATTTTAATTGACTAGTTCTCCAGGAATTGTAATATTCTGAGCTATATGGAACCATTTTACTTTATAAAGTTTTTTGTAGGTTTTTAATGGTCTGGAGAATCCATCCCAGTTCCAAAAACAGATATTTGAGAGCCTTAGAGGCTGATTTTGTTTGTATATTTCAAGACTAGCTCGTTGGGCATGAATTCATGACTAGTTTTGTAGTAACTTTAATCAAATAGCCTATGTTTATATATTTTATGTTCTTCAAGTAATTACAGGTACTTAAGACATTAATTAATCCAATACAAGCCTCATATTGAGTTTTTGTGACCCTCTCTTCCTGTTTGGAAGAGCCTAGAAAAAAATTAGTTAAGCAATCCATCATAGCTCTCTTTCTCTCCTTGACTCCAAACAATGCCAGAACCTCCCAAAAACTCTGTGAAAATTGTCCAGTATTATATTGGGGGTTATTACCTTTTATCAACCTCTGTTTTATTTCAAGGTTAAGTGAAAGAGTTTAGTAGACATATGTTGGTGTGGCTAGGAAGCCTTGGAGTAGACTTCATCCTGGCTGATGTTCGAAACATAAATGGCCCCAATACATTGTTCTTAGAAATCAGAATCTGGCCTTGATTATTATTTTCCTGATTCTACACACTCCCCATTAAATTTTACAAATCCAAAAGTGTCCATCAGTCAAGCTCTGGGTGGGTTAATCACTGGCCAAGACTAGTTTCATCTTAACTAGTTTTGAAGACTAGTTTCTGTTATGCAAATTTATGATTTTCAAAGTTGAATTTGAGTTGATATCCTATGAGATCATATCGGGGATATTACAATGGTATCCAATCTCTTTCCTCTACTCCCGTGGAAAGAATCCTCTCAATTCGATGAATTTGCAACCATATCCATGTTCAATGAAGAAGATTCTTACTCCGAGGATGATTTTTATGAGCAATATGATGATGATTGTGATGAGAAATATGAAGAGTATTGCAGATAGTATGAGTAAGAAAATTTCCAAGAGGTACCTTCTACAAGTATCTCCCATTTGATCATACTTGGAAGGAGAAATTATGGTTATTCTTATAGCCATATGGATGGAAAAGTTGCATATTCCACAGTTAAATATAAACCTACTTGTGAAAAGAGAATAAAAATATCTAAAGCTTCTTTGGATGCATGCGCTTCATACTTGATGAGAATTTTTGGATCTACTTCAAAAATATTCTGAAAAGATCTTGATCCTAAGGAAACTAAAGGTCAAGATACATCAATTCATTTGAAGGAGCAGAAATAAAGTACAAATCAACCATCTAAAGAAGATGAAGGTACAATTGTTACTGAGGAGGGTTGTAAGCATGAACAAGCCACCACTGATTCTACTAAGGATCATCTAGTTCTTGATATAAAAAATTCACTGCTAAAGGGTGCCAAGAAGAGGCATCTACTATTGGTTTTTCAAGTTCTGAAGAAGTATCTATTGATGGATTCTATGAAGAGGTACCTATTAATGGGTGCCTAAGTTTTGAGAAGACATATAATGATGGATTTCCATTTCTCTATGTTGGTGACATGAAGATACCACTTGAGAAGGCTAATGTAAGTACACAACCCATTGAAGTTGAAGAATATGAAATCCTTGAAGTCAAGGAAGAGATCCTAGAATCAATATCACTTTCACCACAAGAGATTCATAAGGTTAATCCATCAATTGATGATGAGGAGGTTCACTCTCAACCTTCTCCTTTTGAAAGGCCACTCAAGATGAGCGAAATGAAGATCAAGGAGGCCTTACACATTCTACATGACACACATGTTTTAGTGTCACATTATTTTTGGAGAGCTACTTCATTGGAAGATTCATATTTCCTTGAAGGCATGGAGAATATATAGAAAGCAATGACTACTATGCAAGGTAATTTTTCACATATGCTTTCTGACTAAGATTATTTGTATGAGCTTGTTCACATGTTGCATGGAGCATCCTTGAAGGATGATGAATAGATTTGAAATATCAATGATGAGTTAATGGCCACCCAAGATTCTTTGATAAGCACGCAAAGTGCCCTCCAAGAATCCAATATAGAGATAGAGAAACTTACCAAAAGTTGCAAATATCATTCATTTCAGTCAACCAGTATCTTATAGTTGATTGTACTCAGAATTTCATGGAGGAACTTCATGAGATGGTGGTTCATGAGGTGAAGGATGACATGAACGTGCTTAAGACATTTTGGGATGCATATGGTGAGTTCCAAGCACATACTCTCTACCAGAACGAAAATGAGCTTCTTCATGGAGCGAATCATTCCTCCATTAAGGATTCTAAACGAGCCTTTGTGTGATGGACCAACCTTTGATGGAGTTGATGCATCCATTATCTTGATGTATGAGGGTTGCATTCAAAATATTTTGGTCCATGATACTACCCCTATGGATCCTTCACATGATGAAACTTTCACACTTTCTGATCATATGGGTGAGCTAGTTCATTCTCCTACATCCTATACTTCCACATTTTGCAACATCCATCATAATGAAGTATGTGTGAAAGGTTTCTTTTTTATGGTGACAAATGAGGAGTATGAAACTCCTATCTCTCCTTTTGATGATGACATTACTAGAGGACCTTCTTCTTTACATTTGCAGTAGCATCCTTTGTTACCTTATGATGATACACATCTTCATGGATGCACATATGGTAGTCCTTTGATCCCGTTGAAGCCCCATTGTTCTATTTGTTCCTTACTCGATGGGAGAGTTCCTTCATCCAATGTTTGGGTGAAAGGCCACATGGAAGAATTAATTGATACCTTCCAAACCTCCTTGTGGAAGCATCCATTGCTCTCATTTGAAGACTCTCACATTCATGGATGTATTGATGAGACTTCTTTGAGCCACTTGAAGTCTCCTTGTTTTCTTTGGCTCTTACTTGGTTCAAATTTTGGTGGAGGTTATTCATTCAATTCTTGGATGAAAGAACACATGGCTGATTATTTTTAATATTCTTACATTATTTTGGAGCAAAATTATAGGACATGGGATCCTCACCTATGTTATTGGAGCAGATTTGATTGGTCACTTAATGCTTGTATGCACTTTGCAAATGGTGGTTTACTTACTTGGATGGACAAGCACTTTCATGATCCTTTGGTGATGCACCTTCTTAATGTACATTTGTATGATGTTGATATGTAATTTGATGATCTATATTTTGTACTTATGATGTTTTGGAGGATTCTCATTAGAGAGTGGGATCCTGGCATCCCCCACCTTGATGTAAAATTTTGTGTTACTTTGCTCATTGATGGAATGCGCCAATTATGGGATCCTAGCATTCCACACTTGGTTGAAATAATTTTGGAGGATATTGTACACCTCCTACATTGATGTATTTTTTTGGGAGACCTTGTGCATGATATAAATGCACACGCATTGGGACATGGGCATCCCACATTCTGATTTATATGTATTCACACTATGTATTGATGGGGTGTGCAAGTGTTGGGACCCTGACATCCCATACTTGATAGATTGGTTCTTGATGACATTGTGCACTAGGAGAGTGCGCAAGCAGTGGGACCCAGACATTGTTGATCATTGGCAGCTCATTGGGAGCACATTTTGGTTGGTTAGCTTATGCAAGAAAGCCTCTTCTCTTCCCCATGGGTTCATCTTTGCAGTAGATGGTGATGGTTTCCTACATGGGAAACATATTTTTGGATGTACATGTGTTCTTCTTGCAGGGTATTATGGTGACTTCCATCTAACTCTTATGCATTAAATAGGAGAATATATATTGCACCTTGTATTCTTGAGGATCATTTGGGATCTTGGTATCAATTGTGATTAGTCTCCACACTAAGTGCATGGTTGGATGGTAATAGAACAATCTGTTGGGAGATTTCATGAGAATTTTCTAAACAGAGTGGTGTAGCAGAAGCATGATGGATCATGATGCTTAGTTGGGTTGGATTTGATTATTTATTGAGGACAAGCAATCTTGGGAAGGGAGGACTGTCATGTCCCCTCATTGATGTTTAGTTGAAGGAGTTCCTAGGCCAACCAATCCCTTGGGTTGAAGAGGAAATTCCATGCACTTGAGGTTAATTATGAAGTTAAGGAATTAATTAGTTAGGAAGTTAAGGAATTAATTAGTATTGATGTATAAAATTGTTGAACCTTGTTATTATTTATCCTATATTCCATATTAATTCATTCTATGCTTCAAATGATAAATTCAAAAGCATTGAAGTTTGATTGCATCTAGATCTCTCAAGACTATCTCATTGAGCAAGTTTAATTGACTAGTTCTCCAGGAATTGTAATATTTTGAGCTCTGTGGAACCATTTTACTTTCTGAAGGTTGTTGTAGGTTTTTAATGGTATTTAGAATCCATCCCATGTCCAAAATTAGATATTATAGATCTGTAGATGCTGATTGTGTTTGTATATTTCAATACCATCTCGTTGGGCATGAATTCATGACTAGTTTTGCAGTAAATATAATGAAAATTATAGGCTCTAGTTATATATTTTCTATTTTGAACATCATTACAGGTCATTAAGACATTAATGAATCCAATACAATCCTTATACTGAAATTGTGTGACCCTCTCTTCCTGTTTGGAAGAGCCTGGAAACAAACTAGTTGAGCAGTCCATCCTAGCTCTCTTTCTCCCCTTGACTCTAAACACTGCCAGAACCTCCCAAAACCTATGTGACACTTTTCCAACAGTATATTAGGGGGTTATTACCTGTTATCCACCTCTTGTTTATTTCAAGTGTAAGTGAAAGAGTTTATTAGGCATATGCCAGTGTGCAAAGGAAACCTTGGAGTAGACTTCGTCTTGAATGATGTTCGAAACATAATGACCCCAATACATTGTTCTTAGAACTTAGAAGTTGGCCTTGATGTTGTTGTCCCTGCTGCTGAAAAATCTCCAGTACATTTGGCAGATCCAAAAGTGTCCATCAATCAAGCTCTGGGTGGGTTAATCACTGACCATGACTAGTTTCATCTTAACTAGTTTTGAAGACTAGTTTCTGTTATACAAATTTCTGATTTATTGGGTATAACTATGGTAGTTTGTCCACATTTGAGGTAGTACACCCCCTTAGTCACAAGGGTTATGATTCTTTATACCCACTCTTTTATTTTAGACTTGTACCTTATTGGTTGGTCTTGGTACCCTTTGGTTGGTCCTTGTACCTTATTGGAGGCCGTGAGTCTCTTTGGCCTCTGTTCGCTAGCTGTCAGCTCATCTTTATTGTGATTGTACTGAGCCTTTTGACTGTCATTGAATTTACTTGATTGACCATACCATAGCCCAGTCATCTCTCTCTCTCTCTGGTTTGTACTAACCCTATAATAGGGTCACTTGGTTCCTAGAGTTGACTGGCCTCTAAGAAGCACAGTCATTTCTGAAAGTAACTCTTATGAGTATATTACAGGAAATGTCTACACCCAGGTAATAAAATTAACAACTAGTAATTAAAAACTATCAGAAAGAAAGTGACATCTCACATATATCAATAAAACAAATGAAATAGAAACTTCTGATCAACGAAGGGGGGTCTACCTTCTCTAATCAGGTTTGTTGAAGAAACTCACAAATTAATACTTCAAATGATATGAACCAACATATCTTATATTATGAAAAAAGAAATGATACAATAAGTTCAACAATATGTTATTCTTCCTCCTGTTATCTCTATCCAACCCCCCTCATATATGATATTGATTGTATATTTATAGATTAAATATTTAATGAAGATCAGGAACTGAATTCCAAACTTAGAGTTTGTTTAGACAAATTTATCAAATTTGAAAACCGTGTGTGTAGCTAGGGTTTTACCCCTAGCTTGTGCAAATGAGCACCTACTAAGGAGAAGGGACTCCTTAGTAGCAGTTCAGTAAATGGAAATTAAAATGCTAAAACAGAAATGTAAATTACTCTAAACATGTGCATGAAACAGAAAAAACAAGATGTAAATAATGGCTTTTGTATTAATTTTACCTCCAATGTGAAAGTTGGTGAAGCTCTTGCAATGGCCCAAGAGGGTTGCTCCAAGCTCCAACTTGCTCCTTCTCTTTCTCCAAATGATGGGAATGGGCCAAAAGGGGCTCTCAAGGTGAAAGTAGCTCAAGGGTGAGCTAGGGTTTCAAGAGCTATTTTGGCAGAGTAAGGGTGCTTATGATTGTGGATGTGAAATAAGGGGTCTCCATCACCTATTTATAGTTTTTTGGTGGTGGAGTGCTGGCCCATGGTTTTGGGAACCATATGGTTTAGGTCAGCTGTATAGGGTTTTTTCCTCCTTTTCCTCATTATTTTATATTTTTTATTCCCTTTTTAGAGGGTTTTTGCTATTTTTAGAGGAATTTTGGATTTTTTGGAGGAAAAGGGGGTTTTTTAGCCTTTTTGAGGCTTTTTTTATGGTTTTGTGGCCTTTTGGAGGCATTTTAGGCCTTTTGGAGGCCTTTTAGTGGGATTTTCAGGGTTTTTAAGGGAAATATGGTAGGAAAATGGACAAATGAGCCATGTAATGAGGTAGATGAGGTAGTGAACACTTTTTGGGTGTTAACAGATTACCCCCTGATGTGTGAGGGCAGGAGCTCATCGTATGGCCGATGGACATCATAAGTCATGTAAGGTTTTACTGGGGTGTGGAGAAGAGAAGAAACAAACTGAAGCCTGGAACAACAATCCCGAACAAACTGCAAGAACTAAAAGTACATAACCTCAATAATGGATGAGGAATCATATGATCATATAGACGAGGCGGGCATTCCCATGCTCGTATCAGGATATAACATAATAATAACAATGGGGTCCAAAAAATGGGGACCTAACATATACATAGCCTCAAATACTGAATGAGGAAGAATCTCAATATATGGATGAGGCGGGCATACCCATGCTCATATCAAGATACATAAAAAGAACTGTGAGGCCCGAATAGAGGGACATGTAAGATACATAGAGAACCACTGTGTACATCATAAGGGTCCAGAGGGGACACAAATCTGGGACATGCTGCTGGACGGACCATGTCTGAGCTGAAAAAATAGGTGCACTGGAATAACATCAGTGCTGTAGACGGGGGTACCATAGGAACTGATGGGCTGCTGGATCATAGTGACAGGGAACCCTGACCTCAATGGTACGCTGAACTGGAACTGAACTGGGTACTCAAGGAAGCATATAACTGGATGGCTTCCGAATACAATCGCCAACGCAACCCAGACATCCACGGGAACATATAACTGGGCATTCCGAAGTGACTCACCAATGTGCTAGAGTCAGGGGAAATCCGAGGTCTTCGACTAAAAACTGAAGGGATATAACCCTACACGATTCTCGACGATGCGATCAAGGTGTTGAAGTCGAGCATGTGAGAAACAACCACTCGGAGAGGCAATGATGATTCCTAACAGAATGGTCCGTAGGCACTTACCACAGATGGTGATGAGTCCAAGGCGTAGGGACCTCTGGGCCTATCCTCTGGAATAGAGGGGCTGTCGTCGACAGAGGGAGACCTGCAACTATCAAGGCAATGATGTTTCCTTGACAGGAGCGCGAGGTGGAGAACCGAAGTGTGAGAGTACTGATGGCAAGACTGACAAACTGTGGGGGGACAACTGGGCAAGTAGAGTGGGTGGACTCAAACTTCCTTTGTTCATAGTATGATAACGGGGATGATTGGGCAGCATATGAGAGTGACTGGTGGGAAAGGGATCATAGCTGTAATGGATCAAGGATGGGGACTGGGCTGAGGGAGACTCAGGCTGATATAAAATGGCAGGAGACTGCAGAATACTCTGAACAAAGGCGACCTGATTGGGGGTGCTGCCGAGATGATCGATCATAGTGCCAGGAGGCACGGGGGGGGACTTCTTCATGGGTTAGGGAACTAGAAGAAGTGTGTATAAAATGGTACTATCGTGTGGATTTATACGAGCCCAGGACAGTTCATGCTCGTGGTCGTTTTCAATTTTAAGGAGTCTGAAAGCGATAAGAAGACTCTGAAGTAATGGAATGGTACTGTCGTGTGTATTTATACGAGCCCAGGACAGTTCATGCTCGTGGTTGCTTTCAATTTTAGAGAGTCTGAAAGCAAATAAGAAGACTCCAGGGGGTTGTTTTTTCGTGTGTTAGTCTCCAAGGCCCGAAGAAGCATAAAAGGATGCAATGAAGAACTCTTCTAGCTGGTGTGACTAGAGTATTCCTTTTTCGTAATTAATCTACCAGGTCTGAAAAAGGGTTAAACTTATACCAGATAGACGCCCTTTCAGGTACTTTAACGAGCATGAAAGGAAGCAAGATTGCTCGGTGATCTTTTCATTGTTTTAGGAGTCAGAAAAGAGCTTAACAGAAACTCCCTAAGTGCCTTTTTCGTAAAGGACTTGTCCGGCCCGAAAAAGGGATAAAATTATACCGAACAAAAGGAATGGCCAGGCAAGGAGGAAGTGTTCAATCAAGGAACATTGAAGATGACCAAGAACGAGGGTAGGGGGAAACACTGGTGGGCCTCCTTGCGGGGTGAATGAATGGTGGCAAAATAACGAAATATTTGCAGTATGACAGGAGTGGATGGCTCATGTAAACATGTGGAACAATCTGATGGTGGTCGGTGTGGCTCGCAAACTGAGGCAGCAAGGTGTCGGGACACAATGTTGAAACTGTACCAAGTGAGAGCGAGAAATGGTCTCAAGCATCATCACGAGCTTGGAAAAATGAATCTGATGATATAAAACATGCTAAAAACGGAGAGCAGCCGAAGTGGCACGCAAACCGAAGCAACTAGTGGTGTCTAAAAAATGGGCAAAAATGGACGTGGAAAAAATAAGGCAACGAGGTGACCATCATGACGGTCTCGTCGTGCTGATTCTATTGGTGGAAATGGTTCGAAAAATGGACTCCGTATGGGTTCAGAATGGCCAAAACAAGAAAAAGTCAACGGACTATAAAGAGTGAGTGGGTCCAATATGACAAGTGTCATTTGTACTATTTGACTTTGACTAGTGATTAGAGTGGGCCAGAGCTGAGGTGGCATTTCTGGACGATCCGACCAGCCGATTTCAGATTCGGGAGACACAGGTATTCCGTCAAACTCATACCTGCATGTTTTTTAGGTTCAGGGGGTGGGTAGTGGGTCCCAGGGGTTATTTGTACGGTCCACGTGGGGTGGACCGCGGGTTAGAGGGTTGGAACCGCGGTCGAGGACCGCGGGTTTGTTGGTGGACCAAGCGGTTGGGGACCGCGGGTTTCGGGGCTGGACACGCGGTCTGGTACTGCGTCTTCCAAGGAGGGACACGCGGTGCGTGACCGCGAGTTGAGCTCTGACAGGCACGGTTTGGGACCGCGATTGTAGGCCTGACAGCCACGGTCGGAAACCGCGGCAGAGAGCCCTAAAGCTACGATTTCAGATCGAGCTGTTAGGGTCTCCGGGGGGGGGGGGGGGGGTAGGGTTTACTATTTTGACATGAGTCTGATGATTTTGCCTTGCGTGTTTGACAGGATGCTGCTGGTATTGTGGAGGGAGCAGGAGATCCCAGATGAGATAGTGACGGTCATCCAGGGGGACCGTTATGTGCGGTTGGTACTGGGATTATGCGGACTGCTAAAGTTCACACAGGTACCCATGATGCGTTCAGCAGGGTTGCTGCTGAACAGGCTGATTAGTTTCTGGGAGCCGGACATACAGGCCTTCAGAGTACAGGGTGAGAGGGTGGACCTCAACCTGACAGATGTATATTTCCTGACGGGGTTGCCCTGTCTGGGTAGGGTGGCGGATACGCAGTCGCGAGTATCCGCAGATATAGATATGGAGGACATGCTGGATTGGTACTGTGTTCCAGAGGCTAGAGTGCATAGGAATGCACTCCGGGTGTTAGACCTACAGGAGCCATCAGTACAGGCCATGGCGGCATGTGTGGTTTGTGTATTGGGGTTCCAGTCACCGGAGAAGGTGTCTGGGGGCCAGATGCATCTGGTAGAGCGCGTACTGGATGGGGTCTACTATGCGTGGGGCTAGATGTTCATCACCTGTGTACAGCGACAGCTGACATCGACGAAGGAATCTGGCAAGGGATTCTGCTATGGGTCCTTCCTATGTGCGTTCTTCATGGAGAGGGTACCCACCCTACGGCCGCGGGTACCGATCAAGGTAGGAAGTTTGAGGGAGCCGCGGATGGTGCGGTGGGGAGAGATGATGTGCCATCGTGGTGGTGGTGAGGTTGGTAGATACTTCACACAGGATTTGTACCTGCAGTGGCTGCAGATACCTTTGACACTGGATGAATACCCGTATAGGGATATGGACTACACCGGAGACCCAGAGGCGCCACGGGCACCAGGACAGGCATGGGGACCCGATGGTACATATGTTTTTGCTTGCATGTTATGGTTGTCAAGTTTTATATATGATAGTTTATTGATAGACTATTACTGACGTATGGGTGATCTGCAGACGTGGGCCCGAGGCCTCCGCCAGGGCATGTGGCATGGAGGGGGATTGTGGCTGTTCCAGCTCTGCCCGGACGGGGGGAGGTGCGTCGTCGGGACGCGAAGGGGATGCTAGAGTCCGTACGGATGTTGCTGGACTGTTTGCTGGTGGGGGTGACCGACAAGGGGTGGCGGGACGTTGATCCGGATGTGGTTCAGGATTGCATGAGGGCACCCTGGGAGTTCCGATCCATTGCGATCCGGGTGGCTATCTTGGCGGACAGGGCACGGGCACAGGAGCCCGTAGGGGATGAGGACTTGCCGGAGGAGGAGCGAGGGGAGGACTCAGAGGCAGCCGATGCAGGCAGTGATGCAGGGTATGAATCTCATTAGGGAGTGTAGGGGACTCCCCCCGAGTTTTGTAGCTATGGCATGTATTTTTTGAGGCGTTAGGGATGTATAGACATTTTTTTGTATAGCTGAGTACAGGGGTACTCAGGACATGTATAGCCTATGAACATGTATTTTTTGATATATATATATGCACATGATGCACCTTTTTGCGATGATGTTTATAGTGTACACACGTGTATGCGCTTTATGGTTTATGATATGTTTGTATTGCACATGGATGCAAGTAGTCTAGGAGGTTGGGCACGTGGATGCCCCTTGTGTATTTTATGTGATGCAACATGATGTATGTATGATTAGGCACGTGGATGCCCCTATGGATATAAATGTGGTTTTATGGTTTTTTGTACTTGGATGCAAATGTTGATGTAATACAATCTTTTTAGGTTTTTATATATTTTGATGAGATGCTATGGGATAATGATGCATGATGGAGGTTTTACATGGTGTGATTGACGTTCCAATCTAGGATATTGTTAGCCATTTGATCGGCGACACTATTTTGGGCTCTTGGGACATGTGTGAATGTTATGGATTCAAACTGTCGGCTGAGCTATTTTGTGCGCAGGAATTTTCTAAAGAGGCAGGGATCACGCACCTGGTAGCAGTTGTTGAGCTGGGAGACAAGTAGCTGGGAGTCAAGGAACACATGAAGGTGACATATGCCCATCTGGAGGGCAGCAGTCAGGAGACTAGTCACAGCATCATACTCCGCCTGGTTATTGGTAGCAGCGCCTATACAGATTCCATCAAGGTGAATCAACTCATGTGAGGGGGAGTATAAGACCCATGCTGCAGAAGCCAGGTTTGGAGACCAGCGGCTTGCTCCATCAACGAAGCCAATGTAATGAGGTGGAAGAGGGTCCATCTATGATCATGCAAAAATGATGAATGTGAGATTGCGGTAAAAAAGGTGAAAAACAAAAAAGAGAGCAAACTGTACAATGCAGACCAATTGGGCCGTGGGTTCATTTATGGGTAAAAACGCTTAAGATACAACCCATTACGGGGGTTGCACAAAGGGTGACCTTCGGAGTCGGCTAAAATGTATGCCCCCTTGCTGAGACAAGTCTGCACGATGTAAGGGCCTTGCCACATGGATTCAAACTTCCCTTTACCGGTTTTTTCATGGGCTTGGTCATAGGCGAGGACAAGGTCCCCTTCGTGGAAAGTTCGAGGGTGTACGTGTTTGTCATAACCAGCTTTGGAGCGGTTCTTGGCAGCTTCAATGGTATGGAGAGTGACACGACGGTCTTCATCGGCTTGTTCGAGGGATAGCAGACGTTGCTCAAGTGGGGAGGTATCGGGGAGAAGCTCAACAGCGATATGTAAGGCAGGTATCTGACACTCAATGGGGAGGACAGACTCGACACCGTGAACTAAATGAAATGGGGTAAAACCAGTGGCGGTCTTAGTGGAGGTACGGTAAGCCCATAAGGCGGGGAAGAGCATGTGGTGCCAATTGGACTTGTGTCGGTCAACAGTGCGTTGGAGGATGGTTTTTAAGATTTTGTTGATGGCCTCTACTTGGCCGTTCCCTTAGGGGTAGTAAGCAGAGGAAAATTGATGTTCAAACTTGAGGAGGGTGGATAACTCGTGCCAAACGGAATCTTCGAAGTGGGAACCATGGTCTGAGACCAACTGTTTAGGAACCCCAAATCGAGTGATAACGTGGTTAAAACAAAAGCGAGCAGCGGTGTCAGCGGTACAATTGATGGTGGGCATGGCTTCCGCCCATTTGGTGAAGTAATCAACGGCGACAATGATATATTTATGGCCGTTGGCAGATGGGGGTCTACACTCCATGAAGTCAATGGCCCACTTACAAAAGGGACCAACGGTGATGACTAGGTGGAGCGGAGCAGGGGGTGTCCGGGCCTTGGGGGCAAAATGTTGGCAGTTGTGGCAATGCTTGACCGCAGTGATGCAGTCGGTGAAAAGTGTGGGCCAGAAGTATCCAACGCGGACGACTTTTTGGGCAGTGGCCATCCCTAAGAAATGGTCGCCGAAGGCACCGCTATGACAGTCATTAAGGACGTGTTCAGCTTCCTCGTGTGTAAGGCAACGACGAAGAATTGTGTCAACCCCCCACCGGTAAAGGACATCGCCTAAGAGGAGATATCGAGAGGCCTGGTGACGGATACGATGGCGTACATTACGGGTGACTTTGGGTCTGAACTTCTGTGTTCGAAGATATAACAAGATATCACCGTACCATGGGTCATCAGACGAGATGGTGAACAAGTGGTTGTTGGGTAACTCATCAGAGATTTGGGGGGACGGCAGAAGGGAGGGGAGATCGGTGATGAGCTGGGAAAGCGCGAGGGATTTGGTGCTTTTAGGGGTTCTGAAAGTGAGGTCATATTCCTAGAGAATAATGACCCATTTAGCAACATGACCTTGCAGTAGCTGCCAATTTAAGAGATAGACCATGGGGTTGGAGTCGGTGACGACGGTGGTATGACTAAGTAAGATGTAGTGTCGCAATTTTTGGACGGAAAAGACCACTGCGAGGGCTAGTCTCTCCTCATATGGGTAACGTAGGGGTGGACCAGAAAAGTTCTGGATGACGTAGTAAATGACATGCTCTTGGTGAGAGGCGTCTTCTTGAACCAAGACTCCGGACACGGCATGCTCAGATGCCGAGACGTATAGGATGAAGTCCTGAGAGAAATCTGGAGGAGAGATCAAAGGGGCTTGTGTGAGAGCTTTCTTGAGGGCTTCGAATGCAGCTTCTGCTTGCTCATCCCAGACGAAGGGTATGTGGGTACGGAGCAGGTGCAAGAAACCGTGAACGATAGTGGCGTAATCAGGAATGAAGCATCGAAGGAAATTGGATCGCCCCTGCAGACTTTGGAGCTGTCAGAGCATACGAGGAGAGGGAAGGTCTAAGATGGATTAGACTTTCAGGGGATCAACAGTAATTCCTTTCTGGGAAACAATGAAACCCAACAATCGGCCTACCGGAACGCAAAAGACACACTTGTGTGGGTTCAAGAGGATTTGATATTTGCAACAACGCAGAAAAACTTGTCGAAGGTCATTAAGGTGGTCTGATCGTTTCCGGGAACGAGCTGTAAGGTCATCAAGGTAGACTAGCAGGATATGGACCAAGTCGTGAAAGCAATAGGTCATGGCCCGCTGGAAGGTGGCACCAGCATTATTGAGGCCGAAAGGCATGACGCGATAGGCAAAGGTGCCCCATGGGGTAGTAAAGGCAGTTTTGTAAATCGTGGAAGTCAGTGCATACTCGAATGGTGCCTTGTTTTTTGTTAACAGGAATGGGGTTTGAAACCCAAGTGGTATAAGCAATAGGATAAATGAACCCTGCCTTGCGAAGTTTCTCAATCTCGGCTTTGACAGCTGGGAGCTTGGAGGGATGAATGAGGCGTTGTTTCTGGAAAATAGGGGGTACATCTGGCCATGTGTCAATTTGGTGTTCTATAATGGCAGGGTCGAGACCATGCATTTTGGTATAGGACCAAGAAAAGACATCACGGAACTCTCTGAAGAGTTTTTGTATTCCTCAATTTCTTGCTCACTGCAGGAGGCTCCTAAAGTGATGAGTTCGGGGGTGCTTCCTGGGGTAGCGATATCAATTTGGATGACAGGTGAGATGTTGGCCATGTTACCCTCATCGAAGGCGTCAGGAGCAGGAATAGGATCCTTAAACCAGTCGACCTTGGTGGAAGGAAATCTTTAGATTCAACTGCAAATTGGGTAGCGGTGCTAGAGGAGGATTCTTCTGGGAGGAAGTAGGAACAATGATGCATTTCATCCCAGGGATAATTCAGGGCAGTGAGGGCCTCGAGAATCTCCTCATCAGTACAGAAAGTTTGAGTCGTCAAATCGGTTGACGAGGGAGTAGTGGTTGAAGAGATCATATAAATGGTATTAACCTCTCCTGAAGGGGAGGAGACCGGGGGGTGGATCTCCTCAATGGTGGGTGGTGCCGTCTCAAGATCCAGATTGTTCATCTCATAGAGAGCTGCTCTGTAATCGGGGAGATCGGGACAGTGATGGGAGTAATGCCCATAAACACTGCATATCGCACAGGGGTGGTTGGTACGCGGGGTTTTATCACGAGGCTTGGGGGTTGGATCGAGTTTGACGACAGGGATGTTGGGGTCGTCGTCGAGCATTTGCATGTGTTCCTGTAATTCCAGTAACTGTGGACATTGATGAGTGGGGTGACCTAACTCATCACACAACGAGCATTTGGGAGGAGCACGAAACATAGGGGGGTTTTTGACTGTCTTGGGAGGTGGTACAGCAGTGTATGGTTGTGGACCTCTGCCCCCAGTGGGCTTGAGAGGAGGAGGGGGGTTCGTGGAGGACGACGGGGGTAGCAACACCGGGAGGTGGTTGACTAGTAGTGACAATGGGTTGAACCGGTTGCAGGACGACATCTGGTGTCGGCGGGGGAACGGGAGGCGAAAGATACCAAATGGGTAATCCTAAGGTTAACCCAGGGAGGCTAAGGGTAGCCATAACCGGGGTGCTTACTACTCCGGAAGGAGGGATTAGGAAAGGAATGGTGTGGATGGGTGTAACACCAATGTGACTAGGTACCAATGGTGGTTTAGGCAACAAGGGTGGTTGATTGTTAGGTGTTTGTGTATCATGGGATAGGGTACATAGGTCAGACACGTCAGGGGCGGGTGATGGAGGCGGAATAGATTGGAAGGTGGAGGTCATCGGTGCGTCTGAGTAAACTCCAGGCCCCGTAGAAGAAACAAACAAGGTGGTTGTACTAGAAACAGGTTGTTCAACCATGGGGAGAACATTTTCTAATGCCGCGGGGGCATTGGGATCATAGTAGGTGAGTTGGTCAACCTTGACCACGTGTCCCTCATGAGGGAACATCATGGTGCGAAACACGGAAGAGCCAACCGCCCGCATGGCATACATGTAGCTGCGGCCAAGTAAGAGGTTATAATCCAGTTGGGCATTGATCACCTCAATGTCAATGAGTACGGTTTTACCACCTAACTGGACGGGGACATTGGCTAGGAGGCCTTGGGGCTGGGCTGAACAACCGTCGTAGGCGCGTAATGCAGTGGTGGACTGCTGAAGAGTAGGGGATCCCAACTTCTGCCATACCAATGTGGACATAACGCATGTGGAGGCACCTTCATCGATGATGCACCGATGGATGACAAGATTCCGAACGGAAACAGAAACTTGGAATGCTAAAGTGGAAGGCAGGCGTGGTTCGGACTAGTCCAAATCAAATGCCATCAAATTTGAATCATTTGGGTCAATAGCCCCAATGGCTCAGAGTAAAGTCTTGCGCTGGGAAGGGTAGTTTTTCAAGACTTCTAATGCAGACATGGCTGCGGGAGATTGGGCTAAGTCATCTACAATGTTGTAGTTTGACACAGCACGCGCATTGGGGTTATTGTTGATACGGCGAAGTGGGAAACGAGGTGCTTTGAGAGCGCCGTCTAGTGGAGGCGGAGGTATACGTAACGCTTGATCAGTGGGATGAGCGTTAGTGGGTTTATCAGTGGGAGGGACTTCAGAGGTGGAGCCATATTGGTTCCGACGGGTCTGGAGGTTGACATCAACGGATGACATCATCAACAAGTGGTGGGTCCCTGAGTCGAACATCGGTTGATCAGGAGTGGCATAAGTGATTTGTTGTTGGGGTGGCGCGTTGGCCTGGGGGGGAGCCAACGGCTGAGTGTTCACTACGCCTTGGTTTGGTAAGGGGTTTTGCAGCACCAAAGGTGGCTGCTGAGGTTGTGGGGGGTTGGGTGGTGCTTAAGGAGCTGCATGCCCTTGGCGATGGGCATCATCAACCCAGAGTTGCCGAGCTTGCTCCAAGTGTGGGAAAGCATGTGTGTAATGGCCATAGACCCTGCAAATAGAACAAGGATGGATTGTTCGCAAATTGGGGTTTTTAGCCTGCTTGGGTGGGCAATCAGGGTTTTGGTTAGCAGGGGCCGCATTATTGTTATCTGGGGGATTAGGAGGTTGACCACCTTGGTCAGGGGGAGGGTTGTTCCCACGGTTACGGCCCTTGCCATGGTTTTGCTGGCCCTGGTTACGTTGGTTGTTTTGGTTTTGCTGCGGGTTTTGTTGGGCGTAGACTTGCCCTTGGGCAACAGGTGGATTCTGGGGTTGCGCAGGTGCTGGAGTAGGCTGCGATGGATGATATGTAGGTGGAGGCTGCACAGGTGCAGCAACTTAAGGGGGTTGCTGATATGGCTGTGGAGTGGGTTGTGTGTTTACCGCAGGGCCTGCCTGTGGCGGGTAATAAGCGGGTTGGGCTTGGGAATGCGCAAGAGCTGGTGCAGCCTGTTGGTGGTAATAGGGCTAAGGTGCGACCGGGGGGGCGTAAGCAGGAGTCGCATGACCGAAGCACTGAGGTGGACAGGTGGGTCCATGGGAATGGTGGTGATGTGTCATGGGAGCATATGAATTGGTTGCTCCAGATTGTGAGGTAGCCCGCAAAAGGTCGGGGCCAGGGTTAGGACGTGATATGGAAAAGGGTTGGGGATGCGAGGAAACACGGCCAATGATGCCGTCTGCAGCATGGGATGTGCCCGACGCATCGTGCTAGGAGGAATCGCAGCGAGGGGCGTCAGGTATAATGGTATAGAGATAACCCGACTGAGCGTAAATGAGGTCGAATTGCTGGGCCTTAAGGATGGCCTCTTCTTCAGACTGGGGTCTTTCGGATGCCACATCCTTAGCAATGACAGGAAGAAGGGATTTGAGGAACCAATCTAAAAAGATACGGTCGTCTAATTTGATCTTGCATAAGCTACGGCGTCGACGCCACTCATGAATGTGGTCCGTGATGTGGGTAGCCGTGTTTTGTCTGCAAGACAGGAGAATCTCAATGCCCGTGTCATAGCGGACAGGTAACTGAAAGAACTGCAGGAATGTCGAGGCAAGGGAAGCAAAGGTGGCATGGGTCCCATGGGGTTGCTCGATATACCACATAGCGGCAGAGCCAGTGAAGGTGCACTGTAACAGACAGAGGCGAACAGAGTCATCCACTATGGAGTTGGAGGAACACCATAGATGGAAGGACATAATATGGTTTTGAGGGTCCTCACCTGCCTTTCCCTCGAACTTAGGGATGTCAGAGGGGAGCTTGGTGGGCATGTGAGGCCACGCAGGGTCGTGTCGGATAGGATCGTTGGTCAATCTGGCTAGGTCGGGCAAGTTAAGGCTAGCCATGAATGGCAAACTGGAAGAAGGATGTGACACAATAGTGGGTTGGACCAAGTTGGGGCCAAGGCCCCCAAGTGGAGGGGCAGGGTTTGGGATGTTGCCCCCAAGTGGGGGAACTAAGGTGGTATAGGATGGGCCTGCACCACCATGGGTAGTGTGAGTCACTGGTGGAGTGGGAACAGGTATTCCAGCTGCGGGAATAGGTGCAGTGAGGGGAACGGTAGATGGGGGCCCCATTGAGGGCATACCCAAAGCAGGTGTGGTAACTGGTGTAGTGGTGAATGTGCCACCAATGGTCCCTACCAAGAAAGGGGTGGAAGTCACGCCAGCCATGGGGCTAGTAGGGGCAGTGTAAATGGGGTTCTCAGACTCTGCCTCAGAATCAGAGGTAAAGTAAGGGGCATCAATATCTGGTGACGGAGTCCTATGCCGCTGACGAGTGGAGTCAAGGGACAAGGCTCGAGATCTATGATAAGTGGTATCAAGGGAGGAAGATCTGTGTCTCTAACGGGTGGTGTCAAGTGAACCGTGCTATGGGAGCTCGCCCCTGAGGCACCGAGAATGTCTCGGGGACTCAATGGTGACAGATGGTGTCAAATCTCTGTGGGTTGAGGTGAGTAAAAAAAATAGCTCAAAAACCCTAATGCAACCGAGTGTGCAGAAGGAGAGCTCAAAAAATAGGGCACTCAGGCCAACAACCAACTCAAAACACCCACTGTAACAGCTGTGCTACAATAGGTGGAGTGTCAACAGAAATGGTCAGAATACCAACAAGCAGCAGGTTTCCTAAAAATAAAAAATGGTGGACTCACTAGACCAAAAGGAGGTAAGGGAGCATACAAACACATAACTAAAAAGTATTCTGACTCAACTAGACATATCCTCTGCAAGGTGATGAAATCCAAGTCAGACAATATGAATAGGAAAGCCAAGTGGATAAGATATCCCCCTACCGGGAGGGACACCGGGTAGTCAATCCTAGAAGAATGGCAACTAAGATACCCCGTTCATGACACATCCAGAAAGGTGAATCTGCCGTTTGGTCCTTTTACCGCAATACCCCTATACAAGGATATCCTGAGAACTGCGAAAGGTAGCCCTTCGGTTACTGAATGGAGTGCGGTATTCCACTCAGGCCTCCGGAACCAGTCTGGCGACTTCAACCCTCCTAGGGGAGAGGCCCTCTGATAAACTGGTCGTGACCGTGCCAAAAAATACTAGGGGATTTTGGTTCCCTAATTGGACAACAGCTATGTCTCAAGTGTAAGTAACCGAGGGGTGTTATTGGAAGCCTATCCCCCCGATCCTACCTAACTACAAAAATTCTTTTGTGTTCCCCAAGTGGGGTTAGAATATTGGTTGAGTTAAGTAGTTTTTAAGGCTCGCTTGAATTATGTGACAGAGTGTGTGCGCGTGAGGTGATGAACCCAAAATAAAAGTGCCACAAGGGGGGCAACTTTCTAACTAACAATAATAATGAATTTGAAACTTTAACATGCAAAATTTTCTGAATTAAAATGCTGAAATTTTAAAAAGATTATGTAAATGGTACAAAAATTATGTTGCAAAAAAGGTTGTAGGGAAGTAGGGCTGCAAGTAGGACAGATGGATGTGCAGATGCAGAAAATATTGCAGCAAAGGGGCTGGGTTCAAAACAGGGAAAAATTGCAGAAATCAGACCGCGGGTTTGTGGCGAAACTGAGTAGTCGGACCGCGGGTTTGAGAGAAACAGGCGCGGGCAGGTCGGGCTTTCTGGCAGACAAAGGCAGTCGGACCGCAGGAAACAGGAAAAAAGATGCAGTCGGGTCGCGGGAAAAGGGGCGACAGACGCAGTCGGGTCGCAGCAAAAGAGCTGAAAGTTGCAGTCGGGACGCGGGAAAATGGCCGATAGGAGCAGTTGGGATGCAGTAAAAGGGCTGAAAGCCGCAGTCAGGTCACGGGAAAATGGCCGACAGGCGCGTTCAGATCGCAGCAAACAGGCGAATTAGCCGCGGTCGGATCGCAGGTAACAGACTTGAATCCACCGACAGGGCGTCAAAAACAGTCTGAGAGTCGCGGTCGGGTCGCAGGTAAATGCCTGAAAGACGTGGTCGGGACGCGACTGCAGAGGTTAAAGATGTGGTTTACGGCAGCCGAAAGGGACAGCCGAAAGGAAAAGACGGGAAATTATTGCAGAAAACTAAAAAAATTTAAACTAAAACCAGAAATTCAAACCAAGGGGAGTCGCCAAAACTGTAGCTAGGGTTTTACCCCTAGCTTGTGCAAATGAGCACCTACTAAGGAGAAGGGACTCCTTAGTAGCAGTTCAGTAAATGGAAATTAAAATGCTAAAACAGAAATGTAAATTACTCTAAACATGTGCATGAAATAGAAAAAACAAGATGTAAATAATGGCTTTTGTATTAATTTTACCTCCAATGTGAAGGTTGGTGAAGCTCTTGCAATGGCCCAAGAGGGTTGCTCCAAGCTCCAACTTGCTCCTTCTCTTTCTCCAAATGATGGGAATGGGCCAAAAGGGGCTCTCAAGGTGAAAGTAGCTCAAGGGTGAGCTAGGGTTTCAAGAGCTATTTTGGCAGAGTAAGGGTGCTTATGATTGTGGATGTGAAATAAGGGGTCTCCATCACCTATTTATAGTTTTTTGGTGGTGGAGTGCTGGCCCCTGGTTTTGGGAACCATATGGTTTAGGTCAGCTGTATAGGGTTTTTTCCTCCTTTTCCTCATTATTTTATATTTTTTATTTCCTTTTTAGAGGGTTTTTGCTATTTTTAGAGGAATTTTGGATATTTTTGGAGTAAAAAGGGGTTTTTTAGCCTTTTTGAGGCTTTTTTGATGGTTTTGTGGCCTTTTGGAGGCATTTTAGGCCTTTTGGAGGCTTTTTAGTGGGATTTTCAGGGTTTTTAAGGGAAATATGGTAGGAAAATGGACAAATGAGCCATGTAATGAGGTAGTGAACACTTTTTGGGTGTTAACAGTGTGATAATCTGCAGGGGAACTAACAGCTGTAACAAACTCACAATCAAACTCTCAAGAATGTTGCAAAGAAGAAGAGAAGAATGCACTCAATAATCACTCATGAACACAAAAAATGGAGAATAGTAGTATCATACATCAACTGTGATCTGGAACTAAGTGAATAGTGAATCCAATAAATCAAATCTGTGTAGAGAATTCGAATTAACCAAGGAGGTCATTCGAATCATGCTCAAAGTCTAGCTTGGAGTACAATGGAGACATCATCCAGTCAGTAGTATCAGTCATAAATGGTAATAGTCAATCAAGTGCGTCTAACTGAGTCTAACAGAACCATCTAGGCATAAATCAGGGGATGGAGACTCCAAGTAGGGTGCATGAGGCTGTCAAATAGTCAAGTGGAAATCCAAAACTAGCTAACTAGAAGCTAAAAGCAGTCGACATAAGCAATCAGTGGAAGAACTACTCAATCAATGCAATAACTGAATGATAGCTCTCTGTAGGTGAGATAAGGCGCTCTAACTAAGTGATAATTGGTGGTAGGTGAGCAAAGGTGCACTAGTCATGCATAATAGTCAAGGAGGGCGCATCAGGTAGGTAGGAGGACAATTGGGGGATGAAGACAGGCTCTAGGGAGCTGAAAGTGAGCTTTAGGTGCTAGGGAGACCACCAAGATGATGACTGGATACATGCAGTGGCATGCAAATGCATGAAGCATGCAGATTTGCATGCAGGCATGCAAAATATAAAAATGATGGTGTGAATATTCCAACACTCCTCCACAAGCTATACTATGAGGAATAACTGAAATCTGAAAAATAGGGCCCTGGTGACTAAGACCAAAGGTCACCCCCTACAATCAATCTAAATAAACTAAGTGAGGAAAGAGGGAAAACCCAATGGGAAGAAATACCTCCCTCAAAATAGACTGAAGGATGCTAATGTAGCATATCATCACTCACCCCAGAAGGTGGCAAGTGTCCTTCTTTTTCGAAGAAGGATTGATCGATCTGAAATGGGTCAACAATGTGAGAAGGGTGAAACCTTCCATTCTGGAAATCTGATCTGGTTCTTCTATGATCATGTTGATCACCAACCAAATCACTGGCATATCAGAGTGTAATGGCTTCCCATAGAGGAAGAGGAGGATCATCAAGTGAGAGATATTCAGGTTCTTGTGGATCTAGATCTCCCATTCTCTCATCTTCATCATCAGTTGCAAGATATTCAAGTTCTTATGGATCTGGATATAGCATTCCCTCACCATCATCTCCATCTTCAAATTCTAAATCTGAAATCTCATGTGAAGAAGCTTCACTCTCTTGCTCATCATCACTTTCAAACTCTGAATCTGAAATCTCATGTGAAAAATCAAGTGAAACTGGCTCATCATCACATCCAAACTCTGAATCTGAAATCTCATGTGAAGAAGCAAGTGAAACTGGCTCATCATCACATCCAAACTATGAATCTGAAATATCATGTGAAGAAGTTGTGATCTCTTGCTCATCATCACTCAAAGGAGGAACAAATCCAAAAATGTGAATATCATGAAACTGTTTCAGAATGTGCATGTAGTTCTTTAATTTCTTCTTTGAACCAACATAGGTGAGATCACTATCAAAGGAACCATGACATGATTATGATGGATCTCCAACAAGATCTTCAGTGGATGCAGTAGTGGTGGCCCACTTTGCCATGATTTCAACTGAAACCATGTGATGTATCTCAACTTTATTTGGAGGTATCTTCCTCTTGGGAAGAAGTGGATCATGCTTCAAAAACATAATATGAAGATCATTATGGAGCATGTGATTCGAACCAGCTGAGGTAGAATCAAAACCATGAATGTGTAAATAGTTCTTTGATATCTCCTTTGAACCAATATAGGTGAGATCATAACCAAAGGAACTATGACATGTTGAAGGTATCTTGGACTTCAAATCAGATCCAAGAATTGGAAGATGGTTTCTCATGATCTCCTTTGAACCAGCAGGGGTGAGATCAAAACCAAAATCACAAAAAGGTGCATGAGTCATGAACCCAAGAGAATGATAGAGTCTTACATCTTCGGTGAAACTCTAAAAACATGCGCCAATGACCAAATAGGAGTCCAAAGAAATCATTTGATGAGGGAGAGCAAATGCATTTCCTTCCAAATCTGATTTTACCTTCAAAATACTCAATAGGTCATCATTTTGTACATCAACAGGTGCATCAACTCCATGAAAGTGTATGTAGTTCTTTGATATCTTCTTTGAACCAGTAGGGGTGAGATCATTATCAAAAGAACTATGACATAATGGTGATGGATTGAACTTCAAATCAGATCCAAGAATTTGAGGATGGTTTCGTATGATCTTCTTTGAACCAACAGTGGTGAGATCTAAACCAAAATCACAAGGATATTAATGAGACTTGAACTGAAGTGAATGATATAGTCTTCCATCTTTGGTGAAACTCTGAAAACATGTGCCAATGACCAAATAGGAGTCCATAGGAAGATTTTTATCAAGGAGGGAGAATGCATTGCCTCCCAAATCTGATTTTACTTCCAAAATTCTCAATAGGTCATCATCTTGCACATTAGCAACCTCATGGGAAGTAGAGATTGTGAAGATATCTTCAACTTCTAAAGTAGTAACCAACATCTTTTGCTCAGAATTCAGATCAGGAGATGGATCAACTGAAACCATGTGTTGTATTTCATATTTATCTTGAACAACTTCATCATGGGAGATAATGGAGGTCGAATCATGAATAGAGAGAGCACTAGAGGAAGTAACACTGGGCTTATTTTCCAAATGGCTAGCATCAACCTCTTCCTCCTGATTTCCAAATAATCTGTTCAATCTAGTCCATAGATCACTTGGATGTTAACCAAGATCAATGAGGTATTCCATATTGGAAAACATAGTAATACATATGTTTCCTGAGGCTCTATCACAAGCATCGAGCCAATCTTCTTTCTCTCCATCGGAAGAAAAATCTCTCTTAATACCAGTACACACATCAAAAAGACCATG
This sequence comes from Larix kaempferi, assembly GCA_027924585.1. Lineage (NCBI taxonomy): Eukaryota > Viridiplantae > Streptophyta > Pinopsida > Pinales > Pinaceae > Larix > Larix kaempferi. The sequence goes on from BSBM01000456.1 coordinate 16,126,232, forward strand.
TCTCTTCAGATATGATGTCATCTTTGGTTTCCACTCATCATAGTTGAATGGAGTGATAGAAGGAACTCCTTCCAAATACATGGAAGATGTTTTTCAATTTGAATCTACTGCTGTGTTTCTGGAGCAGAAATCACTGGTGCAGAAGTGCAGAATCACTAGTGCAGAATATTAAGTGCAGAATCACCAGTGCAGAATCACCAGTGCAGAATCACCAGTGCAGAATCATCAGTGCAGAATCACTAGTGCAAAATCACAGGTGTAGAATCAATGGAGATCCATAATAGTTGCTAATTTTGAATCTGATGAAGAGGGATTCGAATGGATGAATAAACCTGCAAAACCAGAAGAGTTTTGTTGATGTATATTTGCTACACCTCGAATGAACACTACCTTAGGACACCCGAGCACATATGACTAAGCCCTTCACACCTGGATAGATCTCACTGGATTGCTCAAGTGAATTCAAGTTAATAGCACCAGGATTTGATGTGGAAACTCAGAGGCTTCTGGTGCTCATGTGAAAGATAGCTACTCAAAGAAATGTTGCTGCAATGGATGCAATTCGAATAGCTGCTGACTGCTCTAATACCATGTGATAATCTACAGGGGATATAATTGCTGTAACAAACTCACAATCAAACTCTCAAGAATGTTGCAAAGAAGAAGAGAAGAATGCACTCAATAATCACTCATGAACACAGAAAATGGAGAATAGTAGTATCATACATCAACTGTGAGCTGGAACTAAGTGAATAATGAATACAATAAATCAAATCTGTGTAGAGAATTTGAATTAACCAAGAAGGTCATTCGAATCATGCTCAAAGTCTAGCTTGGAGTACAATGGAGACATCATCCAGTCAGTAGTGTCAGTCATAAATGGTAATAGTCAGTCAAGTGAGTCTAACTGAGTCTAACAGAACCATCTAGGCATAAATCAGGGGATGGAGACTCCAAGGAGGGTGCATGAGGTTGTCAAATGGTCAAGTGGAACTCCAAAATTAGCTAACTAGAAGCTACAAGCAGTCAGCATGAGAAATCAGTGGAAGAACTGCTCAATCAATGCACTAACTGAATGATAACTATGTGTAGGTGAGATAAGGCACTCTAACTGAGTGATAATTGGTGGTAAGTGAGCAAAGGTGCACTAGTCAAGGAGGGCGCATCAGGTAGGTAGGAGGCCAATTGGGGGTTGAAGACAGGCTCTGGGGAGCTGAAAATGAGCTTTAGGTGTTGGGGATACCACCAAGATGATGACTGGATGCATGCAGTGGAATGCAAATGCATGCAGCATGCAGATTTTCATGCAGGCATGCAAAATATAAAAATGATGGTGTGAATAATCCAACAAACCAATCGTAACAACAAATATGGAATTACATGTTTAGAAAAATAGTTCTATTAAAAACCCATTAAAAAGCCTCCAAAAGGCCAAATAAACCATTAAAAAAGCCTCCAAAAGGCCAAAAACCCCCCTTTTTTCCCCAAAACAATTCAAAATTCCTCCAAAATAGCAAAAACCCTCTAAAAAGGAATAAAAAATACAAAAAGGAGGAAAAAGAGGGAAAAATGAAGCAAAAACCCTATACAATTGACCTAAACCATATGGTTCCCAAAACCATGGGTCAACACTCCACCACTAAAAACCTATAAATAGGTGATGGAGACTCCCCATTTCACATCCCCAATTTCTCCATCCTTATGCTGCCAAAAATTCTCGTGAAACCCTAGCTCTCCACTTGGAGCTAATTTCCCATTTGAGAACCCCTTTGGCCCATGTCCAAAACAACTTGGAAGAAGGAGAAGGAACAACACTGTAGCATTGGAGCAGCCCCTGGACTACTACAAAGGCTCCACCGACCTCACATTTGAGGTATACTTAATACAACAACAATTTTTAATATCTTTTGTTGTCTTATGCACATGCTAGTTTAAGTTTACTATTTTTGTTTACTGTCTTGCTTTTACCATTTTTACTGAACTTCTACTAAGGAGTCCCTTCTCCTTAGTAGGTGCCCATTTGCACAAGCTAGGGTGAAAACCCTAGCTACACAATCTGGGCTCGATATAAAATACACGGATAGGTGTATGGAGTTTTCTTCTAGGTTTTTCAGACTCCTTAAATATGAAAATACTGTCAAGCATGCTTTAGTTCTTTGTCAAGCTCGTTAAAAAATGAAAAAGGAAATGGAAGGGAAGAATGTTAAAATATCTTTCAATATGATGGCAGCAAGTCAACTACCTCCTTGAACAAAGCACATGTTTTGAGTCTATCAAACAAGTTGGGTTCTAGTGTTAGCCTTAGGATAAACCTGATCTCAGAGTTCTTACTCCTCTGTTTGGTTAGTGTTCCAATCATATGGAGAATCTGTTAATGTCTCCCACATTACAGATTTGCATCGTGGTCTCTTTGTGTTAAAAGCTACCTAAGTCACTCTTGTGTTGTGCTCACTGTTCAAGGATATAACCTGTCTCATCCATTCTGCAGTTGCCTTGACCTCATGCGTCGGCCATTCCTTGGTGTCAGTATGTTTCATCATGTGTTCAGTCCTACTCCAAATCAGCTCATACCTGTTGAGTGTCCCTCATGTTGGATGATGGAGGATGCCTTAAGGCCTCCCTTCCAACAGACTTCTTCCCATAGACTTCAACTCGTTGTGCTCTGGGAATGAAATTTAGAGTTTCAGTTAGTACCTTGGGGATTGCAGTCATTAGTGGCAATTTCCCTCGCTATTGGATAGATGGGAATACATCAATGTCTCCTATCCGATGGATTTTTCAAGTGTTGAATAGCAAGACCATTTATTCGCACTTGCTTGAATGTACTAGGTACCTTGGGTTCCATTTTCATTATTGGTGGACACCCTCGCGTTTGTTAATGGTATACATCAATGACCGGTAATCAAATGATACCTCCCATGTTCAACATCAACTCATTTATTCACATGGATAGGTTTGTACCTTGGGTTGTTTTTGGATGAAGACCTTGGGATCCTCGATAGCATCACCTCATTTATGTTATCGCCCAAGTTACACAAGACTGAGCCACACTCTTTTTGGCTCTTGATGAAACATAGATCTAGCTTGTTCTCTATGGCTATGTTCTCCAGTTTTGACATAGATCCACCATGTATTTATGTGGCTATGTTTACACTTATGTTCCTCATGGATCCACGCTTGTATTTTAGTGGCCATGATATATGCACCAGTATTTGGATCATTATTGTATCCTCTTGGAGGTCATGTTCCACTATTTGAACATGGACAGTTACCCCAAGGATAAGTTTGTCTGACATTGCCTTTGCTTTCAGGTACTTCATTTGAGCCTATGATTCTTGGTTTCTCCAGTTCCTCCATGATTCAACTCTTTGTTATTTATAATGTATTTTGGCCACCATTTCCCTCACTCCCTCTAAAATCATACATTAGGGGGCATCTGTTATAGCTTAAAATGACACTTCTCCGTCCGTGACGACACTTGTATCGCTTGGTCGCATGACGACACTTCTTGAGATCAAGTTTAGTCACACAACAGGACACTTGTGTATTGAAGGGTCATTTGGGACATTAAAAATGGTTTAAATTACCTCACTCTTGGCCCATTTGATGGTTACAACCCTTAGGAACATTTTTCCAGACAAAACCATCTCCTCAAAATCAGCAAAAAAGCCTGTTTTTGGCCATTTTTCTCCAAAAACGTTGGTTTCCTATGCATAGAGTAGGGCATACTAGGATATGTGCGCGACTCTTATGCCTATAGAGTAGCACACACCTTGGAAAATATGCAACTCCACTTCAATAAAGTAGTGCACACCCTCAGAAATATGCAACTCTGCTTCACTAGAGTAGCGCACACCCTGAGAAATGCGCTGGTTTGCAGTAGGAAGAGTAGGGCACTTTCCTGTACTAGTCAAAATATCGAATTTTGGTTGAAATGAGTTGGTTTGGAAACCTCCTGATCGGTTATAACTACTTTTCCTCTCCTTCATTGACTATATAAGGAAGGTAGAAGGGCCATGTGAGGGGACCAAGCCCAATACAATGTTATGCTGGAGGAATGGAGACCCTCATCCCCCTCTCTTGTGCCTCAGTTTCTGATAAACCCTAGCACAACTGATTAGAGGTTGGGATCCTTGGAGAACAGAAATAGGAGACCTTGAATCTAGGTTTCGTGAAGTGCCAAGCTTGAAGGAAGGTATAATTTTATGTACTTGCTTCATTCATTAATAAAGATCGGACTTTCTTCCCTTTCCAAATATGACCTATTCATGTGTGTCTTAGATTTTATTACAGTTTGCTTATAGTTTGATTTCTTCTTCTGTTATGGATATCAATCTTATATATGTAGTCAAATGTATTTGAGAAAGGTATGAAGTGGTTTTGCAGGTGTGGGCATTGCGATACTTAATGGAATTGAAGAGAAAGGAAGAGAAAGCTTGGATCAACCTTCTGAATAAGGTGCATATATCTCTAACCTTAATCTCTTCACTTATTTGTTGTACTTGTAGAACATTTGTAGGTCTATCTTTCATACCTGTAAGTTGGTAGTTTCTCCCCTGAACTATAGGTGCATTTTCCTCACAACAGAATGGCGACTCCGCTGGGGAAAGCCTATCTGCTTAGGGGTATCCAAGGTCATTTCTTTAGTGTTGTTTGAAGGTATTTGTTCAATTTCTTGATTAGAATCAGTTATTAGGCTTTGTTTGACCCTCCTTGGCTCTTACAGACCCTTCCTAGCCCTTGCAAACCCTTGTGGACCCAAGTTGGGGGGTTTTTTTCCCTATTTTTTGAACTTTTCCCACATGTGCACTATTGTTGTGAAGCACAGTAGTGCATTCCCCTGTTGTGTGCATTGGTCTTCCTCATATACAGTAGCACACACATTCTGGGAGTGAGTTTCTTGGGTTTTGACCTGTTTTGGGGGGGTTGTGGTTGCATTTTTTGGGGTCCCCGATGACCCTAGGTCTGAGTTAAACCACTGTAAGTGGTATCCCATCCTTGTATTGATCCTATGTTCATGATTTGAACCTCCTTTGATCAATTTGGGCTTGTTTGGAAAGTTTTGGGGCTTGTGGACCCAAGTTGGGGGGTTGTGGACCAGTTTGGTGTTTTGTACCCTAATTTGAGTCTGACTGAACCTACTTGCTCCATTTCCACTGGATTGAAACCTACTGAGTCTACTTGACCCTGTTTATATCTATTTGAGTGAAATTTATCTTTAGATTGGTTTCTTATGTTGATGTATATGTAACTTCAGAATGTATTTCACCCATTTATTTCATATATGTATTGTGTACTCCTATAGAGATGGTATTATTCCTCTATACGGAAGTGTCGTCATTTATATTGTAAGTGTCGTAACTTATACTTGATGGGTTATTAGACCACCTTGTTGGGGTCGGCCCTGTATAAGTCACGTGGGTCGAAGGGTTATTAGACCACCCTATTGGGGGTCGGCCATGTGGGTCAAAGGGTTATTAGACCACCAAGTGTGGGGTCGGCCCGAATTAAGTTAACCATGGGTTAAGCTAGACATGTAGGCCCCATTAGTTTATTGGGCGGGACAGGACAAGTATAAATAGAGATCGGGAGATCTCTATTTGATCATTCATTCACACACTTCTCTCATTCGGAAAGTGGCGCACTTGTGAGGAGGAGGCTCTGCTGCTAGGAGAAGACTATCTCTTGTATTCTGGTTGTATCATTGCTCTATCTTTCTCTGAGGAAGTTATTGGGGTTTTTCACCTTTATGGTTTTCCCCAAGTAAACTCTGTGTCTCTTCTGTGCTTTCATTATTGTGTCCATGATTGATGTGCTATAGATTTGTTGCACATTTTGTTCTCTCAGTTAAGATCCTAGATCATATTGAAGTAAATTCTGAAAATCTAACATGGTATCGGAGCTAGCCTGAAAGAAGGCATGGTATGGCATGTATGACACTTGTTGCACTTGCGATGCTAGGGTTTGATATAGAAAAAACCAGTCATCGTAGCACTTTCGCTATAAATCCATTTTGGCAAATTTTTTGGATCCCTAACTTTTACAGGTCGAATATCAGATCCTCGTGTACCTTGTGTCCAAAGGAAAACTTCTAATTCGTTGTACTTTGTGATTTATGATATGTACAATATAGGATTTTTGCCTCTCCAGATCTCCGTCATAAACAGGTGACCTTGGAAAAAAGGTCATAACTTGGGCTTGGAAGCTCCAAATGAAATTTTGTAAAAAGTGGCAGGTATTGCACGGAATGTACTTTCTCAGGTAACATTTTTAGAGGCCGAAACTGAACCAGTGACATGTGGCATGCCGTACAAGTTAGCTCTCTTGTTTTATCCCATAAACAGGTCACGTTCCGACACTTGGCATAACTCTCTCTCGGAGAATCCATTTGAGTTCAGACCTATGGGGTTGGAAATATGACAGGTCAGGCTATCTCAAAAAAAAATTTCAGACCCTGTGGATTGAAAAGTGCGTAGTTACACTAGAAACAATCAGGTACATATTTCTATCAAAACAGAATTATTTTTTAGCACCTTCATTCATGGCTTCCGGAATTTAGGGTTTTGGAGAAAGTTGGAATTTTTGTAATCGAAGACTACGGCTGAATGCTACTTATAAAAATAGAAATTTAGAGACCAAGATCAGAATTTTTGGTTGGGCAAAAGACCAGGCTTGATCAGACCCTAGTTCGAGACTTTGATTGGAAAAGTGGAAAATTAGGAAAAGTGGAAAATTAGGACTTCTGCAAAAATGGGAATTTTTTAAATCTGTGACCACGACTGGAAGATCCTCAGAAAAATAGAAGCTTATAGCTTTGGATCAAACCTTTTGATTGGGCAGAAGAGTGGGCTTCATCAAACCCTAGTTCAGGGTCACGTCCAGTGAATCCAGAAGTTTCAAAGGCAAAACTGAGGAGTGAGACTTTGCAGTTTTCAAATTCTGAATATACCAGCTTGATCAGCTCATCAAGGTGCATATTTCTATCCTTTCGGAAGTTTGAAATTCAAAGTTTGAATTTTTGGGGTTTCTCTGACAAACCCTCTTACAGCTCCATATCCAGTTCCTACAAATCAAGTGGATTGGTTTAATCCTAGAAGAGGATGTATTGATCACCTACATAAGTGAAGAAGTTCCTATTTCAGAGGGAGATGAGGGTAAGGCCTTACATAAGAAGATTACAAGCAATCGCGACAGGTATGACTCATCCAGGTATGTCTCGAGATTTGTTCATGATTAAGTTTATGATATGTTTGTCTTCATGTTATTATGGTTAGAACAATCTTGATTTTAGACTTGTCGTATCACCTTAACAAAATTATGAATGCATTCATTAGGGTGTTGACACTTATGATTGTACTAATACATTATGGTGTCGTATGAGGTTTATGTTGTCCGCTAACATGAAAGGTACACCAAGAAAGACAAATCATGTTCTAGTTCAAGAACATATGATCATTCATCCATTGTCATGGATCACTTAGAAGATCTACTTACGAGGTATGTATAACTTGGTTCTACAATGGAGAACTTATGAGACATGCAAGTTACTAGCACAAGTCATTGAAGAGAACCAGAAGACATTATGCGGGTATGTTAGACATAACTAGCTAGCATGCTAATCCAAGTATGTTTTTCCTATATCAAGCTAGAATCCTACCTTGTGTTAGGATCTTATACTGTTGTGTTGTTGATAATGATTATTCATGAAGTCATAGGTTTGAATAGTCATGGTTGTATGCATATTATGTTTCTTACCATAATTGATGACTAACTAGAAGAATCATGAAGGTATGTGTTTGAGTAATCACGGGTTTATGCATTGACGATTTAACTAATTAGAAGAGTCCTATGATCAAATAAGAATATGCATGAGTAAAAGAAGACTTCCCTGAAACCTTGAATACTAATGTTTATTATCTGTGAATGATCATGACTATACATGTTTAAGATTATTGTGTTTTGATAGTATTAAGATTATACTAATAAATGTGTGATTATGTATGAGACCTCAAGGATAACACAATGATGATACTAATAAGCATGCATAGTGATTAAGAATGTATATAGGTTCAAAGACAGGTAATCCAGGAAGCAAAGATCAAGAGGGAGCACACTCTAGTTGTTCCTGCAAGAAAGCAAAGGAGCACACTTCAGTAGTTTCTGCAAGGATGCAGATATTCAGAGGGAGTTGACCACTTCTCACAATCCACATCATAATGGAGTTGCAAAGATTCAGAGGGAGTCCACCAAGGAACCAAAACAAAGATAAGTATTTGAATTGTCGTTTCTTACATAATGTTATTCAATGATGTATATGCTTATGTTCCTAGAATTAGGTTGTGTATTATGCATATTAGAATAGTTACACGGTATACTACTAATATACATGGGTAAGTGGCCTATGGCACTGTACAACATTCCATTGCTACTTATCTAGAATGAAACCTCTTTGCTGACATGTTAGGAGTTGTGCACACTCTTAACAATGTTCTGGTAGAGATTGGAAGGCATCTAGAAAGTTACGGAATATGGATAAATGTTGTATTAAAGCATTGGCTAAGATAATTGCATGACTGTATGACATATTTCTTTATGTGTAAGAATTTGTTCTGAAAACTATAAGATGTTTTCTAATCATGCAATTTAACTTTTTGTGTAGGAAAGATCGTATACCATCACCTACAAAAGTAGGACTACAACATTTGTTCAACAACAAAGTTATCTATTGAAAATATTGAATATATTGAAGTTCCCAGGAGCTTCCATTATTATCTTATCCGCTTATGCTTGGAGAGATTTGGGTTTCCCTAATGTTATTTAAGTTGTTAATTGGTCGTTGACCTTCGATAAAAGACCTAGTGAACCGTTTGGATTCCTCCGTCAGACACCTGTTACTTTGGGTGGAAAAACAGTATTAGTTGATTTTATGGTTTTAAAGGACCCTGTGGACTTTGATATGATCATCAGGCATGATTACGTTTATGTTATGCATGCTATGGTGTCTACACTCTTTCGTGTGATGCATTTTCCTCATAACGAAAGCATCGTCACTATCGACCATCTTACATTCGTTGATCCTCCTTATTACCCAACTATAGACCAGTCAGATCCCTCGTCATTAGGCACTACTATGTCACATGGGGCTTATGTGGCATATTGTTCCTTGAGTTAAACTTCTACTAAGAAGAAGCCTCTGAGTTCATGCTTATCTTCTCGAGACTTAGTCCGAACTTTTGACCAAGTGACACCTCCATCTGAATGTTTAGAGATGTGTTCTATCTGGGAAGATATACTTCCTTCCGATGAAGTTTTCCTAGAGTCCATAGTACAGTCTGCCATTCATTTGGATGTTGATCCAGTCGCAGTTATGTCCAGACCCGGTTTGACATTAAAGTCTGATCTTCCTATTGTTGAGTCTTTGAACTCTCCTATAGATCCACAAATCGATGTTCCTGCTGAGTTTGATTCTCCTTCTAGAATTTTCAACTCCCGTGATGATGAATTTGTTTCTGCAGATTCCATCATGTCCTTCAACTTTGATCTTCATCATGAAGTCGATCTTGTTGATTGTAAGTCCTCGGGCGGGTACCATAGAGTCTTCATCTGAAATATCTGCCTTGTTTATGCCTGTTATTGATGATAGTGAAGTTGAAAGTATTTATACCACAGTGACTTGTATCAGATCTTTCTTTACATATGTTTTAGATATGATCTTGGTACTAATGTTTCTTGGAGACAAGATTCTTAGCTGGATTTATACTTGCTTACTGGTCCTTTTCGACACCTTGTGCGACCATGTCAGGTGTATTCGGAACCTTGCATATAGGATTAGGCTTCCCCACTGTTATGTTGCATTTGAACCTTTTACCATCCGAATTCGCCATAGGATCGAACCTGTTGGATATTGGTGTGTTAGCCATCTCTTTATGAATTGTGCACCAGTCCGACAATAGAGCCTACCTAACATGGGTCACCCTAGTCAGCACCCTTATGCCATTCTGGTTCCCATGCTGAGTTTTTCTCATAGGCTTGGGAGCCTTTTTAAATTTACCATGACTTTGAGAAGAGTCCTCATATCTTTCTTCCTCATATATTTCTAGCCATCCATGATAAGGCTCCCATCTTTGTGTTCAAGTTGCATATGCATCTGTTATGATCCCGCTTGCGCTAATGAGCCTGATGCCGGCTTCCACGCTTTTAGCTCGTTATATAAGCCTCCATCTCTGATCTCATTTCCGCTAAGCCCTGTATCATTTTGCCTTCACAATTTGACACATTTTACCTGGAGGAGACACACCCCGTGTGTCCTTATCTTGCTCATGTTCCTTGCATTAGGCATAGCTTTGTTCCATGTGCTTGGAGCTAGTTTTGCATGTCCTTGACACTCGTCTCCTCCCATTTCGAGCATTCTTCTACCTTTACTTCGAGCTCGTTAAAAACAGTACGTAGGTTACGAGCAGTCTTCCACCTTTCCTTCGAGATTGTTAAAAATAGTAAGGAGGCTATGAGCATTTCTTTCAGCTTAACTTCGAGCTCATTAAAAACAGTAAGGAAGTTATGAGCATTTTTCTGTATCTCCTTTGAGCTTGTTAAAAATAGTAAGGAGGTCATGAGTTTACTTTTTCGGGCTCGTTAAAACTTTACGGAAAATATCCCTATGGAGTTCTTTTAAGCCCTTTTCAGACTCCTTAAATAGGAAAAGTTTGTCAAGCATAGTTGTCTTTCGGGATCATTAAAATAATTGAACCGACATCCACTTAGGTATAGAATTACCCCTTTTCCGGGCCTTGGTGGATAATTTACAGAAAAGGTATACTCTAGGTATACACTTGTATGCGCTAGAAGAGTTCTTCTTCCATTATTTTACACTTTTTCGAGGAAGGAGACTAACTTTACGAAAAAGGACCTTTGGAGTCGTCTTTAGGGTTTTCAGACTCTCGAAATGTGAAAACACCAAGCGAGCATTCGCCTACTCGGGGTTGATGTCAAATCCACGAGATGGTTGATAGAGGAATTTTAAGTTTTGCAACTCTATAAGCAAGAAAACACCTCCAAGCACAGACCAATCCGGGCTCGATATAAAATCCACGGATAGGTGTATGGAGTTTTCTTCTAGATTTTTAAGACTCCTTAAATATGAAAATACTGTCGAGCATGCTTTATTTCTTTGTCAAGCTCATTAAAAAATGAAAAAGGAAAGGGAAGGGAAGAATGTTAAAATATCTTTCAATATGATGGCAGCAAGTCAACTACCTCCTTGAACAAAGCACCTGTTTTGAGTCTATCAAACAAGTTGGGTTCTAGTGTTAGCCTTAGGATAAACCTGATCTCAGATTTATTACTCCTCCAATTGGTTAGTCTTCCAATCATATGGAGAATCTGTTAATGTCTCCCACATTACAGATTTGCATCGTGGTCTCTTTGTGTTAAAAGCTACCTAAGTCACTCTTGTGTTGTGCTTACTGTTCAAGGATATAATCTGTGTCATCCATTCTACAGTTGTATTGACCTCAAGCATCGGCCATTCCTTGGTGTCAGTATGTTTCATCATGTGTTCAGTCCTACTCCAAATCAGCTCATACCTGTTGAGTGTCCCTCGTGTTGGATGATGGAGGATGCCTTAAGGCCTCCCTTCCAACGGACTTCTTCCCATCGACTTCAACTCATTGTGCTCTGGGAATGAAGTTTAGAGTTTCGATTAGTACCTTGGGGATTGCAGTCATTAGTGGTAGTTTCCCTCGCTATTGGATAGATGGGAATACATCAATGTCTCCTATCCGATGGATTCTTCAAGTGTTCGACAACGAGACCATTTATTCGCACTTGCTTGAATGTACTAGGTACCTTGGGTTCCATTTTCATTATTGGTGGACACCCTCGCATTTGTTAACGGTATACATCAATGACCGGTAATCAAACGATACCTCCCATGTTCGACATCAACTCATTTATTCACATGGATAGGTTTGTACCTTGGGTTGTTTTTGGATGAAGACCTTGGGATCCTCGATAGCATCACCTCATTTATGTTATCTCCCAAGTTGCGCAAGACTGAGCCACACTCTTTTGGCTCTTGATGAGACATAGATCCAGCTTGTTCTCTATGGCTATGTTCTCCAGTTTTTACATAGATCCACCTTGTATTTATGTGGCTATGTTTACACTTATGTTCCTCATGGATCCATGCTTGTATTTTAGTGTCCATGATATATGCATCAATATTTGGATCATTATTGTATCCTCTTGGAGGTCATGTTCCACTATTTGAACATGGACAGTTACCCCAAGGATAAGTTTGTCTGACATTGCCTTTGCTTTCAACTACTTCATTTGAGTCTATGATTCTCGGTTTCTCCAGTTCCTCCATGATTCAACTCTTTGTTATTTATAATGTATTTCAGCCATCGTTTCCCTCACTCCCTCTGACCTCATACATTAGGGGGCATCTGTTATAGCTTTAAATGACACTTCTCCATCCGTGACGACACTTGTATCGCTTGGTCACATGACGACACATCTTGAGATCAAGTTTAGTCACACAACAGGACACTTGTGGATTGAAGGGTCATTTGGGACATTAAAAATGGTTTAAATTACCTCACTCTTGGCCCATTTGATGGTTATAACCCCCCATTTGATGGTTATAACCCTTAGGAACATTTTTCCAGACAAAACCATCTCCTCAAAATCATCAAAAAACCCTGTTTTTGGCCATTTTTCACCAAAAACGTTGGTTTCCTATGCATAGAGTAGGGCATACTAGGATGTGTGTGCGACTCTTATGCCTATAGAGTAGCGCACACCTTGGAAAATATGCAACTCCACTTCAATAAAGTAGCGCACACCCTCATAAATATGCAACTCTGCTTCACTAGAGTAGCGCACACCTTGAGAAATGCGCTGGTTTGCAGTAGGAAGAGTAGGGCACTTTCCTGTACTAGTCAAAATCTCGAATTTTGGTTGAAATGAGTTGGTTTGGCAACCTCCTGATCGGTTATAACTACTTTTCCTCTCCTTCATTGACTATATAAGGAAGGTAGAAGGGCCATGTGAGGGGACCAACCCCAATACAATGTTATGCTAGAGGAATGGAGACCCTCATCCCCCTCTCTTATGCCTCAGTTTCTGATAAACCCTAGCACAACTGATTAGAGGTTGCGATCCTTGGAGAACAGAAGCAGGAGACCTTGAATCTAGGTTTTGTGAAGTGCCAAGCTTGAAGGAAGGTATAATTTTATGTACTTACTTCATTCATTAATAAAGATCAGACTTTCTTCCCTTTCCAAATATGACCTATTCATGTGTGTCTTAGATTTTATTACAGTTTGCTTATAGTTTGATGTCTTCTTCTTTTATGGATATCAATCTTATATATGTAGTCAAATGTATATGAGAAAGGTATGAAGTGGTTTTTCAGGTGTGGGCATTGCGATATTGAATGGCATTGAAGAGCAAGGAAGAGAAAGCTTGGATCAACCTTCTGAATAAGGTGAATATATCTCTAACGTTAATCTCTTCACTTATTTGTTGTACTTGCAAAACATTTGTAGGTCTATCTTTCATACCTGTAAGTTGGTAGTTTCTCCCGTGAACTATAGGTGCATTTTCCTCACAATAGAATGGCGACTTCGCTGGGGAAATCCTATCTGCTTAGGGGTATCCAAGGTCATTTCTTTAGTGTTGTTTGAAGGTCTTTGTTCAATTTCTTGATTAGAATCAGTTATTAGGCTTTGTTTGACCCTCCTTGGCTCTTACAGACCCTTCATATCCCTTGCAAACCCTTGTGGACCCAAGTTGGGGGGTTTTTGCCCTATTTTTTGAACTTTTCCCACATGTGCGCTACTATTGTGAAGCACAGTAGTGCATTCCCCTGTTTTGTGTGCTGGTCTTCCTCATATACAGTAGCGCACACATTCTAGGAGTGAGTTTGTTGGGTTTTGACCTGTTTTGGGGGGGCTGTGGTTGCATTTTTTGGGGTCCCCAATGGCCCTAGGTCTGAGTTAAACCATTGTAAGTGGTCTCCCATCCTTGTACTAATCCTATGTTCATGATTTGAACCTCCTTTGATCAATTTGGGCTTGTTTGGAAAGTTTTGGGGCTTATGGACCCAAGTTGGGGGGTTGTGGACCAGTTTGGTGTTTTGTACCCTAATTTGAGTCTGACTGAACCTGCTTGCTCCATTTCCACTAGATTGAAACCTATTGAGTCTACTTGACCCTGTTTGTATCTATTTGAGTGAAATTTCTCTTTAGATTGGTTTCTTATCCTCCCTTATGCTTTTAGTTTTCTTTTTGTAGTGAAAGCTCAAGTGTCTTTGCTATTGTTCAGGACCTTGACTGCATTGTTTATGTGCAGGCCTGACTTTACCAAACCATACTTCTTGGTAGGTCATTTGCTTTGTTTGTCATTTTCTTTGTTTGGGTCTAAAAGTAGGTTTTGTACGCTTTTCCCAATGGTTGCCATGCTTACATCAATAAGAATCTGAAATTCATATTGGTAGATTTTATTGTTTCAATAAGGAAACCTGAAAGTTCTTTGCTTTGCTTTGATAAGTAGGTTACTTTCAATTTCAGTTTTGTTTCTCACCTTTGAAAAGCATAAAAATTTTGATTGATTTTCTATGTAGAGTACCTTTGCAAGTGGCTTAAAGGATTTAAGAGTGCTTTGCATTAAAAAGAAGAAATTTTTCTTTTGCATACTTATTTGTTTGAGTAGCTGCATTCTTAGGTTTTGAGTTTAATTTTGTACATTTAGACTTTATTTTTACCCTTATTTGCATTCGAAAGACTAAAAATTGCATTTGCATATGCATTCTAAATCGTATCTTTAAGACTTGCATTGAAAATAAAAGATTTGTTTAGTGGTAAACATTTCATTTCAGTATTCTATCTCTGTTATAACCACTCTCACACACCCACTACCTTTTTGAGTAAGCAAGTAGCCTTTCAAATGAACCCGAATAAAATGCACTAGCAACATTTTCTTTTCTAGGTTACACTTTTCACCAACTAGTTTTGGTTAGGATCTTGGGTTTAAAACACCTTAAACCACCCAAGATCACACATTACGCAAAAATCGTAGTTCGACTATCACAGGTAAACCCACCTCATTCAAAACTTGCCTGGGATCTATTCAGTAGGTCTTGTGAGATCAGATTGTTTGGAATAAACCTCCTACTTTCTGTTTCGAGCATATACCAGGATTGGATCACGTTTGGGGACTCTTTTGAGTTTCAGGCTCAGTTACCCTGCCCATGCCTTCTAATTCGACCAGAGACTGTTCCCCCAGGAGTTTTCTGTGTGGTGGTATCCTTAGTATCTGACCATAGAATCATACACAGGTGACGACGGAGGGTTATATCTGTTGTACCTAGGATAGACGTGGGAGGAAATCCCTTGCAAGTCTTTGGGAGGGCGGTTGGGTGATTCCAGCGCTTGCATGCTTAGTCATTGTATTGTGGACCCCGGGTAACTGTTCTTCTTCCTTCGTTGATCTATTATGGACCCCTCATTATCCCAGACTCTTCTCCAAGAGGCATCTGTTTGCCTAGTTTGATTTACTTAGGACCTTTTTTAGTGATGTGCTCTTTGTCCTACTTGTTTTAGTTTTCCTTAGAGAACTTCTTCCTCATTTGAGCAGAAAATGATATTTAGCATTCCGGTGAGCACCAATCAAGGTACCCCTGTTCCGGGGGATCCTTGTGTTGTTCCATTCATTGGAAACATTGGTACTCCCTTATTGGCTACTCTGAATTTTCCTAGATTCACTATTGGGCTGTCGGTTTGGTTGTTCTCCACTATCAATGCCTTGCATGCTCCTGATGCTTCTTTTGTAAGCACCTCAAATCAAGAGCATCTAAACCCTGGGCCATCCTTACCACTAACATCTTCTCCTCCTCCTACCTCATGTGGTTAAAGTAGCAATACTAGTAACCAGCAGTCTAAAAGGAATAGACGGAGGAAGAATAGGAACAAGATGCCAAAAGAAGGGGGAAGCAACCCAGCCTCTGTAAGTTATGGTGGGGGAAAGCACCCTACCTCTGCAAATCATGCAAGGGGAACCTACCCAGCCTCTGGAGGTCATGCTGGGAGAAAACTTTTAGTCACTGAAAATCACAATGAAATTTTGTCTTCAACCACTGTTATTCATGTTGAGGACACGTCATTGATCACTGCAAAAAGTCACTAGTTGATCTGACAAGTCATATTAATGACAAGTCACCAGTTCCTGTGAGTCATACTGGAGAAACCAGATCAGCTACTGCAAGTCATGTTGAGGGAGTTGACATTGTCGACAAACCCAATAAACAGAAGTATAAGTTTCCTTGCAAGTTTTGTGAGGGAGACCACCTTACTTACTTGTGTCCTGTACTTCCAGAAGTGCAAAAAGTGTGGTCCTTAAATCAAAAGTCTTATGCTTCTAAGAAACCAGCCTCTGTAAGTCATGCTGGGGGCAAGCTGTCGTCCAATGCTAGTCATCCTGAGAGTACTAACATTGTAAAGGAGTCTCGACCTATAGGACGGAAACCAAAGTTCCCTTGTAAACTTTGTAAGGGAGATCGCCTTACTCACCGATGCCCTGCCATTCCAGAGGCACAAAGAGTGTGGTCCATGTCTGAAGGAACCTCTGTTCCTGAGTTGTCTATAGATTCCCTATAGTCAGATCAACATTTGGTTGATAAAGTGGTTGAACCAATGCAATCTTTGGTTGACCCCACTCTTCCTTCGGAGAATAAAGTAATTGAATCGATACAATCTTCGATCGATCCCATCAGTCCTTTGGATACTGATACACCTGTTCCTGAAGTCTTCTGCATTACCAGTTTGGATGTTCCTAAAAAAGAAGACACTTCATCTATGCCATGTGAACCCATGCCAAGCCCTAGGATCGTTTCCTTTGATTGGAATAGTCTAGCCGAGCCTCGTCTTCCTTCTTCAACACCTTTCCAGATAAAGGTTGATATCAGGAACCATACGGTTGACCGATGTATTGTTGATGAAGGAGCTTCCATGAGTATCTTATCCGCTTATGCTTGGAGATATTTGGGTTTCCCTAATGTTATTCCAGCTGTTAATTAGCCATTGACCTTCGATAAAAGACCTAGTGAACCATTCGGATTCCTCCATCAAGCACCTGTTACTTTGGGTGGAAAAACAGTATTAGTTGATTTTATGGTTTTAAAGGACCCTGTGGACTTTGATATGGTCCTCGGGCGTGATTACGTTTATGCTATACAAACTGTGGTGTCTACGCTCTTTTGTGTGATGCATTTTCCTCATAACGAAAGCATCATCACTATCGACCATCTTGCATTCATTGATCCTCCTTATTACCCAACTATAGACCAGTCAGATCCCTCGTGATTAGGCACTACTATGTCACATGGGGATTATGTGGCATATTGTTCCTTGAGTTCAACTAATACTGAGAAGAAGCCTCTGAGTTCTTGCTTATCTTATCGAGACTTAGTCCCAACTTTTGACCAAGTGACACCACCATCTGAATGTTTAGATATGTGTTCTATCTGGGACGATATACTTCCTTTCGATGAAGTTTTCCTAGAGTCCATAGAACAGTCTGCCATTCATTTTAATGTTGATCCAGTCGCAGTTATGTCTAGCCCCGGTTTGACCTTAAAGTCTGATCTTCCTACTGATGAGTCTTTGAACTCTCCTATAGATCCACAAATCGATGTTCCTGCTGAGTTTGATTCTGCTTCTAGAATTTTCAACTCCCGTGATGATGAATTTGTTTCTGCAGATTCCATCATGTCCTTCAAATTTGATCTTCATCCTGAAGTTGATCTTGTTGATTGTAAGTCCTCGGGCTTGGGTACCATAGAGTCTTCATCTGAAATCTATGCCTTGTTTATGCCTAATGTTGATGATAGTGAAGTTGAAAGTATTTATACCACAGTGACTTGTATCGGATCTTTCTTTACATATGTTTTAGATATGATCTTGGTACTAATGTTTCTTGGAGACAGGATTCTTAGCTGGATTTATACTTGCTTACTGGTCCTTTTTGACACCTTGTGCAACCATGTCAGGTATATTCGGAACTTTGCATATAGGTTTAGGCTTTCCCGCTGTTATGTTACATTTGAACCTTTTGCCATCTGAATTCGCCATAGGGTCAAACCTATTGGATATTGGTCTGTTATCCATCTCTTTATGCATTGTGCACCAGTCCGATAGCAGAGCCTACCTAACATGGGTCACCCTAGTCAGCACCCTTATGCCATTTTGGTGCCCATGCTGAGTTTTTCTCATAGGCTTGGGAGCCTTTTTAGATTTACCATGACTTTGAGAAGAAGCCTCATATCTTTCTTCCTCATATATTTCTGGCCATCCCTAATAAGGCTCCCATCTTTGTGTTCAAGTTGCATATGCATCTGTTTTGAACCCGCTTGCGCTAATGAGCCTGATGTCGGCTTCCACACTTTTAGCTCGTTATATAAGCCTCCATCTCTGATCTCATTTCCGCTAAGCCCTGTATCATTTTTCCTTCGCAATTTGACACCTTTTACCTGGAGGAGACACACCCTGTGTGTCCTTATCTTGCTCATGTTCCTTGCATTAGGCATAGCTTTGTTCCATGTGCTTGGAGCTAGTTTTGCATGTCCCTGACACTCGTCTCCTCCCATTTCGAGCATTCTTCTACCTTTACTTCGAGCTCGTTAAAAATAGTAAGTAAGTTACGAGCAATCTTCCACCTTTCCTTCGAGCTCGTTAAAAACAGTAAGGAGGCTATGAGCATCTCTTTCATCTTCACTTCGAGCTCATTAAAAAAAGTAAGGAAGTTATGAGCATTTTTCTGTATCTCCTTTGAGCTTGTTAAAAACAGTAAGGAGGTCATGAGTTTACTTTTTCGGTCTCGTTAAACCTTTACGAAAAAGATCCCTATGGAGTTCTGTTAAGCCCTTTTCAGACTCCGTAAATAGGAAAAGTTTGCCGAGCATAGTTGTCTTTTGGGCTTGTTAAAATAACTGAAATGACATCCACTTAGGTATAGAATTACCCCTTTTCCGGGCCTTGGTGGATAATTTACAGAAAAGGTATACTCTATGTATACTCTTGTATGCGCTAGAAGAGTTCTTCTTCCATTATTTTACACTTTTTCGGGGAAGGATACTAACTTTACGAAAAAGGACCTTTGTCGTCGCCTTTAGGGTTTTCAAACTCTCGAAATGTGAAAACACCAAGCGAGCATTCACCTACTCGGGCTCAATGTGAAATCCATGAGATGGTTGTGTTGATGCCTCGAATATTGTTGCATTAATCAGCAAGGGATTCTCCCCAGTAAGCAATCCCAATTAGATCACTCACCGTTTGATGTGGGGAATCCGTCCGGTTAACAGTTCCGGCTACCGTGGGTTTTAAAGATTTGTTTGTTTTATCGGTTGCGACCCAATCCACTGCTTATGATTTTGTATTTAAAATGTTGTGCACATGCCCTAGACTAAATGCATGCGATAAACAAATCTATATTAACCTAAACTAATCTAATCTATCTATCCTTATAATGAGCAAATTTAAAGAATGGGTAAACAACTAGAAAATACACCCAAAACAATTCCACAGTTAGTTGTTAAACTTAAAGGAGCATTTACAGCAGAAAAAGAAAGATCATCTAAGATAACTCAGATTAATATAGCCATTCAATTACCCATTTAACATGAAAATTTTACATAAGAATATGAAACCATTCACAGCAAAGAATTAATTCATAAAAGCCATTAAAGATCTCACAGGAAATGTATGAGAAAAATTGCAGAAGTAGTTTAGCAGCTTAATCAACAAGACCCCATGTAAAATAACATGCTAGCTTTCACAGGCCAAAACGATTTCCATTGATGTAGCAGAAATAGTTCCTTTACAAAATAGCAAAGAGTTTCACCTACCAAAAGTCATTTGCTTCTCTTCTTATTAGCTATATATAGCTTTACAAAATGTGCCTAGAATTGACACCTATACCCTAACCGTTTAGATTCCCCTATTTTGTCTTGTATTGCTTGATATTACATAAGAGAAATATTCTAAATGTTTTACAAAATGGGAGTTACAAAATTAAAAATGTTTTAACTTCCCAAATGTATGTACAAAGATGAATATCCATGTGGCATGCTGAAGAGCGCGACCTATCCCTGACTTGGCTCCTTTGGTGGCTCAGGCAGTTCTGGGATTGTTGGGGTCTTTTCTTGCATCACTGCAATGGTTGGGCCACTTTCTGATGTAGTAGCTTGACTAGCTTCCAGTTCCTTATCCATCTCTGCTATGTGAATTCCCTAGTGATTTGTGTCTTTCACAATATTTGTTCCAATCAGGGGACTCATGAATCTGAGAGATATATTTTGCTTGACCAGCTCTTCTTCTAAGGTGGTTACTTCAACTGCAGTAATCCGGAGGCTTTCTTCCAGGCTATGTTGATGAACAGCAGCGTGGCTGATAAATTGGTGTAGATCTTCTGCTGTTAGTGTGTCCAACTTCTGCACATATTCACTTTCTACCTGGAGCTCTATACTTAGATTAGCTGAATATTGAGCCTTATCCGGGAAGTCCTCTATCTTTTGAGTAAGTTTCTGCAGTTACGGAGGCCAATTTTACTCCGCAGTCCCTGGAATACTCCAGGGTGCGTATATCTTCTTTGTACTCGGCAACAAATTTAAGGGGAAGGGTTGCTGGGAACCCTGACTTTCCTTCTCTCCATTCAATATGCCTTCTGATCTCCCCACTGATGCGTGAGTGTTTCCTCCTGATCCTGGTGGCTTCAACATTTACTTCCTTGACCTTGGCCATGACTCTTTTTAGTCTGTATATCTCCTCTGCTATGAGTTCTCTGACTCCATAGGTTTCTTTTAGGATTCCACAAGCTTGCTCCTGGAAGGGTCTAATATCTCCCATTTTGTTGTTTGCTAACTCTAATTGCTGCTCCAGTGACTCATTCTCTCCTTGTAATTTTTCAATGTTCTCCTTCAGATCATCTAACTCCTGAAGGTTGTCGAATTTATCCGACTCGAGCTTTAAATTCTTCCCCTTTAAGCTCTACTTTTTCATCTTCTAATGTCCTTACTTGCATTTACAGAGCTCTCCTATCTGCCTCTAATCGTTGGAGTGCTCTTTGCAAGTCTTCTTTTTGAGATGTGAGAGCATTATTCTTCTCAATCATCAAATTTGCATAGTTTTTCTCTTTGACCAAGGCTTCCTGAAGCTGTTGTGCCTTCTCCTTTTCTTCATGTAACTTGTCTCCCAATATAAAAACATTGTTTGCGGTTGCTGTGACCGTGGCTACAGAGATGGATGCTAGGTGTCTAGCTGCTTCTTCAGTGTTCTTCATGACCGTGGTCTCATGCGTGATGATGATGTCTGGCCGAAAAGGTCTTTAAGTATGGACCCCATCTCTTTGACAATGGTCTTCCTCTTCTTATTGTAAGCAAAATTCTGCCAGTTAGAAACTGTGCTGCCTTTATAGGGTGTAAAGGGAACAATAGGTAGATCCCTTATGGGAGAGCCCATATCCAAGTTCTGTAGGTCTGGGATTTTGGGGTCAATCTCTTCTTGGGATTTATTTTCTTCCTCCTCTTTCCTCGTTGCCTCTGCTTCTTGCTCCTTCTTTCTTTTGTCCTCTACTTCCAGTTTAGCATTAGTTTCCATCCTAATTCTTTCTTCCTCTTCTCTCCTTTTCGCCTCTGCTTCAGCATTGGCTGCTTGGATTTTCAAATTCTCTTCTTCTCTTAATTTATCTTCTTGGATCTTCTTTGCGTGTTCCAAGAGCTTCAGTTCTTCTTCAGAGAGAGCCTGGGAGCTTGAGCTGGCTCCTCCTTTGCTTACCTGACAAATCTGTAGCTCGGCCATATTGTTGATTCCTCTATATGGTTCTTCCTGAGGATCATAAAAATTGGCATATTCACAGGGAGTAGAGTGCTCTTTACAATGCTACGCAATTTTTCCTTGTCGATCGTTCCTGTGGAAAATCCTTTCTCCAAAGTGGAAGTTCTTCAATTCTGCAACAAACTCCTTTACAGTCGTGATTCCTGCGAACTTGTAGGAGCCAACATAAAAGGGTAGGGGGGGAAAGGTGGCTTTTTTGGCATTGTACAAGGTGTTACCCATTCCATCAATGAAGACCTGCCTGACCATTTCCTTATGAACTATGTAATCTGTAGCATACTTCGGAAGAATATATGGTGCTTTAGAACCTCCATACATTCTTATGTAAGTACCTTCCGGAGAGAAGTAGAAATCACCATACTTTTCCAAGGCTTCCATGGTGTTCTCTGATAGACAAATTGGTTCTTCATGGAATATCATTTCAAAAAGAGGCATGATGAACTCCTTGCAGATGAGCTTGTAGTCCCTCTTGTAATTCTGGGCCCAAAAGATTTTATAGGAAAGGAATACTGGACCTTCTGTCGGAATCCACATGCATCCCAATTTGGGAAAAAGACATTTTGCCACAATACAATCTATGAGATACGAAGCCATATAGAATTATGCCTTTCTTTCCTCTAGCCCTTCTTTAGCCATTGCTATTGCTGATGTCAGGCTGTCTGAGAGAATGTCAGCCCAATTGAAGATCGTGCCTTTGAAAGCGACAAAATGTATGATAGGGACCCACTGCAGCATGAACATCATCCCATCTGGTCTCCCAAAGATCCTGCTTAGCATGAGAGCAATTAGTCTGAATGGAGGCCTTAAATTCTGGACTTCGTATTAATACCTCACTGTCTCTTCTTCTGAATTGCTTGCCTGAAATTAACATCCTCCTTGCCATATCTAAATTATCCATATTGATCTCCCGCAACCATGCATCATCTAGTCGTTGTTGTGCTTTGGGTAGTTTGTAAGCTGTTGCAATGTAGGATGGGTGAAATGAGGCGAATGCATTACCCGTGCTGTCTGCTATGACTCTGGTCTCAGCATTGGCATGCTGCAGCACCCATCCAATCACCTCTGAACATGGGAATAGTTTTGGACGTGTGGACGCTTTGGATATACAGGAGTTCTGGATGTTTTGATACAAGCATTCTTCTTCAAGGAGGGCTTCCAGAAAGTCTTGATCCCTTATCATATCGTAGACATCACCCCAGTTCACTTTCGAAGGCACGTTTGTAGTGCATTTGGTGTCCTGAAACGTCATCTCCAGTATGGAGCTTTCCTCGATAGCTTTCGTCCTCCTCTTGCCACCTTTGTCCATAATGAGAATCCTATACAGTAATTGTTGCAAATGAGCATGCATGGCGTAGTGTTTTACAAATTCGAACTAATACCTGTAGATAGTCTTAAAAAGAATATTTTTTGAACATGTTCCTTTCTCATATAAATGCAACAGGAAGAAAACGTGAAAACATTAATCAGGCTATCCTTATGGCTTTGTGTGCTGGAAAACTGATGGTTACAAGATCAGGGTTGGTCTGGATGTTCAAGTCTTTAGGATACCAACAGGTGCGTGAGCGCGTAAGATGTCAACACATAACAGTCGAGACCAAGACGAACAATTCCCTATGAAAATGACAGGATCACCGTATTAATGGGACCGTGGTTGAGGAGGTGAGACTGGGCAACATGATTGCTCGTATGAATGCACTCTGCGTTAGGTGCGCGAAAGAGTCGGCAAAAGGGTTCCGAGAAAACGTCGTGGTAAAGAACAATCAAAATACAGCAATGAATCGTCATTGTAAGCAGGCCTATACACCCTACAGAGCAGGTGAATATACTTACTTGGCAATCTGAACACGTGACGCCAATGACTATCGAGCAAACTGTGGATGTAAGCCTCCAGATGACGATAGGTGTGCTTGGATGTTCAAACGGAACGGGCAGATCCTATGAGCGATGAAAACAAATGACAAGGTAACGGGGTCTATCCCATATATATATGAATTGGCGCGTGTGAAACCTTAATGAGGTTGGTGCAGGCCATTAAACGGGTATTAAGCCTACGTATGGTCGGGTCATGTCGAAACTTTTTTTTCATAAATGTGACCATCAAAAGCGAAAGGTTTATACCCACGCTTCCGACTCACGTGAGAAGAAAAAGCGAAAACGTTTCGCCATTGCGGGAGAGTTGTGTGAGTGCTTCTGCGAATGGCTCATGTTTCACGGTGGATTTGAATGAAAGCTTCCGCTTCAGCAGGAAATTTATCCAAACTCTTCCGAAACGCCAAGGCTTCGTCGGTGCGGAAGTAATGGATGAGTCCTTCCGAAAAAAAAAAAAAAATTGTGTTTCCGGCGCGTGCGGAAGAGTTAAAAGAAAGCTTCCGCTGTAGCGGAAGGTTTTGATGAGTTCGCTCCACCGTGAGCTTGTTTAATTAAACGTTCCGTTCCTTCGAAGATTTTAAGTTAACTTTTTATGCTTCGGACCAACTTGAGTTTTTTTTTTTTCGCGGTTTCGGAAGACTTAGGCCAACTCCTCCACTATTTCAGCGAAGTTAGTTCAAAGTTTCTGCTATTGTGGGCCAAAAGGCTGAGTTTGTTTAGTCAAAGGACATAACTCAAAAAATTCTAAGGCAAGTTTAAGAATGAAACTAAGTAACAAGATGCCTAAAAGGTGCAGAAAAACTTTTAAAGACAATCGTAAAAAGAAGGAGGGTCCCCAATATTTTTTCAAAATCTAAGGTGGGGATTAGTTGTTTCAACAACAAATGGCGATTTCCTGGTGAAAACAGATCTCTGAAACAGGCTCATCTGAAGTCGAAAAATTATCAAAGTGTTGATTACATGTGAAAACCAGAGGTCTTCATAGTTCAGTTTTGAAGGATGCATTGATAGCTCTTTCCTTGTTGGTGATAAGGGGGAAGGGTAACTTTTGACTCGACTTTCTTTAAAACTCTTTTAGGGCCGAACAGTGAGTTTTTTAGAAAAGGTCATTTTTCAGAAGTTCAAAGGTATAGGACTCCACTGGATTGTGGCAAGATATCACAGGGACATTCGTTTGTTCCTCATTCCCATGCTCTCACATCATTTTGGATGTTTCTTTAATTTCTGGCTTTAGCCATTTTGAGTCTTCTAGAAATACATTTCTTTTGCTTTCGAGATTTAGATAAAAGTTCTTCAATCCATAACGTCCTTTTTTGTGAATAGAAGATTTGATTTCATGATTCACGGACGGAGAAGAACTTCGATGGGCTGGTTTATTAGACAGCTTCCTTCGGCTTCCTCGAGCTTACTGTTATTTGCTCAACCATGCTTTAATTGAGGCGAGAATTTCTGGAAACCAGACTCTTTGATATGTGCCTTTGGGATTTACTTGGAGCATGGGATTATTTTAAATACCATATACCTGTGAGACATGCTTCCTTTCCATGGGTCCAGCCATAGTCAACTTCTTAAGACAGTTATTATTATTAGGGTGAGTAGGACCTGATATAGTTAAAAGGAAATGTTGGGTCTTAGTTATTTGACTGGGGTTACTTTGACCAATCAGGAAGGGGGAAGTAATGCATTCCAGGATACTGAACATTGAAGGTGAGGTTACGAATATGCATTCCACTTCTTTGTGAGATTCTAATGATGTCTGAGTTTTTTGGAGTCTCATTCATCTAGCTACACCATGATTGAAGTTTTGGCTTTATTGAAAGCAAAATGAGCAAAGAATAAAATGACTAGCGACTGAAGGAAACTTAAAGAAAACTAAAACAAAGCAAAAACAACGAAGACAAACCAAAAAGAAAGAAAGCGTGCTTTATTTATGTACAAAACCTACAGAGGTTTATGCAAAGTACTGCTTTAAAGAGAGGTCGTTGAGAGGAAGGTGTAGTTCCTCTCCTTGTAGGTCTTTCACTTTATAGGTTGATGGGCCCATCTTCTCAGAAATTTGATAAGGACCGAGCCATAGGTGCTGAAATTTTGTATGCATTCCCTTACCGTCGTGTTGGTGATCCCACTTGAGGACTAAGTCCCCTACATCGAAATTTCTCTTCCCAGATTTTATTTTATCAAACCATCGTTTGACAATGTCTTGGTGATGATGAAAACATTCTTTGGCCCTTTCCCTTGACTCTTCCAATTTTATCAGAGTATCAATTCTAGATTGTAACGCTTGACTGCTGGTCCCTCGAGAGGATTGGGCTAACTTCAAGGAGGGGAGTAATACGTTCGGCAGGAGAATGGCTTCTTTTCCATAGACCAGGTTGAAGGGAGAGGCTCCTAGGGCATCTTTAGGTGTTACCCTGTCAGCCCATAGAGCATTAGGGAGGGCTGTGTGCCAGCTCCTTTGATTTTCAATCACGATCTTTTTCAAGATACGGATGAGGTTTTTATTGGTTGATTCGGCTAAACCGTTTCTCTGAGGGTAGTAATTGGATGAATAATGCAACTTGATTCCCCTTTCAAAAGCGAATTCATTAATTTTTATTGATGAAAAATAAGGTGCATTATCAAAAACTAGGGAAATTGGAACCCCAAACCTGGTTATGATATTCTCTTTCAAGAAGTCGATGACCATGTCTTCATTAGCTTTCTTTAGGGGAACAGCTTCCACCCATCTCATAAAATAATCCGTAGCAGTCAGCATGTACCGATGCTGCAGTGAAGAGTTGGGGTTTATTTCTCCAATTATGTCTATGCCCCACTGCTCAAATGGTTCTGTAATAATGACTGGCTGCAGAGGCTCTGCTGCTTTGGGTAGCTTTCCAGTGCTCCTTTGGCATACATCACAATTTCTCGCATAGGCATGGGCATCTTTGAAGAGAGTAGGCCAATAATATCCTGCTCTGAGTATTTTGTGGTCTGTAGTATCCCCTGAATAATGTCCTCCAACAGGTCCATCATGTAGTTCTTTGACCACGTTAATAGCATCTTCATTTTCTAAACATGTGAGATAAATGCCATCATAATTCTTCATGAAAAGTACTCCTTCAATGATATGATAAGCTGTTGATTTAAGACGGAGGGCTCTCCTTTGCTTCGGACTCCAATTCTCTGGCAAGTAGCCTGTAAGTAATGTACTAGGTCTCTGTACCAAGACTCTGGAGCTGTGAAGATCGAACACACGTCTACCATATTCAGCTCGGCTTCATTCCTCCAATCTATCTCTTTGTCAGTTTGGCTTTGAGTGAGTAACTTACACAGGGCTTGACCTTTAATAATGCTAGATGGCTTGAATTCTAAGTCATATTTCTGGAGGGCAGTGACCCAATTCCCTCTTCTTTCTCCCAATTCCTTTTGAACGAAAAGAGTTCTGACAGCAGGATGAGGAACTATGACTCTCGTCCTATTTTTTAGAATATATGGCCTGAACTGTTTTACTGCTTTGAAGACTGCATATGTTTGTCTGTCTACCATGGGATAGTTTAGCTCGGCGCCTTGCAGACCAGTGCTCATAAAAGAAATCGGATATTCATCTCCCGTTTCTGTCTTCTGAGTTAGGACAGCTGCAAGAGAATCATCAGAGGCAAACATATACATTATAAAATATTTGTCAAAGTCCGGGCTCCTTAAAGAAGGTGCCTTGGCTATTGCTACTTTGATCTCTTTGAATGCAGCCTTCTCCAAATCTGTCCACTTAAATTGTACATTTTGCTTAACCATTTGTTGTAAAGGTTTGACGATCTGGGTGAAATCCGGCACAAATATTCGAACGAAATTTATGGTTCCCATAAAAGATTGCATAGATTTCTTGCTGTGGGGCAAGGAAATTTTATGGATAACCTGAATTCTTTCTTAATCTATTGAGATTCCTTCTTTGGAGATGATTTGACCGAGGAGTTTTCCTTCAAGAACAGCAAAAATGCTTTTCTTAGGATTTAGTGAAATACTGTACTTCCTGCAGCGGTCGAAGATTTGCTTCAGGTGAGAAATGTGGTCTTCTCTTTTTTTGGAAAATACTGTTACATCATCTAGATATACTACTACACATCGACCTCCCAGTCCTCGAAAAGCAATGTCCATGGCTCTCTGGAAAGTATCTCCGACATTAATTAAGCCAAAGGGCATTCTCCGATATGAGAAAGTTCCCCACTTCGTGCGAAAAGTGGTTTTGAGTCAGTCTTCCTCTGCTACTAGCACTTGGTTGTAACCAGAAAAACCATCTAGTAGGAAAAAGAGATCGAATCCTGACACCATCTGCAATATTTGTTCCATTGGAGGCACTGGATAGTTGTCTTTATCAGAAGCTCTGTTTAAGTTCCGGAAGTCTACGTACAGCCTGATCTCTCCTGATTTCTTCCGCACATGGGACTATATTAGCCACCCATTCAGAATGTCGAACTTTAAAAATGATTTTGGCGTCCAACAACTTTTTTAATTCTTTCTGGATTAGAGGCTCAAGCATTGGGTGCATTCTCCTTAGTTGCTGCTAAAAAGGTTTTACCCCCTCCTTCATAGGTATTATGTGTTGAATGATATGGGTGTCATATGTCTTCAAATCATCATAGGTCCAAGCGAAGACATCTTTATATTGCTGAAAAAGTTGAATGAACCTACTTCTTTCTACTGGTGTACAACATTTTCCCAAATTGACATACTTTGGTTCATCTTCTGTGCCTAAGTTGATCAACTCATATTGCAGGGTCGAACTGTGGGTCTTGGAATTCACTGGTTTCCTGAATTTGTTTTGCAAATCGAAGAGGGCCTCTAGCGTTCTCACACCTTTGGGCATAAGGTTGCCTTGCACTACGTCTTTATTTTGTAGATCTGAGTCATGCTTTTCTTCCTCTATAATGGCTTCTTGAAAAGAATTTTCATTGGTTAAGAAACTAATGATCTGTTCGTCATCGTCAAATACTCTGAAATTCGTGATGTTGTCGGGTACCGAAGGCCTGAAAATTAATTCAATGGAACATTTATTATTAGTGGGTACTAATATGGAAGCAGAAGTAGCTAACAGATCAGTTGCAGCGTTTTGTAATCTTGGGACAGAATTAATATTAAAAGCATCAAAGCAAGAGATTAAATTCTAGATTTCTGCTTGATAACCTTTTAAATGAGGCGAAAGACAATGAATCGTATTTCTTATTTGCCTAACAACAATTTCAGAATCACCAAAGACTTTCAAAAACTTAACATTAAGACCATGGCTTTCTTCAAACCTTGAATGAGAGCTTTGTATTCTGTGGTATTATTAGTACATTCAAACTTTAACCTACATGACAAAAAATGTTTATTTCTATCAGAATCTATTAAAATACAACCAGCTCCGGATCCTTCCTTTGTCTTGGAGCCATCAAAGTAAAGCGTCCAAAAGACATTTTCTTTTCTAACTAAGTTAGTTTGATTATTGTCTAAGTTAGTTTCTAAGTCTACTATGTTACAGTCAATATCATCAGCCTGTGAAAACTGAAGGAGATCAGGCTGTCTATCTGAAATATGGCTAACTTCTTCTGATCTATAGTTTCCAGGTTCAATTTCTAAAAAGTAATTTCCTAAAACTGACGATGAAAAGGCCACTGCTTCATTCTTTCCATCCAGCTGAGTAACATTTTGTTTCATATGTGGCTCCCTCAATATCTTAATCTGATTTTGACGATTTTGATGGGGCAGCCACAGATGAGACCAATCTGTTGTAAAATAGCCATTAAGTTTCGCAGACCAGTCCCTACTCAAAATTAGACTGTATGCCTCGGGAATATCGACCACCATTATATCAATACATTGACATACTCTGGGATCGGATGACAATCTAATGAGTACATCTTTCATATCCCCAATAACCTTAACAGCAGTCCTATCTAATTGTATGATTTGAGACAAGCACGGGATAGGCTATCCATTAATTTTCTTGCAAATTGACAAAGGCATGACATTCGAACTAGCTCCCGATTCTACCAAGCAGTTGTGGACATTATGATTAAATATTTCAAAGGTCAATAGAAAAGGAAGAGTCTGAGATTTTGATTTTCCGCCAATACTTGCTTCATTAATTTATGGGTTTTCCTCTGTGTTTTCCACTGGGACAGCTATTTGCGGATCTAGTG
Source organism: Larix kaempferi (assembly GCA_027924585.1). NCBI lineage: Eukaryota > Viridiplantae > Streptophyta > Pinopsida > Pinales > Pinaceae > Larix > Larix kaempferi. Next base: position 16,156,146 of record BSBM01000456.1, read on the forward strand.
CTTCCATCAGTTTCTTCCTCTGTTGCGGTAAACTACACATATCAAAAATGGAGACATTTGATTTTGTTTTTTTAATATCCTCGATTATATCATAGCTCATGTCACAACCCTTCGACACCTCTAATTGGTTTTCTATTTTTTTCAAAGGAGCTTGTGGATGTTTATTCATTTCAGAGTTAGGTACTTTCGTCACTATAGGAGCAACCACCGTGCTCGTTTTGGGTTGGGGAGGTATTACAGTTATGTGCCGCCTCGGTATTTGGTTAGACCTTGTCTTAGGTAGTTCTATTGCTAGTTCGGTCGCCGGGCCTTTACTCCTGGTAGCAATGTTAACAGATGTTGTTTGCACTTCATCTGTGAGCTCTTCACAAGACAGTTCTTGGGCAGGGGTCCAATCCCAAAGGATCATCGTAGTGTTGGGAACTAATATAAATAGAGGAGGTGAGCTCCTCATTAGACACACTTGCACAACTCAGAAAAGTAGCGCACTTGTCTGGGAGGTCCGCTAAGGAGGTGGAGAAGGAGGGAGCACATCTTGTATTTTGGTTGATCATCTTATTGAGGAAAGCTTTGCTGGGTTTTCTACCCCATGAGGGTTTCCCAGGGTAAATTTTGTGTCTATCTTGTGATTATGTTTCTTTCAGTGATCTTGCTAGTCTATTTGGTTTAAACTTAACATGGTATTAGAGCCAGGTTGAATAGAACATCTTTCACAAGGTAAGAATATATCTCTCTCTCTCTCCGGTGAAGGTTAGCGTTTCTGCAAAAAGTTGGTATTATTGAATTCTGATTACATGGCTGGATATCCCTTGTCAAAACCAATCTTTTGAGCCCTAGATCGAACTTTTTGGTTGGGTAGAACTCCGGTAAAGTCAAACCCTAGTTTTACCAAAAGTGTGATAAACCAAAAATTGACTTCTGCAAAGAGTTGGTATTATTGAATTCTAATTACATGGATGGATATCCCTTGTCAAAACCAATATTTTGAGCCCTAGATCGAACTTTTTGGTTGGGTAGAACTCCGGGAAAGTCAAACCCTAGTTTTACCAAAAGTGCGATAAACCAGAAATTTCTGTTGTAGATCCAGAAAAGTGAAAAGTTAAAGTTTTCGGGTAAGTACTACTCTACCTCTCATCTCTTGGACTCCCCCAAGAGAAGATGGCTCCAAACACTAAGCTTGAAGACAAGCTAGAAGGTATAGAAAATTTCCGAGCATGGAAATACAGAATTGGTCTCATTCTTGAAGAAAATGACCTTGCTCATTATATCAAGGATGAAGTTGCAGAACCTGAAGGAGATGAATCCAAAGAGAAGCATAGGAAGGATTTGATTAGGGCAAAGAGAATCATAGATGATTCTATTAAAGACCACTTGATTCCCTAAGTGGCCTCCAAGAAGACTCCAAAGGAAATGTATGATGCCCTAAGAAGAATGTATGAAGGAAAGAACATCAATAGGAAGATGAACCTAAGGACTCAGTTGAAGAGCACCAAGATGCACAAAGGAGAATCCATTCAAGACTACTTCTCAAGGGTATCCCAAATCAAGGAGAAACTAGATGCCATTGGTGATACTCTTGATGAAGATGAACTTGTGATGACAGCTCTAAATGGTCTCACTAGACCTTGGGAGTCATTCATACAAACTATGTGTGCCAGAAAAGAAAGTATGAAGTTTGATGTAGTTTGGGAGGATTGTGTACAAGAGGAGGCTAGGGTTGCAAACCGAGAAGCCTTGCTCAAAGAATATTACCAAGCCTTGGCCACCCACACCAAGAGAAGAAGGAATCAATCCTACTCCAAAAGGAATAGTCACAAGGAGTCTCATCCTCCACATAGATTTCAAAAGAAAAGAGGAACTATTCAAAGAAGAGATTACTCCTCTTTCCAATGTTTTTCTTGTCACAAAATAGGACGCCTTGCTAGATATTTCCCTCTACAGAATAAAAAGGGTTCTCATTACAAAAGACATCAAGCACATCTTACAGAAGATGATAGTGAAGAAGAAGTAGAAGAGGAAGAAAGGCCTCACAATAAAAGACCTAGAAGTGAAGAAGAAGAAGAAGAAAGGACCTTCTTCAAAAGAAGATCTAGGAGAAATAAAGAAGAAGATGCAGAAGAAGATGTTCTTTTCTCCGCACTCTCTGGATCTATAACTCTTGGAGAAGATACATGGCTTATTGACAGTGGTGCTTCAAAGCACATGACAGGTCAGAAAAATACTCTCTCAAGTCTTGAAGAAAAGACTTCTCCACAAAAGGTATCTCTAGGAGATGACTTTCAATATCCCATCAAGGGAATTGGTGAAGCAAGCTACAAGCTTGATTCTGGCACCTCCATGAAAATGAAAGAAATATTGTATGTACCAGGATTGAAGAAGAACTTGTTATCCATCTCAGCATTGGATAAGAAAGGCTATAGGGTTGCATTCATTGATGGACAAGTCTTAATGTGGTCCAAAGGAAAATCTATCAAGGATGCAATTATCATTGGTGAAGAAGAAGGAGGCTTATACAAACTTAAGGGCCTTCCAGAAGCAGCTCTTGTTCATGAAACCATTATCCCAAATGAACTATGGCATAGGAGACTTGCTCACATTAACTACAAGGCACTACCCTATGTAAGCAAGGTAGTTATAGGTTTGCCAGACTTAAAGACTAATCATGATGACACATGCAAAGGATGTGCAAAAGGGAAGAATGTCAAGAACCCATTTCCCAGGAGTGAAACAAAGACTAAAAGTACCCTGGAGTTAATACACTCCGATGTATGTGGACCAATGCCCTCCACATCTTTGAGTGGATATGAATACTATGTCACATTCATTGATGACTACTCAAGGAAAACTTGGATATTCTTTCTAAAAGGTAAGAATGAAGTCTTTGGAAAATTCAAAGAGTTTAAGGCCTTAATAGGAAATCTCTCAGAAAAGAAAATCAAGATTCTCAGAATAGATAATGGCGGAGAATATACTTCAAAGGAATTTGAAGACTTTTGTAAAGGAGCTGGAATCAAAAGGGAACTAACCACTCCCTACAATCCCCAACAAAATGGGGTTACTGAAAGGAAGAATAGAACTATCATGGAAGCTGTAAAGACTATGATACATGATCAAGATCTTCCCATGTATCTATGGGCTAAAGCAGCCAGGACAGCTGTCTATGTACAAAATAGACTTTCTCATAGTGCTCTTGAATTTAAGACTCCTGAAGAAGTATTCACAGGAAAGAAGCCTGAGGTAAGTCATCTCAAAATATTTGGATGTCCTGTGTATATTCACATTCCAAAAGAAAAGAGAACCAAGTTGGATCCCTCTGGTAAGAAAGGAATATTTGTTGGATATTGTGAAACATCCAAAGCCTTTAGAATTTACATACCTGGTTTTCATCATATGGAAATAAGTAGAGATGTAACATTTGATGAAGAAGCAGCTATTAAGAAATCTAGGAAGTGCCAACTTGAAGAAATCTATGAAGAAGATTCACCTCCTAGAGTTACAAAAGCTGTACCCATCCCTGAAGATGATACACCAGAATACCATGATATGATAGAACCTCAAGAATCCCCCCTTTCAAATCTATCTAGAAAAAGAAGACCAGCATGGGCTAGAGACATTATTCAAGGAGCTGAAAAATATGGAGCTCCTGAAGGTTCCACTAGAGAAAGGAAGAAACCCAAGTTTGTATCCAACTATGTGGCCTTAATGTGTGATCTTGTGGATCATCAACCCACCAGCTATGAGGAGGAAGCTCAAGAAAAGGAGTGGGTAGAAGCTATGACAAAAGAGTACCAGTCAATAATGAAAAATGATGTTTGGGATATAGTTCCCAAACCAAAGGATAAAAGTGTGGTTTCTTCCAAATGGATTTTCAAGATAAAACATGCTGCAGATGGTAGCATTCAAAAATATAAGGCAAGATTTGTAGCTACAGGTTTCTCTCAAAAGGAGGGAATATACTATGAAGAAACATTTGCACCAGTTGCTAGGTACAATTCAATTAGAACTATCATGGCACTTGCATCTATGATGAAGTGGAAATTACACCAGATGGATTTTAAAACAGCCTTCCTGAATGGTGTCATTGAAGAAGAAGTGTACATAGAACAACCACAAGGATTTGAGGTTAAAGATAGAAGAACTCATGTATGCAAGCTGAAAAAGGCTTTGTATGGATTGAAGCAAGCTCCCAGAGCTTAGTACGGAAGGATTGACAGTTTCTTAACAAGTATGGGATTTACCAAGAGTAAAGCTGATCCAAATCTCTATCTCAAAATTATGGATGATGAACCTGTTATATTACTATTGTATGTGGATGATCTATTTCTAACAGGAAATGAGAACCAAATTATCGAATGTAAGAAGAAGCTTTCTTCCGAATTTGAAATGAAGGATCTAGGATTAATGCACTACTTCTTAGGTCTAGAAGTATGGCAAGAACCAAAAGGAATCTTCCTAAATCAAGGTAAGTATGCTGTGGAGATCTTGAAAAGATTTGACATGTTGGAGTGTAAGACCATGGCTACTCCCATGGACTCCAATTTGAAATTATTAGTTGATGACTCATCGGAATTAGTGGATGTAACTCTATATAGACAAATCATTGGGTCATTGATGTATTTGACAAATACCAGACCAGATATATGCTTTGCTGTAAATACTCTGAGTCAATATCTAGTAGAACCAAGGAAGGTTCACCTAATAGCTGCAAAGCATGTAATGAGGTATCTAAAAGGTACATTAGATTTTGGTCTTTACAACCTCGGAAATCATGAACTTAGATTGCATGGTTATTCAGATTCTGATTGGGCAGGAAGTGTTTCAAATAGGAAGAGTACATCAGGTGGATGTTATGGACTTGGATCTGCCATGATCTCTTGGTTCAGCAAGAAACAATCCAGTGTGGCTCTCAGTACTGCTGAAGCAGAATATATAGCTGCCTGCTCTGCTAGCTGTGAAGCAGTATGGCTTCGGAAACTACTATCTGGAGTATTTGACTTAGAATTGGATCCTACTGTGATTATGTGTGACAATCAAAGTTGTATCAAGATGACAGAAAATCCGGTATTTCACGATAAGTCAAAACACATAGAGATCCGATACTTTTATATACGAGATATGGTGCAGAGAGGAGCTATTAAGCTCGAATATGTGAGCACTAAGGATCAAATTGCTAATATTTTGACCAAACCTTTGTCTCGAGTGAAATTTGAATACTTCCGAGACAAACTTGGTGTGGTTCAAAAGGACCCTCCTCGAAAGGGGGAGTAGTGTGGTCTCTAATGATGAGATTGCCTCATCGACAGCAAGGTCGATGATGTGGATACCTGTTTTAGATACTTAGACTTAGGACTCTTATACTTAGAATACTTATTTTCTCTCACTTACTTTTACTTTACTGATGTATTGATGAGGATACATGTTTTATTGATGTATCGGTGAGGATACATGTCTTACTAATGTATTGATGAGGATACATGGTTTATTGATGTTTTATTGATGTATCGGTGAGGATACATGTCTTACTGATGTATTGATGAGGATAAATGTTTTATTGATGTATTGATGAGAATACATGTTTTGATGACATATGTATTGATAAGGATACAGATGGGGATTGTATCATCCCTGGACTTTGGTTCCTTGAATTGATCCGTAGACGTATGGTCTCCGAGAATGAAGTCCTTAGTGGACAGATGGGGATTGTATCATCCCTGGACTTTGGTTCCTTGAATTGATCCATAGATGTATGGTCTCCGAGAATGAAGTCCTTAGTGGACAGATGGGGATTGTATCATCCCTGGACTTCGGTCCTTGAATTGATCCGTAGACATATGGTCTCTGAGAATGAAGTCCAAAGTGGACAGATGGGGATTGTATCATCCCTGGACTTCATTCCCTGAATTGATCCGTAGACGTATGGTCTCCAAGAATGAAGTCCAAAGAGGACTGATGGGGATTGCATCATCCCAGAACCACTGGTTCAAAATGTACGTGATGGGGATTGCATCATCCCGGAACCACTAGTTCAAAATGTACATGATGGGGATTGCATCATCCCGGAACCACTAGTTCAAAATGTACATGATGGGGATTGCATCATCCCGGAAGCACTAGTTCAAAATGTATGTGATGGGGATTGTATCATCCCCGGACTTCGGTCCCTGAATTGACCCATAGACAGATGTCTCCGAGAAGTGGTCCCTAGTGGACGAGAGGGGATTGTATCATCCCTGGACTGCGGTCCATGAATTGACCCGTAGACAGATGTCTCCGAGAAGTGGTCCCTAGTGGACGAGAGGGGATTGTATCATCCCTGGACTTCGGTCCCTGAATTGATCCGTAGACATATGTATCCGAGAAAGTGGTCCTTAGATTTTGTCTAAGTTGACGAGTGGACTGTATCATCCCTAGACATGTTATGGTGTCTTAAATGAATCATGTGGTTTACAGAGTATGATGTTATTGAGGATACTTGTATTGTTATGGATACTTGTATTGATGATGTGTATACTTGTATTGGTATGGATACTTGTATTGATGATGTGTATACTTGTATTGGTATGGATACTTGTATTGATGATGTGTATACTTGTATTGGTATGGATACTTGTATTGATGATGTGTATACTTGTATTGGTATGGATACTTGTATTGATGATGTTCTAACGATGTTGATGATCGTGTGATGACGGTGCTGATGATCGTGTGATGACGGTGCTGATGATCGTGTGATGACGATGCTGACGATCGTGTGATGACGATGCTAACGATCGTGTGATGACGATGCTGACGATCGTGTGATGACGATGCTGATGATCATGTGATGACGATGCTGACGATCGTGTGATGACGATGCTGATGATCGTGTGATGACGATGATCGTGTGATGATGATGAATTGAAGAAATCTTTCGATGATTTATAGATGTATCATGTATGATGTAGTCGATGACTCCTTGCTCCTGCAGACGCTGTTATAATATCCTTCTCGTTAAGGGGGAGTGTTGAATATTGTAACTTCTAAGAATATTATATTTGTACATTATTATTCCGGAGATGTTTCATCCCTCCGAGTTAACCCTATTATGTATCCGGAGATGATTATTCCTCAGATGGTTTGTGGTAACTAGGGTTATTAGACCCACCATGTGGGGGTCGGCCCTGATATTATATTTTAGGGGTTATCAGACTTCTCCAGGAGAGGTCGGCCCCATTAGGGATTTTGGTTAGTCGGGAACTAATATAAATAGAGGAGGTGAGCTCCTCATTAGACACACTTGCACAACTCAGAAAAGTAGCGCACTTGTCTGGGAGGTCTGCTAAAGAGGTGGAGAAGGAGGGAGCACATCTTGTATTTTGGTTGATCATCTTATTGAGGAAAGCTTTGCTGGGTTTTCTACCCCATGAGGGTTTCCCAGGGTAAAATCTGTGTCTATCTTGTGATTATGTTTCTTTCAGTGATCTTGCTAGTCTTTTTGGTTTAAACTTAACATTGTCTTCTTTCTGTTTGTAGAATGGTTTGAATGGGGGTCTGGAAGAACTTGTTGCTTTATCCTTTTCCAAATCCACGATTTTATTGGAGAGTTTCTACATCATTTTTATGACACCTTCTAAATCTGTTGTGGGTTCCTCTTTATCCCTAGTCAACAAAAAGGGTTTCTTAACAGCTGTTGGTTTGCCTTCTAAATCCAAAGCATGTTTAGCAATACTATCATGTTCTTCTTCTACCTTCTTAGCTTCCTCAAAATTTTCTGTCAAGGTGGGTTTTTTCGTTCTTTTGACGAACATTGCAAGTGGAGATTTAAGAGCTGTTGTATAATATTCTACTAAGCATTCCTTGGCGGGCTTTGTTGCATCACTGAAATCATTTAACAACGTTGTGAATCTCTGGTTAAACTCTTGAACTTTCTCATTCTTCTCCATTCTCATAGACAGTAATTCTTTCATGAGAGTAGCTACGGTTTTCTGATTACCATATTTTTTAAGAAAGCATTTCTCAAAGTATTCCCAACTTGTTATTGAACCAGCCTGCAAACTGAAGTACCAGGAAGATACTTTGGGTTCGAAAGTATACTAAAAGAGGCGACAAACCACATCTTCGTGTTCCACATTCAAAAGGTTTATAGCTAAATAAAAGCTTTTGAGGTGATCTTCAACAGAGACTCCTTTACTAGGGTTATACTTAGGCAAGACCTTTTTGGGTTCTTAGGAAAATCATGGAATGGTCCGACTACGTTTAATGCCCCTCTGGCTCTCCATGCGGGTACGGCCATGACTCTCAGGGGAGAGCATGGTGGTGAATGCGCTGGTGAGTTAAGAGGAGTATCTCTTGGAGGTTGATCTTCTGGGCCTGTAGGGGTCTCTGGTAAACTTCGTCGAAAGGTTCGGTGATCTCTTCTAGAGATAAATCTAACAATTCTTCTAGGCTTTGAACAAGGACAGAATCTAATGTGCACTGAGGATTTTTTCGAGGAGCTCTGGTTCTAGGTAATAAAGGAACTGTGGTTAATACTCCAAGACTTCTCACATAAGAACGGGTATGTCTCTTGAATTGATTTACTTCCTCAAAAAGGACAGCATACACTACTTCTGACTGTTCGGTTCCAGGGTTAGGATCTTCTTGATTTATGGATTCCAGATCTGGAAATTCTAGAAAGGTGTTGGAGCATAGGCCGCAGCTATAGCAAAGCTACCAATTTTGAGGAAAAAGCACTAAGTTTTGATGGAAAAGTGCTAATTTGGGGGAAAAGCACCATTTTTGGCAGAAGTGAATAGTGTGCGGTACGGCGCCAGATGGACGAGCTCACCGCAGATTACGTGCCGGAAATTGCGGAGCTCGCGCACACAAGTCAAAGGAAAGAGTAAATAAGGTGGTCGAGTAGAAAGCTCAACCACCACAGTAAATGAATGAAGTGGAGGAATAGAGGGCTCAACTACCCTCATTAAGGCAAAGTACAGGAATTTATGGTTGCTCGGACCAAGGAAGAGCAACGGGCTGAAGCATTGAAGGCGAAGGACAAGGAGCAAGGAATGATGAAGCGACGCCCATACCCGCGATCTATGCCAAAAATCGCAGAGTCTACAGGAAGCTGCGACATGACTGCAAAAGGCACCTACAGTACACCTAGCCATGTCCACGGTTAGGGTTTTTTGGGGATCACTGCTGGGAAAGGCCCACAGTTTTGTAAAGGTGCGACCCTCAGGGCCACCTATGTATATGTGTAATTGGAAAAGGAAACGGGTTAGATGGTTAAAGAAAAGAGTTATATAGTTACTAAGTTACACAGACAGTCTAAGCTGATGTCTGAGTCATTTGTATTGTTGTATCTTGTAAGTTGTTAATGATCATTTTGTGCATGTAAGAAGGTCGTCATCGCACAGGAAGATTGCTTGGCGTAAAGGCCATTGCATGTATCAACCAGTCGCAAGAGGACTGAGGGGAATGTAATTGTATGTATTTGTTATAGTAATATCTGTAGAAGAAGAGAATAGATCTAAGAGAAGGGCTCCCAGCTGTGTGCGTGGAGTTTCCCAAAAAGATCTGAGGCTGCAGCTATGTGCGCAGCGGAACTGTGTTATCCCCATCTCAAGATAATATAAAACACAGTTCCTGTGGACGTAGCTTCCCTCCTGGATGTGAACCACGTAATTCTTGTTGTTGTGATGATGCTTTATGTGAATGCATTTCTTTGCTTTACTGTCTATGTTTCTATGAATGTTTTGCTATCTTTATGAGTGATGGTGTAAAGTAAAACCTGGAAGCTCCCTTAGAAGTTGTAATTGTGCATTGTCAAAGGAGTCTGTAAGAAAATTGTCACTGCAGCGCTAAAGGAGTGTGTTACCGCGCTGTGGTGCAAGGGCAGAGATGATACATAGTGTATCAGGGTTGGCGGGTAAGAGACTCGTGCGCAGGTGCGGAGCTACCGCGCAGCTAGGCTAAGAAGAGTGAGTTCCAGCACCGTAGCGCTCGGAGACTCGAGAAAGACGACACGCTCTGTTCAGGGGTTACTTCCAAGAAGGGAAGAGAGAATACTGTAGATTCCACACCACCTGGGTTAAGGAAACCTGATTCCTTAGGCCCCCCATAGCCACTTTGGGTGAGACTTTGGGCTGCTGCACAGCTCGTCGCCGAAAGGGCCAGTATGCCAAAGGGGTGTTTGTTGCTGCGCATCTTGAAAACCCGGGTCTGTCTAGAAAGCAGCCAACAAATGGTTCCATTGCCGACTTTAACCCTATTATTTTGAAGGAAATGTGGTGCTGGCATCCTACAGCTAAATAAATTCAAGAGTGGTTTGATTCAAAGGCTAGAGAGTTCGCTGAACGTGAAAATAGAAGCCCTAGGCTTCAGACAGAGGACTCGTTGCAGAAGCATATTTATACTGACCTCCATGAAATATTCTTTGTAACATTTGCACTCGAGTTGCATGAGTGGGTATCCAAGCTAGCAGATACTCGACCCACTGTGCATGTTGATCAACCTATCATTTGGACGCCTGAGCTAGTTCGCATTTTGAAGCGGGTAGATAATCCTGTGTCCCGCGCAGTAGACTTTTGGTTGAACAGTCTGTTGGAAGGCTTCATCACTGAGTTTGCAGTAGATACGAGAAAAAGCTTCAGTGAGGCTGAGAGGAGCTTCTTCAAAGCATACAGGGGTAAGTTCTTAAATTCTTTGAACTTGTGGATTAAAATGCTCCTATATGAAAAAGGAAAACTATGCATAGCTTCCGATGAATAGCATAGACAAGTAATGTCCGCAGATTCTGATAGTGATCTTGAAGTTATTGGTTGCACTCGTAGTGGAAAATGGTATAAAGTAGGCCTCGACCAGCATTCTTTTGAGTCTAGCCCAGAAGATAGCCGAGCTCGTAGAGCGAGCCATATAGAGAGACAAGGGAGTGCTCATATCCCTTATCACCCTTTTACACCGCAAAAGCCAGACGGGGCTCAACATAACCCCGCAGTGACACCCTCTAGTAGCCCGCACGGTACTTCTAGTACCTCAGCCCCACCTTTGTTTAACCATCCCAGAGGCAGTGCCACAGCACCTCCACGTCAACCTAGTGCAAGAAGGATGGGTGATGACATGAAGCTACCAACCTTTAGAGGAACAGGGCTAGAAGACCCTGAGCAGCAATGGTTTCTATGTGAAGCCATTTGGACGATTAAGCAAATTAATGATGATGCTGTTAAGCTGGTTCAGTTAGAAAACACACTAAGAGAGAGAGCCTTAACCTGGTTTATGAAATACTCAGCAGCACAGAATAGGACGCTTGCTGATGTAAGAAATGCTATGATTAAAGAATTCAAGAAACCTAATCAGAATCACAGTGCATAACAGAACTCAAAGACATAAAACAGTTACCTACAGAATTAGTATGGGACTTTGACCAGAAGTTCAAAGCCTTGATAGATTAAGTAAGCTTTGAGTTTGCACCGCAACAGCATAAGGAATGGTTCATTGCTGCGCTGCTTCCTCATATTAGACTTCCTCTTATGCAACAGAATCTCACTACTCAAGAACAAGCTCTAGAGATGGCTATGAAACTAGAAGCTTCACCAATTGCTGGAACAAGCAACGATGTTGCGCAGTTGCAGAACCAAATAGCAAACCTAACTTTGCAAGTGCATGATATTAAGAAAGGAAAGGATGTTAAAGAAGAAATTTGGTGTACAAAGTGTAGAGCACAAGGACATTCAAAGGACCATTGTCCTGTTTTCATAGATTATATTGCAATCGGAGCACCTAACCCTTTACCACAGGTTCAGGGGCCTTGGTGTGAAATCTGTAGAACTAGAGGCCACAGACCACAAGACTGTCACTTGTTACAGAAATATGTACAAACCCCAAAGAATCTATATTGCAATTTCTGTAAATCAGTAGGCCATGATGAGAACAATTGCATAGCATATGACCTTATGATAGAAAGAAAACATGATGTTTATAGAGTACAGTCAGAACCACAAGGACCCACAGCAGGTCCGCAGTATGACCCAGCTCACGAAGGCCTAGGAGGAAATTACAGGGGCCGAGGACGCGCAGGAGGTTTTGGTCATGGAAGAGGACAGATAACTTGCTATAATTGCGGAGATCAAGGCCATTATGCAAGGGATTGCCAAAACCCTACAACCACTTGCAGATACTGTAAATCTTACAATCATGTCATTGAAGAATGCCCTCAGTTGATGGCCAAGATGCAAGAAAAGAAGCCACAGGTTAACCAGAATATTCAGTTGATTGCAGCAAAAAAAAGAGAACCAGATCCCACAGTTAATATAGTGACGCGCAGTGATGCAACCACTGGTGTGCCAGAGTCGGGAACTGGAAATCCAGCAACACAATGGGTGTGCCGCGCCAATATTAAACCATCCCCGCTCGACCTACAGAAGCAAAAAGAAGCATTCAAGCAAGCTCAAGAGTATTTCTCAGATCCGCGAGCTTCAAGTTCTATCGCATTACCACACAATGATATCAGACCACATGTGCCAAGTCAAGAGAACCTGGTACAAGATCAGGCTACTACATCTGCAAGGCCTGATGAGGAGGATACACTAGGCAGTGTTCATGCTTTCCTGAGAAGCTGCTTAAAGTTGTTGCGCAATGAAAAAGCAACTATGGAACTCCAACACCTGTTGGATCAGTGTCAACAATCTGCTTCGATGAACACAGCGGAGCGTGCTGTTCATCAGATCAGGAGTCATACTAGAACTGGAAGAGAGATGAGACTCACAGTGCAGATTGGAGCATTTGAAATGGACGAAGTCATTTTGGATTTAGGCTCAGAAGTTGATGTTCTCACCATGAAAACTTGGGAATAGATGGGTAGTCCTCAGCTTATCAGATCTCCTATCCATCTAAGACTAGCAAATCAACAACGATTTTCTCCATTAGGCAGATTACCCAATGTACCCATTGATATTGAGGGCGTAAGAAGTTCTGCAGACTTTGAAGTAATCAAAATTCTGGATGACAGTAGACCTTACCCAGCACTTTTAGGCATAGACTGGGCATTTGATAATCTTGTTGTCATTAATTTGAAGAAAAGACAGATGACCTTTGAGGATGACCAGATTAGGGTCATTGCACCACTTGATCCCCTTCAAGGACCACGGTATATTGAACCCATTCAAGCAGAAGAAGAAGTGTGACACATGGAAAGTTTGTATCAAATGACTACTAGTCATAATGATTATGTCAATCCCACAGCGGACGGCCATATCAGCTGGCGATGCAATAGCTCGTGCACATCAGATTCAAAAGCAGGACTGGAAAACTGGCAAAATCGCTTACATGAGGTTTCTACAAGGCGTTGCGCCATGACGACTAAATCCATTCGATGGATTGGCACAGAATTGAATAACACTCCAATCTTTGATCGTTTAACTGGAATAAGTGAATTCATACATGCATATGAACAAGAAATCTTAGATGAGCAGCGCATACAAGCATTGGATGTAGCACTGCGCGCTACACCCGCAAGATGGTGGGGTGCGCATAAAGAAAATATCGACACATGGCAAGTCTGTCGCAGGTTGATACTGCACAGATTTCAAGAGACTACAGTAGGATTTTTGCGCAAATATGATGGACAGAGTGACCCCAGGTCACACATTGAAGCATGTATTCAGCAATGGTCAAATATTCCAGAGGATGAGTGGGTTCACCTATTCATCCACACGTTGGATATAGTTCCAAGGAACTGGTACACTGAAACAGAATTGCGCAGAGGCACTATCACTTGGCCTCTCACGTTTGAAATTTTTCAACTCACTTTCAGCTTTGAGTCAAAACATCCAAGCATCGATCAGGATTTAAAGTGTATTAGAAAGAAGATATTTGGACAATGTCCTTTACCAGAGTATTCTCAACTAGATTGGGCTGTCCAGATGGAACATGCCCTGGAATGCTATAATTTCACCACTGCAGAAGAGGATGATGATCCTCGCAACATCAATATTCCAGAGTCAGAAGGGATGCGCAAAGTCGAAGGCCCTCAGCTTGATATCCTTGCCATTACAGAACACATCAAGCTCAAGAAGATTAACATTGGTACAGAAGCTGAACCCAAGTTTGCCTCTATAGGAGATTATTGGGATGATGAAACTGTTGGCCATATTGCAGATTTACTACATGAGTACCAGGATATCTTTCCTACCAAGTTTACATAAATGAAAGGCATCCTAGGAGATTTAGGAGTTATGCGCATACCTTTGAAAGCAGACGCTAAGCCAGTAAAACAGTTCCCGTACAGGTTGAACCCGTGATATAAAGAAAAGGTCAGAGAAGAAATTGATAAGATGCTCGCAGCTGGTATCATTGAGCCAGTAGAGGAAAGTGATTGGATTAGTCCTATGGTGGTACAAGAGAAAAAGACAAAAGGTGAAATAAGAATCTGCGTGGACCTGCGCAAGCTCAACGACGCATCAGCGCATGATCCATTCCCTACGCCCTTTATAGATGAAGTGCTTGACAATGTTAGAGGACAAGAGGCTTACTCCTTCACTGATGACTTTTCAGGATACCATCAGATCATAATCCATCCAGAGGACCGCCATAAGACCACTTTTGCGACTGAATGGGGCTCATTCCAGTATACGGTAATGCCCTTTGGTCTTAAAAATGCTCCTGCTATTTTCTCTAGAGTCGTTGTTGCTGTTTTTAAAGAATTCATTCATAAGTTTCTAGAAGTCTATTTTGATGACTGGACTGTGTTTGGTTTACTAAAGAACCATATAGGGAATCTAAGGATGATGTTAGCAAAATGTAGACAGTATCAGATTTCCCTTAACTTGAAAAAATGTATCTTTTGTGCTCCTTTTGGTATTTTGTTGGGTCACATTGTGTGCCGACAAGGACTCATGATGGATCCTGCGAAGGTTGCCATCATTGCTAACTTGCCTGCGCCCAACTCAGTCAAACAATTGCGCACTACATTGGGACATACAGGATACTACAGGAAATTTATCAAGGGTTATGCAAAGATCACTGCGCCTATGGAAAGACTGCTGAAAAAGGATTCGAAATTCCAATGGACAGAAGAATGCCAATAGAGCTTGGACACACTTAAAGGAAAGATGGTCACAGCACCTATTCTAGTTTTCCCAGACTGGAGAAAACCCTTTCATGTTAATGTAGATGCTTCTTCCATAGCATTGGGGGTTGTACTGACACAACCGGGAGAAGGAGGTATTGACCACCCCATTGCTTACTCTAGCAGAAAGCTATCTACAGCTGAGAAGAACTACACCACTACAGAAAGAGAAGGACTCGCTATGGTGTATGCCTTACAGAAGTTCAGACACTATCTATTGGGTGCTCATTTTAAAATGTATACTGACCATTCTGCTTTGAAGTACTTGGTCAATAAGCCAGTGTTAGGGGGGAGAATTTGTAGATGGCTACTCCTCTTCCAGGAGTATGATTTTGAGATTATTGTGAAGCCAGGTAGATTGAATGCAGGACCTGGCCATTTATCTAGGATAGAGTCAAGGGAGGAACCTACAAATTTGGAGGACAATCTGCCTGATGCGCAGCTGTTTTCTGTTCAAGCAGCAGACAAGTATTATTCCAATATTCTTTAGTTTCTCACTACAGGGAAAGCGCCAGTTGAGTTCACAATACAGCAGAAGAAACAACTTGTTGTCAAAGCCGCAGACTTCACTTTGATAGCAGGCCAGCTCTATAAGTTGGGCCCTGATGAAGTCTTGCGCATATGAATTTTACCGCATGAGAAGAATTCCATAATCGCAGAAGCGCACTTAGGAACCGCAGGAGGCCATTTCGCAGGAAAGCCTACTGCGCAGAAGATCTTAGCCGCAGGTCTTTGGTGGCCAACATTGCACAAGGATACTAAGGAATTCTGCAAGTGTTGCGATGTGTTCCAACGAACAGGAAAACCTTCAAGAAGAGATGAAATGCCGCTAAGACCCTAGATAACAGTGCGTGCTTTCGATAAGTGGGCCATTGATTTTGTGGGACCTATCAACCCACCAGGAAAGAGAACCGACGCAAGATACATCATCACAGCTACTGAATACCTCACCAGATGGGCTGAGGCAAAGCCAGTTAAGAATTGCGACGCTATCACTGCCGCACAGTTCATTTTTGAGAATATTGTCACTAGATTTGGATGTCCACTGATACTAATGAGTGATCAGGGCACACATTTCCTGAACGAGACTATAGAGGCCCTTACTGAAGAATTCCACATTAGTCACCATAAGAGTACACCCTACCACCCTCAAGCTAATGGTACGGTGGAGGCATTCAATAAGATTTTGGAGAATGCCCTGACCAAGATCTGTAATCAACAAAGAGATGATTGGGACCTTAGAGTCACAGCTGTGTTATGGGCTTACAGAACCACATGCAAGAAATTAACAGGTCACACACCTTTCAGTTTGGTGTATGGACAAGAAGTAGTCATGCCCATGGAATACATTGTTCCCAATCTCAGAATTGCTCAAATTACAGAAATGGTAGATACTGATATTATGAGTGAAAGGATGTCACTATTGGTTTCCTTAGAAGAAGACAGGCTTTTAGATGGATTCCATCAACAAATGCAGAAGGCGAGATAGAAGGCTTGGCATGACAGGTATATTAAGAATAAATTCTTTCAGGAAGGAGACTTGGTACTCCTCTATGATAGTAAATTCATCAAGTTTCCAGGCAAGTTTCGTGTACATTGGTTAGGCCCTTTTCAAGTGATGAAGATAACAAAAGGTGGAGCAGTTCAACTTGCGAAGCTTAATGGAAAATTGCTGCCCACAATGATTAACAGGAGTCAGCTCAAGCTTTATCGTGATGGCCACTCCGCCCTATCGACCTAATCAGCTGCTAAAGTCGTGTAGATGTCCAGTGTAGTTGAAAGAGGCATCACACTTATCACAGTATACACGGAAGTTGTGAGACATTTTCAGTCTCTGGCTTCCCGCGCAGTTCCTCGAAACATCTGCGCAGTCAATAAAGCCTGTTCTGAGCGAGCCTACTTTTGCTCTTGCAAAGTTCCCCAGGTTGTCAAACTTTCACTCTTGCGGCGTTCCCTGTTGTCGATTTGTCGCTCTTGCGGAGTTCTCCTCATTGTGGAGCCCTCCATGGGCACAGTTACCCATGCTGAAGTTACCCACCGAAAATTTGAATTGCGGTAGTTCTGTAGCCACGTCTGAGTCTTAATGAAGGATGAGACCGCCATCTAATTGTACTTGCTCTGGAAAATTCGACTTGATTTCCCTAAGATTTGCATTTAATTAAGGAGCCGAAGGCCTTAGCACATCTCCCAAAGGCTGTCAGAGCCCATCCCTCGCATTTAATGCACCACAGAGGCGCGGGGGGGGGGGGGGGGTTGTCAACTCATTCGCTTAGGTGCCAATGGTTATTAGCGCCACCTGTCCACACCTACTACTACCCTCAGCTATAAATACACCTCATTCGTATATGCTTGGGTTACTTTCCTTGCTATTGAGTAGTATAGTTGTCCTATTTGAGAGTCTAAGCCATTGTTTTCAGAGCCGTGTCGTGCAGACTGCTTCCCTCTATTTTCGGAGTTTGCATCCTACGTTGTTCTGCCCTTTTCTATTCAGTGTTTGTCGTGTATGCCGGTTCATGACGGAGAACCTGTCAACTGAAGAATTCATCCGACAATTCAGACGCAGAGGGTTAGACTTCGGTATGGCTACCCCGACCAAGACTGTCAAGTTTCCTATTTTCTCTGATCCCAGACACTCCCCGGGCACAAGGGCATCTCAACAACAGCCCCAGCAGCAGCAGCAGCCAGAGGTACCCGTTCTAGAGCCCTTAGCCACTCTGGTTAACTACATTCCTCCACGCCCAGATGATGCACCTGAGGTGCATATTCCCAAGAACACCAAGTATGAGATTCCACTGCCATCAATGGCAGAAATCGTGGAAGAAGAAGGATCCCTGCTTGGACATCTCCCGCTGGTTAAGTTTTCTGACTTCAACTTGGGAGATTATAGAACATATCCTCAGTTTGCGCCAGATCACTATCTGACGGCGGTCCATAATCCTGTCAAGAAGATTGATGAATTCGTCCCGCAGGAATTTGCAGTAAATCTAGAAAAGCCCTGACTGTTGAACCTGTTGAAGCTACCGCACTTCGGGCGTAGCAATGAAGTTAATGCGGTTGTCAAGGTCCTGTTATCCTGTGTTCACAGTGGTTATCTTTGGCTAGGGAGGCCAATTGATCTGAATGTGGACCTCATTCATCGAATTATCGGCCTATCTAAGGTTGGTAAGGACCCCAACGTCCATTTTGTTGGTAAAGACAAAGACCGAAAGCTGGCTGCACAGCTGGTGAAGAAATACAAATTGTTGAGAGGAGGTCGGGCTTATGAGCTCACTGTAGTTGAAGATGAAGCACTCAGATTCACAGGCAGTCTACTCGCAGGCAGATTTTTAACGAAATGTCGACCTAAAGAAGTCCCTGGAGCTATTGTAGAGCTCGCAATTGTAGCTGCAGAGGGAGAGCAGTATAACTGGTGTCTCTTCCTCCTGAATTTATTCTTGGAAGACTGCCGAAACGTTCAGGACACCACCAATCAGTTGTTCCATTTCTCTTGGCTCCTGATCTTGTGTGCCTCTGTCGGGTGGAAGGAACCACCCAACACTCAGTTTCTTCCATGCCGCTCAGGAGAGGTTACAGGGATGCGCTATGTCAACCTCTGGGAATCTAATAATCCCGTGAAGCACAAGATGAACCATGCCGTGTTTTTTGAGTATTATCATCTCCTCAGGGATACCATCATGGAGATGCCAAGGCTTACTGAGGAGACCGCAGAACTCTATGGAACGAAGTTGGTCTTTTCTTCCAACTTGCACGAAATCTATTTCCGCCCTCGCGGAATTCAGTCGAAAGAATGGGCCGTAGGGATCTACCGAATGACTACTTAGGATGTGGAGGACACTGTGAAGTCCTGGCCAAATGAATGGAAGCAGGCCGCTGAAGTCGCTGCCATGATGCCACCCCCTGAGGCGCCAGAGAAAGATAAGGGCAAGGAAAAGATAGGGCGAAAGAATGATGAAGGTCCGTCAAGACCGGCTACCAAGAAGCAGAAGCTGTCGCACCCCGCAGAAGCGACTGGAGATCCCTATGAGACCCTTGCCGCGAGGCTTAACCAGTACTTGAAGGAGCCATTTCAGGAGTTGCATGCCTCTCAGGCCAATATCAGAAGTGCTTTGGATCTGCAGCTCGTGGAGTTGAAAGGTCTTGCAGGACGAATTGCGCAGACCCATGCGCCAGCATCCGGCTCGCAGGCACCGCAAGCATCTACAAGCACCGAGCGGGTTGAAGTACCTACAGAAAGGCACACTGTAGTCCACATCCCACCCGCAAGCATGACACTCCCGGATCCTCTGGTTGCACCGCAGGTAAGCACGGTTGGCCCTGTTGAAATAAATTTGTCACTAATTCCCTTGGAAACTCTACAGTTGGTTCATGAGCAATTCTCTACTGAGATGAGAGCTAGGGAGATCTCCACATTCCATGACAATCAAAGACTGCAGACACAGGAAGTAGAGCTAAGGGCAGGCTATAAGGAGATCTCTGCGCATCTTGCACTTCAAGAAGTGCGAGACACTGGGCTAAGGAATGCCATCGATGAAATCACCCAGGAGCTACCGGCCTGCCAGATTCAACCAGACCTTCCTTTAGTTGAGAAAGTGCAACGCATTGGAAGAAGGGTGAAAGCCCTAGAACAGCAAGTAGTTGCTATGGCTGAGGACCATAGAAAGTAGCTTGCCGAGTTGGAAGCTCGTGTCGTAGTGCCTCCCGCAGATGATAAGCAAGAACAACTTGAAGCACTGCGCATAGCTTCTACCCAAATGAAGCGCAGAACAGAGGAAGCCCAGCAGTTAATGACGCAAGCTATGCAGGCTTGGGTCGAGCTCGAGAAGCTCCCTTCTAAAGTTGCCCTTTTGAAACAGGTGAAAGTAGCAGAACAGTCCCTAGCTGTTTTGAACGAAGAAGCTAAGCCCTTGGAAGGCTTAGCCAAAATGAGAAAGATGAGCGAAGTCTGCAAAGTCCAGCAAGAACTGCACAGGCTCAGAGAAAAAGATGCTACTCTCGCCAACATCATTCAGCCATTTATGGATGAGTATGCTAAACTTGATGCCCAAGCAGAGGCCAAGGTCAATGCATTTGTTGAGTCTCAAGAGTTGGTCGATGGCGCAAAAGAAGAAGAAGCTACTTCAGACCTGGTGCAGACAGCCACAAAGTGCGTGCAAGACATGGACTCCGCTATTGCGCAGTGGAAGCAAGCCTTCACTGCGACTCAAGCAAAGTCAGATGCACAAGTAAAATGACCGCAAGCTAGTGCGAGTGGCTCGAGGACGAGCCACAAGTAAGTGTTAGGGGCCTATTGGAGCATAGGCCGCAGCTATAGCAAAGCTGCCAATTTTGAGGAAAAATCACTAAGTTTTGATGGAAAAGTGCTAATTTTGGGGAAAAGCACCATTTTTGGCAGAAGTGAACAGTGCGCGGTACGGCACCAGATGGACAAGCTCACTGCAGATTACGGGCCGGAAATCGTGGAGCTCGCGCGCACAAGTCAAAGGAAAGAGTAAATAAGGTGGCCAAGTAGAAAGCTCAACCACCACAGTAAATTAATGAAGCGGTGGAATAGAGGGCTCAGCTACCCTCATTAAGGCAAAGTACAGGAAGTTATGGTTGCTCAGACCAAGGAAGAGCAACGGGACGAAGCATTGAAGGCGAAGGACAAGGAGCAAGGAACGATGAAGCAGCGCCCATACCCGTGATCTGCGCCGAAAATCACAGAGTCTGCAGGAAGCTGCGACGTGACTGCAAAAGGCGCCTACAGTACACCTAGCCGTGTCCACGGTTAGGATTTTTGGGGATCACTGCTGGAAAGGCCCACAGTTTTGTAAAGGTGCGACCCTCAGGGCCACCTATATATATGTGTAATTGGAAAAGGAAACGGGTTAGATGGTTAAAGAAAAGAGTTAGATAGTTACTAAGTTACACAGACAGTCTAAGTTGATGTCTGAGTCATTTGTATTGCTATATCTTGTAAGCTGTTAATGGTCATTTTGTGCATGTAAGAAGGTCGTGATCTCACAGGAAGACTGCTTGGCGTAAAGGCCATTGCATGTATCGACCAGTCGCAAGAGGACTGAGGGGAATGTAATTGTATGTCTTTGTTATAGTAATATCTATAGAAGAAGAGAATAGATCTAAGAGAAGGGCTCCCAGCTGTGTGCGTGGAGTTTCCTAGAAAGATCTGAGGCTGCAGCTGTGTGTGCAGCGGAACTGTGCTATCCCCATCTCAAGATAATATAAAACATAGTTCCTGTGGACGTAGCTTCCCTCCTGGATGTGAACCACGTAATTCTTGTTGTTGTGATGATGCTTTATGTGAATGCATTTCTTTGCTTTACTGTCTATGTTTCTATGAATGTTTCGCTATCTTTATGAGTGATGGTGTAAAGTAAAACGTGGAAGCTCCCTTAGAAGTTGTACTTGTGCATTGTCGAAGGAGTCTGTAAGAACACTGTCGCCGCAGCGCTAAAGGAGTGTGTTACCGCACTGTGGCACAAGGGTAGAGACGATACATAGTGTATCGGGGTTGGCAGGTAAGAGACTCGTGCGCAGGTGCAGAGCTACCGCGCAGCTAGGCTGAGAAGAGTGAGTTCCAGCATTGTAGCGCTGGGAGACTCGAGAAAGAGCGAGACGCTCTGTTCAGGGGTTACCTCCAAGAAGGGAAGAGAGAAGACTGTAGATTCCACACCACCTGGGTTAAGGAAACCTGATTCCTTAGCCCCCCCATAGCCACTTCGGGTGAGACTTCGGGCTGTTGCGCAGCTCGTCGCCGAAAGGGCCAGTGCACCAAAGGGGTGTTTGTTGCTGCGCATCCTGAAAACCCGGGTCTGTCCAAAAAGCAGCCAACAAAAGGCTGTTGTGGGTGGGTTTTCAGTGGAAATTTTGCTAACAAAAGAATCTTTTTCGCTAGCCATGCACTAATGGCCCTCCTTCTAGCGCCAAAAACTATTGATGCCTCGAATATCGTTGAATCAATCAGCAAGGGATTCTCCCTAGTAAGCAATCCCAATTAGATCACTCACTGTTTGATGTGGGGAATCTGTCCGGTTAACAGTTCCGACTACCGTGGGTTTTAAAGATTTGTTTGTTTTATCGGTTGCGGCCCAATCCACCCGTTATGATTTTGTATTTAAAATGATGTGCACATGCCCTAGACTAAATGCATGCGATAAACAAATCTATATTAACCTAAACTAATCTAATCTATCTATCCTTATAATGAGCAAATTTAAAGAATGGGTAAACAACTAGAAAATACACCCAAAACAATTCCACAGTTAGCTGTTAAACTGAAAGGAGCATTTACAGCAGAAAAAGAAAGATCATCTAACATAACTCAGATTAATATAACCATTCAATTACCCATTTAACATGAAAATTTTACATAAGAATATGAAACCATTCACGGCAAAGAATTAATTCATAAAATCCAGGAAAGATCTCACAGGAAATGTATGAGAAAAATTGCATAAGTAGTTCAGCAGCTTAATCAACAAGACCCCATTTAAAATAACATGCTAGCTTTCACAGGCCAAAACGATTTCCATTGATGTAGCAGAAATAGTTCCTTTACAAAATAGCAAAGAGTTTCACCTGCCAAAAGTTCTTTGCTTCTCTTCTTATTAGCTATATATAGCTTTACAAAATGTGCCCAAAATTGACACCTATACCCTAACCATTTAGATTCCTCTATTTTGTCTTGTAGTGCTTGATATTACATAAGAGAAATATTCTAAATGTTTTACAAAATGGGAGTTACAAAATTACAAATGTTTTAACTTCCCAAAGGTATGTACAAAGATGAATATCCATGTGGCATGCTGAAGAGCACGACCTATCCCTGACTTGGCTCCTTTAGTGGCTCAGGCGGTTCTGGGATTTTTGGGGTCTTTTCTTGCATCACTGCAATGGTTAGGCCACTTTCTGATGTAGTAGCTTGACTAGCTTCCAATGCCTTATCCACCTTTGCTATGTGAATTCCCCAGTGATTTGTGTCTTTCACAATATTTGTTCCAATCAGGTGACTCATGAATCTGAGAGATATCTTTTGCTTGACCATCTCTTCTTCTAAGGTGGTTACTTCAACCGCAGTAATCTGGAGGCTTTCTTCCAGGCTATGTTGATGAACAACAGCTTGGCTGATAAATTGGTGTAGATCTTCTGCTTTTAGTGTGTCCAACTTCTGCACATATTCACTTTCTGCCTGGAGCTCTATACTTAGATTAGCTGAATACTGAACCTTATCCGAGAAGTCCTCTATCTTTTGAGTAAGTTTCTGCAGTTACAGAGGCCAATTTTACTCCGCAATCCCTGGAATACTCCAGGGTGCGTATATCTTCTTTGTACTCGGCAACAGACTTAAGGGGAAGGGTTGCTGGGAACCCTGACTTTCCTTCTCTCCATTCGATATGCCTTCTGATCTCCCCACTGATGCATGAGTGTTTCCTCCTGATCCTGGTGGCTTCAACATTTACTTCCTTAACCTTGGCCATGACTCTTTTTAGTCTGTATATCTCCTCTGCTATGAGTTCTCTGACTCCATAGGTTTCTTTTAGGATTCCACAAGCCTTCTCCTGGAAGGGTCTGATATCTCCCATTTTGTTGTTTGCTAACTCTAATTGCTGCTCCAGTGACTCATTCTCTCCTTGTAATTTTTCAATGTTCTCCTTCAGATCATCTAACTCCTGAAGGTTATCGAATTTATCCGACTCGAGCTTTAAATTCTTCCCTTTAAGATCTGCATTTTCATCTTCTAATGTCCTTACTTGCATTGACAGAGCTCTCCTATCTGCTTCTAATTGTTGGAGTGCTCTTTGCAAGTCTTCTTTTTGAGATGTGAGAGCATTATTCTTCTCAATCATCAGATTTGCATAGTTCTACTCTTTGACCAAGGCTTCCTAAAACTGCTATGCCTTCTCCTTTTCTTCATGTAACCTGTCTCCCAATATAAAAACATTGTCTGCGGTTGCTGTGACCGTGGCTACAGAGATGGATTCTAGGTGTCTAGCTACTTCTTCAGTGTTCTTCATGACCGTGGTCTCATGCGTGGTGATGATGTTTGGCCAAAAAGGTATTTTCAGTATGGACCCCGTCTCTTTGACAATGGTCTTCCTCTTCTTATTGTAAGAAAAATTATGCTAGTTAGAAACTGTGCTGCCTTTATAGGGTGTAAATGGAACAATAGGTAGATCCCTTATGGGATATCCCATATCCAAGTTCTGCAGGTCTGGGATTTTGGGGTCAATCTCTTCTTAGGATTTATTTTCTTCCTCCTCTTTCCTCTTTGCCTCTGCTTCTTCCTCCTTCTTTCTTTTGTCCTCTTCTTCCATCTTAGCATTAGTTTCCAGCCTAATTCTTTCTTCCTCTTCTTTCCTTTTCGCCTCAGCTTCAGCTTCAGTCGCTTGGATTTTCAAATTCTCTTCTTCTCTTAATTTATCTTCTTGGATCTTCTTTGCGTGTTCCAAGAGCTTTAGTTCTTCTTCAGAGAGAGCTTGGGAGCTTGAGCTGACTCCTCCTTTGCTTACCTAACAAATCTATAGCTCAGCCATATTTCTATTTCCTCTATATGGTTCTTCCTGAGGATCATAAAAATTGGCATATTCACAGGGAGTAGAGTGCTCTTTGCAATGCTGCGCAATTTTGCCTTGTCGATCGTTCCTGTGGAAAATCCTTTCTCCAAAGTGGAAGTTCTTCAATTCTGCAACAAACTCCTTTACAGTCGTGATTCCTGTGAACTTGTAGGAGCCAACATAAAAGGGTAGGGGACGAAAGGTGGATTTTTTGGCCTTGTACAAGGTGTTACCCATTCCATCAATGAAGACCTGCCTGACCATTTCCTTATGAACTATGTAATCTGTAGCATACTTCGGAAGAATATATGGTGCTTTAGAACCTCCATACATTCTTATGTAAGTACCTTCCGGAGAGAAGTAGAAATCGCTATACTTTTCCAAGGCTTCCATGGCGTTCTCCGATAGACAATTTGGTTCTTCATGGAATATCATTTCAAAAAGAGGCATGATGAACTCCTCGCAGATGAGCTTGTAGTCCGTCTTGTAATTCTGGGCCCAAAAGATTTTATAGGCAAGGAATACTGGACCTTTTTCCAGACTCCACATGCATCCCAATTTGGGAAAAAGACATTTTGCCACAATACAATCTATGAGATACGAAGCCATATAGAATTCTGCCTTTCTTTCCTCTAGCCCTTCTTTAGCCATTGCTACTGCTGATGTCAGGCTGTTTGAGGGAATGTCAGCCCAATTGAAGATCGTGCCTTTGAAAGCGACAAAATGTATGATAGGGACCCACTGCAGCATGAACATCGTCCCATCCGGTCACCCGAAGATCCTGCTTAGCATGAGAGGAATTAGTCTGAATGGAGGCCTTAAATTCTGGACTTCGTATTCCTCACTGTCTCTTCTGCTGAATTGCTTACCTGAAATTAACATCCTCCTTGCCATATCTAAATTATCCATATTGATCTCTCGCAACCATGCATCATCTAGTCGCTGCTGTGCTTTGGGTAGTTTGTAAGTTGTTGCAATGTAGGATGGGTGAAATGAGGCGAAGGCATTACCCGTGTTGCCTGCTATGACTCTAGTCTCAGCGTTGGAATGCTGCAGCACCCATTCGATCACCTCTGAACATGGGAATAGTTCTGGACGTGTGGACGCTTTGGATATACAGGAGTTCCGGATGTTTTGATACAAGCATTCTTCTTCAAGGAGGGCTTCTGGAAAGTCTTGATCCCTTATCATACGATAGACATCACCCCAGTTCACTTCTGGAGGCACATTTGTAGTGCATTTGGTGTCCTGAAACGTCGTCTCCGGTATAGAGCTTTCCTCGATCGCTTTCGTCCTCCTCTAGCCACCTTTGGCCATAATGAGAATCCTGTACAGTAATTGTTGCGAATGAGCATGCATGACGTAGTGTTTTACAAATTCGAACTAATACCTATAGATAGTCTTAAAAAGAATATTTTTTGAAAATGTTCCTTTCTCATATAAATGCAACAGGAAGAAAACGTGAAAACCTTTATCAGGCCATCCTTATGGCTTTGTGTGCTGGAAAACTGATGGTTACAAGATCAGGGTTATTCTGGATGTTCAAGTCTTTAGGATACCAACGGGTGCGTGGGTGCGTAAGATGTCAACACATAACAGCCAAGACCAAGATGAACAATGCCCTATGAAAATGATAGGATCGCCATATTAACGGGACCGTGGTTAAGGAGGTGAGACTAGGCAACATGATTGCTCATATGAATGCACTCTGCATTAGGTGCACGAAAGGGTCGGCAAAAGGGTTCCTGGAAAACGTCGTGGTAAAGAACAATCAAAATGCATCAATGAGCCATCATTGTAAGCAGGCCTATACTCCCTACAGAGAAGGTGAATATACTTACTTGGCAATCTGAACGCGCGACGCCAACGACTATCGAGCAAACTGTGGATGTAAGCCTCCAGACGACGATAGGTGTGCTTGGATGTTCAAACGGAACGGGCAAATCCTATGAGCGATGAAAACAAATGACAAGGTAACGGGGTCTCGCCCATATATATATGAATTGGCGTGTGTGAAACCTTAATGAGGTTGGTGCAGGCCATTAAACGAGTATTAAGCCTACGTACGGTCGGGTCATGTCGAAACTTTTTTTTCATAAATGCGACCGACAAAAGCGGAAGGTTTATACCCACGCTTCCAACTCACGCGAGAAGAAAAAGAGAAAACGTTCCACCGTTGCAGGAGAGTTGTGTGAGTGTTTCTGTGAATGGCTCATGTGTCGCAGTGGATTTGAATGAAATCTTCCGCTTCCGCGGGAAAGTTATCCAAACTCTTCTGAAATGCCAATGCTTCCTCGGTGAGGAAGTAATGGATGAGTCCTTCCGAAAAAAAAAAAATTGCGTTTCCAGTGCGTGCGGACGAGTTAAAAGAAAGCTTCCACTGTAGCAGAAGGTTTTCATGAGTTCACTCCACCGTGAGCTTGTTTAATTAAACGTTACGTTCCTTCGAAGATTAAAATTTAACTTTTTCCGCTTCGGACCGACTTGAGGTTTTTTTTTTTTTTTTCGCAGTTTCGGAAGACTTAGGCCAACTCCTCCGCTATTTTGGCAAATTTAGTTCAAAGTTTCCGCTATTGCGGGCCAAAAGGCTGAGTTTGTTTAGTCAAAGGACATAACTCAAAAAATTCTAAGGCAAGTTTAAGATTGAAACTAAGTAACAGGATGCCCAAAAGGTGCAGAAAAACTTTTAAAGACAATCGTAAAAAGAAGGAGGGTCCCCAATATTTCTTCAAAATCTAAGGGGGGGATTAGTTGTTTCAACAACACGTTGATAGAGGAATTTTAAGTTTTTCAACTCTATAAGCAAGAAAACACCGCCGAGCACAGACCAATCTGACCTCGATATAAAATCCACGGATAGGTGTATGGAGTTTTCTTCTAGGTTTTTCAGACTCCTTAAATATGAAAATACTGTCGAGCATGCTTTAGTTCTTTGTCAAGCTCGTTAAAAAATGAAAAAGGAAAGGGAAGGAAAGAATGTTAAAATATCTTTCAATATGATGGCAGCAAGTCAACTACCTCCTTGAACAAAGCACTTGTTTTGAGTCTATCAAACATGTTGGGTTCTAGTGTTAGCCTTAGGATAAACCTGATCTCTGATTTCTTACTCCTCCGTTTGGTTAGTATTCCAATCATATGGAGAATCTGTTAATGTCTTCCACATTACATATTTGCATCGTGGTCTCTTTGTGTTAAAAGCTACCTAAGTCACTCTTGTGTCGCTCTCGTTGTTCAAGGATATAACCTGTGTCATCCATTCTGCAGTTGCCTTGACCTCATGTGTCGGCCATTCCTTGGTGTCAGTATGTTTCATCATGTGTTCAGTCCTACTCCAAATCAACTCATACCTGTTGAGTGTCCCTCATGTTGGATGATGGAGGATGCCTTAAGGCCTCCCTTCCAACAGACTTCTTCCCAACGAATTCAACTCATTGTACTCTGGGAATGAATTTTAGAGTTTCGGTTAGTACCTTGGGGATTGCAGTCATTAGTGGCAGTTTCCCTCGCTCTTGGATAGATGGGAATACATCAATGTCTCCTATCCAATGGATTCTTCAAGTGTTCGACAACAAGACCATTTATTCGCACTTGCTTGAATGTACTAGGTACCTTGGGTTCCATTTTCATTATTGGTGGACACCCTCGTGTTTGTTAACGGTATACATCAATGACCGGTAATCAAACGATACCTCCCATGTTCGACATCAACTCATTTATTCGCATGGATAGGTTTGTACCTTGGGTTGTTTTTGGATGAAGACCTTGGGATCCTCGATAACATCACCTCATTTATGTTATCGCCCAAGTTGCGCAAGACTGAACCACACTCCTTTTGGCTCTTGATGAGACATAGATCTAGCTTGTTCTCTATGGCTATGTTCTCCAATTTTGACATAGATCCACCTTGTATTTATGTGGCTATGTTTACACTTATGTTCCTCATGGATCCACGCTTGTATTTTAGTGGCCATGATATATGCATCAATATTTGCATCATTATTGTATCCTCTTGGAGGTCATGTTCCACTATTTGAACATGGATAGTTACCCCAAGGATAAGTTTGTCTAACATTGCCTTTGCTTTCAGGTACTTCATTTGAGCCTATGATTCTTGGTTTCTCCGGTTCCTCCATGATTCAAGTCTTTGTTATTTATAATGTATTTCGGCCATCGTTTCCCTCACTCCCTCTGACCTCATACATTAGGGGGCATTTGTTATAGCTTAAAATGACACTTTTCCATCCATGACGACACTTGTATAGCTTGGTCGCATGACGACACTTCTTGAGATCAAGTTTAGTCACACAACAGGACACTTGTGGATTGAAGGGTCATTTGGGACATTAAAAA
Source organism: Larix kaempferi (assembly GCA_027924585.1). NCBI lineage: Eukaryota > Viridiplantae > Streptophyta > Pinopsida > Pinales > Pinaceae > Larix > Larix kaempferi. The sequence goes on from BSBM01000456.1 coordinate 16,185,138, forward strand.
TGGTTGAAATTACCTCATTCTTGGCCCATTTGATGGTTATAACCCTTAGGAACATTTTTCCAGACCAAACCATCTCCTGAAAATCATCAAAAAACCCTGTTTTTGGCCATTTTTCTCCAAAAACGTTGGTTTCCTATGCATAGAGTAGGGCATACTAGGATGTGTGTGTGACTCTTATCATTATGCCTATAGAGTAGCGCACACCTTGGAAAATATGCAACTCCACTTTAATAAAGTAGCGCACGCCCTCAGAAATATGCAACTCTGCTTCACTAGAGTAGCACACACCTGGATAAATGCGTTGGTTTGCAGTAGGAAGAGTAGGGCACTTTCCTGTACTAGTCAAAATCTCAAATTTTGGTTGAAATGAGTTGGTTTGGCAACCTCTTGATCGGTTATAACTACTTTTCCTCTCCTTCATTGACTATATAAGGAAGGTAGAAGGGCCATGTGAGGGGACCAAACCCAATACAATGTTATGCTGGAGGAATGGAGACCCTCATCCCCCTCTCTTGTGCCTCAGTTTCCCCTAGCACAACTTATTAGAGGTTGGAATCCTTGGAGAACAGAAGCAGGAGACCTTGAATCTAGGTTTCGTGAAGTGCCAAGCTTGAAGGAACATATAATTTTATGTACTTGCTTCATTCATTAATAAAGATCAGACGTTCTTCCCTTTCCAAATATGACCTATTCATGTGTGTCTTAGATTTTATTACAGTTTGCTTATAGTTTGATGTCTTCTTTTGTTATGGATATCAATCTTATATATGTAGTCAAATGTATTTGAGAAAGGTATGAAGTGGTTTTGCAGGTGTGGGCATTGCGATATTGAATGGCATTGAAGAGCAAGGAAGAGAAAGCTTGGATCAACCTTCTGAATAAGGTGCATATATCTCTAACCTTAATCTCTTCACTTATTTGTTGTACTTGTAGAACATTTGTAGGTCTATCTTTCATACCTGTAAGTTGGTAGTTTCTCCCCTAAACTATACGTGCATTTTCCTCACAATAGAATGGCGACTCCGCTGGGGAAAGCCTATCTGCTTAGGGGTATCCAAGGTCATTTCTTTAGTGTTGTTTGAAGGTCTTTGTTCAATTTCTTGATTAGAATCAGTTATTAGGCTTTGTTTGACCCTCCTTGGCTCTTACAGACCCTTCCTAGCGCTTGCAAACCCTTGTGGACCCAAGTTTGGGGGGTTTTGCCCTATTTTTTGAACTTTTCCCACATGTGCGCTACTGTTGTGAAGCACAGTAGTGCATTCCCCTATTTTGTGCACTGGTCTTCCTCATATACAGTAGCTCACACATTCTGGGAGTGAGTTTTTTGGGTTTTGACCTATTTTGGGGGGGATGTGGTTGCATTTTTCAGGTCCCCGATGACCGTAGGTTTGAGTTAAACCACTGTAAGTGGTCTCCCATCCTTGTACTGATCCTATGTTCATGATTTGAACCTCCTTTGATCAATTTGGGCTTGTTTGGAAAGTTTTGGGGCTTGTGGACCCAAATTGGGGGGTTGTGGACCAGTTTGGTGTTTTTTACCCTAATTTGAGTCTGACTGAACCTGCTTGCTCCATTTCCACTGGATTGAAACCTACTGAGTCTACTTGACCCTGTTTGTATCTATTTGAGTGGAATTTCTCTTTAGATTGGTTTCTTATCCTCCCTTATGCTTTTAGTTTTCTTTTTGTAGTGAAAGCTCAAGTGTATTTGCTGCTGTTCAGGACCTTGATTGCATTGTTTATGTGCAAGCCTGACTTTACCAAACCATACTTCTTTGTAAGTCATTTGCTTTGTTTGGGTCTAAAAGTAGGTTTCGTATGCTTTTCCCAATTGTTGGCATGCTTACATCAATAAGAATCTGAAAGTCATATTGGTAGCTTTTACTGTTTTGTTGTTGATAGAACACCCCTCCCCAAAATTTTGAAGATATTTGGGGCCCCTCCTTTCAATGCTTTTGTAGCAAGTTTTTTCCTTTGTCTCTCGATTTTATTTCTTTCTCTAACTTGATAGTTTTTCATCACTTGTTTCCAAAAGAGTTCTCTCATTGATTTTTTTGAGGCAAAATTAGTCTTTTATCTTCAGCGCGTCTTTTAGTTTTAATTCACCCGTTGTAGCGCAAGTTTTATCCTTACATCCTCCGCCACTTTGGCGCGCCTCCAAAAGATAAATTCCCCGCCCGACGCAAACTATAATCACAAGTCCTCCATCTAAGGCGTACCTTGGCTCTAACTCAGGCACCCTTTTGGACAAAGTCTCAAGTCTTTTATTCGGCGTGCATATTTTTAGCGCAAGTGATAATCATTCCTCGGCCGCCGAAGGTGCAAGAACTATACTTATCTTCCCCGCCTTGAAGCTACCTATCACCTTCTTGGAAGAATTAAGAGTTGGTGCATTCCCACCAGCGCAAGCCTTGATGATAGAATCGATGCCATTGGCGCAGGAGCTATACGTGTCATCCCCGCTTACAATGTTGCGCTTGGTCTCTTTTGATAGCCCAAAATCTAGAGCAGTTTTAGGAGCGCATCCATAACGGTAGGATCGCCGTGTGAGCGGGAGATTTAATGTTCAAACTTGTGCTTAGCGCAAAACGCATAAGATATGATCGCCACCTTAGCACTGTATTTAAATAACTTTAGGCGCTTGGAGCGAAAAGTCTCCTTGACCCTTGTGCACCGGCGAGGTTGGTGGGGTCGTTAATAGAGCCATGTGCCGTTTTAATGGCAAAGCACCTTGAGCCCCGTGAAATTAAATCTTCCAACCTATCATCGTATGTGACATAAATGCCACCCTTATTTAAACAAATGCAACGGGTTTCTCAATACATTTTATATTCGCCGAGCAACCGGACTTTCCCATTTTCATCAAGAGCGAGATTTTCTATTCGCTGGGCGCCTGCGGATTCATCTCCTGCCTCGGAACGTTCACCCTCAATGGACCCTACCAGTCTGACAGGTAAGCTCTATGCCCCTTCTTTTTCGTGAACTTTTTTTACACCATAGGGAGTACTTTGCATAAATCTTCAAGAAGATTTTAGGGCATATAGAGCAATTGCTCTCATCTTTGATCCCATAAATGAGAATCCAAAGTCGCCCTGCGCGAACCGAAACCCGGAGAGCTTTATCCCCACCTACAAGCATGAACTTTGTCCTGTCGTCATGTCCTTGGTGTCCTGAGTAAGTTTTTCGCCCACCTTGATATCCCTGAATCATCCCAGCAGTGCCTTAGCGGCCGCAGAGTTTTTCACTCAAACCCATAGAAGCCGCGGCATCCCATGCAAAATGAAACTCCCTACCAAGCATCTAATGCGCATAAAACCCAATCCTTCCCGTTCCTTGTAGCTAAAGTTTCATCCTGTGAACACTGAGGTACTCTACTCAACTGAGAGCAATGTTCATTCACGCCAAAGGCACGTAAAACCCACAATGCTCGACCGAAATTGCCTTAGGATATGTTAAAATAACCCATCGTGCCCACTTAGAACCCTGATAAACTAGCCCGAAATTCTAACTCATAGAAGCCAACAGCTGCGAGGTTTACCCATCTTCTACGAAATCTCCATTGTTAGCTGCTGACACATAAAATGTTAAACACTGATGCATTGTAAATATCGCATGCATAATGTTAAGCGCTAGCGCAGAAATAAGGTCAGGATAGCGCATGCAAATTTTTTTGGACTAGCGCACGAATGTTTTTAGCTTTGGCGCATGGATAAAATTGGGACGCTGGCGCACAAAATATTTTAGGTATTAGCGCATAAGATCCCGCTGGTACCCCAGTATGCATTAGATCACTGATCTTAGCGCGAGCAGAATCCCAAGCATGGCACAAAGCTCTATTTAGGCACCAGCGCAGAAATCTTCATTAGACTCGCGCAAGTTTGTGTGACATTTCAGGGGATACCTGCACGTTGAAAATGAATGGCGCAGATTCAAAGAAGATCTTGCTCGTGATGCCTTGTCTTTGCTTTTAGCATAGAATGGCATTGTTGAATTAAGATTAAGCTTGAAATGAAGATAATTATGATTTTTTAAGACAGCCTCTATATTGTGAAAATGTTATATTTTGGCTCTGCCATAGAGTGTTGCTAATGCTTGAAGAAATGGTCTAACTAAAGTCTTTTTGACATTGCCTTGCTCACCACAGGATTACCATGCATAGGAAGTCAGCAAAGAAGAAGGCAGCACAGAAAGTAACCTCAGACTCAGAGGTTGAAATCCTATTAGATACTTCTCTCGTGACAATGTTTGCTGACACACAAGCTACCACTGGTGTTTCCCCTAGGAGCTCCGCCCCTGAATTCAATGGGGTGATCTATACAGATTCATCATGGCACAAGATAGTACAACAGCCTCCATAGAGGATGCTCTAGTGTATGCTAATTCCTAACATTCGGACCGACACAAGGCTCATGAATGATAAAAATGGGTTGATCCTAGTATCTTTCACTCCCGAGCATGTCACTGCTGCCTACATATTTCCTTCACCCAGGGCTTGTTTAGACAATGATTGGATAGAAAAACATCCAATGGACCCACTAGAATCTGCCTGTAAGATGATGATAAATGACAGGCAGATTAGGAGGAGGTAGAACAATGAATATGAAAGCAACCTCCTAAAGACCCCTTACAGACTCATCGTCCTGATGTTGAGTCGGTTCTTCAGCATGCCTAATGGAAATATGTTTAAGATTGGATGGGTGCAGGTAATGTTTCATATAGCCATAAAAGGAACCATCTTCAACTGGACTGAAATAATTTCAGATAGCCTGGCCTCGCAACTATCAGCAGCCCAAGGAGGACTAACCCAAAAGAAGGCATATTTCTTCATGTCTTCATACCTGATTGACTGCCTGTTAAGCAAGCATTCGTTCCTGGACTTGGCTTGCTCATGGAAGTCAAATGAAACAGCTCTCTTCTTGGCTTATCCGTGTACATGGGCAAGTAGATACGCAAACCACTACAAGATGGTTTGCGAAAGGTTTATCATGCCATTGTACCAGCTTATTTTCGTCCAAGAACCAGATTGTATGTTGGAGAATGCAATGCCTATCATTGAACAATTCGGGGACTATTATCACGGTTCAGAAGGCACATACATCAAGATAAGTGGAGGAACTCATGAGCCATTTATGTTCCCTCGGTATGTTACAAATTTTGCAATTCACAAGGAGGTTGTGAGACAACTCTTCAGCATCGACGCAATAAGTAAGTTCTTAACAGACTAGAGGAAGGGCATGTATCCTCCCATACCATTTACCATCTGAGCTTACAGCCTCCCGAGAGCAAGAGACGGGGAAAATTACGCTCAAGGCTTAGAAGTTTTCCATTTTGGCTCGGTCCCTTTCAAAAGGCATGACCCCAACGGTGCGGTATGCCAGCATTGTCTTGACCTCAAGATCTCCTTTGAATATGCTCATGCTGTGGACCGAGACAAGGAATTCTTGAGGAGTGCCTCCAACCTAACAGATCTAGGAAAGCGTTACAATAAGAAAGTTGTGAAAGATCCGAGCCCCAAACCTATCGGTTTGATCCAAAGAGAGCGGGAGGCATCGGCCTCAAAATCAGGGGACCCATCAGAATTGAAGCAGGACAGAGTGCCCCAAGAGCAAGCTCTCAAGCAGCAGCAGGACCAAGAAGAAGAAAGAATTCAAGGTGAGCTAGCTGACAAGCTTCAACAAGAGGAGATTGCAAGGAAGCAATGGGAGCAAGCCTCTCAGTTGAAACAGCAGGAAGAGGCTGCCAGGATCCAGAAGGAATAAGAAGATCGGGTGTCCCAAGAGCAAGCTTCCAAGCAGCAGCATGAGGAAGAAGAAAGGCCCCTGAATGAAGGAGCAGATGGATTGCAGACGCAGCAAGAAGAGTCAGCAGGAGAGAAGGAGAAAGAACAAACAGAGAAGTCTCCTGAGCCGGAGCCATCCACTCCGACAGATATGGAGGTGGACCCACCATTGATATACACTCCAGGGGGAACTCAGGAAGAAGGTGCCTATTCAGGGAGCTTAGCACTGACCCCATATAACCCCAGGAAGCAACGAAAAGTAGCAAACCTGTATACTGTATATTTCAATGAGCGGAAGAGGGCCATCATTGATAGGAGGGTAAAGAAAATGGAAGGCGAAAAAAAGAATATGGAGACCGAGGAGGACGAATATGAATTATGGATAACAGAGAAAACATTGGTCCAAAGAACTGATGCCGACCCCACGTTCCAAGCCCAATGCACTGTAGCATCAGCTAAGGCAACTAAAGCCAATATTGATTTTTTGAAAAGTGAGATAAAGCATTACAGGGAACAATGCTTTAAGATCAGAGATGATAGAAAGAGGGAGGTGTTGGAAGCAAACAAATTGAAAGAGAAATACAATGAGTTGTTAGGAGAGCATCTGGTGCTGAATTCGGGAGTTCTCCAGCTTGAGAATGAGAAGAACTCCTTAGAAATGCAGTTGGCTATCTCTAAAGATGAACTGAAGAATCTAAAAACGCGAATAACCGAATTAGAGGAACTCGAAGCAAGCAGGGCTCACCAAATTCATCTTCACCAACAGGAGTATGAAGGGTTCATTCAAGAAAAGGAACAATTGGGGAAGTAGCTCAAAGAGGCAGCGAAAGACTAGCAAAATTTGTCCACATTTCGCAAACAAGCATGTGACATGCGGATTAAAATCCATTAGCTGCTAGTACTAATCTCGGAAGAGATTTGGAGCGTGAAAGATATGATTAAGAAAATGACAACAATTGAAACCAAAGCCCTAAAAACTCAAGAGAAGTTTGCAAATCATGTAGAGGAGCTGAAACGACAATCTGAGTGGAAAAAGGGAAAATCTCAACTCCCTTCACACTTACGCGCCGCTACAAGGGATGAATTGGACATGGATATAAGGATCCTTGAATTCGCCAAGGATTGCGGTACCAAGCTAAGTTTGGAAATCAGGAAGACAGTCCGCAAGTGTTTTTCATTCTACTCCACACTCAGGGAATCACATAGCAAGTGCCATCTGATTCTTCCTGCCTCCATTTATGATTTCCCAAAGGAAGAAGTCGATTGTTCGAGATGCAGTGTGAGCTGGACGAAAGCTTAGCTTCCATCAAGAAGATAAAAGTATTGACCCAGGATGAATTTCAGCAGTTCATTTGCCAACCTGCACTACATATTCACTTCCTAGAAGCGATGGCTAAAGAGGCCACAGAGGGAAAAGTGTTGATCAAATCGGACCTACGCAAGCATGAAATAGCGTCCCAAGAAACAGTATCTTCCCATAGTAAGCTTATCGTAAAATATATCAACCAATGGACCACATACATTCAAGGTATCGATGGCTCGGTAATTGCAAGCGAGCCAGTTGGTGGAGGCGAGTCTTTAAGTCAGCAGGCAGAAGCCCTAGCAGAATAGATAGATCATTTTTACTTTGTTTAAATAAAAGGAGAAGCTGAAATTCTACCTTTTGTATAAATGCTTTAAAAGGACAGCTGGCTATCATTTTGTTTTATATGAAAGGTGTCCCACGAATCTAGGAAATAGGCGATTACACACCAAAATCCAAATTAGAAGCTTCTAGGATTAGGGTACACCTGTCAGCTCATGGAGCTTTTGTAAAGTTATAAATAGAAATTTAGAAGAGGAGTAAAGGACTTTTTGCAGGGAAAATAATTTTCTTAGCTTGTACGAACTATTTTGTAACTTGCTCCAAGAAAGCGATTTTGCCAAATAAGAGCCTGCAGAGGACGTTTTTGCCTTGAAATGTGGATTGGATGCATACTGGATTATTCTTGTGACATTCAAACACTGTTGTGAGATCTTTCTTTGTTGTTCTGAATTTATTTCTGTGTAATGAATGATCTTACTATTCTCTGTGCAATGATGTTTCTCCTAAATGAGTAATAGAATGCTTTCATGTGGATTAAAGCTATCTTTAATATCTTTAACCTTCTGCTGAAAATGTTTCTTTATGATTTAAATGGCTATCCATGCAATCTTTAGATATTTCTTTCAGCACATTACTCATGTTTACATTTTGCTCCTTGCAAGGATACATTAGATTCATTTCAGTTTTAGATACAGATTTGTTTCAAGTTCTGCATTTAGATTAAATTAGCTTAGGCACTTGCATATCATCTTAATAATAAAATCCAAAAAAGAACGGTGGATCGGACCATAACCAGTGTAAACGAAGCAAATTTCCAAATCTAACGGTAGCCGGAACCGCTAAACGGATAGATTCCCCATACCAAATGGTGAACAATCTAATTGGGATAGTTTATAGGGGAGAATCCCTTTCTGCTTGATGTTGCGATCTTCGGGGCATCAACATGTTTCAATAAGGAAACCTGAAAGTTCTTTGCTTTGTTTTGCTTTGATAAGTAGGTTACTTTCAATTTCAATTTTGTTTCTCACCTTTGAAAAGCATAAAAATTTTGATTGATTTTCTGAGTAGAGTACCTTTGCAAGTGGCTTAAAGGATTTAAGAGTGCCTTGCATCAAAAAGAAGAAATTTTTCTTTTGCGTACTTATTTGTTTGAGTAGCTGCATTCTTAGGTTTTGAGTTTAATTTTGTACATTTAGACTTTATTTTTACCCTTTTTTGCATTCGAAAGACTAAAAATTGCATTTGCATATGCATTCTAGATCGTATCTTTAAGACTTGCATTGAAAATAAAAGATTTGTTTAGTGGTAAACATTTCATTTCAGTATTCTATCTCTGTTATAACCACTCTCACACACCCACTACCTTTTTGAGTAAGCAAGTAACCTTTAAAATGAACCCTAATAAAATGTACTAGCAACATTTTCTTTTCTAGGTTACACTTTTCACCAACTAGTTTTGGTTAGGATCTTGGGTTTAAAACACCTTAAACCACCCAAGATTACACATTACGCAAAAATCATAGTTCGACTATCACAGGTAAACCCACCTCATTCAAAACTTTCCTGGGATCTATGCAATAGGTCTTGTGAGATCAGATTTTTTGGAATAAACCTCCTACTTTCTGTTTCGAGCATATACCAGGATTGGATCGCGTTTAGGGACTCTTTTGAGTTTTGGGCTCAGTTACCCTGCCCACGCCTTCTGATTCGACTAGAGACTGTTCCCCCGGGAGTTTTCGGTGTGGTGGTATCCTTAGTATCTGACCATAGGATCATACACAGGTGACGACGGAGGGTTATATCTGTTGTACCTAGGACAGACGTGGGAGGAAATCCCTTCCAGGTCTTTGGGAGGGCGGTTGGGTGATTCCAGCACTTGCACCCTTGGTCATTGTATTGTGGACCCCGGGTAACTGTTCTTCTTCCTTCGTTGATCTATTATGGGCCCTCATCGTCCCAAACTCTTCTCCGGAAGGCATCCGTTTGCCTGGTTTGATTTACTTAGGATCTTTTTTAGTGGTGTGCTCTTTGTGCTACTTGTTTTAGTTTGCCTTAGAGAACTTCTTGCTCATTTGAGCAGGAAACGATGTCTAGCATTCCAGTGAAATCCAATCAAGGTACCCCTATTCCGATGGATCCTTGTGCTGTTCCATTCATTGGAAACATTGGTACTCCCTTATTGGCTACTCTGAATCTTCCTGGATTCACTATTGGGCTGTCGGTTTGGTTGTTATCCACTATGAATGCCTTGCATGCTCCTGACGCTTCTTTTGTAAGCACGTCAAATCAAGAGCATCAAAACCCTGGGCCTTCCTTGCCAGTAACATCTTCTCCTCCTCCTTCTACCTCATGTGGCGAAAGTAGCAATACTAGTAACCAGCAATCTAAAAGGAATAGACAGAGGAAGAATAGGAACAAGATGCCAAAACAAGGGGGCAGCAACCCAGCCATTGTAAGTTATGTTTGGGGAAAGCACCCTGCCTCTACAAATCATGCAGGGGGCACCTACCCAGCCTCTGGAGGTCATGTTGGGAGAAAACTTTTAGTCACTGAAAATCACACTGAAATTTTGTCTTCAACCACTGTCAGTCATGTTGAGGACACATCATTGATCAATGTTAGTCATATTAATGACAAGTCACCAGTTCCTGTGAGTCATAATGGAGACACCAGATCAGCCACTGCAATTCATGCTGAGGGAGTTGACATTGTCGACAAACCCAATAAACAGAAGTATAAGTTCCCTTGCAAGTTTTGTGAGGGAGACCACCTTACTTACTTGTGTCCTGTACTTCCAAAAGTGCAAAAAGTGTGGTCCTTAGTTAAAAATTCTTATGCTTCTGAGCAACCAGCCTCTGTAAGTCATGCTAGGGGCAAGTTGTCAGCCAATGCTAATCATGCTAAGAGTACTGACATTGTAAAGGAGTCTCGACCTATAGGACAGAAACCAAAGTTCCCTTGTAAACTTTGTAAGGGAGATCACCTTACTCACCGATGCCCTGCCATTCCAGAGGCACGAAGAGTGTGGTCCATGTCTGAAGGAACCTCTGTTCCTGATTTTTCTATAGATTCCCTACAATTAGATCAACATTTGGTTGATAAAGTGGTTGAACCAATGCAATCTTTGGTCGACCCCACTCTTCCTTCGGAGAGTGAAGTGATTGAATCGATGCAATCTTCGGTCGATCCCATCAGTCCTTTGGATATTGATGCACATGTTCCTAAAATCTTCTGCATTACCAGTTTGGATGTTCCTGAAAAAGAAGACACTTCATCTGTTCCATGTGAACCCCTACCAAGCCCTAGGATCGTTTCCTTTGATTGGAATAGTCTAGCCGAGCCTCGTCTTCCTTCTTCAACACCTTTCCAGATAAAAGTTGATATCGGGAACCATACGGTTGACCGATGTATTGTTGATTAAGGAGCTTCTGTTAGTATCTTATCCGCTTATGCTTGGAGAGATTTGGGTTTCCCTAATGTTATTCCAGCTGTTAATTGGTCATTGACCTTCGATAAAAGACCTAGTGAACCGTTCGGATTCCTCCGTCAGCCACCTGTTACTTTGGGTGGAAAAATAGTATTAGTTGATTTTATGGTTTTAAAGGACCTTGTGGACTTTGATATGATCCTTGGGCGTGATTACGTTTATGCTATGCATGCTGTGGTGTCTACGCTCTTTCGTGTGATGCATTTTCCTCATAATGAAAGCATCGTCACTATCGACCAGCTTGCATTCGTTGATCCTCCTTATTACCCAACTGTAGACCAGTCAAATCCCTCGTCATTAGGCACTACTATGTCACATGGGGCTTATGTGGCATATTGTTCCTTGAGTTCAACTGCTACTGAGAAGAAGCCTCTGATTTCATGCTTATCTTCTCGGGACTTAGTCCCAGCTTTTGACCAAGTGACACCTCCATATGAATGTTTAGATATGTGTTCTATCTGGGACGATATACTTCCTTCCAGTGAAGTTTTCCTAGAGTCCATAGTACAGTCTACCATTCATTTGGATGTTGATCTAGTCACAGTTATGTCCAGCCCCGGTTTGACCTTAAAGTCTGATCTTCCTACTGTTGAGTCTTTGAACTCTCCTATAGATCTGCAAATCGGTGTTCCTGCTGAGTTTGATTCTGCTTCTAGAATTTTCAACTCCCGTGATGATGAATTTGTTTCTGCAGATTCCATCATGTCCTTCAACTTTTATCTTCATCCTGAAGTCGATCTTGTTGATTGTAAGTCCTCGGGCTTGGGTACCATAGAGTCTTCATCGAAAATATCTGCCTTGTTTATGCTTGTTGTTGATGATAGTGAAGTTGAAAGTATTTATACCACAGTGACTTGTATCGGATCTTTCTTTACATATGTTTTAGATATGATCTTGGTACTAATGTTTCTTGGAGACAAGATTCTTAGCTGGATTTATACTTGCTTACTCGTCCTTTTCGACACCTTGTGCGACCATGTCAGGTATATTCGGAACCTTGCATATAGGTTTAGGCTTCCCCGCTGTTATGTTGCATTTGAACCTTTTGCCATCCGAATTCGCCATAGGGTTGAACCTATTGGATATTGGTGTGTTAGCCATCTCTTTATGCATTGTGCACCAGTCCGACAGTAGAGCCTACCTAACATGGGTCACCCTAGTCAGCACCCTTATGCCATTCTGGTTCCCATGCTGAGTTTTTCTCATAGGCTTGGGAGCCTTTTTAGATTTACCATGACTTTGAGAAGAAGCCTCATATCTTTCTTCCTCATATATTTCTGGCCATCCCTGATAAGGCTCCCATCTTTGTGTTCAAGTTGCATATGCATCTGTTATGATCCCGCTTGCACTAATGAGCCTGATTTCGGCTTCCACGCTTTTAGCTCGTTATATAAGCCTCCATATTTGATCTCATTTCCTCTAAGCCCTGTATCATTTTGCCTTAGCAATTTGACACCTTTTACTTGGTGGAGACACACCCTGTGTGTCCTTATCTTGCTCATGTTCCTTGCATTAGGCATAGCTTTGTTCCATGCGCTTGGAGCTAGTTTTGCATGTCCCTGACACTCGTCTCCTCCCATTTCGAGCATTCTTCTACCTTTACTTCGAGCTCGTTTAAAATAGTAAGTAGGTTACGAGCAGTCTTCCACCTTTCCTTCAAGCTCATTAAAAACAGTAAAGAGGCTATAAGCATTTATTTCATTTTCACTTAGAGCTCATTAAAAACAGTATGGAAGTTATGAGCATTTTTCTGTATCTCCTTTGAGCTCGTTAAAAATAGTAAGGAGGTCATGAGTTTACTTTTTCGGGCTTGTTAAACCTTTACGGAAAAGATCCTTATGGAGTTCTTTTAAGCCCTTTTCGGACTCCTTAAATAGGAAAAGTTTGCCGAGCATAGTTGTCTTTCGGGCTCGTTAAAATAACTGAACCGACATCCACTTAGGTATAGAATTACCCCTTTTCCGGGCCTTGGTGGATAATTTACAGAAAAGGTATACTCTTGTATGCGCTAGAAGAGTTCTTCTTCCATTATTTTACACTTTTTCGGGGAAGGAGACTAACTTTACGAAAAAGGACCTTTGGAGTCGTCTTTAGGGTTTTCAGACTCTCGAAATGTCAAAACACCAAGCGAGCATTCACCTACTCGGGCTCGATGTGAAATCCACGAGATGGTTGATAGAGGACTTTTAAGTTTTTCAACTCTATAAGCAAGAAAACACCACCGAGCACAGACCAATCCAGGTTTGATATAAAATCCACGGATAGGTGTATGGAGTTTTCTTCTAGGTTTTTCAGACTCCTTAAATATGAAAATACTGTCGAGCATGCTTTAGTTCTTTGTCAAGCTCATTAAAAAATGAAAAAGGAAAGGGAAGGGAAGAATGTTAAAATATCTTTCAATATGATGGCAGCAAGTCAACTACCTCTTTGAACAAAGCACCTTTTTTGAGTCTATCAAACAAGTTGGGTTCTAGTGTTAGCCTTAGGATAAACTTGATCTCAGATTTATTACTCCTCCGTTTGGTTAGTCTTCCAATCATATGGAGAATCTGTTAATGTCTCCCACATTACAGATTTGCATCGTGGTCTCTTTGTGTTAAAAGCTGCCTAAGTCACTCTTGTGTCGTGCTCATGGTTCAAGGATATAACCTGTGTCATCCATTCTGCAGTTGCCTTGACCTCATGCGTCATCCATTCCTTTGTGTCAGTATGTTTCATCATGTGTTCAGTCCTACTCCAAATCAGCTCATACCTGTTGGGTGTCCCTCGTGTTGGATGATGGAGGATGCCTTAAGGCCTCCCTTCCAATGGACTTCTTCCCATCGACTTCAACTCATTGTGCTCTGGGAATGAAGTTTAGAGTTTCGGTTAGTACCTTGGGGATTGCAGTCATTAGTGGCAGTTTCCCTCGCTGTTGGATAGATGGGAATACATCAATGTCTCCTATCCAATGGATTCTTCAAGTGTTCGACAACAAGACCATTTATTCGCACTTGCTTGAATGTACTAGGTACCTTGGGTTCCATTTTCATTATTGGTGGACACCCTCACGTTTGTTAACGGTATACATCAATGATCGGTAATCAAATGATACCTCCCATGTTCGACATCACTTCATTTATTCGCATGGATAGGTTTGTACCTTGAGTTGTTTTTGGATGAAGACCTTGGGATCCTCGATAGCATCACCTCATTTATGTTATCGCCCAAGTTGCAGAAGACTAAGCCACACTCTTTTTGGATCTTGATGAGACATAGATCCAGCTTGTTCTCTATGGCTATGTTCTCCAGTTTTGACATAGATCCACCTTGTATTTATGTGGCTATGTTTACACTTATGTTCCTCATGGATCCACGCTTGTATTTTAGTGGCCATGATATATGCATCAGTATTTGGATCACTATTGTATCCTCTTGGAGGTCATGTTCCACTATTTGAACATGGACAGTTACCCCAAGGATAAGTTTGTCTGACATTGTCTTTGCTTTCAGGTACTTCATTTGATCCTATGATTCTTGGTTTCTCTGGTTCCTCCATGATTCAACTCTTTGTTATTTATAATGTATTTCAGCCATCGTTTCCCTCACTCCCTCTGACCTCATACATTAGGGGGCATCTTTTATAGCTTAAAATGACACTTTTCCGTCCGTGACGACACTTGTATCGCTTGGTCGCATGATGACACTTCTTGAGATCAAGTTTAGTCACACAACAGGACACTTGTGGATTGAAGGGTCATTTGGGACATTAAAAATGGTTGAAATTACCTCACTCTTGGCCCATTTGATGGTTATAACCCTTAGGAACATTTTTCCAGACCAAACCATCTCCTCAAAATCATCAAAAAACCCTGTTTTGGGCCATTTTTCTCCAAAAACGTTGGTTTCCTATGCATAGAGTAGGGCATACTAGGATGTGTGTGCGACTCTTATGCCTATAGAGTAGCACACACCTTGGAAAATATGCAACTCCAATTCAATAATGTAGTGCACACCCTCAGAAATATGCAACTCTTCTTCACTAGAGTAGCGCACACCTTGAGAAATGCACTGGTTTGCAGTAGGAAGAGTAGGGCACTTTCCTGTACTAGTCAAAATCTCAAATTTTGGTTGAAATGAGTTGGTTTGGCAACCTCCTGGTCGGTTATAACTACTTTTCCTCTCCTTCGTTGACTATATAAGGAAGGTAGAAGGGCCATGTGAGGGGACGAAGCCCAATACAATGTTATGCTGGAGGAATGGAGACCCTCATCCCCCTCTCTTGTGCCTCAGTTTCTGATAAACCCTAGCACAGCTGATTAGAGGTTGGGATCCTTGGAGAACAGAAGCAGGAGACCTTGAATCTAGGTTTCGTGAAGTGCCAAGCTTGAAGGAAGGTATAATTTTATGTACTTGCTTCATTCATTAATAAATATCATACGTTCTTCCCTTTCCAAATATGACCTATTCATGTGTGTCTTAGATTTGATTACAGTTTGCTTATAGTTTGATGTCTTCTTCTGTTATGGATATCAATCTTATATATGTAGTCAAATTTATTTGAGAAAGGTATGAAGTGGTTTTGCAAGTGTGGGCATTGCGATATTGAATGGCATTGAAGAGCAAGGAAGAGAAAGCTTGGATCAACCTTCTGAATAAGGTGCATATATCTCTAACCTTAATCTGTTCACTTATTTGTTGTACTTGCAGAACATTTGTAGGTCTATCTTTCATACCTGTAAGTTGGTAGTTTCTCCCCTGAACTATAGGTGCATTTTCCTCACAATACATGTGGTCCATCCGTGGTGGCATGCTCCTCCACTTTGTGTTCAACTTGTAGACTCACGGTTGCAATATTTGATTCCTTTTGATCCAAACTCTCGTATGGCTGAAGAGAGCTTGTGGAAATGGCTTCATTTTCTTTAGGAATTCCACATAATGATTTTTTTTTCTCTTCTCATGGTCATTTGAAGGCTGAATAATGACAGGGGATTCACTGCTACTTCAGGCAAGCTTATCATAGGAACCTTTGGTTGCTCTATTTTTAAGACGTCAGACATTCTCTCCACAATTTGAGAAGCAGAGCATTTAGGTAGCAAGGATTTACACTGTTTCAAGTTATGCTCTAACCCCTTATGTGTCTTATAAAATTTACTCAATGACTTCTCATGGCCCTTCATTAACATTTCCCTCTCAAGCTGCTCCTCTTATATGGGTGAGGTAGGAAGGAAAGTGGGTAACAATCTTCCATCTACAAGTCTAGCCATTGATGCAATTCCTGATGCACTTCTTCTTTTGAAAGTTCTAGTCTTCAAATCCTATTCAAAATTCCTCTTTAGTTCCCACAACTGTCGAGGAACATGCTCTGATACCACTGTAATATCCCCAATTAAAAATTAGGAATATTAACTCCAATTTTCCAACATAATTGTTATTGGTTTCCAACTTATCCAAACAGTGGCTTATGAAGTGTTCTAGTTTCAACAAAAAAGAAATGTATTTATAATTTAGGATACAAATAAATGTGTGCAGGCCATTAGAATATGCTTTGATACCACTGTAATATGCCCAAATTAGATCTGATATAAAACTTGGTAGCTGGTTATTAAGTCTGGTTCGGAGCTTTCTTCAAACACTTTGTATGCAACCTCTTTATCATTAATGTTGAATCATGGAAAGTACAAATTACATCACCATATGTAAAGGATGATTTATTGACCCCATAAAATAGTAGTAAGTGTCTTGTATTTCATATTTAGACAAGCATGAACAACCATACAATTACCAACTCGAACCAAGAATGACTAGCTTAACTTTCACCACATAAATTATCTTAATTTCCAACTCTCTCCAAATACCTCCTAAACCCTTTGAATTCACCCAAACAGCCCCAAATTAACTCAAACACTCCCAAACATAACCAAATAGCTCATTAACGGACTTTAGGTATCTCCTATGGAATTTTTGCACACAAAAACATAAGCTTGTACAACCACAATTGCAGATTTACACATATATATTCCAGCGCATGAACATGATATACAACAATAGGATAATGCTGTGTATATTTAATATTAATGGTTGGTAATAGTAAATATACTAATGGGAACAACATTACAACAATAGATATCTCTTATAGCAACTCAAACCTCATAGAACACATAGGTAGCAATGTAGAGGTGCACCCCTCCACCAAAAGAGATGTCAAATATAGTAGATCCGGTAAAATGACGATATCTCAAGCATACAAAAACCTTTTAGGGTGCCAAAAAAATATCCCTTACTGGAAATGGCACTCTGGACACAATGGAATGGGTCTCATATCCCAAAAATGTAGAGAACTACCAGAACCAGAAGTTCATTATCGGCCCATCTACACAAGTCCAAACTCTAAATCAATAGAAAGCAACTCCAACTGACATATCTTCCTCCCAAATCATGCCCTCAGTTACATGTATATGATATCCATCCCAAGTGATATGTCTACAATAAAAATGGGATCCACTAATGCGCTCTCCAATCTCTGAAAACAACAGCAACTAACACTATGTGAGAGCAAGTGTGCTCTCCACATCGGAAACACTGGAAAACCAACAAAATGGAAACACCATAATACTAATAAATCTTCAGATCTGCAATAAAACTCACAACATATGCTAATCAAGGAAGCTCAGTAGAAAGATCTAGATAATCTTTCTCAACACCTGCAATGAAGCCCAAATGAAGAGATCTGGATGATCTCTCCTCTCACACTAGCTAGGGTGGAATCTTTCACCATTGAAACCAATCACAAATGCAAGGGGAACATCTCCCAAGCTTGAAAGCCACAAGAGATATTCAATTCAAAATAAAAAAAATTCCAAAAGTTCCCGAACAGGTTCCCTCACTCTTCTTTTATAACGCTTCATTCTCTTCTAGAGACTTCTCTCTCAAAAATATCAATAAAATATTAATAAATATTATTTTTATGAGAGAAAGATCCTTTGGGACACCATAACTACCTCTATAATGTTATTTTGACCTGAGGTATACATTTATCCTCTTTGAAATTCTAATTTGGATATGCTTCCTTGATTTAGTGGGAGTTACAACTCCCCTTGGTCCCACTCTACCCCTTTTTTAACAGAAACGCGAAAATTATTATATTAAACAGAGGATAATTTACAAAATTCCCTTCCTTGAAGGGTTAACCATATCCTGGCTATTGAGTCTTCCAGGATTGAAAAAATAAGTTGTTCAGTCTTGGATATTGTTACTTCTAATTGTTCATAACTACTACCTTTTACCAGGTAAATCCTAACAAACTGGTTACATATATAAATGCAGAAAAACATCTAACAAAACAAAAACAAGGAGAGTATGCATCTTCATTCTTGAATTTGAGCAGGAGGAATTTCTTCATGCATGAGCGAGTCGTCTTCGATCAGGGAGTTGTCTTCATGCTGGGTTTCTGGGTCTGCTGGATCGTTCTGCTTCCTGATTTATTCCTTCAGGTTGCTCAACAAATATTCCATTTGAGCCAAACGAGCCTCAATCTTGTCATTTCCGCTTTGAAAAGTATCAAATAACTGCCCTTTCAAAGTGAACAATAAATGCTTAAGACCTTCAAAGTTGGCCTTTTGTTGTTATTTTATACCCTTGACTTCTTTTTGCAATTCTTTAAGCTCATTGACATGGACACGGACATTAGTTTCCACATCCTCCAATCTAGAATCCATCTAGTTGAGATCAAGGCCAATTTGTCTGCTTTCATCCAGAACAACTTTGGAGAGTTCGAAGGCATTGCGAGCGTTCTTCCTGATGTCTTGGTGCACCACCTTAATCTCTCGAAGATCCTTCAACATATTTCCCATATTCATTCTCCTATTAGCTGAGAGAGAGCAGAGAGAAATACACAGGTCGGTTCTGAAATACAATGCATCACAGGTGAAGGCTTCTGTACCAAACACAACCATATGAAACATTGTCCTTTCTCCCAGAAAAGAATCATGCGAACGGGAGCCTCGAGGGAATGACATAACTTCGCATGCTTCCATTTTCATGCCACAACTACCTCCATTAATGTGAGAGAGGATTTCCCAAGGGTGGGATTTAAATCCTAATCTACTATGGAATCCACTTGTCTGGATAACGTGAGGGTGTCGATGCATGTTCGCCCCCATAGAGTGGGTAGAAAGAATGTTCAAAAACAAGGGGACCATTTGATATGGGGGGGTTCTTGATTCAAGACAATGAAACCTTCTTTTATCCTATCTCCTTGATTTCCCATGGTATCAGCCTCCACGTTATTGTGCCTTAAGATGTGAAAGAACTAGATCCTGGAGATATCGTGGATGACTGAAACAATTCTTTTTTGAATTCTATTCAGATTCTTATAACGGCCTTTTTGAATGTTTATCATTCTCTGAATAACAATCTTGGAGTCTCCGAAGAGAGAATATTGTTCTATGTGCAGGGACACCATTACTTCAACCCCCTGGAGAAGGGCCACCCATTCAACTTGGTTGTTAGTTCTCCTTCCTAATCCCCACGTGTACTGGAATAACTTGTTACCTCCTGGGTCGTAAACGACCCCTCCTACACCTGCCACCCCCATATTTCCTTTCAACGCTCCATAAAAGAAGAGGACACACTGATAATGCTTTTCCTTCCATACCAGAAAGTCATTTTGGGATAGATTTAGGGCCCAAGAGGGCCTTAGTGATATTTTGGACTGAAGAGAGCTCAAAACTAACAAGTTTGAGACCCACAAAGATTCAGAAGAGGAAAGAGCTTTGTTGGTGAAAATATATGCTATCTAATTCAACACTTAATTGTCAACCCGGGAAGGTAGCTTATGAAATGCAAACACTATATGTGTAGAACTAAAATCTAGATTGTTCTAGGAAAAATTTCTATCTAATCAAAGACTTCAATCTATTTTATAAAACATCAAATGCAAAAAGCAACCTGAACTCGGAGTTTATAAGCAAATTTAAGCATAAGACAATAACTCAAATAGCTGAAAAACAAATTGAACTTGTAAGCAAATCTACAATGAGAAAAAAACAGAGTACTGCTACCCTAAGCCATAAAATAAAGTATTTTAATCAACTATATAAAAGATAATGCAACTGATCTATAATTTGAAAAGTCAATCTGCACTAAACTAATTACAATCAAACCATAGAAATAACTTAACACTACTACATCTTTGAAATCAAAATGAAATTACTAAGTTTGAGATTTAATTACAAATCTATTTCTAGTTTCTTATACCTACAGAAAATAAACTAAACTAGAAATGAAACTGATGAGATCTAAAGCCATGGCATGCTATCTAAACAGAAATAAAATACTGACTATGAGTTCAAATGCAAAAATGGAAATGAGATGCTGAAAACCCTTGCAACTACAAAAATGGAAAAGATCTGAAATCTAAATGAAATGAAATAAATCCTATGATATCATTATGCTATGCAAACTCAGACTCTAACTATGGACTCAAGTGCTGGCCAGCTACAGAAAGTAAATGCAAACCAAAACCTGAGAAACTAAACTCTAAACAAGCATAAAAACAAGACAGGAAATATTAAAGTTCGGATGACAGTCCGAATGGCAGAAATGGTGAAAACTATGAAAATAAACTGGCTAAATGATCTTTTAACACCAGTTGGGTTTATGCATACTACTCTATGGTTTAACAGGAAACAATTAAACTATTTAAACCAAAGAAAACCAAGGAATGATTAATTTGTGTAGCTAGGGTTTTACCCCTAGCTTGTGCAAATGAGAACCTAGTAAGGAGAATGGACTCCTTAGTAGCAGTTCAGTAAATGGAAATAATTAAGCTAAAACATAAATAGAAACTATTCTAAACATGTGCATGAAAAATAAACAACAATTTGTAAACAATGGTTTTGTATTAATATTACCTTCAATGTGAAGGTTGATGAAGCTCCTTGCAATGTCCAAGAGGGTTGCTCCAAGCTCCAATGTGCTCCTTCTCTTTCTCCAATGGTGGGAATGGGCCAAAAGGGGCTCTCAAGGTGAAAGTAGTTCAATGGTGAACTAGGGTTTCGAGAGAGATTTTGGCAGAGTAAGGGTATACTTGATTGTGGATATGAAATAAGGGATCTCCATCACCTATTTATAGTTTTTTGGTGGAGTGCTGACCCATGGTTTTGGGAACCATATGGTTTTGGGTAGTTGTATAGGGTTTTTTCCTCCTTTTCCTCATTATTTTATATTTTTTATTCCCTTTTTAGGGGATTTTTGCTATTTTTAGAGGAATTTTGGATATTTTTGGAGGAAAAGGGGGTTTTTTAGCCTTTTTGAGGCTATTTTGATGGTTTTGTGGCCTTTTGGAGGCTTTTTAGTGGGATTTTTTGGGTTTTTAAGGGAAATATGGTAGGAAAATGGACAAATGAGCCATATAATGTGGTAGATGAGGTAGTGAACACTTTTTGGGTGTTAACAGATTGCCCCCTGATGTGCGAGGGCAGGAGCTCATCGTATGGCCGATGGACATCATGAGTCATGAGTGGTTTTCCTAGGGTGTGGAGAGAAGAGAAGAAACAAACTGAAGCCCAGAACAACGATCCCGAACAAACTACAAGAACTAAAAGTACATAACCTCAAAAATGGATGAGGAATCATCTGATCATATGGACGAGGCGGGCATTCCCATGCTCGTATCAGGATATATAACATAATAATAACAATGGGGTCCAAAAAATGGGGACCTGACATATACATGACCTCAAATACTGACGGAGGAATAATCTCAATATATGGACGAGGCGGGCATACCCATGCTCGTATCAAGATACATAAACAGAACTGTAAGGCCCGAAAAGGGGGACCTGTAAATACATAGATAACCACTGTGTACATCATAAGTGTCCAAAGGGGACACAAATCGGGGACATACTGCTGGGCGGACCATGTGTGAACTGAAGAACTGGTGCACTAGAATATCAACAGTGCTGCTGACTGGGGTACCAGAGGAACTGATGAGCTGCTGGATCATAATGGCTGGGAGCAAGAACCTCGATGGTACACTGGGCTAGAACTGAAATGGGTACTCAAGGAATCATATAGCTGGATGGCTTCCGAATACAATCGCCAACGCAGCCCGGACATCCACAGGAACATATAACTGGGCGTTCCGAAGTGACTCACCAATGTGTTAGAGTCGGGGGAAATCTGGGGTCTTCGACAAATAATATAAAGGATGTAACGCTACGCGATTCTCGACAATGCGATCAAGGTGCTGAAGTCGAGCATGTGAGAAACAACCACTCGGAGAGGCAATGATGACTCCTCTCAGAATGGTCCGTAGGCACTTACCACAGATGGTGATAAGTCCAAGGCGTAGGGACCTCTGGGCCTATCCTCTGGAATAGAGGGGTTGTCGTCGACAGAGGGAGGCCTTCAACTATCAAGGCAATGATGTTTCCTTGACAGAAGCGCGAGGTGGAGAACCGAAATGTGATAGTACTGATGGCAGGACTGACCAAACTGTGGGGGGACAACTGGGCAAGTAGAGTGGGTGGACTCAAACTTCCTTTGTTCAGAGTATGATAATGGGAATGATCGGGCAGCATATGAAACTTACTGAGGGAAAAGGGATCATAGTTGTATTGGATCGGGGAGGGTGACTGGTCTGAGGGAGACTCAAGCTGGTATAAAATGACAGGAGACTGCAGAATACTCTGAACAAAGGCGACCTGATTGGGGGTGCTGCCGAGATGATCGATCATAGTGCCAGGAGGCACGTGAGGGGACTTCTTCATGGGTTAAGGAACTAGAAGAAGTGTGTGTAAAATGATACTGTTGTGTGGATTTATACGAGCCCAGGACAGTTCATGCTCATGGTTGCTTTCAATTTTAAGGAGTCTGAAAGCGATAAGAAGACTCTGAAATGATGGAATGGTACTGTCGTGTGGATTTTACGAGCCTAGGACAGTTTATGCTCATGGTTGCTTTCAATTTTAGAGAGTCTGAAAGCAAATAAGAAGACTCCAGGGGGTTGCTTTTTCGTAGATTTAGTCTCCAAGGCCCAAAGAAGCATAAAAGGATGCAATGAAGAACTCTTCTAGCCGATGTGACTAGAGTATTCCTTTTTCGTAATTAGTCTACCAGGTCCGGAAAAGGGTTAAACTTATACCAGATAGACGCCCTTTCAGGTACTTTAACGAGCAGGAAAGGAAGCAAGATTGCTCGGCGATCTTTTCATTGTTTTAGGAGTCAGAAAAGAGCTTAACGGAAACTCCCTAAGTGCCTTTTTCGTAAAGGACTTGTCCGGCCCGAAAAAGGGATAAAATTATACCGAACAAAAGGAATGGCCAGGCAAGGAGGAAGTGTTCAATCAAGGGTCAGTAATGATGATCAAGAATGAGGGTAGTGGGGAACATTGGTGGGCCTCCTTGCGGGGTGAATGAAATGGTGGCAAAATAACGAAATATTTGCAGTATGACAAGAGTGGAGGGCTCATGTAAAAATGTGGAACAATCCGATGGCGGCCGATGTGGCACGCAAATCGAGGTAGCAAGGTGTTGGGACACAATGTTGAAATTGTACCAGGTGAGAGCGAGAAATGATCTCAAGCATCATCACGGGCTCGGAAAAATGAATCCGGTGATATAAAGAGTGTCAAAGACGGGTAACGGTCGATGTGGCACGTACACCGAGGCGACGAGGGCGTTCTAGAAAAATACCCAAAAAATTGGGAGGTGAGAGCGAGAAATGATCTCAAGCATCATCACCGACTCGGAAAAATGAATCCGATGATATAAAATATGTGAAAAATGGAGAACGATAGATGTGGCACGCAAACCGAGGCAACTAATGGCATCTGAAAAATGGGCAAAAAATGACGAAACAAAAATAATGCAACGAGGTGACTATCATGACGGTCTCATCGTGCTGATTCCAGTGGTGGAAACGGTTCGAAAAACGGACTCCGTATGGGGTCAGAATGGCCAAAACAAGAAAAGTCAACGGACTATAAATAGTGGGTGGGCCAATATGAGATGTGTCATTTGTACTATTTGACTTTGACTTGTGATCAGAGTGGACCAGAGCTTAGGTGGCATTTCTGGACAATCCGACCGGCCGATTTTAGATCCGGGAGATACAGGTATTCCGTCAAACTCATACATGCATGTTTTTTAGGGTCGGGGGTTGGGTAGTGGGTCCCAGGGCTTATTTGTACGGTCCACGTGGGGTGGACCGCGGGTTAGGGGGTCGAAACCGCGGTTGGCGTCCACGAGTTTCGGGGTGAACCACGCGGTTGGGGACCCCGTGTTTCCTGGCTGGATACGCGGTCTAGTACCGCGAGTTCCAAGGAGGAACACGCGGTTCCAAACCGCGGGGTTAGGGCTGACAGGCGCGGTTAAGCACCGCGACTATAGGCCTGACAGCCGCGGTCGGAAACCGCGGCAGGAAGCCCGAAAGCCATGGTTTTGGGCCGAGCTATTAGGGTCTTCCAGGAGAGGGAAAAGGACTTATTTATGTGACATGAGTCTGATGAGTCTACTTTGTGTGATTGACAGGATGCCGCAGGTTCTATGGAGAGAGCGGGAGATCCCCGATGAGATCGTGGCTGTGATCCAGGGGGATCGCCATGTGTGATCTGTGCTGGGACTGTGCGAACTACTGAAGTTCACACAGATACCCATGATACGGTCAGCAGCGTTGCTGCTGAACCGGATGATCAGCTTCTTGGAGCCGGACATACAGGCTTTCCGAGTACAGGGTGAGAGGGTGGACCTCACCCTGACTGATGTATACTTTCTGACGGGGTTGCCCTGTCTGGGCAGAGTGGCAGACACACAGCCGCGGGTCGCCGTGGACGTAGACATGGAGGACATGCTGGAGAGGTACTGTGGGCTAGAGGCACGGGTGCATAGGAATGCACTCCTGGTGAGGGACCTACAGGAGCCAGCTGTGCAGGCCATGGCAGCATGTGTGGTTCGGGTATTGGGGTCCCAGTCACCTGAGAAGGTGTCGGGGGGCCAGATGCAGATGATAGAGCGCGTACTGGATGGGGTGTACTACGCATGGGGCTAGATGTTCCTAACCTGCGTTCAGCGGCAGCTGACGGCAGCGAAGGAGGCTGGCAAGGGATTTTGTTTTGGTTCCTTCTTGTGTGCCTTCTTTATGGAGAGGGTACCCACACTGAGGCCACGGGTGCCGATCAGGGTAGGAGGTATGAGGGAGCCGCGGATGGTGCGGTGGGGCGAGATGATGCGCCGCCATGGTGGCGGCGACGTGGGCAGGTATTTTACGCAGGAGTTGTACCTGCAGTGGCTCCAGATACCATTGACACTGGACGACTTCCCGTGTCGGGACATGGACTTCACGGGAGATCCGGAGGTGCCATGAGCACCAGGACAGGCATGGGGTCCCGACGGTACGTATGTGTTTTGCTTGCATATTATGGATGTCAAGTATTCTATACGTGATAGTAGATTGATATACTGTGACTGACATATGGGTGATCTGCAGATGTGGGTCCGAGGCCGCCTCCAGGACATGTGGCACGGAGGGGTATTGTGGCCGTCCCAGCTCTGCCTGGGCGAGGGGAGGTCCGTCGTCGCGATGCGGAGGGGACACTGGAGTCGGTACGGGCACTACTAGATCGTTTGCTGATAGGGGTGACCGACAAGGGATGGCGGGATGTCGATCCTGACGTGGTTCAGGATTGCATGAGGGCGCCCCGAGAGTTCAGATCCATAGCGATCCGGGTGGCGATCTTGGTGGACCGGGCATGGGCACAGGAGCCTGTAGGAGATGAGGACTTGCTGGAGGAGGAGCGAGGGGAGGACTCAGAGGCAGCCGATGCAGGCAGTGATGCAGGATACGATTCTCATTAGGGAGTGCAGGGCACTCCCCACGAGTTTTGTAGCTACGGCATGTATTTTGATGAGGCTTTAGGGATGTATAGCCATTTTTTGTATAGCTGAGTACAGGGGTACTCAGGACATGTATAGCACTGAACATGTATTTTTTGATATATATATATATGCATGTGGATGCACCTTTTGTTATGATGTTGTTTTAGTTGTACGCACGTGGATGCGCTTTATGATTTGTGATATGTTTACATTGCACGTGGATGCAAGTAGGCTAAAATGTTGGGCACGTGGATGCCCCTTGTGTTTTTTTTATGTGATGCAACATGATGTATGTATGTTTAGGCATGTGGATGCCCCTTGTGTTTTTTTTATGTGATGCAACATGATGTATGTATGTTTAGGCACGTGGATGACCCTATGGATATGAATGTGGTTTATGTACATGGATGCAAATGTTGATGCGATGCAATCTTTTTTTTGGGTTTGTATATATTTTTATGAGATGTTATGGGATGATGATGCATGATGTTACATGGTGTGATTGATATGCCAATCTAGGATGTTGTTGGCCATTTGATCTGCGACACTATTTTGGGCTCTTGGGACATGTGTGAATGTTATGGATTCAAACTGTCGGCTGAGTTGTTTTACGCGCAGGAATTTTCTAAAAAGGCAGGGATCACGCACCTGGTAGCAGTTGTTGAGCTGGGAGACAAGTAGCTGGGAGTCAAGGAACACATGAAGGTGACATATGCCCATTTGGAGGGCGGCAGTCAAGAGACCGGTCACAGCATCATACTCCGCCTGGTTATTGGTAGCAGCACCTATACATATTCCGTCAAGGTGAATCATCTCGTTGGAAGGGGAGTACAAGACCCATGCTGCAGAAGCTAGGTTAGGAGACCAGCGGCTTGCGCCATCAGCGAAGCCAGTGTAACAAGGTGGAAGATGGTCCATCTGTGATCATGCAAAAAGGATGAATGTAAGATGATGGTAAAGAAGGTGAAAAACAAAAAAGAGAGCAAACTGTACAATGCGGACCAATGAGGCCGCGGTTTCATTTATGGGTAAAAACGCTTAAGGTACAACCCATTACGTGGGTTGCGCAAAAGATGGCCTTCGGAGTCGGCTAAGATGTATGCCCCCTTGCCGAGGCAGGTCTACACAATGTAAGGGCCTTGCCACATGGATTCAAACTTCCCTTTGCCAGTTTTGTCGTGGGCTTGGTCATAGGCGAGGACGAGGTCCCCTTCATGGAAAGTTCGAGGGTGAACATGTTTGTCATAACCGGCTTTGGAGCGGTTCTTGGCAGCTTCGATGTTCCGGAGTGTGGCACGACGGTCTTCATCAGCTTGTTCGAGTGTCAGCAAACGTTGCTCGAGGGGGGAAGTGTCGGGGAGAAGATCAACGGCGATATGTAAGGCAGGAATCTGACACTCGATGGGGAGGACAGACTCTACACCGTGAACTAAATGAAATGGGGTAAAACCAGTGGCGGTCTTAGTGGATGTACGGTAAGCCCATAAGGCAGGGAACAACATGTGGTGCCAATTGGACTTATGTTTGTCAACAGTTCGTTGGAGGATGGTTTTGAGGATTTTGTTAATGGCCTCTACTTGGCCGTTCCCTTGGGGGTAGTAAGCAGAGGAAAATTGGTGTTCAAATTTGAGGAGGGTGGATAACTCACGCCAGACGGCATCTTCGAAGTGTGAACCATGGTCTGAGACCAACTGTTTAGGGACCCCAAATCGAGTGATAACATGGTTGAAAAAAGAAACGGGCAGCAGTGTCAGTGGTACAATTGAAAGTAGGCATGGCTTCCGCCCATTTGGTAAAGTAATCAATGGAGACAATGATATACTTGTGACCGTTGGCAGACGGGGGTCTACACTCCATGAAGTCAATGGCCCACTTACAAAAGGGACCAACGGTAACGACTGGGTGTAACGGAGCAGGTGGTGTCCTAGCCTTGGGGGCAAAAAGTTGACAGTTATGGCAATGCTTGACCGCAGTGATGTAGTCGGTGAAAAGTGTGGGCCAGAAGTATCCGGCGCGGACGACCTTTTGGGCAGTGGCCATCCCTGAGAAATGGCCTCCGCAGGCACCGCTATGACAGTCATTAAGGACGTGCTCAGCTTCCTCATGTGTAAGGCAACGACGAAGAATGGTGTCAACCCCTCGCCGGTAAAGGACATCGCCTAAGAGGAGATATCGAGAGGCCTGGTGACGGATACGACGACGACCATTACGGGTGACTTTGGGTCTGAACTTCTGCGTGCGTAGGTATAACAAAATATCACTGTACCATGGGTCATCAGACGAGATAGTGAACAGGTGATTGTCGGGTAACTCATCGGAGATTGGTTTGGCCGGGAGAAGGGAAGGGAGATCAGTAATGAGCTGAGCAAGCGTGAGGGCTTTAGTGCTCTTAGGTGTTTTGAAGGTAAGGTCATATTCCTGGAGGATAATGACCCATTTAGCAACACGACCTTGCAGTAGCCGCCGGTTTAGGAGATAGACCATGGGGTTAGAGTCGGCGACGACTGTGGTATGACTCATTAAGATATAGTGTCGCAATTTTTGGACGGAAAAGACCACTGCTAGGGCTAGTCTCTCCTCATATGGGTAACGTAGGGGTGGGCCAGATAAAGTCTGGCTGACGTAATAAATGACATGCTCCTGGTGAGAAGCGTCTTCTTGAACCAAGACTCCGGACACGGCGTGCTCGGATGCTGAGACGTATAGAATGAAGTCCTGGGAGAAATCCGGAGGGGAGATCAGAGGGGCTTGTGTGAGAGCCTTCTTGAGGGCTTCGAATGCAGCTTCTGCTTGCTCATCCCAGACGAAGGGTATGTGGGTACGGAGCAGGCGCAAGAAACTGTGAACGGTAGTGGCGTAACCAGGAACGAAGCGTCGAAGGAAATTGGATCGCCCCTGCAGACTTTGGAGCTGCCGGAGCGTGCGAGGAGAGGGAAGGTCTAAGATGGCTTGGACTTTTAGAGGGTCAACAGTAATTCCTTTCTGGGAAACAATAAAACCCAACAATCGGCCTGCCGGAACGCAAAAGACACACTTGTGGGGGTTCAAGCAGATTTGATATTTGCGACAACGCAGAAAAACTTGCCGAAGGTCGTTAAGGTGGTCTGATCGTTTCTGGGAACGAGCTGTAAGGTCATTAAGGTAGACTAGCAGGATATGGACCAAGTCATGAAAGCAATAGGTCATGGCCCGCTGGAAGGTGGCACCAGCATTTTTGAGGCCGAAAGGCATGACGCGATAGGCAAAGGTGCCCCATGGGGTAGTAAAGGCAGTTTTGTACTGGTCTTCCTTACGGATCTGAATCTGGTTGTATCCGGAAAAACCATCCATGAAGGAGAGGACTTCATGCCCCGCACACGCATTGATGAGTTGGTCAATAGATGGCGTGGGGAAGTTGTCCTTGGGACAAGCACGGTTTAAATTGCGGAAGTCAGTGCATACTCGGATGGTGCCTTGTTTTTTATTAACGGGAACGGGGTTTGAAACCCAAGTGGTATAGGCAATAGGATAAATGAACCCTGCCTTGCGTAGTTTCTCAATCTCGGCTTTGACAGCTGGGAGCTTTGAGGGATGAATGGGGCGCTGTTTCTGATGAACGGGGGGTACATCAGGCCATGTGTCAATGTGGTGCTCTATAATGGCGGGGTCAAGACCGGGCATTTCGGTATAGGACCGGGCAAAGACATCACGAAATTCTCTGAAAAGGGTTTGGCAGTCTTCAATCTCTTGCTTACTGCAGAAGGCTCCTAAAGTGATGAGTTCAGGGGCACATCCTGGGGTAGCGATATCAATTTGGATGACAGGTGAGATGTTGGCCATGTTACCCTCTTCGAAGGCATCAGGAGCAGGAATAGGGTCCTTGAACCAGTCGACCTTGGTGGGGAGGAAGTCTTTGGACTCAACCGTGAATTGGGTAGTTGTGCTAGAGGAAGGTTCTTCTGGAATGAAGTAGGAACAATGATGCATATCATCCCAGGGATAATCCGGGGCAGTAAGGGCCTCAAGAATCTCCTCATCAGTACGGAAAGTTTGCGTCATCAGGTCGGTTGACGAGGGGGTAGTGGTTGAAGAGATCATATAAATGGTATTAACCTCTCCTGAAGGGGAAGAGACCGGGGGGTAGATCTCCTCAATGGTGGGTGGTGCTGTCTCAAGATCCAGATTGTTCATCTCATAGAGAGCCACTCTGTAATCTGGGAGATCGGGACAATGATGTGAATAGTGTCCGTAAACACCACATATCGCACAGGGATGGTTAGTGCGTAGTGATTTGTCTTTAGGCTTGGGGGTGGGGTTTAGTTCGACAACCGGGATGTTGGGGTCGTCGTCGAGCATCTGCATGTGTTTCTGTAAGGCTGGTAACTGTGGACACTGGTGAGTCGCATGGCCTAACTCGTCGCACAATGAGCATTTGGGAGGAGCGCGAAACACTGGAGGGTTTTTGACTGTCTTGGGAGGTGGTACAGCAGTGTAAGGTTGGGGACCTCTGCCCCCAGTGGTTTTGGGAGTAGGAGGAGGAGTCATGGAGGATGAAGGGGTGGAGACAACAGGGGGTGGCTGAGTGGTAGTAGCCATGGGTTGCACCGGTTGGAGGACGACGCTTGGTGTCAGCGGGGGAACGGGAAGCAAAAGGCACCAGACGGGTAATCCCAAGGTCAACCCAGGGAGGCTAAGGGTAGCCATAACCGAGGCGCTTACTACTCCCGATGGAGGGACTAGGATGGGGATTGTATGGATAGGTGTAACACCAATGTGGCTAGGTACCAATGGTGGTTTAGGAAACAAGGGTGGTTGATGGTTAGGTGTTTGGTTATCGTGGGACAAGGTACATAAGTCAAACACTTCGGGCGTAGATGACGGGGGAGGAATGGATTGGAATGTGGAGGTCATTGGCGCGTCTGAGTAAACTCCAGGCCCCGTAGAGGAAACAAATGAGGTGGAGGCACGAGAAACAGGTTGTTCAACCATGGGGAGAACGTTGCAACCATAGGAGGGCCACTATAGGCATCATCAATTGAAAGTTGCCGCACTTGCTCCAAGTGTGGGCAAGCATGCGTATAGTGGCCATAGACCCCGCAAATAGAACAAGGGTGGTTTGTTCACAAATTGGGGTTCTTAGCCTGCTTGGGCAGGCGATTAGGGTTTTGGTTAGCAGGGGCCACATTATTGTTGGCAGGGGGATTCGCCGGTTGACCAGCTTGGTCTGCAGGTTGGTTATTCCCATGATTACGGCCCTTGCCGCGGTTTTGTTGGCCCTGGTTGCGTTGGTCGTTCTGGTTTTGCTACGGGTTTTGTTGGGCGTAAACTTGCCCTTGGGCAGCAGGTGGATTCTGAGGTTGTGCAGGTGCGGGAGCAGGCTGCGGGGGATGATATGTAGGTGGAGGCTGCGCAGGTGCAGCAACTTGAGGGGGTTGCTGATATGGCTGCGGAGCGGGTTGTGGATTTGCCGCAGGGGCTGCCTGTGGCAGATAATAAGCGGGTTGGGCTTGTGAAGGTGCAGGAACTGGTGTAGCCTGCTGGTGGTAGTAAGGCTGAGGTGCGACCGGGGGAGCATAAGTAGGAGTCACATGACCGAAGCACTGAGGAGGACATGAGGGTCCATGGTGGTGGTGATGTGTCATGGGAGCATACGAGTTGGTTGCTCCAGACTGTGAGGTAGCCCGCGAAAGGTCGGGGCCAGGGGTAGGACGTGCTATAGAAAATGGTTGGGGATGCGAAGAAACACGGCCGATGAGACCGTCTGCAGCGTGGAATGCCCCCGGTGCCTCGTGCTGGGAGGACTCGCCGCGAGGGGCGTCAGGTATAATGGTATAAAGGTAACCCGATTGGGCGTAAATGAGGTCGAACTGTTGGGCCTTAAGGATGGCCTCTTCTTCAAACTGGGGTCTTTCTGATGCCACATCCTTAGCAATAACAGGGAGAAGGGATTTGAGGAACCAATCTAGGAAGATACGGTCGTCTAGTTTGATCTTGCATAAGCTACGACGTCGACGCCACTCATGGATGTGGTCCGTGATATGGGTAGCCGTGTTTTGTCTGCAGGATAGGAGGATCTCAACGCCCGCATCATAGCGGACAGGCAACTGGAAGAACTGCAGGAAGGTCGAGGCAAGGGAAGCAAAGGTGGCATGGGTCCCATGAGGTTGCTCGATATACCACTTGGCTGCAGAGCCAGTGAAGGTGCGCTGTAAGAGACGGAGGCGAACAGAGTCGTCCACTATGGAGTTAGAGGAACACCATAGGTGGAAAGACATGATATGGTTTTGTGGGTCCTCACCGGCCTTGCCCTCGAACTTAGGGATGTCAGAGGGGAGTTTGGTAGGCATATGAGGCCACGTAGGGTCGTGTCGGATAGGGTGGTTGGTCAATCTGGCCAGGTCAGGTAAGTTGAGGCTAGCCATGAATGGAAAACTGGAAGAAGGATGTGACACAGTAGTGGGTTGGACCAAGTTGGGGCCAATACCTCCAAGTGGAGGGACAGGATTTGGGATGGTGCCCCCAAGTGGGGGAACTAAGGTGGTGGAGGATGGTCCGGCACCACCATGGGTAGTGTGAGCCACTGAGGGAGTGGGGATAGGTATTCTAGCTGCGGGAATAGGTGCAGTGAGAGGAACGGTAGATGGGGGCCCCATGGAGGGCATACCCAAAACAAGTGTAGTAACTGGTGTAGTGGTGGATGTGCCACCAATGGTCCCTATGACAAACGGAGTGGAAGTCGTGCCAGCCATGGGGCTAGTAGGGGCAGTGTAAATAGGGTTCTCAGACTCTTCGTCAGAATCGCAGGTAAATTACGGGGTGTCAATATCGGGTGACAGAGTCCTATGTCGCTGACGAGTGGAGTCAAGTGACAAGGCTCTAGATCTGTGATGAGTGGTATCACGTGATGATGATCTAAATCTACGACGGGTGGTGTCAAGTGAACCGTGTTGTGGGGGCTCGCCCCTGAGGCGCCGAGAATGTCTCGAGGACTCAATGGTGACAGATGGTGTCAAATCTCTGTGGGTTGAGGTGAGTAGAAAAACAACTCAAAAATCCTAATGCAACCGAGTGTGCAGAAGGAGAGCTAAAAAACAAGGCACTCAGGCCAACAACCAACTCAAAACACCCACTGCAACAGCTGTGCTACAATAGGTGGAGTATCAACAAAGATGGTCAGAACACCAACAAACAGCAGGTTTCCTAAAAAGAAAAAATGGTGGAATCACTAGACCAAAGGGAGGTAAAGGAGCATGCAAACACCTAACTAAAAGTATTCTGACTCAACTAGACATATCCTCTACAAGGTGATGAAATCCAAGTCAGACAATATGAATAGGAAAGCCAAGTGGCTATGATATCCCCCTACCGGGAGGGACACCGGGTAGTCAATCCTAGAAGAATGGCAACTAAGATACCCCGTTCATGACACGTCCAGAAAGGTGAATCTGCCGTTTAGTCCGTTTACCGCAATACCCCTATACAGGGATATCCCGCGAACCGTGAAAGGTAGCCCTTCGGTTACTGAATGGAGTGCGGTATTCCACTCAGGCGTCCGGAACTAGTCTCCCGACTTCAACCCTCCTAAGGGAGAGGCCCTCTGATAAACTGGTCGTGACCATGCCAAAAAGTACTAAGGGATTTTGGCTCCCTATTTGGACAACAACTATGTCTCAAGTGTAAGTAACCGAGGGGTGTTATTGGAAGCCTATCCCCCCGATCCTACCTAACTACAAAGATTCTTTTGTGTTCCCCAAGTGGGGTTAGAATATTGGTTGAGTTAGGTACTTTTTAAGGCTCACTTGAATTATGTGACAGAGTGTGTGCTCGTGAGGTGATGAACCCAAAATAGAAGTGCCTCAAGGGGGGCAACTTCTAACTATCAATAATACTGAAATTGAAACTTTAACTTGCAAAATTTTCTGAATTAAAAATACGGAAATTTTAAAAAGATTCTATAAAGAGAACAGAAATTAGGTTGCAGAAAGGCTATAGGGAAGTGGGCCTGCAGGTAGGACAGAGGGCTGTTCAGATGCAGAAAATATTACAGCAAAAGGGGTTGGGCTCAAAACAGGAAGAAATGCAGAAATCAGACCGCGGGTCTGTGGCGAATCAGAACAGGCGGACCGCGGGTTTAATGAAAACAGACGCGGCCAGGTCGCGGCTATCGGGCCGACAGGCGTAGTCGCGACGCAGGAAACGGGGAAAAAGACGCAGTTGGGTCACGGAAAAAAGGCTAACAGACGCAGTCGGGACGCGGGAAGGGGCTGAAAGCCGCAGTCGGGACGCAGGAAAATGGCCGACAGGCACTGTCAGATCGCAGCAAACAGGCTGATTAGCCGCGGTCGGATCGTAGGTAACAGACTTGAATCCGTGGGCAGGGCGTCGGAAACAGTCTGAGAGCCGCGGTCGGGTCGCAGGTAAAGGCCTGAAAGACGCGGTCGGGACGCGACTGCAGAGGGAAAAGACGCGGTGTACGGCGGCCGAAAGGGACAGCTGAAAAGAAAAATTTGTTAAACCGAAACCAGAAATTCAAATCTAGGGGAGTCGCCAAAACTGTAGCTAGGGTTTTACCCCTAGCTTGTGCAAATGAGCACCTACTAAGGAGAATGGACTCCTTAGTAGTAGTTCAGTAAATGGAAATAATTAAGCTAAAACAGAAATAGAAACTATTCTAAACATGTGCATGAAAAATAAACAACAATTTGTAAACAATGGTTTTGTATTAATATTACCTTCAATGTGAAGGTTGATGAAGCTCCTTGCAATGTCCAAGAGGGTTGCTCCAAGCTCCAATGTGCTCCTTCTCTTTCTCCAATGGTGGGAATGGGCCAAAAGGGGCTCTCAAGGTGAAAGTAGTTCAATGGTGAACTAGGGTTTCGAGAGAGATTTTGGCAGAGTAAGGGTATACTTGATTGTGGATATGAAATAAGGGATCTCCATCACCTATTTATAGTTTTTTGGTGGTGCAGTGCTGACCCGTGGTTTTGGGCAGCTGTATAGGGTTTTTTCCTCCTTTTCCTCATTATTTTATATTTTTTATTCCCTTTTTAGGGAATTTTTGCTATTTTTAGAGGAATTTTGGATATTTTTGGAGGAAAAGGGGGTTTTTTAGCCTTTTTGAGGCTATTTTGATGGTTTTGTGGCCTTTTGGAGGCTTTTTAGTGGGATTTTTTGGGTTTTTAAGGGAAATATGGTAGGAAAATGGACAAATGAGCCATATAATGTGGTAGATGAGGTAGTGAACACTTTTTGGGTGATAACAATTTGCATTCAAATAAAAAAACTATTTTCTATTACTTGATAAAACAATGTTGGACTGTAAACAAATCTAACCATAGCTACAATAAAAGAACATAACTAAGTCTAAGTGGATTTCATCATAACTTATGATAGAAATAATTAATCTATGTGTTAATATGAAACCAAATATGAAATGTTAAAGGTGGATTCGAATCCCAACTAGATACAAAACATAATATAATGCTAGAAAATTAACCTAAATCCCTAACTAATTATCTCTGCACAAAATGTAACATTGGAAATTCTGGAAAATACTGAAAATTTTGTCTAAATATGAATGAAAGGCTAAAAGGCAGTCTGAACGAATGGTGTGAATGGTCGGCCAAATGGATTCTTAAAATACAAATTACATAAAAACACAGGAAAATTGTATTTTATACACAGCAAAACGTCATCTACAGGAAAATGAACTACTTGCTTACAAAAACGAAATTACTTATTTGCAAAGATGAAAGAAAACTATTGAATATGCACAAATAGAACCTCCAGTTGTTAAGGGGCCTTTCCCAAGCAACAGGGGTGTCTAAGCTAAGCTGGAAATGAAGCTAACAGTTGGATAGAGCTTTGTTATTGATATCAGAAGCAAAATTTACAAAGAGTTTTTCTACTACTCTCTTCAAAACCAAAGAGGTATTTATATAATGATTACAAGGGAGAGTAGGTCAACCACCCATCTCTAAAATAGAGGGTGTTCAATGCTGAGAAACGACTCCATTAAATCACAGAAACAACTCAGAAAACAACCAACCCAGAAAACGCACATTTGACAAAAGTTGGCAAAATGCCCCTTCGATAACTTCTGGTGGTTGCGATTCTAGCGAAACGATTTCCGAATTTTGTAGCTGGCTTGATTTTCTTCAAACCCATTTGGCCGTTTTGCGAGATCTGCTTCCACGCGCACACAAACCAAGGTGCAATATGGCTGCCTAGAAATATTTACTACTAAAGAATATGGGTTTTAACATTATTTTAGGCATGTTGGTTTCAGAGAATCACGGACTGCTCCCAAATGGCTTTGAATTTTCACAAAATTCCTTCCTAGGACCTAAATAGGCCTATTCTGCACAAAACCCATGTGCCGGAATTTTCAATTTCGCCTCTTTTTTCCTGCAAATCCAGCCTAAAATTTTGTTGTCTGTTAAAAACACGTTTTTGACAAAATCGAATGAAGGTTTGAATGGGCATCCGAATGACCTGTAACTTAAATTAGTTCATAAATTCGGATTTCTTGACTGAATTTCCACTGAGTTGTTTGTGAAATTGATGGCTGGGTGCTGAGTTGCTAACTGATAATTTAATTATGTGTTGGGTTGGAAGTATCTTGATCCCTTTGTGCTCTCCATTCCTCCATCACGTGAACTTGCATAAAACATAAAACAATTAAATTAAAACCACAACATGCAATCAAAATTCATTTGATTATTTACATTAAAATTAAAATCAAACCATTAAAATTATGATTATTTTAATGTAAACAAATTTATTAATAATTTAAGAATGATGATTATTCTATTTGTTTAACATTTAAAATATTCTAAATTTTATCATAGAGTCATGGTTTTGCAGGATCGACAAGACTAACAAGAAGTGGAAGACGAAGATAAACCAAACCAATGCCATCAAACCTAATACAAGACTTAAAGACTGAAAGAAGGGTTGAATAAAAGGTCAAATGAAGCACTGAAAGTTTATCATTTGCAAAATATTGCGTTTAATATATCAAAAATAATATATTAGGCTCACTTTACTTTTATGAGATTTAATTAATAAAACAAAGTAAAAGATAGCCTTATTAAACGTAGATTTACTAAATCATGGTAGATAGGATGGGAAATTAATGTAAATAACATCATTATAAAAGATAATTATGGAGCCCAACAAGCTTCCTGCTTGGGATGCCAACCCAAAAAAGACATATATTCTTTTAACTGAGAATTGATGTTCCTTACAGTTTTTCCCACATCTGGTTGTTTCCCTTCGAAAATGTCCTTGTTTCTGGTTAGCCAAATTTGCTAATTGATATACTTTGGTAAAGCATTCCAAAGATTGCCTCAAAAAAATTTCTTGGTTGTGATCCTCGGATAGCAATGTCCCCACCCTTTGAATAAGCCACTCATATGATTGGGGAGAGTGATATCAATCCTTAGGTCCTTAACCATTTCTGCCCAAACTTGAAGCGTGGAGCTGCACTTCAAAAATAGGTGTGGCACCGATTCTTCTTGCCTTTTGCAGAGAACTCATCTACTTGGTCCTGCTATACCCCTTTTTCTTAGGTTCTCTGCGGTTAATATTTGTGTTGAGTTAGGAGCCAGGAAAAGGCACGGAGTTTGGGGGGGCAATCACGTTTCCAAACTCTTTTCCATTTCTGATCTAGAGGGGGCCCTAGGGAATTGGCTAGGAGAAGCTTATAACCATCCTTCACTCTGTAATATCCTTTTCCCCCCATCCCCTCGAATCTTTCTAACGAATATTTTGGGGGGCCCTACCATTGAGGGCAGACTGAAGCTCTTGCAATTTTCCACGAAGACCTATGGGCGGATCAAGGGCCTTCCATCCCGTCCATTTCCCCTTTTCGTCCTAGGATGAGAGATCATGGAGCTTTGAAATGTTTTTCTCCTGAAGCCACTGCCTGAGGCCACTAAGGGACTCATTGTTTTTCAAAGGAGGATAACCCATTATCCTGTATTCCCAAATATTGATTCTTTTCCCACTACTAGGGATCCAAAAAATATTCTTTATGATTATAGATATCGAAACTTTGCAGAGATTCCATATATTTGTTCCAGCCCCTGTAAAATATTTGTCAATACATAGAAGTCGGCTCTTCCTTATATATTTTTTGACTAAGATCTCCTTCCACCATTAACTCTTACATGTGACAAGCCTCCAGAAAATTTTGGCACCCATGGCTATATTGTTTAATCTAGGTTCCCTTATTGCCAGGCCCCCTCTATTCCTCTCAGATCTGACAGTCTCCCACTTTACAAGATGGAATTTCTTCTCTCCATTAAGGCCTCCTTGCGATAAGAAGTTTTGAATTTCTTCACTTATCTCACTCATTATTCCCGTGGGAGCAAGAAGCATGGAGCTGATGTAGATGGGTATGGAGTTAAGCACCGACTTAATGAGAATTATCCTCCCTGCAAGATTCAACCACTTGGCCCCCAAGGACTGAACCTTGTTCTTGATTTTAGTTATTATCTCTCCCCAGCTTTCAGTCCTACCCTTCAATGTGATGGGTATTCCCAAATACTTGAAGTTGTTAAGATTTAATATGCTAAGATAGAAAATAGCAGCATTACATTCCATTTCACAATAATAGCATATACAGGATCACTGAAGAAACAACAAGCATAGCATAAACACAAGAGACACAGATTTATCCTGGGAAACCCTCATGGGGTAGAAAACCCAGCAAAGCTTCCTCAATATAGATGACCAGCAATATACAAAGATGCAAACCAAAGACATGATCTCCTCCTCCACCATAGCAGACCTCTCCTCCACAAGTGCGCCTCTCTCTCAAGTGAGTGTGTGTGTCAAATGAGGAACACACCTCCTCTATTTATACACTACTCTGACATATCTTTTACACAAGTACACATAGGCTCGTATTTAACCAATGGGTTAAATACCCCACTACAACTGACTGGGCCGACCCCTCTAGGGTTGTCTAATAACCCTTTGACCCACATGACACATACAGGGTCGACCCCCACTAGGGAAGTCTAATAACCCGAGTTACCACATTCCGACGGAGGAATAAACATCTTCGGATATACAATAAGATCTTCACGGAGGAATGAAACATCTCCGAAATAATAAAGTACAAATATAATATTCTTTGAAGTTACAATATCTCAACACTCCCCCTTAACGAGAAGGATATTATAACAGCATCTGCACGAGCAAGGAGTCATCAACATCATACATGATACATCTATAAATCATTGGAAGCTTTCTCAACATCATCAGTAACTCAAGCAGTTACTGGAACATCTTCAATACTGGAACATCAACATCTTCAGTACTGAGTCTTTATCTTCTGCAGCACTCGAACAACTACAGTAACATCAACATCTGGATCCTCACGATCATCAGCATCATCATCTCACGATCATCAGCATCGTCATCACACGATCATCAGCATCACGATCATCAGCATTGTCATCACACGATCATCAGCATCGTCATCACACGATCATCAGCATCGTCATCACACGATCATCAGCATCGTCATCACATGATCATCAGCATCATCATCACACGATCAGCAGCATCGTCATCTAGATCATCACGATCAGCAGCATCGTCATCTAGATCATCACGATCAACAGCATCGTCATCTAGATCATCACGATCAACAACATTGTCATCTAGATCATCACGATCAACAACATCATCAATACAAGTATAAATATCATTAATACAAGTATCCTCATCAATACAAGTATACACATCATCAATACAAGTATCCTCATCAATACAAGTATACACATCATCAATACAAGTATCCTCATCAATACAAGTATACACATCATCAATACAAGTATCCTCGTCAATACAAGTATACACATCATCAATACAAGTATACACATCATCAATACAAGTATCCTCATCAATACAAGTATACATATCATCAATACAAGTATCCTCATCAATACAAGTATACACAATAGCAGCATACCCTGCAACACACAAGATCCAATTACGGGATGATCAATCCCTCTCACTTTAGGACATAGGTCCAAGGATGATACAATCCTGATCCGCTTACAGGATGATCAGTCCCTCTCGGTTTAAGACAACTCTCATGTCTATGGATGATGCAATCCAGATCAACTTACAGGATGATCAATCCTTATCACTTTAAGACACCTCACCATGTCTAGGGACGAGGCAATCCCAATCTATTTACAGGATGATTAGTCCTTATCACTTTAATACATCTCACCATGTCTAGGGACGAGGCAATCCCAATCTATTTACAGCATGATTAGTCCTTATCACTTTAAGACATCTCACCATGTCTAGGGACGAGGCAATCCCAATCTATTTACAGGATGATTAGTCCTTATCACTTTAAGACATCTCACCATGTCTAGGGACGAGGCAATCCCAATCTATTTACAGCATGATTAGTCCTTATCACTTTAAGACATCTCACCATGTCTAGGGACGAGGCAGTCCCAATCTATTTACAGGATGATTAGTCCTTATCACTTTAAGACATCTCACCATGTCTAGGGACGAGGCAATCCCAATCTATATACAGGATGATTAGTCCGTATCACTTTAAGACATCTCACCATGTCTAGGGACGGGGCAATCCCAATCTATTTACAGGATGATTAGTCCACTCAATCTCATTTAGGACTATCCTTCCTTTCGAATTACTGGATTTACTGTCCAAGGATGATTTAATCCATTCAATTCATTTAGGACTATCCTTCCTTTCGGAATTACTAGATTTACTTTCCAAGGATGATTTAATCCACTCAATTCATTTAGGACTATCCTTCCTTTCAGAATTACTGGATTTACTGTCCAAGGATGATTTAATCCACTCAATTCATTTAGGACTATCCTTCCTTTCGGAATTACTGGATTTACTGTCCAAGGATGATATAATCCATTCAATTCATTTAGGACTATCCTTCCTTTCGGAATTACTGGATTTACTGTCCAAGGATGATTTAATCCACTCAATTCATTTAGGACTATCCTTCCTTTCGGAATTACTGGATTTACTGTCCAAGGATGATTTAAACCACTCAATTCATTTAGGACTATCCTTCCTTTCGAAATTACTGGATTTACTGTCCAAGGATGATTTAATCCACTCAATTCATTTAGGACTATCCTTCCTTTCGGAATTACTGGATTTACTGTCCAAGGATGATTTAATCCACTCAATTCATTTAGGACTATCCTTCCTTTCGGAATTACTAGATTTACTGTCCAAGGATGATTTAATCCACTCAATTCATTTAGGACTATCCTTCCTTTCGGAATTACTGGATTTACTGTCCAAGGATGATTTAATCCACAACCGTACATTTAGGACCACGTCCAAGGATGACTCAATCCTCAATCGTACATTTAGGACCACGTCCAAGGATGACTCAATCCTCAACCGTACATTTAGGACCATGTCCAAGGATGACTTAATCCTCAACCGTACATTTAGGACCATGTCCAAGGATGACTTAATCCTCCACCGTACATTTACGACCACGTCCAAGGATGACTTAATCCTCAACCGTACATTTAGGACCACGTCCAAGGATGACTTAATCCTCAACCGTACATTTAGGACCACGTCCAAGGATGACTTAATCCTCCACCGTACATTTAGGACTACGTCCAAGGATGACTTAATCCTCCACCGTACATTTAGGACTACGTCCAAGGATGACTTAATCCTCAACCGTACATTTAGGACCACGTCCAAGGATGACTTAATCCTCCACCGTACATTTAGGACTACGTCCAAGGATGACTTAATCCTCCACCGTACATTTAGGACTACGTCCAAGGATGACTTAATCCTCAACCGTCCACCAAGGACTTCATTCTCGAAGACATACGTCTACGGCTCTTCTTTCGGACTGAAGTCTAGGGATGATCCAATCCCCTCACATGTTCACCAAGAACTTCATTCACGAAGACATACGTCTACGGCTCTTCTTTCGGACTGAAGTCCAGGGATGATCCAATCCCCTCACATGTTCACCAAGAACTTCATTCACGAAGACATACGTCTACGGCTCTTCTTTCGGACTGAAGTCCATGGGTGATCCAATCCCCTCACATGTTCACCAAGAACTTCATTCTTGAAGACATACGTCTACGGCTCTTCTTTCGGACTGAAGTCCAGGGATGATCCAATCCCCTCACATGTTCACCAAGAACTTCATTCTCGAAGACATACGTCTACGGCTCTTCTTTTGGACTGAAGTCCAGGGATGATCCAATCCTCTCATGTCCACCAAGGACTTCATTTTCGAAGACATACATCTACGGCTCTCTTTAGAACAAGTGTTCAAGGATGATACAATCCCTCTTCTTTCTCAGAGACACTTGTCTACGGCTCACTTTAGAACTTGTGTTCAAGGATGATGCAATCCTCACATGTATTCTCATCAATTAATATCGATCCTGGGAACCCATACAGAACCTGATTCACACTTCTTCTTTAATTACACCATTAAGAGAATGGTCTTATCTAGCCACTTGGAGCAAACATCTCATCATGATTCTCTTCTTCTTTCTAAGAGAATCTTCTAGCCACAAGCCTTCTATAGTGTGTTTGATTTGAAATTTTTTTTATTGTTGTTTAACATCCATCGCTTGTTCAGTGTTCATCATTCATCATGATCTTTCCTACAAATCAAAATTAAGTACATGATTAGTAATACTTCATAATCATCAAATCATATTGACATGATAACCTATTATGCATACAGATATCATTTACATAGTTATACAACTATTTTGACCAATACTTTGGCACAACACTTTCTCATATCCTGTATGCATACAGTGGCTATCTAGATGCCTTCCATCTCTACCAGAACATACTATCGAGGGTGTGCACAGCTCTCAGCATGTCAGCAAAGAGGTTTCATTCTAGACAAGCAACAACGGAATGTTTGTCCAACTTACCAATCATATGCATATTAGTAGTATACTGTTCAATGCTCTATGAATGTTTACACTCAACATGATATATTCTAGGAATACAAATATGCATACAAGCAATATCATTTACTATTTCAAATAACAACTCAAATACTTATCTTTTATGTTTGTGTGGTTGCCTCCCGCTTGATCTTCTATATGTCTTTCGAACTTGTATTCATTCTGTACCACTGTGCATGCTCAAGTGTGCACTAGTGTCATCCTCATGATCTCATACACAAACATACGTTCATTAGTATATTCTCCAAACATTCTAATTCTAAATAATCTTGAATATGTATAGTCATGATCATTAGTATTCAGGGTTTCAAGGAAGTCTTCTTTTACTCATGCATATTCTTGTTTGATCATAGTACTCTTCTAGTTAATTAAATCATCAAGACAAGAGACATAATATGCATAAACCCTTGATTACTAACTTTATGAATAAGCATAACCAATCATACCAAGTATACTTATATAAGGGATCCTAACACAAGGTAAGATTCTAACTTGACATAATAAAACATATCTGGATTAGTTATGTACAACATACCTAAACAATCTCTTCAATGATTTAGAGATCTTGAGCTAGAACCTGCATGTCTCATAGGTTAAGCATAATATAACAAAGTCATACATACCTCGTAAGTAGAACAAATATTATGGATGAGTCTTTGTCTTCATGTTGTCATGGTCATGGAACTTGATTTGTCTTTTGTGATGTACCTGTATCTTGTTAGCAGACAACATCAACCTCACACAACACCATAATGCATTAGTACAATCATATAGCCCTAATCAATGAATGTCTTCGATCATTCACATGCATTCATACTGTTACTAGGGTGATAAGACAATTCTAACAATAATCAAGATTGTACTAATAAATAATATGAAGACAAACACATTATGAACTTAATCAAGAATC
Organism: Larix kaempferi; assembly: GCA_027924585.1. Lineage (NCBI taxonomy): Eukaryota > Viridiplantae > Streptophyta > Pinopsida > Pinales > Pinaceae > Larix > Larix kaempferi. The sequence goes on from BSBM01000456.1 coordinate 16,228,742, forward strand.
ATATTTCAAGACATACCTGAACCTCCTTAAGTCATACCTGTCGAGACTTCTTGTAGTCTTCTTATGTAAGGCCTTAGCCTCAACTCCCCCTAAAACTTGATTTGGAGCTTGATTAGGGCTTGCTAGAGAAACCCTAAAAATTCAATCTTTGACTTTCATGCTTCTGAATGGATGGAAGGATGTGTCTTGCTGAGCTGATCAAACTAGCATACTTCACTTTTGAAATCTCCAAAATTTGACCCCTCAAAATTGCCTTCGAAACTTCTGGATCTTCTGGACAGGAACCCGAACTAGGGTTTGATGAAGCCCACCCTTCTGTCCAATCAAAAGGTTCGATCCAAGGCTCTAAACTCTTATTTTTCTGAGGAGCTTCCAGCCGTGGTTACAGACTTCAAAAATTCCAACTTTTGTTGAAGCCCTAATTTTCCATCTTTCTGATCAAAATCCTGAACTAGGGTTTGATCAAGCCCGGTCTTCTACCCAACCAAAAATTTGATCTTAGTCTCTAAATTTCGATTTTCCTGAGTAGCATTCAGCCTTGGACTCCGATTCCAAAAATTCTAACTTTCTCTGAAACCCTAAATTCCGGAAGCCATGAATAAAGGTGCTCCAAAAATAATTTTGTTTTGACAGAAATATGCACCTGATTGTTTCTACTATAAATCTGAAATTTTTGCTCCACAGGGTCTGAAAACTTTTTCTGCAGTAGCCTGACCTGTCATCTTTCCATCCTGATAGGTCTGACCTCAATTGGATTTTCTAAGAGAGAGTTATGCCAAGTGTCGCAACGTGACCTGTTTATGGGATAAAACAGGAGAGTGAACTTGTACGGCATGCCACATGTCACTGTTTGAACTTAAGCCTCTAAAAACATTTCTTGAGATAGCTTGCCCTGTTATATTTCTATCCTGACAGGTCTGACCTCAATTGGACTCTCTGAGAGAGAGTTATACCAAGTGTCGCAACGTGACCTGTTTATGGGATAAAAAAAGAGAGAGAACTTGTACGGTGTGCCACGTGTCACTGGTTCACCTTCGACCTCTGAAAATGTTTCCTGAGATACTACAGTCTGTGTACTACCTGTCACATTTTACGAAATTTCATTTGGATATTCCTAGCCAAAGTTATGACCTTTTTTCCAAGGTTACCTGATTTTGACTAAGATCTGGAAGAGGCAAAAACCCTAACTTGTACTGATCATAACTCATAAAGTACAACGAATCTGAGGGTGCCCATTGGACACAAGGTACCTGGGGATGTTATCTTCGACCTGTAAACTTTTCAGACCATGAAACTTTGCATAAATGGATTTATAGCGAAAGTTCCACGATGACTGGTTTTTGCTATGTAAAACCCTAACCTTCAAATTGTCGTAAGTAAAGCAAGTGTCGTAAGTGCCATACCTTGCCTTCCTTCAGGTTAGCTCTGATACCATGTTAAGATTTAATATGCTAAGATAGAAAATAGCAGCATTACATTCCATTTCACAATAATAGCATATACAGGATCACTGAAGAAACAACAAGCATAGCATAAACACAAGAGACACAGATTTATCCTGGGAAACCCTCATGGGGTAGAAAACCCAGCAAAAATTCCTCAATATAGATGACCAGCAATATACAAATATGCAAACCAAAGACATGATCTCCTCCTCCACCATAGCAGACCTCTCCTCCACAAGTACGCCTCTCTCTCAAGTGAGTGTGTGTGTCAAATGAGGAACACACCTCCTCTATTTATACACTACTCTGACATATCTTTTACACAAGTACACGTAGGCTCATATTTAACCAATGGGTTAAATACCCCACTACAACTGACTGGGCCGACCCCTCTAGGGTTATCTAATAACCCTTTGACCCACATGACACATACAGGGCCGACCCCCACTAGGGAAGTCTAATAACCTGAGTTACCACATTCCGACGGAGGAATAAACATCTCCGGATATACAATAAGATCTTCATGGAGGAATGAAACATCTCCGGAATAATAAAGTACAAATATAATATTCTTTGAAGTTACAATATCTCAACAGAAGTAATTCCACTTCCAAACCACTTTGAAATCCATTGTCCTAGATATGATTATGTTCATATTATTGGTGCAATTCCAAGTGTAGATACAACATTTCCTTTTGTTGATTTCCCCCTTGAGATAGCGAGGAAATCAGAGAATTTTTTGGAGAATAGGTTGGCGACTTCAATGGTGTCCCTTCCCAGGAAAATGGTATCATCCGTGAATTGCGTGTGATTGACTGTCCTTACTCCCCTTACAACATTCAATCCAAGAAGCACACCAGAACCCACAAAGTTGTTGAGTTTTCTACTGAAGGATTTGGCTGTGATAATGTAAAGGAAGGGGGATAACGGACACCCCTGCCGAAGACCTTTTGTCGCCTTAAAAAAACCAGTTGGTCTCCCATTGAAAAGAGGATAGATCCACGATCCTCCAATGCAGGCCCTGATCCAATTTATAAAGGAAGAAGAGAAACCGAAAGCTTGAAAAACTTTAAAAAGAAAACTGTGTCTTACTTTGTCAAAAGCATTGGCCAAGTCTAGTTTGATATTCATCCCTTTTTCTTTCATGTTGTAGCTTGAATGGATATCCTCTTGAAAAATGATAATGTTGTATGTTATCTTTCTACTCGACACAAACCCTCCTTGATTTTCTGAAATGAGATTCGAGAGGATTCGTTTTAACCTTCCTAAGATTATTTTGGTAAGAATTTTATAAGAAGCATTACAAAGAGAGATAGGTCAATAGTTGTCCAGAGAAGTTGGCTTCCTGTCTTTGGGGATGAGCACGATGAAGGATGAGTTGTTTTCTCCTCCAAGTTTATTCCTGCCCATAGAACAATTCAACATTCTGCAGAGATCTCTTTTAATGATATGCCAGAAGTACCTATAGAAGCTAATAGGAAAACCGTCTGGTCCAGGGGCTTTATCCGGGTGCAAAGACCAAATAGCCTTTTTGACCTCTTCCTCCATGATGCATTGGGTCAGGATCTCATTTGTTTTGTTGTTAACAAGCTTCGGGATGCCCGAGTAGAAAAAATCTGAAAGCAGTTCCGCCAAATCTTCATCTTCCTTGCAGAGAGTTTGATAGTAATTGAAAATTGCATTTTTAATCTGTGGACCTGAGGTTATAACCCCTTCCTATTTATTATCAAGCTCAAATATGGTGTTTTGTCTCATTCTTTCTTTATGCTGGTTGTGGAAGAATTTGGTATTTTGATCCCCAGCCTTAAGCCAAAGACTTATGGACCTTATTCTCCATTCCTCCTCTTCTTTCCTTTCATAATAATGCACTTTCTCCTGCAACTCTTGTTCGCTTTTTAGAAGGGAATCGGTTATTCCACACGTCTACATAGAGTCTTGAATATCCTTGAGATCCTTTTGTGCAGTAGCCTTCAAGTGCCCACTCGAGGGTCTATTCTTTTCCCATTCCTTGAGAACAATTTTCGTGGCCTTTATTTTAGATTCTCAAATGGAGATAGGGGATCCTCGAATAAAGACTTTCCAAGCATTAGAGACCATATTTGACACTTCTTCTTCTCTAGTCCACGATGATAGAAGTTTAAAAGGAAGAGGACCTAAATTTAAGGGACGAAGAAATTCAAGCAAAATTGGCCTATAATCAGACATAGCCAATGTTAAGATTCTAGAGGAAGGGATAGAAGAGTTGTGTAAGAAGAGGTTTATAAAAAATCTGTCAAGGTGCGTTGTTGTGTGGCCAGGACCAACTCTTCGGTTATTCCACGTAAAGATGCCTTTTTTTGGTTTGATGTTTGTGAGATCCCAAGAGGACATCAAGTCCTCGAGGTGTTCCCCAAAGGGGTCTCTTACCTTGGAACCTCCCCGCCTTTCTCCCCCTAAGATAGTGGCGTTGAAGTCTCCGACAACTATTGTTTGTAAATGTAAATTTTTCCTTTTGAGGTCCTCAAATGAGAGCCAAAAATCTAGCTTTTATTGTAAGTTGTGGGACCGTAAACATTGAGAATTATGAACTACTTATCCTCTTCCTTATCTTCAAACTCAATCATTATCCAGTTAGAGTGTCTCCATTCAGCAATAGGTCTGAATCTGTTCTTATTCCACCATATAGAAATTCCTCTAGAGTTTCCCGTAGCTCCTATGGAGGCTCCGTCACTATTTTTCCATATTTTTCTCATACATGTTGGATTTTCTTCTTCTAACATCTTAGTCTCCTCGATTAAAAGGATGGAGAGTTTTTCATTCTTGATCATAAACTTCATTGCTTCCAATTTTGACTTACCTCCTAATCCTTTACAATTCCAGGAGACTACTCGCATTATTTTTTGTTTTGAAAAGGGTCGGACTTGACCTTCAAGTTCATTTGTGTTGCCTCTGTTTGCTTGAATAGGGGTCTTAGATGTTGATATAGACAAGTTTGTTTCCCTTCCGCCTTTTCCTTTTCAGCCCGCTCTTCTCTGTGCGTTCTGTTTGGATTTCTTCCCTTCTTTCCAACTAGCTCTTTTTCTTCTTCTTTTTGATCTGAGGACTCCTCTTGAGAAATTTTAGATTTGGATCTTATTATCGAACTAGATGCCTCTGATCTGGTGCAATCTGACCTTACCTCAATGAAGGGTTGTTTTAGCAAACTAGGAACAAAGTTCTCCTTCAAGGTTATATCCGACTATTCCCTTTCCTCTTTTCCTGGAGATACTTCTCATATGTCTCCTTCTTCTTCAGGTCCATTCTCTTGTGTCTCAAGGACCTGCAATCTACTTTTAGTGCCATTTGCAATGGGGATACTAGGTCATGAGTTCTGCCTCTCCTGAGACGGTGGAGCCACCATTAAGGCTAGCCTTTTTCTTCCCTTTTTGATTACCTTATTCCATTCTCCCTCTTCATATTTCTTTTCCTCCTGTTCCTTTCTTTTAAGGCAACCTTTAGCGAAATGTCCATACTCATGGAAAACTTTGCATTTAAAGGGAATCTGTTCATAATCGACTTTCTGGACGTGGTTCCACCCGTCCATTGAGAGATTGATTTCCTCTGGCAGTCCTTTTTCCATATCAACTTCCATGCATATACGGGCACAGGAAAATAGTGGGGGCCTTGGTTCTGCCTTGTCTATGAATTTCCCTAGGGTTTTCCCTATTGACCTCAGGTCCTTGTCCCCCCAACAGTGCAGAGGAAGGTGGGGAATTTTAACCTATACTGGGACAACAGTTGGGATCTCTTTCTTACGATCAAAGGAGGCATTCCACTAGTTCAAGTACATTCCTCTTGACCCAAACAAACATGGGCCACTTCGAAAGATCAGGTCCCTATCTTCCTTAGGTTCAAAGAGAAAGACAAAAAAACCTTTTCCGCACAAGTTTTGAATGACTTCCCCTTTAATAAGCGGTCTCTAGTTTTTGTTAAGTCATACCTCAATCAATTTTGGCGATGGCCACATGCTGGTGAAGTGCTCGATCAAACCCTTCTGTAAGAGCGCTATTATCTTGTGTTTAGAGGAAGAAGAGGTGATTTTAACTTCCAGACCAGAAGCTAGTTTCACAAAACGGGAGTCCTGAGTGGAACCAACTTTTGGAGTTGTCGCTACAGTAGAAGAGATGGCTCTTTGAAGTCGTTCATCTAGAGACAGAATGACCCCCGAATCCAACGCCAAAGGTGCAACCATAGTATCCACCGAAACCCTGCAAGCAAGTCCTCGCCGTAAACCCTAGATGCAGAGCGTTGATAATCAATTGGCCCCACTCTATCCTCATGCGCCTTCCCTCGGCTATATTTGCAGCTGCTTTGTCATAATTTGTCATGGATTATGTCATAAGTTATCATAGATTCCTATTGTAGAATCTGTCATAGATTATCATAGATGCCTTCCCCATTTAGTGGGATCTAAAATCATTTGAACTACCTCCTTCACTAATGAGCCCCTCTAGCTATTTTTAGCTAGATGCCTCTTCATGAAAGTTCTTGGGAGTTACTCTTCCTTGGAATTCAAATTGTGGATGCTTTCATTTATTTGGGGGTGTTACAACTTCCTTGTGGGACCACTTATCCTCCTATGCACCCTCCTAGGATGATTTGGACCATTGCCACCTCATTTATGAATATTTGGCCATTTATTACAAAAATTGCGATCCACATCACCCCTTCTAGTATTTGAATTTAAATTTGCAAAATGACTGTAGGCCATGAGATTCCAAATTTAATTATTTTTTTCAAATAGTTAATAATCAAAATTTTTGGGGCATTACATCTCGATCTCGCTTGATTTCCTTTCCAAGAATGAAATTTGTTTCTCAAAGATCCTTCATGTCGAGCTCGGAGGATAACTACAATTTCACCTCTTTTGTCAGATCCATGTTATCACCGACCATCAACATGACGTCGACATAGAGAGCCAAATATATGAAGTGATCACCAACTTTCTTCAAATACATACAATGATCTCCTTGACTTCTCACAAATATCAGCTATTGAATTACTTATCAAACTTTTGATACCATAACCTGGGTGATTATTTTAGACTTTAGAGAGACTTCTTGAGCTTATACACCAACTCATTTTCTCCATCCACTATAAACCCTTCAAGTTGCTTCATATATATTTCTTCTTTAAGATCACCATGAAGAAATGTTACCTTTACATCCATTTGTTCTATCTCAAGCTCAAATGTTGCAGCTAAAGACATTAGTACCCTTATGGAAGTTAGTTTAGCAACAAGCGAGAAAATTTCACCAAAGTTGACTCCCTCGACTTGAGAATATGCTTTTGCTACCGGTCAATCCTTGTACTTCTCGACTTGAGAATACCCACTTACTGCCTACGACTTTCCTTCCACTTGGTAATGCGACTAGATCCCATGTTTCATTCTTCTTTAAGGACTCCATCTTTTCTTCCATGGCCCTTCTCCAAAGTCTGCTCTCTGTCAAGTTGATTGCTTCCTTTACTGATCTAGGATCGTCATCTATGGTAGATAATGCAAAAGCAAAGTGAAAGTTAGGTGGACTTTACCTTTCTGGTTGTTGTCATGCATGACCAAACCTCCTCACATCTAGAGTCTGTTGTTCCACCTAGTCATCAAATTCAGTTGACTCTCCCAAATCAAAACTTTCGTAATTCGTTTCAAACTCTTGCTTTTCTTGTTCCTTTTTCACTTTCGACTTCTTCAGTACTTAAAGTGCCTCTGACTTCCCTAAAGATAACATCTCAATTATAAACTACATTCGTCAATGGGTTCCACAACTTATATCCTTTCATCCCATCCTTGTACCCAATGAATATGCATTTCTCCGGCTTGTTGTTGAGTTTAGTTCTTTTCTCCTTTGGGACATCACAGAGGCATTGCACCCAAATAATTTGTGATGTGTAAGAGAGGGATTTTTACCATCCCATGCCTCATATGGAGTCTTGTCGACTAGAGCCATTGACGACGACTTATTTACTAGGTAACATGTCGTGTCGACTGCCTCAACCCATAATTCTTGTGCGATTCTTGCACCACTGAGCATGCTCCTTGCTTTCTCCATCAACATCATGTTCATCCTTTTAGAAACTCTATTTTGCTGAGGTGTATAGGGAGTTGTGTTTTGTTGAGCTATATTGTGCTGTTTGTCGAAATGGTCGAACGATTTTCCATAAAAATTCTCCTTCATTATCAGTTCTCAACACCTTGATCTTTTTACCAGTTTGATTCTCCACAAGAGCTCTGAACTCTTGGAATTTCCCAAAAACTTTAGATTTCTTCCTTAAAAAATACAACCATGTCATTTTGGAGAAATCGTCTATGAAATTAACATAATACTAAGATATTCCTAGTGAAGGGACCAACATAGGCCCAAACACATCACTATGTATTAACTCCAGTATTTCCTTAGCTCTAGTAGCACCGGATGCAAACTTAACACGAATTTGTTTTCCATAAATACAATGTTCACATAAATCAATTTCTTCAGGACATTCAGGGAGACCTTCGACCATACCTTTCTGACATATGTGTCCCATCCACTAATGCCACAACATGGTCGATTCGACTAGATAAACAGTCACCCCTTCATACTTAGGACATACCACATTCGCACTTTCATCGATGTCTATTCTTCGCAATAATTTATACAGGGTTCCAAACCAAACTCCTCTCATTAGCACCATTGCTCCTCATACCATTTTACATGTGTCTTTCCCAAATACAAACTATACACCTGTATCATCCATCTTGTTTACTGAGATCATGTTTCATGCCACACCTGGGATATGCAGAACTCTTGGAAATGTTCTCGTTCTTCCATCTTTCAACTTCAGTCAAACCTTTCCCCCTTCGACTATCTTGGTTTGTGATTTGTCTCCAAGCAGGACATCACCACCATCAATCTTCTCATACTCACAAAACCACTCTTTGTGCGGTGGATCATATGATATGGTGCACCGAAGTTGATTTTCCTCAATTGCTTTACCTTTCTCGACTTCAGTCGATTTATAGTTCCGTAAAAAATTCCTGAATTTACCGCATCTCCGGTAAGCTTTTCACCTTCGGTCCAGGGGATTTTGTCTTAGACCTACCCCTCAACATGGATCTTCTATCAGAGGGTTTTCCTTTTCATCTGTCTACCGGTCAACCGCTAACTATTAAGGTGTCATGGGTTGAACCTTCAGTGTTCTTTCGTCTCATTTCTTCTATCAACAGAGATGTGACCACATCATTGATATTCAATGTGGTACTATTACTTCCAATGGCCACGACCAGGTTATCCCATGAGTCTAGCAAAGAACATAATATACTAATGCACATTTCTTCTTCAATGATTTTAATATCTACGAACAACAACTGACTGATCACAATGTTGAATGCGTTCAAGTGCTTTGTGACCGAATCACCTTCTCCCATCCTTAGAAGGTATAACTCCTTCCAAAGAAACAACTTGTTAACTAGAGATTTTAACTAGTACAAGTTCCCCAACTTTTCCCACAAATTCTTTGCAATGTCTTCTTCTAAGACATTCAACAATACATAGTCTCCAAGACAAAGTCAGATGGTACTCCTTGCATTTCTTTCAATCTTTTGCTAGTCTTCCTTCGACATACTTGTGGAAGTAGTTCCTGGGTCAACTGTGATCCACTACTCTCGATCTACAAGGAGATATTCCATTTTAAGCTTCCAAAGTTCAAATTTTTCCCATTGAACTTTTCAATTTATATCCTTGATGTGCTAGCATTCTAACTATAACTCAATATCTCTAGAGACTCCCACTAAAACAAGTATTCCCCCAGATCCAAGATCAAGTCAAAACCCTCATCAACAAAGGCGTCCCCTTACAGTCAAATATGGCTCTCATACCAACTGTTTGTTCTTAATATCTTTTCTAGTAGGTTTGAAAACTTGATTTATTTAGTTAGATTTATTCAAATATTCAGTCAACAATGGCATACACAACACATCAACACATAACACATAAATTACCTTGGAAACTCGATCTTTGGAAAACCAACAAACTAGTGAGCTCTCAGCTCATCTATTATCAAGCATAAATTTACTCCACTTGGGTGGCACTAACACAAACCAGTCGACACTCACTGTTACATATGTCATTACCCTCACTCACAATATGCTACACACATGACAATAATTATCATCTTTCCATATAATTGTGAGGAACCTGCAATAATTAATTAATGAAAACACACGAAATAGTAGAAATAACAGAACTCATAATCACTTTTATATTGATCGCAGACCACTTCGAGGGGGCAACCTCCTTTGAGCAAGCTCAATACAAATAACTTCACGGTGCCTTCATTGATCTCAACACAAACTTATATACTAAGTCTAGGCGCCAATAACATGAGTCAATACCATGTGTCAATACAAACCATGGGCCAATACAAAATATGGATCAACAATTACTACGGGACGACTTACAAAGCATATGCGTCCAACAACAATAATACAAACTATGGATCAACAATACTACGGGACGACTTACAAAGCATATGCGTCCAACAACAATATACTAACAAAGTAAATAGAAGGGTTGACATGGGTTCCTAACATCTCCTCTCCCTTAGGAAAAAGCTTTGTCCTCAAAGCTTTAGATGTGGAAATTGATGTAGAATGTGAAGGAGTGGTTCCCCTGTAGCATCTTCGGGTTGCATTCCGACCCACTGACGCCTTTTGAGTTTCAGGGAGGATTGCTTGGAAGGCTGTAGATGAAGAAGGACCATATCAGCTGCGTGAAAAGTGCGCTTAGAATGGTGTTGATCGGCTTGTTGTTTCAGTCGAATTCTTGCCATGTGAAGATTGTCCTGCAGAATGAGAAGAATCTGATTGCGGTTTCAAAGAACCGAGTCAATTGCCTGAACTGGGGATCTGTTGAGCGTGTATGGAAGAAGAACTGGCGGTGCCTATCCATAAACTGCTTCATATGGTGTCCTTTTAGATGTGGTATTGTACCACTGGAGCACTTCTAGGAAATCCATAGAAATAGCTGTCCACATTTGTGGAGGGATGGGCAAGGGTTCGAGCAGTCCCGAAAGGAGTGTCATTTCACCCTTGTTGAACTGGAAAGTATCACACTCAACCACCATCTGGTGAATTTTCATTTTCAGTCCCTGCCAAAAGAAGTTACATTGTTCCCGGTCATAGGTTTTGAGGAACCCAGAGTGACCTGTCGATGAAGAAGCATGGAGTTCATATAAGAGATAGCCTTGTTGAACATATTGCAACCAAATTGGAACAAGCAGAGAAATAGTTCTAAGAGAAACTGGGTCATCAAATTGGTGAGAAGGAGCATCTGCCACCATATTATCCTTACCCTTCTTGTAAGTGATCGCATAGTCATAACCCATGAGTTGGATAACCCATTTTCGGTGTGCTAGTGAGGAGACCCGTTGTTCCAGAATATGGAGATCAATCTTAATGTAGAAATAATTTCCAAATAGGGATGGTTGCCACTTCTGTACTGCATGCAAAATAACCATCATTTTCTGCTGAGATGTAGATGCGGCTAAATGCTTACGGGAAAGGTCTCTTGAAGGCGGCAAGCCCACTGGTGCAACAAAGACACCTGCATATCTATCCAAGGAAGTAGTGGAGACCATTGGTGGGTGCATCTGAACGGAACGGAGCTGAGCGATGACACCATGTGAATTCTTCTTAAGGATCTTTTCCAGGCGATGTGAACTGATGATGCGGAAAGACCCTGGTTGTAAGCCCATAAATTTGTGTTGTGTCCCATTGACTGAAAACTGCATCCAAAGTTCAGCAAAATCCCATAAGATGCGGCCAAGTGTGCGTAACCATTGAATGACAAAAACCACATCACATCCTCCTAAGGACAAGAAAAACATGTCAGAGCGCAGGTTATAATCTTTCAGAGAGATACGCACATTGTGACACTTTCCCTTGCAAGGTAAGGTGCCCCCATTGGCAACCATGACTTCAAAGTTGGAGCAAGGATGGACAAAACAATCAACATGTTTGGCGATCCGAGGGTCAATGAAGTTATGAGTGCTACCAGAATCAATGAGTATTGTAAGAGGAAGCTTCTTGAAGTAACCCCTAACCCGCATTGTTTGGGGGGTGGTGATGCTGGATAAAGCATGGAGAGATATCTCTGGGTGGTCTTATTGAGATGGAAGGTCAATAGGTGGCTCCTGAATGTCGACCTGATCATCCGGGGTATCTGGAGCTTCTTCACCAACTTCAGAGGTGGGCGGAGAATTCACATCCAAGAGATAGAGCTTTTGTTGAACACATCTATGTCCCCAAGTGAATTTTTCATCACAATTATAACAAAGCCCTTTTTCTTTGCGTGCCTACACCTCTGTTTCGGATAAATGCTTGATAGGAGTTGGTCGAGGAGTTGGCGGTATTGGAGGTCGTTGAGAACCCATATTTCGGAAGGGAACAACAGTGGGTTTGGAGCGTTGTTGGGCGGAAATGTTGTCTTCTGCCAACTTAGCCAACCCTAGGGCTTCCATCATTGTGTTGGGACAAAACATTTTGACCTCTGGGCAGATTTCATCCTTAAGACCACTGATAAAACAACTCCTGTAGAAGTCATCAGACAATCCTTCTGTGTGGTTGGCTAGTTTCTCAAATTCTGTTTGATACTCTCTCGCAGTGCCAATTTGACGAAGTTTAGTGAGTGCTCCGGTGAAGTCATCAAAAGCACTAGGACCAAATCATTGCAAAAGGAGTTGGCAAAAATCTATCCATTTTGGCTCGTCATGAGCCTTGATGTACCAACAGTACCATTGAAGGGCTTCCTGTTCCAAATGAAAGGATGCAAGTGGAACTTTTTGGACATCAAAAGTATTATGCAGATCGAAATACTATTATGCACGATAGATCCATCCAGTCAGATCAGTACCATTGAAGAGAGGAAATTCAAGCTTCCGACCACGGAAAGTGCTGGAAGAAGAGAACCCATTGGCTGCAGAAGATTCTTGTCGTCGGTTATTGTTCATGGATGAATGCTAAAGATGGAGGCTGAGAAATTTTTCATCTAGATCTTGGAGTTTGGTTTGGATGGCTGCAAGTGCTTCCTCCGTGGTTTTTGCTCCTGCACGGGTGACAAACACAACCAGGAGTTTTTTTTTTGGGGGGGGGGGAATGGATAGAAAAACACAAACAAAAGCTTATTTAGTAAAGGGAAATTTGGATTTGGGAAAAACTCGGATGGGTAATTGGGGTTTGAATAGGTTTTGGACACTTTCTAATGGATAGGGAAGCAAAAAATGAGGATTTTAGAAGCGGGGTGAAAGAATGAGAAAATTTGTCAAAGAGGGACAAAGAAGCAGAAATAGGGAATGAACACGGTGGCAAAATTTGGAGGCGAGTGGGTGAAAATTGAAGAAGTTATGGCAAACGCTAAAAATAAACAAATGTGAGATGTCTGGCTTTGGGAAGTAGAATTTGGGATAGGGTCCTCAGGAATGAAATATGCAGAATGGGATTGTAGGGGTGTCCGAGAAGTTTCAAGGGATCGAAAACAGATAGATTTGCAACAACGTGGAAGGAATCAGCAACATATCGATTTGAAATGACGCTGAATGGATAAAAAACAGCTAGATCTGAAACGGCTTTCAAAATATATCTGAAATGGATGGATTTGGAACGACTGTCAGAAGGGATCTGAAACGGCTCGGAATGGATCTGAAATGGCTCGGAATGGAGCTGAAACAACACAGAAGTGATCGACAATAGTTCAGCTGAAAATAGATATGGACCCCAGGTATGTGCGGCTTCCTATTGGTTCAGGGGATTCACTCGGCCACCAATGTCGTCTGACAGCTTGCATATTGGGGCAGTACCCCTCACTCCACGGCTTAGGTAAAACTGATAACTGCTTTGCCACAAACGACAACTCTTGGTTTACCTCACGGGTGGGAACTAGTCAATCAGGTAGGGGTCGTTGCCCTTTTCGCTGGCAAGTCCTCTCAATGGGCCAGCTACTTCGGGGTTCCTGTGGTACTCCTCACAATGATTTTTAGGGCTTATGCCCAAGTACTTCCCACAGTTAAGCAGATAGGGATTATTCCCAGATCCGAAGCTGCGACAAAAAAAAAATGGCAGAAATTTCACCCAGCGAGCCCAAGAAAGTGCTCTGATACCAGATGTGAGGAACCTGCAATAATTAATTAATGAAAACACACGAAATAGCAGAAATAACAAAACTCAAAATCACTTTTATATTGATCGTAGGCCACTTCGAGGGGGCAACCTCCTTTGAGCAAGCTCAATACAAATAACTTCACAGTGCCTTCATTTGTCTCAACACAAACTTATATACTAAGTCTAGGCGCCAATACCATGGGTCAACACCATGTGTCAATACAAGCCATGGGCCAATACAAAATATGGATCAACAATTACTACGGGATGACTTACAAAGCATATGTGTCCAACAACAATAATACAAACTATGGATCAACAATACTACGGGACAACTTACAAAGCATATGCATCCAACAACAATATACTAACAAAGTAAATAGAAGGGTTGACATGGGTTCCTAACAATAATGTCATTGCATCTTATTTATAGGTGCAATGCAGCTAGTTGCTCATTAATGGCACTCTACAACTTCCTAACCAAATACAGTTATTCTACTTTGGCCTGTCAACAGTAGTTGACTATCCATTGAGCTTCTAGTCGTCCAAGTTCCTGTCGAATTTATGCTTCGTCGACTTACATTGACCAAGTTGTTTTCCTCTATCTAAACAACTTATTTCAATCGATCTGCCGAACAGATTTCCACCGTCTGCCACCTTCGATTGTAGTCGACCTATGCCAGTCGACTATCGACTTTTCTAGTCGATTTCATGCAAAGAATATAACACTCCCAAGAAATTGGACATTTCGCTGACATTCAATGTTGTCGACTTGTATAAATACCAGCCTAGATCCAAATCTTAGGCTCTATCAAGCGCCGAGAGGGATCAAATCTCCCGAGGTTCAAACCTCTCCTCAAAAAGCTCCTTGAGTGCAATACCTAAGAAGAGGTTTGCACCTCGGGAGATTTGATCGCTCTTGGCGCTTGATAGAGCCTAGGATTTGGATCTAGGCTGGTTTCAGCCGTGGGCGATGACACAAAACTGGAGTTTGATCAACATTGTAAGGAACAAGTTAAGTTGAAAACACAGATACATTTACAAGGATTATCATAATGTAAGTAATAAGTATTTAGGATTGAGTAAATTGTTAAACTGGAAAATAGAGAAAATTCACCCAACTTTTTTTTTTATTCTCTTTTTGTTGATCTGTGTTTTGTTTTGTTTGTTCTTCTCCTTCTTCTACCGTCATTTCGTACATTTTGATTTATTTGTTGTTCTGCAAACTGATTTTTTTTGTTCTTCCAATTGCTTCAACTTTATCTCTCGATACACTCTTTGTTGATCAACGTTTTGTTTTCTTTGTTCTTCTCCTTCTTCTGTTGTCAATTCGCCTAACTTTTTTTTCGATTTTCTTTTTGTTGAACTGTGTTTTGTTTTGTTCGTTCTTCTGTTGTCAATTCGTCTAACTTTCTTTTTCGATATTGTATTTGTCGATCTGCATTTTGTTTTCTTCGTTCTTCTCGTTCTTCTGCTGTCATTTCATCCAACTTCCTTTTTCGAAATTATTTTTGTTCTTCTGTTTTTCGTTTCAAGTCTTCTTCTAGTTCTTTTGTTGTCATTTCGCAAGATTTTCTTCCTTGATATGTTTTACGACGTTCAGTGTTCTGTATTTTTGGTTCTTCGCCAGTTTGTCTCATAGCATCTTCCGCATGCAAATCTTCCATTTCTAGTTTAGACTCTATATCAAAAAATTCAAACATTAACATATACACTGAAATTTATGCATCGATGAAATCCACACTAACATTTATGCATCCAAGAAATCTACATTGAAATCAATGCGTCCATGGTATACACTGAAATCTATGCGTCCATACACTGTAATTTATGCATCCATACACTGAAATCAATGCGTCCACAGAATAACATCTACACTGAAAAATATGCAATAAAAACCCCATACACTGAAATCTATGTGTCCATACACTGAAATCAATGTGTCCATAGAATAACATCTACATTGAAAAATATGGAATAAAAAAACCCCATACACTGAAATCTATGCAAGTATAAAACTCACTTTACATGATAATGAAATTCAAAATATTTACGAAATTCTATATTTTAAAAGAAAAAAGTAGATGATCTAGGAGGATTGAACCTTGGACCTCACGCCCATTATCCCAACACCCTTACCACTATACCACATGTAGTTCTTATTATACATAGTAAAGAACTTATTTACTTATATGTAAATATTAATATATATTTTAATTTTAATTTTAATTTTAATTAAATGTTAATTTAATTTTAAATATAATTTCATGTCCCCACAGCGGGTGCAAATCATGTCTCCCAGCCTGGCCACGGTCCCGCCGGTCACGAGCCTTGTCACTAACCAAGCTTAGCCTCAAACCTCCAGCTTAGTCAACATCTGTAGCCACACGCCCGCTCCTATGCATGCTCCTACCACTTGCCCTGAGCTCCCTTCCCATGCCACGAGCTCCCGTCATCTGCATGCCCACAAGGTTGACCATGACATGCCCTCCACGTCCACTGCGTATAATGAATAGTGGTTTCTACCCCATCGCTTGTCCGGTACGACATTCGGCTTCCGGTTGTAGTGTTAATTACACTTGTGTGTGGAATGTCCAGTCTTTGGTGAAGTCTGCAATTCACATCTTGCTCGGAGTTATCGTGATGATGCCTCACGCATTTGATTATCAATGGCCTAGTCCTTTCGCCATCAATGTCCAAACTCGCACCACTCGAAATCATGCCGATAATTCATGTAGCCTCGGCCAGTGTCCCAACAGGTCGGTGGATGCCAGGCTTATAGCCCTTCTCAGAAAAGGCTCAACTCATACCTTCATTCTACTTGTTCTTCCTGTCTGCCTCTGTCTCTGCTCCAATTCCCGTGTTTTTTCAGTGTCTATCTCTCTGCAGTTCAACTGTGAGCTCTCTGTACTCAGTCCGCTGGTCTGCTTAGATATCACTCCCCCTAAAAGAGTCTGCACCCGCCAAGACGCTCATAATTTCAACGCGTAACATCCTAGTAGTTCCTCCTCCTCTCCCCCGATTCGTCTAATGAGAGGTGTCATGGAGAAGGCCCGCAATTATCACTCCGTGATTCCTACCCATGCAAAGGATGAAATTCAAGACGCGGAGGAGGATGCCATGGTCTCTCACAGATGTCTTACGGATGATGAGATTGGGGAGGAATTTGCAGAGCTTGTTCCTGACCCTGGCAACACCAGGGGTAGAGCAACTCTCTATCAGAAAACCCTGGATATGCTCTGGTCGCACAAGCTGGTATTAGGTAAAGCCCTGACCAACCGCAATGAGGCGCAGGCAGAAATCTCAATGCAACAGGACGAGTTAAATGACATGCTAAAGCAGGTTCTTTTCAACCAGCAACAGCTGGCCTGCCGTTTGGGGATCACTCTGGCTAAAGACCCAACTACTCAGCCCATCCAGCCTGAGTATCACAGCACTTAGCTATGCTCGTCTTCTGATTTATTAAGGTTTTTACTCAGTTAGTTTTTGGTTTTGCTCTTAGGCTGCGATGTTAGTTTTTGATTCTATTTTACTTGACTTCTGGTTCTGTAGACAACAATAATTCTCTAATGATATCTCTCCATACTTTTAATGGGTCTGTTTTCTCCTTGAAGAGAGGACCCGGTAACAGCTTGACTCTGTATATTTTGATACTTACATTTCTGTACATTTGGATTATGCTAATATAAGGATCTTCTACTAGTTTACAAAAAAAAAAAAATATAATTTCAAGTAGTTAAAAATAGAACAATTTAAACATTGTTTTTTAAGTATAATTTCATGTAGTTCAAAATAGAACAATTTAAACATTGTTTTTTATTTTTTTTAACATAGTAAAATAAGAGTTAAATAGTTTATTTTTTTTTTTATTTTTTTTAATATAGTTATTTTTACTTAAAAGTTAAATGTTAACATTTTAATTCTTAAGTATGATCCCTAATCCTACTGGTACAATATATGTGTATCCATCATTTGATTTCGCTTAACTAATTTTAATTTAATAAGTTACAATTAAAAAAATTAAATTAGTATTTCTTATTATACATAGTAAAGAACTTATTTACTTATTTTTTTTTTCCAGCGAAAAAAAACATACCAATGTTATTCCAGAGAATCAAAAGGTACATGGATAAAACTAGTCGTTCTATGTCAAAATAGAAACAAACTTAGTGTGCAGGCAGGAAACTAAAATCCTCCAAAAAAACAAAAATGACTGCTGATCAACACATAGGAGGTCAACCAGAAACAAAAAGACGTAAAAGAAACTTTAGTATTTAAGCCAATAGATCTTCACAACTGTAAATTACTCCAGAAAATTAATGGATCCATGATCCAGAATCTGTCCACCTAGGATTTCTTCCCAAATAAGACAGCCACTAGCCCTACACAGAGCCACTTTGGATAGTTTGTCCGTCAGAGAATTGTGTTCTCTATATATCTGCAGAAAAGAGATATTTCTAAAACAAGCAAGGACTTCTTTGACCCTTTGACACCAATGAGCAAGAGATAGGACATTAAGATTGTAGAGACCCTGTGCCCATTTTATTGTAACCCTGGAGTCCCCAAAAATCCTCAAGTCGTCAATGCCAAATAGATAGGCCACTTTCAAAACCATCCATAGAGCCAAAAGTTCCGCTTTCATATTAGTTCCATTTCCACAATTTAGTTTCAAAGCGAAATAATGAGACTCATTTAGGAAAATTGCACCTCCTGCAGCAGTAATACCCTTGTCTGCAACCCCATCAAAGAATAGAACAGGACAATTAAACTGCGGAACAAAAGTTCCAATGCGTCTAACCACTTGAGACTTCTTCCCTTTGAAAAACGACTTATAGAAAGATAGGATTTTTTCCTTCACATAATGTGGAGTAAGAATCAGTTCTTCAAAAACAACTTTATTTCTGGTGTACCAAATGACCCATGAGATAATGACCGGCAGCAAAGGATGATTTCTACAGGTTCTATACCAATGCAGAAAATTTTGATAAAAAAACTCAAAACCCCAAAATGTATCCACCTCTAAAGCAGAACATACCAAATTCCAAACTTCTTGGGAAAATTTGCATAAGACAAGGAGGTGAAAGGTAGATTTAACATCCCTTTTACATAATGGGCATCTGTTGGGACCAGACCATCCCATCCTGAGCAACATATCCCAAGTTTTGAGTTTCCCTTTGAGTGCAAACCATGCAAAGCACTTAATTTTTACCGGAATTTTCCAGCACCACACTTTCTTAAACCACCAGTGCTGCGAACAAAAATTTCGATAGTTTATAATTCTATCATAGGCGGTCTTTGCTGTAATAATGCCTGTTGTAGGGTTACCAGCCCACAACAATTTATCTTTGTGTTGGGAGGGTCAGGAGCACTTTGTGATTAACCCTGATAATAACTTGGATAGGGTGGAGTTATTGGCACACAGAGGTGTAGTTGGACGTTTGGAATTCACGGGGGGGAGCCGGGAGGAAATTCTGGCCTGGGTAAATGCTCAGTGGATGCCACTGATGGGGTTAGCTCCTCATGTTAACCTCCTGGTTAACCGTTGGATTCTTTTTGTTCTCCCTTCAGAAGAGTTTGTGGATGAAATCCTTAAACACGTCTGGTTTAAATATACTTTCATGTAGTTAAAAATAGAACAATTTAAACATTGTTTAAATTAATAATTGGCTGACATAATAGTTTTTTTATTTTATTATTTTGTCCTAAAGACAAACGGTATTTATGGCCGACAATATCGACAAACATTCGACTTACAAGATCTCCCTCATACAAATGTTATTTATGGCCGACAATATCAACAAACACTAGACTCACAAGATCTCCCTCATACTGAGCTGTAGAGCGCCTCTCGACACAATGAAGAAGGATCGACATGGCGAAGGATTGACCATCGATTGGGAAGACTAGATGCCAAGTGACTAGCAGAATCAGTCTCTAAAGTGTCGGAGAAACATGAAGTTGGCCGGACAAGAAGCCAATGACAGAAAGAGAATTTGGTTAGATGGAAAGACATGAGTTTAGAGGAAGCTGCATGGATATCGAAAGAAGAGTTTGAAAGGTTGAAGGCTCGATCGGAGCAGAATAATAGAGGACAAAGTTTCTCTATAACTGGGGAGACTAATGCAGGGTCATCGAGCCCCAAGACAAATGGTCGAAGGTAGATGACGGGAAGCCATTGGAGGCAAGTCGAGGACCTTCTAGGTGAGAGCAGGGGTAGTCGGGTCCAAACAGTCAAAGTCAAAGTGGAGCAGTTGGGGAATGAAAGTCGACTTGAGCCGAGCAGACCATGTTGCATTCGGGGCAGAAGACCAGTTGAGTGATTGTCGAGTCAGAGAGGAAGGTTGACGACAACAGGAAATGGCCAGATGAGGACAAATACGTCGAAGGGATCAACGATGAGTTTTCGAGCTGAGGAAGTAGGAGAAGCAGTTGGAGCAGATCGATTGATTGACGGGAAAGAAGTCAGAGTTGAGGACGACTCCAGATTAGAGGAAAGTTAGAAGGATTGGCCGACGGGTTAAGGCGCTAACAAGGATTGGTCAGGCCACAAGAAGATGAAAGTTGAAGGAGGAATTTGGGACAACATTCGATGATGGATTAGGATGACTGAAGTGTCATACTAGGCGACTGAAGGGGCGAGATTGCGACCGAATGGAGGAGTCGAAGCGTAGGTGTCGCATGAGTAGTTGAGCATTGAATGTAGGATTAATGGTGGTCCGTGAACACTCCAGATGGCACAACGCATCAAGGAGATTCAAAAGAAATGAGAGGCTTATAGAAGAAGCAGAAGCGAGAAATAGAGGCGGTGGAAGGATACCATAAAAAAATAGAGCAAATCCCAGGAGAGGGAGTTCTTCTGGCTTGTTCTTAATTGCAGCCGCTGAGTTAACTTCTGAATGTGAGATAGTGACCAACTGAAATGAGATTGAGATTGACACCTGAGATTGACACCTATTGTGTGTCTGGAAACAGGGCATTTGAACCTTTATTGTAAAGAAATACTTATAAATTGATTTTATAAATTAATAAAAAAAGGACATTATTGGTGTCATCGTGTAATTTTTGTGTGTGTCTCTGCGCTTTTGTTGTGCATTCTGATATGTAACCCGCTCAGGTAGCTGTGCCTTACACCAAATAACATGTGTTAGTTGCTCAACATTAGTAAGTGTTAGATGGGCCTGGAAATAGATCTCAAAGCTGCAAATTTGATACTTTGTCTTCTCCCATCCATAGTGTCGTTGAAACATTGGAGAGAAAGGTGCAAATCGAGTTGAAGCACCGTGTGTGTTTGTCGCTTGGCAAGAAACTCGAGGAAGGTGCGTTGGCTGCAGCCTTGGCTCTCTCAAGGGATGATGTGTAAGTGCTCAAGAAGTTGCAGTGATATCCATGTTCTTTGTCATGATGAATGAGGTGCAATTAGTGCACAAGATTGAGATTTGAAGTTGCTGAGATTTGGACTAGTGTACATAGCTGATGCACAAAGGAACTAGGAGGAAATGAGGTATCCTAAGGCTAGATATGTCTAGGAGGCATTGAGGGATCCTTTAGCTAGATTTGTCTTGGAGGTAATGAAGGATCCTTTAGCTAGATTTGTCTTGGAGGTAATGAAGGATCCTCAAGCAATAT
Source organism: Larix kaempferi (assembly GCA_027924585.1). NCBI lineage: Eukaryota > Viridiplantae > Streptophyta > Pinopsida > Pinales > Pinaceae > Larix > Larix kaempferi. The sequence goes on from BSBM01000456.1 coordinate 16,249,961, forward strand.
GAGGGAGAGTGTTAAGTTTTGAAAAGGCCATTGAAGCTTTGCAAATATGACTAGGAAAAAAATCATTGAACCAAACTTAATGTTCTAACACCGAATGATATGGGCAAGAGGCCAATGTAACTAAGAAAATGAAGCAAATAAAAAAATCGAATAAAACAATGAATGTAATAATGGCCTAATTGTACACTAAGATTATACACTCAATGATTTTATTATACACATTTATACACATATTAGAGATAATTTTATTATACACATATGAGAGAGATCCAATATGGCCGAGTCTTTAGTGAGACAATAAACAATAACACTTATTAACTGCATTATAGACAATCATTAACATATTATAACTTGAGATATGTTTATCTTTAATGCGAGAGGTTAGAACTCCTCATGCAACATGTTAGACATTCTCCAATGCTAGGTGCACGTCTTTAGGCAAGGTGCTTCTCCAAGCTAGGTGCCCTCACAACCCATATTAAGTTCATGGTTAGTTAGAGGGGCATCACTAACTATATAAAACTATATCCAACCATGGTTAATTATGAGCAATCATGTTCACTTATCAATATTTGGTTAGGGGTTAAGAGGTTAGTGACCAGTGTTAACTATGGACATTTTAGGGCTACAGTCAACAATGGACATCTATTTTCAACCATAGTCTAATTTAGTTAACTAAAATAGACCATATTTCTTAATGGTAATCAGGTTAGGGTTAGTGGTTAGTTAATGGGGTAACATCAAGCAATGTCAACTATAACCAATGATTGTTATTGGATTAGAGGATTATGGGGTTAGTGGTTAACAAATAAATTGTGTCAAACATTATAACAAGGCTGCATCTAACTACAAATGTCTATAATCAATCATGGTTTAACATTGTTGATCACAATGAACCACAACTATTAGTGGTCATGTTTAGGTTAGGAATTAGTGGTTAGTTAGCAAGGTAGCATCAAACCATGGACAATTATATGCAACCATAGTAAATCATTGTTAGTGAGTTAGGAATTAGGGGGTGAGTGAGAATTAGTAATGTCGACCATTGACATATAAGGGCCATATTCACCTATAAACACCCATAATCAAATATAAATATTTGTCAATGATTAAATTTATTTAAAACATTATTACATTAAAACAATAAAACTACACCAGCAAAAAAACTCAATAACAATTACAAATAAACATAAACAAAATAACAAAATACATGTAAATACTATTAGCATAGATCCATCTTAAACCCACATCTACTAAGCACCAAGAGCTATCCAATTTCTTGAGGTGTAATTTTTTTATCTTAATTTCTTACACATTAAGAAAAATAATTTTTCTTAATTTTTTTACATATTAAGAAAATATTTACACCTCAAGAAATTGGATCTCTCTTGGTGTTTAATAGATTCTAGTTTAAGATGGATCTATGGTGGTTTTATTTTTATTTTATTTTATGAAAAGACTTGAATTTTCTAACTACTTTTTATTTTTGATAAGCTATGAGCTAACATGGGAACATTACGATAATGTGACAAACATGACAACATCTCCCCATACTGAATTGTAAGCACCTATGAGCTAACATGTTGTTATGTGTCCTTTTACTCAGCATGTATGTAAAATTCTGGATTATCCATTTGTTGTGATAAAGTTTGAACATGACATATCCATTCAGTCATGGTTTCGATGTATATATTCTCAAAACAAACCATTGGTACTAAAGGCATGCTTATTAACATGGTCAATCTAGAAATCGAGGAATTTGGTTATATTTGAAAATAAATATTTGGAGGTTGGCAGAGTTGCATGTGATGTCCAGTCACTATTTATTGAACATGGATGCTCTATGAATATGACCCCTTCGATCACTGTTCGTAACCATGGGCCTCATAATCTTCTCCGTTCAGGCAATAGGGCCAGATTTGATGGAGCAGCTTTGCGATCATCTGGTCATTGTGGTGTTGGGGCATTCATTGAACTATATAATGGGGATATGATCAAACTATGGTTACACGGTGGTGATGGCACCAATACGAAAGGGGAACTTGTGGCTTTATGGCTTGTGTTATTTTTTTCCAATAAGGCCAATATTCAACTGGAGCAGATTGCTATCAATTCTATGATCATTGTAAATTGGGCTAACTCCTTGGCGACCATTAGTGCTTTGGCACTCACTTCGTGGCTGGACCAGACGATGTTACTTCTATGCCATTGCTCATCGACTTCTGTCGTCCACATCTATTGGGAGCATAATATTATGGTTGATTCATTTTCTCGACGAGGTCTTGAGGCGACGGCTGGCCGGATTTATTATGAGATCTTGGAGGGCTCACTACCACCCTCTAGGGGTTTCTGGAATATTTTTGTTGTTTAGCTTTAGACTTGTTATTTTTGGCGGCTCTGTATTTTGGTAGTTTAGTTTTCTTCTTCATCTTATCTACTGATTACTATTTTCATTTTGGAACCATTGTTTGATATTAATTCTCTGGGAGATTGGTATATACCGGTTCCATCTTGTTATTGATTGATGCATTGTCTTGGGTGACCTGGAATGGTCTCGATATTTGGTGATTCTCTTTAGATGTAATGCTGAATAATTTTATGATCACTATACTTCATATACTTATTAATAAAATATAGATTTTTCTTATGAAAAAAAAAAAATGTTGTAAACACCTATAAGCTAACATAGGAACATTGTAAGCACCTATAAACTAACATGGGAACATTGTAAGCACCTCATAGTACAATCAAATCTAAAAACTGTACAACTATATCAAATTATATTACTTAGTAGAGAAGCAATTGCAAAATTCACAAAATATAAAAAATTTCCAAGCATAAACAAAATACATATAAATACTATAAATTTAAAAACCGTATAACTATATCCATTTATATTACTTAGTATAGAAGCAACTGAAAATTCACAACAAAATACAACAAAATAGTATAAATTTAAAAACTGTATAACTATATCCATTTATATTACTTAGTGTAGAAGTAACTGAAAATTCACAAAGTATCAAAGATTTCCATTCTCACAAGTTTCTTTTTAATATCCCCAACAAAAAACACATCAATACCAATCCGACAACATCAATTATTAAAAAAAACAAATAACCAAGCCACGACATCATTACTATTTTACAAATAATATGCCTATATGGAATAAGCGGCTGATAAAAAAATGACAACTAAAACTTTTCCAAGGCACGTGTATCACTCACAATCCAATTACAAAAATCGCCATTAAATCAAATATACAACAAACATCTTAACGGCAAAAAAAACTGAACAATTACAACCACAAACTATAGTTACACGTGTCCCATATGCCACCAGTACACTGCCACCCCACTGTAAGACATTATTTATTTTTTTCTAAATTTATTTAAAACATAAGATCCAATACGACAATTCCAACCAATTACACATTTGAAAAAAAACCAATTTCTTTATTAAAACATAAGAGCCAATATGTCGATTACGACAAATTACACATTAAAAAAACCATTTAAAATAGACTCCTACCAGAACAAGTAAAGCTTCGAAACTTAAAAATAAAATAAAAATAAGACTCGAAAGGGCCCAGCTTACATGCATTGGAACCGTGTAACACTTAGGAGAAGGGACCAATTGAATATAAATAATTCAAATAAAAAAAGCCTTACAATTAACGACATTAAGCAATACCAATTTTATACAAATTATCCCTTTGGATGCAAACGTGTTATCCAGTTGGACTGGAACCATGATTCCTTGTGGTTCCAACCTGCCCAACACTGTTCTGCCAGGATTTCTGATCCCGATACCTAGTTATTTTGCCAGCAACTACTCAGAATTAGGATTTGAGAAACGTCGCTTCGTCACTTTAAACTGTCCCTACCGCGCATTGAACGCGGAATGGCAGGAGGAATGGCAGGTTTAGATAGAAGAGGAAAAAGAATGGTCTGTACAAATTCATATAAGAAAGATGATTTATGCTGAAAAATATTTAATATGTTAAATCTGACGATCGATCAATAGACCCGGAAGAGAATTGAATCGCAGAAAGAGGATTAGAGGAAGGCGTGGGCGTGGAAGAAGGGGTCCGTCCGATCATGGCCGACGTATCAGCATCGATCACCGAGCCCCTTCTCAGGCCTTACCATTACCCTTCTGCGCGTAATTTTCTCAAACTATGAACTCTTTCAAATACAAGGCATTTGTTTTTAAAATTTTTGTTTATTGTCACTTTTCTGCTGAGATTTGAATCCCAAATTATGGATATGTGAATGAATGGCGATTGGTTGATATTTGCAGAAGGTCAGCTAGCGGAATGGGCGCAGGACCAATACGTGGGCTCTGCCCCCAGGCAGCCTTCGAGTGTTGAAGTGGATGCGATGGTGACAGGGCAGGAGATTCGAACCGCTGCGTCCTCGGATCCTTACCCTGCCTCGATCCATGGCCCTCTTCTCACAACAGCAGAGTCTTCTCCACAAGGTAATTCCAATTATTAAAAAAAGGAAGGAGTTTTCAGGTATAAAATGTGCCTGTTATAGTCGGGTTTGTCAGTTAGCTTCTGAGTCGTCAGAGTCTTAGTTGTGAAAAGTTTGTCCCCTTGATCTTACAACCCTACATTGCAGCAATTACTTGTGAATTAAGTTTCCAGGGCGGGGGGACTGGCGGGCTCCACGTTTTGAAATCAGCGTGGAGGAAGACATCCAGATACTTCAACTATCGGATTTTATACAAACGACTAAAAAAAGAATAATAATACAGAATTGAAAGTTATGTGAATCAGAAAAAAAAAAACTTGAAACGTGAGATATTATGCGACGCAAAATTGGAATAAAGAAGATTGAAAGTAAAAATATGAAAATCTGAAACTGAAGGTGAATAATGAGAAAGCTGTAGATTGACACTGTAAACTGAGGAAATTTGCTTTTAAATATCCACTGCTGGCCACCACTATTAAAGTGCTGCAAAACAATCAGACTCTTAGACTAAATTCTTGGGTAGATTCATGTAATAGATCACAGGGCATGGAAAATGCAAGTCAGACTGTAAATCATATTGTTGGAAATGAAAAATGTGGATTGACTGTATAGAGATCATAATTTTGGATCGTTTCAAAGGAATGCTCCTTGAGTTTAGTCGGCAGCGCCTTCCTTTACCTAGGACGTGGGATGCAATGCCCCGGATGGGAGACTCTTCTCTGGGATGGGGACACATCTCTCGGACAGGTAGATGCAGGAACGTATCCCCTATGGCTGGGGATGCATCCCATGGCAACATAGCCTGTTACATAAGTTCATTGAATCCTAGACAGCAAACCATCGTTGTTGAAGGCGTTATATTCAATCCTTTGAAAGTAAGGATATGAATGGTCTTGATGGGCTTCAAGGTCAACCCTTTTCAAATAAGGTCCTCTACCAACCTTCCTTTGTGATTCTGCGTCATCATCAATATCTATTTTCGCTAGCATTGCACACAAAGTAGCTACCATTAGGTTAATGTTTAAGTTCCTTCATGCTAAGAGGCATAACTGTAGTGAGGTGGTTGGGCTTGTGTTGATGTGGAGAGCCAGGTTCAACCCCCCCCTGTTGAAGAATAAAGCTTGGACAGGAAATTCCACAGAGGTTCAATATGAATGCTCTGAAAGTGGTTTGAGGTAATTCTATTTTGTAATTCACTTTAGGAGTCTAATAAAGTGTATTTAATACATTAATGGGTATTTAATACATTAATGGACTAGGATCAATCTTATCCGTACATCTCAATGAGGGATTAGGGTTTTAGCACAAGTATAAAGACAGGTCAAGATAGAGAGGTCAGACAGTTTTTGTCTGACAGTTGAGCAGATTAGGCGACTGGAGGAGAGAAAGCAAAGACAAGAGGAGGATCGACCACCAGAAAGCAGGTTGAAGTACATATCCGTACAATCAGTACAGATCCTTACAATTGTTGTACAACAGGCCGTACAGCTACTGTTATTATTTTTTATGCAGGCCATACTTTCTCAGTAGTTCTTACAGTTCAATTCTAGGGTGATTTGTTTACTGTGCCGCTGAAGGTTGATGAAAAACAGGTTTAGAAAAGCCATCCAAACCCCCAGCATAACCCAGATTTCAGACTTAGGTAGTCACAAATTAAATGACAATTTACAGACATTTAAAATAATGAACAACAAGCTGAAATACACATGCTGAGACTGTTAGCAGTGGAAAATAATATAACAACAGTCTGTAAATTGCATGCACAGTGATTTTTTGTCAAAAGAGACCCTGGAAAAATCCACAAGGGGAAAACCAGTTCAAGAGCATTTTTCATTAAGCATTCTCAGGTAGAAATAAGAGTTTACAGCAGCAAATAACCAGCATAAAAGGACTGTACCAGCACCTTGGGAACTGTGCAGCACCTTGGAAATCGTGCCCAGGGAGAAGTACAGCCTGTACGGCCTCCACAACAGCTGCCCCTTCTCGAAAACAGCACCCAGCAGTACCTTGAAACTCGTGCCTAGTCTGTCCGTACAGCTGTACGGCCTCCCTCGAAATTTGTGCAGCAGAAAACCCTCCTCTATCTGTGTGCCAACAGAGGTAGTACGGCCCAGCAATAACAGAGTACAGCCCAGCAATTATGCAGCAGAGATGCCTTGGGAATTGTGCCCCTCTCTTGGGAATTGGGCCCCCTTCTTGAGAAACTTGCTTCCCTTTCTCCAAAACTCAAAATCACACCAAGATTCTCACTCTTGAAAACTATGTCTTGCACACTATCCTAGGCTTGCCCTTATAACGGAAAAATGACTTTTCACCTTCCCCATCCTTAAATCCGATGGACAAGATTCATTCCCTCCAAAAATGAATCGGTTACACTTTTTAATAAAGTAATTTCACTTTATGAAATAAGTGCACTTTTATCTCATAAAGCCACTTTATAAAACAAATAAACTAGGAACATGACATAAAAAGTCACTTTATTAAAGAACCACTTTATAAAAGTCAAGTGCCTAGGTAATGTAAAAGTATGGTCACTTCCGCATAAGACAAACATGCGGAGTGCCTCCAGAGCTAAAATACTAACACTGGTTTTAAGCAGATTGTGAAGGTTACTGTTTTCACCTACTCTGTAGTTGCCCCTATGGATATATCCAATCATGGATGGCAATAGGGAAGGGCAACCCAAAAGGTGCAACCACAATCACCTCGACCTCCAATATATGGTTGTCACGCCAGTCGAGGCAACCTTCACTTTGTGTTATCTAGCCCAGACAACAAAGGGGGAGACCCGATCTACTCCCGACAGGAGAGATCAAAACCAAGACACCAAATCAAGTTATTTCTAAGTGAAGTAAGGTGTATGGTTTATCCTAGATCTTAAGATGAAGTCACAAGACAAGTGAGGGATTTAAAGAGTGTGACTTTGGTTCATTGTTGATGTAAGAGTGACTTATGATATTTGAAATGAGATCTAGGATTAGAGTACTAGTTCAATGTTAAAAAATCCACTGCCTTGGGAACCGTGTCCAATGCAGGGTAGTTTAGGGGATGAATTGGGGCTAACTAGTACAAGTGACAAGCTTGATCATGATGTATGATGGCATCAAGGGTTTAGTTCACCACACAAAGGTCAAACCACAAGTTAATCCAACAATCTAGGAAAGTCGAATTGACTTGGAGAGAAACCAGTGCCTTGGGAATTGGGATAATGGAGTCAAAGTATAGTTAACTTGTGGTTAAGGACTCCTTTTGCATGAGACAAGTGGGCAATTAAGGTCTTGATGGATGAATAGGTCTAGATCTGGGTTTGACCAAAGTGGACCACAATCCCTTAAAATAAGGAATGCTATCCCCAAGGCAAGATTTGACAAGATGACACACTAGACCTAGGTTTTGAATTATTCCCGTTCCAAATCCCCAAAAATCTCAAGTACCTGTGTCCTAGAAGTGGACAAACTCCCTTCTCCAAGGTGGTGCGACTTTGCCCAAGGAGGCCTAAAAGTGGGGTAAGTGGGGTCAAGACAAGTCTGATGACATCCAAACTTTAGATCCGGGTAGGTTAGTCAAGTAGGAGTGTGGATCTATAATTTCACGGCAATCCGACGGCTAGATCTTACTAGATCTGAGTTTAAATATACCAAGTGGTCCAAAATGGGGATTAAATCCCTTAAAATGTGGAATAGGGGCCACAAGGTAGAAATCAGAAAAGTGATGATCTGGGGGTAGGTTATTTGATGTGTAGATTATGAATCAAGCGGGATCTCAACTACCCACCACCTAGATCTAGGTCAACTCACCCTCACCAAGAAGTGCGCCCTTGCTTGGGAAAGCTAGTTCGGCTTGGGAAGAGGGTCAAATGGAAGCCAATCCTCACCAAACTATAGATCCGGGATGCCATGGATGCTATAGAGGTGGGGTTTCAATATTATGCCCAACAACCCACTAGATCTAAGTAGATCTGAGAAAATATAAAAATGGGGGTTTTGATTAATTAGGGTTTTAAATGTTTTAGACAAGTGGATAGATCATGGAGATAGAACTTACCTTGAGATCATACCTGAGTAATGTGAATGAGATCCCTTAATGTTGAGGAAGATTCCCACAGAGATCAAATGAGAGATTGTTGATTTTGCTTGCCAAATTGATGCCCTAGCCCACAAGTGCGCCCTCCTCTACCTGTCAATCCAAGGAAAATCGATTTCAATCAGAGAGGTCAAGTATGGAGGAAATACAAGTAAAATGCAATGATAACATAGAATAGAAGGTCCTGGGACAGTAATACTCCCTATTACCAACGAAGAGATCCAAAGAAGAAGTAGGGAGAGTCTTCCCCTACCAATACTTCCTCCTCAAAGCAAATCGGCCTCCACCTGTAGATGCAAAAACGTGGTACAAAAGATATGGCAAACAAGATCTGCAATAACTCAGTGCAAAATAAGAACCAACGAACGAACACCAAAAACATTCACCACAATACTGGAGATAGATGCAATAATAATTTTCTATTCCAATAATCCAGAGCCACAAGTCCCCTTTACAATGAGAGGCTCTCTCCTTTAAATAGGAAGGAGAGGCACCAAAACCCTAACCACTTTTTGAATGAGTGGCTAAGATTAAAAGATACAAATGTCTAATCAATGGTTGAGATGAGCTCAACAATAAAATACATGGATCACTAATAAAATATTATGTGAGTGGACAAAATTGCCCTAGAAGAGGGGAATCCCACCAAATCATGATGACAAAATATAATAAGGGGCTTATGGTGGGTCCAAGGGGTAATTTTATCTCTCCTTGGTCAATCCCCATAGCACAATAATCATAAAATAATCCTCAATGTACCAAATCGTGCCTCCATGGTCAAATCGTAGGCCTCAAAAAGACCTCAGAAATCCTCAGAAAGTGCCATAAGTGATGGATGCGGGCCCCGATGAAGCTGAAACTGCTGGAGGAGGTGTGGAGGACCCCAATCTATCATCACTGATCATCCCATGCCATAACATTGCCTCAGTAGCCCAAATCGATTTCCTCAATAGCCATTTCTACCAATCCTGAAATGCCTTGGGAAGCGTGAAACTGCCCCAAACTGCCTCCTGGAGTGCCTGCGCTGTCAAGGTGAGGGCACCAGTGTGTCCGGGAGGGGGGTAATATGGTAAAAACAAGTGGCTGGACCACCCCCTCCATCATCAGTGCCCTAGGTCAACCGGATAAAAATCACATCTGCTCCGACAGGGCCCTCCGACAGACCAAAACTGCACTGGGATAGCCTACTGAGGCTCAATCATCACTGTAAGTGCCCGGAACTGAAAACAAATTGTCTCATTGGACTCAGAAGGTCCAAATCCATCCAAGATGTGTACTCATACACCATATGAGTCTCTGCATGATCAAAATATATATCCAATATACCGGAACAGGGCCAATAATAATAATCTGTAAATGATCAAATACTGCTGTAAACCAAGAATCATCATCATAACCTTGTAGCTGCTGCATAGAATCATCATGTACATGTACATAGACCATATATCATCTATCCATATTATCATAAGGTCCAACCATCTAATGTCCTATGGTTGACCTTGGTCTAACCAAGTCAACATGACCAAATATAACTCAGACCATCATCAGAAGCTGCTGCAAAGTGTCCAAGGTTAATGCATGCTCTACAACTTATTCAAATAACAATTATAACACAAACCAATCATTCCTGGCGATCTAAGTCCAAATATATAATGTCATTAATTATTATTATTACTCAGGTTAGACTTTCAGGATCATACTCACTTCATAGCTGTGATCAATTTGCTAGTGAAGGGTGAAGGCTAAAATAACTGGCTAGGCTAAGGGATGACTTGACTGACTTAACTTTGTGACACTTTGGCAAAGGGAAAGGGAATACACACCGTAGTATATACTAAATGAGCAACAACACAGGAAATGGTGGTGTCTCACAAATGGATGAGTTGTTCAAAGAGGGTTTATTCACCTTTAACAGATGCGCACAATCCATAATACAAATAAGGCCAGCAATTGTTTAGATATAGCATTTAAGTTCCATTGCTTTTGGGCCTGAAGTTTCCATAGCCTTGATCTATGTGTGTTTATAAACACATTGCATAGATTTACATTTATTTTAGGCCTTCTGCTGCAGGTGTGTTTTTAAGGCACTTGTTTACCTGAGCACTTCTAGGTGTGTCATGGACAGCTTGCTTACCTAGGTATTTTATATTTCCAAAAGATATAACATTTTATTTTCATGGCCATTTTCATTTGGCATGTCTTTCATTCATGTGTGTTTAGAAACACATTGCATGAATGGGCTTTTCATACAAGATATAACATTTCATTTTTCCAGATTTTGTATTCATGGCAGCACTAAAAGTTTCAGGTTTAGCCAACACAACTTTAGTGACTAGGGGGAATTCACAAGGAACTCCAACTCACCATAGGCACGTTTTGTCACCAACTCAGAGCCGAGACACAATAAACAGGGAAGCTCATTCAATACAGAGGCTACCGCGGGGAAAAGATCCTCCATGTCACTAGTCAAGTAGTAAGTCAGGGTGATAAACTAAAAGGTAGGCTATGGATGGATGAAGACAATGAATAATGGAGCCGACACTAGCAAGCCAAGGTATGGTGGAATGATCACCTCTATTCTCCCTAAGGAGGGTAAAACCAATGAGTATGAATAGCGAACTTCTAAGTCTGAGTAGGGACAATATAATATATACTAAGATCAACCAGGTCCATATATCTATATGATCACCAGATCATGACACTAAGTGCGAAGACATTCTATAAGAATAAATATAAAAGCAATATAACCATAACACAATGATATACCTGCTGAGTCATATACCTGACTGCTCATCAACCTGTACCATCATTTGTCCTCTGAAACTGCTGCTCTAACTCTGGGCACTCCTGACTGCTCTGTACCAATGGTATAGTGGCTACATTGGTCATCTCTCTGAGTGTCCTGAGACTCAGTCATGGCATGGGGAATATACACTGCTGTCCACAATCTGATAGTGATCCAATATAGATGCTCATCTCGACATCTCAAATGTAAGGGAACTGGCTGAATAGTGTACTGGAATCAGAAAAATAATGTATGGTAGCCCGGCTACTATAAATGTGATAATAGTCACCTTGTATGCTTTGATTAGTTGAATGATAAGTTGATTTGAAGGAGAAATTCCTTGTGTATGCATGTAATTGTTTTATGCTTATGCTATTTGCTTTCCATCTATTGTGTGATTGTTGCTATGTGAAGAAGTTATATTTCTGCAATTAAATAATAGACTTGTTTAGTTGAGAACATAAAGGACATCTGCGACCTAGGCTAAGAAAATTTACAGTCCCCTGAGTGGGTGCAGATGAGTCCAGTTGCAAGTCCTAACTGAATTTGATGGCATAGATACATACGTCTCTCAAAGCACAACAACTTAGCCAAAGAGACTCTAATACTTATCTCCATAGAAAAAAGCCAAAAGGCCTAGCTGTCTCTATACTGGTTGCTTGTGTAAGTGATAGCTGAGCTTCTAAGCGTCTTGTCAATTAGTGGTGTTGAGGTTTATGTCTTGTTACTAATGTAGGGAGGTAAGTAGCCTAAAACCTAGTTGTACTTGTGGTTGTAGCTGGTTTGAAACCACTCCAGTTGGCATTGATATCACAGGGGGTTTGTTGGGACTGCATAATAAAGCTATCTATCTCTACATTTTGTTAGGTTTTACTTTGAGGCTTCAATATCCCTCACCAAACTCTTTAGATCAGTATGGCAGTCTTTATAATAGTAACCTCTGAGCTTGTTGCACATGATAAACTGAAAATAAAGATGGACAGAGTTAGAAGGCAAGCATTCTATACCAGGTTCAAGTATACATCTAAAGAAATGTTCAAAGGTTATATGAGATCATGTCGGGGAAAGTTTTTGGGAAGGTGATAGAGTACATCGGAGACATCTAGAGAGATCCCCCTAGATTTCAAGCGATGACAGGGGGACAACATCCCATAAAATATACACAAACAGATATATAGCAAATTGAGAAGTTCTAGAGAAATCTAAGAGAGCCCTCCTAGATTTCAAGTGACAATGGAGGACAACACCCCATAAAACATACACACATAAATATATAACAATTCATAAAACTTAGAAGAAACAATCAGTTGATTACAAATATATGCATTGCCACATCCAACTAGACCGTTGCATTCTAATAATGAATATATTAAACTGGAAACTCTATAAAATAGGGATCATATATGAACTGTAAAATTATGTGAAAAAATGAATATCTTGCTTGTTGTTTAGGATTTGTAGAGGATAATTTTTCTTGTTGAAAGTTGAATGGTTTAACTTCTCAATGAAATGGCTCAAAATCTCCTTCTACCATGATGCCCTATTATAGTCATTATTGTTATCAAACGGGCTGAATTGGACCAGAACTGGCTGGTTGAGACATGTTTGGGGGGTTTCTGGTTGGAACCGGTTACCCAACTGTACGGAACTGATCAAATTGTTTGAAGTGGCATGTTTCGTACTAGCATGCCATCCACACACAACACCCCCCTACCCCCGTTTCCCCCCCAAAAAAGAAGAAAAGGGAAAACAAAAACCCTGGAACCTATTTTGCATCTGTTTAGTGATGACCCCTCTCTATTTGTCTCACACTCTTCTCATTGGTCGTTTGTGAGCTTGTGAAGACTTTGACATTTGCAGTAAAGAGTTGTTCATTCAACACTTTATTTTCTGATTGCGATTGCTTCTTGGAGCTGCTCTTTTGCTGATTCAAATGTTGATTTGGATATGTTCTTGGAGTTGTTTTGAAGTTGTTGTTGGGTTGATTTGGTGCTTGTGAAGGTATGTACAAATATTCTTGTAACCTTCATTCTCTTTACAATAAATTTGCTGAACTTTTTTTTCCTAGGAAAAGTAAGGGTAGTGTTATCACACCATAGTAGCAGGGCTACTATTCTTGCTTAGTAGATATCTGCACATTTCAGAGCTTGGCTATGATGAGTTTATTATTTTGAGATCACTCATGATCAGAGTAGTGTATTTTTCAGACTTATGTTGGACCTTGTGTCAAGGCTGAGCCTTGAGAGTTCAGATTTGATGACCGATGTGACCCTTTATTCCATACAGTTTCAGTTCAGTGCCTAGAGATGTATTGCAGCAGTGTTTCAGATGATATATGATGATTATTCTTGTGATGATGTTGTATGACCTGTGGATGTTTTATCATTGACTGTGGATTATTATCTTGTTGCTTTAGTCATGTTCATAGCATTAGCTTGGTATGTAATTCATGATGTGGCAAAATGTGTAAAACTTACAATGGACTATCTTGATGATGAACTATAAAATGGACATTTACTTGCACATTTAGGTTGTTTGACAAAAATCACTGGTTTATCACCTTACATAGATATGGTCTTCCTTGACATTTCCCGTCTACTAGCTTAGGCTCCACCTTCACTTGACTCCATCCATTCATGACTTTCCTTATTTGGCTTTAACCCTTGACTTGTCTTACTCGACTTTCTGATATTGAGGACTTCCCCTTTTTCTACCTTTGTGTTTGGACCACATCCCTGTATGTTTAGTGTCTCGACTCTGAGTTGGTGACAAAACTTGCCTTTGGTGAGTTGGATTGTAGGCCTAAATCATTCTGGTCGGTTGTCCCGATGTTTGGCATTGGCTCGAACTCCCCCTAGTCATTTGAGATGTTGTTGGCTAAAACTGAAAGCTCATGTACTACTTATGGAAACTTATATAGATTTGCCCATGGAAACTAAAAAGGGCAAGAGCGATGAACTGCTAAAAATACTCCTCGAAGAGTATAAGAAAGGTCCAAAAAACAATGGTTCTTAAATGCTATATCTAAACAATTGCTGACCTTATATGTATATGTAAACGTGCCCTGGATGCAAGCTGCAATTAGTTGTGCTTATCAGCACACCTGAGATCCGAAGGGTTGTGTAGACCAAAAAGGCCATGAAATGAAATCAATGGATCCTAATGAAACTGGATAATTTTTTATAAAAGTAGACATGATGCCTAGGTTGAATAAACACTCTCTAAACAACTTACCCATTTGTGAGGCACAACCATTCCTCGTGTTTATTTTGTCCAGCACAGAGTTTGTAGCTTCCCCTTTCTCCCAGTCCAAAGTATCTTTTAGTTGAGTTTAGACAAGTCACCCCCTTTGCCCAACCTTGCTCCTAGCCTTCATCCTTAGCTAGCAGTTAGACCATGTCCAATGGGTGAGTTTGTCATTTAAGCTATTGTGCAAGTAATTATAAATAACAACGGAATATGTTAATATGATTAATGCCACTGAATGATGCTATACTTTAAGTTAAGCTGTGAGTATGATTAGAGGAACATGTTTTAGTCTACTGATATGATTTATCCTCGGTTGTATGTTGACCTAGTCAAACCCAGTTTGACTATGGTCATTTCTTGGGATCTGTGATGATGTGGGCCATGTGTGCTTGTTGATGATGATTGATGGTCCCACATACTCTTGATGATGATGCTATATGATGGACATATGATTCAGGTGATGATTGATGCAGTTTAGCAGGTTTTATTATTACTTCAGATCAT
Organism: Larix kaempferi; assembly: GCA_027924585.1. Classification (NCBI taxonomy): domain Eukaryota; kingdom Viridiplantae; phylum Streptophyta; class Pinopsida; order Pinales; family Pinaceae; genus Larix; species Larix kaempferi. The sequence continues at coordinate 16,265,060 of BSBM01000456.1, forward strand.
CAGATTATGCACTGTCCATATATGGTGGACCCTTTAGTTAGCCCATCAGGGAAACCCATGGTGTATGAGTACACATTCTTAGTAGATTTGGGTCTTCTGGATCCATTGGGACACTTATCTTTCAGTTCCGGACACTTCTGGCAGTGATAGATGTAGTTTTACACTTGTTGACTAGATTTGGGGCTGATTTCCCAGCCCTTAGGGGCCATGAGAGGCCAGTTCACCTAGGGCGCTGTATGAGGAGGGGGTGGTCCAGCCAATTGTTATTACCATTTACCACCCCCTTCTGGAGAGCCTGGTGGGCTCCATTTGACAACACAGGTGCCCTAGGAGGTAGTTTCAACACTTTCACAGTTACTGAGGCAGCCCAGAAATGGGATAAAAGGGTCACTGAGGAATTCGATTTGGGCAATTGAGGCAAGGTTTTGGTACTTGGTTTTCATAGAGGTCTTCCAGGGTGAACCCCCTATCTTCTAGCCAGTTTTCATCACTTGGGTGGGTCCACAGAGGCCACATGAGACCTTTTACTTCATGTCTGTCACAGATTTTGAGGACAGATCTGATCATTTGTATTTATTTTGGACATATTATTTTATTTTATTGTGCCATGGGGATGAGCTAGCAAGGATTGATGCCTCCTAGTCCCACCATGTGCTTTATGAGTCACGTCCTAGTCATTTGAGGTGGGCCCATGTACTTTTGCCCCCTTTAGTGGATGACGTCACCCTCCATGAGTATCTTTTAGCTATGACGTCATCATTATTTGAGTGATCCATGTGTTATATTGTTATGTTTCATCTTAGCCATTGATCATGTATTGAGATCGTTTAATCTCAACCACTCATCTTTTGTAAAGTGGTTTTGAGATCTAGGGTTTTGGTCTTTATTATCCTATATAAGGAGGAGACCCCCTATTGTATAGCTCACCTTTGGAGCTCTGGAATATTGGAATATAACACTTCTTTGTGGAGCATATTTTTCTTGTCTTGTGGATTCTCTTGCATCTTGAGTATACAGTATCTCTTCTATGTATCATTGTGGATTTTGGAGCTACATCTTGTTTTCTTGCAGGGAAGTCCAATTGGTGGAGAGGAGGCCGATTTCTTGAGGGTTATTGTTGGAGGGATCCACATATTCTCTCTTGGGTTGATCTTGGTGACAGGGAGTATCATTATTGTATCTTAGTGACATAGTTGATGCTTTGTATTACATCTTTCCATCATTTTTATAATCATCTTACTTGGCTTGTTTCACTTGATCTTGTCTTGTAGGAGGAGGACGATTTGACATTCTTGGAAGAGGATGTTTTGGCTTGGAGCTCTTGGATCTCACTCTTGAATATACACATAGGAGAATGCTAGCAATTTGCAAGGTGGCCATAAGCAATTGAGGTAAGTTCTACAAGGTATGTGCCTAGATCCATCTATTCTTCTTCATTGGTCACAAACCCTTAAAAGTTAAAACCCTCATTTTTGTTTTTCTTAGATCTACTTGGATCTAGCTTGGCTTTTGGAAAGATATTGAAAACCCACCTCTATAGTATCCATGGCAATTCGGATCTATAGTTTGGTGGTGATTGGGTTCCATTTGACACACTTTCCAAGGCACCTAGCCCTCTTGAAGGCAATTTGCACCCCTTGGGAGAAGCTAGTTTGGTTGGTTCCAAGACATGGGTAGGTGAGATCCCACATGATTCATACTCTCCTCACTTGATAACCTACCCCTAGTGTCTCACTTCATTGATTTTTGCCTTATGGGTCCCATTCCTTAGTTTGAGGGTTGTGCCCCACTTGGGTCAATTTGGTGATGCACTTTACATCTCAGATCTATGGAGATCTAGCCATTGGATCACTTTGATTTTCTAGATCCACATTGATACTTGCCTAAACTACTTGGATCTAAAGTTTGGTGGCCATTGGACTTGATTTGACACACTTTACCATGCATTTAGCCCTCCTTGGGCAAAGTCGCACTCCTTGGGGGTTTGAGTTTGTCCACTTTTAGGACAAGGGTGGTTGAGATCCCATTGGATTTGAAAAGAGCATGCCTTGAAACCTATATCTAGTGTCTCACTTTGTGAAGTTCTGCCTTGGGGGTATCATTCCTCATTTTGATGATTATTGTCCACTTGGGTCACATAGTGAAATATTAGATCTAGTAAGATCCAACCATCACATCTTGGGTAGCTCACTTGATTTGCATCCTAGGTGTCCCGATCTATATTTTGACACCCTCTTGACTCCATTTGCCCACCTACTCAAGGCACTAGTCCACCTAAGGCAATTTGCACTCCTTGGGAGTTGTGTCAAATGCTAGATCCCATATGTGGGTATCTCTAGTTTCATCTTAGATCCATAGATCTACTCTTTGCATACCCCTTGGTACCATTTGCACTCCTAACCTCACCTTGTGGGTCCCATTTGAACCATTTCCATATCCCAAGGAAGTGGGTCCCACGTGTCTTTTATGGTACTAGATCTTGTTATCTTATCTCATCATGTGGCCTAAATCATTTATTGGTTGAAAGTTTGAAACACTAGTCACTCCTTAAGCCTCTTTCAACCATACTTAAACTTCTAGGTCCACCTAGCCTTGCATTGGTTTCCATAACTCATCTTTCACACTTCCCTAGAAACCTTTGCTTTGGTCCAATCATCTTTGATTGGTTATAGGGTGTCTCCCCCTTGGCCTTGAGTCATCTTGATCTAAAGTGAAGAGTGCCTCGGTTGACGTGACTCCCAGCTTGCATTGGGAACCGTGGCATCTCTTGGGTCACCTCTTTAGTTGTCCATCTCCTCTACCATCCCGGATGGGATACCACTAGGGACAACTACAAGTTGTGTGATAACAGGTAGGGTTTTATTTGCATATTTGTTTTTGGTGGTAGAGAAATTGCCATAGCTCCGAAAGAAAGAAGGGATCTTTTATCACACAACTTGTAGTTTCCCCTAAAAATGATCCTATCAAGGATGGTAGAGGGACTAGGCAACTAAAGAGGTGCCCTAAGAGGGCCTCAATCCCCAGATAGATTGGTTGTCATGCCAACCGAGGAACTCTTCAGTTTATGCTATCAAAGCCCTGGATAACAAAGGGTGGGACCTTGATCTATTTCTGATAGAAGAGATCTAATCGAATCACTAGATTAGACTAATAACTAGAATACGTAAGGTGAAGGATGAATAACCCTAGATCTAAAGGATGAAGTCACTGCGGAGGCTTAAGAGAGATAAGATTTTGACCAAAAACACTTTAGTCACAATGACTTATAAATCAAGAATGGATCTAGGATATGAGTGCTAGGATAAATGATCAAATCTAACTGCCTTGGGAAACGTGAATTAAAAATTTGGAAAATGGTCCAAGGTGATAGATCTGGATGAATTAGGGCTTTCTAACACAACTTGATGATAGATCTGATAGTGTCTTAGCTCACAAGCAAGGAAGGAACCTCAAATAACTTAGAAAAATGGCTAAGTCAAGGAGGGCATAATGGTTGAAGATCAGTGCCTAGGGAATTGGGAAAGATGGAGTCCCTTAGGGGTGACGCCCTAGGAGACCCACTTTGGGCTATGCCTAAAGATGAAAACCCATAAATCTTTCGCCAAGATTCCAAATTATTTAAGCTAGAGAATCTTAGAAGTTTTAGCAGTTAGTGTTTGAGTAGTAAAATTAAATAGCCAATGGATTAGAACTTCAAAACAAAAGATTTGGAGTAGATCTTACCCGAAAAATCTTGTAGATGCTTCGCAAGTGATGATCTATCCCTTCTCTATCAATTTGAGACGATTTGATGGTGTATCCAAGTGAAATCGATTTGCCCAAGGATGGTAGTGCGCCCCTCCCTCCTGCATAAGCATTCTATTGAAGTGAGATTTGATGCTCAGGAAAAATGGACTATAAATGCATAAGAAATATCAAAGAGCATATCAAAGATCAAAGATGCTATTGAAAACCCCCTGATACACAATGACTTCAAGAGAAACAAGTTGAGGAACCTTGAAAAAATGTCCAAGTGAAGTCGCTCTCCTACACTCAAACACTATCTCCACAAAAATATTTTGCATCTACAAACAATATCTCAAATGCTAAGAGAAATAGACTTTCCAATCAAGTAAAAGAACATCCCACAAAGAAGATCCAAGAATTTATGCAAAAATCTCTTTATTATGAATATTCCAAGAGCCAAAGTCCATTTTACAATGAGGGGGTTCTCTCTCTTAAATAGGATTGAGAGAAACCTATTGTCACATCCATAGTAGCTGAGCTACCATGATTGCAGATAAGTTTCCAGTATATTTTTGAGCTAGTCCTTTACATTTTTTATGAGATCAGCTCATGATGAGCAGTATGTTGGTGATCACTTTTACACATTCAGTGGATCTAGTTCTTATACATTTACAATCTCATGCTAGGATTGAGCCCCGTGACCCCAGGTCGGTGACTGAGTGGGCCATTCCTCTATCATCCAAAGCAGATTGATTGTCAGTTCCCATGGTATATTTAGATGCAGTGCTTCAATGTGATTCAGGTAGTTCAGATCAGGGATTCAAGTATATGATCTAGTAGGTATATGGTTGGTGCATTTTGGTTGCTGATGTGCTCTTTCTTTTATCTAGGTAGTTTATGACTGGGTATATGATGATTGTTTACTGGCCTTATCTTATGATATTTTCTTGCTGTTTAGAGAAGTGGTTAGTTACTATGAGTAGGAGGTTCTTGTATATACTTGTTGGTCACACCCTTACTTTACGAAGTACAGACTTGTTCATTCCCTTATTCTTCGGCCTTTGCTATCCATGGCATTATCAGTCACTTCTCCGTCCATCCGTTACCTTCCCGTTTGGTTTCATCCCCGACTTACACCTCAACTAGTAGTCTCGAGGACTTCCCCCACCTAGACCTTTGTGTTGGATAGATTCCTTGTTTGCGTTGTGTCTCGGCTCTGGAGTATGTCATTTTAGTCACAATGATTGTTCTCCTCTAGTCCTCGAAACCAACTACTCCTACAAACAATGTTGCTAAACACTAGAGCATTGGATCTTAAATGCTATATCTAAAGGAATGCTAAGTTAGCAAAAAACACTGTCGCTAAACACTACCATGTATATCTATATTAACTAGTCAGTGGCCAAAGGACATGCACTCATTCTTGTTTAATGTAAGGCTGTTTGTCCCCACAGGGCAACAAGGTGGTCACTCCATCGCACCTATGGACGGTGGCGGGCAATGGATGTCAGACCGAGTCATATCTGAAGGCCAGAAGGATCTCAGGGCACATGCTTTTGGAGGCTGGCTAGTGAAAATCTTTAAAGTGAAATAAATGATAAATCTCAAGTGAGAAAGGATGACAAATAAATAAATTGCTAAAAGGTTGTTTGTTTAGAGTCTATTGGAAGCATTCTCATCACTCTACCCATTTGTGAGACACCTCCATCCCCCCGTGTTATTTTCTATCCAGCATATGTGTAGGTGGTCTCCTTGGATCCTTCATCCGAGAGATTGCAGTGTTGAGGTTGTTGAGTCCTTCCCCTAGCCTAGCCTTTGTTTTTCCACCCTCACCCATGGTTAGCAAATTGTTCAAGTCTGTAAACGAGTATACACTTGAGATTCCTGTTTATAGTAGCTAGTTACATTGATCTAGACTTATCTTATTTATATTATTTACATGCTTACGCCAATTAAACATCATTCTATGCTTTAGTCTAGCTACCGATATAATTGAAGGAGCATATGATAGCCTTTTGTACTTACAGCAGCAGTTCTTTGTGGTCTGGATCATTATTTTGATCATTCTTGACCTGGTCAACCCAATTTGACCAAGTCAACCGTAAGGTCCGGGATGAGTTTGGGCCAACAATGTTCAAGATGTTTTATTCATGGCCCATATGTGTCCATTTGATGGTTCCATGACTCAGACAACAATTTCAGTGGATGGTTTGTTGGATTTTTTTATCATTATCATTATTATTATTATTTACAGGCCATTATTTTTATTATTCTGAGCATGGATGAGCTTAAAGAGACATCTTTTGATGGTCACATGGTGTATGAGTACTCATTTCTAGTGGATTTGAGCATTTTGAGCTCATTGGTGCACTCAGATATCAGTTCCAGGCACTTACATATGATGATGTGGCCAGATTACTATTTTTCTCTAGATTGCCATGCAAAAAGGGCCTGTCTAGCACTTTTGATGAGCATGCATGTTCTCCTAGAGTGCTACAGAGCGAGATGGGGGTCCAACCAGTTGTTATTATCATATTACCCCATCCCTAGACATTTTGATGCAGTCAGATTTGTGTCTGGGACACTTGGCAGTGAGTTACAAGCATTTTTGTATCTTCAGAGGTGGTTTTCCAGCAGTAGAATGGCTTATTGAGGAAATTGATTTGGCTTAGTGGGGCAAGGAATTGCATGAGATTGGTTTGGGATATATTGATGATGATTTCCACACCTTCCAACACTTGTTCCGGCATTAGTGGGGTCCACACGTCCTAACATTTATCATTTTGGGCGTTTTTATGGTGTTATTAAGGGGCCACGATTTGGTCACATTATGATGTTATCTTGGCATATTATTCGATATTGTGCCATGGGTTCATGCTAGTGAAGGATATTCATATGAATCACCTCCTAGCCCCACCATGTGCTAGTTTCATGTGTCTTAGTCATTTGTCATGTGGTGCGTCCCCCTTGGGCGATTTAGTGAGTGCGCCCCCTCTATTTTTGAGTTGATCCATGTGATATGTATCCATCTAATCTTAGCCATTGATTAAAGTGATTGTATCTTATGATCCTAGCCATTGATATTATTGGATCTAGGTATTTTGTATTAGAGAGATCTATATATTGAGATGCTCTCTCATTTGTAAAAAGGGACTTTGGCTCTTGAGCTCTTGGATAATAAAATATTTTTGCAAAAACTCTTGGAAGCTTTGTCAAATGTCTTGTGTGGAGATTGTAAAGTCTTTTTCTCTCTAGCATTCTTGCGGATCTATGCTTTGCTAAACCATTTTTGCAGGGGGCCGTACCATTGATGGAGATAGTGATTTGATTGGGGCGCTATTGTGATTGAGCTCCATATCTCTTCCTCAAGTCGTTATTGGTTCAGGGAGTATCTTTATTGTATCTTGGGATCATCTTGATGCTTGTTGAGTCTTTCTTCATTGATTATCATTTCTCTTTTTGCAAATCGATTCTCATTTGTAGATCTCTTTTGCAGGAGGAGGGTGACTTGGTCTCTTGGAGGGCATAAGGATTTCACTTGGCAAGGCGTGGAAAAAGCTTGTAATTGATCAAAAAGGTAATATCATCACCATATAAGGCTTGTAGCAAGTATTTCCAGGTACGTTCGCATTGTATTTTATTTTTCTGGGGTTTAATCCAGTTGTCACTACAAAACCCTCTTCTTTCAAACCCTCGTTTTCTAGATCTGATAGATCGAGTACTTATTTGAGTACGGCCATAAAAACCCACTTTGGAATAAATATAAAAACACTAGATCTAAAGTTTCAAATCAAACCGACTCCATTTACCCCCGGATCTAGCACTAGTCATCTCTAGGTGGGATGACCTCCTTGGGTTTTTGGTCAATTCTTCAGATCTATCAGTTGGGTATGCTTGGACCCATTAAAATTCACAGATCTATTCTTCAAGTACCTAGATCTAGTATTTAAACACCCGGATCTACTATTTTGGGTCCACTTTGGTCTCATTTGCATAAACCCTAGGTAGATCCAATTTGGGTATTCCTCGTATGAACTAGATCGATATAGATCTACTTTCCTAAACTCATTGTGGCTTATTTCATTTCAAGTTGGACCATTTCCCTTGCCTTAAGCCTTTCCAACTTGACCTTAACCCCACCTACCACATTTATATCCCTAGATCTAGATCATTTTACTCATTGTTTGTCTCTTGTATTCATTGTCTATCCCTTAGAGCACTTTGAGTAGTTCGCTAGCCCTCATAGGCTAGTAGGGTCTCCTCCTTGGTCATTCTACGAATTGATCTAAAGTGACAAGAGCCCGTCCAGTGTGACAACTACCCCTTTACAGTAGTGGACGAGGCCCTTTCGGTGTCACTTGGTTAGCTATCCTACCTCTACCGTCCCGGATAGGATACCTTTGGTGGTAGCTACACTTTGAGTGATAACGAGACCAAAACCCTAACCACTTTTTACATGAGTGGTTGAGATTGAAAGATAATACAATGAGATCACGACTAATAAGAGCCGGATACAATATACATGGATCACTCAAAAGAAGGGGGATGTGTTCCCTCAATGACACCCTAGGGGGACGTATGACATAATACATCACTAGGAACAACAACATAACATCATGTTGGGGTGGCTAGGAGGTAACAACATCTCCACTAGACCAACCCCCATATACATTAAATATAAAATACATTATAAAGTGACTAAAGTCACTAGGACGTGTGTCCCCAATAAATCAATATGACGCCCTCATGGATGACTGGGAGGACGAGTGGACCCCACGGAAGATGAAGATTGTGCCGAAAGGTGTCGAATGCATCAACAATAAGTCTCGGATCAACCCCATGCCATTTCCTTGCCTCACTGAGCCAAATTGATTCCTTTGCTAGCCATTCTTCCATCTTTTAATTGCCCGAACATCACCTGGAAATGATAAAAATGTCTGTAACTCATTGCCACATCCGGGCATCTATCTGACTGCACCAATGTGTCTGAGAATATGGGAATATGGTAAAAACTAGTGGTTGCACCACATATCTCCTCTGTAGTGCCCTAGGAGAAATAAAATGATCTCTGCAAGTGTTGTACATGCCATTTTTATATGGCAATCTGCTGCAAAGTGATGAACTGACCATAGCATCAATTGTATGTGCCTGGAATTGAAAATGGAGTGTCCCAATGGACTCAGAAGGTCCAAATCAAGTAGGAATGAGTACTCATATACTCTGTTACTAGAAACATGATGACAATTCATGTATTCCAGAAAAAACGAGATAGAAACGAAGATGGGATGAAAACCGGTGTTTTCTATGGCCATTCCCGTTTCTAAAGTTAAAAAACCGTTTCTTAAAAAATGAATCGTTTCTCGGGATGATTTTCCCAAAAACGGCTTTCAGTTTCTCAGTGAATTGGTCTCGTTTCGTCTCGTTTCTGAGTCAGATTTTTTTTTGTCTCCGGTTAGTAATGAATGGTGGTTGGTAGTTAACTTCTACAACACGCAAAAGGTAATTTGGTAGAAGTGAAATTTAATGATACTGAATGCACAAGTTTTTGTCCGCCTTGCATTGAACTTTAAATTTCAAGTGCTGCTCAAACTGGTATATACTGGCGACATCAGGAAATGGTTCAATTTGCTCCTCCCTTGGTTTTGCAGAAGAGAAACAATTGCTGTCTGGCCCACCCCAGTCCATGGAGGGATTGCGAAATAGACAAGACATACGATATGGTGGAGAACTTGCTATGGACGCAGTGGTCTCTTGGAGGCCTATGGGAGGTTTCATAGTTTTGAAATTGGATGGTTTTAGAATGCCCAAACTTAAATTTACCTTCGGCGTTGGTTGGAGTCTTGGACTATGTTGCCACCGAAAAGCACACCTGGGAGGAAATGCAGCAAAAATATTTCGAAGCTGCCAGGTTCGTCCTTGGGGGAAAGTCTCGAGTCAGGTGCTATCACCTGATCCTGACTCCTCCGTTTAGGCAAACTCCTAATTGAAGCCAAGGGGGGTAGACCCTACTAAAAAAGTTTCTAAGGCTCTTTAGTTTGTTAGTTGTTACAGATGGGAATGAGTGTTGTTTAGGAGTTTTTAGATGAAATTGTGAAAAATGACTAAGTCTTATTGCAAATTGTTTAAGCAAATCAACAACATAATATCAACATAAGTGAAACAACAATTGCAAATGATAATAAGCAAATAAAGAGATTGTTGCTGAAAAAGTAAAGGTCAGTGCCGATGGAGTTACAACTTTAAATAGTGTTGTCGTGAGATGTTTTGCAAGTGTACGTGGTTTATTTTAGATTAGATTAAATGATGAGTTGATTAAAGGGAATTCCCAATATACCTTGCGGTACGGGGAATATGTCTGGATTTTGGTGGCTCCGCACAAGAACATGTGGGCTGGAACAGAGTCTCGAGGGGATGTTCAAAACTACACCAACAAGGATGTAGTCTAACGGGGCCCCGAGGTCGTTTTCCAATAGTTCCCGCTTCCTTTGCAAAATTTTCCTACTTTCGAAGTAACACCGGATTTTCGTTACGAGAATTAATTGAATTGTTGTTAAACTAATTACTAGCCACTTCCAATTCCTTTTGATGCACGCTATTGTTCGGACGAACCACAAGGGTTTAGAGCATACATAATGGAGTCCAAATTTTACAAATTTTAGAACAATATTTTCTTGATTATTAAACTCAAGAATCTCTTTCAGGTCGGAAGATCGTACCCGGGAGAGCAAGGGGGTTAATTCCAAAACTTAAAAGAAAACATAAATGGAAAGATTTTCTAATTACTACAGCAACGAATATCTTTTCCCCTTTCGGGTACTTCGGTAGAGCACTGCTGGGTTAGTATCCAGTTTCGCCAAAAAATGAAAGCAAACTAAAGCAAAAAGAAAGAAAGCAAAACTAGTCTAGCAAGAAAAAACTAATCTAATACAGTGCAGGTATGAAGCAAATAAATAGATGGGACATATACAGCCTTCCCCCAAATGGGGAAAGAAGGGTGTGGGGGCCGTAATCCCACTTGCTTTTTTATTAAGTTATTACAATCTTTAACTCTCCGACAGAGAGTGCTCTTGATCCGTAAAAATGAGATTCAAGAGACTTTAAGGAGCTTAAAAAAGCTCAAAAATGGAAAGAATTAAAAAAGAGGGTTCTTTGATGGTTCAAACTCCGCTTTGTTCCTTCGCTTTTCTATGACAAAATGACACAAATCAACGAACAACAAATTGATTAGAGTGTTAGTATTTGTTAGCTAAAACACATGAAAAAAACAACTCAATACTTGCAAATGATAGGAAAAATTTAATACTTCAAGTACTTAAGAAAGTAGATCTAGATCCATGATATTTCTCTAAGCTTCCTAGATCTATGATAAATGCAAATAGACTTTAAGAATTTGAACTCTTGAATACTAAATCTACTTGCTTCTTTTTAAAACGAAAAGGGAAAAGGAAGATTGTTTTAAGATTTCGAGAAGGAAGAAGGAAGAAATCAAGCCCAAGCTTGAACAAATTCGAGAAATGGAGCACCTGCAGTACAAGAAAGCATTAGACTCACAAAAATGTGGTGGAGAAAGATAAGATGCAACTGAGCTCCGATCTCTACTCCACGCTTGGTGATCTGCAAAGCTAAAAAACCCTTCAAACAAGTGATTAAATCTAGTATGATAGATTAAATAAAATTAAAATTGCACAAGTATAACTGACTACAAAATGCAACTCTCAAATCTTAGATAACTACACATATATAAACAAATTAAAGCTTCAAATGTCTATTCTATGGAATAACATATAATCTTCTTTAGCTAGATAATCAACACTTGCATAAAAAGAACGAGAACTAAACAAATATCACCTCGGTTTATTAGCCAACCATTTACCACAATGAGAGTTATTGCACCGTCAGTCTGACCTCTAAGTCTCAACTTTATTCATATAAAAGATAAGCAAATTACATTACACAAATAGGCAGAGGTTCCTTGCATCCATCCTACACAATGGAGCAAGAGCCTTCTTAAATAGAGAAAGATGAAGAGAGGGCGGGTAATGGAGCCATCTAGGGTTTAGGGAGGGTGCAACCTTTGAAGAGTGAGTTTTGTCCATTGAATGAGGCTTGATTGAGCCTTGAACTAACACTTGGTTGGTGTAATAGGATGAGGTGGTTGCCGCCTCAAGAGAGGGGCGCCCCTCCTAACATAGTAAACATCCCCCAACCAATAATATGCCTCCACATAAGAAAGTCCCCCACCTTTAGGAGAGGGCCCAATTCCCAAGGAAGAAACACTTGCAGTGCTTTAATCTTTGACTGAACCTCTCTGGATTTGATTGGAATGGCCTCCGATGTTGATTGCCAACTGTACTGGCACTTTATGTGGCTCGATTTCCTCTTTTTTAGAGAAATTGTTTTTCTCCATATCTCATGATATAAAAATGGCCTGTACACCACTTACAAAGATCATTTTATTTCTCCTAGTGCACTACAGATGAGATATGGGATGCCACTACTTGTTTTTACCCTATGCCCATATTCTTGGACACATTGATGCAGTCAGATAGATGCCCCAAGCATGTGGTAGTGAGTTACATGCATATTTATCATTTCCAGGTGATGTTCCAGCAGTTATAAAATGGAGGAATGGCTAGCAAAGGAATCGATTTGGTTTAGTGAGGCAAGGAAATGGCATGGGGTTGATCCGAGACTTATTGTTGATGCATTCTACACCTTTCGGCACAATCTTCATCTTCAGTGGGGTCCACACGTCCTCCCGGTCATCCATGAGGGTGTTATATTGATTTATTGGGGACACACCTCCTAGTGACTTTAGTCACTTTATGATGTATTTTATATTTGATGTATATGGGGCTTGGTCTAGTGGAGATGTTACCTCCTAGCCACTCCAACATGATGTTATGTTGTTGTTCCTAGTGATGTATTATGTCATACGTCCCTCTAGGGCGTCATTGAGGGAACACGTCCCCCTTCTTTTGAGTTATCCATGTATATTGTATCTGGTTCTTATTAGTCTTTGATCTCATTGTATTATCTTTTGATCTCAACCACTCATCTAAAAAGTGGTTAGGGTTTTGGTCTCTCTCGATCCTATTTAAGAGAGAGAACCCCCTCATTGTAAAATGGACTTTGGCTCTTGAATATTCATAATAAAGAGATTTTTGCAGAAATTCCTGGATCTTCTTTGTGGGATGTTCTTGTACTTGATTGGAAAGTCTATTTCTCTTAACATTTGAGATATTGCTTGTGGATGCGAAATTTTTTTGTGGAGATAGTGTTTGACTGTAGGAGAGCGACTTCACTTGGACGTTTTTGCAAGGTTCCTCAACTCGTTTCTTTCAAAGTCACTGTGTATCAATCAGGGGGTTTTCAATAACATCTTTGATCTTTGATATGCTCTTTGATATTTCTTATGCATTTATAGTCTATTTTTCTTGAGCATCAAATCTCAATTCGGTAGTTTGCTTGTGCAGGAGAGAGGGGTGCACTACCATCCTTGGGCAAATCGATTTCACTTGGATACACCATCAAATCGTCTCAAATTGATCCCTACAAGTGATAAATGGTAGCCCTACATCATTAGATCTGACCCAAATAAAGTCCAATCAAGCAGTGACCTCCACAAGTGTCAACAAGCAGTCCTAAACATAATAGACAAGGGGCATCAGCCTCCACAATAGCTCACAAGAGGTAACGACCTTCACAAATGGCAACAAGTAGCCCAAAACAGGCTTAGACAGGTTACAACCTGTTAGAAAAACAGGATCGCAGAGCAATAACAATAAACATAAATGCAAATATAATCACACATACAAATTACAAGAGAAACACAGATATATCGTGGTTCACCCAACTTGGGCTATGTCCACACTGGAGTTGCCAGTCCTTATTATTATACCGTCCAACAAAATGAAGGGATACAACCTGCAGCACAACCGCTGCACTTCCTCTTCACTGTCTCACAGTCTCTCTCCTGATCTCAGAGATCTTTACAATGCATAAAACCTAATACATCAACCCTAGTCGTGTTACAATGTCTTTCTTTTATAGGGGAAATACAATGGGAAAATACCACGGGTTACCTAAAACCATGGGCCCGTAAAACAACCCCAAAAACTTTCCTTCGGGGGCTTTGCCCCCGAACTCCCACCGGGGGACCGCTAGCCCCTAGACCCCCCAACTGGGGGTAATTACCCCCAAACCCTGGTGGGGGGAGGCTTCGCCCCCCCCCTGGGGTGAGTGTACAGTCCTTTTACATATCATATAAAGTTGGGGTACAAACACAGTTGAATAATAATGTCTCTGAATCTGGAGATTAGGCTCCACAACCAACACAACCTCCTCATTTAAAGCAGCGGAAACCTTGTACAAGCTCAGACAGGTCACGCCCCCCCCAACTAGGGCAACAACAACCCTTTACAAGCTATGGCCTTTTTTCCTCAAAAAAATAGTCCATGGTTTAGCAGATCAGTCCACACAAGGGCAACGATCAGTCCACAAATGCAACAGGCAGGCAACAGATCAGTCACAAGGGAAATGGATCAGTCCACAAGGTAGCATACAGTCCACAATGAAGCAAAGACAATCCTACCAGGACTTAGGCAAGCTACGACAGCCCTAGATAGTCTCCACTAACAAAACGACAACCTTAGACAATTAGAAAAGACCCTTGACGTCACCTTCATACAAAGCAGTAAACCCTAGGACTGGCCCCATGTAAATCAAAGCTAAAATGTGTTTTTATGATGATGTTCCAAATGAAGAATTAGATTTGCATTTATAGCCTCTTAGAGGCTTCTAGAAGGATCCCTTCTAATTCTTCATTTACTTAGGGTTTCTAACAAATAGGTTAATACATTAAATAAGGAGGGTTACCAAAAAATAGAATATAAAATAATGTTATGAAGTTTTCAAGAGTGGGTACTAGGGTCAAGACATCATACATTAAGGAGGGTCTTTAATTATAAGATATAAATTAAAGTTAAGACATCAAAGCAAAGAGTTTTAGGTACCATGCTCAAAGGGGGGTGCTTGCACACTAGACCAACAAGTAAAGGTCAACACAAAACAAAATTGTCACAAAGCTAAACCCCATGGATCAAGGGTGGGTAAACATCCCTTCAAACCATAAGACCAAAGGTGTACCCACAAGGTGGGAAGACAACCTTTCTAACTACAAGACAAGGAACAACAAGGTGGGAAGCAAGACCAAGGGTGTAATAACAAGGTGGGGATACAACCCATTTATCTCTCTCTCAAATGTACAAGTGTTCCATACACTAACTGAAAGTTCATCATCACCATATAAGGAAGGTCCACACTGGATGATGTGATCCTATGGTCCTCCTGACTCCTCCTAAGGTCAATTGCTAGTGACTTCATCAAGGGGTGGACAGTCCCTTGAGAAGACAACCTAGCTCAACCATCTCGAAGACCTAGGAGATGAGGGCATCACACATCATCATCTTGGTTAACTGGCCAAGATCCACCTGGTCAACTGACCAGGTATGTACCTACAGGAACTGCTTGGTCCTAGACCAAGGAACTGCTTGGTCCCAGACCAAGATGTTTTTGTCTTAGCCTGTAGGATCTGCTTGGTCCTCGTGAGCAAGAAACTGTTTGGTCCCAGACCAGAATACCCTAGAGACAGATAGGGGCCCTAGCCACATGCTAGGGACTTTGCCATGGCATCAACCTGCTTGGTCCCGGACCAAGAACCCCAGTAGACTGCTGGGGGCCCTAGGGTACCTTTTAAGGACTTACTCTGCCTGGTTAACTGGCCAAGAACCCAAGTTAACTAACTAGGGTGCCATCCTCTCAGAGAATGGCTCTCACAGCTGCATTAACTTCAACATACGTAAGCTTAAACAACACTTAACATATCTAATGGGGCAAATTAAACATATTTAAAAGTATTCCTTGAATTAAGAGCCAAGATGCAAGCCCTATTGAAGGCTATAACATAGACAAAGCCAAGAACAAACAAATGCAAAAAGAGATAGGAAGAAGTGGAAGTGTACATGATATTGAAATCCCTAGTTTTGAAGACTCCTCTTCTTATCCTGCTATCAATCTCATTAGAGTCCCATCGTTCCCTCCCAGACAAGAGGTTGATTATGGCACACATGTTAGATTGTTTACCTTTGGTTGCTCAGCCAGTGTTCTCCAGTAGTAATGGTGCTCCAATGGGACCGTTCTTTGTTCGTGTGTGTAGTAGCAGAGAGAGGATAAGTTGTAGGAGGGTGCAAGTTGCAACACCAGTGGAATAAAGGAGTCACAGAAAAATTGTGTAGGAGAGAGATGGAGAGGGTACAGGGCCGCAGGCATGCCTCGAGCATTCATGTGCCAACCTTAATTTCCAGAAATAGAATTGTTATTCTTATTTAGCTTTTAGTTAACCAGAGTTTGATTTTTGCATTCATCATGTAATATTAGAGAAGGTTGCAGATCCCTAGGTTGTTAGGGCACTTGCATGAGGAATTGAGAGAGGGAGTAGATCCAAAGGGTGAGTGTGCATGCATACATGCCACAATCATCTTCCAGTTGGGGTACAGTATCTTTGGCATTGCTATTCATGCAGCAGGGTACATTTGCTGAATCGATTAGGCTTAGGGTTTGATTTTGCCAGTTAGGGCCACTTCATGCATGAGTCCAGTTACATAGTCTCTTCCTTTGTATCTTATTCTACAAAAGGGATGAAGGGTGCACCACATGTTTATTAGCAAGTTTATGTTTTTGTCTTTGAGCTATAGCATAAGAGTTTACTGTTTTTCCAAATTTAATAAATAGTGATGTAGATTTGAGAGCTTTGTTTTTCCATGTATTTTCTGTTAGTGTTTCCTGTAGCATGTGCTTGTAGATTCTATTATCCAGAGATTACAGTTTTGATATGTTTCAGACTTTCAGTATTGAGCTATCTAGGGTTTATTTATTCTTTGAAGTGCATAATCTGCTTACCACGGTTTGAGAAATTTCAACACACCCAATCCTAAGAAGCAAAGGGTTGACTTATTCTTTTTATCCAACACCACCCTTTGTTCTCAGGCCATCAATGATAGTGTTACACCTTAATTTGACACTTTAGTGGCAAAGTCCCAATCCACTAGTGTTGTGATATGCAACTACGGAAAACTACTACCATTGTCACCTTAGTTTGAGTTTTTCCACGTTTTAGTCTACTTCTAGGCCAAGGGAGGCTTCCCTATCAAGTCTAAGAGGATCTTAGGATGTTTAGCTTTATTCAAGATCTAGAAGTACATAATCAAGTTAAGCATCCCATATAAATAACTTCAACAAATTGCATTAACATGATCAAAAGATAAAGTGTACCATAACCATTTGCTCAAGATAAAACATTCATAGACATGAAAGATAATTTGCAGAAATAGAATCAACAATGTACCATAATAAGTAAATAAAAAAATGCATTCAGGATAAACGGTTCATTGCTCCAAATCATCCACAAGTTGTTGTTATAAATAGTGACGATTAAACTTGATTAGATTGGGAAATTGTTCTCTTGAATGAGACCCTCCTGGAGAGATAAAGATATCTGCAAAAGGGTGTTACTCAAACTTATTAATTTGTCCACTTGGGCTGTAGTAACTAGTGTTACTTTAACCAAAATGGTTTATTGCACATTCCACAATCTTAAGAGTTATTAATTAGATCTGTCACCATCACATCCAATGTCCATAAGTGTCAATAAACAATAAGATAATTTCCAGAATATTAGTGAGATTAAAAATTGCACTTAGTGACCATGAAAAATCCGAAAAATCCGAAAAATCAAACAGTTAAGTGCTGAAGCAATATTCAGAAAATTAAATAGCAGATTTGACATTTATTAGGCATCCCATTGACATTAACTTGCTGTTATCTTGTTATGACAATAGATTAAAAATTTCCAGAAATTAGTTTAGTGTGGAATTTGATAAACTCATCATTTAAGCATTCACTTGCCAACATTCATAAATTTCCAGCATTTAAAATATCGTTGTCACAGTCATTTAAAGGCAAAAATCAGCAAGGAAATAACTTCTAAAACTCAGATTTGAATTTAATTTTTTTTTTTTCAGGAATAAAAGTAAAACATTAGATCTGAATTTTGTGTGTTAGGCCACTGTAAACAAAAAAATTTAGAATCTGAAAATTGCAGAAAATAATTTACAGAATTATTTCTAGTGATCTAAGTGACCTTAAAATCAAGTAAAACTTCACTAAAGTTATTAGATGTGCCCAAAAATTTAATAGTGAAATTTAAGCTTGTAAAACCTTCTCAAATGTGAATTTTTTAGGGTTTTTAATATTTTATCCACATATGCCCACAAGCTAGCCTCCAAAGGCTTGTTCAAAGATTACTTGTTCATTAAGCAAAGTCCATAAGGGGGGGGTTTGAAACCCCCAAATGTTGTCCACTTGTCCATAAAGCCATCAATTTTAACCCACATGAGAGCCCCTAGGAGAGGGACATCCCACCAACAAGCAATGAAGAGTAACCACAAGCCATCTTCAACAAGAGTGTTCACAAGGTGGCCAAGCATCCAAGAAAGGTCTCCAACACGGAACGCCGTTCATTAAAATAATGAAGCATTCCCAATAAACTTATAAAGTGATTCTTCAAGTCTAGCGTTCCAACTAAATCTTCTTAACATCCACATGTGGAATCTCTGGAGGCAGAAAAGGCATAACGTCACCTTCAAGCGAGGCAATAGACCCTCCAAATAGCAACCACCTTCCTCAAGCTTTATAAATAAACACTCATAAATCATTATTCAAAGGCTGATATTCAAGTGCAGCCTGATCAATTTGTTGAACCGAGGCTAGATTTGAGGAAGAGTGCGCTGGGCAGAAAATTGAGTTTGAGTTTGAGCATGAGTAACCTGAGTTGGTGTCAATAGCAGGTTAAGAGCCTGTGTCCTATGGCAGAAAAGAAAGACCTCTTCCAAGATGGGTGCAACCTTTTCCCAACACTTCATGGAACCTAATTGCAACAACCTTCTTTCACCTAAGATTTTTGGATAAGAGCACTGAAAGAAAATTTGCCTGTAGCTGAAATTGAGATATAAGTTGCACTGGTGACGTCTTCCTTCAATAAATTGCTGAATGCCATCTTCTTGGACAGGTACCCCCACCCCCTTGGCTGCTAGTATTCTCTGTAGGCTGGGCAGATTAATAGCTGAGGTCCGAGGACAGGCAGATGTGTGCTACGGTTGTACGACAAAACAAACCCCAAATATTCTCCAAATAGGTATGTCCAGACCACAGAAAACACCCAAATCTGCTCTTGAACAGGTTCCATGATAGACATTTATTGGCTGCCATCCACATGATAGACATGGTCACTGTTTGAGGTTTGTTACAGCTGTTGATAGTTTACTGGCTGCTACAGGATTTGGGCATTTTCTTTGTAGAAACATTGCTGCAAGAATCATCTTTTAAGATTGTTACTTTATATAATACACCCAGGACTCTGCTGAAACTGAGGCATTTACCCAGGACTCAAGCCACGGACTGAGGACAGGAGGATGTGCCCTTCCTTTAGTGTTGTAGAGTGCCGATACAAGGTGGACAAAGGGTGCAACCTGTCAAAACTGAGATCAGACTTCAATCAGTTTGATGTCTGCCCCATCATGCTTGAAACCTAAGTCACCTGGTTCGAGTTCGTGTTCGAATTCGGCGACCTTGACATTCGGAAAAAAGTTGGCACTTGAAATTTTGGCGATAAAAATCGACATAAAATTCGGCATTAAGTTCGAATGACTATAGAATATGGAAATTAAAAAATATAGAAGAAAGTTTATAGAATTTATAATTTATTATTCATAAAGAAAAAATAAAATTAGTATTATATCATATCACCATTTTCACTCGAAACCTATATATATTTGCTTTCTTATAACAACGTCGTTGGTCAAATTTCAAAGAATGAAAGATTTGTGTCACCATAGATCAATTATATAATAATATACCTAAGGGCATGCTTACACAAAAGGCTTGTGTTATTTTATGGATTTCATAACATGTCAAGTCATAAGTTGGACTCCGAGCGTTGGTCAAGACTTGATGGCACTTTGCAGAAATTGAAACCCAGATCGTATTCGTGCATGGGCAGTGGGATCCAACGTTCGTGGACTAGTGGACGAGCCTACGAGGGACAGCCACGGCCAAGGCCCAAGGGTTGAGGTCGCTGCGTGACTGGAGGAGGTCGTGCACAGTGCAACTGCACTCACGGCTTGTTGGAGCAATGGAGCCTTTGATGACTGTTGCAAAGCTTGAGTCAGGAGTCGTGGTGCTTGGCGGTAGGCTGCAGCGATGAAATCAATGAACGACGCCACCACGGGAGAAGCATTGTGCGATGAGCAACGAAAACAGGAGTAGAAGCAAGCATGGACAGTCACAACAAGAGTATCGAAGGCGGCACGGGAAGTGAAGACGGCTTGCAGTGAAACGAAAAAAAAAACAGAAAACTTGCACGCGGAGATAGGAAAGTACGTCTAGGGTTTCGCTTTGCCCGCGGGCCCCGAAAAGGGGGAAACGATTTTTATTCGATTTTAAAACGAATTTTAAACGATTCAGGTCGAACCGGTTCGCAATTTGATTCGGGGAAGTGAATATCGATGAATTTAAATGTTTGAAAGAGACACTGTTAGAAGTTCGCCGATTTTCGATTTTCAAGGCAAAAAATCGGCGAATCCGGTGACTTAGCTTGAAACAGATCTGATATGCTACTGTAATGTTGCTTCTTCAATGCTGGTTGGTGGCTACAGGACTACAATCTTGACTTGAAACTGCTTTTATAGGGCAGATGTTTTGTACATGAATGTTTGTTTACATATAGACCCCTCTCAAATGCTTCTAAATGTTGAAAAGGTTCCTCCAGAACTTGGACTGATGGCTATGGGATTCTTTGACATATCTGTTGCTGCTATCATGAGGTTAAAGGATGGCTGGTATTTTACCTAGAACTGCACAAGTGCTGTAGGTGACTGCCCAGAATGCTCTATCAAGTGCCCTGACCTGCTGTTCATAGTTTCTTAGGCGTGCTTGAAGGCTATAAGATGCCTAGAATATCCTCTTCCTTGCTCAAAACTTCATCCTTGTCGCTACAGGACCTTTACTTACTGCATTTGGACACTCATGCTAAAATGAGGGTAACACTACCCAATGCTCCTGCCTCGGCTCCACCATGAACTGACTCAAGACATTCACTGCAAAACATATCTTGCCTAGTCTTGACCAGATACATCAAGGAACCTAGTAGTTGCATGTACAACGTGGGATCCATCATATCTGTATCTGAAGTTGTTACCTTCTTTATATCAGTGATCATAGGCGTGGCCATAGGTTTGTAGTGCTCCATCCGAAATCTCTTCAAGATCTTGACTGCATACTTACTCTGCCCAAGGTAAATCCCCCTTGGTCTTTGCCAAATCTCCAACCCCAAGAAGTGATGCATCATGCCAATGTCCTTCATCTTGAACTCGACGGCCATATCTATCTTGCACCTTGCAATGATCTTCCTTGAACCTGTAAGAAATAGGTTATCTACATATACCACCAAAATAAGCAGATCAACCTCAACAAATATGAAATATAAGGTGGGATTTGCTTCACTTTTGGTGAAGCCCCATACTTTGTAGGTATCCATTGATCTTGGAACACCATGCTCGTGGTGCCTGCTTTAGTCTTGTTATCACACAAAGTGTAGTTTCCAACTAAAAGATCCTATCCAAGATGGTAGAGGAGGACAACTAACCGGTGACACCTAAGGGGAACTCAATTCCCAAGATGGATTGGTTGTCACGCCAATCGAGGCACTCTTCGCTTCTTGCTATCCAAGCCTTAGATAACAAAGGGGGAGACCCTGATCTATTCTCTAAGAGAGAACTAACCCAGACACCAAATCAAGCAAATTAAACAATGTATGTAGGGTGAAGGGTGTAGAACCCTAGATTTAAGGAATGGAGCTACTGTAGAGGCTTAGGGAAGATGAGATATGAAAGTCGATTAGTTCAATTACAGTAATTCAGTATTAAGGGCGAATCTAGGATATAGGTGCTAGGGTAAGTGATCAAGATCAACTGCCTTGGGAAACATGTACTTAAAATGAGGAAAATGGTCCCAAGGAGTAGATTTGACAAGTTTAAGGCTTCCTAGCACAGCTTGACCACAGATCTGACAGTATCAAAGGTCACAAGCTTAGAAAATAAGGTTTTGATCATTCAGAAGGCAAGCAAACAAGGGGGGCGCAATCATGGAGAGATCAGTGCCTAGGAGATTGGGGCAGAAGGAGTCCACAGAGCAAGACGCCCTTGAGGACCCACTTGGGGCTAGGCCTAAGGATGAAAACCCATAAATTGTTTGCCGAAAAACCAAATAACAAAACCTATAGAATTTTTATAAATTTTTATGGTTAGGGTTTGAGCAGTAAATTTAAATGGCCAATGGTTTAGAACTTCAAGCAAAGAGATCAAGTGTAGATCTTACCTGAAAAATCTCGTAGATGCCTTGAAGGTGATGATTTACCTCTACCTGATCAATTTGAGATGATTTAGCAGTGTCTCCAAGTGAAATTGATTTGCCCAAGGAAGCCAATGCGCCCCTCTCTCCTGCACATGCAAAGTACACAAGTAATATTTGATGCATAGAAGAAAAAGACTATAACAACAAGAGATAGATCAAGAACCATAACAATGATCAAAGATACAATTGAAAACCCCCTGATACAAAGCCACTTCAAGTGGAACGAGTTGAGGAACACCTGCAAAAACGTCCTAGGTGAAGTCGCCCTCCTGCAGTAAACACTGTTTCCACAAAAATATTTTTGGATCCACATAAATATCTCAAATGCTAGGAGAAATAAACTTTACAATCACAATCTAAGAGCATGCCACGAAGAAAATCTAAGAGTCTGCAAAATTTCTCTTTATTGTGAAAATTCCAATAGCCAAAGTCCCTTTACAATGAGGGGGGTCTCTTCCTTAAATAGGAATGAGAGAGACGAAAACCCTAACCACTTTTCAAATGAGTGGTGGAGATCAAAAGATATAATAATAATAATCAACAACTAAGATGAGTTGGAAATACAATACATGGATCACTCAAAACAAGGGGGACGTCCTCCCTCAATGATGCCCTAGGGGGGACGTGAGACTCATAAAGTGACTAGGGACACAACATGACATCATAACATGGTGGGGGGGTCTAGGAGATCATATCTTCACTAGGCTAATGCCTCACCTACATCAATAATAACATGACATGTGGTAAAGTGTCAAAAGACACTAGGACGTGTGCCCCAAAATACATAATAAAACCCCCAAAATGCCAAATGGGATGACATGTGGACCCTGTTGTTCGCCGAGATGCACACCAGCAGCGGAAATCTTTCGAAAGCTGTTCCTCACTACAAGTGGGGAAGGTATGGCCTTGGGGGCAAGCAATGAGCCAGGTATTGTCACCTGAATCCCAGCTCCTCCGTTTAGGCTAACTCCTAACGAAGCCAAGGGGGGTAGTCCATACAAAGAGTTTAACTGTGGCTCAATGTGTTTTTAAATGTTTTAATGTGTGGTGATGCGGATGGGTGTTGTTTAGGAGTTTTTCGAATAATGAAAGACACAATGATACTTTGAAAAATACACAAGATAACGCAATCCGCATTGCAAGATATAGATATGAGATACACTGGTTCACAACCACTTTTAAGAAGTCCTTAGATACAAGTCACTCATATATGGGAATTAATAGAAGTACTCCAGATAGATAATAAGCAAATAAAATATGTGATGAAGGACTAGTGCCTTATGGAGTCAAAATGCTTGAGTGCTTGGGTTGCTTGATACAAGTGTTCGAGAAATATGTTTGTGAGAATGTTTTGCAGATTATCTTGGTAAATTAAAAGTTTTAGTGGTCTTGATTATTAGGGCTAGAAGAAACAAGGGTAAAGCATCTAACCGGAAAGTATACCTTCAAGTGGCTCCCCTCTGATGGTAAGTCAAGACCGTCCAGATTTCAAAGGGGTAGGTGTCCAATGATTTAAGCCACCCCTGATGTCTGACAACGGTATGTTTCTTGGCCCCACTAGGTTTAGGATCTTTGCCTCCCACTTAAAGGTTTCTCGAAACAACGCCAACACATTGGTTGTGGGGTGAAAATTTTATTATGTTGTAGAAGTTTATCAAGTCTAACACCTTTCTAAGTACTAGCCCAACCTTTTCAGGTTGGCAGAGCATATGGGTGTCAGATAGCAACCAAGATGAATTTATTATGGGAATGTGAGCTGAAATATTTTATTGTTGTTTAAACACAAAGTTTTGTTCTCCGATAGAGAGTGCTCTTGACTTTGTCTTATGACAAGGTTCAAGAGACTTATTTAATCTAATATGCCTAATGCAAGGGGAAAAGATGCAAGCTAAAAAATGCTCTCCGACAGAGAGTGCTCTTGACTTGGATTACTGCAAGTTCAAGAGACTTTGTTTGTTTATTAGAATAGAGGCAGCTTGCATAAAAGAAAAGTGCAATTTCTGAAGTAAAATGATTGATAAATGTGATAACAAAAGTACGCTTTCTAAGGCCAAGATTAACCAACTAATCTAAGAAACAAACAACAAGTGGGGTCAACCTCCGAATAAGGTGACCACTAGAACCACCAGTCCTTGAGACCTTCTAGCTAGCTAAACTTTGACAAGGAGTCTAATGGGGATAGAGAAGCCGCCACAAAATAATGAGGCCGTCGGGATGAAATCCCAAGGTTGCTAACTCAGGTCAAAACTTGGAAGAGAATTTAATCTAAATACAGAAATTGAACTCTAATCTAGATGACTTGAAGTAAAACTAATCTAAGCATACATGAAACAAACTTCCCCAAATGGGGAAGGAGAAAAGATGTGTGGGAGGCCTTATCCCACCTAGCCCTTTTATTAATCAGTTTACAGTTGCCTTTGGGAATTAAACCCTTGAAAGGTCTTTTCAAAGAAATAAACAACTATGGAATCAAAATTTGGAGGCCCTTAATGGCTTATACAAAAAAGGAGAGTGGTTCTATAATTATTTTGTTTTGCCTTCTCCTTGGTTTTGCATTTCTTCAAGCTTTTTGTCTTGTTTCTTATGGATCTCTCCTTTAGGCACCTAAAACACAACAAAGCTCAAATACCCGTTATTGTTAATCAAATAAAAAATAATTTGAAACTAAACTAACTAATGCAAGTCTTAGATCCAAGATGCTAACTTTTATGAGATCTAATGCAAAACTTCAAAAAATGAGACTAAATGCAAACTACAAAGATGCACTAAGACCTAAGTATAAGATCTAAAACAAAACTAGCAAAGTGAACTAAACTAAGATCTAACAAGTGCAACCTACAAACAAATAAAAAAACTAACTATTACTAGCAATTTGATTTTTTTTTTATGTGGCTTTTAGGGCACTTTTTTAAGGTGGACGGGAGGAGCTAAGGGAGGCTAAAACGAAGGTAAGATGAGGGAGAAAGAGGCTAAAATGAAAGGTAAGATGAGGGAGAAAGAGGTGGGGGAGAGGAGAGAAGAGGAGTTGGATGGAGAGGAGGACAAATGGGAGAGAGGGAAGGATTTGAGGGAAATGGAAAGAAAGGAGGAGGAGCGAAAGGGAGGAGGAAAAAGCAAAGACGAGAGCAAGGAAGATCTAGGGTGAGAGGAAAATGGGCTAGCACATCAAGGCAAAAGAATCAAGGAGAAAGTGGAAGGTTTGAAGAAGTAAACCCTTAGGATGTAGTAACCAAGATTTGATAAAATGTTTTGATGGATGGACTTTATAACAACTTCTCAAGGTCAAGCTTGAATCACTAATTTAACTTTTGGAGAGCCCTGAAATGCAAAACATGTTAGAAAAATGTTCGTGAAGGAGAGAAAGATGCATCCGAGCTCAAGCTCCACTTCACTTCTATAGATCTGCACAATACATATAACTCACAAGAATACTTGGTCAAACTTAGTATGTCAAATAAGATGGGATAAGAAGATGCATAAATATTGCCGACTACAGTCTGCACTTCTAAATCACATGAAATACAACATAAATGAACAACTTGTACCTTCAAATGTTCATTCTATGGTCTTAAAAAAGACTTCTAAGCAAAAGAATAACCAAATACAACAAATATGAGCAAATATAATAGCACAATATCACCTTATCATGTGTAGACAATCCTCATGAACAAGTAGAGCACTCCATGTAGACCTCCAAAGTCGTTATTTTATTTCAAGATAGCAATTGCTATGAGCTATTACAAAATTGCCAGAGTAATGATGCACAAAAATTCCATGAGAAGAAAGCTCAAAAGGCTTCTCTCTATAACAAACTAGACACACCTAAACCCTAAGTCGAATTGGCATGAAGAAGAGCCAATGGCACTAGTCACAAATTCGAACTCCACCATAAATCCAATCAAAATCCATGTTTAAGCCAAGCTTGGAGTCAATCCCACCATACCACTCGAGTTGGAAGCTTATGTGGATGGGGAGGTGGCCTCCACCTTGGCAAGGCACCCCCCATCTCAACTTTGGAACCATCACCATCGAATAGATTATTGCCATGTGTAAAAACGAGCTCCAAAAGGGAATATACGTGAAGGTAAGGAAGTAATGCGTGAGCTTTTCAAGGAGTTGATGTGAGTGGATGTAGGAGTGAGTGTTGAGTTGTATAAGGAGCCAAGCCACTTGATTGCACATATCTAGGAAGGCGCCTACCATAGGCTTTAATGCCATCCAACCAACCCATTAATCACTTGACACATCACAAGCTCGAGTTCTTGGTGAAGGAGGGTGAATTTGCTTGGAGAGATCCACTTGTGCTGACTATATATTGAACTGAAGTTGATTGGAGATGACTGGAATCTTCATTAATGCCCAGTGCCATGTCAATTAGCCTTTTATTTTAATCCATTTGGATTATTTTGGAGAGATTTGGATTATCTCCAAAATATTCAATTTTTAATATTTTAATTAATAATTTCTCTGTAAATGGCTTTTTCGAGAAATTATCAATTATGAGGCTGAATTGACATCCGAAACTTAGGATAGACTGGTCCGGGGATCATGAATGATTTTTGGCTTAAGGTTGGAGCCTTCAATCGCTGAATTTGGATCCCGGATGACTGACATATTACAAATTTGAAATTTTTCCATTTAAACTATGGAAAAATTTATTAAAAATTAAAAATAATTAAAAACCCAAAACCGAAGGACCCGGTAAAATTTTTTCGAAAATTTTTCTGAGGGTTCTAGGGACCTAAGACATGACCAAAACCTATTCTAACAGTGTCTAGTAGGCTTATATGCATCAGTTGGACTCTAATAACCCCCCAGGGCTAAAATTTTCAAAATCGGGCATTCCAGCTTTGGAGGAAGCGGGAGAAAACCTCATCGATTATAGCTCGGCTATAGGCAAAGTATAATTGACAAGGGAAAGAACTCCTTGGAATACCTTAGTTGCTTAATCAAGTCATGGGGAACCGAGACACTCAAAATCCTACTAGCACACTTTATTACAAACCCCGTGGGGCCATGGTCATGTTGACTAAAAAACAAAACTGACTAGCCAAAATTGGCTAGGCACAAATGCTGGATCATCTGATACACTGGAGTGCAAACATTCATCATGTTTGTCAAATGGCGGCTCTTCAGATAATCCAACTATGGTACAAAAAGTTGGTAACAAACCCCACTAATGCCGGAACAAATGCTGGAGGGTGTGCAAAACATCATCAAAATATCCCAGACCAATCTCATGCCATTTACTTGCCCCAGTAAGCGAAATCGACTTCCTTTGCTAGCCATTCTACTATCGGAAAACCACCTCTGAAAGTTCAAAAATTCCTGTAGCTTACGGCCAAGTGCCCCGAGCACAAAACTAACCGCACCAAAATGTCCGAGGATAGGGTAATAGGGTAATAACGATTGGCTGGACCCCCTATCCCCTCAGGAGCGCTTTAGGAGAATGTAGATGCTCAATGAAAGTGTTGGACATGCCATTTCTGAAGGGAAAAATGCAATAAAGTGGTAATCTGACCATATCATCACCTGTAACTTCCTGTAACTGATAACCAAATGCATCAATGGACTTAGAATGCTCAAATCCACTAGGAACGAGTACTCATACACCATGTGACCATCAAGTGATAGCTCTGTAAGCTCATCCATGCCTGGATAATAAAATAATGGCCTGTAAATAATAATAATAAAAAAATCCATCAAACCATCATCTGAAACTGCTGTCTGAAGCATGGAACCATCTAATGGACACATATGGGCCATGGATAATTTATCTCAAACACTGTCTACCCAAACTCATCCTGGACCCTGCGGTTGACTTGGGCAAACTGGGTTGACCAGGTAAAAAATGACCAAAATAATGATCTAGACCATGAATAACTGGTGCTGCAAGTACAAATGGTTATGATATGCTCCTTTAATTATATCAGTAGCTAGACTAAAGCATAAAATGATGTTTAACTGGCAAAAGCACGTAAATAATATAACCAAAATAAGTCTAGATCAAAGTAGCTAACTACTATGGGTGATGGTGGAAATTTTTTTTACTAACCATGGGTGATGGTGGAACAAACAAAGGCTAGGCTAGGAGAAAGACTTGACAACCTCAACACTGCAATCTCTCGGATGAAGGAACCAGGGGAACCACCTACACATATGCTGGATAGAAAATAACACGGGGAATGGCGGTGTCTCACAAATGGGTAGAGTGATGAGAATGCTTTCAATAGACTCTAGACAAGCAACCTTTTAGCAATTTATTTATTTGTCAGCTTTTCTCACTTGAGATTTATCATTTATTTCACTTTAAAGATTTTCACTAGCCAACCTCCAAAAGCAGGTTCCCTGAAAGCCTTCTAGGCTTCAGATATGACTCGGTATGACCTCCATTTCCCGCCATTGTCCATAGGTGCAATGGAGTGACCACCCTATTTCGCTATGGGGACAAACAACCTTACATCAAACAAGGATGAGTGCTCGTCCTTTGGCCATTGACTAGTTAATATAGATATAAGCAGTAGTGTTTAGCAACACTGTTTTTGTTGACTTATCATTCCTTTAGATATATCATTTAAGATCCGATGCTCTAGTGTTTAGCTTCACTGTTTGTAGGAATACTTGGTTTCGAGGACTAGAGGAGAACAATCATTGTGACCAAAATCACACACTCCAGAGCCGAGACACAATGCAAACAAGGAATCTATCCGACACAAAGGTCTAGGTGGGGGAAGTCCTCGAGACTACTAGTTAAGGTGTAAGTTGGGATGAAACCAAATTGGAAAGTAACGGATGGATGGAGAAGTGACTGATGATGCCATGGATAACAAAGGCCCCAAAAATAAGGGAATGAACAAGTCTGTACTTCGTAAAGTAAGGGTATGACCAACGAGTATACACAAGAACCTCCTACTCATTGTAACTGACTACTTCTACTCTAAACAACAAGAAATCATCATAAGATACAACCAGTAAACAATCATCATAAATAACCAATCATAAACTACCTAGATAAAGGAAAGAGCACATCAACAACCCAAATGCACCAATAATATACCTCTTGGATCATATACCTGAGTCCCTAATTTGAACTACGCAAATCACTCTAAAGCACTGCATCTGAATATAATATGGGCACTATCATCAATCTGCTCTAGATGATAGAAAAATGGCTAACTCGGTCACCGACCTGGTGTCATGGGGCTCAGTCCTGGCATGAGACTGTAAATGTACAAGCTCTGGATCCACTGAATGCATAAGAGTGATCATAAAAAGGCTGCCCATCATGAACTGATCTCATCAAAATGTGTAAAGTATTGGTTAAAAAATATACTGGAAACTGATCTGCAATCATGGTTGCCCGGCTACTATGGATGTGACAGCAAGTCCATACAAGGTCCTTTTCATCTTGCACACATAAAACTCCTTTCCAATGATCTCAAATGCTCTATGTACACTTTTTCTTAATTATCCCACTGAGGAAAACTGTCTTCACATCCATATGATGTATCCTCCATCCCATAATAGAAACTAAAGACATCATTGCTCTAATGGAAGTGTATTTGGTGACTAGAGCAAAAGTTTCCTTGTAGTCAACTCCCTCTTTTTGGGAGAACCCTCTTGTCACAAACCTTGCTTTGTACTTGTCTATGCTACCATCCATTGCATGCTTGATCCTGTAGGGCCACTTGGAAGTTGCTATTGATTTCCCCTTTGGTTTAGGCACAATGTTGTTGAGATTTGTATCTCGGGATGTCCTTCATGTGATTATGTTGAGCATGAAGGGACATTAACAGGGTAGGAATTACTGTATTGTGTGAGAAACACTTTACTATGCTGCATGGTTGCATGGCTTCAGTGGTGGAAGCATGCAGAGATTTTTGAGACTTTTACCTTTTGCATGTGGGACTTTTTTTAATGTGGAAGTGTGATTTTGCATGCAAAGAAAATTAGGGATCTGGAACCCTAATTAGGCATCGAAGATTTTAAAAGAGAGCAGAAGGGTAAGGGTAGTGATCCCACGACAGATCTTTAGAGATTGAGGAGTCAAAGAGAGGGGGAACACTTCTGAGAGAGAGAGGCACACTTCTTGAGAGGGGGGCGCACTTCTGAGAGAGAGGGTGCACTTCTTGAAGCCAGGAGGGCAGAAAGAAGTAGAAGTTCTTCCTTCAGAGATTGAGGAGGGCTCATTGAGATCAATCAGAGACTGATTGAGAGAGACAGAGAGGGGCGCACTTCAGAGACTGAGAGAGGGGGCACTCCAGAGCAGGGGCACACTTTTGAGACAGAGGGGCACATTCTTCATCAGGATGAGCAAAACATAGAAGAGGGGCGCACTTTCAGAGGCTGAGAGGTAGAGGGCACACTTCTTTAGGGAGAGAAAGGGAGTCACTTCTTCTAGAGATTGGCAGAGGCAGTCTATCAGATATTTCGAAGAAGAGCAGAGTAGAGGGTGCATTCCTCAGAGCATCAGTTGCAGAGCTTGGGTGTGTCCCACAAATATGGCACGCCTTTCAAGGCATTGAGTTTCTCTTCTTGTGTAAATTTCTGATTGTAAAATCTTCTATATTTCCTCTGGCCTGAGATTGAAGAAAGCCCTAGTTTGTTGGTTTTCCCCATTGGGGATTCTAGGGTAAAATATTTGTGTACTATGTGATTGGCTTCCTATTCCACTGCACATGTTTGACAAGTTAAATGAGCTTATGTATTGTTGCTTATAAAATCAGATTTGAGATTTATTTACGTGTATGCATTTGGGAATTTTTTTGAAAGTAGTAATCAAAGTTTAAGTTCAAAGATAAAATTAACAAATGTCCCATACATCATTCTTCATGATGGAGGTGTACTCCACCATGGCATCCCTCCAATCTTGCTGGTTGTCTACCTCTTGAAAATTGAAAAGCTCAGAATCTATGATGCAGCTTGTCAATGCCATGTAGATTGGAAACTTCTTTAGAGGTCTATTCTCCCTGAATGGGCTCCTAGGAGCCTTAACATGCTCCTAAGCATCCCTCAATGACTGAGTGAACCATCGAAATCTCTTGAAAGAATTGGTAGGAGCTGGTGGCTCATATATGCTTGAATGTTGCTGCCCCAAATTGGAAGTCATTTTTGACCCTGGCTTAACCTTCAGAGCTTCTTGTTCCTCATCCTTTGTCATCATCCTTTGTCATTGGAATAGGTTCATGAGACTTCCTGGAAGCAAAGTCTTTCTCAAACTTTACATCCTTGCTTACAACTGCCTTTCTCTACCTTGAAATATAGATCTTGTAGGCCTTTGAAGTCTCATTGTAACAAACAAACAAACCCTCCCTGTTTGAGGGCTCCAACTTGGTCCTCTTCTCGACTAGTATACGGGTATAAATTGGACAACCAAAGATGCATAAATGACTCACCTTTTGCTTCACACCAATGAATGCCTCCTTTGGTGCTTTGTCCTCCAAAATCTTGTGAGGACACCTATTTTGGATGTAGTATGCTGAGTTGCATGCTTCTGCCCATAGAAACATCGACAAATCCAGGACATGAATCATGGACTTAGTAGCCCTTATGATGGATTGGTTTTTATGCTCTGTAACCTCGTTTTGTTGTGGGTTGTACAACACAATGAACTCCCTCTTGATTCCTGCATTCTTGCAGAAATCCTCAAAATCATTAGAGGTATACTCATGCCTGTTATCCACTAAATTGCACTCAGTGGATTCCGAGTGAACCGTTGAAGACTCGAACAACTTACATTGTTCATTATCAGTGTTCCGAAGTCCATCAATACAAATTTTTGGCCCTTTGTAAAATTTGTATGTCCAAACCCCCATGGGGGGATTGTAATAAGTTGGTATAAGCATGATACTTTTGTAAAAGGCTTGGCCTACCTTAGGGTTTTCCATCAAGGGGATACATAGAGTGTTTTTTCCTTAGGAATTATGCGTTGCGCTTCAGTGGCGTATAACTCCTGAGTTTTTCACTCATACCTCCAAAGCTGGAGTATTTTCCATGGTGGTCGATCATAGGAAGGTCATTAAAGCCTATGTGTCTATGTATTTTAACATGCTAGCCATTAGTAATAAGTCATATGGACATGCACTAGGTCCCCTAGGAGTTTGAGTTCATTCCAACAAATTTTAATTTTTTTTTTTAATTCTGTAAATTAGACCATTTTTTAATGGTTTAATTGGAAAAATTCAAATTGTAATAAAAGAGTGGTCCGGAGGCGGAATTTGGCACGGGGATGCTCGTTTTGATGCTCTGAGCATCCTCTTTATCTTGGAGCCCACTTTCTCCATGTTTCGGGCGATTACGTCGCCTTTGGGAGCATTTTTCATTAAAGATGCGACAAAATGGCATTTTAATGCTAAAAAAACCCAAATTGCACCAATGGAAAATTAAAAAAGGAGCAATTTGGCATGTGCCAAATAAGTTGGAATCTTTTTCAACGTGGAGGGCGACATCACTCTTTAGTAAAGCGTGTGATTTGGATTGATGTGGAAGTCAAAACGTAAAGTTACCAAGTGGATCTTTTAAATGGATGTGCCCTCATCCTCATGCTTCACGAAATGTATATGTGGCGAAAGCATGGATCGTTGGTGGAGTTTACAAGATAGAGAGGGGCGCCCCTCTTATGAGGTGGCCGCCACCTCTCCCCATCACTTGAGATCATGCTCAAATCAAGGGATTTTTCATGGATGCGAGTAACACTCGGCTCCCCTCTTCAAGTGATGCGCTCGTCCTCTTGGATGCGCCCCTCCTCCCTTTCTCAGTCTATAAAAGCGAGGTCTTGCTCCATTGTTTAGCATGGAGCATTGAACCTTTGCTCATGTATGATTTAGCTTATTGCTACTTGTTGAATAAAATTTCGTGAAGGCTTTGGAGGCTTATGGTTGCATTTCCCCCGCATGGTTGTGATTGTTGATGAGTATTGAGGTGATATCTAGTTAATTGTACATTCTCTTTTTGCAAGTTTGTAGGTTGTTTCTAGCTTCTTAGAATAAGTATTTGCTGCTGTCAATTTACTTATTTATGTTTCATCATTCAAGATTGTAGGAGTAATAGATCGTATTAGGTTATACTAATATTCTCCTCATTTTTAATGATAAATATACTAGAATGATCTTGTTTGCCTTGAGAAATGTATAGTTTTGCAGATCATCTACAGTGAAGGGTTTTTGGAGCTCGGCTGCTTCCATCTCCTCTCCACTACTTTCGAAAACTTGGATCTAATGAGTCTTGCTCTATAATTGTTTTCTCTCCTTCACAAGTATTCAAGCTTGGGTTTGAGGATCTCTTTCTACCATCTCTCAAAATTTTAAACTCTCTTCCGGTTACTCGTTCTTTTTTGCTTCATAAAAGTTAGATCCACAAAGTAAAATCGTTTATCTTCTTTTATTTCAGCATACATATCAGATCTAGTTTGCTTCTCAAAGTTTCATTTAAAGATAGATCTAGATTTCTATTTTAAAGTACTTGTTTTATTAAAAATTTCCAAATTTTTTGAGTACTTAAAGCAGTGTATTTTATTTGTACTTTGATCAACTAATCTACTAATTTACATCTTTTTTAGCTCGCTGGTTTTTATCAGGTCCGTGACGAAAGTGGGCGGATTTGTGACCAAAACCAGTGAAAAGGCATAAAAAACACTTCCGGTGGACCCCCATCCACTTGTATAAACTTCTATAAGATTGTAAGCCCTTAGATCCAACTAAAAGTGGACTAAGAGGCATTTTCTTCTCCATTTTTATTGTAACTATTAAACGAGAGCAGTGGGATACTCAGCGCCCACACCCCATTCCCCCTGGGGGGATTTGTACTTGTGTGAATTTTGTGCATAATTTTTTCTAACACCACAACAAGCACACACACACTTCAATATTGCAGGGTGCATACTTTATTTTGTTTTCTTAATTAATTTTATTTCATCGCAAGCGTAAAATTATAAATAACACAACCTCGTTGCCACGAAGTATGCTCTCACCACCACACAAAGGCTTTGCTGATTAGTGGTGGATGATCAAAAAGTGACACATAGGTTTGTACTCTTTTGCTTTCCTTGTAATTATTGTACAATTGTTCTACAATCACAAATTCTTCAATTGGAATTAATTTTTGGTTTATAATCGGACTATGCTCTTTCCCCTTGCGGGCACTTTGCCTGGGCCTGTGGGAAATCAGAAACATTTGTAGCCACTTTCTAATTTTACACATCTAAACTAACAACTCACTTAATAAAAGTAACTACCCATCCACATAAGTGAAAATCCGACACTTTGCATTAGTATTTGTGTGGGGAAATTCTTCCGAGGAAGCGAGAACAACTGGGAGGCGACCTCAAGGCACAATTAGGCTATACCTTAGTTTGGTATAGTGTTGAACACCGCCTTAGAGACTCCATTCCATCCCACATGTTCTCGTGAGGAGCCACCAAACTTTAATTTCCGGACATTCCTCCCTGTACCTCACGGTATCTTGGGAGTCCCCTTTTTCCCTAATAAATTTCAAACCATAATAATCTAAAAGCAATCAAGAGGCATTTGCAAAATACTTTCCCTTTCAACAACGTTATTTATCTGATATATTGACCCCATAAGACATTGGCTATCATACATTTTATTTGCTTAATATCATATCAATATTGTGCATTTCTATTGGCAGTCTTTTCAATTTATGCTGGTGAAAGCAATCTTTAATTTACTTTTGCAAAGCTACATTGGAACACTTTTAATCAACACTTGAAAAAACTCCTAAAGTACAAACACCTTTAACCATTTCACTGGAAGCTCTAAAGACCTTAGAAAATTTCCTTAGGGACTACCCCACTTGGCTTCGTTGGGAGTTTTTCCTAAACTGAGGAGTCAAGATCAGGTGACAGCCTTGACTCGAGACTTGCCCCCAAGGGCGCACCGAGCAGTAGCATAGATTTCTGCTGCGTTAACCAGGTGCGCAATCCGGTGGCAACAATGCCCATTGTCTGATCTCAAAAGTGTGATCTTCTTTTTTGTCTGGTTCTCCACTAGAGCTTTGAACACTTGAAACCTGTTAAAGTCTTCATCCTTTTCCTTTAGGAAGTAGATCCAAGTTTTGCGAGAGAAGTCATCAATGAAGGAAACATAGTACATGCTTCTTGTGATTGATGCTAGTAACATCAGTTCACAGAATGCACTAGGTCTAGAATTCCCTTAGACCTGTGCTCGTTGCTCGGGAATGCAACCTTGGCATGCTTGCCAAGCGTGCACCCTTTGCATATTCCTTGTTGCTCAACAATGCTAAAATTTGGTAGGACTATGACTATCTCCCTCAAAATAGGCAACGCACTATCATGCAGGTGCCCCATCCTCTTGTGCCATAACTTGCACAAGTTATCTATGTTATGAACTAGGGCTTGAATAGGTTCACCTTGTAACCTGTATAAATTGCTTTCCCTAACCCTGATCACTTGAGCTAATCCTGGGCTAGACTCCTTCGATCTTATAAGGAGTTGTTGGTTCTTGAACTCTACTGCAAACCCCTTTTCTTCCATGACTGAAATTGAAAGCAAATTCTTCTCGAGACTTGGGACAAACAACACCTGATTGGAGTTGGAAAGGAAAAGATACTTGGCATCATCACCAAGCTCGACTTGAACTCCCAAGGCCTACTCTTTTAGACTTGAAAATAGCTCCTAGGCTGATGTCATATGCCAAGATTCTCCACTGTCCACATATCAAGCGTTCTTAGGATTTGTGCTAGTGAGTTACAAAATAGATTTGACTCGAACTACTTTCGACATGTTTGACACTAAAATTGTGTGGAAGTTCTTGTTCAAGCTACAAACTTCAACAAGGTTGGAGCAATTGCCAAAGTAAAATCTGAATTATGTTCCACTTTTGATATGACAGAATTAGGCCTACATTATTGTTTAGGTGTAAAAGTTTGGCAGACTAACACATGTATTTTTGCTTCACAAACTAAGTATGCCAAAGGTCTATTAGAAAAGTACAAGATGGCTGATTGCAAAGTTCATCTACACCTATGGAGAAAGGGCTGAAACTTTCAGCCAAAGTCAACCCAAAATCAACAAATGAGTTGATTTTTAGGCAACTAGTGGTAAGTTCGATCTATCTTACAACCACTAGGCAAGTATCTTAGCTTTGTAGTCAGGTACATAACTATGTTCATGACACATCCTAAAGTAGAGCATTGGATAACAACAAAAGGATTTTGATATATGTTAAAGGTACAACATATTTTGGAATATCATATGGTGAAAGTGATGCACTTCAGTTAACTGACTATATAGATTCTGATTGGGCAGGATTAGTGGATGATAAAAAATTGACATCTGGTTATTTATTTAGTCTTGGAATAGGTGCAGTTACATGGGATAACAAGAAACAACATGTTGTTTCTCTTTGTTCTATGGAGGCAGAATACAAGGCAACAACAAAAGGAGCATGTGTGGTAGGTTGGCTTAGAAGAATACTTGGAGATTTGATGGTTGAGCAAACCAAGCCAATAGTTATTTTTTGTGACAATTAGGGTGTTTAAAAATTAGCAAAGAATCTAGTACCACACAAGAGTAGACTGTAGACATCTTCACCAAGACATTTGGTCCACATAAGTTTGTTAAACTTAGAGACAAGCTTTGTGTATTTTTCAGAATGACCATTAAGGGAGGATGCTAGTGTAATTAATGTTATTGGTCATTCTTAGTAAATAAGAGTCTGTTCTTATGTAAATAAAAGTACATTAAAGTACTTTAGTTTAATAAATAAGTTAATGGAAAGATGTTATATAACCTCTTTCCTTCTTCACTTGTATTAATGTAAGAAGACCTATTCCATTTTAAATGAACAAATATTTGACGATTATCTCTTCCAATTTTGTGTGGTTCTCTCTTTTCTCTTCTAGTCTATTTCCCTGATACTAATTGCTTGATGATTTCTTTATATAGACCTCGTATTTGAGATAATGATGAGTCATGGTAGGTCTTTCAAGATGACGAGGAAATTTGTTGTTTCCTTTTGAGTGAACCATTCAAGGATTCTCAAATCATTTATCTCGATGATAATAAGTTTCCCAAGGGGTCTAGTTCCTTCAGAAAATTCCTTTTCCCCAAGTGATGTCCGTGATAAAGGCATTAGGCAATTCTTCTTAAGAGACTTCCAAACATAAAGTAGGAGAAAGTGTACCTATAAATATTGGTTCTGAAGATGACCCAAATTTTTTGTATATAGGCGCCAATTGTTCAGGAAAAGAAAAAATTAATTCTTGGCTTTATTTATCGAATTTAGGGATGTCTTTACTTGGTTTTATGTTGATTTATCTGGTTTTGATCCAAGCATTATCCAACATGCCATACCCATAAAGGATGATGCCATACTTGTTAGGCAAAGACATTGCCTTGTTAATTCAACCCTTGAAGCCACTATTTGAAGGGTAGTTGAAACTTGATAAGATGCTTGACACAAATATCATCTTCCTGGTAAAATACCTTGAATGGATAGCTAACTTAGTACATATTCGAAAGAAAAATGGGGACATTAGACTATGTATTGACTTTTGCACTCTTAACCGAGCCAGTTTCCAAGATAACTTCCTGCTCCTCAAAATGGAACTAATCTTACAATAGGTTGTGGGGTCTCAAATAATGTCCTTGCTTGGTGGCTTTTCAGGTATAATTAGGTATACATAAAAATCTAAGGACAGTTTCAAAGAAACCTTTATTACCGGATGGGGCACTTCTGCATATGAATGTATGCCTTTTAGCTTAATAAACACAGGTGCCACTTTTTAAAGAGCTATATATAGATTTGATGATTTAATTGGTGTCATTATCTAGGTTTATCTTGATGATCTTACTATTCATTCTAAATTAGGTGACGATCATTTTGACCACCTTCGGCAAGTTTTTCTTTGTTGCAGGAAATTTGGCATGTCTTTGAATCCAAACAAATATATTTTTGGTGATTCGTCCAGAAAGCTTCCTGGTCATGTTGTTTTCGATTCTGGCAAATGTATTGACCCGGAAAGGGTGAATGCTATTCAGAATCTTTCTTCTCCTTCTACAAAGGAGGAGATACAATCTTTTAATGGGCAAAATAATTTTGTAAGAAGATTCTAAAGTCAAGAATTTGTGATTCCAGAGCTTACATTTTTTGACATTTTGGCATGTCTTTGTATGATTTCAAAAACATCTAAACCGGTTTTGAGTATACCCAGCCCAACCTTTCACAAAGGGCTGCCGTACCATTGTTATGTGATGAATGTATTCAGGGAACATTTTTATCATTGATTATACAGATCCTAATTATATCTTGATTTGAGTATGAATCATTTCCTTCTATTTTTTGTTTTCTTTTATGGTTGATTACTCTTTAAATTAAAAAATAAAAAAATAAAAAATGAAGTATAATGAGAATGGTTTCATTCATTTCAATATTTTACTTTTCGTTTCTGCATTTTGTTTGCAGTCTTAAATGCATAACTTAACAATCTAGACTCATAAAACAATAAAATCCCTAAAAAGCTAAAGACAATAAAATGCTTGAAACTTATTATAAGATTAATCAATAAAGAAACCTCCTCCTTACTCTAATCCCACACTTCTTTTCGTAAGGAAAGCAAAAGCGATAACGAGGACCTTCAGGGGCTATAAAAACATGGGCAGGCTTCCAACCTTCCCCTTGACTTAGCCTCACGAGGATGTTGAGATGTTGATTGCGTAATTACCATTTCACAATCAACAAGTTTTGCTTATCACCCCCCAAACAGATGGTCAAATATATGTTAGACATTTCGACGATATAATGCAGACATCGTGGTATCACGATTCTCTCAGCTCAACGATATTATTGCTTGAATAAGTCGTGATTTTTTCAAACTTTGACTGTGTTGCGATATATTCAAGAAATCACAAGCTATCACCAAAAAATCACGATCAACTATTGACTTATTTTTTGATGATATGTTTCACCTTTTGTATATTTGATGCATGATATGATTGAAGTCTAGTTACATCAGGAATGAATGCTTGAATTGAAACTTTGGAATGCAAATTTTTGTAGGTTTTTCAGTCACACAGCAGCCTTTCCAAGAAAGTCAGCTCAAGGCAGTTGGCAGGTTAGGTCTAAACCATTTGAGTGTTACAACTTTAAGGCCATGGATGCAATGGAAATGACAATTGGCTATTATATATCTTGCTCTTCATGAGGATGCTTGTTTTTAATCTCATCTTTAGCATTGGAATCTATGGATTTACATGAATCTGTATTTAATAGAATGGAAGTGTGGGCATATGATTATTGCTTATTTGAATCGCATGCTTTAGAATGTTGAAGATGAAATGATGAGGTGAGCAAAAGCTATGTAAGTATGTATTAGTGGATCCAATAAGATTCTTTACTGAAAAATTGCACCTATGCTTCCTAAGTGTGTCTTAGTGGATCCAATAAGATTCTTTACTGAAAAGTTGCACCTATGCTTCCTAGGTATGCAATTATTGATGCAGTTTTTCTTGCTTTATGCTGTTTCAAGCAAACAATGGAATTGAATTTACAATAAGGTAGTATATTAGTAGATGTAAGAATATTATTTATTATTGAACAATTGTCTTCCTTTCTTTTAAACTTTATTCACAGAATAGTGAAAGCTATGGAAAACCTCCTAGATTACTATATCTAAATACCGTGCTTCCTCTAAACACCGACATGTAAAAGGATTTCTCTTAAGAGGGAGACTCATCTAAGATATTATTGGTCTCAGAGAAATTGGACCTACATATGAATTTATTCCTGACATTTAGAGGGTTAGATACTATTATGAGAGTGTTGTATTGAGCGAATACACGAGAGTGCTCCAGTTGAGGTAATCTACTAAATTTGTGGAACTTTTGTCTTTACATCTTTCTAAATGGTGCATCTGTTCCTCTAGAGTTTTGTGTACCCATTCGTTTTGTTTTTCCTCTTTCATTTTTCTTCTTGATCCTTCTTATCCAATTTGTGCTTGTATTACAACTTTTGTTCTTGTATACTATATTGAATCTTTTGAACTTCAATTCAAGCTAACCTTATACGAACTTTATATTTTTATCGCTGGTCCAATTATGGGGGTGTTGAGAGATAAATTCTCTCTTAACTCGTTTTCTTATTTTTTTGCTAGAAGAATTTAGTAATGCCACGTTGGGTACTGTTATCACATATATAGTAGCCGGGCTACCATACATTATTTTTTTGATTCCAGTACACTATTCAGCCAGTTCCCTTACATTTGAGATGCTGAGATGAGCATCTATATCGGATCACTATCAGATTGTGGATAGCAGTTGTATTCCCCATGCCATGACTGAGTCTCAGGACACTCAGAGAGATGACCGATGTAGCCATTATACCATTGGTACAGAGCAGTCAGTAGTGTCCAGAGTTGCAGCAGCGGTTTCAGAGGACAGATGATGGTACAGGTTGATGAGCTTTCAGGTATATGACTCAGCAGGTATATCATGGTGTTATGGTTAGATTGCTTTTATACTTATTCTTATAGCATGTCTTAGCACTTAGTGTCATGATCTGGCGATCATATAGATATTTGGACCTGGTTGATCTATTATATATATTATATTGTCCCTACTCAGACTTAGAAGTTCACTATTCATACTCATTGGTTTTACCCTCCTTAGGGAGAATAGAGGTGATCATTCAACCATACCTTGGCTTGCTAGTGTCGGTTCCATCATTCATTGTCTCCATCCATCCATGGCCTACCTTTTAGATTATCACCCTGATTTACTACTTGACTAGTGGCATGGAGGACTTTTCCCCACTGTAGCCTCTGTATTGGATGAGCTTCCCTGTTTATTGTGTCTCGGCTCTGAGTTGGTGACAAAACTTACCTATGGTGAGTTGGAGTTCCTTGGAATTCCCCTAGTCACTAAAGTGGTGTTGGCTAAACCTGAAACTTTTGGTGCTGCCATGAATACAAAATCTGGAAAAAATGAAATGCTATATCTTGTATGAAAAGCCCATTCATGCAATGTGTTTCTAAACACACATGAATGAAAGGCACGCCAAATGAAAATGGCCATGAAAATAAAATGTTATATCTTTTGGAAAATAAATACCTAGGTAAACAAGCTGTCCATGACACACCTAGAAGTGCTCAGGTAAACAAGTGCCTTAAAAACACACCTGCAGCAGAAAGCCTAAAATAAATGTAAATCTATGCAATGTGTTTATAAACACACATAGATCAAGGCTATGGAAACTTCAGGCCCAAAAAACAATGGAACTTAAATGCTATATCTAAACAATTGCTGGCCTTGTTTGTATTATGGATTGTGTGCATCTGTGAAGGTGAATAAACCCTCTTTAAACAACTCATCCATTTGTGAGACACCGCCATTCCCTGTGTTATTGCTCATTCAGTATATACTATGGTGTGTATTCCCTTTCCCTTGCCAAAGTGTCACAAAGTCAAGTCAGTCAAGTCATCCCTTAGCCTAGCCAATTATTTCAGCCTTCACCCTTCACTAGCAAATTGATCACAGCTATGAAGTGAGTATGATCCTGAAAGTCTAGTCTGAGTAATAATAATAATTAACGACACTATATATTTGGATTTAGATCGCCAGTTATGATTACTCTGTGTTATAATTGTTATTTGAATAAGTTGTAGAGCATGTATTAACCTTGACACTTTGCAGCAGCCTTGGATGATGGTCTGAGTTGTATTTGGTCTTGGTTAGACCCAGTTTGACCATGGAGGACCATGGGACATGAGATGTTGGACCTTATGAGGATATGGATAGATGATATATGGTCTATGTATACATACATGATGATTCTATGCAGCAGCTACAGGGTTATGATGATGATTCTTGGTTTACAGCAGTGTTTGGTCATTTACAAATTATTATTATTGGCCTTGTTCCGGTATATTGGATATTTA
This sequence comes from Larix kaempferi, assembly GCA_027924585.1. Lineage (NCBI taxonomy): Eukaryota > Viridiplantae > Streptophyta > Pinopsida > Pinales > Pinaceae > Larix > Larix kaempferi. The sequence continues at coordinate 16,307,225 of BSBM01000456.1, forward strand.
TTTTGATCATGCAGAGACTCATATGGTGTATGAGTACACATCTTGGATGGATTTGGACCTTCTGAGTCCAATGGGACAGTTTGTTTTCAGTTCCGGGCACTTACAGTGATGATTGAGCCTCAGTAGGCTATCCCAGTGCAGTTTTGGTCTGTTGGAGGCCCTCAGAGCAGATGAGATTTTTATCCGGTTGACCTAGGGCGTTGATGATGGAGGGGGTGGTCCAGCCACTTGTTTTTACCATATTACCCCCCTCCCGGACACACTGGTGCCCTCACCTTGACAGCGCAGGCACTCCAGGAGGCTGTTTTGGGCAGTTTCATGCCTCTCGAGGCATTTCAGGATTGGTAGAAATGGCTATTGAGGAAATCGATTTGGGCTACTGAGGCAAAGTTATGGCATGGGATGATCAGTGATGATAGATCGGGGTCTTCCACACCTTCTCCAGCAGTTTCAGCTTCATCGGGGCCCGCATCCATCACTTATGGCACTTTCTGTGGATTTCTGAGGTCTTTTGAGGACCACGACTTGACTATGGAGGCACGATTTGGTACATTCATGGTTATTTTATGGTTATTGTGCTATGGGGATTGACCAAGGAGGGATAAAATTACCCCTTGGACCCACCATAAGCCTCTTATGATATTTTGTCATCATGATTTGGTGGGATTCCCCTCTTATAGGGCGATTTTGTCCACTTACATAATATTTTATTAGTGATCCATGTATTTTATTGTTGAGCTCATCTCAACCATTGATTAGACATTTGTATCTTCTAATCTTAGCCACTCATTCAAAAAGTGGTTAGGGTTTTGGTGCCTCTCCTTCCTATTTAAAGGAGAGAGCCTCTCATTGTAAAGAGGACTTTTGGCTCTGGATTATTGGAATAGAAAATTATTATTGCATCTATCTCCAGTGTTGTGGTGAATGTTTTTGGTGTTCGTTCGTTGGTTCTTCCTTTGCACTGAGTTATTGGAGATCTTGTTTGCCATATATTTTGTACCACAATTTTTGCATCTACAGGTGGAGGCCGATTTGCTTTGAGGAGGAAGTATTGGTAGGGGAAGACTCTCCCTACTTCTTCTTTGGATCTCTTTGTTGGTAATAGGGAGTATTACTGTCCCAGGACCTTCTATTTCATGTTACTGTTGCATTTCTCTTGTATATCCTCCATGCTTGATCTTACTGATTGAATCGCTATTCCTTGGTTTGACAGGTAGAGGAGGTCGCACGTGTGGACTAGGGCATCATTTCGGCAAGCAAAATCAACAATCTCTCATTTGATCTCTGCGGGAATCTTCCTCAACATCAAGGCATCTCATTCACATCACTCAGGTATGATCTCAAGGTAAGTTCTATCTCCATGATCTATCCAATTGTCTAAAATATTTCAAAACCTTAAATATTTCAAAACCCCATTTTACATTTTCTTAGATCTACTTAGATCTAGTGGGTTGTTGGGTATAATATTGAAAACCCACCTCTATAGCATCCACGGCATCCCGGATCTATAGTTTGGTGAGGATTGGCTTCCATTTGACCCCTCTCCCAAGCCAACTTAGCTTCTCCCAAGCAAGGCGCACTCCCTAGTTTGAGCAAGTTGACCTAGATCTAGGTGGTGGGTGTTTGAGATTCCACTTGATTCGTCATCTACACATCCAATAACATACACCCAGATTGTTACTTTTCTGAATTTCACCTTGTGGGCCCTATTCCGCATTTTAAGGGATTTAATCCCCATTTTGGACCACTTGGAACACTTAAACTCAGATCTACTAAGATCTAGCCGTTGGATTGCCACGAAATTATAGATCCACACTCCTACCTGACCAATCTACCCGGATCTAAAGTTTGGATGCCATCCGACTTGTCTTGACCTACCTAACCCTCATTTTTGGCCTCCTTGGGAAAAGTCGCACCACCTTGGAGAAGTGAGTTGACTCACTTCTGGGACGTGGGTACTTGAGATTCTTGCGGATTTGGAACGGGAATAATTCAAAACCTAGGTCTAGAGTGTCACTTTGCCAAATCTTGCCTTGGGGATAACATTCCTTGTTTTAAGGGATTGTGGTCCACTTGGGTCAAACCTAGATCTAGACATACTCATCCATCAAGACCTCTGTTGCCCACTTGTACCATGTACTAGGAGTCCTTAACCACAAGTCAACCCTACTTTGACTCCACTTCCCAATTCCCAAGGCACTGGTTTCTCTCCAAGTTAATTCGACTTTCCTAGATTGTTGGATTGACTTGTGGTTTGACCAATGCATGGTGAACTAACCCCTTGAAGCCATCATGTACCATGGTCAAGCTTGTCATATGTACTAGTTAGCCCCAATCCAACCCTTAAACCACTTTGCATTGGACACGGGTCCCAAGGCAGTGTATCTTCCAACATTGAACTAGTACTCTAACCCTAGATCTCACTTCAAACATTATAAGTCACTCTCACATCAACTATGAACCAAAGCTATACCTATTGAACCCCTCACTTGGCTTGTGACTTCATCCCAAGGTCTAGGATAAACCATACACCTAACTTCACTTAGAAATACCCTGATTTGGTGTCTTGGTTTTGATCTCTCCTGTCGGGAGTAGATCGGGTCTCCCCCTTTGTTATTTGGGCTAGATAACATAAAGTGAAGGTTGCCTCGACTGGCGTGACAACCATATATTGGACGTCGAGGTGATCGTGGTTGCACCTTTTGAGTTGCCCTTCCCTATTGCCATCCATGACTGGATACATCCATAGGGGTAACTACAGTTTAGGTGATAACAAGTACTATCAATATCAGGGAGTGTTCATATGTTGTTCTCTTGGATGCTCCATAGGTGGGGAAATGTGCATTTTGAATAATTAAAATATAACATGCCATTCTGATTCCTTAATTTGATAATATGGAATATCAAGCCTCAAAATACAAAGATGGGACATTATTCATGCCAAAGATGTTAAGCTAGCTAAGGAAGCCATGGAAGAAGTAATGGGAGAACCCAAAAAGAATTGACTCCAAGGAGAGTTTCATGCTTGAAACAAATGCCATGGAAGATCGAAATTGAAATATTTTCATGTGAAAAACTCCATTCATGTGAAATGCTCTTGTTAAATTTTCTAAACTATGGAATGCATTCAATTTCAAAGTTGACCACAATCCCTAGGCTTATTTTCTTGAAATAATTCATTGTACGATAAAAATTAAAAAGATAGTTTTCCTCAAATATATTAGTTGTTGTGATTGAACATTTGGCTAGGGTATAGCACACTATCATTAATTCTTTGATATTCTCTCTTTCCTCCATGAGCACATTTAGGAGGGAGATGGCCATGTGTTGCAGCAAGTGTTGATTCCTTGCTCCTCTTTGTTGATGACTTGATCCTGCTATCCTCCACCCATGAAGGCCTACAGAGATCGATTAATGCTGTGGCCAACAGTTGTGACCTTTGACAATTGATGGTTAACTTGGGTAAAACCAAGGTTATGATCTTCAATGTATCAAAGAGATTTTTCTCTGATCTACATTTCTACCTTTGAGGGAAGAGTTTGAGATCATGACAGCATATACACCTATTTGGGGGTTTAGTATGTGTTAATCGCTCTAGCCCTGACTTAGTAGGTACGATTCCCTCACCCTCCCGAGAGTTAGTGTTTCTAGAACTAGTTTTAGGACATCTCATCCAAACTTCACCTCCTAGAGACTATTATTAGATCTAGGTCCTTTATGGTTTAGAGATCTGGGGGTCGAGTTTGCTATAGATTGATTGAGCCCAAACTGAGAGAGTCTAGAACCTGCTTCTTAGGTTCATAATCTAGTGTACATGTATGGTCCCCAAACCCATATTCAAGTGGAGTTTGTATCCCATCCTTTTTGCCTTAAGGTCATCTTTCGTCCGGTTTCTTTACTACATAGAGTCTAAAATTTGGGGACTCTACCTCTAGGGGAGGAAGGTACTCTTACCTAGAACTCTGTTCCTCAAGGCTCTTGTCTCAGATTGCCTGATAGGTCGTGCACAAGGTTGGTACACAAAGGACTTTCGACTTCTTCACATGATGACCATTTCCCTAGAGTATCTTCCCCCCTTAGGTACTCTCTTCATGCGCCAGGTTGTTTCTTGCCAACTAGATAGGAACTGAATTGAGCCATCAAAGAGGACATCTACAGATTGTACATCCTGGTTACTTGGGCCTCACTTTCAGAGAGCCTTGGCTCGGAAATATCTTTTCTAGAGTAGTTTTTGGAGTTGTGGGATGGCGTCATTGTTTGTCCCATACACACAAAGACATTGGATGTAATTACTCAGGATCCCTATGGGTTAGCTCCGAAGTGGGCTCCCATAGACTCTAGGTGGAGATTGATCACCATATCGCATTGCTAGAGAGGATATGCTAGTGTGCAACTTACAGGAACTGGAGACAGAGATGCACCTCATTTATAAGTGCCCCTCTTACTAAAAGATCAAAGGATGCTACTATTGCCTCTATAGTGACTTAGGGAGTTCCCTTTTCACTTTCTTCTGGTCTCATACTTTCATGTTGCTTCATTAGATCAACAACATGCGACTAATACTATTATATCTTCAGAGTATTTCAGGTCATAGTTGTGAGACCTTTCACCTTCCCTTGGACTCCACCCTGGGTGGTCAATTGACATCCTCAAGGTTGGTTCGGAGTTGTTGGACCTAGCCATAGACCACACATCTTCAAAGTGACAAATGAACCAACTCCAGATGGATCTAGAGTAGGGCACTTCTTGCTTGTCAGACTACCCCTAGATTCAATGGAGTAGCCAAGGTTCTATTCAGAGTATCTTTCCTTTGACCTTGGATGATAGGTGAGAAGGGATTTCTTGTCCTTGTTCCCCTTAGGCTCATATAGTTGGACCCTCTTACAGTGCTCAACAATTTGACAATGAGTTAGTATCTTCAATCTTGCTCCCCACCCTCGCCCTCAGTAATTAGGATCAAGAGAGCTTGACATCTTTATCTCTCTCTTGCTCAGCACTAAGGTGTCTAGATTTCCAGTCTTATCCTATTGTATCACTACACTTATGATACTGCTATTTATCTTTTGGTTTTGGTTAGGCCCAATGATTCACCTAGCTAGATGCTTATCTATGCTACAATTTCTTTTACTTTCTTTCTCTTGCTTTCAGAATTAACTAGGAGTTGCTTTGGCACTCCCACATTGTATTCACACTAGATGTATCTTTTTAGTCCCATTGACCTACTTTTGTGGTCACTTGTTGGACATTAATAAAATTATTTTATCTTATCTTATCTCTCACTTTGCTTCCATGTTACTAGTAGGATTCGCTTTGATATCTCAAATGAGCATATCCAGTAGATGGCCATAATACAATATTCATTCATAGGTGTTTTAGGGATTTAGTCTACGATGATGTTTGTTGGTGCACATAAAAAATCTAGGTGTTGCTCAACAACTATATTTGTGGTCTTTTTCTTTGTTGTTGATTTTAGTAATTACCTCATTTCCATCTCTTTCCTTTTTTTGTTGTCCATCCTTCTTTAATGTTTCATTTGGATGGTGGGGTCTTCTTTGTAGCAAGTTTTTGTGCTCTTTCCACCTCCCTGCACTTTAGGTTGGCTCTTCTTCAACTCGTCTGAGGCTTCCCTAAGATAGGATTGCTAAGCTATGTCAATAAGGGCACAAAGTGATTTGATGGGAGGACCATGAAGACTAGTGCCAATCCCCAAGGCAAAATGGAGTCAAAGGGAACAAAACCAATGAAGGGGCAAGTCCATGAAAGGGTTAGGGTAGATTAGATTCCATGTGGTGCCAACTAATAAACCCCAACTTGTTACAACATGAATAATGCAAATCACTAGGAGCTCCCTTGCGGTGCCAACTCAAAACAATGCTAATTAAGGTGAGCCCTATACTAATGAAGTATCACAAGTTCTTACTCTAGAAATATGATTTGGTGCAATGCAATATTCATGTATAAAACAACAAGGGACGGAGGAGATTCTTCACTCACAATCCTTCCAATGGGACAAATTTGCCCTTCTATGGACCTAATTAGCAAGTCTAGTTATTCCATCGATCATTTGCAACATTAAAGATGAGAACAAAGAACCACACTTTCAAATGGAGAAGAAACGCTTTACACTAAAAAAATGCTCCATAACAGACATGTCAATTAGGCTTCAAAAAGAGAGCTCTCAAAAATCCAACCATGAATTACAAATGAGGAAGAGGCATTCTTATATAGGAGAGGAGCTCAACTTCCTTTACATTAAAATAATCATAAACTCCTTAGATCTATCCTAGGGTGGATTAAACAACTCAAAACATTCCACTAACCCTAACAAACTATTAAATTTAAAACGTGGTGGTCAAAGCCACAACTACAATGTTTCCAAGATACAAAAGGCCCAACAAGGGGGGCGCCTTAACAAATTGAGTGATCAAGAAGCAAATGATGGTCCAAGACTAGCCTCCTAAGGCTTCTACAAAGGAAACTCTTCCAAGACAAGATGGTCCCAAAGTAGGATGCCTCCCTCAAAAGGGGACAAGTACCAAGTCAAACCTTAAAAGCCCTCCAAGACTCTCCAAAAGGCTAGTGCACCAATAGAAGATGTCCACATAGGAGTCAACTCACAAACTTCCTCATCTATACATTTGCAATAGGTTATATCCATAAACCAAGGGCCAAACCAATAGTGTGGCTTCCGAAACATTGGACCAGGTCTCCAAGGGAGGGGATGGCCCTGTCTAAAATGCCTCCAAGGTGGTATGAAACAACAATATGAAACCTCAATTGTGTGGACCACTGCCAAAACTAATTGAATATACCCCCAAAGGAGGAATGTTATTAAAGGCAGGGCCTTCTAAACGGTACGGTTTCTCCCTGAAAACATCTGGAAAATGTCATAGTTCTGCTGCATGCTTATCTGATACAGGCCCATAATAGCCTTCAAAGAGAAAGGGCTCCTCCAAAAGGCACAATATATTCTAGCACAAATCTCTCTCCTCCACAGGCTGAGCATTCAATCCACCAGGCACATTAAAATATTTGTTGGGGAATCTATCTGCAATGAAGCCCTCCATATGGCTGAACATTGACATTCTGCTACAAATAGATCGTTGTAGGCTGCAAATTCTGCATATATGTGACAGGAAAGTCTGCATCACGATTGCTAGTCGTTTAACTTCAGGGCTGATGCTACAGGTTTGAAGTAGGCCTTCAATTCAGACCCTAAAACTGTCCATATGAATCAAATCAGTGATTCTATGATATGTCACTAGATGCCGGTCTCAGGGTGCTGAATGTAGGCTGCGAGAAATGCCTTTCTACACTGAAACTGGGCAGTTGAAGCACCTCAAACAACAACCTGTTCCTGCCATATTTATGCAGTTGATGATAATGGTCCACACACAACTTGTTGTCCTTGAAAATGGGTAGCTGTAGGGTTTCTGGGTGGATTTTTTCATGATGTTTTACCGCTGATACTGAACCAGGCCTCATGGAGCACTCTGTACAACAATTTGCTTGTTTTAAACCGTGGATAAACAGATTTGACAAATGGAAAACTTGGACCTGAAATATGCTACAAATGCAAAAACTGAGAGCTGGGGTATGCCTGGGAGCTTCAATACCTCCCAAACTGTTGTTTGATGATAAAACAGGCTGTAAACTTGAACCCCTGCTCAGCCCATGTACCGTAAATACTCCCAGACTGATATCTGTTACACATAGAGTGGATACTCTGTTACTCAATGCTGCACAACAACAACCACTTACCCTATTCTTTCCCTGTATGATCACTTCAAAATAGACTGCTGTTGCTGCACAGCATAAACCATATAGATTTCAAGCTTATCCTGCAGTCCAGACTCTTGTTTTAAGCTCAAATGCTACTACAGACAGGTTTGAAGATGTTCTACATCTGTTAAATTTTCTAAACCCCAGATCTAGACAAACAAACTCCTAGTGATTTTCCTTGCTCAAATATTAAATTTCAGCTCACTGATTAATTTATACTGCTGGGATTAGTTAACAGAAATTTTTCTTAGCAGAAGCAATAATAATGGAAAACAGATCTACTTAGTAAAATAACAAACACAGATTTTATTCCCTTCAAATCATCTTCTCATTCAATAATTTCCAAGCTTACAAGGGCTCCCTTACCGGGAAAATGGCCCTGAGAATATACAACAACAAACTTGGCAAAATGCCCTCCTCCAACCTGCAAAACTGCTTGGCAAACTCACCTGCTTGCTGCTGTGCCGTACGGCCTGTACAGACATGTCTCTCTGTGGATCTGCTGATACAGACGTGCACTGCGTGCCCACGGCTCTGTCTGCACAGCCACGACCTGTAAACAGTTCACCCTCATCTCTATCCGTACAACTGTTGCGAATCGGTACGGCTTCTGTACAAACTGTATGGATGACGATTTGCTTGGACCTCTGCCTGACTAGTATGGTCCCCCTGGAAGATTTCTTTGTCTACTGCAATCTCTCTCTTGGTCATATCTGGAAAGTAGAAAGTCCTCTCCAACTCAATGCTTGAGTTTCACTCTCTTGTGATTGTGTGTCTTCTTCTCTCACCTTGGATGCCTTTAATACTATTGGGATGAGCCAAAACCCTAACTCCAATGGTTGAGATTAGATCTCACTCACTTGAGATCAATGGATGAGATTCACTTAATTAACTTAAGTCACTAATGCCTAAAACATAGGCATTTCTTCAAATTAACCCCAATTGATCTAAAAAGATTCACTTTAATAATTGACTTTAATAAAGTGAATTTCTTAGGTTCCTGAGAGGTATTAATGATGATTTCCAAAAATAAGACACAATCTCACAGAAATACCTGTCTGAGCTACAAACATCGACACTCCCTCTTAATGAGGAAGGTACTCTTCTCCACTCGTAGCTTATCTTTGAAGATGACAAACTTCCCTTTCACTAAGGGCTTGGTGAGAATGTCTGCAACCTGCTCATCTATGAAAATATACTGGAGCTTAAGTGCTCCCTTTTGGACCCTGTCTCTAATGAAATGATATCTGATTTTAATATGCTTGGACCTGTCATGGAATACTGGATTCTCAGAGAGTTTGATACAACTTTGATTGTCGCAGTGAATCACCATAGGCTCCAACTTCTAATCAAATAATATTGTAAGCAAATTGTGAGGCCAAAGATCTTCACAACTCGCCATACTCCTTGCCATGTACTTTGCCTCTGCTGAACTGAGTGCTATGGAAGTCTGCTTCCTGTTGAACCAAGAAATCACTATTGAACCCAAGCCGAAGAAACACCTTGAGGTGCTCTTTTAATCTACTGCACTCCTTGCCCAATTTGAGTCTGAATAACCTTGCAGCCTCACTCCATCACCTCCAAGATGCCTCAACCCATACTCCACTGTGCCCCTCAAATATTTGAGAACATGCTTTGCTGCTACCCAATGCAGCTGCCTCGGCTCCACCATAAATTGACTCAAGGTGTTCACAACAAAAACTATATTTGGCCTGGTGTTGATCCTATAATGCCCTGGCTTGGTGTTGATCCTAGTGTTCATAGCAAATACATCAAAGATCCTATCAACTGTCTGTATACTTTGGGATCCACCAACTCTGAATCTGAAGAATCAATCTTCTTCAGGTTGGAAACCATAGGTGTAGCCATCGGTCTACAGTCCTCCATCCCGAATCTCTTTAAGATCTCTATTGTGTATTTCCTTTGACCAAGGAAGATCTCTCCATATCTCTGCGACATCTCTTACCCCAAGAAGTAATGCATCTAGTCGATGTCCTTCATCTCGAACTCTGTGGCCAAGTCTGCCTTGCACCTTGCTATAAGTTCCTCTACACTTGTGAGAAACAAACCATCCACGTACAACACCAAGATGAGTGGCTTAGGTCCAACAAGTATGAAGTACAAGCTGGGGCCCGCCTCACTCCCGGTAAAGCCCGTGCTCTACAGGTATCCGTCAATCCTAGCATACCATGCCTTGGGTGCTTGCTTGAGTCCGTACAAGGCTTTCTTAAGCCTGCACACATGAGACTCTCTACTATGTATCTTGAATTCCTGAGGTTGCTCTGTATATACTTCCTCAGGTTGCTCTGTATATACTTCCTCCTCAATGATCCCATTGAGAAAAGTTGTCTTCATGTCCATCTGGTGAATCCTCCACGTCAAGGCGATAGATATCACAAACCAAATGGAAGCATATATGGCGATAGAAGCGAATGTCTCCTCATAGTCCATTCCCTCTCTTTGAGAGAACCCTCTCGCCATGAACCTCGCCTTAAACTTCTCGATGTTTCCATTTGCGGCATGCTTGATCTTGAAGAGCCACCTGGAAGTCACCCCAGACTTCCCCTCCAGTCTCGGCACAATATTCCAAACATCATTCTTCATGATGGAGGTGTACTCCACCATGGCATCCTTCTAAACCTACTGGTCGACTGCTTCCTCATAACTAGAAGGCTTGGAATCAATGATGCTTCTCATCATTTCCATATAGTTCAAAAATTTCTCGGAGGCCTACTCTCCCTGAATGCTCTCCTAGGAGCCTCAACATGCCCCCAAGCATCCCTTAATGTCTGCTCACACCATCTGGGTCTCCTGACAGAGATGGAAGGAGCTAACTCCTCCTCCACACCTAAAGGCTGATTCCCTGAATTGGAAGTTTGTGAACTCTGTTCTCCCTTCAAATCCACCTGCTCCTCATCCTCTGCCACTGGTGGTAACTTATGAGACTTTCTAAATGCCAATTTCTCCTCTAGCTTAACATCTCAACTCACCACTATACTCCACTACGTTGGCATAAAAATCATGTAAGCCTTTGAGGTTTTGTTGTACCCCACTAACACACCCTTCAATCCTGAACCTCGAACTTAACATCTCAACTCACCATTGTCTTCCACTGCGCTGACATGAAAATCCTACAAGCCTTTGGGGTCTTGCTATACCCCACAAGCACACCCTTCTATATTGAAGGCTCAAGTTTCATCCTCTTCTCCTTAGGCACATGAATGTAAACTGGACAACCAAAGATCCTCAAATGTCCTATCTCTAGTTTCACTCTTGTGAATGCCTCCTTAAGAGTCTTGTTCTCCAATATCCTCTCAGTGCACCTGTTCTGCAAATATATTGTTGTGTTACATGCCTCTGACCAAAGAAACATAGGCAGTCCTTGATCATGAATCATAGCCTTTGTAGTACTGATAATGGATCAATACTTATTCTTCTCAACCACATTCTGTTGAGGGTTGTATGAGACTGTCTCCTCCCTCTTGATCCCTACCTCCTTACAAAAATCCTTGAAGTCATTTGAGGTGTACTCTCTCCCAGTGTCTGACCTCAGGACTTTGATCTTCTTTCTTGTTAAGTTCTCCACTTGAGCCTTGAACTCTTGGAATCGACTGAAGGCCTCATCCTTGGTCTTCATAAAGAAGATCCAGGTTTTCTTGGAGAAATCATCAATGAACATCACATAATACGATGCTCCCTGCACAGATACTACAGACATTGACCCACACACATCTGAATAAGATCCAAGATCCCTTTGGACCTACTCTCAGTTCTTGGAAGACCAGTGACAATCTCCATTCGAATCGAGGATGCCTTGTAATGCAAGTATCCCATCCTCTTTTGCCATAGCTCACACAAGTTGTAACTGTCATGTACCATATCCTGAACATGCTTCCCTTGCGACCTGTATAAGTTGCTCTCTATAACCCCAATCTTCATTGTTGTGTCAGGGCTAGCTCCCTCTGGATGTATTAGTACTTTCCCTCTCCTAAAGATAATAGCAAAACCCTTGTTCTCCATAGCTGAGAATGAGAGCAAGTTCTTCTTCAATCCTGGTACAAATAGCACATTCTAGGCATCAAACGAACCTCTCGACTCAAGCTGGAACGAAACTGTTCACTCTCCTCTCACTGCATACTTGGCATCATCACCAAGCTCCACATGGATTCCTGAGTCTGACTTTGTCAATTTCCTGAATAGCTCTCGTTCTCTTGTCATATGACGAGAAGCACCACTATCCACGTACCATGCGGTCCTAGCAACATTGCTGGTGGAAAGGCATGAAACTAGTGAGAAGTCTCTCTTGAACTTCGCAGCTAACTCACTCAAGTGAGTCTCTATAGATGTTGTTACTTGCTACGATTTTCCTTTTCCTTTCTTCTTTTTTGAACACTATGATGCATGGTACCCATTCTTGTGGCAATTGAAGCACTTGATCTTACTCAAGTCCTCCTTCCTCGGTTGTGAGGTTTCCCCCTCATTATTACCCTTCTTGCTGGAACTCTTTCCTTTTCCCTTCCTTGCCTTGTTGACAAGGGCCAAGTTCTCATTGCTACTTCCCTGGTTGCGTGCCCTGGACTCCTCTCGAGTCTCTTCCTAGATGCAATCGTCCCATAGCCTCTCCCAGGTGGGGAGTTTCTCTTGAGCACAGAGTCCTTTTAGGAATGGTTCCTGTTATCACTCAAAGTGTAGATGCCACCAAAGGTATCCTATCCGGGATGGTAGAGGTAGGGTAGCTAACCAAGTGACACCACAAGGGCCTCATCCACTATTGTAAAGGGGTAGTTGTCACATCGGACGAGCTCTTTTCGCTTTAGATCAATCCGTAGAATGACCAAGGGGGAGACCCCACTAGCCTATGAGGGCTAGCGAACCTACTCAAAGTGCTCTAAGGGATTGACAATGAATACAAGAGGCAAACAATGAGTAAAATGATCTAAATCTAGGGAGATGAATGTGGTAGGTGAGGTTAATGTCAAGTTGGAGAAGCTTAAGGAAAGGGGAAATGGTCCAACTTGAAATGAAATATACCACAATGAGCTTAGGAAAGTAGATCTAGATAGATCTAGTTCATACGAGGAATACCCAAATTGGATCTACCTAGGGTTTATGCAAATGAGACCAAAGTGGACCCAAAATAGTAGATTTGGGTGCTTAAAGACTAGATCTAGGTACTTGAAGAATAGATTTGTGGATTTTGGATGGGTTCAAGTATACCCAACTGATAGATTTGAAGAATTGACCAAAAACCCAAGGAGGGCGTCCCACCTAGAGATGACTAGTGCTAGATCCGGGGGTAAATGGAGTTGGTTTGATTTGAAACTTTAGATATAGTGTTTTTATATTTATTCTTAAGTGGGTTTTGATGGCTGTACTCAAATAAGTACCCAATCTATCAGATCTAGAAAACGAGGGTTTGAAAGAAGAGGGTTTGGTAGTGACAATTGGATTAAGCCCCAGAAAAACAAAATACAGTGCAAACGTAGCTGGAAATACTTGCTACTGGCCTTGTATGGTAATGATTTTCCCTTTCCGATCAATTACAAGCTTTTTCCACGCCTTGCCAAGTGAAATCGCTATGCCCTCCAAGAGACCAAGTCGCCCTCCTCCTGCAAAAGATATCTACAAATGAGAATCGATTTGCAAAAAGAAAGATGATAATCAATGAAGAAAGACTCAACAAGCATCAAGATGATCCAAAGATACAATAAAGATAATCCCTGAACCAACAATGACTTGAGGAAGATATATGGAGCTCAATCACAATAACGCCCCCATCAAATCACTATCTCCATCAATGGTATGGCCCCTTGCAAAAATGGTTTAGCAAAGCATAGATCCGCTTGAATGCTAGAGAGAACAAAATTTTACAATCCCCACACAAGATTTTCGATAGAGCTTCCAAGAGTTTTTGCAAAAATATTTTATTATCCAAGAGCTCAAGAGTCAAAAGTTCATTTACAATGAGGGGGGTCTCTTCTTTAAATAGGAATGAGAGAGACCAAAACCCTAACCACTTTTTGAATGAGTGGTTGAGATTAAAAGATACAACAATGATAATCAATGGCTAAGATGAGCCGGAAAAATAATACATGGATCAGTCTAAGTGAGGGGGACATGTTTCCTCAATGATGCCCTAGGGGGACATATAACATGACATAACTAGGAAACATAACATAAAACATTGTTGGGGGGCTGTAGGAGATACTATATTCCTTAGACTAATGCCCGAACAACATCAAATGATACATCCATAATAAAGTGTTAAAAATCACTAGGACGTTTTGTCCCAATAATACAATAAAAACCCCCAAATAATGACCCGGAGTGTATGTGGACCCCACTGAATGTTGCAAGCTGTGTTGGAAGGTGTGGGATGCATCACAAAAATTCTCTGAACAAATCTTATGCCATTTTCTTGCCTCATTTTCCCAAATCAATTTCGTCAGAGACCATTTCTTCCATTTTGTACCATCAAAATATCACCTGTAAAATAATAAAATTCCTGTATCTCTCTTCCTGGTACCACGAGCAAAAATATGACTGCACCAAAATGTTTGGGCGTATGGTAATATAGTAATAACAAGTGGTTGGACCCCATACTCCCTCTGTAGCGCCCTAGGAGAACAAAAATAATATTTAAATGTGTTGACATGCCATTTTATATGGCAAATATGCAATAAAGTGATAAACTGACCATAATCCCATCTGAAAGTGCCTGAAACTGATATCTGAGTGTACCAATGGACTCAGATGGCCCAAATCTAGGAGAGATTAGTACTCATACACCAAGTGACCACCTGGATAATCATCTGTAAGCTTAACCATGTTCGGACAATATAAAATAATGGTTTGTAAATGATAATAATAATAAAAATCCACTGAACCATCACATGAAACCTCTGTCTGATGCATGGGATCATCAAGTAGGCACCAAAGGACCACAAATAAACAATCTCGAACATCATCGGTCTAACTCATCCCGGATCTTGCGGTTGACTTGGTCAAACTGGGTTGACCAGGTCAAAACTGATCAAAATAATGACCTAGGCTCAAACTGACTGATGCTGCAAGTGCAAATGGATAAGATATACTCCTTTAATTATTTCAATAGCAAGATTAAAGTAAAAAGTGGAATTTCACTGGCGATTAAGCAACAATACATCAGATATATGTCTAGATTAAAGCAATCCATTACTAAGGATAAGACCTGTTATCACACCATAGTAGCAGGGCTACTATCCTTGTTGAGCAGATATCTGCACATTTTAGAGCTTTGCTTCCACAAAGATCAGCTATGATGAGCCTATATTTTGAGATCACTCATGATCAGAGCAGTGTATTTTATCAAACTTATGTTAGACCTTGTGCCAAGGCTGAGCCTTGAGAGTTCAGATGTGATGACCGATGTGACCCTTTATTCCATACAGTTTCAGTTCAGTGCCCAGTGATGTTATTGCAGCAGTGTTTCAGATGATTTTGGATGATTATTGTGTTATATAGCCTATGGACTTCTGATTATTGACTATGGATTATTATCTTGTTGCTTTAGTCATCTTCACAGCATTAGCTTGGTATATGATTCATGATGTGGCAAACTATTTGAAATAAAACGAACTATCTTAATAATGTTATAAATTGTAAAAATCGACATATTACTTGCACACTTAGGTTTTATGACAAAACTCACTGGTTGCATTACCCTCCTATGAGCATAGACATGGTCTTCCTTAACATTCTTGTTTGCTAGCCTAGGCACCACATTCATTTGACTCCATACATCCATGACCTTCCCGATTTGGCTTTCACCTTTGACTTGTCTTTCTTGACTCTTTGATACTAAGGACTTCCCTATTACTACCTCTGTGTTGGATCGCATCCATGTTTGTTTAGTGTCTTGGCTCTGAGTTGGTGATAGAGCTTGCCTTTGGTGAGTTGGATTCTAGGCCTAAATCATTCTGGTCGGTTGTCCTGATGTTTGGCACTAGTCGAAGTCCCCTTAGTCACTTGAGATGTTGTTGGCTAAAACTGAAAGCTCATGTACTACCTATTGGAAATCTTTATAAATTCGCCCATGGAAACTTAAACTCTAGAATGTGTTTCTTAACACACGTGAGTAAAGGGCAAGAGCAATGAAACGCTAAAAATACTCCTCGAAGAGTATAAGAAAGGTCCAAAAAGCAAAAGTTACTCAAAAGTTATATCTATTATTGCTGACCTTGTATATGTATAAACATGCCTTGGATGCAAGCTGCAATTAGTTGTGCTTCTTAGCACATTTGAAATCCGAAGGCTTATGTAGGCCAAAAATGTCACAGCCAAATTTGGCAAGCGCTCTCGGGAAGCCAACGAATGGTGTGCGGGACTGCTAGGGCGCCGGTTGAGGGCTTGGCCAACTCAACCTGCGTTCCTACAGACTACGCCTCCAATTTTAACCCGTGGAATAACTTATCGTTTTGGAACACTTGAACCAACAAAAGCATTCCTACTTTAGCACTTAACTCTGTTATCGATTTTACTTAGTCACTTGCCGAACCGGCACCACAAGTAAAATAACATGCAACAAAGAAAGACACAAAGAGATAGAGGTGGGTTGCCCAACTAGCAGAGCCCGTTTGTAAACTTTATATAATATGAACAGAGGTTACATCCATGGAGTTGCCCAACTGGCAGAGCTCCTAAGTGCTGCCCAACTAGCAAGACACTCCCATGAAAAATACAAGTGATGGATGCATTTTTTCTGAATAGGCCCTTTTGTCTACCTTCTATCATCTTTGCATGGTGGAAAATGCTCCCTAGAGGAGGTTTTCCCAAGTATAGCCTTGGATCTCCAATTTTGTTCTAGGTTAGGCTCTTATAACAAACCCTAGAGGTTGTTATAAGAAGCTTTAGTAGACAAGGAGAAATTACTCCAAGAGGAAGGATGGTCACCTTCCTCTAGGGGTAGGGTTTAAGGGACTCATCCATAAAAACCCTAAGTTATCATCTTTTACCTAATTACTCTTTGCATGTATATGTGTAATTATTAATTTTCATGGTGAATTAGATCTCTTAGTTAAGTTTGAATTTGATTCTTGTTTATATTAGATTTTATTTATGTTATTATTATAAAAAAACCCTAAAACCTAAAACAGTCCTAAAAAACTACCCTAAAACCGTCCTACTCTCCTCCTAACCCTCACGACATCCCTTTTTCTTCCTAAAACAGGCCTCGGCCTGCTCCATAGGAGCTCGGCCTCCCTTCTCCCCCCTTCTTTCTACCTCGACCTTCCCTTCCTCGCCTCTTTTCCTACCTCGGCCTCATCCTATCCTATCCCAAACCCTCGGCCACCTCCTTTTAGCCCTCGGTCCCCCTTTCAGACCCTTGCTCTCCCTCCCTTAGGCCTCTCCTTACCCTTGGCCTCTCATCTAGGGCCTTGACCCTCCCTTTTGCAACTCATAACTAGGCTATGACAGCCTCTCTTGCCACTGTGTCTGCAGTCTGCAATTTATTGCAGACTGTCCCATTTGATAGCCCTTGACACCTGCTACAAAACCAACACAAAACAACATTTCAAGTTAGTCAAAGGTTGATGTCTATTGCTGTTGGAAAGAGGTAAAATAAAGGTCTGAAACCTATATGAATTGCTTATACTAAAGACTGAAACCTAACTCTGTTTGAATACTCTAAATACAAATACCAGACTTGGACACATTGCTTATACTGCTAAAAGAGTGCTTTAAAGTTGAAGTTGTTTGGTACATATTAAATGCATGAAATAATTGTTCAAACATATATTTGGGCTTTATAAATGCTGCTATAAATATTGTCATAAAGGGGATTGTATACTGTTATCAATTGCTGTCATAACTACTGCTTATCATTGAAGTTAAAGTATTTGCACTCTTGCCTTATATTTGATGGTTGAATGATATGTTAATATTTACTTGGTTGATTGGAGTACTTGAATGCTCTCCTTATATTGACATTGATACATTGGCATCTACAAGCACTTTAATTTACTTAGTATGTCTTCTTCATTCCTAAAATTGATTTGTTAAACGCACTGGTCACTAATATCGTGGTATAGAAATATAGTCTTTGTCCAAGTGTCTTGCAAAAGGGCTCTCCCCTTGGAGGTTACAACACTCCAAAGAAGTTGGAGGTGTGACTGAGTTGACAGTGGTCACATCTTCCCCATATTTGTCCATCAGACACTAGC
Organism: Larix kaempferi; assembly: GCA_027924585.1. Classification (NCBI taxonomy): domain Eukaryota; kingdom Viridiplantae; phylum Streptophyta; class Pinopsida; order Pinales; family Pinaceae; genus Larix; species Larix kaempferi. The sequence continues at coordinate 16,325,209 of BSBM01000456.1, forward strand.
CCTGCTAGTTTTTCCGGTAACACCCATGCTTGGAAATGATGAAACCAAGTAGTCGTCCTGAAATGACACAAAAGATGCACTTATGAGGATTCAAACGAATCCTCTAATATAGACACTTATCAAAGACCGCCCTAAGATGTTTGGGATGATCCATCCTCCTTGTAGATTAAGCTGCCAGGTCATCTAGGTAAGCTTCGACATAGCTCGTTGAAACGTAGCTCTAACGTTCTTCAGGCCAAAAGGCATCCTTCCTGTATGCAAATGTACCCTAAGGACATATGAATGTAGCTTTGTGTTGATCTTCGAGGTGAATTTGTATTTGATTGTATCTTGAAAACCTATCCATGAATGAGAAAATCTCATTTCCAGTGCATTCATTGATAATTTGATCGATAAACGGTGTAGGATAATTATCCTTTGGATATGCAAGGTTTAGGTCCTTGAAGTCAGTGCATACTCCAATATTGCCTTCTTTTTTGTTGATAGGTACCAAGTTGGATACCCTTCAATCATTGGGATAAAATAGATGAAACCAGCATGGAGAAGTTTCTCCACTTTTGCTTTGATAACAATAGCCTTTCAAGGGCGAACTGGTCGCAGCTTCTGCCGAACATGCTTAACATTGGGATATGTTTTAATTTCATGTTGGACAATGCTTGGATCGATACCTGACATCTCTTTATAAGACCAGGCAAAAATGTTGCGATATTCTTTGAATATTGCAATATAAATTTTAATTTCCTCAGAGGAACAATTTGCACCGATAAAGACATTTTCAACGACACTGGGAGTCCTAGAAATATCAATTGGGATGGTTTTGGAGATGTTAGCCATATTTTGCTCTTCATATACTTCGTATTTAGTGAGATGGCTCCCATACCAATCCATAGTTCTAGGTCTGATAATTTTGTTCTCATCAACCCTCAATCCGTTCGTGGTAGGCAAAAATGATTCATGTTGGTGCATATCTTTCCACGGTCTTTCCTCCATAGAAATGGCTTCAGAGATAGCTTCATCGGAAGGCAGAACCATGTCTAAGGGATCTTGACAAGGTAAGGAATTGATGGCCCAGACGGGCATGGAACAACGATCGCAATCTTCCACGTGTAGATTTATTATCATGGTCTACTATGTTAGATACAACAACTTGATATGCTATTTTGGCAGTAGACAAAGTCGTAGGTGCCCTTCTATACCCGATTTCCTAGTGGACTCCGACAGTATCCACGGATCTTCGAAATAGGAAGTTTTGAAGTAACATATTCTTACCATGGAAGCAACGATGTCTGATGAGATCGTGTGTATCGGGGCAATGTTTTTACTTGGGTTGGGTGGGGGTAGATTGAATGTCCCCACAAGGATAGGGTACATACCCATTCCAACGTTTTTGCAAGCCCTCATGGAATGGCCAACTAACGGGACATTTGTCCCAGTTGTTTGAATGGACTCATTTCTACAATAAGACAATTGGTCTATTGCGACAATCTTCCCTTCAATCGAGGGCACTATTGTCGTCATAGTGTAAGTGCATCTGCGCCCTAACAGGAGGTTATAATCTAGCGGAGCATTAATGACTTCCACCTCCATGGTTACAGTATTCTCCCCTAGCTCTATTGGGAGAGTCGGGATGATTCCATGAGGCCTGAAAAGATGGTCGTCAAATGCCTTCAACATCGTAGGTGAGGGAATGGTCTCAGGCAAGCCTATAGCTTGCCAACATGACAAGGACATAACACAAGTGGAAGGTCCCTCATCTACCACAATTATAGAGATATTCGAACCACTGGTGGATACTTGAATTTGAAACGTGGCAGAGTGAGGTAGGCAAGGATTCCAATTATCCAAGTCAAATGTTATTGGCTGAGAGTCCAAGGGGTACAAAGCTCATATTGATGTTAACAAAGTCTTTTGTTGCGTTGTGCAACTCTGGAGTACCTCTAGTGCAGACATTGCGCACGGAGCTTGGGCCAGGTCTTCAACAATCTTATAATTTTGGGCAGCTTGTGCATTAGGATTGTAAGTGTTCTTCTTTAGCACACTTTTGGCATGCGACACATTGTGTTATTAGTTGGTTTCTCGATGTGTAGAGGATTGGGCAATTCAAAGTTAAGGGCATCCTTTCCTTTAGATCCAAATGCAGGTGTCTCATAATTACAAGCTCTGGTCTAGACGTTAACCTCTCGTTCACACATGTATACGTTTGCATTCGACGGGTTTCCCCCTTGGGAGGAGGCACCCTCATTGCTTCCTTGTAGGGGTGCAGGGTTGGTTGGGGTTCCAACAACCATTTGCTGATGTTATGGAGGGAACGGGTTGGTCAAGATAGTGGGTTGCTTGAAATCTTCTTGCTATGCCAATAGTCGTTAAGCGTCCTCTAGTTTGGGACATTGATGAGTTAAATGATATTCTCCACATAGTTGACATGAGAATTTCACTTTCTTCTTATATTTCTTATCCCCACCAACATTATTGTTGTTTGCATTATTTCCCTTGTTCCCATTCTTTTGTTTTTGTTTTGTTTCTTCAATCTAGGCTATTGGTTGCCTTTGGCATTAGATGTCTGTATTGATAGAACATCGGAGGGTTGATGGGGAGTAGGATTGTTGGTGTTGATCTGTGCACTTGTAGGCGTTTATAAAGACAAATGTCCCATTTGTATGACAACCTCGCTTGCTGCGGCATTTTCTACTGAACCTATCACAACATCTGTATGTGGTCCAGGCTTTGGTTGTGTTGGATCATCATCTACTCTAGGAACAATGGGCAATATCTTGTATAGCATCTGATATTGTGAGTACACCAAGTCCAATTGTTGGGCCTTGATGATCGCTTGTTCCTTAGTAGTGACCCTTGGTAGAGCTACGTCTTTCGCAATATATAGTTGCAAGGATTTTATAAACCAATCTACCAAAAATTCATTGGGAATCCAAGCCTTTATAAGGCGATGCCTTCTTCACCACTCATGAATATGATTAGATATATGTGTGGATTTACCCTGTCTAAAGGACATCAAAAGATCAGTGTTAGTCTCATACTAAACTGGCAATTGGAAGTGGTTAAGAAAAGTCATTGCAATTGCATTGAAGTTTTGGAAAGAAGCTCTAGGTATCCCTGTGTACCATTTTGCGGCTACCTTAGTTAATGCTGTCATCCATCAATGAATTTGGTTAACACCAGAGATGGAAAGTCATGACGTGCATGGCAAGGTCTTCTCTAGATTTCCCTTCAAACTTGGGTATATCAAAGGGAAGTTTTGTGGGGACCAAAGGACATCTAGGATTACTCAATATCAGGTTTGTTACGTGGTACCAGTACCAGCGCACCTTAAGATGTGCCCCAGGGAGAGAGGGTTATTTTTTTTCTTGACCAGGAGGGGTGTTATCCAGCATTTTCTGAGTGGAGGTTATGGCCAGATCCTTTGGTCCCTTTCCTGAGAGTACTATGGCTTAGTGGCATTACTGACTACCTCATGAAAGGGCTTGAAGCCCTGAGGTTGGTGTCCAGGGCTTCCAGGGGTGGGTCACTGGATCACATGACCCTCACCTTGTTCTATCATTCTGGTGGCTTTTCCATCAGCATTGAGGCTCATGCCTCTCCTCCAGGCCACCATCCACACCCTCCTGGTCTCCAGTTCAACAACGCTCTCTCTCCTTGGTTGTCTTTGATGATGACGTCATCCTTCTTCTAGGCCTACATTGCTTGATTAGGGGGGTGCTGAGGAATTTTCACTACTGTTGGGGTTAGATGGGGCACGACGTCCACCCTTGCGTACTCCAACCTTTAGTTTGGAGTACTTTGCTCATTTTGTCATTTTAGTCACTTTTGGGTGAACTCGGGGGAAAATGCCCCAAGTTACCCACATATTGGATTATTTTATGTTATAATTTTAAGTTGACATGTTTTAATTTTAAATTGACATTTTGAAGCATGTAGGCTTGGTTATTTTGTAAAAAGTGAGTGTGAGATCATATAAATACAATCTCCTCACTTCATTTTTACACAACTTATGGGATAAAATTCATTATGTTACTCTTTTACCCTAGAAGGGCCTTATGAAATGATGTGCACCTCTTGGAGGGATGATTCTTCTTGCTCTTGGATGAAGTTGGATGCTTTCTTTGTCTTGCTAATGCTTTGTGGATGATAGAATGGTTGGAATAGCTTATGCTCAAGTAAGTTTTTTACATTTTCAAGGTTTGCTTGATGAATGGTAGGTCAATTTTGCATCTTGAATGATTGAATGGTAGCCCTAGGGCTACATTCTCTTTGAATAAGGCTTTTGCCTGTTATTCTATCCTCATTGCATACTAAAAACGCTCTCAAGAGGAGGTTTTTACAAAGTTTGGCCTTGGAGCTCTAGCTTTGCCCTAGTTTAGTCTCTTGAAACCAACCCTAGAGGTTGTTTCAAGAAGCCCTAATAGCAAGGAGAATTACCTCCAAGAGGAAAGCTTGTCACCTTCCTCTAAGGCTAGGTTTGGGGTAACATCCATTAAAACCCTAAGTTTGTCCATTTTCTATACATCAAACCCTAATTTGAATTTTTGTAAATATTATTGCTAGGTTAAACTTGCATTTTCATGTGTAATTTTGCATTTTCATGGTAAAATTAGAGCTAGAATTAGGTCTGTAATTTTATAACAAAAACCTTAAAAAAAAATTGTTTATTTTTTGGCCTCCCTAAAATTTCGGCCCTAAAATCTTGCCTCTAAATTCGCATGACCCCAAAATTTCGGCCCTAAATTCTTGCGGCCCTAAAATCTCGTCCTTAAATCCTCCCTGCTCTAAATTCTCACGACCCCAAAATTTCGGCCCTAAATTCTCGCTGCGCTAAATTATAGCAGCCCTAAATTCTCGCGACCCAAACCTTCGGTCCTAAATTTTCGTAGCCCTAAAATCTCGTCCCTAAGTTCTCGCGGCCCTAAATTCTTGTGACCCCAAATTTTTTGGCCCTAGATTCTTGCGGCCCTAAAATTTCGGGCATGAAATCCTCGGCCTATCTTTTTTAACCCTAAATAAACTTGCAAAACTGCCAAAACTACTATACAAGCACCATCCTAACTCTCTCTGTTACTCTGTGGTTGACTCCCTTAGAGGCACTGATCTATGCTTTAAGGTGTTTGGAAGGAATTTGGCATCTACTTGGCAGGTACATTAAAGGGCTCTCCCCTTGGGACAATATTGGATCCCGAAGAAGTTAGGAGATTGGACAAAGGTGATAGCAGTCCAAGTTTCTTATGTGATTGCCTTTCACTTGCAAGCCTAGCCTGCTAGTTTGAACGGTAACAAGGTCATTGGTTAATTTTGTTAAGTTAGGAAGATTTAATGTTGCCAAGAAAGGTGACTTTGTCTGCGCAATTGGGTACCAACTTCCTGGGGCATTAATTGCCCATTGATTTTGGTTAACGAAAGATTATCCTAGTATGTAAGGGTTACCAAGTACCACGAAAGGATTGTTCTAGTTTCCAAGGATCTGAGTATAATTGGGTTGCACTTGAACATATGGTGTGGAACCTCCACTACCCATGCTCCCTATTCCAAGGAAAGGCATGCTCCCTTGAGGAACAGTGGAGCCTAAAAAAGCTCCATTACTTGTGACACCCATGCCAGGGAAAGACAAGCGTCCTTAGGGCATGCTGAAGCTTGTCGAAGCTTTTGTTGTCATAGAAGGAATTGACATGGGGATGTGACCACCTCCAAATGGGAAGACATTGAAGGGGATGGAAGGTCTGACACTAGATGTGATGAAACTTGATGCTATTGGGGGTATGCTGGTGAGCATAGATGGAAATCTAGTAGATGGCATTCCAAATGAAAACGAGTTAGTACCCTGTGTGGTATATATGCCAAACTTTATATTCCACTAATAGGAGCAACAATTGAAGGAATTGATCCTTCGATGGCTACCCCGGATGACAGTGGAGACCATGCAGAAGACACGGTGGGGTTAACATCCCCTACGGGGTTTGAAGTGACTGGAGGGGATGCCCCCATTAGAAGGAATCCCGCTTGTGGCATCCATGTTAGTTCATTGGGACAATGGATTGAAATGTGTTACGAAATTATGCGTGTCAAACTCATGATTCTGGACGAAGATCAGACTATTTGATTTGCATGTAGGTAGATTAAAACCTCCTTCTGGATCTATGAGGTCTTCAATATCAATCGGACCTAAGTCCTCTTGAACAGGAGGAGATGGGCTCCTCGACGATAAATTAATATGATCGTCTAACCCACTAAGGTATCCTTCTTCAGGTAACCTATCAGATTCACTAAGTTCGGATTCTCTTCCTTCTTGTGTGGGATTTTTCATAGTTACTGGGTTGTCTTCCTTTGACCCTTATGGGGGTGGATCAGTGCGATCCAGTCTACACCTCTAAGTATGTAACTCTACCATTTCAAGTGAGAGTCCTTGGATCCCTCTGGACCAACGGGAAGGTTGATTGACGTCTTTGGCTTAAACAGACACAAAGGAAGAAGCTTTGGCAACTTGTTTTACAATACACCCACGCTCACTAAAAAGGTCTCGAAAGATTTAAAACAAGCAATCCTACTCTTCCAAAGATAAGCACAGGGTGATTAAGACCTGGTACCAATCAGTAAAGAGTTGCACAAGGGCCTTCTGTAGGTCAGCCTTTGATGATTAGAGCCCAAGTCCAACCAACGAAGGTTTGAGAAGCATTTATGGTAACTCTCCTACAACAATCACCCAAGGGCCAAGCACTCTTGTGAAAACTAGTACTCTCCAAGGGAGCTAAGCAGATGTTATACGTCTTCCCTAGGTACTGTTGTCCGCCGAGATGCACACCAGCAGCAGAAATATTTTGAAAGTTGTCTCCTCACTACAAGTGGGAGAAGTGTGGCCTTAGGGGCAAGCAATGAGCTAGGTACTGTCACCTAAATTCCAACTCCTCCGTTTAGGCTAACTCCTAACGAGGCCAAGGGGGGTTGTCCCTACACAAAGAGTTATCTATGGCTCTTATGTTTTAAGTGTTTTTTGGTGTTTGAGTGATGCGGATGGGTGTTGTTTAGGAGTTTTTTAATGATGAAAGATCACAACTTTTTATAAATGAGACAAACACAAGATAAAAGAGCAATCCACGTTGCGATACAAGATTAGATCAACAGTATGATAAAGACTTGCAAGATAAAAGCATCCACTGATAAATAACTTTAGACAAAAAGGACAAATGGCCCCAATTAATTAACAGATGAAAAAGTAAAAAGACCAGTGCCTTATGGAGTCAAAAAATGTATAGTGCTTGGGGATGCTGAAGATCAAGTCTTAGAATAATTGTTTGTGAGAACGTTTTGCAAATTATCTTGGTTGATTGAAAGTTTTAGTGATCTTGATTATTAGGGTTCAAAAAAAAAGAGCAAGGTATGCGTCCAACCAGAAAAGTATACTTTTAGTGGCTTCCCCTCTGGTGGTATGACAGACCGTCCAGTATTCTTCGGCTAGGTGTCCAATGATTTAACCAGCACTAGAACTCTATGACAACGGTGATTTCCGGCCCCACCAAGTTTAGGAACTTTGCCCACTACCTGAGTATTTCTCGAAATAAAAACGTCGGTTCGTTGGTTGTGGGGTGAAATTTTTATTATGTTATCACTTGCAAGATTAACAATTCCAATCACTGTTCTGAGTACGAGTCCAACCCTAGGGTCAGCAGAGCATACTAAGTGATGGAAAGCAACGAAGTAGATTTTAATGGGGGATATGAGTTGAAGTATTTTATTATTAGAGCACACAGTTCAACTCTCCGACAGAGAGTGCTCTTGACTTCGTCTTAAGACAGAAGTTCAAGAGACCTTGACTAATCTATATGCTTGATGCAAGGAAATGCAGTGGGAATGCTCTTCGATAGAGAGTGCTCTTGACTTCGGTTATTGCAAGTTCAAGAGACTTTGGTTCTTTTTAGAAGACAGGCAGCTTAAAGCAAAAAACACAAGTGATAGCTCAAAAGATGATAAAATGAAATAGAGCAACTAACAAAATGATAAACCACTTGTAAATGAAACTAGTGTTCTACAACAGGGAGAAACTATCTAGCAAAAAGAAAGTAAAAATTGACTTCTACACACTGTTCATGAAACTTCCAGCTAGCTGGTTGTACGTAGTACACAGTGGGGAAAGAGAAGTAGCACGCAAGGTCAATGCGGCACTTGGGATCAAATCCCAAGACACTTCTTAGGTCAAAACTGAAAAAGATAACTAAAACTTCTTAGTACAAATGAAAATATTCCAAAAACTTAAAGCAAATCTAAACTAAGCATGCACAAGACACTCTTCCCCAAATGGGGAAGAAAAACCAAAAGATGGGAGGCCTTATCCCACTTAGCCTTTTTATTAATCAGTTACAAATGCCTTGGGAATTTAACCCTTGTAAGGACTTTTAAGAGAAATAATCTTAGGAAATAATTGGAACAAGCTATCGATAGCTAATACAAAAGGAGATTGATTAAGTCTTCATGGTTTTGATCTTGGTTCAAATGGTGCTCTTGGTTCAATCTTCTCCTTGTTTTTTAAAACTTCTTGCTCTTCTCTTTCAGTTTGGATCCTCTTAGTTCTTTTCTCCTTCAAGTACCTACAAAAACTCAAATCAACTCAAGCAATGCACCCATTAGATATTAGTAAATAAATCAACTAGTCTAGGATCTAATCTAATAAATGGAAAAACAACTAAATGACCAATCTATTTTGAATGTAAGCTTTTTCGAATTTGATGAGATTATGAGATTTACAACTAGAACTGCAAATTTTAAATGAGAAATCAACCTTGAACTAGATGCAAACCTTTTAAACTAGAAAAGAAACTAAATCTAAACTAAGAATGGAAACTAATCAATGAACTAATAACTATCTTTTGAAAGAAATGCAACTAATTAGTGCTAACCCTTAACAAGCTTTATAGTTTTTGTGATGTGTTTACAAGATATCCAAGGAGGGACGAGAGGAGGGCTTTGGAGCAAAAACTGAAGGCAAAAACAAGAAGGCAAAGGAGAGGATAAGAGAGATGGACGAATGAGGGATGGAGGAACTAAAGAAAGGAAAGGAGACGAGAGAGTAAGGTAGGAGATGGCAAAAACGAAAGGGCAAAGAGAGGAAAAAGAGGGGATTTGAAGCTAGAGGAGACGAGAGCAAAGAAGGTTTGAAGCTAGGGGAGACGAGAGCAAAGAGAGGGGAGAAAAACTAGGATGAGAGGGAGGTGGACGAAAGGGAGAAGTGGAGATCTAAAGGATGGAAATGAGGCTTAGACAAGGAGAAAAATGAAGTGGGATGAGAGCAAAGAGGAAGGCAAAGACCAATGCAAGCCAAAAACGAAAGGCAAACTTTGGCAAAAAGTCTAGGCTTGGAGAAAGGTATAACCAGGAAGATCCATAGCTTAGAGGTGAGTAGGACTAGTAACCAGTAACCGAAGGAGTTTTTAGAATGCTTTGTTGGAGAAGGCAAGAAAGATCTGGAGTAGCTTGCAACCCTGCAAACAAAATGTTAATATAAATGGAACACTTGAATGGTGAACGTATTAGATGCCAAGAGCTCCCAATAGATGAATTCCCTGAAGACACATACACTCAATGCAAAAGATTAGAAGCCTAAGTACTAGATTGTTGGTCTTCAATAAGCATAATAATCAAATTGCAATACAAGAGTAGGGTGAAAGAGATATTACTTCACATGAGATGAAGACACAATGCCAAAAGCCCATCAAATGACCTCCAAAGTCTCAAAATATTTTATTAAACAAGAGAGCTTACAATTTTCACCAGAGTTTCTTTGCACAAAAATCCATGCGAAACAAGGAGGCAATGCCATCCTTTTATAACAAAATACAAGACTATCCCAACCCCTAATTCGAATTGGCTTGGAAGGAGCCAATGGCACAAGTCTAAAATCGAAATCCCAATCAAGATCTAATCTAATCCACGTCAACTCGTTGCTTGGAGTTAATCCCACCATACCACTCGAGCTTGAGGTCTATGTGGATGGGGAGGTGGCCTCCACCTTGTCAAGGCACCCCCCATCCCATCTTTGGAAACTTCACCATCAAATAACGAGTTGCCAAGTGTAAAATGTGTGAGCCTTCAAGAGATTGATGTGAGCTATTAGGGAGATCAAGTGTGAGTTGCTTTGAATGCTAACTCGAATTTGTAAGAGAGCCAAGTTCTGGTGGTTGCACAATTTTAGGAGGCGCCCACTTTATAATAAATACAACTCAAACTTGACTCACTTTCCATTTAATAACTCATCCACATCACCAAATCGAACTTTGCATGCAGGTGGGCGAATTTACTTGAAGGAAATCTCATTTGCTGACTGGATAGTTCACTGAAGTTGATTGGAGATGACTGGAATGATAATTAATGCCCTGTGCCATGTCATTTAGCCACTGAAATAATCCAATTTGGATTATTTTTGAGAGAATTGGATTATCTCCAATTATTAGTTTTTTGATTTTAATTAATTAATAATCCTCTTTTATTGAAATTTGAGGAATTATTAATTAATTGGCTAAATAACGATCCGAAACTTAGGGTAAAGGTGTCCGGGGTCCAAGTATGATTTTTTGGCTTAGGAATTAAGCCTCCAATCATTGAAAAACACCCCCGGATGACTGACATATTACAATTTGAATTTTTCCATTTAAACTATGGAAAAATTAATTATTAAAAAATAAAATAATTAACTGCCCAACGCTCCGGTAAAATTTTTTCGGATTGCATTTAAAAACCTCTACAGACCTAGGAAATGACCACTGAATCGACTCATAGTGTCTAGTAGGTTCATATTCATATGTTGGACTCTAATAACCCCCCATGGCCAGAATTTCAAAATTGGGCATTCCAGCTTTGGAGGAAGCGGGAGAAAACCTTGTCAATTATATCTTGGCTGAAAGCAAAGTATAATTGGTCAGGGTAGAAAACTCCCTGGAATACCTTAGTTGATAAACCAGTCATGGGTGACCGAGTCACTCAAACCCTATTAGCACACTTTTTACAAAAACCCTGTGGGGCATGGTCATTTCAAGACAAAAAACAAACCGACTAGCCAAAACTGGCTAGGCACAAAATGGTGGATCATCTGATACACTGGAACACAAACACCTATCATGTTTGTCAAATGGTGGCTCTTCAAATAATCCAACTATGGTACAAAAATGTTGGTAACAGGTACAACAAGACTTTCCCCTTGCAGACACCTATTAGAAACCTAGGAAAAACAATTGTGGCTACCAATTCATAGATAATAGTCGGCAAGATAGTCACAGGATAGGTGTCCGCGAATGGACAGGGAATATAGGATACAAGTCCTAGACCCGAAACTCCAGCCAAAGTGGTGTCACCCCGAGGACTTGCCACTTCCTTAGAGCTCCCATACTCACGTAGCCCACTAAATAAACAATTGAGGGAAAGATCCCAATTGCTTTCCTAGCTTTACCTTGTGCTTGACATGTGTGTTAGAGGCGCTTTCACAACAAGTGTTTATGCTACTACTGGATTTCTCCACTCAATTAATGGATTCCTAGTTTCGTTTCAATGCCCTTGGAAAAATTTACTTTCCAACCTACTGCCAAGGCCCTAGAACCTAGGCCAACACTCAAATTGAGAAGAATCTACCACAAGGTTTTCTTAGACTCAAAGAGGTATAATTAGGTATAGGAAAGCAAGTTCTTGGTATCTGTTACCTCGCAAACTAGCACCTGTAGTTAAAGCCTGAAATATCGCTACTAGTTTACGGTAACCTGAGAGGTGTTATCCACTATGACCACGATAACTACCTCTATGCACTTCTGGTTGGCTCTTCTCCAACTCGAGGGGGCGTCCCCAGATAGGATTGATAGGCTATGACAATGAGGGCACACAGTGATTTGGAAGAGATAGCCTTAGCAAAACAGGGTTGTAGTTTTTAGGGTATTTTGAATATGTGATGGAGACACTCAGAGATCAGTGCCAATATCCAACTAGGGCAATGGATTCAAGGTGAATCAAATGGCAAGTGAGGCCAAGAAGAATGGTCCTTCAAGAATTGGTCTATTTCCTTCTAAGGTTAGGGGTCGGGACACACTAGTCACATCTCCCAATTGATGATAACAATGGAATTCGAGGTCTACAAGAGAGAGCTCCAATGGTGGAAAGTCCCTAGCCACCCAAGATCAACTGTGGAGAAGATAAATGCCTAGAAACCCTTGCCAAGGAGCCAAGTGCATATCAAGACAAGGTCTAAAATACTCACCTAGACCAACAAAGAAGAATGTGCAATCCAATAGCCTAGGATGCCCTCCTTCCAACTATTATTTGGATCACTCATGAGAGGTTTGTAGAAGACTTGACACATTCTAGCATTAACCCTTAAGCACATTAATAGAACTAAGAAGAAGAAGCTTCAAGAATTGACAACACTTTTCACCTCATAGAAAAATCCTTAACACCATAAATTGCACAAAAGAAAGATATATCGATGAAGCTCCAAAAGAGAGAACTCTCAAAGTCCAACCATGAAATGAAATGAGGAAGTAGCTCTCTATTTATAGGAGATGCTAAAACTTCCTTTACAATAAAATATCATTATTTTCCTAAGATCTAGCCTAGGGTGGGGTAAAATACAACAAAATCCCCACTTAGCAGCTAACTTCTAATCAAATACAATAAAATAAGGTGGTCAATGCCACTTGTACATTGGTACAATGATGAGATACATGGGGCCCCTAACAAAGGGGGAATGCTCCAACAAGCAAGGAAACAAGGTTGATGATGATGCCACATGGCCTCCAAAGGCCCCTCCAAGAAGAAAATGCTCCAGGAAATGTCCACAAGACAAACTCCAAACCCTCTCCCAAGTGGGGTCTTCAACCCACCAAGCTCCTCAAGCAACCAAAGATCCACATTAGGCTCCAAAGGCTTCTCTAAAGATTACTTGTTCTCCAAGCAATGTTCAAAAGGGGTTGGAAAGCCCTCAAAGGTTTGTTTCAAGATTCCTTGTCCACCAAGCAATGTCTTCAAGGGATTTTGAGATCCTCCATGTTGTCCACTTGGAATTTTTAGAAGCTTCTCCAAGCAAAACCCTTCTCAAGGTATGCCCACAAGGCAACCAACAAGTGTCCAAAGATTTATTCAAGGGGCAATTTCTCCACAAAGTATGCACAAGGCAACCTTAGCCTTTCATAACCTCTCATCAAGCAACCAATTCTAATATATTATAAAGGTATTTGAAACAAAGTTTTTTTAAAGGTTAGCAGCTCAAAGGAAAGGCTTCCTTCCAAGACATAGGACGTCACTCTGAGACCTGCAAGAAACTTCCAATATGTGCACTGCTGTAAGATCCAAAAGAGGCTGAGATCTGGCCTTGAAGAGGATGCGCTAGAGCTGTTTTAGGTCTCCTTCAAGGCATACGTCCTTCTCCTATGGATACAGCTCCCTTTGATGCTGTGGCTCTCAAGTTTTGCTGAGAGAGGGCTGCCAAAATATGTGCCCAATCTGAAATATATCCTCCTACAGAGCTGCAGCTTCTTTTGCAGGTACAAGTCAACCCTTTTCTGAGTTTGATGGCTAGAATAAAAGACAGGAATGGGCCTAAAATGTTGGCATAAGACCCTCATCTAGGGAAGCGGACCCTCCAAATGGTATATTTTGCTGCTGACTGGAGTAAGGGCTGAGGCAAGGATGGATCTCAGGCTGTTTACAAGCTTTCCCTAGGCTGTGGCCTGTTTCTCATAGCAAAGACAGTCCTGAATTAGTGCTCCATGGCTGATTGTTCCACTTTAATTACAAGATGAACAGATCTCCTCCAAGCTGGTGGCTCCATCAAACTTGTTTCTTGTTTCTCCAATTCTCAAAATAACACCAGGTCATGTCATGCTACAGGCTGGTTTGGTCAGAGTTTGAAAATCGGCTGCCATTATACAATGATCATTGCTCAGAACTGTCCAATAATTGAAAGGATCCAAGGCTGTTAAAGTATGCAAATCAGCTCTAACAGTAGGACTGCTGTAGAGTGTCTTCAAGGTAGCATAATCTGGCTTGTAATTTGGAAGATACTGCATCAACATTATCGCTGAAAGACATTCCACAATCTGCTCCTTCTATACTGTAATTAGAACTGAGATAGGGCCGTTGTTTGCTTCCACATACTTATGCTCAGGATGAACACTTCTGCTGTAGGTGTGATAAAATGGTCTTCTTACTATTGCTGACTTCAATCTTCCTTTAGCCTCTGGATTGTTCAAAGCCTTCACTTCTACCCAACACCATGATCAAGGTGTTTGATTGCTGTTACAACTGCTTAAAAGTAGCCAGATCCAATTATTAGTATTACACTTCAAGATATGCTTAGGAATCTTTATCACGCTCAGATTTGGTCTCCATGGCTGTTGGTAGATGTGCAGAATTGTTTCAAAGTATTCAGATTGCTGTAGATGACTACTTGAGTTGTTGTACTGCTACTAACATTAGGACAGAACCCTTCTGCTGGCAACAAAATGTTCTATTAATTAAACCCTGACTCTACTAGAATACCCCTGTTTGAGCGCCCAGGATGATGTATCACCTAAACTTTGCTGCTCACACATGCCCAGGTCTATTGATTTATTGCCCAGACCGCCTAGAACATGCCCAGAACCTCTGTAAAGTGTTTAGAGCAGTCCAAGGCACCTTCATTTCTGAACTAGGGAACACCATGCAAAAATGGGTGTAACAGCATCTATTTCACCTAAACAAGGAGGCAAAACAGAGGCACAAGCAGATACTTATATTCTTACTTCTTCATGCCAAAGTGTACAGCAACAATCATGAAAGGGAAATTAAGGTCACAAAAGCCCTTAAATATTTTCTAATGGAAATCAATCCAAGGTATACAATCATCAACCCCCCATCAAAGACACCAAAATTTGATAGTGCTAACTCTCAATTAGTCTTAGGAATCCTAGCCAACCAACATCACTGAAGAAATCGAGCAAAAACAGGGTAAAAAACCCTATACTCTGTCTCCCACGCTTCTGTCTAGTGCAGAAAGAGAGTGGCCACACGCCTGTTCCTAAAGAAAAGTGTGTGGGACCCCTAATACACACTTCTGTGTACACTACAGGGAGTGTGGGATGCCTAGGCAGGCCTGAAACAGGCAAAAAACTGAAAAGTTTTGCACTTTCTTGGAAATTGAAGGGGGGAAGGTTATGTTACTGACCTAAAGGATTGAAGACACCCACAAATAGCCAGAAAAATCAAACTACAAAGGCCCTACAGAGATCTTGTCCCCAATGACTAGGGCTGGTCACCAACATACTAAGAAGATAGAAAACTGATCTTAAGACACTTCAAACAGACAGTTCAGACACAAAAAGAGATGTTTCACCACTCATACAAGTAAGCAAACAAGCAAGCAAGTAGAAGAATGAAATAAAAGGAAGAGAGGAACTTGTCTCTGGAGTTTGGTCCATGCTGCTCCTGCTCTTCAACTTTAATCTGCTCCACTCCAGCAACTTGAAAGCTGCAAAAAGAGCCAAAATTAATAACCCTCCTCAGTTGTAACAAAGATGCCAAACAACTCAAAAGCATAAGGACAAATCCAACTATTATTAATATTGCTCTTGAAAGGACTAGCAATCTTCAATCAACCAACAAGGACTAAACATATTAAGTCTTTACACATGCATATGGGGGAGGGAAAGATCATACATTTCTATTAAAATGCAACAAGATGACGGATACATAAGTTATCTTTTCTGCTGCTAAACCTTTGACTGCGTCTCTCTGCTCTGGAATCACTTTCGATCCCACTTCCAAACACGAGATCTTCCAAGGGTGTATAGGATAGAAGTCATATAAGATGAATGACTTCAACAACTTATGAAAGGAGTACTCAGGGACAGGGGTCACTTAGGGAAGATGGGATAAATGGATTGAGAATGGTATAAGGATTCCTCCAGCATGACAATAATGTGGGTGTGCCCCCTCGCTTGGTCCACCGTATCCCTTTTTAATGAGAGTTTAGGATAGTTGTGATAGTTACCAAATGGTTTTGGAAGTTGCAAATGAGACCAACTACCTTAAAACTGTCATAACTTTTGAAATTTTGAGAATTTTATATTATTTAGGCATTTTTCTTGGCCCATGTGCCCTTCTCAAGGGGAAGGTGCGTGGCCATGTTCCTTGCAGTGAGTAAAGGAGCGTGGGGTCTCATTTGGGCTCAACTTCAGTGATTTCAATGGGAGATGAGCTGGATTGTCTTCAAGGGGGTTCAGACCATCAAGTAGGGTCAAATTAGAGCTTCTTCCATGATGATAGGTTCATGTTCATGATCGATCTTAGACACTTAGGTGTTGTCTTGGAATATTGTCGACACAAACGTGGAAGTACCAATTTGAGCTATAACAATCTTTGTGCACAAAATTCCTGCGCCGGAAATAACATCCTGCTAAAACTAACAAGTTTCATCCAAAGCTCAATTCCAAGATTCCCCCCAACATTTATAAATAGTAACGTCTAAAACTGTATGTCACTTAAAATAACTTGATCGTGCATGAAGCTTTGCAAGCAACCAAAATGTCCATTGGATGCTCTTAATGCAATTTGTCTAAAGTAGAAGTGTTGATCCTAACATGCATAAGTTGCATCATGCATGTGTTTTTCTAAAAATAGCAGTGTTTTCGAATCTCAATAGATATAGCTTGAATGATCCAAGAAGGTAGTGCTGATAAAAGGCTGGCCTGAACTTAGTCAAAATGGATTATCTAGAACTGAAGAAATGTGGAAAACTCCAAGTGGCAACATGCTTGTCCCACCCTGTTGAAGGTAAACTTATGATCTCAAACTTACCACCAAAATTCAACAAAGTGCAATTTTGGGTGTTAACAATGTTGAGTTTGAGAAAAGATAGAAGATCTATAGTGAACCAAGCAAGAAATCCTAATCCAGTCAAGGATAAACAAAAACAACAAATCCACACTAGTGCACTTTAGAAAGAGGGAGTGTACATTTGCTTTAGAGATAAAGAGCCATAGTCATAACCATAAGTGCACTAAAGATAAAGATAATGCAATAACTTGAAAAAGAGAGTGCAATAGAGAGAAAGTGTCTTCAGGCTTATGATTAATGAATGAGTCACTTGAATTAATATTACAAATGAGGAGGTCTTTATTTATACAACATCATAGAGGTAGGGTGCTGTTAATTTTTAGTGCAGCTGCGAGACCCATTCTCAGAGAGAATGGTACCCTAGTCAGTTAACTAGGGTTCCTGGTCAAGATAACCAAGCAGAGTAATGAGTAAGACCCTAGAAGGTACCCTAGGGCCCCCAGTTGTCTCCTGGGGTTCTTGGTCGAGGACCAAGCAGGTTGATGCCATGGCAAAGTCCCTAGCATGTGGCTAGGGCCCCTATTTGTCTCTAGGGTATTCTGGTCTAGGACCAGACAGTTTCTTGGTCGAGGACCAAGCAGATCCTGCAGGTTGAGACAGAGACATCCTAGGTCCTGCAGATGGTTGATCAACATTCAGTCTAGGACTGAATGCTCAGCTTGAGGCTGAGGACCATTCTCTGGGAGAATGGAGAACTTGGTCATGGACCAGATGGTTGATCAACATGCCCCAGTCTAGGACTGGGAACTCAGCCCGGGGCTGAGAGCCATTCCTTGAGAATGGAGGCACCTGGTCAGTTATCAGGATATTGACCCAGTCTGGGACTGGGAACTCAGCCTGGGGCTGAGAGCCATTCCTTGAGAATGGAGGCACTTGGTCAGTTACCAAGATTATGATGTGTGATGTCCTCTTCTCCTAGGTCTTTGAGATGGATGAGTTGGTTGGTCTTCTCAAGGGACTGGCCACCCCTTGTGGAAGCCACTAACATTTGACCTAAGGAGCAGTTGAGAGGATCACATGATCACATCATCTGTGTGGACCCTTCCTTATACAATGATGATGAACTTTCAGGTTATATGGAACATTTGTACATTTGAGAGAGAGATGACTGGTTGTACCTTTCCACCTTGGGTGATTTACTTTTGGTCTTTTAGTGTTGTGGTACCCTGTCTTTGATTTGTGGTAAATAGGGTCATTGACCCACCTTTTATTTATACCACCCTTGTTGTTTTTTATCTTATGGGTACTTTAGATGTTTGACCACTTTCTGAGGTTTTTTTTATTTATTTTTATTTTTATCTTTTATTATTTTTATTTATTTTTATCTTTTATTATTTTTATTTATTTTTATCTTTTATTATATTTTATTTATTTTTATCTTTTATTTATTTATCTTTTATTTTATTTTAAAGTGGCATTTCCCTAATTTAATGAGATCCTAATTTTTTATTATTTTAACTTTTAATTTTTAATCTTTCTTAATTCTAAGGAATCCTAATTTAAAGGCTTATTTTAATAATCCTATTATCCTATAAATAAAGGTCTATTGTTTATCAATTGAATATATATATCTATATCTCAGCTCTAGCTTCTCTACTCCTTGACGTCGAGGGTTTTAAGGTTCTTTCTTGCTGCTGCTTACTCACCTCTGTAGGCTGTCCATCTGCTGCTGGAGATTACCTTCATTCCAGATCTGATTTGTCTAACTGCTAGGGTCTTCTGTAAGGTTGCTGATATTATTATGACTGGGCTGTGATCTGATTTATGACCTCCCTATGTACTTGACATGAGGTTGACTGATCTGATTTTGCATACCACGATTTTTTGAGGTAACCAAAGTCTGCCATAACTCTGAGAGAGGTCCGATCTGCTGTTTAAGGTTTGATCTGCTGTTTGTGACTTGACTGGGATCCGATCTGCTGTTTGAAGTCTGCTTGGGATCCGATCTACATGCTAAGAGATCATTGGTGGAGGCCGTGAGGCATTTTTTGGTCTGATCTACTAGTTTGTGATTTGTCTAGGGTGCGATCTATTTGCTGATTGCATTTTTTGTGGAAGCCGTAAGGCCCTGGGTTTTGTCCTACTCTGCTGTGTGCATGTCTGTGGAAGCCATGAGTGTTGGTGGACAGATCTCTAGTAATCAGACCATGTTTATATGCTGTGCCTTGCTCTTCTACCAGATCTATTGCTGAGATTTGTTTTTAACATATCCATATTACTGAGACTTGATCTTTATGCTGAACCTTGCCTCTGACCAGATCTAAGTGCTAAGATTTTACTTATGGTCAAACCCTTGTGCTGAGTCTTGTTTGTGGACTGATCTATGTGCTAAGACTTGTCTTTGATTCAGATCTATTATGCTGAGACTTGATTAAAATTGTCACTGTGTTCTTGACTGTCTTTGACTATTTGACTGTATCTCAACCTGTCATCTCTCTCTCTCTGGTTTGTACTACCCTCTTGTAGGGTCTGATAGTTTCCAGATTTGATTGGCCTCTCTGAGGCACAGTGTTTACTGAAAGTAAGTAATTCTTCTGAGTATTTTATAGGAAGGGTCCCACACACAAGTAAGTATCTTCTCGTTTATTATTATGTGGTTAAAATTAGTTATTCTACGTTAATTGCTGCTGAAGATTAACTTAGCACAATGACCTAACGGGTAGTGTTAAACATACTTTAACACAGTGACCTGAGAGTGCTAAAGACATGAAGTTTATGTTATGATAGTTTTTACTACTGCACTATTTAATATTCGATATTTGTAAATGTTTATTAAATGTATTTTCTGCATTAGAATATGTTGAATTGTTATTTTTCTGTACAAAACCCTAACTTGACAAAATTTCAACAGGTGCTAGCCTGAAGGAGGTTGACTAGGTCGGCCTTAGCCTAAAATAACCGGTAAACATTGTATAATAAAGTGTCCTAAAGATAAAAATAACAAGGTAACCTGCAAAAGAGAGTGAAATAAAAAGTACCCTTAGGCTTATGTTAAATGAATGAGTCACTTAAAATGAATATTACAAATGAAGTGTGTTTTTATACACCATCCTAGAGGTAGTGACTAGCCAAGGAGGTTGATTAGGTCGGCCTTAGCATAAAATAACTAATAAATACAATATAATAAAGTGTTACACAAAGGTAGGTTCTTGGACATAATAACAATAATGTTGGCTTGTAAACTCAAGTGACAATTAAACCCATAAGTTTAACAAGCCCCCTTATGATGAACAAGGGGCTACCGAGAAGACGTTATATCATAGTATCCCCCCTTAATGCTAGACAAGGGGCCATGTAGAGAAGTCATCATAGATCAGCATATGGTTCCCACAAGAATCCAGAGGGTCAACCATGATGAGTATCAACGACCTGGAAAAGGAGGGATCGAGATGGAGGGGACTCTAGAAACCCAAAATTGTGATAATGGCCCACTTAAGCAGAGACCATGATCTAGTCGAAGGGAGAGTAGCTAAAGTTGATGGATCACTGAAGAAGTCATCATCATCATCATTGATTTGTTCATCTGAGGAAGTTGTTCCTTGATTGCATTGCTCATCAATAGGAGTGTGGTCACTGAACTACTTATCTATTGGAGTGTTGTTACTGAGTTGGTCATTTGATGAAGGCCGGATAGAAGGAACATCCTTAGAGGGAACTTTGTTGGTATGGAGATAGATAAGTCATCAATCTCATTAACTCCAACTATTTTTCTAGTTAGTATAGGAGTGCTTGGAGAAGCACTCTTAGAAGGAGAAAGAGGACCAACATAACACTGTGATGGTGAGAGGTCCACTAAAACACGTTGAGAATCATCCAAGAGGGCACTAACATCATAATGTGAAGAGGCATGATCCATGGAAGCATGCTGAGAATCATCTGAAGAGTCTTTTGAAACAAGTAACGAGAGAGAGTATTTATCTACCTCAAGAGAATCGGTGGCCATGGGGTCGCAATTGTCACAGTGAATCAGCAAAAGGGGCCGAGAAGCTCACTTTGCTTTGTCCTTGGGAAAGGACTCTCTATGGTGTTTCCTTAACACACATCCTTCACAGACACCACTGGGTGGTTTACTCTGTGGAAGGTCATTGGCCAAATGTAAATGACTCATGTGACAAAGAGCCAAAATTAGTATGATCCTGATGCTGATGCCACTAGTGTCATCAACATTGGCTACAATTGCAATAAACTTGGTCTGAGCTGGGGAGGAAGGAATCTTCCCTAGTTTATACATATAACCAGTTCATCAACAATATCTGGAGGCAACCACCTTGAAGTCATCATTCATATACTTCATGACCCATCTGTCTAACCAAAACTCCACCATTTTATTGTTGTGTGATGCGGTATACATAATGTACATTTGGTCCTACTCTAGGGACATGGACAACTTTTCCTACTTTGGCACTGTCAATAGTGACATTGCTACAACTTGACAGTGGTAGGGCCAAATTATCACCAATAATTACTTTCTCCCCCATGTGATTTTGTTAAGACTCAGAGAGAAGGTGCTAGTGTTTGGTCACATGCCTGGTAGCTCCAAAATCAGCAATCCTACAGAGAGGAGGAATACTGCAGAGTGCACAACCAAATGTGCATTATGAGGAGATCCAACATTTTCTTCGAAAGATTCTCCTTGCCAACTGTTTTCCTTGCAAGATCTTCAATTTTTTGAAGACGGAGGAGGCAATAATTGAGAGCATGACCCTTCTTATGACAATAGGTGCATATTAGTTTCTTTTTCTTAGAGGAAATTTAGTTCTTCCCCTTAACCTCATGCTTTCAAGGGGTCGAGGTAGTGTTAGGATGGGCTTGATCTTGAGGGGGTAATTCTCCCATATTCCTCAAAGTTACTTGATGCTGGATAAGATTAGAGAAGACATGGATTAGATTGGTGATGTATCCATTTTGACTTGAATGCTAGAGAAAAATCGTTCAGAACAGTAATTACATATTCTGTATCTGATTTGGCCTTGCCGCTGGAAGTGATGATAACAATCGTAAGATTCTTGAATCTTGCCATAAATTCCTCAATGCTGTTGAAGTCACCCATCTTGAGGTTTGAAAGCTTGGTGTGATGAGTCAAATCTGGCTCAACATATAGGGCGATTAGCTCAAGAGTTTCATCCTTCTTTAGACATATTAGATTGTAGTTGTCATTAGTGGCAAGAGGAAGAGGTCTTTCCAGGTATGTCCATAAGCCTCTGCTTGAAGTGTTAGAGTTTGCACTTTAATTCAATTTAGTTAGATCTTTAAACTGAAAGATAGACAAGCACAACAAAACACAAAAGACACAAGAATTTTCCTTGGGGAAACCATAAAGGAGAAAACCCCACAACTTCCTTAGAAATAGATTCGTCACTAGTACAATATCAAACAAGATGGAAAACCCAAAATATAAGATGTCTTCTGCAGCTCTCTCTCTTTCTCCTCCAACAAACTTGTCTTCTCTCTCACTTGGTGCGAACTTGCTTGAGTGAGTGTGATATCCAAATGAGAGAGTGACCCTCTCTGTTTATACTTTAAGTGAGAGTGACCTAATTCCTCAATGGGGTCGATTTGTCTAACTGACTGGGGCGACCTGTCCTAGGGAGACTCATAAATATAAATTACATTTATCTTTTGGGAAGCTATTGCCCCGACTTAGAATGGAGGTTTTACGTCGATATTCTTGCATGACCAAATACAACAATGACATCCCCGAACAGAGGAAAAACATCTATGACGGAGGTACAATAAAAATACAATAATAATAATATACAAAAGAATATCTTCCGAAGTTACATTTACAACAACACTCCCTCTTAACTAGGAAGGTATTCTCTCGCCACAGTCATCATCACTTTGGACAACGTCATCATCGTTGGATCAGCATCATCGCAGGATCATCATCAATGCTGGAACATCATCAACAATAGATCATCATCGTCGCTGCTACAACAATCCTCATCTCGTTGATCATTGACTAGTGACATCTCTCGAATCTATTCGTCATGAGAAGTTCTACAGAGCCAGTGCTTTTTCATGCTGGATATAGGCCTAGCTCTCATCTAGGTCTTCATCATCTCCATGAGCAATCCATCAAGTAGGTACAGCCCAGGCGCATCCCAGATGCTTTATGACCTGTGGACCTACCAGCGTCTTCAAACATGTGGATATAGCCCAGGAGCACCCCAGGTGCATTATGTCCTTGTGGACCACTTGCGTCTTCCACCATGTAAGATACAGCTCTGGTGCACCTGCGTCTTCTGGTCACATTGCTCCCTCTTTCGAGGAACATCGATCTGGATAACACCAGGCTTCTCTCTAAAGTAATCGAACTTCACTCTTGCTAACGGCTTGGTCAACACATCGGCTGTCTGCTCGTCTGTCGCCACATACTAGAGCTTCACTGCTCCTCTCTTCACCGATATAGTGGTACTTGATCTCGATGTGCTTCGACTTGTCATGGAACACCGGGTTCTCGGACAACTTCACACAACTCTAGTTGTCACAGAAGATACAAGTCGCCTCGAGCTCGAGATCAAACAAATATGATAGTAGCTTTCGAAGCCATACTGCCTCACAACTGGCCGAACAAGCTGCAACATACTCTGCTTCGGCTGTACTCAGTGCCACGCATTATTGCTTCCTACTAAACCAAGAGATCATACCGGATCCCAAACTGAAGCAGCATCTCGAAGTGCTCTTCCTGTCTGTGGTGCTGCCTGCCCAATCTGAATCAACATAACCATGCAGGTTTATCTTTTGATTCGTCTCATACTTGAGCCCATACTCAATCGTATCCTTCAGGTACTTCAATATATGTTTTGCAGTCGTCATGTGAACATGCCTCGGATCTGTCAGGAACTGGCTCATGGTGTTCAGAACAAAACATATGTTTGGTGTCGTGTTCGTCAAGTACATTAACGAACCAATCATCTGCCTGTACATTGTGGCATCAACTGTCTAAGAAGAAGCATCACACAGTAGCTTCAAGTTCAATGCCATTGGTGTGGCCATTGCCTTGCAGTCCATCATTTTGAACCTCTTCAAAATCTCTACTGCATACTTTCCTTGACCAAGAAAAATCCCATCCACACTCTACCACACCTCCATGCCTAAGAAATAGTGCATCATTCCCAGGTCCTTCATCTCGAACTCTGCGACAAGCCTTTTCTTTGTATCTGCAATGAGCTCATCCTCCCCTGTTACAAACAGGTCATCTACACGTCTTCTGCCCTCAACCTTGAAGTAAAGGTTGGAATTTGCTTTACTCTTGGTAAAGCCTAAGCTCGTTAGAAAGCTGTCCATCCTGTCGTACCATGTCCTGGTTGCCTACTTCAAGCCATACAAGGCTTTCTTCAACTTGCACACATGAGTTTGTCTGTCATGTGTTACGAATCCCAGTGGCTGCTCCACATACACTTCCTCTTCAACTACACCATTCAAGAATGTTGTCTTGACGTCCATCTGGTGTACCTTCCATTTTATTACTGCAGCCAATGCAAGTATAGATCTGATGGAAGTGTATCTTGCTACAGGTGCAAATGTCTCCTCGTAGTCTATGCCTTCCTTCTGGGAGAAGCCACGTGCCACAAATATTGCCTTGTGTTTTTCTATGCTACCATCTGCAACATGCTTGATCTTGTAGATCCATTTTGAAGTCACAACAGACTTCCCTATTGGTCTTGGAACTATCTCCCAGACATCATTCTTCATAATCGATTGGTACTCCTCAATCATGGCATCCTTCCATTCCTTCTTTTTTGATGCTTCCTCGTAGTTGCAAGGTTCTTTATCAACGATGTCACATGGTAGGGCCACATATCTAGAGTATGGTCTGCGTCTCTTGCTTTCTCTATGTATCCCATCTGGAGCACCATACTTCTCTGCATCTTGTATTGCTTCACGTGCCCATGCTGGTCTTCTCTTGTGGGATTTCTTCGCACGAGGTGGATCTACAGGTTCTTGTGGTTCTGCCATGTCACGGTCTTCATGATCTTCTTGAATTGTTTCTTCCATAACTGTGTCTCTGGTTATGAGAACTTCAGGTTCTTCAGTTTCTTCAATGGGTAATTTTCTTGATTTGTTGTATGTCGAGTCTTCATCAAAGGTTACGTCTCTGCTGATCTCGATCTTCTTGAATCCTGGGAAGTATATTCGGTAAGCTTTTGATGTGTCGCTGTATCCCACTAATATCCCCTTCTTTCTTGAAGGATCTAGTTTGGTTCTCTTTTCCTTTGGGATGTGTATGTACACCTGGCAACCAAATATTTTGAGATGGTTGACTTCTGGTTTCTCTCCGAAGAAAGCCTCTCCGGGAGTCTTGTTGTTCAATACACGGTGAGGTGTACGGTTTTGTACATACATAGTCGTCTTTCTTGCTTCTGCCCATAAGTGCATCAGAAGATCTTGATCATGTAGCATTGCCTTCGCTGCTTCCATTATCGTTTTGTTATTTCGTTTTGCAACCCCATTTTGTTGAGGATCGTAAAAAGTGCTCAACTCCCTCTTAATCCTAGATTCTTTGCAAAGGTCCTTGAATTCTTCTGAAATGAATTCTCCGCCATTGTCTGATCGTAAAGTCTTGATCTTTCTTTCAATGTGATTTTCAACCAAGGCTTTGAATTCCTTGAATTTGCTAAATACTTCATCTTTTCCCTTCAAGAAATAAATCCATGTCTTATGAGAAAAATCGTCTATAAAAGAAACATGGTATACATACCCGCTTAATGAGTTGGAAGACATGGGGCCACACACATATGAGTGGACTATCTCCAAGATTCCTTTTGCCTTGCTTTTGCTGCTAGGGAATGTCTTTTTCATGTTCTTTTCTTGTGCACATCCCTTGCGAATGCCTTCATGCTTTGTCTGGATTTCTGGTAGGCTTGAAACTGCTTTGCTTGCAATTGGTAGTGCTCTATAGTGCACATGTGCAAGCCTTCTGTGCCACAACTCACTTGGTTCCATGGATTCATGGACCAGTGCTTGTTCTGGTTGTCCTTTCAACTTGTACAAGCCTCCCTCTTGCTCTCCAATTACCGTTGCATCATTTATTGTCTTTCCTTTTGGCCACATTAGAACTTGGCCATCAACAAATGCAACCCGCATTCCTTTAGCATCTAATGCTGAGATGGAGAGAAGATTGTTCTTCAATCCTGGTACATAGAGGACACCTTTCATCTTTAATGATTTTTCGGAATTTAGCTTGTAGGAAGCTTCTCCACTTCCTTTGATGGGATATTGATAATCATCCCCAAGTTTCACCTTTTGAGGTGACTCATGTTCTGACAGGTTGATGAAAAATTCTTTGTACCCCGTCATATGCTTGGATGCTCCACTATCTACAAGCCAATCATTGCTCCCATGTGTGATGGTGCCTATGAGTGCTAAGATTAAGACATATTCTTCATCACTTGAAGAATCATCCCTTTCTTCTCTGGTTCTTTTCCTTACTAGTTCATCATCTTCAGCGGTGTGAGCATGATGCCTCTTCTTGTTGGTTTTCTTGGAGGATCCTTGATTTCTGGGACAATTTCTTGAGTAATGTCCCTTCTCATCACATGTGCAGCATCTGATACTGGACAGATCCCTTCTAGGTCCATGATGCCTTCTGGATCTTTTGTGATGATGGTCCTCCCTCTTGTTGTAATTTTGTTTAGTGTGAGCAATTAGAGATTGGTCATCATTTGCTCCCATCTTCTCTTCTCTTGCTACTAGTCGAGCCTCTTCTTGGGTGCATTCTTCCCATAGTCTGCTGAAGGTGATTAGCTTCTTCCTGGAACATATTCCTTGAATGAATGAGTCCCATGATCTTGGGAGACCATTTAAGGTGGTCATTACAATCTCTACTTCTTCTACTTCATCTTCAATTGCTTCAAGTTGCTCCTTGATTTGAGAGACCCTTGTGAAGTAAGATTGCATGGTCACTAAGTGTTGGATCTTCACATTCTTGAGTTGGTTCCTTAGTGTCATCTTCCGATTGATGTTCTTCCCTTCGAATATCTTCGTCAAAGCATCGAACATCTACTTGGGAGTCTTCAAGGATGATACATGAGGGATGGGATGATCTTTGATGGAGTCTGCAATAATCCTCTTGGCTTTGACCAAGTTCTTGTGGATTGCTTTTGCCTCTTCTCCCTTTGGTTCTGGAACCTCCTCATTGACATATTTGTCCAAGTCATTTTCTTCTAGGACAAGAGAGATTCTGTACTTCCATGCTCGGAAGTTGTCAGCTCCTTCAAGCTTATCCTCGAGCTTGGTGTGATTTGTCATTTTGAAATGAGAACCTCAAATGGAAATAGCAAAGAACTAGATCTTACCAATTTGAGATGCCCAACCTGGTTTTGGAGCTGGCTGACCTAGGGTTTGTCAGAGAAACCCTAATTTTCCAAACTTGGAATTTTGAATTTTTGTTTGGACAAAAAGATGCGCCTCCTCAAGGCGAGTTGTCCAGTGTACTCCTTTGCTTGGATTGGTGGAGGGAAACCCCAAAAGTTTGATGCCCTAGTTTTCTCCCGGCACTAGTAACTGGGTCAAAAATGAAAATTCTTCAAATTGAATTTTGCTTCCTCCATAAGATGTGCCCTCCTAGGGCGAGTTAGCCTAGCCCTCTTTTCTTGATGATCTGTGGAGAGAAGACCTTGAACGAGGAAGCCCTAGTTTCCTGCAGCTACACAATGTCTTCTTTTTATATTAGCTCTAATACCATGTTAGAGTTTGCACTTTATTTCAATTTAGTTAGATCTTTAAACTGAAAGATAGACAAGCACAACAAAAAAAAAGACACAAGAATTTCCTCAGGGAAACCATAAAGGAGAAAACCCCGCAACTTCCTCATAAATAGATTCGTCACTAGTAACTGGGTCAAAAATGAAAATTCTTCAAATTGAATTTTGCTTCCTCCATAAGATGTGCCCTCCTAGGGCGAGTTAGCCTAGCCCTCTTTTCTTGATGATCTGTGGAGAGAAGACCTTGAACGAGGAAGCCCTAGTTTCCTACAGCTACACAATGTCTTCTTTTTATATTAGCTCTAATACCATGTTAGAGTTTGCACTTTATTTCAATTTAGTTAGATCTTTAAACTGAAAGATAGACAAGCACAACAAAAAAAAAGACACAAGAATTTCCTCAGGGAAACCATAAAGGAGAAAACCCCGCAACTTCCTCATAAATAGATTCGTCACTAGTACAATATCAGACAAGATGGAAAACCCAAAATATAAGATGTCTTCTGCAGCTCTCTCTCTTTCTCCTCCAGCGAACTTGTCTTCTCTCTCACTTGGTGCGAACTTGCTTGAGTGAGTGTGATCTCCAAATGAGAGAGTAACCCTCTTTATTTATACTTTAAAGTGAGAGTGACCTAATTCCTCAATGCGGCTGACTTGTCTAACTGACTGGGTTGACCTGCCCTAGGGAGACTCATAAATATAAATCACATTTATCTTTTGGGGAGCTATTGCCCCGACTTACAATGGAGGTTTTACCTCAATATTCTTGCATGACCAAATAAAACAATGACATCCCCGAATAGAGGAAAAACATCTCCGACGGAGGTACAATAAAAATACAATAATAATAATAATAATATACAAAAGAATCTCCTGACGGCTAGGGCTCCTTCCCTAGCCGGCGCTTCTCCATCCCCTTGGGAGGCGACTGGTATAGGTTGAATGCCTGTGGTGGTGGCCCGTGGTGGCCCTCTCTAGCGCAGTGTTCTAGCTCGCAGCTTGTGAGCGTTGATGCAGGCGGTGGGCTCCTCGTTGCTTTGGCTCGTGGCGACGGCGGCTTGGCTCGAAGGCACATCGGAGCAGAGGGTGAATGGATAGAAGTAATCGCCATAACAAACTACGGACTACAATGGCTTTGACCTCGTGAAAACTGTGGAGGGGCGCGCGGGAGAGCTCCAAGTTGCGAGTCTTGGAGGGTTTTAGAATGGCGTCGGCTTCCAGATGAAGCATACAATGCAAGAAGCGTCAGATCTTCAACATCACAAGATGGGGGAGACCGCTTGCCGCCAGAGCCGAACGCCATAACCGCCACCGGCTCTTGCATCTGAGCCCAACGCCAACGTCGCCGCTGCGGAAACCACCACCGCATGACCTTTATAGAGCTGGGAGAGCGGAAGTCGACGGCGGTCTGCTCCAGTTCCTCCAGGGTTTTTACGAGGGTTCCTGGCGGGCTGCTCTTTTTCGCCGGTTTGGGAGGCCGCGGATCTGCTGCGATGTCCACAGAAGCGGATCTCCTGCACCTCCGTTGAGGGGCGGCTTAGAAGGATATACATTGTTTGGAGGGCGATGATTGCTGTGGCTGGTCTCAGGCGGCGTCACCGTGGGCTTCCGTGTTCTTGGAGGCCGGAGGACTTTTGTTCTTGGCACCAGCCGGTAAAGGAGGATAGCCGTGGTTCCCATCCCCGGATCTTGAGGGCTGCAGTTGGATTGGAAGAGATTCTTTTTTCTGGTTTGTGGATTTCGTGGATTGGATGGGTTTCTTGCTCATTGTTTACAGGGTTTGCTGCCTTTTCTGGGAGCTACTCACATTATAGTCGCTGCCTTCCTGCTCGCTGCAAGGAGCTCTGTCATATCCCTCTTTATTGAGGTTGGACTGCCTTTGCTGCTGGGAGGTAGGCGGTTGTGTATGGGAGTGGTGCATGAGGAGAGGAGGCAGATCCTGGGAGCTGTGGATCTCTTCACTGGTTTTTTATCTTTTTTGGGCATTTGAGGGTTTGTTCCCGAGCCATGGGAATGTAAATATGTGACAATGTAGGGATCTATGTGATCCTATTACATGTGCAGAATGTAATTTTGTTCATCTTTTTGAAATAAAATTACAGACTTTTTCCAAGGAAAAAAAAATATATATATACAAAAGAATATCTTCCGAAGTTACATTTACAACAACATGAAGAAGAGCAGTTGTTTGGTCTGCCCAAGTATGATAATTTGCTCCATTTAGGTGGGGAAACAACCATATTGAATCCATATGTATTGCCTTTATAGACCCAAAATATATGAGTACCAGGCTCTTCTGGAAATCTGCACAACACTTCTGCAAATCTGCAGTATATATCAACTAAAAAGTAGAGGAGTGCACTGGTCTTAGGATAGCGTATAAACCAGTGTTACACGGGTACACGTCCCTAAGGGTAGGAAACGCGTTTCCACGCCCCCACACGTTTCGGAAACTTGGAAACTCCATTGGAAACGTCTCCCCCACGTCACCATTTGAAGGAAACTCAAGGAAACACAAAAGGGAAACATTTCCCTCCTAAAAATGGCATCCCCACGTTTCCTTTGACAATTTTTTACCAAAAAATAAAAAATTATATGATAAAGGGCCATGCTGTCCACTATTTTCCTTCTCAGTAGCCTCAATTTCATTTTGCTGTTCAATATGGTTGTATTTCTGAATTTATTTTATCAGTTATAGCTTATGTATGGTTGTATTTCATTTTATTTCATTTGATGTATGTGGTAAACTTGTATTAATATTTAGATTATAAAATTAAAGACTAATGACTTATGCTCTAACTTTCAATTTTTATGTATTCTACTAAAACTTTTATAGTATTCCTGGTGGGGTCCCCTACGTGGAAGACCCCGACGTACCCGTCGACGTTTCCCAAAATTTGGGGGGGTACTTCTACATATGTCGTTTCTGCGTTTCCCCACCCCCGCGTCCCCCTGTCCCGGAAACTTGGGGGAACATTGGTATAAACCCTAGACAAATCCTAGAGTACCAGCTTCTTCCCAAAATTGCACTACACTTCAGCAGATATGCAATTTATATATCAGCTGAAACAGTGAGGGAGGAGTGAACTGGTCTTAGGATAGGGGGTATAAATGCTAGAAAATCCCTAGGAGAGTGCTGCCCTTAAAAAAGGGTAAAATTCTAGAAAAAATAGCACTAGATAGGGTGAGATAGGTTCACACTGCATCTGATACCTTGTTAAGATTCACAAGAGATCTAAGACATATGGTGAACCAACCAGCAACCCTAATCCAGTCAAGAATAAAAAAGCAGTAACAAATCTGCATTAGCATGCTTTAGAAAGAGAGAGCAGAAGGGTGCTTTAGAGATGAAGCTCCATAGCCATACCATAAGCGTGCAAAGATAAACTTAACACAATAACCTGGAAAAGAGAGCGCAATAGAGAGCAAGTGCCCTTAGGCTTATGATTAATGAATTAATCACTTGAATGAATATCACAAATCAGGAGGTATGTGTAGATTGCTACCCCCAAGGTGGTTGACTAGGTTTGCCTTAGCCTAAAATAGCCAATAAATACAATATAATAAAGCATTACATAAATGTAGGCTCTTGGTCATGATAAAAATATTGTTGGCTTGTGGGCTCAAGTGAATATTAAACCCATAAATTTAATAAAAAATAGCCAAATTTTGTTTGGGAAAATATCCTGAACATTTAGTCAAGCATTGAATATGAGAACTGAATAGTCCAGCCAAAAGAAAACAAGAAAGGTTGACTCTTTGCTTCAGTTCTGACTGTAAAGGTTATCTAGGATGAAGATAATTAAAAAAGGAAAATGGAAGGAATGAAAAATGAAGAAAATATTACTGGAATCTGCATGATATGTACTGAACCTTGTTTTTTAAATAGTTGATAATTCCAATCTATCTTACTGAGAGACCTGATTTTTGAGTTAGTACATTATCAATGACAAGTGGTTTTTTTGCATTCCGACAAATTAATGCTTATAATATGCTAAATTGCTGTTTTTCCTAGGGTTTAGTTTGATATTTGCAGAATGGGTATGCTTGGCGGCGAATTGCATATTTTCAAAGCATATTATAATCTAGCATTGCAATTTAATGTGTTCATTGGTGTTAAGGTGTATCAGCATTGGCAGTAATTGCTTAGAAATTCATAGATTTTCCCCATTTAGTGTGGTATGTCTAGACTCCACCCTTTTTCTATGTATAACATATTCAAGGTTTATTTTTTTTTATTCATGTTAATTTTTAATGGTGTTTCTTGTGTATAACTTCTTCTATATTTCTTTTGCTTTATTAATATCAAACTGCTGAATCTTGTTGGAGAGGTGCATTGTTCGAATCTGCTTGAGTTCAATCAAAAGCAAGATATTATACTATCATTCATGCTTGTAATCTTTCTAGTTTTGGTAAAGAAATATTTTCATGTCATTTATACAGTCTAAGGAGTGTGCTATGCTTTTTCAGTCCACCGGTGCTGGATGAGGTAGAAATCAGAGAATTACTTATAGCCCATGTTGGTCATCGTTGTTGTTGGGGAAGTAGGCCTGCTCGTAGATGGCAAATATATGCAGTAGAAGATTGCAATGCATATGTTGGTACCTTGGAAACCTTCATTGAAGAGAGAGATGTCATAGGAGAAGTAGAACCATATGCTGGTGGGATAATAGATGGGAAAGATTCTGGTCCAGAACCTGGACCTTGGGAACTGGATATGAAATCAGAATTTCCACTTCTGTTCGTATCACGAAAAGAGACCAGGCTGAAGGTGCCACATTCTGAAGCTGTAGAAAAATGTTCTGGTGGGCTCTCAAATCTGCCGCATTATACTACACATTTATGGGGTTTGAATATTAATTAAATTTATTTCCCTTGATTTAAGAGAAAATGACATAATTAATTTATTTTTCATGAATGTGAAAAATGGCAGGCTGTGCTGGACGTGGTGAGCTGCCTTGTCCTACTTGTAACGACAACAGGGAGCCTGGCTTCTACACATCTCAGACAGTGGTAATATGCTCTGTTTGTCATGGAAGGGGCCTAATTGCACACACCGATGGATCGGACTCAATGTAAGAATGTCTTTTGCAAGGCATGTAGGCATTTCCTTCTGTTTGTGTGGTTATCAAAAATTTCTTTAATCCCTGTCATACTTGCCTGATTATCTACTTTGATCTGTTTACTGTAATTATGAGATTGCTTCTTTTCCAAGTTTGAGCCATTTTTCTTGCGTCGTTTGCAGTTGTGGTAACTGTAAAGGAGAGGGAAGGCTTCCTTGTTCCATTTGCCAATCTCGTGGTCTTGTCAAGTGTGAGAAGTGTCGGGGAGATGGGTCTCTTCTTACTCGAAATATTGCCCTTGTCAGATGGTACACATTTTTGCAACATTTTCATAATGTGCTTTAGAGAAAATGAACTCTCGTAGTTTTCTTTTACTCAGAATTGTTCTACTTTTCCTTGCACATGATCGAAAAATGGGGAAAGGGAGGGAAACATATATGGTTCAAATGCTTGAAGTTGTAGAGAGCAATTCATGCCTAAATTTTAAATCATGGGCAGTTTCTACCTATATTTTGATTTCCAATTTAATTTTCAGGTATCATTGGTAACTTTCATTTCATGTTTTGATATACCGTTTAATACTGATCTAGGATCAAATTGGATTTATACTTGTGTAGGAGGACTCTTATGACTAGAAAAATCAGTGCCTGTAGCAGTGCAGCGTCTGTGCCCGATGAGGTGTTCCACAGAGCTAAAGGAGTACAATTGTGCAACATTCAGGCCTACCAGTGCAAGCCCACAAACTTTTCGGATTCATTTATCCTCAACAAATTCTCGTCTGATATTATTGCTGATAGGGCTCCCGTTCCTCCAACTGCAAGAGTTATATGCGAAAGACACCAAATCACTGTTGTACCTGTGACACGAGTAGTCATGACCCGTCGTAATAGATCATTTACTTTCTATATAATAGGCCTAAGCAAAGAGGTGTATGTTAAGGACTATCCATCGCGGTGGTGCTGGGGGCTTTGTTCCTGTCTCGATTGGCTGGGTCGTTGAACCAGTTGAGTCCTTGGGAAATAAATGCGAAAAGTTCCAGACTATGAGGTTGTTATCTTCTTTCATTGACTCGGTGTCATATGTAGGCGATATGTATGTGATTTATTATCTTCTTTCATTGACTCGGTGTCATATGTAGGCGATATGTATGTGATTAAGTTATTTTAGGATATGGTTTTGATTGTTTGATTAATATATGTAGTACATTATCCGCTGGTGTAATCTACCTGGATTGGGAGAGGCCATTATGATTATATTCAATTTATTTTTCTTCAAAATGAAAGGATTTCCCTTTGTAGCTGTTAACACATGTTCCTTTGAACAAAATTAAATTAAATTTCAATTTCACTGTTTATATGATTTTCAACCTGATTTGCATTATTTATCTTTTGGGTCAAGTTTACGAGAAAAACAGAATCCCTATAATAAGATAATTCTACAAAATTACAAATATAATACGCCAATTTATAATTTTTGTTTTTGCTTAAGTTTACGAGAAAAATAGAATCCCTATAATGAGATAACTCTACAAAATTACAAATATAATATGCAAATTTATAATTAGATTTTTGAAATTAGAGATTTTATGCAAAACCTGTATTCAGAAGTCATAAGAGTTGAAACCTTGGAGGGGTCACCAACTCATAAAATTGAAAAAATAAAAAAAACATGGTCAAAACTCGACAACCATAGACTAAGACTTAATTGTTATGTGTTCATAGTTGATTGCTATTGCCACCTTAGTTTGATTCACTGTTGCAAAACTTGGATGAAGGAAAAACTTGGTGGGGTCAGCAACTCAAAGAATCGACAAAACCAAAATAAAGAAGAAGTAAAACTCGGATAAATCCCTTCAAGGTTTAATGGGTCATGGCAATATCACTCTTTTTTAAATGAGATAAAGACTTGAACTTGCCATGCATGAAACATTGATTTGATTATCACTAGAATCCATCTAGCATGACATTTATGTTGAAGTTGTCCTTGGCCAAGTTCCATTTGTTCTCGTATAGGAAGTCTCCTACTTTCACTTTTGTTATATAAGTTTTATCCATCTATGTTTTTGAATAAAAGACTTATTGATTTGTAGTTAGATTTGTTGAATTTTGGGATGAAAACCATAAAACTTTGACGTTTCATTTTCATTTTGTTTGCATATTAGACAAATTAGCAACATCTTTAACAAATGCATTAGGCTTATGTTGAGAAGGACACTCTAGTTTAAGAATTATCTTTTAAGCAGCGATGCTTTTACCAAATCCATTTTCAATTGTGCCACATAATTTGGGCTTTGGACATTTATTGTGCAATACAGATCTTTATTTAAAAAAAATTGTGTCCACCTTTCTACCTATACATAATACTAAACAACCTCTAATCCTTCCCTCTAGGAAAGGAATTAATCTTATCACAGTGAGCAAGTATTCCATTCAACATTAAAGTGGTCAATGCCCATTCCTTGTTCATTATATGTTATGCACACTAATCGAACTAGAAACATAGTTGGTGTAAACGTTAGAACCATAATTGTTAAAGTTAGTCATAGGACTTTACCAAATCCAAAGAGTGGAGCTTTTTGTTTGACTTTATCAAACTATGCACAGAATTTTACTATAACTTGACCTAGTAAAACCTAAAAAAGAAATTTCAAAATTTCATAAGGATTAAGGATTTTCCATTTCATAACAAATCTAAAAATTTATATTGTAAAACATATATTAGTTCACATGCACACATTTTATTTCTTTCTCTATATTTTATGTATTGAGATATTAAATAACATGAACCCCCTTAGGTTCATGAATGGGATGACCTTACCCTTACATCCAACCAATTGAGGTCTGCATCTTGGAAAGATGGCCCTGCTGTCTCCATGATTCAATTTGACGTTGGATCTATATAGTTTAGGTCAATATCATCAGATTTATTATTTGATTCAAATTGTTTGCAGAAATGAAAATTAAAGGCACAATACCACCAAATCATTGGGCCTTTGTTGGGTCAACATGCTGTGCTTTTGGTGAAATGTGCATGGCCATACTCCAATTGTGTTTACATTAAAAAGCACTATATGTTTAGCTTAAAACTTAGATTACAAAATGAAATGAAAGTTTGGGCACCAAAATCTCCCACACTAAACTTACAATAAGGTCAAAGTTTGGACTTAAAATTCATGTAGCAAGTTGCAGGCTACAATTTTTATTCATAATTTAAAAATTAAAATAAAGAAGAAAAGTTAAAATTCAAAATGAATGGAAAGATTTAAAAAATGGGCTTGGAATGCAATCTAGTAATTTACTTGGTTACATAGCCTTCTTTGGTTGGATGGTTACATAGCCTTCTTTGGTTGGATCATCTTTTTATATTCAAATATTATTGTAACTCTTGCACTTTTTCATGGTTGTGGACAACCTCTTGAGTTGCTTTGTTTTGAAACACTTGGCCTATGCATTGGATAATACCTCATATCACTTTATGATCAACATTGAATGTTGAATCATAAAAGAAAGTTGGTTGAGAAAGTATCCATTAACATGGAATGATTGATGAATTTGGTGTTGCCACTTAGTGTCAGATTTCCTAGAAAGATATGAATGTAGATTGAATCGATATGTGAGCGCACACGCACACGCACGCGCACCGACGGGCTAGCTCGAGTGGTTGAGTGCACACACACACACACACACACACTTACTTCTCGACGGGCTAGCTCGAGTGGTTGAGTGCTTTGAGATTCACGTAGGAGGTCTTGAAGTCAATCCCTTGGGATGGTTTCCTTTGTTACGTCCCTCACTCGATGTCCCTGTTGGGTTGGGTGACACCATAATACTCTACAGGTCCCATAGTTCTTCAAATCTTACGTACATGATTACTTTTATATATTTTTTCTTTTTCTTATCATGTGCTTCTAACACTAAATTCTTAGAAATTATTTGGATACTCCTATGTCACACTAAAATAGAAGATGCTTTAGGCTTGATTGATCCCTTCTCAAAGACCTCAATTTACTTATTCATGTCCTCACTTTCCACTAGCGATGTTCTATAGGTGATATAGACTAATTCATGAGACTGGTTTTATGTTGAGAAATTCCTTTTAAAGGCAGTGGAATTATTTAGAGGAAAATATATTTATTTTGCATCAACAACTTATTCAATTATTACTTTTGTTTTGGGGTTGGTTTCGATCCTTCACCTTATGAAATGATTATTTTGTTAATCCTTACGACCATTAATAGGAACCTATTCTAGGAACTCTATGTGTGTGTAGTTGATATTAGGGAGAAGTTCTACTTAATATTCAATTGTGTAGTTGATACCATTATAAATTTATTAAATCATAGAGATTAAATTTTCAGATGAAGATAATTTAATCAAATGGTAACAAAAAAGTACAAGAGAATATATGGCAAAATTGGGCTTTACCCCAAAAATGGACAAGTTTTTGTTAGAAGAAAGAGTGTGGTGATGGAAGATAGTGTGGAAATTGGAAAGTCCTCTCAAATCAAGAATTTTGCTTTGGATTGGCTCAATAATTAAATTTCTTACTTGGGATAATTGACAAAAGAGGAATTGGCACTACCCTTGCAGATGTATCTCGTGTAAAGGTAATGAAGAAATGATTGATCATATTTTTGTTATATGTTCTTTTTCCAGGGCTGTCTAGAATGAAGTTTTGCAAATCTCATCTTGCGCAAACTAATGGGAACAATTTCTTTTGTTAGAATGCCTTTTCTTATGGGCAATAGAGAAATCGAAAAAAGATTTTAAGGATTTTCCTTGCTTTGTAACTTGGGGAATCTAGCTCACAAGAAATTATATGATTTTTCAAGGCTTGGGCATGAACCAAGCACAAGTAGGCTATAAAATTAGGTTATCCTTTAAAGGACAAACCTCAAGTAATTTTAAAGGAACCTTGATGGAATTTGTTAAGGTATACCAAGCATATGTGGGGCATGGGATATATTTTTGTTTGAGCCTCCCAATTTCTTTCTCATGAAGTATGGTACATGACAAGAAACGAATAACAAAGTTGAGTTTTATGCTCTCTAGATTTGGTTTAAGACAACAATTGGAAAGTTCTTGAAGCAATTTTAAGTTTGTGATGATTCTAAAATCTTGATTGATTGAACTAATAGAAAATCAAGAATATAAATATTTGGTTAGTCCCTATAATGAATATGGTATTGGAGGTAAAACAACACTTACATGATATTTTCTTTGTTTCACATATACATAGAATTCAATACTAGAGTAGATCAATTATCCAAAGTAGTGTCTATGTAGGAGGGGTCTCTATCTACACATGGTTGATTTAGAGGTGGGCACGAGATATCTGACATGGAAAGTTATTTATATGATGGCTAGAAGCT
The DNA here is from genome assembly GCA_027924585.1 of Larix kaempferi. NCBI lineage: Eukaryota > Viridiplantae > Streptophyta > Pinopsida > Pinales > Pinaceae > Larix > Larix kaempferi. The sequence continues at coordinate 16,363,197 of BSBM01000456.1, forward strand.
GATAGTAGAGATATGCTAACTATTATTTTTATTTTTTGATTTTTTGCTAAAGGAGAAGATGTGTTAGATTTGTTCGTATTTAAGTTTTCCTTTTTGGAATCAAAGGAGATAGGGTGGATGCAACAATACTTTGGTCTTAAGCACTTGCTACAGAGTCTTGTACGATAACATGATGTATATTTTGATTTCACACTTGAAATATCGAACATAATGACATTTTTCTTGAAAAAATGTGCATTTGATATCATGGTTACTTACTATATTATACAAGTTAATTGCGTCCTACTTTGCATTTTTACTTAATTTTTACTATTATAATAATGTGATAAAATTAGAATCTTTATCTCACATCAAGGACTACTTACAACTACCTTAATATGGATGTCAAAAAGCACCACATTACATTTTTCATTGACAAATAGATGAATATAATTCTTGAGTTTTCATTATATAATGACCATCAACTATACATGCTTGTAAAAATGATTAACCTAAATGATATAGCATGTTGTTGTTGAATTTTAACTTAGTAGTATGATTCTTGATAATTACTTCTAAATGATTATCATTCCACTTTTATCATTGCATAATTTCAATTTCAAATTTGTAGCGGAAAACAAAAGGATCACTGAAAGAGAACCATGCATAGTAGACACTAAATTTTACCCTGGGAAACTTGAACTTGAGAGAAAACCCAACAACCTTTATTAAGAAGAATATTTCCAAATAATAAGAGTACAACGACCACAATGGAAGAACCCTAGTTCACAACGGTTTTATAAACATCACTTGTTACCCAAATCATAGAGAAGATGCACACTTGTTGACGAGTGTAGTGAATCCAAGAGAGAGATAAAAGGTATTCAAGATGCTTCTTCTTCGATCTTCACTTTTCCCTACTAGACTTGAGCACCAGAGAGAGAAAGATGTCTTCCACGAATTGGATGGATGAAATGAGGAGTCACTCTTATTTATACTCATCAAATCACTTGGTCTTCACTAGTGGGGCCGACTTCTCTTCTTGTTGGGGTTGACTTTCCTGTTTGATCACTTCAATCGTTATTTATTTGTTGACCACTTTATTATTGGATTTTCCATCTTCTTAGTAAAGGTTGTCCATTGTGATGATGTTATACTTCTTCGTCACATGCACGTCTATTCATCACATAGAGCCCTAATGTTGATTTGACCCACGCGAACAAGTCCCGGTCACTTCTTAGTGCTCATGTCAAATTCAACATTAGGCTAGATTTGTATATTTCACAAGGGGATGAAAGTCCCTAATAAAATAAACAAGTCAAATACTCTAATATAGAATAGATCACTCCATTACAAGAGTGGGCAATGTGAGAGCATCCTTATGGTCCATATCCACGCCATATGACTGGGTGAAGCACTACCTTGTCTGGTCCATTCACCTTTAGAATGTGAATGTATCATTCATTACTAGCCAAATCTGCATGGCCTCACTAGCCAAATCAACATGGCTATCCGTGAGTGAATGTCTGCCCGATGCTGCACCTGGAGAAACATCATCACTCCCTCTCAGCGAGGGAGACATTCTGCATCACACCAAGTTTCACACTTGGTGAGAATGTGCACAATATGCATCTCGAGTTTTTTAAGACTACGCCTAGAACATTCACCACTAACCAAACTGGCTATTTATGTGAGTGAATGTATCATTCTCCACTACCATGGATGTTCTATGGAGAATGTTTGCCCGATGCTACTCATCTATATTGCAACTACAATTGTATTGTATTTGTACTGCATCTGCATTTGTATTGCATCTGTATTACCATCTCGGTATTTAGGCCATTCACCTCTCATGAATGTCTGTCGCTTCTCACTTGAACCATCATCATTGCCTCTCATTGAGAGAAGTATTCTCCATCACACCAAGCTTGTCTCTGAAGTACACAAACTTCACCTTAGACAAAGGCTTGGTGAGAATGTCTACTATCTGCTCATCGATGGATATGTACTAGAGCTTAACTGCTCCCCTCTGCACTATATCTCAGATGGAGTGATATTTGATCTCAATATGCTTCGACCTGTCATGAAACACTGGATTTTATGAAAGCTTGACACAACTTTGATTGTCACGATGTATCGCGGTCGTCTCTAGCTCATGATCAAATAATCTTGCAATAAATTTCCAAATCCACACTACTTCACGACTTGCGACACTAGCTGCATAATACTCTGCTTATGCTATACTAAGTGTGACATAAGTCCGTTTCATGCTAAACCAAGATATCATGGTTGATCCCAAGGTAAAGCAACATCCTACGGTGCTCTTTCTATCCACTGCACTCCCTGCCCAGTCAGAATCTACATAACCTTGCAGCCTCACTTCACCACTTGAGACATATCTCAATCCATCTTCAATTGTACTGTGTAGGTACCTCAATACATGTTTTGCTGCAACCCAATGTATCTGCCTTGGCTCAACCATGTACTAGATCAGGGTGTTTACTACAAAACAAATGTATGGCCTAGTATTAACCAGGTACATCAAGGATTCGACTAGGTGTCTGCAAATCATGGGATCCACCAAATCTAAATCTGAAGCAGAATCACTCAGCTTCTTTAGATTTTCCTCCATCGGTGTAGCCATGGACTTGCATTCCATCATACCGAATCTCTTCAGAATCTTGACCATGTACTTTCCTTGACTGAGGAAGACCTCTTCTGGTTTCTGCCACACCTCTAATCCCAAGAAGTTATGCATCACACCAAGATCCTTCATCTCGAAATCAGAGGCCAACTTCCTCTTACACTCGACTATGAGATTCTTTGCTCCCATAAGGAACATATCATCAACATATAGCACCAATATCAAAGGATCACCATCAACAACCTTGTAGTAAAGGTTGGAATCCGCATCACTCTTGGTGAAGCCCGAGCTCATCAAATATTTGTCGATCCTCGCATACCAAGCCCTGGGTGCTTTCTTGAGTCCACACAAGGTCTTTTTTAGTATGAAAACATGGGACTCCTTCCCATGTATCTCAAAGACTTGAGGTTGCTCTATGTACACATCTTCTTCAATTACTCCACTGATACATTTTGTCTTTACATCCATCTGATGTATTTTCCATCCCATTATGGAAGCAAGAGAAATGATGGTTTTGATGGAGGTGTACTTGGTGACTGGAGCAAAGGTCTCCTCATATTCCATTCCCTCTTTCTGGGAGAATCCTCTCGCTATGAGCCTCGCTTTGAACTTGTCGATATTGCCATATGTTGTATGCTTGATCTTGTAGATCCATTTGGAAGTCACTATTGACTTCCCCTCAAGTATCAACACTATCTCCCACACATCATTCTTCATGATGGATTGATATTCTCCCATCATGGCATCTTTCCATACATGTTTCCCTGTTGCTTCCTCATAACAGTTAGGCTTATAATCAATAATGTGACTCATCAATTCCATGTAACTCGAGAACCTTCGAGGTCTTTTTCTCCCTAAAGGAGCCAATGGGAATTGCACACATTTTTGCATCCTACAAAGTGTCATGAAGCCATGATGGCCTTTTCATGGCCATTGCAACATCTTTAGGTAGTTCCACCTGTTTTGTTGGTTCTACAAACTCCTCCTGATAGCTTGAAGAATGATAAATTATAATAGGGGGATTTGTAACCCCCATCTCCCCCATCTTTTGGAGCCTCCTGCTCCTCACCATCAATATCCATGTGAGAATCTCTGCACCTCTTGAAGGATACCTCCTCATCAAAGGTAACATATCTACTAACCTCTATATGACGTTGTCCCAAAATGTATATTCTGTAGGTCTTCGAGGTTTCATTGTATCCCACAAAAGTACCCTTCTTTCCAAAAGGTTCTAGTTTTGTCCTCTTCTCTTTCGGTACATGGATGTATACAGGACAACCAAAGATTCTCAAATGACTAACCTATGGCTTCATTCCTGTGAATGCCTCTTCAGGAGTCTTGTCCCCTAATATCTGGTGAGGAATCATGTTTTGAACATACACTGTTGTGTTGGTTACCTCCTCCCATAAGAACATAGGTAGATTATGATCATTAATCATTGCCTTCACATCTTCTACAATGGACTTGTTCTTTCTTTATGCAACACCATTCTGTTGGGGATTGTAAGGAACTGTCAACTCCCTCTTGATCCCTTCTTTCTTGCATAAATCATTGAAGTCATTGGAAGGGTATTGTCCTCCATTATCTGACCTTAAAACCTTGATCTTCTTCCCCGTTAAGTTTTATGTCCAAGCCTTGAATTCTTGGAACTTGTCGAAAACTTCATCTTTGGTCTTCATGAAGTAGATCCATGTTTTTCGAGAGAAATCATCAATGAATGTTACATAATATAGAAAGCCACCCAAGGATGATACAACCGTTGGTCCAAATATGATCCAAGATCCCTTTGGACCTACTGTCATTGTTTAGAAATGATCCCTTGGAATTCTTTCCAAGTGTACAACCTTTGCAAACCCCATCATGATTTTTCTGGAACTCTGGAATACCTATAACCATCTTTCATAATGCTAGTAAGGCTTCTTAATGTAGGTGAGAAAATTTTCAATGCCAAAAGCTCAAATATATTGATATTGTCATGCACTAATGCCTGAGCTGGTCATCCTGATAGTCTGTATAATCCTCCCTCTTGAACAACAATCTCTCTTGTTGAGTCTATGCTTCAGCACTTAGGCCACAAGCACTTTTCCATCTACAAAAGCAACTCTGAACCCTTTATCCTCCAAACTAATATGGAGAGGATATTCTTCTTCAATCCTGATACAAGCAAGACAACTTTCATATGTAGAGAATCACTGGATTCTTGTTGAAATGAAGTCGATCCAACTCCTTTAACTGCATACTTGGATTTGTCTCCAAGTTCTACTTGTAGTGTTGAGTTTATTTCTGTCAAATCTTTAAGAGAGTCTTTATAACCTGTCATGTGCCTTGAGGCACCGCTGTCCACCAACCATGTATCACTATTATTTGTAATAGTGCCTATAAGAGCTTAAACAAAAGAATACTCCTTCTGAGCATCATTCGATCTATCTTTCATTTTGTGGCTAACACTATTTTGATAAGGGCTAGAATTTGATTCAGAAACCCTAGCATAAACTAGGTCAAAATTGAAGTTTGGAAAAAATGAAATTTGACTCCACAAATAGATGCGCCCTCTGAGCAACAGCCATAACACTATTTTCCAGTCCAATATATGGCTAGAAGAGTTCAAATCTCGAAGCCCTAGTTCCTTGATTCTGTGGACATAAATTAGGTCAAAATTGAAAATTCACAAAAATGAGATTTGCTTCCACATATAGGTGTTCCCTCCTAGGGAAACTTCCAAAAAGCTATTTTCAAGAACAATCTATGGACATAAATGTCAAAACTTGGAAACCCTAGTTTCATATTAGCGCTGAAACATTCACTGGCAATGGCTTCTATTCAGTACTTCTCTAATATCATGTTGAATTTTAACTAGACAGTATGATTCTTGATAATTATTTCCAAATGATTATCATTCCACTTTCATCATTGCATAATTTCAACTTCAAATTTGTAGCAGAAAACAAAAGGACCATTGAAAGAGAACCATGCACATTAGACACAAAATTTTACTCTGGGAAACCCGAACTTGGGAGAAAACCTAACAACCTTTCTTAAGAAGAATATTTCCAACTAATAAGAGCACAACAACAACAATAGAAGAACCCTAGTTCACAAGGGTTTTACAAGCATCACTTGTTACCCAATCACAAATAAGATGCGCACTGGTTAGAGAGTGTAGTGAATCCAAGAGAGAGATCAAAGGTCTTCAAGATGCTTCTTCTTCAATCTTCACTTCGCCCTAATAGACTTGCACACCAGAGAGAGAAATATGTCTTCCACGAATTGGATGGATGAAATGAGGAATCACTCTTATTAATACTCACCAAATCACTCGATCTTCACTAGTGGGGCCGACTTCTCTTCTTGTTGGGGCTGACTTGCCTATTTGATAACTTCAATTGTTATTTATTTGTTGACCAATTTATTATTGGATTTTCTATCTTCTTAGGAAAGGTTGTCCATTTTGATGATGTTATACTTCTTTGTCACATGCATGTCTATTCACCGCATATAGCCCTAACGTTGATTTGACCCACACTAAGAAGTCTCAGTCACTTGTTAGTGCTTATGTCAAATTCAACATTAGGCTAGATTTGTAGATTTCACAAAGGGATGAATGCCCCTAATAAAATAAACTAGTCAAACACTCTAATATAGAATAGATCACTCCATTATAGGAGCAGGCAATGTGAGAGCATCCATGGGTCCATCTCCACACCATATGACTGGGAGAAGCACTACCCTTGTCTGGGCCTCTAGAATGTGAATGTATCATTCATTACTAGCCAAATCATCATGGTCTCACTAGCCAAATCAACATGGCTATCTGTGAGTGAATGTCTACCCGATGATGCACTTGAAAAAACATCAACAATTGTGTGGTATTTTCACTATATAGTAACCATCAACCCACATGTTTATGTAATGATCATTTTAAATGTAATGGTTTGAGTTGTGTGGTAGTTAACACTCAAAGACAATTTTGGTTTCTAATCATAAGAGACCATGGTTAGCACCATAAGAGATCATGGTTTATAATAGTCTGTGAAGACCCTGCAATAATTAATTAATGAAAACACACAAGATAGCAGAAATAACAGAACTCAGAATCACTTTTATATTGATCACATGCCACTTCGAGGGGGCAACCTACTTTGAGCAAGCTCAATACAAATAACTTAACAGTACCTTCATTGGTCTCAACACAAACTTATATACTAAGTCTAGGTGCCAATACCATGTGTCAATACAAACCATGGACCAATACAAAATATGGATCAACAATTACTACGGGACGACTTACAAAGCATATGCGTCCAACAACAATAATACAAACTATGGATCAACAAATACTACGGGACAACTTACAAAGCATATGCGTCCAACAACAATATACTAACAAAGTAAATAGAAGGGTTGACATGGGTTCCTAACATCCCCTCTCCCTTAGAAAAAGCTTTGTCCTCAAAGCTTTAGATGTGGAAATTGATGCAGAATCTGAAGGAGTGGTTCCCCTGTAGCATCCTTGGGTTGCATTCCAACCCACTGACGCCTTTTGAGTTTCAGGGAGGATTGCTTGGAAGGCTGTAAATGAAGAAGGACCATATCAGCTGCGTGAAAAGTGTGCTCAGAACGGTGCTGATCGGCTTGTTGTTTCAGTCGAATTCTTGCCATGTGAAGATTGTCCTGCAGAATGAGAAGAATCTGATCGCGGTTTCAAAGAACCGAGTCAATTTCCTGAACTGGGGAGCTGTTGAGCGTGTATGGAAGAAGAACTGGTAGTGCCTGTCCATAAACTACTTCATATGGTGTCCTTTTAGATGTGGTATTGTACCACTGGAGCGCTTCTAGGAAATCCATAGAAATAGCTGTCCACATCTGTGTAGGGATGGGAAAGGGTTCGAGAAGTCCCGAAAGGAGTGTCGTTTCACCCTTGTTGACCTAGAAAGTATCACGGTCAGCCACCATCTGTTGAATTGCCATTTTCAGTCCCTGCCAAAAGAAGTTACATTGTTCCCGATCATACATTTTGAGGAACCCAGAGTGCCCTGCTGATGAAGAAGCATGGAGTTCATAGAAGAAATAGCCATGTTGAACATATTGCAACCAATTTGGAACAAGCAGAGAAATAACTGTAAGAGAAACTGGGTAATCAAATGTGCGAGAAGGAGCATTTGTCACCATATTGTCCTTACCCTTCTTGTAAGTGATTGCATAGGCATACCCATAAGTTGGATAACCCATTTCAGGTGTGCTGGGGAGGAGACCCATTGTTCCAGGAAATTTTTCAGACTCTGGAGATCAGTCTTGATGCAAAAATAATTTCCTAATAGGTATGGCTGCCACTTCTATATTACATGCAAAATAGCCATCATTTCCTGTTGAGATGTAGATGCGGCTAAATTCATACCGGAAAGGTCTCCTGAAAGTGACAAGCCCACTGGTTCAGCAAGGACACCTGCATATCTATCCAAGGAAGTAGGGGAGATCGTTGATGGGTGCATCTGAATGGAATGGAGTTGAGCGATGACACCATGTGAATTCTTCTTAAGGATATTTTCTAGGCGATGTGAACTGATGATGCAGAGAGACCCTTCTTGTAAGCCCATAAATTTGTGTTGTTTCCCATTGACTGAAAACTGCATCCAAAGTTCAGCAAAATCCCATAAGATGGGGCCAAGTGTGTGTAACCATTGAACACCCAAAACCACATCACGTCCGCCTAAGGACAAGGAAAACATGTCAGAGCGCAGGTTATAATCTTCCAGAAAGATACGCACATTGTGACACTTCCCCTTGCAAGGTAAGGTGCCCCCATTGGCAACCATGACTTCAAATTTGGAGCAAGGATGGACAAAACAATCAACATGTTTGGTGATCCGAGGGTCAATGAAGTTATGAGTGCTACCATAATCAATGAGTATTGTAAGAGAAAGCTTCTTGAAGTAACCCCTGACCCGCATTGTTTGGAGGGTGGTGACGCTGTATAAAGCATGAAGAGATATTTCTGGTTGTTCATCCTGATATGGGGGGTCAATAGGCGGCTCCTGAATGTCGACCTGATCATCCATTGTATCTGGAGTTTCTTGACCAATTGTAGAGGAAGGTGGAGAATCCATATCCAAGAGATAGAGCTTTTGTTGAACATATCTATGTCCCCGAGTGAATTTCTCATCACAATTATAACAAAGTCCTTTTTCTCTGCGTGCCTGCATCTCTGTTTTAGACAAAATGCGTGATAGGAGTTGGTCGAGGAGCTGGTGGGATGGGAGATCGTTGAGAACCCATATTTCGGAAGGGAAACAAAAGTGGGTTTGGAGCGTTGTTGGGCTTCAATCTTGTCTTCTGCCAACTTAGCCAACCCTAGGACTTCCATCATTATGTTGGGATAGAACATTTTAACCTCTGACCGGATTTCATCCTTAAGACCACTGATTAAACAACTCCTGTGGAATTCATCAGACAATCCTTCTGTCTGATTGGTTAGTTTCTCAAATTTTGTCTGATACTCTCTCACAGTGCCACTTTGACGAAGTTTAGTGAGTGCTCCGGTGAAGTCATCAAAAGCACTAGGACAAAATCGTTGCAAAAGGAGTTGGCAAAAATCTGTCCATTTTGGCTCGTTATGAGCCTTGATGTACCAACGGTACCATTGAAGGGATTCCTGTTCCAAATGAAAGGATGCAAGTGGAACTTTTTAGACACCAAAAGTATTATGCAGACTGAAATATTGTTCTGCACGATAGATCCATCCAGTTGGATCGGTACCATTAAAGTAAGGAAATTCAAGCTTCGGACCACGGAAATTGCTGGAAGAAGAGAACCCATTGGCTGCCGAAGATTCGTGCTGTCGGTTATTGTTCATGGCTGAATGCTGAAGATGGAGGCTGAGAAATTTTTTATCCAGATCTTGGAGTTTGGTTTGGATGGCTGCAAGTGCTTCCTCTATGGTTGTTGCTCCTGTGCGGGTGACAACCATAACCAGGATTTTTTTTTTTTTTTGGGAATGGATAGAAAAACACAAACAAAAGCTTATTTAGCAAAGGGAAATTTGGATTTGGGAAAAACTCGAAGGGGTAATTGGGGTTTGAGTAGGTTTTGGACACTTTCTGATGGACAGGGAAGCAAAAAATGAGGATTTAAGAAGCGGGGTGAAAGAATGAGAAAATTTGGCAGAGAGGGACAAAGAAGCAGAATTAGGAAAGGAACTCGGTGGTAAAATTTGAAGGCGATTGGGGGAAATCCGAAAAAGTTTTGGCAAACCCTAAAAATAGACAAATGTGAGATTTCGGGTTATGGGATAGGGTCCTCAGGACTGAAATATGTAGAATGGGATTACCGGGGTGTCATGGAAGTTTCAAGGGAAACGGAGTGAAAATAAGGGAGATATGGCCAAAAAACAGAAATTTATACTCTTTTTTTTCTTCCAAGAATGGATCTGCAACGGTGCAGGAGGGATCTGAAACAGATAGATCTGCAATGGCGCGGAAGTGATCAGAAACAGAGGGATCTGAAGCGACACCGACTGGATTGAAAACGGCTAGATCTGAAAGAGATATGAAACGGCTGGATTTGGAACGGCTTTCAGAATGGATCTGAAACAGCGCGACAGTGATCGACAATAGTTCAGCTGAAAATAGATATGGACCCTAGGTATGTGCGGCTTCCTAACAGTTCAGGGGTTTCACTTGGCCACCAATGTTGTTTGATGGCTTGCGTATTGGGGCAGTACCCCTCACTCCACGGCTCAAGTAAAACTGATAACTGCTTTGCCACAAACGATAACTCTTGGTTTACCTCACGGGTGGGAACTAGTCAATCAGGTAGGGGTCGTTGCCCTTTTCGCTGGTAGGTTCTCTCAATGGGCCAGCTACTTTGGGGTTCCTATGGTACTCCTCACAATGAGTTTTAGGGCTTATGCCTAAGTACTTCCCACAGTTAAGTGAATAGGGATTATTCCCAGATCTGAAGCTGCAACAAATGTGAAAAAAAAATTTGGCAGAAATTTCACCCAGCGAGCCCAAGAAAGTGCTCTGATACCAGATGTGAAGAACCTGCAATAATTAACTAATGAAAACACACGAGATAGCAGAAATAACAGAACTCAGAATCACTTTTATATTGATCGCAGGCCACTTCGAGGGGGCAACCTCCTTTGAGCAAGCTCAATACAAATAACTTCACGGTACCTTCATTGGTCTCAACACAAACTTATATACTAAGTCTAGGCACCGATATCATGGGTCAATACCATGTGTCAATACAAACTATGGGCCAATACAAACTATGGATCAACAATTACTACGGGACGACTTACAAAGCATATGCATCCAACAACAATAATACAAACTATGGATCAACAAATACTACAGGACGACTTACAAAGCATATGCATCCAACAACAATATACTAACAAAGTAAATAGAAGGGTTGACATGGGTTCCTAACATAGTCCATTAAAAAATATGAATTAGTTTATCAACATAAATGATATAATATAAGTTTTTTGGTATTTCATTATATAATAACGACTATAAATAAATATCAATTAGCAAAGCAATAAATATTAAAATATATATTGACGAATATGAAATATTTCATATTCAAAAATATATATCCTAACATATACAACATTTATATTTTAAATCTATAATTTTTATCATACCATCAATTCCACATACTTAACATTTATATTTTAAGTCTATAATTTTTATCATACCATCAACTCCACATACTTATAAAATGATTAGGATTAATTTGAATAATACAATATAAAATGTATTGCAGTTAACATTTTTTTTCAAATTTCTCACTTACAAAAAATATGAGTTAGCTAATCATTAACATCCCATAGACTTCTAATTGTTGATCCAACTTGGATTCTATTTTAAATGAACCTAGTGAGATAAAGGGAACGACAATTAGAGTTGATTTTAAAATGAATATAAAATTTTATGTAGTTGTGATTCCATTAAAATGGTTATTGTTAACTTAGAATTTATTTTGAATGGAATCCATGCTGAATAAATGGGAAGTTTGATAGTGTTGATGTTAAAATAACAAAGTTAATTTTTTTTTTAATAATAAAATATAAATATGAAAAATAATAAAGTATAAATATGAATTTCATTATATATATAAAAGTAAAATTGTAAAATGTTATTTAAAAATCGAAAAAATAATTTAAATGAATACTTTTTCTCTTTGGTAAGTGGTTAAAACACTTTTAAAAGAGCCACGAGGTGGTAATGTCCTCGACGTTGCGACCTTCTGTTGCAAGGGAACATATGTTGTAGGAGGAATGAGAAGAAGCTATTAGCGAAAAGAGGAGCCATTTGCTCAAAGCCATGAGCAATTGATAGAAGTCAACATGAATGACTTAGTCCAAAACCACTCAACTTATTCCTATTTTGATCACATAACGAAAGTAAATGGATGACAAACAAAAGAAAAGTGCAGATGCTGAATATACATTCCCGTTTGCTAACATTTTTGAAGTTGTATTGCCTAAGAATTTAAACGAATGCTTAATGATTTACATAAAACAAAATGGAAGTATTATAAGAACATAGAATTCCAAGTTACAGATCACCTACCAAAAGATTGTGAGGTTTTTTATGTAGTTGTGAATTTTGATTATATAAGTCAACGAGAAATTGAGGAAGCCTCGCTTATCAAGTAGGATTAGCCAATAGTGTTTAACATGGTGGACTCCAAAATATGAGCCACAATCCATAGATTAAAGATCGACTTCCCCATGTGATACAAATAATCATTTATTTATTTTTCTAGTAAAAAATACAACTGGGGGATCGTATCATTTAGTGCATTAGGGCTCTCTTATTATGTTGAGTCCCGATCACGATCACCTTGCTGAAAATATTAACTAACATATTTAAATTTACACCGACAACACCTAAACTTGAGTTTGAAACCTTCTGAAACCCCAAAAAATAAAAAAATAAATGACTTTACGAATTCATGTAAAAACATAAGCCTAACACATAATACACATAATAATTCTTATCAATAAAAAACTCTAAACCACAACACTCATGTATAATACTTAAATCATAATAAAATTCTAATCATTTTTTTCAAATGTGGTTCACCGTTATCAAGGGCTACATCCACGAAAAAAACATACACTTGATATTCAAGAAGAATCAAGATATCCTCAAAATCCAACATAACATGTTGCGATCTAAATTTGAACCCGACATGACATATGACATAACCTACACCAAATTAATGTATTCTTATGATCCAAAATCTATATATATTAAAGATTCTTCCAACTAAAAATCATTTTATCTAAAAAAAATTCTTTTAAATTTAATATACATCTTAAAAAAACCAATATTCAATACTAATCATAACTAATAAAACTACAATAAAAGAATCATGTAATTTCCTCAAATAACCTACCTTAACTCTATATGTCAAACCAAGAAATAAAATCTACTTATAGTTATACCACTAAGAATATATCATAGAATATTGCAATAAAAGGTCAATAACATTATAATACTGAAAAGTGATTAAATATTATAATCAAATGAGCACACATGAAGTCACTTCTTCATGTATATAATACCTCTTTGGCTAATGCTTTCAGTATTAAGAAATGAATATAGGTTGAAAAATCAAATTAAAAGCATTATAAGTTTTATATCCAAATCTGACCAATTAGAGAGCTTTATTTATCATAAAGGTCACCCCAAACACAATCATCTTTCTAGCTTAACCCATTTTATCCAACGGCTACAATACAGTTAATAAAAATATGGCATTGTTGGCTTAACACATTTTAAAAAATACTTTCATGTGAAGTCCGTACTCTCCGTTGCAAAATGTTGATCGCGAGGTCCAAATGGCCTCTACCTCGAATTGATAGATTACGGCCCTTCGAGTTACGAATACGTAAGTAACACCAACTTTATGCTTATGTTTCGCCGTTTATTCATGTCCGCAATATTTAATGTGTATCATTGTTCTAAGCCACTTTACATTGTTGTAATTATTATATCGATAGGTGTTTATATCTTAGAATTTGGGGTGAATTACCATTTATGCTTTTCCTATATTGAAGGAGGATGAGACAAGTGTATTGTCCAGATTGATTTTATGGACATCGTTCAAAATTCGAAACAGACAATTATAAAAAAAAGAAATATAAAAAATAACTCATAGCTCATGCATGAATAACAGAGACAACTCACATTTAACTAAAGAAGGTAACATGTAGCTAAGGCATAGACAACGTGTGATTACAACTAAGCATAAAGAACAAGTAACATATAACTTGTTCATGGCACTTAACTTGTGACCTATAGGTGTTAACCAACGACAAATTAAGTGATTGTGCTAGTTGTAATATACGCCAAGAAAAAAACAATCAATGTCCACTACTCCTTTCTTGCGTCCCGCTTATATTACATGTAAAAAAAACTTAAATAGAAACCATGCTAAAATATATGAGAGATTAAAAAAATTGTTGTGTGTGATTTCTCACACACGTGTGCAACATGTAAAAGAACTTTGCAGCAAGAAAATAAATCCTTTGTGTCAACACGCATCTGGGAGATGTTCTGGGAACTTTGTAGCAAGAAAATAAATCCTTCTCCATCTACTTATACTTCTAGACTTTAGAAACTCTCTTTGGATCAAGCTTGTTCACCTGCACGAGTCTTTGATAGCTTAGTTTATTCTAGTGAAAAATCCGCCTAGACCTATTACTCATGACCACCAGACTCTGGAATGAAATGTATCTTCAACAAATCACTTTGGGCGAATTATTTCTCCTCTGTTAGGTGTTACAAGCCACAACCCTGCCTCCTACTCTGATTACTAGCTAGGATCTATCTTTTCTCATGTTATAAGCTATAACCATGATCATGTATCCACCTTTAGTTTGGAACACAATTTATGCATTTATAAGAGCGAACTATGATCTATCATCCTACCCAACCGATTCATTCTCCAAAAAGGACTATGAGGGGTTCACAACTTCAATGTATCAATTCAGTCCCGAAATACAATTGCAGACACACTAGAATTGATGACAAAATATAAACAACAAATTTCTGAGATTTTAGAGTAAAATGACAGAGCGATTTCCTCAATCTCTTTTTCACGATTTATGGTAGATTCCTCACACTTCTTCAAACTCCTAATCCTAGGCGTCAACAACTGTGCAATCATGCCAAGGAGCTTGCTTACGTCCATAAAGGGATTTCTTAAGGCAACAAACAAGGTTGTAGTCATTCTAAATATAGCCAGGAGGTTGTTCCATGTAAATTTATTCTTGCGAATCCCCATATAACAAGAAAAATTTGAAATCCATTTGATGGACCTCTCTGTTAAATTTTAAGAATTTACTTCAATATGATCTAGGATCTTAACTGAGAGAACAACATGTACAACATATCTACAGCATATCAATCATGGAGACAATAATGCAAGCACACAAGAGACACAAAGATTTACTTGGGGAAAACCATAAAGGTGAAAAACCCCAATAACTTCCTCAGAGATAGATAGAGCAATGATACAACCAACCAAGAGAGATAGCCATAACCTAGCAGCAGATCCTCCTCCTCCATAAGTGCGCCACTCCTCCTTGAGTGCATGTGTGAGAAGTGAGTGAGCAAATAGAGTGCCTCCCGCACTCTATTTATACTTGACTTGACTTGCCTTTTTACCTAACTCATGTAGGCTCGAACTTAACCACATAACATAATGCTGAGTGGGCCGACCCCCAATAGGGTGGTCTAATAACCCTTTGACCCACATGGCCGACCCCCAATAGGGTGGTCTAATAACCCTTTGACCCACATGACTTATACAGGGCCGACCCCAAATAAGGTGGTCTAATAACCCATCAAGTATAAGTTACGACACTTACAATATAAATGACGACACTTCCTTATAGAGAAATAATACCATCTCTATAGGAATACAATATACATATATGTGAAATACATTCCGAAGTTACATATACATCAACACTCCCTCTTAACTAGGAAGGTATTTCTCAGCACAGTTCTTCTAGCACAAGTCATATTCTCTGGATCATCGTCACTGGATAATCGTCATCGAGTCATCATCATCGTCACTGCTGCTGCTATCTCAATCAATCTCTGAATCTACTCGTCATAGGAAGTTCTACAGAGCCAGTCCTTTTTCATACTGGATGTAGGCCCACCACCTGCAGGTCTTCGTCATCACTGGCCATACTGTGGAATCCTCAGGACTTATTACGTGCGTCACAAAACCTCGAAAGAGCATCCCAGGATGTTACGGGTACACAACTCCGACCTGTAGGATCTCCCAGGGCGCTATTACATGTGACCCCACCACAAAACCTCGAAAGAGCATCTCAGGATGTTACGGGTACACAACTCCGACCTGAAATCTCCCAGGGCACAAATTACATGTGGTCCACCACAAAACCTCGCAAGAGCATCTCAGGATGTTACGGGTACACAACTCCGACCTGAAATCTCCCAGGGCACAAATTACATGTGGTCATGGCAAAACCTCGAAAGAGCATCTCAGGATGTTACGGGTACACAACTCCGACCTGAAATCTCCCAGGGCCCAAATTACATGCCATAGGACAAAACCTCGCAAGAGCATCTCAGGATGTTACGGGTACACAACTCCGACCTGAGATCTCCCAGGGCACAAATTACATGTCCTCCGAGAGCAATGTCTCGAAAGAGCATCCCAGGCTGTTACGGGTACACAACTCCGACCTATAGGATCTCCCAGACATGCTCATCTGCACAACCTGATCCACGGCCACAGAGTATCAACCTGATACTCACCATACATCATCCTGATGTACTCATGATCGTCCTGATCATCATCATTGCAACGTCCTGCTGCATGTCATCTGGAGCAACATCCTGAAGCTCACCATCCATGATCATCCTGATCATCATCACTGCAACGTCCTGCTGCATGTCATCTGGAGCAACATCCTGAAGCTCATCATCCATGATCATCCTGATCATCACTGCAACATCCTGCTGCATGATCTACCTGATCATCAATGCATCCACCTGATGCATACCAAGTATCTACCTGATACATATCATCATACATGATCCTCCTGATAATACAATATATCCACCTGATACATGATACGTATCACCATACATGATCCACCTGATCATACAATGTATCCACCTGATACATATACAGATACATGGTCCAAGCATCCAACATGATGCATCCATAAATGATCCACCTGATCATATCCAGCATCCAACATGATGCGTACATACATACATAAAAATGATCCAACTGATCATATCCAGCATCCAACATGATGCGTACATACATACATAAAAATGATCCAACTGATCATATCCAGCATCCAACATGATTCGTACATACATACATAAAAATGATCCAACTTGATCCAACTGATCATATCCAGCAGAAACCAGAACATCATCCTGATGCTCATCATCCAGCGCTTACATCCACAGCCATGTGAAGGATCCTCCTTCCACATGCTTGGAATGGCTTCAGCAAATGTGTCCATCACTTCTTCCTCGAAGTGTCCTCGATCTGAAGAATGCCAAGCCTCTCTCTGAAGTACTCGAACTTCACCCTGGCTAGTGGCTTCGTCAGCACATCTACAATCTGCTCGTCCGTCGCAACATATAGGAGCTTCAAAGCTCCTCTCTGCACCATATCCCTGATATAGTGATATTTGATCTCTATGTGTTTCGACCTGTCATGAAACACTGGGTTCTCGGACAGCTTCACACAACTCTGGTTATCACAGAAGATACCAGTAGCTTCCAACGAGAGATCAAATAACTCAGACAGTAGCTTCCGTAGCCATACTGCCTCGCAACTAGCTGAGCAGGCTGCAACATATTCTGCCTCAATTGTACTCAGTGCTACGCAGGACTGCTTCCTGCTAAACCAAGAGATCACACCTGATCCCATACTGAAGCAGCACCTAGATGTGCTCTTCCTATCTGCAGCACTGCCAGCCCAATCTGAATCAACATAACCATGTAGGTTAAACTTTTGATTTGCTTCATACTTGAGCCCATAATCCACTGTACCCTTCAGGTACCTCAGAACATGCTTTACAGCAACCAGGTGAACACTCCTCGGATCCGTCAGGAACTGGCTCAATGTGTTCACAGCAAAGCAAATGTCTGGTCTTGTGTTCGTCAAGTACATCAAGGACCCAATCATCTGGCGATACATAGAGACATCAATCGGCTCAGATGAAGCATCACATAGAAGCTTCAGATTTGATGCCATAGGTGTGGCCATGGCCTTGCAATCCATCATCCCAAACCTCTTTGGGATCTCTACTGCATACTTCCCTTGTCCAAGGAAGATTCTCTCTGCACTCTGCCACACCTCCATGCCAAAAACAAATAGTGCATCATCCCCAAGTTCTTCATCTCGAACTTGGTAGTAAGCTTCCGCTGCATGTCGACAATCAATCTATCTTCACCATACCAAGTTCTGCACATATATGATTTCCTATCATGAGTCTCAGAACCAAGTGGCTGCTCTACATACACTTCTTCTTCAACTACACCATTCAAGGAAGCTGTCTTGAATCCATCTGGTGTATCTTCTATTTCATCACTTTTATATTTCTCAATGCTGCCATCTGCAACATGCTTGATCTGATAGTTCCATTTGGAAGTCATAGCAAACTTCCCTTCATGTCTTGGGATTACATCCCAAACATCATTCTTCATGATCGACGGATCATGGCATTTCATTTCTTCATCCCAGATCCTGGGAACTTCAATATCTTCAATAAATATCTTTGTTGCTGGAACAAATGTTGTAGTCCTTCTTTTGTAGGAGATGGCATACGATCTTTCCTACACAACAAGTTAAATTGCATGATTAGAAAACATCTCATAGTTTTCAGAACAAATTCTTACACATAAAGAAATATGCCATACAGTCATGCAATTATCTTAGCCAATGCTTCAATACAACATTTATCCATATCCCATAACTTTCTAGATGCCTTCCAATCTCTACCAGAACATTGTTAAGAGTGTGCACAACTCCCAATATGTCAGCAAAGAGGTTTCATTCTAGATAAGTAGCAATGGAATGTTGTACAGTGCCATAGGCCACTTAGCCATGCATATTAGGAGTATACTGTTCATCAATGCAATTATTCTAATATGCATAATACACAACCTAATTCTAGGAACATCAGTATATACATTATTGAACAGTATTATTTAAGAAATGACAATTCAAATACTTATCTTTGTTTGTTCGTTGGGTGGACTCCCTCTGAGTCTTCGCTTCCTTGCAGGAGCTGCTGGAGTCCTAATCTGAAGTAGCTTCTTCTACACCTTTCTATTGTGGGATGTAGAGAGATGGTCAACTCCCTCTGAATATTTGCATCCTTGCATAAACCACTAGAGTGTACTCCCTCTTGATCTTTGCTTCCTGGATTACCTGTTCTTGAGCTCATATTCATCCTTGGTCCCTATGCATGCTTATTAGTATCATGAATGTATTATCCTTGTGATCTCATATAAAATCATACATTCATTAGTATACTATTAAAACACAATAATCTCAAGCATGTATAGTCATGATCATTTCAAACAGAAAATAATAAGCATTAGCATTCAAGGTTTATGTAGAATTCTTAAGGTTAGTCAAATCATAAGAAACATAACATGTCTAAACCTGTAATTACTCAAACCTATGACTCTTCAGGTTAGTTGAATCATCAATCAAGATAAGAGATATATTATGCATAAGACCTGTGATTATTCCAACCTATACCTTCATGATTCTTCTGGTTAGTCATATCATCAATTAAGGTAAGAAACATAATATGCATACAACCATGATTATTCAAACCTATGACTTCATGAATAATCATTATCAACAACAGTATAAGATCCTAACACAAGGTAGGATTCTATCTTGATATAGGAAAAACATACCTGGATTAGCATGCTAGCTATTTATGTCTAACATACTCACATGATGTCTTCTTGTTCTTCTTCAATGACTTGTGCTAGTAACTTGTATATCTCATAGGTTAACTATTACAAAACCAAGTTATACATACCTCGTAGATGGATCTTCTATGAGATCCATGACAATGGATGAATCTTTGTCCTCATGTTATCATGATCATATGTTCTTGGACCAGAACATGATTTGTCTTTCTTGGTGTACCTTTCATGTTAGTAGACAACATAAATCTCATACAACACCATAATGCATTAGTACAATCATAAGTGTCAACACCTTAACCAATGAATATCTTCTATCATGCATTCATACTTTTGTTAAGGTGATACGACAAATCTAAAATAAAAATTGTACTAACCGTAATAACATGAAGACAAACATACCATAAACTTAATCATGGACAAATATCGAAACATACCTTGATGAGTCATACCTATCGAGATCGCTTGTAATCTTCTTATGTAAGGCCTTAGCCTCATATCCCTCTGAAACAGGAACTTCTTCACTCATGCAGATGATCAATCCATCTTCTTCTAGGGTTAACCCAATCCACTTGATTTGCAACAACTGGACCTAGAGCTGGATATGGGTTTTTCAGAGAAACCCCAAAAATTCAAACTTTGAATTTCATACTTCCGAAAGGATAGAAATATGCGCCTTGATGAGCTGATCAAACTGGTATATTCAGAATTTGAAAACTGCAAAGTTTCACTCCTCAATTTTGCCTTTGAAACTTCCGGATTCACTGGACATGACCCTGAACTGGGGTTTCATGAAGCCCACTCTTCTGCTCAATCAAAATGTTTGATCCAAAGCTCTAAGCTTCTATTTTTCTGAGGAGCTTCCAGCCGTGGTCACAGATTTCAAAAATTCCCATTTTTATAGAAGCCCTAATTTTCCACTTTTCTGATCAAAGTCCCGAACTAGGGTCTAATCAAGCCCGGCCTTCTGCCCAACCAAAAATTCTGATCTTGGTCTCTAAATTTTTATTTTGATGAGTAGCATTCAGCCGTGGTCTCCGATTACAAAAATTCCAACTTTCTCCAAAGCCCTAAATTCCGGAAGCCATGAATGAAGGTACCAAAAAATAATTCTGTTTTGATAGAAATATGTACCTGATTGTTTCTGGTGTAACTCCGAAATTTTCGATCCACAGGGTCTGAAAAAGTTTCCTGAGATAGCCTGACCTGTTATCTTTCCATCCTGACAGGTCTGACCTCAATTGGATTCTCTGAGAGAGAGTTATGCCAAATGTCGCAACGTGACCTGTTTTGGGATAAAACAGGAGAGCGAACTTGTACGGCGTGCCACGTGTCACTGTTTTAACTTCGGCCTCTGAAAACGTTTTCTGAGATAGCTCGGCCTGTTACCTTTCCATCCTGACAGTTCTGACCTCAATTGGATTCTTTGAGAGAGAGTTATGCCAAATGTCGCAACGTGACCTGTTTTGGGATAAAACAGGAGAGCGAACTTGTACGGCGTGCCATGTGTCATTGTTTTAACTTCGGCCTCTGAAAAAGTTTCTTGAGATAGTACAGACTGTGTACTACCTGTCACTTTTTACGAAATTTCATTTGGAGCTTCCTAGCCCAAGATATGACCTTTTTCCCAAGGTCACCTGATTTTGACTCAGATCTGGAAGAGGCAGAAACCCTATATTGTACAGATCATAAATCACAAAGTACAACAAATTAGAGGTTGTCCTTTGGACACAAGATACCTGGAGATCTTAGCTTCGGCCTGTAACAATTTCAGATCCGAAAACTTCGCCAAAACGGATTTATAGCGAAAGTTCTACGATGACTGGTTTTTGCTATATCAAGCCCTAGCATCGTAAGTGCAACAAGTGTCATACATGCCATATCATGCCTTCTTTCAGGCTAGCTCTGATACCATGTTAAATTTTAAGAATTTACTTCAATATGATCTAGGATCTTAACTGAGAGAACAACTTGTACAGCATATCTACAGCATATCAATCATGGAGACAATAATGCAAGCACACAAGAGACACAAAGATTTACTTGGGGAAAACCATAAAGGTGAAAAACCCCAATAACTTCCTCAGAGATAGATAGAGCAATGATACAACCAACCAAGAGAGATAGCCATAACCTAGCAGCAGATCCTCCTCCTCCATAAGTGCGCCACTCCTCCTTGAGTGCATGTGTGAGAAGTGAGTGAGCAAATAGAGTGCCTCCCGCACTCTATTTATACTTGACTTGACTTGCCTTTTTACCTAACTCATGTAGGCTCGAACTTAACCACATAACATAATGCTGAGTGGGCCGACCCCCAATAGGGTGGTCTAATAACCCTTTGACCCACATGGCCGACC
Organism: Larix kaempferi; assembly: GCA_027924585.1. Taxonomy (NCBI): domain Eukaryota; kingdom Viridiplantae; phylum Streptophyta; class Pinopsida; order Pinales; family Pinaceae; genus Larix; species Larix kaempferi. Next base: position 16,385,153 of record BSBM01000456.1, read on the forward strand.
CCCAATAGGGTGGTCTAATAACCCTTTGACCCACATGACTTATACAGGGCCGACCCCAAATAAGGTGGTCTAATAACCCATCAAGTATAAGTTACGACACTTACAATATAAATGACGACACTTCCTTATAGAGGAATAATACCATCTCTATAGGAATACAATATACATATATGTGAAATACATTCCGAAGTTACATATACATCAACACTCTCATTTATGTGAAATGGCAAGGGCTAGAACAAGGTAGATGGAATTCATTTTGGTGATAGGGGAAAATGTTTCATTGTAATAAATCCATTCAACTAGGGAAAAACATTAGAAAATAACCTTACCTTATGTCTTTCAACAATTCAAACTTAGATCTTGGAGTCCCCCAACTCAAACCCTTTCATTTTCTTAAAATGAATGGGCCCCAAATCAATTGTTCAAATAAATCGGGATCTCTCATATTTGCTAATTAGTTGATCATTCCTTGCTACTAATCATTCCTTGCTACAGGGTTGTCAATAGATTAAGTTTATGTTTGATGCTGGATTACCCGTCTTTGAATCTGGTTTACAATTCACCTTTTGGACTAAATAAGGTATAATCGATCAATCACCTTGGCTTTCATTTGCCAAATTTTCAAAATAATTTATTGACTGAAAACTGATGAACAATTCCTTTCATGCATTTTTTATGGGATATTCTTACGAAACCGTGATCAAAATCAACCTTGAATTTCATGATTGAAAGCATGAAATTCAAGTTGATTTTGAGATTCATCATGCCTTCATTACTAATAGCCTTCTTATTGTGACATTCTGCAAATTCACCATATTGATCATTTATTTACAACAAGGTTCTAATAATCGTTCTATTGTTCATAGCAATCATAGTTTAATATTGAGGGTTTCAAGGAGTATTTAAAAGATTTGCCTTAATTATTCTCCTAAATATATGAATGAGCATTTTCATTACATTATAACTTAACTCATTCTTATTTGTTTCATGGAAAAATTTATTATATTTTGATCTCTATGACTTTAATTTGTTAATCAAACCTTGTTATGTGATTTGGATTTATGTTGATACGATATGACTTAACATCATATTAAAGTGGTGGTTTTATGAATAATGTTAAAATGCCATTTTATGATCTTCCTTTATCCATTCTAGTTATATGATGTAGGTTCAAATCGCATCATTGAAATGACTTGGCTAGGTTTTGTGTATATCATTAATCTCATGCCTATGTTGCTGAAGTTTTAATATGGTTTTTGGAAAATATTTCTGCACATCCTAGTGATTTCACTTATTATTTATGAAGTTGTCTATAAGAGCGATGATTTCACCCGGATGACGAAATTGTCCGGTGGCCGTCAACCCCACTTCGGCATCAGTCCCCTGTCCCCTCGTCCTTACACCTTCGCGATCCCTCCTGACACCGATGCGATCCTCAGGTGGCCCCTCCTTCCTCGACGTGGACGTGAACGAGTTAATGCATGTTGGCGGGGTTGGTGAACTCAGAGTCATCCTGCATCCCAATTCCATTCGAATTCGCGTTGCTCGCCAGACCCTGCGCATACCCTTTCCAAATTGGGAACCAAATTTTTCTGAAAGGATGAGACAAACGATTTTTGGAATCTAGATTTCCCCAAACGATTTCATCCATTCATCTGATAGTACAGGAGTCCCAGCCCGGGAAACACAGGTATCGTTATGGACTTTGTTTTTTTAGTTTCACCAGTGAAATTGAACGTGAACGCCAATTCGCAATGCCATCGGAAATAGTGGAAATTAGGCAGGCTGGCAATAGAATTGGTGTTACAGCTTACCCCACTCCAAAATAATAAATGTTAAATTGAAAGGAATTAGCAGGACTGAAAAACAAAAACATAACCATGAATTTGAATATATATCATACAAGTGCAAAACCGAATCAGTGTCTTTGATAGCACAACTTTGTATTAATCTATTGGCATTTCTACAACTAATTACATGTACATCCTATGCATATTCAACAGTCACATTGAATCCTCTCCTATAGGTGAAAATCTTCAAACCACTGGGAACAAGCACCCATCATAACATTTCAACAAGATGTTGCCAGCTCTATACACTCTTATCAGCTTCCTAATATCATGTCACTATGCAAACAAGTAATAATGTAGCACGCTGAAGGTATTAATCTTCCGAAAGAATCCAAATACTCTATCAACGTCCACTCTTACAATGGATTTAGAGTAATGAAAGAGGGAAAACAAGAAGATCAGGCTGTGCGGTTGCTTACAAAACCACAAACAAATATGACAGCCAACTAAAATAAGTCCAAACACAAGAAATGGACCAATCAATATACCTAAAAGTTAAAACAGTCGGCTTTTTTTAGACCTTATACATCACAACAAAACAAGGAAGCACTGCCATAGGATTAAACCCAAACAACTCATCCAGATTAGAGTAGGTTCCTACCTGCCCCGCTAATGAATCATATCCACCATTGAAACACTCATTTGGGTCTTGTGACTTGTTACCCTGCCCGACAATAACCCTGCAAACTAGCATTGCTCTTTTATCCTTTGATTCATCCTCCTCTGATACCCCAATGGAATCATGGGATTTTCCACTGCTTGTTGTGTAAATTCATTTCCCATTCTCAACTTTTGAGGAGAATCCATGTCAGATGATATTGCAGACATTGTAGGATGGAAAATTGCATAGGTTAGTTAACCCATTCATGCTAAGTGAACAAGTGAATGTAATGCAGTGGAAACGAAGCAATTTGTTACCATCTGCTATGCACCTTGGGTGCTTCTTGGCTGACTTGTTGGATTTGGCCTTAACCATTTCTCTGTAATATTCGAATTTGTTGATGGTCTTCTGGCTATTATGGATTTTCAGAACCCTTTCTATCTTGCAAGGTGTTTCCTTTTTTAACCAGCTGGTTTGGAGGATTATATCTACAATGTTCCTTGTTGAGTCATCTTGGGCTAACTCGGATACTGCACAAATATTTCATCAATACATGAAAGAGATTAGTTAGAAGCTTTGAACTTGTGTTTCAAATTCAGAAAGGTTTACACCATGAGTTTTTATGACTCACAAAAACATGTGTTCTGTATTAAATAAATATATGTTGCTTGTAATGCTATATCTTTCTAAAACTGAAATATGTGTCCATGATGAATCAATTAGAGCTAGAAATGATAAGATGGAAATTATGTTCCTAGTCATTACAATATATAGGACTTCTACTTGATCAATGACAAATTAATTGAGCAAAAATTATACAATCTAACCATAAATTAAGGTCATAGTTGTCCAAGATGGAAGTTGAGAAGTCTTAAAATTTCTGGTTGGAAAACAAGGTGTAAGACCTAGAAGAACAAGGACACTACAGCTTCTCAGGTTAATACTTACAAAAAATATAAACAAAAGACAAAATAATGCTCCAGTCAACATGAATGCATCTTATAATTAGTAATATGGGTAAGACTCTAATCTATTAAGGAGGAACTTGTTGGGCTAATGAAAAATCTAAATTATATTACAACTGCAAAAGACAAGATAACCCCCAAGTTTAGATGATTTATTTTCGAGCCGGCTAAGTTGAGAACTCAAGTGTAAATCTATGCTTATCAGGAAACCATGTCATCACAATGGCTTGGGAGGTTTGCAATATGCATAGATCCTATAATTAGACAAACAATCAAGTACCTTTTCTGTTTTGTAACAAATTATTGTGCAAAAAAATTAGTCTGGATTCAAGCTTCTGTCCCGCGCCTTAAAAAATACCAGAAAATAGAAAATAACACTAGGTCTGTTGACAAGAACAACGTATATTTAACCAAATTGTATAAGCTTGCAATATTTTATCTCTTTTGGCATGCTCTCACATGGTTTCAATTAATCATTTTCTAGTTTATTTTATTTTATTTTATTGAATTTATCTGGAAACACATTAACCACTCCCTCTTGATTATTTTAAGCTAGTTGTACTTTTACAGTGCCATTAACCTAGTTTGGTCAGTAATGGACATTAACAATGACATTAACCTAGTGTAGATTCCTAGCATATCTTGGTTATTAGAGATAGTTCTTATCGTTAATTGGTAGTGGCTATGACGTCTTGGTCAAAGTTCTTCAATTTACTTTTTCGAAATTACTGTAGAATAGAAAGTTGTGCAGCTTGCATGTTTCTGCATAGTCTAAATTTCTAATGTGTTTTCATATTGTTTGTATGGATTGGTACAAAATGGGAAAGCGAGGAAAATGGGAGGCTATCATCGATCTTGAGGTACAAGACTCAAAGATAAGACAACCTTTTCTAGTAAAGATTTGGTTTGGTATGAAATATATCGATAAAACCAAAGCATTGATTGCGTTGCTTTAGTACCTTCACATAGAGTTTAGGACTTTATCAAAGGGGAGGAAACAAACCCCGATGCTCCATGCACTTTCCTACGACGACAAAGAAAAAAACCAGGAAAAAGAAATAGTGCTGCATTACGATATGAATTGTAAGTATTTTGAAAGGGCATTGGATACATATTATTGTTGAGATTGCATTTATCATCGATAGTATTTACTAACGTTTCAAAATTTCCTGCATAGGTATCAATGTTCATATGTCCTAGATGACAAAAGAGGAGAGAAATTAACTAAACGAAGGATCTCACAGAAGAGGGGCTACCAATGCCATTTCATTGTGAAGGTTATGGTTCAATGCCATTTTAACTTACAATATGTACGAGCATGAAGATGAGGACGGATGGCTCTGTCATGGAAAACATGACACTTCAAGTGACGCAAGGACATTGTGTAATCCAAATATTTCAAAGGACATTATTTCCTATGTGGAGAGTTGTTACCTTCTGGGAGTGTCCATTGATTCGACTTACAAAATGGATATCGAGAGGCATGTTGACATGGACCCGACAACTCAAGATAGGGATTTATTCCTACGTAGGAAAGATATTGTAAACATATAAACCCGGTTGATGATGGGTAAATACCAACTTCACCAAAAGGATGAAACGAGCGTCAACTTATGGTATCAAAAGCGACTAGAAGATTTCTTTTTTTACCAAAAGCCCAATGGTCGTAGTGTCCCTTTTATCATGAGAATTCAAACAAAATGGATGTTGGAGACCATGGTCAAGCTATCCCACAATAGCATAATAACCATGGATTCAACGTTTAGTACAAATAAATACGGAGTAAGTTGAATGTCAATGATTGATTTGATATGCATATTTGAATTGTAGCCATTCAATATGATCGATGACTTGAATTTGACATGACATGCTCTTTGAATATCGCAGTATCAGCTTCATACACTCGTGGCATTTTATGAACAACAAAGAGGGGTTCCAGTAGCATGGGTTATGGCAGAACAAAATACATTAGTTGATATTGCACTATGGTTGGAGCAGCTCATGCAGACGTGTTACCAGATCCGTCTTGATTAGAAAGTTAATGCCTTCATGGTCGATGATGCATTGGCTGAAATTTATTCTTTGAGGTAACTTCAATGTTCTTATGCTACAATATATCTTGCATTTATTCTAAGAATCTCACACTTAAATGCTCTAAATATGGCAGGAGGGTCACAGGGTGTGAGGTGATCTTGTGTGTTTGGCATGTACGGAGGGCGTGGAAATAAAATGTGTACAATTTGGCTAGCAGTAAAGAAAAAACCGATAAGATGTACGATGATCTAGGTTTCATCATGAAACACAGTTTCAATGATGATGTGGATGATGCAATCCATGGATTTTTTAGCAAATTTGTAGATGAGGAGAAGTTCTTAGACTACTTCCATAAGAACTGGGTTGTCGGTGATAAGCTTCGTAAGTGCACAAACTCTTGATGGTTTTTTTGTTTTTATCTTTCATAAACATGTTATAGATGTCCACTAACTTGTTTATTTACATTTAGGGATGTGGGTGAAAGGATGTCAGGATCTCCCTCATGCCAATCAAGAGACCAACAATTCTGTTGAGTCATACCATTGTTACTTGAAGACCAACTTTCTATGTGATTGAAGGAAGAAATGTGCTCGGAGGATGGATTGGTTATTGTACATGATCCTAACAAGTGTTGAACCTTGTTATCGGTACAAATAAATTTTGAAAGAAAAATGATACTTGAACAATTATAAGAAAGAGAAGCAATATGAATCATCCATGGAAAAGGCCAAAAGAATTCTAGACAATGATTGTTGTCCTCATGAAAGTATAGCTAATGCTTATTGGGTGAGGAGTCAAAGTAATCTTGATAAGGTATACCTTGTCAAGTGGTATCGTGCAAATTTTATAGTGTGTGAATTCCCATGTTCTATTCGTGAGAATATTTGCAAGCATTGAATAAAGGTCAACTAGTTATATTTCAACTCAGACAATTCAGAACCATTACTTCATCGGGATGCAATGGACAACACACTTAATGACCCTTCTAAAATAAGTATTGAGCCCCACAACCTTAGTGTATATGTCAACATTAATCTTGTGGACACCGATAGTGTTGATATGGTGAAAAAATTGTTGGAAAAGGCCAACAATCAACACATTATGGATTTTGAATTCATGGTTGGGTTGGATGGTCTTGATTTGTCTTTGAAGAGAAAGAATAGTTTCCTAATCCCTACAAAGAAACAAAGAAGAAAAAAACAAGATAGTGGAATGGAAATTGATTTGAATGTCCCTGCATGTGAACATGAACCGTTTCAATTTCATTACCTCAACAAACATGGACGTCCTCCAGCAAAGAAAGCACTACCTATGGTCCCAGGTTAGTCTCATTGATTGACGAGAGGAATGGGTTTATATTACCCTTTTTAGACATCACAAATAATTAACATGTGTTGTCTTTATATTTTGCAGATGTGTAACAACCCACAACGACGACCTCAAGCCAAATCCAAATGGAAATGCAAAACCATCTAGGTACATTTCATGGGACTTTGCACATGTTGTGAGAGTGAATTGTTTTTAAAATTGTATGTTAAAATATCCATTCAATGCGTTCATGTTTGCAGAGGTTCAACAATCCGCAACCCTAGACTCAATTCAAAGCCATATGGAGTTGCAACATGCCTAGTTCCTTGACAAGTCTCCAATCAGTGATATGCAAGGTTTGCAAAAGGCTATGTTTTCAACTCTGTTGCCAACGCATTGATTTTTTTGCAATCTTGGGTTACAAATGCAATGGTTTTATTTTTTGATGTGTTGATGTGTTGATGTGTTGATGTGTACAAATGCATGACACTCCTTGTTCGTGGCACCAATCCAAGGGCATGGGGATATGCAAGGAATTCCTACATTTATTACTATGCTAGGTAGGTCTATTGAAACTCTCATAAATCCCTAATCAGTTTTGGTGAGGCTCTTCCAAAATTACCTTCTATTAATTATTATTTTAGCAAGATATCAACTTCCTACACTGAACTATTCTTTAAAAAAATAATCAACTCTTAATTGTTATTTTAACATGATATCAACTTCTTTCTCTAAACTATGCCAATACGGTCTATAGTGACTATTTCTTTTTTTAATTACAGATACAAGTAATTTATTGAGGGGTTTTCCTCCTTCCAAACATGCCCAACCAGTTGACAATTATCCTATTGGTTATCTACAAGGTCTGGAAAATACTATGGTTTGTACTCATTGTCAAATACCCTTTATGCATTGCCATCCTTTAACATATGATGTGTTTATGTGTGCAGATGTGCAACACTCTCTGATCCCGACACCAATCTGAGGCCATGGGGATATGCAAGGCCATCCTCTTACAGAACATGGTTGGTTGATTGCCAAAGCTCAATTTGCAAAGAGAAAGCAAAGGGAGCAAAGCAGTTCTACAAATGCAATGCCACATGCTAACATACAGTGAAAGAATTTGAGTGCTAGGATTTAATATTTTGCGTAAAAATTATGTCTAGGTGATTTCTAGGCTTTCATCTACAAGGAGAACAAGGACTTCAAATATCAGAGGACTTGCAAGTTATGCAAAAGCAATGATGTATGCAATCTTTTGTTGCCTTGCAAGCATCTGTGCCTCTGCAAAGACTGTGAAAGTAGGTTGGATGTTTGTCCCTTGTGCCGGTCATCTAAGAATGCTAGCATGCATATCTATATGTCATGAGTTGCCTCCATGAATAAATGCACCCTATGATTGCTTATGTTCCCTACTGACCAATTTTATCTTTGGTCACCTTTAAACTGTGATATTCATGGTAAAAACATAATTTTTTTAAGAGAGTTACCTAAATGGGCATTTGTAATGCTGATCTTGAAATACATTATTTTGGGCGCACCTCCTTCATTAAGCTAAACTACTTAAGTCACCATTACATTGCAGTGGATTCTAAAGTGTGTATAGTTCTAAGATAAGTAACTCTAGCCATTTTGGAATTTTTAATGGTATCACTATATATATTTGACTTCAAGCAGTGCATTATTTTGAATGCAACAAAACATTTCAACAAAAGCTTCCATTTTCATGAAAGAAGCACAAGTTGAGATTATGCCCCAAATAAACAGTTAGAACCAATCTGCATTTTTTGCAATTTTAGAAAGCAAGTTTTAAAAGATTGAGGGATGGATCACATTCACAACAAAACTTAGTTTGACCTAAAATGGATTTGGGAATTAAATAAAAGATTGGCGCATAATTACAGAATGCAATAGGTTCTCAAACATGCTTTATTTGGCCCCAAATAGGTTTTGTTGCAATCTCGAAATCAAGTAGTGAAAGGTCAAAGGGACTATGACATACACGCCCCAACTTAGTTTGGCCTCCATTGGATTATAGGAAGCTCAAAAACTAGTGTCAAAACATTACAGAAAGGAATAGGATAAAAGCCAAAGTATTTCATCTCCATCTAGTCTTACTCTTGAGAAAAATAAATTGTTTCTTTCTGTAAAGGTGTGCGTTGAGTAAATTAGAATATAGAACACCAGTCAACACAATAAAATACTATCTAGACTTTATAGGAAAAATACCAAACTATCTACAGAGAGACAACAGTTCATAATATATCAAGAGCCTACACAGTGAATGGAAATCAATACCTTGGAAGTTGTTTACCCAACAACAATAGCAAGGACAACCTGTACAACTATATAAAGTCCCGGAACATTAAATGTTTCAAACATTATTTCTCCAGTATTTTCACGGTTTTCTGGAGTAGTAAGAGGAACCTCAGTTAAGAGGAAATAATGACCATCGGGATCACAACGCAAATAATTGAATATACATTGTTTCCAATATCTCTCCATGGTATCCCAGTTTAGTGCATTCCTAATCTTCATCGACAGTTGGAAATGATGACCTTGATCCAAGCAATATTGCCATCAAATAAATTTCCTAGTGTGCGTTATCTGATATTACATGCTTAATTTTTTTTAAAGCAAATACTGCCCCATCCCTTTCCCAATTCAATACCTTTTAAATATAAGAAAAGCTCAAAAGTCCAATATTTAAGGATGAAGCAAATCTAGGTTACAAACAAGTAGAAGCATAACCCAATTCCATGTTTTATAGAAGGAAAAATTAACAGAGAAGCCCCAGCATAGCTGATTCGAAGAATAAATTGTGCATATGTTTGCATTTTACAGTTTAAAATTATCTTGGGTTCCTCATGGGAAACCAAAACAATGGCAATGATATTTTTTTAGTCCACAAGTGGATGAGCTACATTGATAAGTATACACAGGATGGGGGTTGAACCTACACCAAAACATCTCCATGAAGCTCTGTTGAAAGGTCTAAATGTTCTCTCCATCAACCAACTTGGATGGGAATCTTGCACCTTCGAAATTGGTTTTAAGGCAGGGAGGATGGACATCCACCGTGCAAGGACAAGCTTGAAGCTCTCCCAAATTGAAAAGATGCAAATAACAAATGACCAAAAGCTCTTACATTGTCATAGATGTCATAGAATCTGTCACAAGTGTCCTAAGTGTCATAGAATCTGTCATAAGTCTCATAACGCTTGTCATAGTTGTCATAGAATCTGTCATTGCCTATTTTTAGCCCTATGACTCTTCCTCTTCCTTCCAACTCGAATATGGGGATGGCTCCATGTTTAAAGGAGGCATATTCTCTCATGTGGACCCCACATGTCCACTTATGCGCCCCCAAGTCCAACTAGGACCTAATGGAACTTCATTTTGGAGCATTTAACATTTATTCCATAATTTATTGGCCTATTTTTCCACCATCAATTTAGAATATTGAATTTTCATGAGAAACTATAGACCTTGGGGTTAAATGTCAATATTTTAATTCTTCCACATAACCCTTAGGAATTGGGTAGGCCAACTTTATTATTTATCTGAAAATCATTTAATTGGGGACATGACAAAAATCATCTCATTCATCTGTCTCTAATGTGCATAAAGGTATGGAGGGATGGAGTTGAAGGGGGGGTGGAGTAGATGAGGGAGAGACGGGTGGTCAAGATGAGGAAGGGATTTGGGAAAGGAGGAAGTAAAAAGTAAAGGGAATAGGTGGGTGCAGGAGGAAGACTAGGAAATAAAGAGGGAGGAATTGAAGGTTGAGGAGGGGAGGCAACAGGGTGGCTAGGTGTTAAGTGGAGGAAGAAAGGGGAGGAATAGGGTGTAGGGGAGTCAAGGAGGGGAAGAGGAGGGGAGAAAGGTTCAGAAAGAAAAGGAGAGGGAGATGAGAAAGTGAGAAGAAGAAGAGGATAAAGGAAGAGATAGAGGAGGGAGAGATTAAGGTGAGTGAGAGCAAGTAGAGTAGGTGAGGACGGGAGGTCGAATGGGAGGTGATGAGGAAGACAGAAAAAAAGAGGATGATTATAGGAGGACACAATGACAATTGGTAGTGTGTGACGCTTAGCTTATGCTTTGGTCTAGATGATTATACTTTATTAGTTTTGCTTAGATTTATGATACGTTATTCAGTACCTTTTCTACTCATTTATGACTATGATGGGTTATTGAGTGAATTATGATGCATGTAGTTATTAGCTTTTCTACTCATTTATGATTATGATGTGATACTAAGTGAATTATGATGCATGTAGTTATTACCTTTTCTACTCATTTATGATTATGATGTGATACTAAGTGAATTATGATGCATGTAGTTATTAATGTTTGTCGATGATTAATTCATGATACTTGCAATGATGTAATGATATTATCTCAAATGTTGCACATGATTATTTATGAAATAAAATGGTGAATTATTTAATGAGCTATTCTTGTTTAACTTTAAGACTTGCACTAACCAAGGTCAAGGGTTGGGAGTAGCCTAGAATTGGCACTAGGTGATTGTGACATTGTGGTTGCTAGTGAGAGTGTCAAGATATATCCTCAAGACCCGCACATAATTAGTTACTTTTCAAGAGTATGCCGAATGAAAATATTAAATAGCTATTGAGGAACCACATTCTTGAAATTGGGACCACTTGCTCAAGTCGAGTATTGATTGGAATATAGAGTGGAATATAAGTAACCTAAGTGAGGATTTAATCTGATTTTCTATTATAATTATTTGAATTATTGATTAATGTGCTTTTAGGGTTTTTAGCTTGAGAGCTAGGAATATGACCTTGGAAGGGTGCCTATCATGTTTGACCTAACCCTAATTTCTATCTAGACCCTATTTAAGGAGGAGAGTAATTATTTTTTTAGGTTGAACTTTTATTGGATGGGCATGCTAGTTATTTTGGAATTTGCACTGTAGTGAAAGATTTTCTTGAGTCTTGGGTTCTTTGATCAAACCCTAGCCCTATTTGGAAAGCTTTGGGAATACAAGGTTCGCTTGGATTGTGGTGGCAATTGTTGAGAGTGCAATCTTTGGGAAAATAAGGTTGGCTTGGACTATGGTGACAATTGTTGAGAGTTTGCATATTATCCATTAGTTTATGCTTGGTGGTTGATAGAGGTGGGGGATACCATATGTTGTTAGTCATAGGTAATGTCTCTCCTTCTGTGTAAGTGGGATCACTAGTACAATCGTAGATGAGATACATTGTAGTAGTGAGTTGCATCCCTTTATATTCAACATAGCCAAAGGGCCATAGATGTTGACTCACATTGTATTCAATGGGTCGGAAATGTTGGCAGTGTTACCAATAACATCTCTAGCACACTGGAAGTTATGGCCTTGTACATTTACTATTATGGACAATGGCATTGTCATTATTTTTCTATGTGCATATTAATGACCTATTTGGTTTTGGCGGTTTAGTTGTTAGAGTGAGTGAATCATTTTGTTTAGTTCTTGAGCTGAAGGCCCCAACACTAGGGGTATTTCTAATGCATCTTCCTGTACATATGGATGAGCCTAGGAAAAGCACCTATGAGTGCACATTTCATAATAACCTGTTTCGTTTCCAAAGGTCTAGTTTTCACTAGGAAGATGGACTTTTATAGGGTGTTCTGGACACATAAGTTATTTGTTTAGATTAGAGATTTCGTTGTTTATTTATGTTTATTATTTGTTAACTAGTTACTTTTAAAAATATGTAAATAAGTTTCCTTTAAAGAATCTTGTTCATTTAAAATGTTAATTATGTTATTGTTGAGCCTTATTTGAGTTTAGTTAGTTATTTTTTCCCATAACATCTCAACATAGTTGGTATTAAAATGTTAATTATGTTATTGTTGAGCCTTATTTGAGTTTAGTTAGTTATGTTTTCCCATAACATCCCAACATAGTTGGTATGTTACAATTGATATCAAAAACCCAAGTTGCTAAACTTAGTTCCTCTACAATAATGAGATTTCTTGATTATGTATTTTATATTATTCAACTACCCTAGGTTAAGAGGAAAGAGAAAAGCAATAACGTGCAAACAAAAAAGATATTTTAGTTGCAATTGAAACAACAATTACACACAAATGTTATTTACTTAGGATATAGGATATATTTAGTGTAAACTCTCCGAGACTAATTGTAGTTAAGATACCATTTCTTTTAAACATTATACATGTAGCTAAAAAATAAAATAACATTTTAAATTACTATGTAATTAGATAAGAACAAACCACAATATCATAAAGTTGAACAACAATAATGAAATTTTACTATCGTTAGTTATGTTTCTGTAGTGAAAATATATACTAATATTTTTTTATCATTGTAAAGGCTTCGTTGCATTTGTATGGAAATGTTTTATTATTTTTTTAAATGTACATGTTAGTGGAATAAATAGTCCCTATTTATTATTAACAATATTGATATAGTATTTTTGTAATTGTATATTTGAATAATAAATGATTGACGATGAATTAATTATTACAATAAGCATCATGACAATGTATAAATATACGGTCATGAGGTAAAGAGGCACGTGACCTTTTCATTAATTTAATTACTATATATATTATTATCATTATTATATCAATTGCAATGCCACCAAATTATATTTTTTTCTCAAGCATTTAAATAAGATACTCTCTAGTTGAGCATGTTTTCTTAGTAGAATCATTCTTGTCTTTGTTTGGTTGTAGGGGTTTGACTTGGTTCTCAATTTAATTATTGGTGAGGTTCCTTTGTAGTATGTGCATCAGATTCTAAAGTTTTTTTACTTAATTGTTTAATGTTAAAACTTGGTGCTCCTTTGATGTCATTTCCTTGTTTTTGTTGTTGTATGTGTGTTGTGTTTCTTGCTCTTTTTTCATTGGTCAAGTAAATCACTTTTCTTGAGGGTGGAACTATTAACCCAATATAATTCATAATATTGTCCTTGCCCTTTAAATTCCATACATTATTTTTTGACGTTGGTGGTATATGTGCCCAACTAAGTTAACCATTTTGCACCTGGTACCTTATCCATTTGATCAAGTGGTAGAGTGTAGGACCCTATTGTAGTTCTAATTCTTGTATTTTAATAGAAAGTTTGTGACATCTTCCTACTCCTTTGACTTGCTGACCTTCTGTGATCATAACTATGAGGTTCTTGGTGGGGTACTAAAAAAATTATAGTTTCTTAGTGAAAGCGATATCTACATAGTAATGAGTATTGTCGAAATCTACAAATATCATTACATTTCTGTTTTTTATGATTCATTTTAGCTTTAAGGTATAAAGTTGTATTTTTCTCATCATGTCCGCATGTGGAATTATAGGGTTTTCTTTCATCTTTCATGGAACCTGGAGATTATTAACCTTCCTGAGATTATAAGAAATATATTTTGTGGTTGGTTCTTGTATTTATTATTTTCAAGTAATAATTTCTTTTTGGGACAATGTTTCTTCATTCTTATTATGTTGCTTGCATGAGATTGATGCTAATTATACTTTTGGCATTTCTTAATTATCAACTTCAGGTAAATTTTGATTTTGATTTTATTGGGCTAACTTATTCTACCTTAGATTCTTTCATGAATTATGGTCGAAGAGTTTAGGCTTACTAGCATATTTTCTTTAGTTATGGGTCCTATCGTTAACTCATATCATCTTTTAGTTAGTTACAATTCATTCTCTATGCTCATTAGTTATCCTTGATGCGTTTTCTCTATCGTTGATACATTTTATTAAATTTAACCATCATTTTTTAGAATCTTCAATCTTGTCAATTATGCCACCCAATACTTTTGGCCTATTTTCTATTAAGTTGTTAAGTTTATCCCATAATTATTTTTGCAGCTTCTCAACCCTATCCACAATTTGCAAGCTGATATTGGCTTTATCTCCATAACAATGAATCTCTAATTGTAGAATTTTAGTGCTAGACATTTTGACATTTATCCTTTTTATGGAACCCGTGTTTTAATTTTCTTTATATACAATGTAAATACAACTTAATTTATTTTAATAACTTCAAATAAAGCTTAATTTATTTTAATAAATTCACTTTATAAGGTAAGCCAACTTTGGGATATGAAAAAAATCCAAAGCAAAAATTGTAATTTTTAGGAGATGCGACATAGGAAAAGTGAGCCTAGAATCACATAGGGATTAAAAGGAGTGTTTCATTTTCTTTATATTACAATGTAAATAAAGCTTAATTTATTTTAGTAACTTCACTGTATAAGGTAAGCCCACTTATCCAAAGTAAAAATTGTAATTTTTAAGAGATGGAACATTAGGAAAAGTGAGCCTAGAATCACATGGGGATTAAAAGGCGATGTATGATGGTAGAAATGATAATGCAATGGAAGAAAAAAATATAGATTTAATAAATAAAACAATGTTAGTTCATATGGTGGTTAACAATGGAAGATACAACATTGTATGGTGGTTGGCATATGAAAAAGTATGATAACTAAAACAACTAATAGATCATATGGTGGTTGACAGTGGAAGATACAACATTGTACAATGGTGGTTGGCATATGAAAGAGTACGACAACTAAAACAACTAATAGATCATATGGTGGTTGACAGTGGAAGATACAACATTGTACAATGGTGGTTGGCATATGAAGAAGTACGACAACTAATAGACGATCTATAAGATGTCAAAGCAATGTGCATATTTGTAGATTTGCAATGTTTGTATGCATCGTGTATGAATAATTGTGACAAGAGTTGTAGTGTAGGAATTGGTATAGAAAAATGCTAATTTATATTGTTTAATAAATAACAATTGAGGGAAACTTCATCTACAAATAAGTATTCACAAGATTAGCCATGACTAAAAAAGGATTGGCTTTAATATCAAATTGAGTGAACAATCCCTATTCATTATTGAGATTTACATAGTATTTCTACACTTGGTAGGTTAGAATATTGAATATTGAATAGAAAAAGATAGGTATTGAATTGATGATCACATTGTGCCTTGTGATGGTGTATAAATATACATTTGACTAGTTACGCGGTGAATGGGCATGTAACCCTAGACTTTTTATTAACTTGATTACTATATTTTATTATTATTATATTTAGTATGTTTATGTTTATTATAGATAGCTCTATGTTGAAAATACAATTACACATCTACCTCATACTTGGTTGTTGAAAGTGCCTTCATTAATGACTATCTTTGTCTATTAACAAATCTATCTATTAACAACTCTATCACTATCTATCAACGCAAAATATCCATTTCATTGCAAAGTAGAGATGGATATCTAAGCTTATAAATTTTGAATGCTTATTCACCTCTTACTCCTCAACATTACTTACTTTGTAGGGGAAAGAGGTTCAGAGAAGTGAATGTAGCGAATTTCTATGGCTCTGTATATTCAAATTTAGGCTCAAGACATGTAAAGGAATAATTGCCTCGGTAATTCTAGAGAAATATAAAGATACTAATATATTGCATTGGATGTTTTTGTTTTGAATTCTTGTGTTATAAATTTTGAATGCTTATTCACCTCTTCCTCCTCAACATTACTATGTAGGAAAAAGAGGTTCAAAGAAGTGAATGTAGCCAATTTCTATGTCTCTGTACATTCAAATTTAGGATCAAGACATGTAAAGGAATCCTTGCCTCGGTAATTCTAGAGAAATATAAGGATACTAACATATTTCATTGGATGTTTTTATTTTGAATTCTTATGTTGGCAGGTTTCGAGTGCCTATTAGATCATCAATGACGATATCTTGCATGATATCTATTCATTGATTAGCTTACCTCTCTCATCTTTTTCATATGATTAGAGTGGTGGCAAACAATCATGTGTGGATGTGATTATTTGTCCCTTCGGAAATCATGATAAAATTCCTTTGGAAAGATATCTATAAGTTGTCCCATGACTTCCCTATATGTGTTAGCTAATATAATAACTCTCATTGTTACCATGCATGAAGACTTAAAAGAAAACAAGCTCAGGATTTTTGGGATAGAGTATTAGCATTGAGTTTAACTAGCATGTATGTTCCAAGTCACCTGGTTCAAATTCGTGTAGGGACCTCGTTTGTGGGGTCATCCCTAAATCTTAACAATAAAACTTATCAACATAATATAAAAGCAAATTCAAACTTATCTATGATAGAAAACTAAATTACACAAAAACAATAAACTTTTGCAAATACCATAGAACCATAAACTTGTCAATCCATCGATTGATTCCGTTGTCGAAGGAATAGCTGTCGTCAATCGATCCAACTTACTCTTTTGCCATCCGCTTCACCCGTTGGGTCCCTCCAGCAAAGCTCGTTTAACCATAGGCGAAGCAACTGTTAGCTTCGCCACCCAACCGTAGGCTTATGCTTTCAGTGGCATAGCCACCCCCGAGCTTCGGGGTCGTAGAGCTCACACACAAAACTAGAGATCGACGACCTTGAAATTTATTAAAAAAATGGGCAATGAAAATTTTGGCATTAAATTCGTGAGACTATAAAATTTGAATATATATATATATATATATATATATATATATATATATATATATTTGCCAGCCAGAGGCATGAGATTATGCCAGGGTGGGATGAGCAGGGCTTGCCTTATGAGCATGAGCGGGTTGTTGTTTGCCTCATGAGCAGGCAAAGCTTTGTTGAGAAGTGGCTTGCCTTGTTTTATCAAGCAATCAAAAGCTTTTGACATGTCCAATTTGATTAGCTTGCCCATAGATTTACTAGATTTACCAGAATGGATCATCTCATGGACAATAACAATACCATCTAGTATTTGTCTGTCTTCAACATGCCCTCCTTGTTCTTGTGAAGCTATCCTGGCCATGATGGGCAAGACTATCTATAGGCACTAATAAAACGACGCAAGCCACTTTCTCAAGGAAGCTTTGCCCGCTCATGAGGCAAACAACAACCCGCTCATGCTCATAAGGAAAGCCCTGCTCATGCCACCCTAGCATAATCCCATGCCTCTGGCTGGCAATATATATATATATTCAAATTTTATAGTCTCACGAATTAATGCCGAAATTTTCATTGCCAATTCTTTTACAAATTTCAAGGTCATCGAATTCGAAATAGTGCTTTAAATAGTGTTCGAGCTAAGAGACCTGCACCGTGGTTATTGTTTTGCTCTTTGGATTTAACGCCTGAACCTAGCTACTAGGAGGGTTAGAGATAGTCATCGGACATACAGGTTCGATTTTTCGGAATCATTCATTTATCTCTTGTCCGTTTCGCTCCAGATCTCTCCTTTCATAAATTTGCACATAGCACAGAGTACCTGACACTCACACGACAACGACCCCTGCAGTCTACAGCCTCGGCCCTCTGCTCACGAGTCAAAACACTCACGACGGTGGCCAACACTCGCACTGAGTCGCACGATTCAAAGTAGGATTTACCCGTGGGCTACCCAAAGCCAAAAAAATGATTTTAAGCGTCCTGTTTCCTCTTTGCATGACCGTCTTGTGGTCGTGGCTTGAAAATTGGCGGTTTTCAACGAATAAAATCAGCTATCCAAAAAATCTAGCGAATTTCAAATTTGAAGGCGAAAAATCACCGAATCCGGTGACTTAGAGGAGTATGTTCACCCAACAAATCCACCATGTTAGGGGAACAACAATGTATCAATGTAGGACCGTTAAGCTCTATCACCATCATTGTTAACCCTTTGTTTCCATTACCACCTCCCCTCCCCACCCATCATGCTTCAGTTTTCCCACCATTGCCTGCCATGTCCCATCGCTTCCCATCATGATTCGAAATTCCCCATTGTTGCCTAACCCAAGGGTATCCTTACGAAGATTAGGAAGAAATGCTTCCAGTTCCTCTGGTTGGTAAAAGTGCAAATGATGGTGTGCCTCTAGTCAAATGGTTAATGGTTGCTCACCCAAAAGGTCTTGGAGGGTGGGGAATCAAACGTATTTACTCTTTATGTCCAGCCTTGGCGGTGTGGAACCTCTGGATGCTTGTCAACAACGAAGCCCTCTGGGGAAGAATTATGAAATATAAATATATGGGAGATTCCTCTATCGAGGACTAGTTTAGACAATCGGTCAAATCGTCCAACAACTGCTCTCTGGTCTGGAAGGCACTCATGGAATCGTTTCCCTTGGTTGGAAGATGGACTGTATGGCGCATTGGTAATGGTAGAGAGGTTAGACTGGGTGAAGACTTGTGGATAGGTGTAGGCGAAGGCTATTAGCACTCAGATGTTCTTTTTTCTGTTCTTCATGACCAAGGTATGTTCTTCCTAAGTGATTCTTAGTCTAACAACCCCTATGGAGTGGGGGCTAACAAATGGAAGTCGAATGATGATCTAGGGATTTCTAATGTACTAGTAGAGGAATGGAAACGCTTCTTTAGTAGCCTGTGTGAGAACTTCATGAAGTTCTCTGTCGATCATCTCGATACTTTAGCTTGGTCCAAAAACCAGTCTTTTGGTTGCTTTACAACTAAGCTGGGATATACAGCTTAGGTGGCTTCTCAATTTGTGGGTGAAAAGGAGTGGTGGAAGCCTAAAGTGTGGAAGCTCCACAACCCCCTTAAGTCGAGAATTGTGTTATGGTTAGCCTTAAAAGAACAAGCTTCTCACTTGAGATAATGGCATCAAGCGCGGCTGGATCGGCCCTAGCAAGTGTTCGATGTGTAAAATTGAAGTTGAATCAGTGTTTCATCTGTTCGTGTCTTATGCGTACGTAAGAGAGGTCTAGCGTATTATTTCAGCCAAGTTGAAGCTAAAGTCTAGTTGGTCCAAGCCTGGTTTGGATGGATGCGTTGAGGATTGGCTCATGGATTTTTCAGTAGCTAGTTTTAAATCCCTTCCTTGTCACCTAGTGTATGCTATCTGGTGGGCCCGAAGCTCGTGTATTTTCAGGGATATCTTTATCCCAACCGAGGTGTCTGCTTCATTGGTGGAAAAATGGGCATAGGAGAATAAAGTGAGGCCAAAGTCAGAAAGCCCAAGATCCGGCAAATGCCTCAATTAAATTTCGAAATTCCCTGAGGGTTCTTTGATGGGGCCAGCCATGGATTTCCTAGTAAATGTGACATCAAGGTGGTTCTCTTCTTTAACCATTCCCATTATTTCCACATCAGGTACGTGCGTGGTAATGGGTTTAATTTTAAGGCAGAGTTCTCTGCTTTATGTACTCTTCTCTTTTTCGCTTCCAAACAAAATGTAAAGAAGTTGTAGATTCTTGGAGATTCGAAGACAATCATAGATTGGGCTATCAGAAGGAATAAAGTCGAGGTGGTCTGTTTAAGTAATCTGATAGACAATATTCAGGCCTCTCTCAGTTCTTTTGAATGGACTTCTTTTAATCATATATACATGAAACTGAATGCTCAAGTGGATACCCTCTCTAAACAAGCTCTCTTGCTCACCCCTGGAGCTTCTGCTTTCTATGAGTACATTGAAGGAGAAGAAAAGGAATCTTTTCTAGCCGAGCTTGTTTTTGTTTTTTATTTTGATCTGTATAAATGTCAAGGATATGGTTAGACAAGGGGAATGTAAGAGGTCTTCTTGCAAGGCCTAGCAAGCGCACCTTTTTCTCTAGGCATTGTGCAGGTTTTGAAGTGTTTTTTTGTATGATGTCAGGGATAGACTCTGTATAATGCAGGGAAGACTTAGTGTGGGAGGCCTTTGTGGCTGTACTATGTATATTTCTCCTTTGGAATATAAATATTTTTTTCTGCGGGAATATATATATATATATATGAGTGGGTTTATAAAGCAAAAATCATTAAAGAATTCACCTCTACAAGGAGAAAATTATGGGTAGGTTATTTTACAATGCCTGAAATTTTTGAGTTGGGGTAATTTTACTACACCCAAAACATTCAAAATAGATAAAAATGTTCAAATTGAACGTAAAATTGTGGATTTATAAGAATACTAACTTCCATATCTGTGATATAGAACGACTACAATTACAACCATAACAGCGACTGGGCTTTGTTCAGATTTTAGTGCATGTGAACCAGAGTAGGACTGACTGCGGCTCTTGCCGAGGCTATGACTACTGCTGGGGTTTTGGTATCCAAGACTCCAAGTTCTATGTTTACATGAGTTATTGATGGGTCATAGCGAACTTATTTATCAACAGAGAATTGTGTCAAACAGATACGTGAAAATATCCTCATTTAAACCTAGAAAAGCATCATACTACAAGTCAGGCAAAACCCCAAGCTAACAGAAAGTACAGGGGAGTAGTCTTCACAGTTGTCAAGTGCCAAGTAAGCAACTGGATCGCAGCAGACACATGAACTCAGTCAAGCAATAAGAATCTCCATAATATCATGTCAAGTGCCAAGTAAGCAACTGGATCGCAGCAGACACATGAACTCAGTCAAGCAATCAGAATCTCCATAATATCATGGCAATCATATAGACGACATATTTTAATCATCATGCACTCAATTGATCCTTATGCTGGTCATAATATATTAATATAACATAAAAATAACATCTTCAACCCTGCAAGTTGATAAGTGACGATTTCCAACATATCTTAAGACTCTCGTCAAAGCATAATCATAATTATACTTCTCCAGAGAAGCGAGGTGCTCTTTATGTCACATGGGTTACCAATAAAAAAAAAGGAACTAGCCTTTTATTTCTTTTAATTATCATAATGTAAAAAAATAACGTTGCATAAAATCATGTTAACCCCAGGATTATTTGCATAAAATCATGTTAACCCCAGAATTATTTAGCACTGAGAAGTTTGCACCTCAGAGTTTTTTTATCTTAATAGCTAAGGGGTTAAGATGGATCTATGCTAGTATCTATACCTCGGGATCTTTCACACCATTGAAAGAGACACGACTGGACAAGCTTTCATGCCATTGAAAGAGACACGGATGGACAAGCTAAACTATTTCGTATCAACAAAATGACTTTTTAAAAGTAAATGGCTTAAAAAGAGAATTACTTCCGTGTTAGAGATACCATCTTCAAGCTTATGTTTGCACTATTTGAAATCATATGAATTGTCACAAACTGACCTTGATCATGGTAATGGTATATTTACATTATGAAACAGACACGACTTTTTTATGTACATGGCTTCAAAAGAATAGTACTTTTTGTTAGACATACCATTTTGAAGCTATGTCTGCACTCTTTGAAATCATATGAATTGCCACACACTGACCTTTTAATTGCCTATGATCGTAGTAATGGTATATTACAAAACAGACAAAAAACTTCATGGGTGTTCTATTTGTCCATCCATTTTCTCCATATCTTTCTTGCTCCTTACCAAGATCCTCTTCTTTGTACCAAAGTCAAGTTCCTCCAAGTCTCCTGCGATTCCTAGGTATCCATACAAAACCCTCTTTTTCTCCTTTGTTTTATCATCGATCCGTATCAAATCTGGACCCTCATTGTCATGTTGTTTTGCTGTATGTGAGGACTGTATATGAAGCCAATCTTTACGCCCACGCTTATGGCATTTAAAATATTTATGGAATCGTTCAGCCTCTTGCAAACCTGCAACAGTGGGCAAGAATTTAATTGCTAGTATGCCTTTGTGGCCTTCTCTTCCATAGAGTGCTTTGGCTTTCCCACTGCCAAACCCAAGTTCTGCGATGAGAAACAAACACAGAAGACTGTTAGATGGGTTATTTACAAATTCAAGAAACAGGTCACATATATCTAGCACACATGCAAGTTGCCAAAGTTTTCAAAGAAGAAAAATCAATACACACTAAACATTCCAAGTAGGAAACAGTACAAACCTTGGCTGGGAAGTACTGCAATTTCAGAGCTTTGAGTGTAAAATGAAAATAGATAGAACCCAAGAATGGTCAAGTTCTAGCATGTGCAGGTATCTTCAAGAGTTCACGACTCCAGAAACATAAGTTGATAAAAATGAATGATGGATTTTGACTGAAATCCTAAACCACTTTTTCCTTCATTATATCATTACCTTATTATTTACTAATTTTATTATTGACAGCCTATTAATTGAGATTTAGAAATTTGTTAATAAATTGGCACTCTAAAATCCCTTCTCAACATGATTTGCCTCAAAGCATGACTGAAACCAAGATTGATTGTTGCAGCCCAAATGGTTTCACAAAAAATTGCAGTTTGACATTGTGTCAATACTACTTCCGTTAGCCTTCTGGTGTTTGTGATAAAATCATCATGTGTTGGACGTATGCAAGGTGCAAATTTAGTCACGTTTACAATCCATCCATCAAAGCAATATATCCAGACATTGTGATCCTTTGCCATGAGATTTGATATGCTGAATCAATACTGTCCTCCCTTTCCCTCTAGTTTCCCTGTAGGTTTGGAGCAATTTAAATGTTTTTGCTAGCAGACAAGTATTTACCTTAGGAGGCATCAATGAAATGGTAGAGCTTCCTCTTATCGAAATCATAGACGAAAGTGCATAACTAGGTTTGTCATATACTAACGAACTGATGTTGCCCTAGTACATGAGAACAGCCATGGTATATTCGATAAATAGCATATCACAGAAAAATTTAATCGAATATTTCAGAAAATAAATAAGAATGTCATTGAAGAATACAATGACAAACTTATCCAAATATTGGAAATATACCATTCATCAAACACATAAAAGTAGTCGGTGCATTTGTTAACCCAAATAGTACCACTACAAACCAATGTTTGAAAAATTGGAATCGGACTCGAAATCGATCGAGGGGCAACTCGGAATCGGTAATGAATCGGTCATAAATCGGCCGATTTGAATTTAATGAATCAATTTACTCAAAAATACATAAAATATTTAAATTTTAAAGAAAAGCAACATTTTCAAGATTTTAGGACTGTTGTTATGACCCAGACCTATTGTTTGAAGGCCAAAGAGCACCTATACTTGTTGTTTAGGGTTGCTTTCGTCCACAGTACTGCCCACAATTTATTTTAAGCCTTTAAGATGATTTTCATGACTTTTTACAGCTGCAAAGGTCATAACAAGCACATGTTTGCTTCAAAATTGTTGTACGAGGGTTTGAACAGCTTCAACCTAAGTTACATGAAACAGGGAAACTTCGAAATAGGGGAAATGTGGCCCCCTAAAATTTTGGAAATGAGGAAATGCAATATATATATATATATATTAAATTAATAAATTAGCAAAAACATTTACAAAAATGAATGTGAAATATAAATCATCAATCATACATGTCAACGAATCATTTGCCTATATTGGGATCCTATTCATCAATAGCACCCTATGCCTCCCTCCTCTAGGCTCTAGCCCTTGCCTCTAACTCGAATTTCAAAGTTGATCCTCCAAGGACATTAGTCAACGGCTCAAGACACTACAATTTTGATGAAACTTCCTAATCCAATCGCTAAAATAACGTAGAAAAAGCTTCCCATGCTTGATAAGTGATTTTGCATGAGTGAAGAGTACATTTTTATTTAGGTCATGACAGAGGAATTCAACAATAAACACCACCAACATCAAGGTACATATAGGGGTTGATGTGCTTCATTAAATGCCAATTCCATACCCTCATACATGATAGAATCTGGTGGAAACATTACAATCCTAAAATCCTGAAAACTATCAAGTCTACTGAATTTTGAATGGGATCTAAAATCTACTTTTTGCATATGAAGTCCAATGAGGTTGGAACCACTCTCAAACATCCTGAAATAATTAATGGTAATGTTAAAGATTTAAATAAAATAAAAGATACGGAGAATGTCAACATTACCATTAATATCACCAAGTACTATTGCACCATGAGGATATTGCATTGTTTTTTGAGTCCGTGGGCACCCACACAAAATTCCAGACAAACCGACCGATTTTTTACATTACTCGACCGATTAGACCGGTTTGGTACCGAACCGGCCGATTCAGTGTTCAAATTGGTCGACCAGTTCGGGACCGAACCGATTGACCAAACCGATTTGCAAACCGATTTGACTCGATTCCTTATCAAACTGGTAGATCGATCGATTCCGAAACCGATTTGGCCGATTTTTAAAACATAGCTACAAACTCATAATGGCCATATCTAGTTCCAAAGGTTGTCTTGTTCTGTTAGATTTTAAGTGTAATAACAATAAGGATCACTGAAAGATAAACAAGCACAACATAGACAACAGTACACAACAAATTTATCTTGGGAAAACCCTCTCGACGCAGAAAAACCCAGCAAACTTCTTCTATATAGATTCGTCAGAATGTACAATAGTATCCCTCGTGCAAAGACCCAAAACAACAAGACTCCAAAAGCAACTACTCTGAATGACTCTCTCTCTCCACTCATGCGAATTAGATGAGTGAGTGGAGTGTGCAAATGAGGAGGGAAAGCACCCTATTTATACTAATTAAAACAAATGACCTTTTTACTAATTAGGTCGGCTTGACTCACCTAACTGAACTGACTTGTACACTTTAAAATATAATATTATTTTCTAGAATTTTCTAGGCCGACTGTTGACATAGGGTCTTTTGACAAGGGTTCACTCTGTCGTCAACAACACCAACAACCCCTTATTCACCGGCCCAGAAAGGAGTTACCCTTTCCAACAACACCTGCAAAGCAGATGAGGTCTCACTCGAGGCAGATAAGGATGCTGCAGGAACCAAGCTTCCGCAGTTACGAGGGGATACGTGTGCATTCAACCAGAAATTACAACATTCACTATATTCCACTAATCAGTTATTCGCATCAAAATGTATTAACATTAACCAACAACATGTTTTCACATAAACCGACAGAGAACATTTAAATAACCCATCATCACATCATAGCATAACATCATAATTCACAACCGAACATCTTCATCATTAACATCTGCGAAAAAACCCATCGCAGAGACATTCAAAACATGATATCGCAAGTACAACCAAACTCAAAAGATCGCATTAATCTCCCATTGATCGGTGCCCTTAGGCTTACAAGATTGCTTTATTTATATGCTTACATTATTTTACAAAAAATGGTCCATATGACCGACTCAACTCTTAACAATACTTATACTTCCGCAAAAAGTGGTGAAAGGTCCTTCTTTCGCTGAGTGACCCTTTCGCACCTGTTGGCTTCCGCACTTCCTGCGGATCTATCCCGTGCCAACATGCCCCCAACACAAACTTGTGGCTCGTCCCGAGCCACTTCAGCTCGACACTGCTGGTTGGTTATACTGCTTTTGAAAGTCTTTGTAGGCGGTCCGGATCCGGTCGACTATCTCTTTCACTGATGCGCAGATCTGTGTACTTTCCATCACCTGCCGTTCCATTGGGTGGTCGCTCACTTTCTGTCGCACTTCCTGTAGTTGCTCTTGTACCTGTTTCAATTCTAGAACCATGCTTGCTATCAGTGCTTCTGCTTTTGTCTGAAGTTCGTCCAAATGTGCCGCTCGTCGTTGCTTCCTTTCATGGGCTTTCTCAGCTCACTGCTTCATATTCTGTAATTTCGCGGTCTTTGTCATCCTGGTCATGGTGGGCATTGCTTTAAATGACCCTTTAAACGTTTCTAGCTGCTCTTCATCTTCGCGATGCATCTTCTTTAGTTCCTCTAACTGGTCATCTTCGACCAACCTTTCCCAGAATTCTGTAAGAATTACAGCTGCCTTCTGCGCAACCTGTTCCAATTCCTGAATTTCCATCACTGCCTCATCTATCGCTGTCTGTTGACTCTAGACTTGTGCTGGCGGCATGCTGGGTATTACCCGAGCTTGGAGTTTCACATTTTCCTTTCGGAGCTCATTCACGACGACTCCTAACATAACGGCCTGGGCTTCCGGGTCAACATCCATGTCCAGCGCTGCTGCTTCGCATGCCTTTGCTAGCGCTCTTTTGAGCTTTGTTCGTTCCATCGCAATTTCCTCCTTTGCATTGAGCGTTTTGGTTTGGTCCGCGATGACTGCTTCCTTGTCAGCCAGGGCTTTTTCTAATTGTACTTTCTCCTCAAGGGCCTGTACCTGCACAGCTCGTACCGTAGTATAATCATCTCGAAGTTGCTTGGCCTCTATCTCACTACATTATAGTCATTTCATGTAATCGACCATCTTATTGTGCATTGCAGCCTCACGGTCTCGGATTTCTGCGCTTGTTGCCGCTTGGACCCGATGTAGTGTCAACATTGGTAGTAGGTTGAAGTCGACCATTGTCAGGGGATCCTTTCGGAGCTCGAGGTTCAAGTTCTCATCGCCTGTAAAGAAGGCGTGTGAGTCGACTTGAACTATACGTTGCTAGTTGCCTACCTTTACCTCAACTCTGGGAGTCAACAGGTTTTGCTGGATATCGCTGTGTGGTACCTGAATGTTGATTATTGTATTGGCCGCTGTATTTAACAAGTCCCCTATATACTAGAAATTGTCTGTGGAGTGCTTTATAACCTTCCGGCGGTTGTGCTCTAGGATCTGCGTAATGCTATCCAACAGACTATCGGCCTGCTGCGCAGTGAGGCCAGCTCTCGTACTATCGTCGTCGTGGTCCATTCGGTTCTTTGTCCGTCGTTCTTCCTGCTGAAGGTCAAGCTCTGGGTCCGTTGGGGTGTTGGCTGTTGAGGCCCCGTTGTGACTAGAGCCGACTGTCTGATCCTTTGCATTGATCTCCTGTTCCTCCTTTTGGTTGGCGGAAGCTTCATCATTCTTGGCCGGGTTCTGTCGACCGGCTGCCTGTGCTACTGCAATCTCCTTCGGATCTGTAGGGACTTTCCATTCCTCAGGTCAGTGGGCGATGATGTTGTCAAGCTCGGCTTCAGTGAGCTTGTACTGTGTTCTCATCCATTGCTTGGTTGGATCTGCATGTGCTCGGAGGTAAATCGTGTGCATTGCA
Organism: Larix kaempferi; assembly: GCA_027924585.1. NCBI lineage: Eukaryota > Viridiplantae > Streptophyta > Pinopsida > Pinales > Pinaceae > Larix > Larix kaempferi. The sequence goes on from BSBM01000456.1 coordinate 16,412,710, forward strand.
ACTGACAACTGGGCAATGGACTGATACTTCGTCGCGGCCTGCAGTGTGATCCGTGGTATCATCATTGCGTCCATCCGCATCCTCTCGAGCCAAACGTAGAATTGGATAACATTCTCCCGCTGGCGCTCCTTACTGGTTGTTGCCCACAGGTTCTAGTACCTTGCACCATTGCATACTCGAGGTTCCGTGAGGTCCACCCCTTGGTAGTCGTCTGGTTCCCTCCATGCTTTGAAGGCAATCAGGAGGAGTAACCATGAATACGTGAAAGGCCGTCCGTTTTCCTGGGCATCATATGCGTCCTCGACGAGTTCATGCAGAAGGAATTGAGCCCAGTTCAGCCTTTCTCCTGCGGCGCATTGTTCTACTGCTGCGATGACCCCTGAATTGCATTGCGCCGGTCGATTTTTCCTTGTTACTTTGACCGCCAGTATTTTTGCTGCGACTCAGACCGCCCGGTTGTTAATGGTGTGGATCAAGTAACCCCGGGAATCTTTCTGTATGTCATACTTTATAGCCAACTGCTCGGCTACTTTCTTATCGTTATCCTTTCCTTGAAAAAATTTGGACGGGTCTGCTCTGTCTTGTGGTAGGCCGGTGATTCTGGCGATGATGTCGACGGTAATTGGGATTCTCTCATGCAGCCACAGGGATCGGTCATGGAAGCATGCAAGGAGTTGCTTGACACATGCGTTGACTTGTGCCAGGCGCCCAAAATGTGGGAGAAGGGTGATGCCAGGCAACCTTGATTGTGCCAATCCCTGGGCCCACTCCCTCGGTTCCTTCGTGGTTGGGCCGCTCGCATGGGGGATGTCCTCGTAGGCTTCTGCATACTCTTTGAACTTAGCGAGGTCGTGGTCAGTGTATTATAGTCTCTGCAACTTGGTGGTAATGTCCCCGATCGTCTTAACCCCTAGAGGTACCGATGCAATTGCAATGGTGTATCTATCATTTTTGTTAATCCATAGTGCAGGCGCCCCAGCTCATCGAGGCGGAACATATTGTGAAAGCATGGGACTGTCGTATCCCTCCTGCACCTCTTCGACAGTGGGGTATCCTGCAGCGCCGTTCTTGTTCCGGGTAGATGCCTGGGCGGCTTTCTTTGTCTCCCGACCGCTATCGGGAGATCGCGTCGCACTTCTCTTCTTCTTGTGAGGAATTGACGACATGACTTTGGGCTGCTCCTGAACAATTGGTGTGGCCTGTGGTCTTTCAATGCTGGTGCTAGACACATACACTTCCATTCGGCTTCTTGAGTACTACAGTAACTGGATCTGCTTCCCCGTTGCCCTCTATATAGCAGTTGGTAACATCCATCCGTTCGAGGACATCATTGTCGATTCTCGTCGGGATTCACCAAATTTGTTGTTTGCGCTGGATATTAACCCCTGGTGTCTTGGGCTTGACGCTGTTCGGTGTGGTATAAATGTCGCTTTTAGCGTCTTTAATGCTGGAGTGGACTATTACTTGTCGTGGCAGCTTCCATCTTGGGCCTATCGTGTCGCCCACTTTTTGTGATTTATTATGATTCGTGTGATACCTCCCTTTCCTTATTTATTATTATTATTATTATTTTACCACTGCAGTACTAGGTGGTGCCGTACTGTCGACACTGTATCACAAGGTTTGGTCTTCGCGCTGGGGGATGTTGTTTGTGGTTGCAAGTTTCTTGCGATCGCATATTCATCTCTTTCGAACTCATCCGTCGATGTGTGAATGTCTTGTTTCTCTAAGGATTTTGTCGGAAATAAGTCCTTAAATTCATGCAGCAGGTCTACTCTTTTCGTAATAATTGATTCCTCTCGATGCTTCTCGACATCCGCGACATTTAGGCTTTCCGTCAATTTAATAGTTACCTTCATAATCTTCAGTGGCTGATAGTATTGGTCGACGAGTAGCTTAGGTGTCGTCCCATTGTTGTTATCATTTGGTTTGTAGTAGTTCCTCCTTATTTCGAGTGTCATGGTCCATTGGAGTTCTGATAGCTGTACTGTCGGTTCTGCCTCAAAAATCTTCTTCTTACTTATCCGAAGTGCATTATGGATGAGGGGATTCTTATCTGAACAGGAGAACGTTTGGCTAAAGCCAAGTGTTAACTGATCCCAAGAAAGTGTACTGAGTCGCAGCTCCGTCGCGACATACCAACTCCGCGGTAGTCCATCCAATGTATGCACGAAGGCATGCACCCACTCGTGCTCCGGTCGCTCTGCCCATTGGTGCTGACAAGCCTTCACATGTTCGTTTGGGTTACCCTGGCCATCGTATCTTTGTCCATTCCATGTTGTGGTGTCGCCGAAACGTACCTCCGAGAGGTGTCGGCATAGTGGCCAATTTGATATCCTTGATTTATGCGCTACCCACCAGCGCGCAGGAGTAGCCTTCAAGGCTTCCTCCAAGGCCGAGAGTCTTTGTGGTTCCGCTACCTTTCCTTCGAATTCTGTTAAGAAGGTGCTCAAGTTTGGTAACCCTTCGTATGTTGGTAATGTGCATTCCTCAATAGCCACCCAACGCACGGACTGTGTAATCCTTGCACATCTGCGAAACGATACTTCATGAAGTCAGTTTTGCAAATTTTCTAGTGCCTCGTCTGAGTCTGAAGATGCTGAGCTAGGGCTAGGCCATTCCAACTCCCCTCCATCATTTGGATTGATGTAATCTTCAGAAATATTATATAGGCTATCCCATCCTTCCCTATCTTCATCTTTGGTAGGCTCTACGTATCGTTGTCCTTCCGCAGGATCTAGTGGTGCGACAACCCTTATTTCCTGATCTTCAAATGACATGATCCGCTTCTTGAAATTGATGATTGCCTAATTTTCCATTGCCCAGTCAATTCCCAATAGTGTTGGATACGAACATGTGTTATCTACTATCTCTATCACATCGAAATCGGCATATGTTCGAAGTCCTTCGATTTCGACAGGAAGCTGACACACTCGGCCAAGAGGGGTGACCTTGCTCTGGTTTGCTAATCGCAACTGTACTGGTGACCAGGTCATTTGTGGTTTTCCCATTGTTTCCCATGTTTGTTTTGTCAGGATGTTCACGTTTGATCCTAAATCCAAAATGATGGAGTTGACATCGAATGCTCCAATTTGTGCCAACATCCTCATTTCTCTACTCGTCTTCCTTTTCTTATGTATGCGATTAACCCTGGGTTCCTGACTTCCATCCTCCTGTCGACTCAATAGCCTGGATATCTCCTCCAATGCCTCCTCATCTCGTGCCAACGCCAGGCAACTCTCTAGGAAGGCTCTTAAGGTAGTGACCTTTCTCTGCGACTTCGTCCGGTCGAACGTCGGCGACATATCATAGATTTCTTCTTGAAGAGGTTTGTTCCTCATCCGTCGTAGCACCTCCTGTTGGGCCTTTAGGAAGGTGTCTTTTTCTGCCCCTACATCAAACGTAACATTTTTCTTTCCTGCTGGTCGAACAATAGGCTGTGGTCTATCAACTCCCGTTACTGCTCCTCCTTGCGTTACTATTCCTACTGCCGCGGAGTGCCTCCTATCTTCTACCGATATTTTCTGTACCGTTGGTTGGTTTTGATTCGGCGGGGTTGGTAGGTTCTTCGTTTTCCATTTGGCAATGAGTTGTGGGAAGTCTTCTACCGCATGGTCTGTTCCGCTGCAATACGTGCATTGCAAGGCCTGATTTGGGCAATCCCTTGAGAAATGTCCTTGTTGCCCACAATTATAACATGTAGGGGGTCCTCGGCCCTGTCCAGCGGCTCCCCCTCTTCCAGCGCCACCACCACGTCCTCCCCAAAATCCTCCACCAAATCCTCCGCGTGGTGGTCTGTACTGCACCTGCTGGTACTGTGGTTATTGATACTGCGGTTGTGGGTATTGTTGATACAGCGGTTGCTGGTACTGTGGTTGCGGATACTGCGGTGCGCCATACTGTGGTTGCCCATACTATCCTTGGTCAAATTGCGGCGTCTGCATAAATTGCGGTGGTTGCTGGGCATACTGCGGCTGCTGTAGTCCTAGTTGTTGCTCTTCTCCCTTTACCAGGTATGCGTCCATGTTCCACTCTTGCAACAAATCGTGTGCCCTGCAATCCTTTTCGTCATGCCCCACTAATCGACAGAATTTGCAGTACAGATTCGTCGGTTTCGACACTATCTTCTGTAAGTATATGCAGTCCTCTGGTCGATGCCCCCTTGCCTGGCAAATGGGACACCATGGTAGGCCTTCCTGGCAAAGGGGGTTAGGCGCCCCTGAATTCAAATACTGCTGAAACAATGAATAGTTATCCTTATGGTGGCCTTCCGTCCTGCATCTGGTGCACAATACATCTGCGCGGTTATTTTTCCCTTGCTTCATGTCTTCCAATTGGAGCGTCAATGTAGCTAGTTGTGCTTGAATCTTATCCATTCCAGTCCCAGTCTCTCCGATCGGGGAAGCCTCTAGCTTCATCGCGATTTCTAATGCTTAGGCTTGATCCGCAACCTTCTGTTGCATCAATGGTCCTCTAATATGTGGTACCATCTCGGCAATAAACCACTCTTTATGTTGCAGGTCGTTTATTGAAAAACTAACTTTCTCTATCAGTGTCTTGTATCTCTGATCAAACTCCCATACTGGTTCATTCGGGTATTGCCTAATCTGTTTGAGCTCAGTAATGTATTGTGCTTCTGACTTAGGTTTTTTAAATTCCTGAATCATCGCTGCTTTGATTTCTGCCAACGTTTTCCCTGGAACCTTAGTATATTTTATGAACTAGTCCAGCGCATGGCCCCGAAAGGTCGTCGCCAACTGCCCCTTTTTGATGTCCTCATTTTGGACCTACTTCACGGTCCACACTGCTTCGCATAAAAACCAAAACTGTTCGGGATCCTCCGTCCCGCTTCCTACGAAACTCGGCATCTTTGTATCGTCCGCCATCGCGGTGTTCCTACTGTTGCTACTTACTGATGCGCTACTTTTTCCACTACACGTGGGACAGCTCTGCGAATTATTTGTGGTGTTTCCTTTAGATTGATAAGTGGCGTGCGGGGTCGAAGTTATGTGATAGCTTACGATCCACCCTTCTTCTGAGGTAGCCTGGTCACCGCCTTCCTCCTCATAATAAGGGGGCTCTGTCCTCTGTGGCCCTGTTGCGCAGTCTTACCTTCTGGTCCTCTCAGGGGACTCTTCCTCAGTCCTCCTCCTCTTATCAGGACGCCGGAATATCGTTCCACTTCTCAAGGTGCCATAGTCTTTCTCAACTTCCCTTACAAATTCGTCATTGCTCATGTCCATCTACCCTGCATTTTTTCTAGCGGATCCATAACCATGCAATACCTACAACCCCTGCACACCAATCTGTCTACTCATCGGAGGTCATTTTCATCATACCCTTTTCACACACCAACATCTTAATCCATAGGTTCAGCGACAGGACGAACCTACCCCTTGGTCCCCTGAAAAATCGTCTCTCTGCGTCGCTGTAAGAACTGTTGGTATCTACCGCGAACTTAGTGATGTACCCCTCTAGGATACTATCGATCCAAAAGTCAACAACCCTTGATACTGTATTGTCGACTTGCTTCAGCTGTTGAATTAGTTCTGGAGTCCACTGCTCTGATCCGATATTTTGGTTGGTATGTCCTCTAAACGTCAACTGCGCGAGCCACTCCTGTAGTATTATTGTAAATTTGGCGAAGAAGATCTCATGGACATCCGAGTATATGTGCTTTTGTAACCAACTTTCTACTGTCTCTACCGGGTTCCTCCTTTCTTCTTTCGCAAACTCTTTGGCTTTCTGACTGAACCACTCTTGGATCTCTGGTTTCGTCGGATGCCACAGCATATCCCCTTTTCTTTCTTCTTAAGGTCCTGACAACGAAACCATTTGTTGACACAGGGTCTTTCGACAGGGGTTCACTCTGTCGTCAACAACACCAACAACCCCTTATTCATCGGCCCAGAAAAGGAGTTACCCTTTCCAGCAACACTTGCAAAGCAGGTGAGGTCTCACCCGAGGCGGATAAGGGTGCTGCAGGAACCAAGCTTCCGCAGTTACAAGGGGATATGTGTGCATTCAACCAGAAATTACAACATTCACTATATTCCACTAATCAGTTATTCGCATCAAAATGTATTAACATTAACCAACAACATGTTTTCACATAAACCGACAGAGAACATTTAAATAACCCATCATCACATCATAGCATAACATCAGAATTCACAACCGAACATCTTCATTCATTAACATCTGCGAAAAAACCCGTCGCAGAGATATTCAAAACATGATATCGCAAGTACAACCAAACTCAAAAGATCGCATTAATCTCCCATCGATCGATGCCCTTAGGCTTACAAGATTGCTTTATTTATATGCTTACATTATTTTACAAAAAATGGTCCATATGACCAACTCAACTCTTAACAATACTTATACTTCCGCAAAAAGTGGTGAAAGGCCCTTCTTTCGCTGAGTGAACCTTTCGCACCTGTCGGCTTTCGCACTTCCTGCGAATCTATTCCGTGCCAACACCGACCCAACAGTTAGGGTTTCCGCACTTCCTGCGGATCTATCTCGTGCCAACACCGACCTAACAATTAGGGTTTACATTGACTCTTTCAATGACTTTTACATAATCAATTACATCGATAATAATCCCCGTAGGGTGTACAACTCAGTTACCAGAAACACCTGTCCCTTCTCCCTGAAACGACGTTCCATGTATTAGAAATGGATACAGAGTAGAAAAGTGGCTGAAACGGCGTTGATCCGTATCTGGCGTTGATGGTACGGATCGGGCTTACTTGGATACGGATCCACCTGAATCAGAAACGAATCACCCGCGAAGGAAAGGATCGAGCTACTCGCCGCCACGCCTGTCGGTTCAACTCTTTACCGTGAAGTCCCGTGGGCCATCACAGGCCGTGGTTTACCTTTACACCGACGGTTAAAGTTTTAAACTCTTCAAATTGAGGTCTCGTGGGTCGATTCAGCACCCAGGTGAGGGCTCGAGCTTCGTTGCTGCCAGCTAGTCGCTCGAGCTTCGTTGCAGCTGCCAGGTGAAGGCTCGAGGTTCGTTGCTGCTAGCTAGTCGCTCGAGCGACTAGCTTCTTCCTTCAACGCATCAAACTTCTATTCCAAGTCGAGTTGAAGAATGCCGAGTCTCTAATCAAATTTCTGTTGCTCTAACCAATCAAATCGCACTCCAAATTTTTGTTGCTCTAATAAAATCAAATCACACTCCAAATTTATTTATGTTGCTATTATGCCGCTCAAATGAAATCGAATTCATGTCAGGCTGTTCGAATAGTTTGTTTATTTCATTGATTTTCTTGTTTTAGTTAATTTAATCAATTAATTTGTTACCACTATTTATTTATTTAATTCCAAATTTTATTTCTTTGGTTATTTGCTCAGAAACCGGATTCGTTGATAACCCTTGTCGTGTCCCGAATCGGTTGAATCGGACATGATTCGATTGGAATTCGTGTCCGATTCGACCTTGCATCGAATCCTGAATCGGGACACGAACTTAACAACGAATTGGACACGCAGTTGCATCGAATCCTGACTGTCGGACACGTTTTTGAAAAACAGGACACGTTTTTGGCGGAAAAGGGCATCCGGGTTCACTTAAAAATAGAAATTTGCCTTTCTTTTTGTCATTTGCAAGGAAGCATTTGGTTGAGAGTGAGTTGTATGTGCAGGTGAAGGAGATTTGAAGGCTATCCATCGTTTCCAAGCGATTCCAAGTGCATTCCGGTGGATTTGTGGAGAGGATTGCAAGCTCAACCATCACAAAAGAAAAGGAATGTCTCAATCAGCTAGGGCAGGAGGTAGGGGGCAAAGGAGAGGGAGAAATGCACCATCTAGGGCCTCCCCTCCTATTCCACCAAGCACAAGCGGTTCTCCTCCTCCGTCAAGTGCTCCATCGGCTGCTAGTGGAGCTCATTCTATGGCTCCACTTAACCCTGTTTTAGCAAGACAACAAGCCCAAGAAAAAAAATACCCTTTGTGGAAGTATGTGACAAGGAAAGATGGACCCGGGGCAAAGCTTGGTGGGGGAGGCAATGTGTCTTGGAGATGCAATTTTTGCAAGCATGAGTTCATGAGCACATATTTCCGGGTTAAGGGCCATTTGTTGGCCCTTCCTTCTTGTGGGATTTCTTCATGCAAAGCGGTGACTGTTCACCAAAGGAGGGATATGGAAAGAGAGGATCATGTTGGCTTAGGGAAGGTGGCAGCAGCAAGCAAGAAAAAAGAGGATGATCCTCTTCCATTCTTGAGGAAGTCCTCTAGCACCAAGCCTCCATTTCCACCTAGCATTCATGGGCGTGGGCGTGGGCGTGGGGATACTTATCAAACAAGAAAGAGGCAATCTACAGGTGGTCCAATGGATAGGATTTTCCAAAAAGAGGCGCGAGAAGAGGTAGACCTTACTATTGCATTTTTCTTCTACCTCAACTTCATTTCATTCAATGTTGCACGGTCACCATTGTATTTTGAGACGGTTAAAACTATCTTGGAACGTGCTCCAAATGGTTATGTGCCTCCTGGTTCAAAGAAGCTTAAAACCACATTGTTGGTTAAAGCAAAGAAGGAGGTAGATAAAATTCTTGAGCCAATTAGATCAACATGGCCCTCATCCGGTGTGAGTATTGTTTCTGATGGATGGACGGATCCTGCACGCCATCCACTCATCAATTTCATGGTATCTTCCCAAAATGGACCGGTGTTCTTGAAAGCGGTTGATGCTCTTGGCGAATACAAGGATGCACAATTTATGGGTGATTTATTCATCAAAACCATTGAAGAAGTGGGTGTTGAGTCGTGTGTACAAATCATCACGGACAATGCACCTGTTTGCAAGGCTGTTGGCATGATTGTGGAAGCTAAATATCCACAGGTATGTTCATTTTGGACACCTTTCATTTCTAATTTGCTCATTGTTTGAATTTGGTCATTGCAATGTTAGTGTTGTAGAGTCATTGATACATGCTTTTATTGCTCTTACAGGTTTTTTGGACACCTTGCATTGTCCATTCCTTGAATTTAGCACTGAAAGCCATTGCTTCAAATGTGGCATGGATTGACAACCTTATTGAGGATGCACGCCATATCCGTAACACTGTACAAAACCACACAAATGCCCTCACCATCTACAAACAGTACACACAGCTTTCATTGCTGAAGGTTGCAGATACTCGGTTTGCTTCCTCATTCATCATGCTCAAGAGGTTGAGGGAGGTCAAAACCGCTCTTGGGTCCATGGTGATTTCAGAGTTTTGGGCTTTTTGGAGAAAGACGGATCAGGCTGCTTCACAAAAGGTGAAGGACTTGGTGTTAAATGATGGTTGGTGGGACACGGTGGATCTTACTATTAAGATCATGGAGCCAATCATTTCTTTGTTGCGGTATGCAGACACGGACCAGCCCATCCTAGCAGAGGTTTATGAGGGGTGGGATTCCATGATTGAGTCCATGAGGTCCATTGTCATGGAGAATGAGTGTCCCGAGTATGGGACATCGGTAGAGAACTTATGGACCATTATTCGGGATATTCTTATCTCCAAGTGGGATAAGAATTGCACACCTTTGCATTGCTTGGCCCACTCCTTGAACCCCAAGTTCTACTCCTTGAACCCCAAGTTCTACACTCAAGAGTGGCTCACTGGTGGATCGGGGGCTTCACACAGAGTCCCTCCTCACATGGATGCAGAGATTGCAAATGGGAGGAAGATAGCACTTAGACGGCTATTTCAGGATAGAGACATGCTTGAGGAGGTGGAGGATGGCTTTGTAGATTTTTCCACTGGCACTGGGAGATTTGGAGGCTATGATGTGCTTAGAGATAGGGAGGGTAAGACACCTTATCGTTGGTGGGCAACTCATGGGGCAACATCCCCTATTCTACAGAAGTTAGCCTTCAGGGTCATCTCTCAAGTTACATCATCCTCTTGTTGTGAGAGGAATTGGAGCACATATGGGAACTTGTACAGTGTGAAGAAGAGCAGGCTTGAGCAGTCCAGGGCAGAGTCCATGGTGTATGTGCACTCCAACCTTCGTCTTATTTACAGGAAGAGGGAGGAGTGGGTGAAGGGAAAGACAAAAATGTGGGATGTCTTTCCTGATGATATGGGTTTGGACAGCAGTACTGAGTTGGCATTAGCCAACATGGATCTTAATGATCCAGTGCTAGAGCCGGTCACTTTTGATGATAGTGATCGTACAGAGGGGTCATCCTCCACAGCAGCAGATGCAGATCGTCAGATGGGCAGAGAGGAGGAGGGGGAGGAGGATGAGGATCAGGGCAGTGGCAGTGGCAGTGGCAGTGATGAGTATGTTGATTCAGGCATGGAGGAGGACTACTGACATATGGGATTCTCCCATCTTGATCCACCCCTTTTTATATTTACTATTAGTCTATTTGGCATTTGCCAGTGGCCCAGTGCCCAGTGGCATTCCGACATATATGTATACATTTTGATTTTGATGACTTAATGAGAAATATGGTTCCGACATGCATCTGTGTCTCATTGTGATTTGTGAATGACAAATGTGTTGTGAATCGTGATTTGTGAATGACAAATGTGTAATCATTAATGTGTTTTTATTCTAATTTCTATTGAATATTTGTAAATGTTCTAGTTTCTAAATATTTTTGGATCTATATGTCTATATTTTTAAATTTTAATATATTTAAAAAAAATATATATATATGTATATAAAACGTATCCTACGTGTCCTGATTTCGGGGGTCACCGTGTCCGTGTCGGACGCTCGTATTTTCGTGTCCTACGTGTCCCGTGTCCCCGTGTCAGGTGACTTTGGTTATTTGCAATTAAATTTGGGTTCTCCGCATTTCAAAATCTGTTACAAGAAATACCATCGAGTCTACCTAAACTAATTATTATTAATATTTGTTTTTATATTAGTTTCAGTGTAGTTTTGTTTATCGTACATGTTTGTTTTAGTTTTTCCTCATTAATAAAATTATTTAAATCAATTCATATTATTTTTTATCTATAAATATATTTTAATTATTTTATATTTTATTTATTTATTTATAATGATTTCACTTAATATTATTTATTTATAATGATAGATACAAAACTTGCATCTATCTTTTTTTTAAATAGAAAAGACAAGTTTGTCTATACATAAACTTTTTTTCTATTTCTATATATAAAGACCAGTGCCCACAATTTTTGCCCAGCAACCCACGGGTAATTCAAGACTTGGTTTAGTTTTTTTAAACATCTAAATTAATATATGTTTAAACTTTAAATTTATAACATATGATGTATATATCAAATGCATAGGTTATCATAGCCTATAGTAAATATTAAATGGTTTTTTATTATAATATATTAACTTTAATTACAAATAACTTATATTATATAAGTTATTTTATTAAATATTGAATGTTTTAACTTATGTATAGTAAATGGTAATTTTTTTTATATTATATAAGTTATTTTATAAAATATTAAATGTTTTAACTTATGTATAGTAAATGGTAAATTTATATATATATAAATGTATTAAATTGTATTTATTATTTATAGAATATAAAAATATAATGGATAGGTTAATTTTATAAAATATTTAAAATTTGAAAATATATATACTTGCAAACCTAATGTCGTTTCCTTGCCGTATCGTATCCAGATTTTTTGAAAATTTGTCATATCCGTGTCCCCCCCCATATCCGTATCCGTTTCAGTGCAACTTAGGTGTACAATACAAATAATACAAATGACTCAAATAATACAAATAAGAATATCTTTCAAAGTTACATTCTTCAACACTCCCTCTTAACAAGGAAGGTATTCTTCAGTCTTCGTCACCATCGTCTTCACGCTACTGCACTTCTTGTACACGGACTACTGACATCTGCATCTCTCGAATCTATATATCATAAGAAGTTCCACAGAGCCAACCCTTTTTCATGTTGGATGCAATCTAGACCATGTCTAGGGTTTTCACACACAGAGCCAGCCCTCTTTCATGCTGGATGTGACCTAGACCGAGTCTAGGACTTTCCCACTATAAATGATCTCTCGCAGCTAAGCAGACCAAGGGCATCATTACAGGACCTGCGAATGATCTTCCGCGGATAGGGATACCAAAAGCATCATTCCGAGACTTTTCACCACAGAGCCAGCCCTCTTTCATGCTGGATGTGACCTAGACCGAGTCTAGGACTTTTCCACTGTAGATGATCTCCCGTAGCTAAGCAGACCAGGAGCATCATTACAGGACCTATGAATGATCTTCCGCAACTAGGTAGACTAGAAGCATCATTCCAGGACTTTCCACAGTGCCAGTCCTTTTTCATACTAGATGTGACCTAGATCAAATCTAGTATTTTCCACCACAATGCCAGTCATTTTCCATACTGGATGTGACCTAGATCAAATCTAGGATTTTCCACCACAGTGCCAGTCCTTTTTCATATTGGATGTGACCTAGATCAAATCTAGGATTTTCCACCACAGTGCCAGTCCTTTTTCATACTGGATGTGACCTAGATCAAATTTAGGATTTTCCGCAGAGCTGGTCCTCTTTCATACCAGATGCAACTATCTTCATCCATGAACTGAGCAAGGCATCTGGTGGGTCCATCCTAGGAGTGTCCATTACATTGCACATTGCAACCACCTGCGTTATCTCATCGCTCGTGCAGATCCTCTCGTAGCCTAGGAGACTCAATTACGTCATATGACCCGTGACTACTTGCTACCTCAACCGAGCTCATCACTCCCTCATGATCTGGACCACTCCAAGCTTGTCCATGAAGTATTCAAACTCCCCTCTCGACAGAGGCTTGGTCAACACATCAACTATCTGCTCCTCTGTTGCTATATACTGGAGCTTCACTTCTCCCTTCTGCACCATATCTCAGATATAGTGATACCTGATCTCGATGTGCTTCGACTTGTCATGGAACACAAGGTTTTCCGACAACTTCACACAACTCTGGTTGTCACAGAAGATACAAGTCCTCTCCAACTCGAGATCAAACAATCCTGATAGCAACTTTCGAAGCCACACTGCCTCGCAGCTTGCCGAACAAGATACCATATACTTGGCCTCAGCTGTACTGAGTGCCACACTCATCTGCTTCCTACTAAACAATGAGATCATACCTGATCCCAAACTGAAGCAGCATCCTGATGTGCTCTTTCTATCCGTGACACTCCCGGCCCAATCCGCATCAACATAACCCTGTAGTTTAAACTTCTGATCCGATGCATATCTGAGGAGATAATCAACTGTACCCTTCAAGTACCTCAGCACATGCTTTGCCGCAACCAGGTGAACATATCGCAGCTCTACCATATATTGACTTAGAGTGTTCACCGAAAGCATAAGTCTGGCCTCGTATTCGTCAAATACATCAACGAACCAATCATCTGTCGATACATCATGGCATCCACCAGTTCTTAAGTAGTATCACTCAACAACTTCAAATTCGATGCCATAGGTGTGGCCATGGCCTTACAATCCATCAACCCGAATCTCTTCAGGATCTCTACTGCATACTTTCCTTGACCTAGAAAAGTTCCTCTGGAATCTGCCACACCTCAAGACCTAAGAAGTAATGCATCATACCCAGGTCTTTCATTTCAAACTCAACGACAAACTTCTTCTTTGTTTTTTCTATGAGCTTCTCTTTACTTGTCAAAAAACAAGTCATCTACATACAATAGTAGAATCAAATATTTTCCTTCCTCAACCTTGTAGTAACGGTTGGAGTCCGCTTTACTCTTGGTAAATCCCAAGCTCGTTAGAAACTGTCTATCCTTGCGTACCATGTCCTTGGTACCTATCTCAAACTGTACCACATATACTTCCTCTTCATGAGGGGAGACATCCGGTATCACTTTGAGCATATCCCTGAGATATTGAAGCAAACACCCTTGCCACAGATAGAGGCTAAGTGATAATGTCTCTCCATCTGTGCTGTAGTCACTCCCTCTGAAGCGGAGCTTTCCTGCTCCCTCTGTAACTGAGCACTATCCTCCCTCTACATCTTGTACTCTCTGCATCGGGACATTCTTCACTGGAGTGATTGGTAGCCTTCTCTTCTGATGATCTTCTGTGTATCCATCTATGTCATCTTCCTAGGTCACTAGATACCAAGATCTCGAACTCTGTTGCAAGTCCTCTCTTGCACCCATCTATGAGATTCTCATCTTCAACCTTGTAGTAAAGGTTGATGTCCTATCACTCTAGGTGATCCTCGATCTCATCATGCTATCCCATGGGTGCCTTCTGAGCCCGTACAAAACCTTCTTCAATCTGTGCACATGTGGTTCTCTTTAGAGAGTCCCAAGTCCTGGAGGTTGCTCGATATCCACTTCTACTTCAATTACACCATCTATCTAGTGTAATATCCACACTAAGGAAGTGTGTCTGGCCACTAGAGCAACATCTCGTCATAGTCGACTCCCTCTTTCAAAGAGAACCCTTGCTTTATACTTATGTATTATGCTTGATTTCATAAATCTTCTTGAATGTCGTAGTTGAACCATTGTCACTTATTCTTCAGAACAAGTCTCATCATTATTCTTTTGTAGGTACACGATCTTTCCTACAAGTCAAATTTAGTTGCATGATTAGAAACATTTCATAATCTTCAAAACAAATTCTTATGCATAAAGACATAGGTCATATAGTCATGCAACTATCTTAGCCATTGCTTCAACACAACATTCATCCATATCCCGCATTCATACGATAACTTTCTAGATGCCTTCCATCTCTACCAGAAGATTATTAAGAGCATGCACTACTCCCAACATGTCAGCAAAGAGGTTTCTAGAATAAGTAGCAATGGAATGTTGTACATCACCATAGGCCACTTACCCATCTCATGCATATTAGTAGTATATTGTTCATTAATGCAAACTCTCTAACATGCATAATACACATCCTAAATATAGGAACATAAGTATGTACAAAACTGAACAATATCATTTAAGTAATTGGATATACAGGAAATGACAATTCAAACACTTATCTTTGTTTGTTTGGTAGGATCACTCTTGATATTTGTCTCCTTACAGAAATTACTGGAGTCTCTGACAATGTGCTCTGCTTCATCATTTGATTCTGAGGACCTGTGCCTTTCTTGCTTATGATCTACAATGTTGAGTCTTCTACACCATAGATCACATAGAACTGTGTATTGGTGTTGAATCACTAATCCCAACTGCATCCCTTCTTAATCAAAATACATATTCCTCATCACTGGAGGAATCTTCTTTAGTCTTCTTCCTAGCTGGTTCATCATCCTTTGCAGCATGAGCATGATGTCTTTTCTTGTTTCCTTCTTCTTGGGACAATTCCTAGAGATGTGTCTCATCTCATCACAATGGAAGCATCTGAAACTTGAATAGTCTTTTGAATGTCTTTTACCGTTGTGGAATCTCCTGTGATGATAGTCTTCTTTCTTTCCTCTCTTGGCATGAGTTGCCAGAGCTTGATTGTCTTCATCACCTAGCTTCTCTTCTCTGGCTGCAATCCTTGCTTCTTCTTGAGTGCAAGATTCCAAAAGTGCACTAAACAATATAAGCTCCTTCCTGGAACATATCCCTTGAATATATGACTCCCGTGATCCTGGAAGACCATTTAGGGTAGTCGTCACTAATTCTGCATTTTCAACCTTGTCTCCAATGGCACTTAATTGATCTCTAATGTTAGAGACCCTTGTGAAGTAAGACTAGATACTTTCATTGTTTTGCATCTTCACAGCCTTGAGTTGAGTCCTCAAGGTCATCTTCCTATTGATTTTGGTTCCTTCAAATAGTCCTTTCAATGCATCAAACATCTCTTTCAGAGAAGAGATGTGTGGGATCAAGTGATCCTTGATGGAATCAATTATGATCCTCTTAGATTTGATAAGATTCTTCTTGTGCTTTGCTTTCTCCTCATCTCCCTTTGGCTCCACAACTACTTCTGTAACATACTTGTCCAAATCATGCTCTTCTAGGATGAGCATCACCCTATACTTCCATGCTCGGAAGTTGTCAGATCCTTCAAGCTTATCCTCAAGCTTGGTATTGTTTGACATCTTGATAAACTTGATAAATGAGAACCTCAAATGGAAATAGATATAGTATAACTTACCAAATGAGATGCTCTAACCAAAGGTTGACTTCTGAGATTTGGTTGTAGGAGGTCCAAGGGTTTGTTAGAGAAATCCTAATTTTTCAACTTCAAGATATTGCAAAACTAATTGGAGGAAAATATGTGCTTCCCTAAGGTGAGCTGAGCAATGTACTCATTTACCCAAATCTGTGGATAGAACTACAAAATATTTGATGCCCTAGTTTCTTCAATTTCTACTGCAGATTTGTCCGATCTTAATTCTGATGTATCTCATAAATTTATGCTCCTCAAGGTCTAAAACTTCGTTTTGAGATATCTGGATCTGTTCTCTATCCAACCCCACAGGTTAGAGCAGGATTGGATTTACCAAGTGGGACTAATGCTAAGTTTCCCAAGGTTCTGAGATATCTGGATCTGTTCTCTATCCAACCCCACAGGTTAGAGCAGGATTGGATTTACGAAGTGGGACTTATGGACTATTTCAATATAGCAAATTTGTATGGACCGACACGTGTCACTGTTTTAACTTCGGGTTCTGAAACTCGCACCAGAGAAACTACAGTCCATGCTCTTTCTATAACATCTTACGAAATTCAATTTGGACCTTCCTAGCCCGAGATATAGCATTTCTCCCTAGGTCTCCTGTTTAAAACTGAATTTTGGAATAGGCCGGAACCCTAATTTGCAAGGAGCATATCTCCTAAAGTAAAGCGAATCTGAGGCTGAAACTCGCACACAAGGTACATGAACATTTCATCTTCGTCCTTTCAGATCCTAAACCTTCGCCAAAAGTGATTTATAGAGAAAATGACAAGATGACTAGTTTTTGGAAATGGAAACCCTAGTTCTGCAATTGCAGCAGTTGCACAATGTTCTCTTTCAAGATAGCTTTGAAACCATGTGAGATTTTAAGTGTAATAACAATAAGGATCACTGAAAGATAAACAAGCACAACATAGACAATAGTACACAACAAATTTATCCTGGGAAAACCCTCTCGGGGTTGAAAAACCCAGCAAACTTCTTCTATATAGATTCGTCAGGATGTACAATAATATCCCTCGTGCAAAGACCCAAAACAAGAAGACTCCAAAAGCAGCTACTCTGAACGACTCTCTCTCTCTACTCATGCGAATTAGATGAGTGAGTGGAGTATGCAAATGAGGAGAGAAAGCCTCATATTTATACTAAACAAACACATGACCTTTTTACTAATTAGGTCGGCTTGACTCACCTAACTGGGCCGACCTGTACACTTTACAATAAAATATTCTTTTCTAGAATTTTCCAGGCTGACCTAACAGTTAGGGTTTGCATTGACTCTTTCAATGACTTTTACATAATCAATTACATCAATAATAATCCCCATAGGGTGTATAATACAAATAATACAAATGACTCAAATAATACAAATAAGAATATCTTCCGAAGTTACATTCTTCAACATGTTCAAGGTTGTTGGGAGCAGGAAGTAGAAGCAAAAAGCGAAAATTTTAAAAGCTTATGTTTTGGGAGCGTTTTTTTATATAATAATATTTTAATATATTTTGATGATTATATTTAAAAAAATGTAGAATCCCAAATTAGCTATAGAAAACATGAAAGCATAGATATAATCATTTAGTACACATAGAACATCAATCGTCTAGGAGCTATAACTTATAATATAGTCATCAAATGATCAATCTTAAACAAAATCAACCTTCAAGTTTCAACATATAATATTTGCAATCAACAAACTCTAATAGATAACATCAACAATGAAATGAAATAGAGCATCATATTCATTACCAAAGAGTTGTAAGATAAAGGCAAATCTCCTACATCTGAAAACCTACTGGTGGTTGGGGGTGTGGCATCTCTATTGTATGAATTTGATCACCATCCTAATCACTCAATAGTTCAGCCTCCAAGCGCTCTAATGTTATTCCAAATTAGCCTCCTTTGGATTGTTGTCCCAAGTCAAAAATGTTCTATCATTCTTGGTCACATCACAATAATGGGACAACAACATTAACTTGTAGTGCACATAAACCAAGCTTTCTACCCGATCTACATTCAAACTATTTCTCTTCACATTGTGGATGAAGCTGTAGGTGCTCCAACACCTCTTTGCAGAAAAAGTGTTAACAACCTATGAAAGTACCCTCACTGCCAATTTATGCAGATATGTGGTAGAGGAGCAATACATGTTCCACCATTCGATAGGACTTGTTAGTTTTTCGATAATTTCATTCAATATTATCTAGGATCACTAAGAGAATAACAAGCATAGCATAACAATCACAAGAGACAATGGACACAAAGCATTTCACCGGGGAAAACCAAGAAGGTGAAAAACCCCGCAACTTCCTCAGAGATAGAATGAACAATAGTACAAAACCCCAAAACAAAGAGATAGACTCCAACAACCTCTCCTCCTCCACTTGTGCGAACTTGTCTCTCTCTCATTTATGCGCAATGAGTGAGTGAATGAGAGAATGTGTAAAATGAGAGAGACACACTCTCTATTTATACACTACTTCACTTGTCTTTTAACTCTAACTAGGTCGGCCCCAACTTAACCGCTTAACATAATGTTGACTGGGTCGACCCCCACTAGGGTGGTCTAATAACCCTTTAACCCACATGACTCATACAGGGCCGACCCCATCAAGGTGGTCTAATAACCCATCAAGTATAAGTTACGACACTTACAATATAACTTGCGACACTTGCAAATACAACTAACGACACTTCCAATCGGAGGAATAATACATCTCCTTTGGGGATACAATAAAGTACAAATACAATATACAAGTGAATATCTTCCGAAGTTACAAATACATCAACACTCCCTCTTAACTAGGAAGGTATTCTCTTAACACAGGTCATCAATACATATAGGCACAAGTCTTCAATTCTAGAGCTGGATCATCGTCACTGGATCACGGAGCATCATCGTCACTACTGCTGTACTCATCATCTCGATCACTGGGCTATCTCTCAATTCTTCTCGTCATAGGAAGTTCTACAGAGCCAACCCTTTTTCATGTTGGATGTAGGCCTAGCCTCCTGTAGGTCTTCGTCATCTTTGGGAGCAAGCCATCTAGTATGTGCATCTCAGGACTTATTATATGCTTCTGCAAAACCTGTGTACCATACTGTCATCATCAGCAATCATCCTCTTGCTGGAACATCATTTACTGGAACAACATCTTCGTCAACTGGAACTTCTGCTAGAACATCCTCATCAGCAACATCATCAATTGGAACATCTTCTGTTGTCAGCAACCTCGTCAGCTGGAACATCCTCATCAGTAGCACCATCAGCTGGAACAACATCATCGTCAGCTAGAACACCATCTGCTAGAACATCCTCATCAGTTGGAACACCTACAACAATAACCAGTAACTAAGTACTGATACTATCAGTCAGTCGATACTGATCTTCCCTCACCCTTGGAGAGGCATCAACTCGTGAGAGCTGGAACCATCAGTCAGCCAGTACTGATCTTCCCTCACCCTTGGAGAGGCATCCATCCCTCCGGACAGGCATCAGATCGTGAGAGCTGGAACCATCAGTCAACCAAAACTGATCTTCCCTCAACCTTGGAGAGGCATCCATCCCCACGGATAGGCATCGGTTCGTGAGAACTGGAACTATCAGTCAACTAGTACTGATCTTCCCTCACCCTTGGAGAGGCATCCATCCCTATGGATAGGCATCAGTTCATGAGAACTGGAACTATCAGTCAGCCAGTACTGATCTTTCCTCACCCTTGGAGAGGCATCCATCCCTACGAATAGGCATCAGTTCGTGAGAACTGGAACTATCAGTCAGCCAGTACTGATCTTCCGTCCCTCTTGGACAGGCATCTATCCTTTCGGATAGGATCTCTATCAGTCAGCAAGTACTGATCTTTCGTCCCTCCTGGACAAGCATCTATCCTTTCGGATTAGCATCATTAATCTCTCTTCCTAGAGAGGTTCCTCTGGACCACACCAAGCTTGTCTTGAAAGTATTCAAACTTCACACGAGCCAGCAGCTTAGTCAGCACATCAGCAACTTGTTCCTCTGTAGGAACATACTCTGGCTTCACAGCTCCCCTCTGCACCATATCCCGGATATAGTGGAACTTAATCTCGATGTGCTTCGATCTATCATGAAACACAGGATTTTCTGTCAACTTGATGCAACTCTGGTTATCACAGAGTATCTCCGTAGCATCAATCTCTGCATCGAACAATCATGTCAACATCTTGTGAAGCCACACTGCTTCACCACAAGTTGAACAAGTTGCTACATATTCAGCTTCGGCTGTACTCAGTGCCACGCAGAACTGCTTCCTGTTAAACCAAGGGATCACCCCTGATCCCATACTGAAGAAGCACCCTGAAGTGCTCTTCCTATCTGCAGCACTCTCTGCCCAATCTGAATCAACATAACCCTCCAGGTTAAACTTTTGATTCGCATCATACTTGAGCCCATAATCAACCGTACCCTTCAGGTACCTCAGAATACGCTTTACAACAATTAGTTGAACATGTCTGTCAGAAGCTGGCTCAAGGTGTTACCGCAAAGCAAATATCTGGTCTCGTGTTCGTCAAGTACATCAAGGACCCAATCATCTGGCGATACATCGTGGCATCAACCGACTCTGATGAAGCATCACCCAATAGCTTCAGATTCAATGCCATATGTGTGGCCATGGCCTTGCAGTCCATCATCCTGAACCACTTCAGGATCTCTACAGCATACTTCCCTTGTCCAAGGAAGATTCCATCTGCACTCTACCACACCTCCATACCTAGAAAGTAATGCATCATTCCCAAGTCCTTGATCTCGAACTCGGCAGCAAGCTTCCTCTTCGTGTCGGCAATCAATCTATCCTCACAGGTCATCCACATACAATAGGAATATCACTGGATTGCCTTCCTCAACCTTGTAGTAAAGATTGGAATCTGCTTTACTCTTGGTAAATCCCAAATTGGACAGGAAGCTGTCTATCCTGTCGTAGCATGTCCTAGGTGCTTGCTTCAAAGCCATACAAGGATTTCTTCAATCTGCACACATATGAATCCATGTCATGTGTCTCAAAACCGAGTGGTTGTTCCACTTCCTCTTCGACTACACCATTCAAGAAAGTTGTCTTGACATCCATCTGGTGTATCTTCAACTTCATCACTTGCCTTGTATTTCTCTATGCTACTATCTGCAGCATGCTTGATCTTGTAGATCTACTTGGAAGTCACAACAGACTTCCCTTCTGGTCTTGGGACCACATCCCAAATATCATTCTTCATGATCGATTGGTATTCCTCGATCATGGCATCCTTCCATTACTGCATCCCTGATCCTGGAAACTTCAGATTCTTCAATATCTTCAATAGGTAGTTTTCTTGAACTTCGTCGCTGGAACAAATGTCGTTGTCCTTCTTTTGTAGGTGATTGTACACGATCTTTCCTACAAGTTAAATTCAATTGCATGATTAGAAACTTCTCATAGTTTTTCAAAAACAAATTCTTACACATAAGAATGTATGTCATACAGTCATGCAATTATCTTAGCCAATGCTTCAATACAACAATTATCCATATCCCGTAACTTTCTAGATGCCTTCCATCTCTACCTGAACATTTGTTAAGAGTGTGCACAACTCCCAACATGTCAGCAAAGAGGTTTCATTCTAGATAAGTAGCAATGGAATGTTGTACAGTACCATAGGCCACTTACCCATTACTTGCATATTAGTAGTATCTTGTTCATTAATGCAACTTTTCTAATATGCATAATATACATCCTAAATCTAGGAACATAAGCATGTACATAACTGGACAACATTATTTAAGTAATCAAATATATAATAACTGACACTTCAAATACTTATCTTTGTATGGTTGTTGGGTGGACTCCCTCTCGATCTTTGCTTCCTTGTAGGAACTACTGGAATGTGCTCCCTCTTGATCTTTGCTTCCTGGATTATCTATCTTTGAACTTATATCCATCCTGGACCACTATGCATGCTTAAGTGTGCACTAGTGTCATCATTGTTTCATCCTCAAGATCTCATACATAATTATACATGCATTAGTATAATCTCAATACTATCAAAGACATTATGATTCTAAATATGTATGGTCATGATCATTTCATACATAGGTGATTTATCACAAGCATTAGTATTCAAGGTTTCATGCATATTCTTATTCGACCATTGGACTCTTCTAGTTTGTTATATCATTAATCAAACTAAGAAGCATAATATGCATAAACCCATGATTGTTCAAGAATCAAACCTATAACTTCATGAATAATCATTATCAATCATACGAAAGTATACTTATATGAGATCCTAACACAAGGTAGGATTCTAACTTGATATAGGAAAACACACCTAGATTATCATGCTGTCTAACATACCCATTTAATGTCTTCTTTGTTCTCTTCAATGATTTAGAGAGCTTGTCCTAGTAACCTGCATATATCACAAGTTAAGCATTGTAGGACCAAATTATACATACCTTGTAAGTAGAGCTTCTATGTGATCAATGGCTATAAATGAGTCTTTGTCTTCATGTCACCATGGTCATATGTTCTCAATCTAGAACTTGATTTGTCTTTCTTGATGTACCTTTCATGTTAGCGGACAACATCATCCTCATACAACACCACAGTGCATTAGTACAATCATAAGTGTCATAACCTTAATCAATGAATGTCTTCTATCATTCACATGCATTCATACTTTTACTAAGGTGATCAAACAATCTAAAATTAATCAAGATTGTACTAAGGAGAGTCAGCCTAGCCTCATTCCTTTGATGAACTGTGTTGAGAGAAACCCAAAAATTAAGAAGCCCTAACTTCTGCGGCTGCACAATGTCGTCTTCTTAGTACCGCTCTGATTCCATGTTAGTTTTTCGATAATTTCATTCAATATTATCTAGGATCACTAAGAGAATAACAAGCATAGCATAACAATCACAAGAGACAATGGACACAAAGCATTTCACCGGGGAAAACCAAGAAGGTGAAAAACCCCACAACTTCCTCAGAGACAGAATGAACAATAGTACAAAACCCCAAAACAAAGAGATAGACTCCAGCAGCTTCTCCTCCTCCAATTGTGCGAACTTGTCTCTCTCTCACTTATGCGCAATGAGTAAGTGAGTGAATGAGAGAATGTGTAAAATGAGAGAGACACACTCTCTATTTATACACTACTTCACTTGTCTTTTAACTCTAACTAGGTCTTTTAACTCTAACTAGGTCGGCTCCAACTTAACCCCTTAACATAACCCTTTAACCCACTAGGATGGTCTAATAACCCTTTAACCCACATGATTCATACAGGGCCGACCCCATCAAGGTGGGCTAATAACCCATCAAGTATAAGTTACGACACTTACAATATAACTTGCGACACTTGCAAGTACAACTGACGACACTTCCAATCGGAGGAATAATACATCTCCGTTGGAGATACAATAAAGTACAAATACAATATACAAGTGAATATCTTCTGAAGTTACAAATACATCAACAGGACCCTATCTCGATCTTTGGTTGCATATAGGTTAACAAAGACTCCATGTTCACTGATGTATTTGCTCAATTCACTTCGTACTTGAGCACACTCCTCTGCCCAATCTACATTCAAATTGTTTCTCTTCACGTTGGGATGGAGTTGTATGTGCTCCAACACCTCTCTACAGAAGAAATGTTAACAACCTATAAAAGCACCCTCACCACCAATTCATGCAGATATGTGGTAGAGGAGCAACACATGTTCCACCATTCAATAGGACTCAACCTATCTCAATCTTTGGTTGTATGAAAGTTACCAAAGAATCCATGTTCACTGATGTATTTGTTCAAAAATTCACTTCGTACTTGAGCACACTCCTCATCAGGGACCAACTTGTCTAATGGAAGCATATACCCATCCTGCACCTCATGATCTATGTGTGGTTTTCTCCTAACTCCACCCGCAGGTGCTAGTTGGGCTAATCAAGATGGAGAATAATGTTTTGGTGCAAGGACATATGCTAGGGCATGGAGTGGAACATTTAGGTAGAAAAAGATTCCCATGCTTAATAAGTGATTTTGCTTGATTGAAGGGTACATTTTTATTAAGGTCATGACAGGGGAGTTCAATCAACTTCAACAATTAGGCATCAACACCACCAACATCAAAGTACATAAAGAGGTTGATGTGCTTGATTAAATTCCAATCCCTTACCCTCATACATGATAGAATCTAGTGGAAATGTTGCAATCCTGAAATCCTGAAAACAATTAAGTCTGCTAAATTTTGAATAGGATCTAAAATTCTACTTTTTGCATATGAAGTTCGATAAGGTTAGAACCACTCTCAAACATCCTGAAACAATTAATAGTAATGTTAAAAATTTAAGTGAAACCATTAAGAATTTAACATTACCATTTATTAAATCCCCTAAATGAACCCTAACCATGCCCAAAAATCCAAGGGGAACCATGCCTTGGTTCCAAAAACCAAAAAAAAAAAAATCACCTCAATTCCTGGGAGCGATTAGGGAGCATTTTTTTGCTCCTAGGAGCGGCCCAGGGAGCGATGAGGGAGCGTCACTCCTAGAGCGCTCCCTCATCGCTCCCTAGTTGCTCCCTAAAAAACCAGGGAGTGGTTTTTTTCATCAAGGAGCGCACTCCCTAAAATCGCTCCCAGAAGGGAGCGATCAAGAATCACGCTCCCAGGAGCGATTCCTAATCACTTCCTCTGGGATCGCACTTCGGGAGCAAAGCGTGAGGGGGGAGGGCGCTCCCCCACAGCATGGGTCTTGTTGATGTCTTCTTCTTTTATAGCTTATAGCTGATGGCTATCTTTGAGCAACAATGTCCACAATTGTCGTTAATGCTTCGCACACACATGTTATCTACAACAATAGACAAATCAATCATGCATACCATAGCCATCTTCGAGCAAAACATTCCATAACAGGAATTCAATTACATAACCGAAGCACATATTCAAAAATAAAAAAGACAAAGTATGCATAGCAGCCCAATACTTATCTTCATGAATATGTTCTAGCTTCACATGGCTGCCATAGGTGAGGTCCATCTTTCTGCCCTTCTGTCCATTGAGTCCATAGCCAAGCCAACCCACAGCTGGGTTTATCATGCTATCAAGAAATCAGAATGCCAAACCAACACATTGGCTGGGTTTATCAGGCCTTTCAGAATTACTGATTGGAATGCCAAGCCAGCACACAGCTGGGTTTATTAGGCCTGATATCACAGATTCTGTAGGGGTGATTACCCCTCATTTTTGCCAGAGTAGACCAGATTTTGAGCAGTCCATTACAGTGAGCACCATAGACAGATCATGAGTTATGGATGGATGGGATCCATTTTTGACATCATATCTGGATCAGTTGTGTGGGAAAAGGCTCAAACCAGGGCCCCAGGTCAGTTACTGAGCGATTTTGGGATCCCTTGCCATACATGTTGGAACCTTTCACACAGTGGATTTCTCCACTATTGGACAACGAGAATGGATCCTGACTTACAACGATGGACTGCATTTCACAATGGATTTCTTTGGTTGTACAAACGCGTCCCACATGTGGGAAATGCATTTCATATGGCCAGCAATGTGTTTCCCAGCTGTATTAGCATCCATAAGTCACGTTTCCAACACTAAATCTGCCTATTTTGACTTGGTTTGACTCAGCTTTTTACTAGGTTTGACCAAAAATCCTGGCAATTAATGGTAATGTTAAATTAAGTTGAGAAGAGTTGGCATTTCCTTTATCTTTCATTTTCTATGCTTTTACATAAATTTTTAACATTACCATTAATTTAAGTTAAAGGATAGAAAATGAAAGATAAAGGAATGTTAATAAAAATGAAGTATAAAGGAAATGCCAACTAGTTACTAATCTCAACTTAATTTAACAGTACCATTAACTGTTCCAGGAAGTTTGAGAGTGGTTTCAATCTGATCGGACATAATATGGAGAAAGTAGAATTTCATATCCCATTCAAAATTCAGCAAACTTAACAGTTTTCAGGATTTCAGGATCGGCAAAGATTGCAGCATTTTCATTGGAATCTATCTTGTATATGAGGGTATGACATTGACATTTAATCAAGAGAACCAAGCCCTTTATGAACCCTGATGTTGGTGACATTGACTTTTGAACTCCTCTATCATGGACTTAGCATAAATGTACCCTTCACTCGAGCCAAAATCATTGATTAGGTGTGTTAAGATTTTTCTAGTTTAAGGCTTGGTTTAGGTAGTTTCATCAAAATTGGATGGTGTTCACTGATGTCCCTGGAGGACCAAGGTAGAGGCAAAGGCTAGACGAGAAGGCAGAGGGTGATACTAATGATGAGGATCCCAATATAAGCGATAGTGGAACATTGATTGTCATTTATGTTTGTCATTTAAATGTTCTTGCCCATTTATTCATAATGCTTTCTTTCAAAGTTTCAATGTAATGTGTTATTTAATAATTTATATAATAGCACTATCTATCTATCTATCTATTGCATTTCCCCATTTCCAAATTTTTGAGGGGTCACTTTTCCAGTGTGTTTCCATTTCGGAGACTCACCCATTTCCCTGTATTTTGCAACTTAGCTCTAAAGCCTTCCAAGGCTGGTAAATATTTGTTAGTTGTAATTCCTTTACATAATCTGATTAAGATGCTAAGGATATGGTGTCAGAAATCTGTTTGCTCAGAGAACACACATAAGCTGATGCTTAGGATTTTTTTC
The DNA here is from genome assembly GCA_027924585.1 of Larix kaempferi. Taxonomy (NCBI): domain Eukaryota; kingdom Viridiplantae; phylum Streptophyta; class Pinopsida; order Pinales; family Pinaceae; genus Larix; species Larix kaempferi. The sequence goes on from BSBM01000456.1 coordinate 16,439,532, forward strand.
GAGTGTGCAAAGACAAGGGTGACAAAGTTTACAAGACAATTACAAAGACATGTCAATGCAGGATAGGGTCATAATGGTGTAGAAGATAATCATATAATGAGATATTGAATAATTAAAGCAGTAATAAAAACCATACATTCAGTTTATTAATACTGCATTTTACTTGACAAGCAAAGCATCCTGCAAACATGCTTTGATATATTCTAGATGAAAGACCATGTAAAGCTACCAAGAAAAGAACTGGGCTGTCGGATTAACCTGTAAGAAGTTTGTCCATCTCTTGATTTCCAATCCCCTCCCAAAGTCCATCTTTCCCTTTTCCAATGCGTGTATTATGAACAATAATTAATGGGGGCCATAAAATAAGGTCTTCTTGTTTAGCTCTTGCTTCAATCAAATCCAATGACTGATACAACTTTGCATTATCAGGTGGCATATCTTGATTCCACCCCATAAGGACACACAAAGCTTTAAACAGTGCCTTGTGTTCTGCCAACCAGTCAGCCTCTTGAGAATAATACAAGTGCATGGCAAGGCTGTGAGTATCCACAAAATCCTTTGAATGCCTGGAAAAGCAAGAGTGGTTGTAATCAAATATTATGAAACCCGAGTCAAGGACAAAGATTGTTGAAATTGAAATGAGAAACATCTAGAAGAGATCATTTTTATCAGATGAATTTTAAACTGTCATTGTTCTTATCAATCTATTCATTTATACTTATTAAATTACTTTCTTTTCTCTATCATTCAAAGATAGTTGTTCAGCAAATGTTAGCAATCCATCCAAGAATAAACTTTTATCTAGACGAAAACAAGTTTAAGCCCTAATTAAAATATGCTCAACCCAATTATATTTTCTTTGTGGACCAAAACCAGAATGAACATGGTTACATGCCCATTATAGAGGCATTCTGAAATAATTTGATCTATTGGGCTTGAGCACTTGGTACTGATTAAACATGAAACAGAAAAGCATGGGCCAAGGTGCTATAAAAGCTCCATCTGCTTGCAGCTTAATTATACTTGGCTCGAGCACTTGGTACAGATTAAACATGAAACAGAAAAGCATGGGGCAAGGTGCTATAAAATCTCCATGTGCATGCAGCTTAATTATACAAGTACTTTTAGCTATTGGTTTAAAGGGGTTAATAATGTGTTTACCAACTCAGTCCTTTAACACAATTATATTTCTTGCTAGTCTGCAAAACCAGAATCAGAGTAAATGCAGAGAATAGACAACACAATGCAGGTACTTGGAATGCTACACAAGAATTCTGTAAGAAAACATTATTTTAAGAAAATATCGCATTAAAAAGACCAAAGCATTTACACTTGCTCCCCCTAAATCAAACAATTACATGTATATATGCACCAATATTCTGCTGTTGTACTGGAATCTCACAGATAAAGTTGGAAGGCAAAATGTCTTGACAATTTGACTTCCTCTTACATAAGAGTGTTGTGAGACCTATGCATCCTCCGCAATGTGATATTGCAGCCTGTATGTTGATCTGCAATTGTATTGCCAGTTGTATGCCCTTGCAATGTTGAGTTGTGGATCCTTTAATCCTCACTAGTTGATCTTCTCCACCGCAACATGAGTTGTGGGCCTTCTTTTCAGCAACCATAGATTGTAATCCCGGTCAGCTTTGCAAAGCTGTATTGTCCACATCCCAACAATCTTGGGGTTGAGAGCTTGGAGACATCCCACAACTTTCAGGCTGCAGGATTATGCCTCTCCGTATTATTATGCCTTGCAATCATTTTCCAACCTTGCAACCTTGGGTTTGCAACCTCAATCAACTCCACAATTTTCTTGATTTTGGAATGGAGATTGCAAGACCTACTATTATGCAATTCAAAGTATTGCTCTATTTGGTTCACCCATGTAAAGACATTTGTTCCATCAAACTTTCTTAATTCAACCTTGGGGAAGTGAGTACCCTTAGGAACCCATCCCTGGTTAGCTCCAATATTAGAGTCAAATCCTCCTGCCATATGTTTATTGATGGAAGGTTGTTCCACATGAAAAATATCTTTATTTTCCTGAATTCCTTGGGTCATATTATCACTTTTAGGGAACCTCTTATCTAGGGTATGTATGAGAACAACAGACAACTTCTAGGGAACTCTGTGATTGTGCTATCCTCTTATTCGGATTGTTTTCTATTTCTGTTTGCAAATGTGCCATACGTTTATTGATGGGAGGTTGTTCCACATGAATAATATCATTATTTTACTGAGTTCCTTGGGTCACATTATCACTTTTAGGAAAGCTCTCATCTAGAGTATGTATGAGCACAACTTCTAGGGAACTATGTAATTGTGCTATCCTCTTATTCATATTATTTTCTATTTATGTTTGCAAATTGAGTACCCTTAGGAACACATCCCTGATTAGCTCCAGTATTAGAGTCAAATCCTCCTGCCATATGTTTATCGATGGAAGGTTGTTCCACATGAATAATATCTATTATCTTTAGTTTCCTGAGTTCCTTGGGTCACATTATCACTTTTGGGGAACCTCTCATCTAGGGTATGTATGAGCACAGCTTATAGGGAACTTTGTAATTGTGCTATCATCTTATTCATATTATTTTCTATTTTTGTTTGCAAATGTGCCAAATCAACCTTTTTAGTTGTCCTCTCATCCAATTCCTTAATTTCATTCCACAATGGGGATACTTGGTTCTGTGTCTCCACTTTCTTTATAAGTAATGGATGAGCTCTCTGGAGGTTTAGCAGGTGTAGCATTTTTTCCACCACCTCTTGCCATGTGAGCCCACTAATATTTACTATGGTTCTCCTGTATTTTCTATCTACCACCCTTTAGAATCACCCTAAAAAGATATTCCAAAAATAATGCAAATTTCAAGCAAACATACCTTTTAAAACCCTAATTTAGGGATTGTCTTATTGGCCAACTTTCCACCTGATGTCACTTTGAAAGTTATCCACTCTTGAGTCTGACTTTTTTTCCTGTAGTATTCTGATGCACCGTCTTGCAATGCCACAAGTTTGACCAAATTCTGATGTGCCAATAGAAAGTTAGGGTAACTTTCCCTAAACTAGTTGATTTTGTCTCTTTCAGAAGAGTGAACTAGTAAGGCCTGCCACGTGTCCAATTTTTCGGATCTGCTTCTGAATTTTGGACTTGAAACACTATCGTCTGTCCTTTTTTTATGCAACCGGTGGCACTCAATTTGGAGCTTGCAAGCTTCAGAAATAACAGTTTTACCAAGAACACTTGTTTGAGATGAGTTTTTAGACTAGTCAAAAACCCTATTTTCCATAGACTATAACTCCGAAATTATAGCTAACCAAAACCTAAAAATTTTACCACAGTTACTTCGCTGCCTCCTCAAGCACCCCATAATTTCATTGCCAAAAACTTCCAAAAACAAAAATTATAGCAAAATGGCAAGATGACTCATCCAAAGGAGCCAACCCTAGGACCATATTCTCTGATACCAAATGTTATGAACCAAATTTCCCAAATAGCATAAAAACAAAAAAAAATAGCTCCACACCTTGAGAATGATAAAGAGTCAATAAATAATAAGCTAAGTTGCCCGGGTACTTGGGTTCAAGGACGGGGAGGGGACGGCATTTTGTAGCAGGGGATTTGGGCATGTTGGGGGTACTATATATATATATAGATAGATAGATAGATAGATAGATAGATAGATTCTAAATTTTTAATGATAATAAATATGAAATTCAAATCATTTTCAGCAAGTATCACACTAACCTACTAACTAAAACATGCACATGATCACATTGCTTCATTGATATAAAGCTATAAACTATAAAGTTTAAAACTTTAAACATATTGTCATTGGTAATCATATGATATATGTCCATGACCCATTGCATACTACATGCAAAACTTGCCTAATGGTTGAGATAGTCAAATAGAACATTCAAAAAACTGTAAAACATTGAACAATGAGAGACATTGTTGATTTGGATTCCTCCGGCCATGTCTGCTAGGCCAACTACATCTACATCATCACTAGCATCAACATCAGTAAGGTCCTCTGTCAACAAGCTCTCTAGGTAAGAATCACTCTCAAATGGAGGTTCCTCCTCATCCATAGAAACTGGAGGTATCTCAACAAGGCAATTTGGTTCTATCTCCTCATCCACACATATGGCATCATCTATGTATTGGTCCCATCTCTTGAAAGGACCTTCCTTGTACCCTAGGTCTTTTTCGAGATACGAGACAAAGTGTGTTGTGAATGTAGACTAAGTTCTCTACCTTCCTAGATCCCAACCGTTTTTTATTCACTGAATGGATGAAAGCATAAGTGCTCCAATTCCTCTCACAAGATGAGGAACTCGCTACCTACCCAAGTAATCATATGGCAAAGTATTGCAACTCAGGAGTGTTATCACTCAAAATATGCCTTAAGGTTGCAGAAAGGACACTTTGAGGTAACCACATAACCACTTTAGGAAAGGGAGTTGGCTTCTTCCTTTCCAGAGAGGGATCTCTCACCAATGATTTAACAGGGCCAGATACATGAAATAAAACTAAAATCAGATTTGTTGTTTGGTTGAAACAAGGTAAATATTCATTGGGCGATGGAGTCAAAACCACTTATGATGATAAAATGGCAATGCTTTGCAAATAATTCATAACAGAGGCAGGGTAGCTACTCATTTATAGTCAAAGAGCTGTTTGTCTGGTGATAGGGAAGAAAATAAGAACAGTCCATCAATACAGAGCATTATTACATGAATCCTGCATTAACTTTAGTAGAAACTAGTTTGTGGATGCTTGGAATCAAAGAAACAGAGCATAACAAATATGAATTCTGCCTCAATATACACTTATCCGAACATGAAAGAAAACATTATAAAGTAGATAACAGGGAAACATTCACATGAAGAAGAAGAAAGTACAGACTGCAAATAAAATAACACAAGAATCTTTGCTCAAAACACTTGCTCGGCTCTGCCAATTTTATTAAATGAACATCTTAAAATACAAAAGCCTCTCGGGTCCCCACAGATTTCAACAAGTTTTCAACAGATTTCAACCCTTTGTACCTCGATTACATATGTATATATAGTCCCTCAAGCTCGAATTATCTAACAGAAAATAGTTACGGCCGCATTAACACCTACTCAGCCTAGTCCATTATCTTTGAGAACATAAACGAGTACTAACAGACAGGCCCACCTAATTTTACATGTGCCATTGTACCATTGCTAACTACAACAGCTCCCAAGCGGCTGGCAGGTCTTAAGTGGACCCAAAGTATAAGAATATTATATTAAAAAAGAGTCCAAAACAAACTGATAACGACGGGATGCAAAATATCATAAGACAGACTGTCATTCTACGTCTGAGCTACTACTTGGCCATGTGGTTCGAAGAAATCTTCCACCTTCAAGGAATCGACCACCTGTTCTTTTTCTGTGGAAGGGGGTGGTACCACTTCCTCAGTGGGAACAACAAAATCTCTGAGAATCTCCATGGTTTGGTGGGCGCGCTGTTCAACCTTTCGGGCCTCTCTCTTTTTCCTTCGCCGAGTTTTCTTGCACACCTGTCGACCTCTATGCTCCTCGGGTTCGCTGGCAGTACTCTCCTCTATGTGGTCGAATTTTACAGGGGATGGGAGAGCCTGATTATCCTCCACATCGGACCACACCTGCTCCGGTACAAAAATTACTTCGGCTTCTTGATCCTTTTCCATGATCGGACCTCGAAAAGAGAGATATCTGAGCTACTGAACCTACCACCTTTCGAACACTGATGCGAACAATAAACTTTGGGAGCCCATTTATAACGACTGTGATAATGATAGTAACCAAGAGTAATCATTTTGGCATGATCATCCGACTGGACTCTCCACATGAGCGAGAATGATGACTGAGATTTGGGTTGGCGTTAAACAGACTTAACCAGAATTTCATGTTAAGTGAAAAAGTATATGACAGCTTTGATGTGGCTTCTTTCCCTTGGGCAATCATTCATTCGCAGCAGAGGCGCTTTTCAACCGTCCATCTCCATGCTAGACCTAGCACCGTCGATCTTGATCTCATCTGCATCCAGACCGTCCAAAGACGCGCCCCCTACCGTGCTTCGCAAATCTTGGATTGTTGGTCGTCCGCGCTAGTTCAATCGGCGAACAAATCTTCCACCATAGATCTCAACTCCGCTAGATCTGTGCCGTTGAAACATGTGTCCCCTACCACAACTTCGCAGATTTGAAAAGTTTGCCTTTTCGTGCAAGTTTGATCAGCGCAATGCTTGGTGACCGTAGATCGGCTTCATCTCTAGATCTCCACCGTTGAAACGTGTGGGATCTACCCCAATTTCACAGCCTTGAGAAGTTTGTATATTGGGGCATGTTTAATCTGCGAAATAATACTCACCGTAGATCTGTTTCCACCTTTTGATCTAACGATTGCTCCTCTCTGCAGGTTAACACATCTGCCACTAATGCGTCGTCACTTCTTGATACTTGTATTTGGTGCTGGCGTTTGGGTGCTGGGTTGTACATTGTTACTAACCTTTGGTGTTATATGGTTGTAGGTACGTGGAACTTGGCCTTTTGGTTCCAAAATTTTAGTACAAATAATGTGCTAACAACTGGCTCCAATTGGGGATGCTATCCTCCCTGTGAGGTAGCAAAGAAACTCGTAGACCAGGTGCCTAATCCATTGGGCTGCTCCCATCACAAAACTGTAACCTGTAACTCTTCATCTAAAATTGAATGCCAACTGAAAACCTAGGCTGAACCACACGCTACAAATCTGAACCGAAATCTGAAACTAAAACTGAAATTCATACTGAACTAAAAACGCTGAAAAGATGCTCAATGGTGAGCTTATTTATATACAAAATCACTCTACCCTATGTTGCTGAAATGACTGCAATATCAGGCGATACAGAAGTGCCAATGTAGCCAATCAAGCAGATGGCTTCTTGACCGAAGCATGTATTTGGGTCTTTCAAACAGAAAGAAAAACTCAGTAGATGGCAACTCAAAACTGTAAACTTCTTCCTGACCCATCAATATAGCAACATTCTCTGGTTCTGATGACTGCAACAAACTGGCAAAAGGGTCATAGAAATCATGAAAGACTACCTATACTTGATGGTCAACAAAAAGACAAGAATTCCTCTTACCTTTAACCATTGTTCCTTCTTCTATTTCATCCGATTCAAGATCATTTTCAATATGATGGGGAGCAATCTTTTCATTTGTTTTATCAAATATATTAGGGAAATGTTTTATATGTTTCTGAACAACGACAAAAATATGATTCCGATTGTCTTCTTGTATCTTTGATTGAAGAATGTCATACTCTGTTTTGTCTCTTCCCTGGAACTCTATGTCATCTTCTGATTTACTGCTTAAAATTTCTATGCCTGAAATTTCAGAAATTTGCTCTCGACCACCTTCTTCTTTGTGATTTTCAACATGATGATTGCAAATTCATATATAGGTAGACTGAAACCTTCCTTAAAACCATCCCTAACAGGATTTTCAACATCATGATTGCAAATTTCATAAAATAAACCAGTTTAACCCTCTTCTTGTACATCATTAGACTGATCATTTTTAAATGGAAAGGACTCAGTGCTTTTCTCTCCCTTGACATCCATGTTGAGCACAGGAATTGAGTGTTCATGATAAGTTTCAGATGAAACATCAATATCATGTAGATTTGATTCTTCAGGCAACCCAATAGGATTAAAACAATCAGATTCATACACCTCACTCTGTTGTAACGGTAGCTTTGTAACATGATAGGTTGATTCAACACACGAACTATCAATGATATCATCTTCTTTGCCGCCTAGAATTCCTGGGTTAAAAACCTGATTTCGCTCTTGTGTTTCAAAAGATATACCATCTTGATTCTCAAATGGATCATGGAGAATAACTTCTTCTTGATAGAAAGATTTTGGAAGTGAATGACATGAGAGAAAATCTGATTGAATATTTCGATCTTCTATTTTAGTTGTAGGACTATGACATGAGGGTTGTGAACTATGGTCACATGTATGGGAAGAATACTCCTCTGAGATAGGATATTCAATTAAGTGCTCAGAGAAATCATCTTCATGATCATCATAAATAAGAGAATCAGTGGCCATTTGGTTACTAATGACTAAGGGTTTTAGCGAAACAACTGGGACAGCTGGTAACTCAGGAGAATCATCCTCATAGTCATCATAAACTGGTAAGTCATGGCACGCTGGTTCATCAACAACAGGAGGGCTTAGTACAACTACGAGTAAATCAGGAATTTGGTCACAATAGGCTACAATACTTTCCTCATGATGAGATAAATTTGACCCTACACAAACCTCTTGACCAAGAGAATCAAGAAATGGATAGGATGAGGAACTGATTGACTGTTGATCTTGATCTTGCTTTTGGGGACCTGACTCTTGATGATGGCAGAATGGGTGTAAAAATTTTCTATTCATGACCTCAAAAGCTCTCTTCATTGTGTCAAATACTTCAGAGCAAATAGGCAGGGTATTACCTTCATCAGATTCACTGTCTTCCTGGTTTGCAGTGATGAAATCATGAGCTGCAACCTGATTTCTATCCATGGTTGGCTGAAATGTGTGTTGTCCTGCTGCAAGACCTCCGGCTGGTTGTTCAAGAACACTATCCATATAATCAATCTGATAATGTGTATCAAGCAGTTGAAAGTCTTCTCCACCCGCTAACTCGAAACCTGATTCTCCCATACATGTAATTTCAGAAAATGAACAAACTGAAAGACCTTGTGACTGAAGTCTCGCATAATTAAGCTCTTTTATGTAATCAGCCATAGAATCATTATAACTTTGAGGAGGTTGCTGCTGTAAAAGGGTATTTTCTGATTGGAAATGGGTAGGCTCTTCTTGTAACAAAATCTCAAAAGTTGAATAATATGAAGACGGATTTGATTGACAGTCCCAGCTTCCTTCTTGATCACACAAAGATTGACAAGAATGCTGCAAGTCATCATCTATTTCAGGAAAAGAAATGTAACTGGTTGAATCAGAATTTTGGTCTATGTCACTTTCAGTCAAGGGAGACATTATCAACTGCTGGGAATTTTCTTGAATGTCATGGCAGTTATTTTGTATTTCTTTTTTATGAAATGCGTTTTCATGTAAAATCTCTAAAAGCTCTTTCATCAATAAACTCATCATCACCATACATGTTCTCCACCTCTTCAATGAAACCTTTAACATACATGCAACAATCTTGAACCAGCAGCGTGGAAGGGTACTGATCTTTAAAATGTTCATGAAATACTGTATAAAAATCTTCAAGGGAACGTAAACTTTCTGATGGTAATCACTCGTACCATGACCTTGCATTTCCTTCTAAACTGACCATGAACATTTTCATTAAAGAATCCTCATGCAATTCAACTCCAAGCTTATGTACATGCATATGAAATCTAGCCAAATGAATAGCAGCGTCGTCACCATTTCCATCTTTGAATCTAGGTAGGTAGGATTGCCAATCTATATTTGGTATTCGATTTGGAAAGCCTGGAATAAGAGACATGTTCATAGGAGCGTACCTTTTTGACAATGAAGCCATCTTGAAACAATGGAGCTGCAAATTCTGATTGAATACTAAGTGCACTAGCCTGTGAAACAGTGAAATGCTGGATTTCTTCAATGTGGAGTCACCATGAGACCTTCAACATCTTAACTCTGACATGGAGCCACCAATCTCCCCAGTGGAGTTACCTTCAAACTGAAATCTTAATGAGTGGAGTCGCTAGGTGAAAGATACACAACCTTCTTGTTAGTTTTGTACCTAGGGAAGTGTTCCCCAAGTGACATTTGCCTAAGTCACTTAGAAAGGGGGAAAAAGGTGACCCTCATATTAATTGCACTTAATGAAACTTTATAAAATGAAAGTCACTTTTTGATAAATTTAAGTGGGTGAGTGAAATTAATTATTTATGAAAAATAAATGGAGCATTTAATTTCCACCGTTGATCTAGATCTATCTCACCCATTGGATTTAGGAAACCCTAGGGTTTGAACAAAAAGATGAGGGAGGCATTTTTTTGACTCACTTTTGAGAGATTCAAGAGAGGAGAAAGAGAGCTAGAGAGAGCAGAGAACAGGGGCACGATTTTCGAGGCAAGGAAGTGGAGTTTTTCCAGCTGCACGCAAATCGAGACAACTACATTTATTATTGGCGCAAATCCCAAGAAGTGTGACCGTACAACAACATTTATTGTTGTACTGTACAACACAATTTTCAAGGCACGAGTTAGCAGCAACACGCATTTCAAGGCACCGTACAGTATGGTTTTTGGGCACAGTTTTCTAGATAATTTTCTGTGCACGAATTTCGAGGAACAACAAGGGTTTCAAGGCAATTTCTCAAGCACAAAAATCGAGACACTTTGCACAGAAATCGAGGTGATCTTCTGCACATTGTTCAAGGCAGTTTTAGGCACAGAATTCGAGGTCTGTTTTTCTACACAGTTTTCGAGGCAGTGACAGATTTCGAGGTTGAAATTTTGTGCACAGAAATCAAGGTGACTTAACACAGTTTTCGAGACAGCCAGTTGGGTGCATCTGTGGGTGGAGATAAGTTGTATTTTTCACTGTACTGCTGTTCATTATTTTTGCTGAAGAAATAATAAATCTCTCTCTCTCTCTTACTAGTTTTCCCCGTGGGGGTTTTTCCAAGGCACAGTTGCCAAAAATTCTGAGTCTCAAATTTTAATGGTGTGCTTGTTAAAATTATTTTTCTGTCTGTTAGAATGAATTTTCAGCGTGTTTAATTGTCGCAGAAATTTTCATAAGTAGTTTGCAGCCTATGCAAAACCGGTTGTAAATGAAAACCACTGAAATGTTGACATAAACCAACAAGCAGAAAACTCAGAAAAATTTACATGGTATCAGAGCATGGGGGCAGAAAACAGTGATAATTTTGCAGACACACAAAAATTTCCACAACTCAATAAATTCAGAAATTTTCTTCTGTTAGTGAGCATTACTTTGTTGGGTTGGATGAAAGATGGCTACGGGACTTAGGTTGGAGGATAGGCTGAATGGGACAGTGAACTTTGTGCCATGGAAGGCCAGAATTTTGCTGATATTAGAGGAAAATGAACTATGGGAGGAAGTGGTTAGGAATACTACAGCAAACCCCGTTCAGATTCCCGTTGCTACAGATGCAGCAGCACTATTAGCCTTCAACAAGAAGAACTGTAAGGCTAGGAGGATAATTCTTAATGCAATTAAAGACCACATAATCCCTCACATTTCATGCAAGACTAGGGCACACTTGATGTGGATAGCTTTGACTAGTTTGTATGAGAGTACCAATGAGAACCGGAAGATGGTTCTCAAGAAGAAACTCAAGGGTATAAAGATGAATGGAGGAGAGGGAGTGACAGCATACCTTACCAGGATATCTGCAGTTCGGGATGAACTAGCAACGGTTGGGGAGGTGGTATCTGCTACTGAGCTTGTACGTACAGCAGTGAATGGGGTTTCAAAGCCCTGGGGTGCATTTGTGTAGGCCATAGTGGATAGAGAGAACTTACCTTCGTGGGAGAGACTGTGGGATGACTTTGTGCAGGAGGAGACCAGGAGAGGTCTCGTACAAGGTAGTTCATCACAAAGTGGGGTAGATGAGGAGAACGTGGCTTTGACAGCAAAGGGGAAGAAGAAGAAGGGTCCTAAGAAGGGTGGGGCCAAGCAGCAGCAGCAACAGGGTGGGCGGAAGAAGGACTTGAGTAAAATCAAGTGCTATGGTTGTCAGACGTTTGGACACTATGCCTCACAGTGTCCAAACAAGAAGAAGAAGAAGGGACAACAAACTGTAGCCTCAGCGGAGGTTGATGACTTTGGAGACATGTTTCAGAGGGAGTTTTCCCTATATGCTGGACAGATTGAGAGAGAGAGAGTTTCTTTAGCCACCAGCACAGATATGGATATGGAGATTGAGCATTCATTGTTGGCAAGTCATCAAGCTAGTCCATCCACCACTAGTACTTGGTACATTGACAGCGGAGCCTCGAGCCACATGACTGGAGCTCGAGAGATGTTCTCTGAGCTATCACAGACAGGTAGAGATGTGGAGGTTGTACTTGGTGACAATACCATTGTTAGAGCAATTGGTCAGGGGACCATTACATTTCAAAGGGAGTCTATGAGTCCCATGATTATGAGGGATGTGTTGTATGTCACTGGGCTGAAGAAGAACCTTGTTTCAGTTTCCACTATTGAGGACAGGGGTCTTGGGGTGTGTTTCTCAGATGGGAGAGTACAAGTATATCGCAGGACTACAGGAGTATCTACCCCCATGGACATTGGGGTTAGATGTGGAAAGCTGTACAAGCTATTGTTTCGGCCGCAGCATGCTCTAGCACACAACAGCAGCAGTGAGTTATGTGAGCTGTGGCATCGGAGGATGGCCCACCTACATCACCCAGCTCTGAGATTGTTGAGGAGCATGGTTACAAGTTTACCCGAGTTCAGCACTGAGCAGAGTGATGTGTGCAGGGGGTGTGCTTTGGGAAAGTACACCAAGACTGCTTTTCCAAGCAGTGACACCAGAGCAGCAGGAGTGCTTGACTTGATCCATTCTGATATTTGCGGTCCTATGTCATCAGTCTCTTTGACTGGTTTTGAGTACTACATCATCTTCATTGATGACTACTCCAGGAAGACCTGGATTTACTTCTTGAGGAGCAAGAAGTCACCCTTAGTTTTGAGTGTCTTCCAAGGGTTCAAAGCCCTTGTGGAGAAGCAGGCAGGGAGGAAGATTCGGATGTTGAGATCGGACAATGGGAGTGAGTATACCTCCAAGGAGTTTGATGCTTTTTGCAGACAGGAGGGTATACAGAGATAGCTGACAGCTCCCTACACTCCTGAGCAGAATGGAGTAGCAGAGAGGAAGAACAGGTCGATTGTGGGAGCAACGATAGCGATGCTTCATGATCAGGGGTTACCGTTCTTTCTATGGGCAGAGGCATGCAGCACTGCAGTGTATCTGCAGAACAGGAGTCCTCACCGTGCTTTGGGGAGGAAGACTCCAGAGGAGATGTACACAGGCAAGAAGCCTGAGGTGAGCCACTTCCGCATATTTGGTTCTTTGACTTACTCTCATGTCCCTTCTGAGAAGAGGACGGAGAGAGGCATATTTGTGGGATATGACAAGACTTCGAAGGCCTATCGGCTTTACCTACCTGGCCAGAAGAGAGTTGTTGTTAGGCGGGAGGTGAAGTTTGATGATGAGAGGGCCTTCAGGAAGTCAAGAGAGTTAGAGCAGAGGGAGCCACTAGCTCCCACACCTCAGTTTACACAGGTTTCTTCGATACAGGTATCAGGTCCACAGGTTTCCGGTTTGACTGGATCACAGAGTACAGACACAGCTTCTACAGGTTCAGTGGTTTAGGTGACAGGTACTTCAGGGACAGGTTCAGGGACAAGTACAGGTTCAGGTTCACAGGTTACAGGTTCTTCAGGGACTGGTTCATCAGTCACTGGTCCTCGGGGTGTTGGACCTTCTGCTTCTGGGAGTTCCTCAGATGAGGATAGACCAGTATGGGAGGAGCCTTCAAGGAAGAGGAAGCCTAAATGGCTTCAAGACACCTTGAAGGAAGCAGAGGCATTTGGTAGACCCCAGGAGGAGATCAGGACAGTAATGATGCCAGACAGATTGGGGATGGCTCTTGTTGCGAGTCTTCATGACTCTGAGCCTTCCACATTTGAGGAGGCTTCTCAGCATCAGGTATGGAGAGATGCCATGATGGAAGAGTACCATTCCATCATGAAGAATGATGCTTGGGAGATAGTGCCGAGACCAGAGGGGAAGTCAGTTGTGACTTCCAAGTGGCTTTACAAGATAAAGCATGCTGCAGATGGCAGTATGGAGAAGTACAAGGCTCGGTTTGTGGCTCGGGGGTTTTCACAAGTTGAGGGAGTTGACTATGATGAGACGTTTGTGCCAGTTGCTCGGTATTCTTCCATCAGAGCAGTGATATCTATAGCAGTAGAGATGGGTTGGAAGATCCACCAAATGGATGTGAAGACCGCATTTCTCAATGGTCTTCTGCAGGAGGAGGTGTACTTAGAGCAACCACAGGGATTTGAGATTCATGGGAGAGATTCTCATGTGTGCAGGCTAAGGAAAGCCTTGTATGGACTGAAGCAAGCTCCTAGAACTTGGTACTCCAGGATCGATGCATACTTGACTTCGATGGGATTTCAGAAGAGTGAGGATGATCCCAACCTTTACTACATTGTGGTTGGTGGAGATCCTCTCATTCTTCTGTTATATGTTGATGACTTGTTTATCATTGGAGAGGAGCGCCTCATTGCACATTGCAAGAGAGACCTTGCAGTTGAATATGAGATGACTGATATTGGGCTAATGCATTACTATTTGGGGATGGAGGTTTTGCAAGAACCTAGACATATTTTCCTGGGACAGGGGAAGTATGCAGTTGATATTCTGAGGAGATTTCGGATGGAGGACTGCAGGCCTATGTCTACACCTATGATCACCAACTGGAAGCAATTTCATGCTTCTAAGGGTAATTTGGTGGATCATACACTTTACCGTCAGCTCGTTGGATCTTTGATGTATCTGGTCAACACCAGGACAGACTTGTGTTTTGCGGTAAACACTCTTAGCCAATTCATGGTGGAGCCTAGGAGTGTACATTGGATTGCCGCAAAACATGTGCTGAGATACCTAACAGGCACAGTGGACTATGGGTTGGACTACAGGGGTTCGGGTGGAGTCAGCTTAATTGGTTTCACAGATTCACACTGGGCAGGTTGTGTGAGGGATCGGAAGAGCACTTCCGGTTGTTTTTTCAGTTTGGGCTCGGCAGCAGTGTCGTGGTTTAGTCGGAAACAGAAGTCCGTTGCATTGAGTTCTGCCAAGGTTGAGTATATGGCAGCTAGTCAGGCTACTTGTGAGGCACTGTGGCTTCGCAAGCTGTTGGTAGATTTATTTAATCAAGAGCTTAGACCTACGGTGATCTATTTTGACAACCAGAGTTGCATTCAGCTCTCTGAGAATCCGGTGTTCCATGACAGGTCCAAGCACATTGAGATCAGGTACCATTTCATTCGAGACTACGTCCAGAGATGAGCAGTTGAGTTGCAGTATATTTCCACTGATGAGCAGGTAGCAGATATCTTGACGAAGTCTTTAGGGAGGGGGAAGTTTGTCTTCTTCAGAGATAAGTTGGGAGTGGTGCAGAACACCTTCCTCGGTAAGAGGGAGTGTTAGTTTTGTACCTAGGGAAGTGTTCCCCAAGTGACATTTGCCTAAGTCACTTAGAAAGGGGGAAAAAGGTGACCCTCACATTAATTGCACTTAATGAAACTTTATAAAATGAAAGTCACTTTTTGATAAATTTAAGTGGGTGAGTGAAATTAATTATTTATGAGAAATAAGTGGAGCATTCAATTTCCACCATTGATCTAGATCTATCTCACCCATTGGATTTAGGAAACCCTAGGGTTTGAACAAAAAGATGAGGGAGGCAATTTTTTTACTCACTTTTGAGAGATTCAAGAGAGGAGAAAGAGAGCTAGAGAGAGCAAAGAACAGGGGCACGTTTTTCGAGGTAAGTAGAGATTTTTCCAGCTGCACGCAAATCGAGATAGCTACATTTATTATTGGCACAAATCCCGAGAAGTGTGACCGTACAGCAGCATTTATTGTTGTATTGTACAACACGATTTTCGAGGCACGAGTTAGCAGCAGTACGCATTCCAAGGCACCGTACAGTACGATATTTGGGCATGGTTTTCTAGATAATTTTCTATGCACGAATTTCGAGGAACAAGGGTTTCAAGGCAGTTTCTCAAGCACAGAAATCGAGACATTTTGCACAGAAATCGAGGTGATCTTCTACACATTGTTCGAGGCAGTTTTAGGCACAAAAATCGAGGGTCGTACAGTCCTGTACGGATCGTACTTGCTACACAGAATTCGAGGTTTGTTTTTCTGCACAGTTTTCGAGGCAATGACACAGATTTCAAGGTTGACATTTTGTGCACAAAAATCGAGGTGACTTAACACAGTTTTCAAGACAGCCATTTGGGTGCATCTGTGGGTGGAGATAAGTAGTATTTTTCACTGTACTGCTGTTCATTATTTTTGCTGAAGAAATAATAAATCTCTCTCTCTCTCTTACTGGTTTTCCCCGAGGGGTTTTTCCAGGGCACAGTTGCCAAAAATTCTAAGTCTCAAATTTTAATGGTGTGCTTGTTAAAATTATTTTTCTGTCTATTAGAATGAATTTTCAGCGTGTTTAATTGTCTCAGAAATTTTCATAAGTAGTTTGCAGCCTATGCAAAACCGGCTGTAAATGAAAACCACTGAAATGTTGACATAAACCAGCAAGCAGAAAACTGAGAAAAATTTACACTTCTTGATGTTTGACTGTTGTTCATCATCAACAATCAAATCTGAAATTCTGTCGTTCATACCCAGGGAAGATTTGAACCCTCGTCCCCGGCAACGGCGCCAATATGTCAGCACTCAAAATGACCCTTAAGGTTGTGGGGAAAAGGTCACTTCAAGGCAACCACAAAACCACTTTAGACTGTATTTATGACCTAATACAATCAGAGAGGGATCTCTCACTATTTACAAAGCCTTCTTACTCAAGATGTTCGATCAATGACATTCAGAAGGTCAGATTTCTGATAGGACAATTTGTTTTTAAAGTTTTGGTAAGACAATCATGAGAGAAACCATTGGGCAATGGAGTCAATAATCAGAACTGAGTTAGGTTGCAAGAGGTAGGGGTTTGAAAGGATCATGGACAGAGGCAAGGTAAACACCATTTCTTCAGTCTTGAAGCTTTTGTAGGTTGATTGTAGGACAAGGAAGACAACCCATCAAACAGAGCACCTAGCTTGGGTGAGTTCTGCAAGACTTTAGAAGAAAATACTTGAAAATGCTTGAACAATGAACCTAGAGCATGCAAGATGAATTCTAGCCCATGAAACTGTTGTTCAAACATGAAAAGAAACACAGAATGGAATGTTAATACTGGAAAAAAAATCACATAGAAGATCACTTACTGAAGAAAGTGATGGCATAAGAATCTCAGCCATGGAAACCTCTCAGCATTCCATCTCTGCAATTTTATTCATCTACTGAAAATGAGGCCATTACAATGAAAGAGCCTCTCTACTCTTGAGAATCCCCCACTGGAAATCGAACCCCCAGCTCTGTCTATTACATATGAATATATAGGAGAGGATACCCTCAGCTTTCAAGCTCGAATTATTCTAACCTAGCCTCTAGAAACAAAAATTTGTCACAAATATAATGACATATGGCTAACTGACTTCCTGATTTCAAGGAATTTGTTACAACCGAGTTCTTCATTTCAAGATGCGGACTGTTGAAAACTAGGCTTCAAAGCCCCAGCTGTACATCTCAAATGGTGATAGCTGTGTAAATTCTGAGAGAGGTTTTCGTAATTGAGCATGTGTCCAACAAAACCCATGTCTTCATTTTCTCAACTTCTCCTCCAGCTCATCGGAATCTTCTTTTGAAGTTGATGACTCAGACAGTGAACTGAAATTCTAGAAATTTTCCCCGTGAAGATCCCTTCGATTCTCCCAAACCGTGATACTTGTGTAAAAACTGAGAGAGGTCATTGTAGATGGGCCCGTGCTGAATAAAAACCTCCCTCAGTTTGTGAAAATTCCTTCCCATTTAGCGAAGACAGGTGTTTGAATTCGATGACTAAAACAGTCATTTTCATAAAATTCGCCCAGCTGCACGAGCATGAATTTCGCGAATTTTGGAAAGCTTGTTTGTCCTCGCATGTTCAAATTGCAACATATGTGCCCACCGTAGATCTGTTTCTTGCCAAATCTCCACCGTCGAGATGTGTGGCACCTACCCCAACTTTGCAGATTTGGAAAGTTTGCTTATCCGTGCATGTTTAATCTGCGAGGAGCTTGATGGCCGTAGATTTGCTTTCACCGGAGATCCTAGCGATCGATTTGCCTGTGGATTAACACCTACTATGCTCATTTCCAAAAACCATTTAAAACCACATAGCTTACCCTTGCGAAATTGTTTACAACCCTTGGTCTCCATTGGTAGTTGGAGCCTTCGACACCTGACGTGGGGTTTGAACTGCAATTTATATATATTTTTTACTTTATGGGACTTATCCCACATGGAGGAAGAAACACTTTGTTTTAATGTTTAAATGTGCCAACATTCACATTATAAATTCGATGATGTGAACCAAAGGACACCCCTTAATTAAAAACATATCCATCTACTTGTCACTCATTCTCTCTCTACATTTCAAATGACATACATCTTGGTAGAAGAGTTTAAAAGTCTACCTGGCGACTCCACTAGTGATCGATCCTATCATTATCTAGAACCCATGGGGTGCATCGTTTTGTATTTAGGTTCTTGATTTGAAATATTTTTTTGCCATCCATGGCTGCTTCTGAGTGGCCTAGAACTTTTGGTCGATTAAAAGTCTTTGACTTCTCAAAAATTGTTGGGTATCCCCATCATATTCCTCATCAAGCCCGTGAAAGGTTGCCTAAATTCGATGAAAGTTATGATAACTCTGCTAAAAGGCACCTTCTCACCTATAGGGAAATTTTTAATGAATTGTCTATAACCCATGAGGATGTATGTATGAAACTATTGGCCTCATCTTTCCAAGGAAGAACTGAGCTCTGATTCCTAAATTTAAAGACCAATAGCATTTCTGGATATGACATGTTTGAAAGTAAATTCTTAGAAAAATGGGGAAGTGAATTCGATGATATTTATTCTTCAATTCAAATCCAAGATCAAAACCTTCCCCTTTCCGATCCTATCGTTGAATCAATCAATAATCAAATATCAAATGAATTGTCAACATCCGGAGATGACCCCTCCTGCCCAATTTCTTTTGAGAATGAGTCTTCCACTTCTGAGTCAATCGAAAGTCAAATCCCTAATCATTGTATAAATGGTAATTTTTCAAATTTCTTTTTAGGTAGCCCTAGTCCTGATCCGGAGGATATTTCTGAGGATGAGCTTTTAGTCAACAAGTCTATTGAAGTTCCTCCTCCAGAAAAACTCATTAGTCATTATATCTTTATTGATCATTCAAATCCTTATCACCTTAGTGAAGAAGAAGAAAGTGGGGACATTGACCAAGATCCTTTAGTAGTGCTTTCACATGATCATTGTGCAAATAATCAGGATGTTTTAAATGGACTTGTTAATTTTCTCCCTGACAAATTAAATAAAAATTATCATTTGTCCTCATATGATTTTAATGATGAATCAATAGAAGTTCAATCTCAAGATGAGAATGAATTAGTGAACCAAACTAGATGCTCTAATCTTTGTTCTACTTCTTATAATTAGTCTTTAAATTTTTATTTTTCCATCCTCAGTCAAGATAGCCTCATCCAATTCTTAGAATTAGAATCTTGTCCTCAGTTTGTAAATATTAATCTTCATCAAAAGTTTGAAATCTTTCCTAGAATAAATAGTATTGCTTTAGAGGGCCTTTCCCTTTGTCAAATTCCAAGGCCAAATTTTTTTATCCATTTGGGAGAATTTCCATATTTGCAATCCACCCTCTCTTCCCAACTCTTTCAATCATCTTTGGGTTGGTGCTCTAGTCAATCTTTTGCCTTGGAAATTTTCAATAGGAAGTATAAGCATGATTACATGTTTGGAGAAAAAGCACTTCATTTCCCTTTTCAGTCACTTTGGAACCAAAATGCTTGTTGTCAAGTTATCAATCATTCCTGGTGGCTAGAAAAGGTGTTTAAAGATCAATTTCATCTTTTCTCCATTTTTGAGCATCAAGCGGGCTTGATTTTGATTTTTCGTCTTCTAAATTTGTCCCCACTTGGTTTTTATTTGATCATTAGTCCCAAGGAGAATCAAATTGAATATGTAAGAGAAGTAAATAAGGAAGTTATTTTTTGTGATAAAGAATTGAGTCGCATGCCTTGTATTTTTTCTCCATCAATCTTAAGCAATAACTTGCATGAATTTTATGATCCTATCAATTATTGGATGGAGGATGTTTGCATCAGTCAGTGTTTCCCTTGGCATGATTTCATTTTGCACCATTCAAACCCTTATTCAATTTTTTAACAAGCTAGGAAGATTGTGTTATCAAATTCTCTAATCTCTAATCCAATCATGGCTTGTTTCATTAACAAAAATCAAAGGAGAATCACTAATCTGCTTGATGAATGGTTGCACTAGATTTATGATTTTACCTAGCATTTGTGCTAACCGGTTAGAGTAGGTTAGGTAGGTCTTCCGAATAAGCTCACTTGAGCAGTACGATTTGTGTGCTTTTTTCTTTTTTTGTGTGCTGAGTATTGCCATTTTTCTTTTGTCTGAGTTTGTTTTCCTGCTGAGTTGTTGATTGAGTTGAGCCTTGCTCCTTCCTAAGCTTGTCTCACCTCCTGCATGCATTGAAGAGTGGTTAGTTTTCTTTGAGTGCTTGTTGGCTTTCTGTGCAAATTGAGTTAAGTATGCCTGCCTGAAAAAAGTTTTATTTTTCTCCTACACAGTAAAATGAATAAAATTTATATGCCATGTTAGATTAGAGTTTCTTTTACGCATTTAGAGTAGATTTCATTTTCAGTTTTATTTTATATATCTCCCATACATGCTTCATGTGGTATTCTAGTGGCTATGAGTGCAAGTACAGGTGCAAAATAAAAGTTGAAAGCAAGGATGATGAGTTGTTGGATTGAAGATTGATGCAGAGCAGTTCGAGACCAGAGATTCTGAGGTTCTCAAGCGCTCTCTCCCTTAGAGCACTTGTCCCAGCTAGAGTCAGATGTTATCACACCATAGTAGCAGGAATACTCTTCTTGCTGAGCAGATATCTGCACATTTCAGAGGTTTGCTTTTACAGAGTTTGGCTATGATGAGCCTATATTTTGAGATCACTCATGATCAGAGCAGTGTATTTTATCAGACTTATGTTAGACCTTGTGCCAAGGCTGAGCCGTAAGAGTTCAGATTTGATGACCAATGTGACCCTTTATTCCATACAGTTTCAGTTCAATGCCTCGTGATGTTATTGCAACAGTGTTTCAGATGGTTTTTGATGATTATTATTATGATGTGATATGACGTATGGATTTCTAATCATTGATTATGGATTATTATCTTGTTGCTTTAGTCATCTTCACAGCATTAGCTTGGTATATGATTCATGATGTGGCAAACTTTGTAAAATGAAAATGAATTATCTTGATGATGTTATAAATTATAAAATGGACATACTACTTGCACATTTAGGTTTCTTGACAAAACTCACTGGTTTATTACCCTCCTATGAGCATAGATATGGCCTTCCTTGACATTCTTGTCTGCTAGCTTAGGCACCACATTCATTTGACTCCGTCCATCCATGACCTTCCCTATTTGGATTTCACCTTTGACTTACTTTTCTCGACCTTTTGATACTGAGGACTTCCCTATTACTACCTCTATGTTGGATTGCATCCATGTTTGTTAGTGTCTCGGCTCTGAGTAGGCGACAGAACATGCCTTTGGTGAGTTGGATTGTAGGCCTAAATCATTTTGGTTAGTTGTCCCGATGTTTGGCACTGGCAAAAGTCCCCTTAGTCGCTTGAGATGTTGTTGGCTAAAACTGAAAGCTCATGTACTATGTGGAAATCTTTATAAATTCGCCCATGGAAACTGTAAACTCTAGAATGTGTTTCTTAACACACGTGAGTAAAGAGCAAGAGAAATGAAATGCTAAAAATACTCCTCGAAGAGTATAGAAAAGGTCCAAAAAGCAAATGTTACTTAAAAGTTATATCTATTATTGCTGACCTTGTATATGTATAAACATGCCCTGGATGCAAGCTGCAACTAGTTGTGCTTCTTCGCACATCTGAAATACGAAGGGTTATGTAGGCCAAAAAGACCCTGAAATGAAATGAATGATCCTAATGAACCTGGATTAGCTTTATCTAGACATGATGCCTAAGTTGAATAAACACTCTCTAAACAACTTATCCATTTGTGAGGCACAACCATTCCCCTTGTTATTTGTCCAACACAGAGTGTAGCTCCCCCTCTCCCCGTCCAAAGTGTCTTCTGGTTGAGTTTGGTCAAGTCACCCCCCTTTTTTCCTAGCCTTGTTCTTAGCCTTCATCCTTAGCTAGTAGTTAGGCCATGTCCAATGGGTGAGTCTGTCATTTAAGCTATTGTGCAAGTAAATATAAATAATAATGGAATATGCAAACATGATAAAATGCCACCGAATGATGTTTATACTTTAAGTTAAGATGTGAGTATGATTAGAGGAACATGTCTTAGTCTATTGATATGATTTGTCCTTGGTTGTATCTTGACCTAGTCAAACTTGGTTTGACTATGGTCATTCTTGGGATCTGTGATAATGTGGGCCATATATACTTATGGATGATGATTGATGGTCCCACATACTCTTATTGATGATACCATATGATGGACATATGATTCAGATGGTGATTGATGCAGTTCAGCAGATTTTATTATTATTCCAGATCATCAGATTATGCACTGTCCGGATATGGTGGACCCTATTATTGACCCCTCAGGTCAACCCATGGTGTATGAGTACACATTCTTAGTAGATTTGGGTCTTCTAGATCCAATGAGACACTTATCATTCAGTTCCGGGCACTTTTGACAGTGATAGATACAGTTATCCACTTGATGACCAGTTTTGGGGCTGTTTTCCCACCTTGTCCAGCAAGGGCCATGAGAGGCCAGTTCACCTAGGGCGTTGTATGAGGAGGGGGTGGTACAGCCACTTGATTTTACCATTATACCCCCCTCCCAAAGAGCCTGGTGGGCTCAGTTTGACAGTGCAGGCACTCCATGAGGTAATTTGGGCAGCTTCACAATTACCGAGGCGGATAAAAAAATGAATAAAAGGGTCACTGAGGAATTCGGTTTGGGCAATTGAGGCAAGGTTTTGGCACTTGGCCTTCAGAGAGGTCTTCCAGGGTGAACCCCCTATCTTCCAGCCAGATATCATCAGTCAGTGGGGTCCACAGTGGCCACAGGAGGCCATTTACTGCATTTCTCTCTCAGTTTACGAGACAAGATTTGACCATTTGTATTATCTTGGACATATTATTTTATATTATTGTGCCATGGGGATGAACTAGTAAGGATTGATGCCTCCTAGCCCCACCATGAGCTTTTTTAGTCATGTCCTAGTCATATGAGGTGGGCGCCTCTGTCTTAGCCCCCTCCTAGTAATGACGTCACCCTCCATGAGTCACTTTAGGCTAGGATGTCATCCCTCTTTTGAGTGATCCATGTGATATTATGTATTGGCTCATCTTAGCCATTGATTAGATTATGAGATCTTTTAATCTCAACCACTCATCTTGTTGTATTGTAAAGTGGTTTTGAGATCTAGGGTTTTGGTCTTTATTATCCTATATAAGGAGGAGACCCCCTATTGTAAAAGCACCTTTGGAGCTCTTGAATATTGAAATAAAATACTTCTTTGTCGAGCATACTTCTCTTATCTTGTGGATTCTTTTGCACTTTGAATATATAGTATCTCTTCTATGTATCATTGTGGATCTTGGGGCTACACGTTGTTTTCTTGCAGGGAGGCCGAATTGGTGGAGAGAAGGACGATTTGAAGAGGGTTATTGTTGGAGGGATCCACATATTCTCTCTTGGGTTGATCTTGGTGACAGGGAGTATCATTATTGTATCTTTGTGACATAGTTGATGCTTTCTATGACATCTATTCATCATTTTCATAGTTTTCTTACTTGGCTTGTTTCACTTGATCTTGTCTTGTAGGAGGAGGACGATTTGGCTTCTTTGGAGGAGGACGTTTGGCTTGGAGCACTAAGATCTCACTCTTTAATATACACATAGGGGAATGCTATCAATTTGCAAAGTGGCCACAAGCAATTGAGGTAAGTTTCTCAAGGTATGTACCTAGATCCATCCATTCTTCTTCATTGGTCATAAAACCTTTAAAATCAAAACCCTCATTTTCTATTTTCCTAGATCTACTTGGATCTAGCTTGGCTTTGGATAAGATATTGAAAACCCACCTCTATAACATCCACGGCAATTCGGATCTATAGTTTGGTGTGGATTGGGCTTCATTTGACACACTTTCCAAGGCACTTAGCCTTCCTTGGGTGAGGTCACACTCCTTGGGAGGGTGAGTTTTGCTACTTCCAAGACATGGGTAGGTGATCCCACTTGATTTGCACTCCTCTAACTTGATAACCTACCCCTAGAGCTTCACTTCTTTGATTTTTGCCTTGTGGGCCCCATTCCTCATTTTGAGGGTTGTGCCCCACTTGGGTCATTGGGTGATGCACTTTCAACCTTAGATCTATGGAGATCTAGCCTACCTTGGGGCATGCCACTTAAAACCCACCTTGATAATTTCCTTGACCATCTCGATCTACAATTTGGCATACTTTGGACTCCATTTACCCCTTCATCTTAAGGCACTTAGCCTTCCTTGGGTGAGGTCACACTCCTTGGGAGGGTGAGTTTTGCTACTTCCAAGACATGGGTAGGTGAGATCCCACTTGATTTGCACTCCTCTAACTTGATAGCCTACCCCTAGTGCTTCACTTCTTTGATTTTTGCCTTATGGACCCCATTCCTCATTTTGAGTGTTGTGCCCCACTTGGGTCATTGGGTGATGCACTTTCAACCTTAGATCTATGGAGATCTAGCCTACCTTGGGGCATGCCACTTAAAACCCACCTTGATAATTGCCTTGACCATCTCGATCTACAATTTGGCATACTTTGGACTCCATTTACCCCTTCATCTATGGATTGTGTCATATGCTAGATCCCATATGTGGGTGTTGCCTAATCCAACTTGGATCCATAGATCCACATCATCAAACACCCCTTAGTGCCATATCACTCCTAACTTCACCTTGTGGGTCCCATTTGGGTCATTTCCATACTTTAAGGAGGTGGGTCCCACTTGTGTATTTCATGGTACTAGATCTATCTCTTTGATCTCCCTAGGTGGCCTAACTCATTCATTGGTTGAAACACTTCTCATATCTTAAGCCTCTTCAACCACACTCAAACTCTTGGGCCCACCTAAGCTTGCATTGGTTTCCGTAACTCAACTTTCACATCTCCCTAGGAACCATTGCCTTGGCTAATCTTCTGTTGATTGGCTATAGGGTCTCCCCCTGGGTCTTGACTTGTCTAGATCTAAAGCAAAGAGTGCCTCGGTTGTCGTGACTCCCAGCTTGCATTGGGAACCGCGGCATCTATTGGGTCACCTCTTTAGTTGTCCATCTCCTCTACTATCCCGGATGGGATACCATTAGGGACAACTACAAGTTGTGTGATAACAACACTAATGTGCCCTCCTCACTCCTAACAGATCTCTCTTAGATAAGTGAACTGAAGTGCCTCGTCCGGGGACATCCTGCCTCTATATATAATCTCACCGATCAATTAGGTTTGCCAAAAACCTAATATATGTGCATGCAAAAAGTCACTTTTGCATGCATCTTTTAATTAGTAACTGGCCATGCAAATCTTATGCATGCAAGAGGCAAAACTCCCCGAAAGGCCCGCATGCAATCACCAATGGACTCATGCTACTAAGTAGAGTGTATCTCACCCTCTACTCCATATTGATGCTTATACTGTCAATGTACCTCCATGCAAGGCATCTGAATCATGGAGGACATCCCTGAGATACCACAAAATCTAACAACTTTGTAATCTCAAATTTGTAAAAGGTTGAGGGTTGTCTCATATAAATAAGACAACCTCGCCTCATTTGTAAATCATGGACAAGTGTTCAAATTATGTATTCTTTTCTTTTTCTCTTGGTATATTGGAGCACTTGAAGCTATGCACATCTCTCTCTTGGATGTCTTTTTTGATTGAAGGATGAATTGATGATGTTCTAGGGTTTGATTTTGCACATGCTAAGTTGATGCTAGACTAGTTGTAATAACTCTAGCTCAAGGGTGACCTAAGATGCACTATCTTGCTCATTCTTGATTAATGTTCGTAAGTTTATCTCCTAAACCTAGTTTAACATTGCTCTTGAAGTGCTTTGGACTGAATTAGGGTTTGTTTGCTTATGCTAGCATTTTATCAACTTGCTTGTGGAGAACTTCCTACCAAGGAGCTCTCCATTGTTTTGTTGGGCCTTGGACTTCTCTATTTGCCCTAATTAGGGTTTCACTACCTAACCCTTGAGGTTGCTAGCTTAGCCCTAGTTGCAAGTATCAAATACCATCTCAAGAGGAGGGATGTTAGCCTTGATCTCTCATATCCCTAGGGTTTGAGACAAGGATCTAATACCCTATCTATCAATCCTCTTTTTATAAAATTTTACATGTTTTATTTTATGCATAAAAATATTTTACTAATGGAAAAACCCTAAAAATATAAATAAATTCAAAAATCCAAAAATAGTCGTGATTTGGTATTTCTAGTCCACCCTAAATTTTCGCCCCAGGGTTTTAACCACAAAAGTAGAGGGCGTCCCCTTCTGAGGAAGTGCATTGGGATACATGAAACCCTCATAATTGGTGAAATAGAGGGTGTGGTATTTTCAGCTTGTCCTACAACTTCGACCTAGTCCAATTGTCCTCTTTTCCTTGAGGGCGCACTTTTTGGAGTGGCTGCCTTGGGAAGCATGGCATTGCCTTGAAAGACGTGAAATTGCCTTGAAAGGCATGATATTATTTGGAATTTGTGATAAGGTGAATAACTCCATTTATGTATGATTCTTGTGTCTTGATTTGATATCATTTGACTCTGATAAGGCATTGATCATGGCTATTAAGGTTTTGTGGAATGTATTTGTGGTTTGTTGGTGGTTGCGGGTATCTTTCATTAATTAGGGTCTCCCCCTGGGTTTTGAAGTTACCCAAAGTGTTGAGAGGTTAGGTTGTGTTGACATTGGGTTTAACTCTCTCCCGAGCTTACCGTCTCTAGCACTAGGTTTACATAGCCTTGATTTGCAAAGGTGTGCTAGTTTGAGCAGTAATAGTGGTGAATAAGATCTATGTTGATGTTCCATACTCAGGGCACTCATTCTACAAAATAATGGTCTTCACGGACTCAATCATGGAATCCCACCCCTCATAAACATCTCTTAAGATGGGTTGGTTCGTGTCTGCAAACCACAACAAAGAAATGATAGGGTCCATGATCTTAATGGTAAGATATACCCTCTCCGACCAACCATCATCTAACACTGTATCCTTGATCTTTTTGAAGAAGTTTGATTTGTCTTTCTCCAAAAAGACAAAAACTCTGAAATAACCCTGGCCCCAAGAGCGGTCTTGACCTTCCTCAACCTCCTAAGCATGATGAATGAGGAGGCAAACTGAGTATCTACAATCTTCAACAATGATAGATGTGTGTACTCTTTATAGATTATGAGGGCATTGGTATGGTTTTGTACAAAATTGCAGATATGGCATGCATTGTCAATAAGACTTCCCATCCATGCCACATCCAAAGCAATAGAGTTTAAGTGCCAGATTTAAAGAATGGACAATGCAAGGTGTCCAAAATATCTATGGATATTTAGCTTCCTCAAGCATGCACACAAGAATCAACACCTACATCTTAAATAACTTGAATGAACAACTCACCCATACATTGTGCATCCTTGTATTTGTCCAAGAGCACCCACCGCTTTAAAGAAGACCAGTCCATTCCGGGAATCCACCATGAAATTGATGAGTGGATGACATGTTGCATCCGTCCATCCATCGGAAACAATACTAACACCAGATGAGGGTCGTTACGTGTTAGAGTATCTACAGCATTCCCACTCAGGTTTACGAGAGCAAAGGGTTAAAAAAAAATTGATATAGAGGCCAAGTTGAAGCTTAGAGTGTTGATTTGGGGCTAAATACCCTTAATCATGTCATGGATGGTCCACTTAATTTCCACCTCCAAGAGGTGCTTGCCCTTGGGGGGCTAATCACTTGGACGCATGACCACACTCCTTTATTTGCCATGTAAAAGGTGATAGCATTTGTTAAGCACACCTTATTTGCTCACTTGGACCTATTTTACCCCTCCTCCGGGTTGTGTACCCACAAATTGTACTTCCTTATTGAAGAAGCCTACAAGGATAATGAAGGAGGACATTGAGGGCACACATTTGTTGGGGTTAGTTGGGGCATGACGTCCTCCCTTTGGCACACCTAGCACTTGGTGTAGCCTAATTGCACTTTTATATTGTGATTTTATGTCTTTTTAGTGGTTTAGCCCCCAAAGCTATGGGTGAGCAAGCCAAAAGTTATATTTTTTTAATTATCTTGTAGGCTAATAACTTAAAATTAGGTGAGGCTAGTCTTATATAAGTAGTGCCTCACTCTCATTGTAAAAACACAACATTTGGGTTCATTACGAGATATTTTCTTTTTCTACTATGTATCGGAGCTCTTGATGCTATGTGCACCTCCCTTGGGATGATATTTCTTGCTTGAAGGTTGATTGAAGTGACATCTAGGGTTTCTATTGCACATGCTATTGGTTGATGCTAGAATGGTTGTACTAACTCAAGCACAAAGGTGACCTAGGACGAAATTATGCTCATCTTTGTTAAAAAATCAGTAAGTTATACTTTGACCTAGTTTAATGATGCTTTATGGTGCATTCCTCTTATGTGTTAGGGTTTCTTGCTAATATTTTGTTAACCTATCATTGTATTGGGCCTTGGATTCCTTCTCTTTCCCTAATTAGGCTCTTCCACCTAACTCATGAGGTTGTTAGTTGAAGCCCTAATTGCAAGTATAGGAAGCCATTTCTAGAGAGAGACGTCGGTATCAATATCTCGATGCCCTAGGGATTGAGACAAGAATCATATGCCCTATCTTTTCAACAAAACTATATCTCTTTTACCAATTTATTTGTCTTTTAATTTACATGCATTTCTATATTGGACAACCCTAAAAATCTAAATAATTTATAAAACCAAAAATATTTGTAATCTGATAATTCTGGTCCACCCACTAAATTCGCCCTCGCTTAATTGTCCACAAATTCTTGAGGGCGTCACTTTTTGACCTGTTGCATTGGGAAGCATGAAACTATTAAAAAATCAAAATTACAACAGGTTTTTGTACCTTTGTTTAAAACAAAATTTTAGCAAACGTTTTTGCAAATCTGATTGGGCAGACTACTGCCCCCTAGGCCACCTGATTTTCTTCTCTACAGGGCACACTTTTCTAGGGTGCTTCCTTGGGAAATGTGGGAACCTGTATGGGATTCGGAACTATATTACAGTGCTAGCTTTTTACTGATATTGACCAGCAAAATTGAATTAACTCCTGTCATGTGATTCGTGTATGTTTATTATCCATTGTTGACTCCAAACAAGGCACTGATCTGGGCTATAAAGCTAGCAGGGGGGTATTTGCAGGTTGTTAGTGATTGCAAGTACTCATTATTTGGTAAGGGACTCTCCCTTGGGTTTAGGAGTTACCCGAAGAAGTTAAGGAGTCAGACTGAGGTGATATTGGGTCTTGCCTCCTCTTATATGCTTACCATCACTAGCACAAGACCATGCATAGTCTGCTTTGAAAGACTGCTAGTTTGATCGATAACAGTTTTGGTGCCATTGTCGGGGACGCTTTAAGACTGTCGCAGGATGGTTGGGACGTGTTGCTCAAGTAATATTTCTCATCTCCCTAGCAAGAACGACATTCGGTAAAAAAATTGAGGTAAGTCTTTGCTTGGTATTTTGAATATTATTGTTAACGACTAATCTTGTAGATCTTACCTGGCGAATCCACAAGCAAGAAGCCTGGCAAGTAATACAACATTTGGCACTGTTATCACATATATAGTAGCCAGGCTACCATACATTATTTTTTCTGATGCCAATACACTATTCAGCCAGTTCCCTTACATTTGAGATGCTGAGATGAGCATCTATATTGTATCACTATCAGATTTTGGATAGCAGTTGTATTCCCCATGCCATGACTGAGTCTCAGGACACTCAGAGAGATGACCGATGTAGCCATTATACCATTGATGCAGAGCAGTCAGTAGTGCCCAGAGTTACAGCAGCAGTTTCAGAGGCTAGATGATGGTACAGGTTGATGAGCATTCAGGTATATGACTTGGCAGGTATATCATTGTGTTATGGTTATATTGTTTTTATACTTATTCTTATAGCATGTCTTAGCACTTAGTGTCATGATCTGGCGATCATATAGATATGTGGACCTGGTTGATCTTATTATATATACTATATTGTCCCTACTCAGATTTAGAAGTTCACTATTCATACTCATTGGTTTTACCCTCCTTAGGGAGAATAGAGGTGATCATTCCACCATACCTTGGCTTGCTAGTGTTGGCTCCATTATTCATTGTTTTCATCCATCCATTGCCTACCTTTTAGTTTATCACCCTGACTTACTACTTGACTAGTGGCATGGAGGACTTTTCCCCACTGTAGCCTCTGTATTGGATGAGCTTCCCTATTTACTGTGTCTCGGCTCTGAGTTGGTGACAAAACTTACCTTTGGTGAGTTGGATTGTAGGCCTAAATCATTCTGGTCGGTTGTCCCGATGTTTGGCATTGGCTCGAACTCCCCTTAGTCACTTGAGATGTTGTTGGCTAAAACTGAAAGCTCATGTACTATGTATGGAAACTGATAAATTCGCCCATGGAAAATAAAAAGGGCAAGAGCGATGAACTGCTGAAAAATACTCCTCGAAGAGTATAAGAAAGGTCCAAAAAAGCAATGAATCTTAAAAGCTATATCTAAACAATTGCTGACCTTATATATGTATGAAAAACATGCCCTGGATGCAAGCTGCAACTAGTTGTGCTTATCAGCACACCTGAGATCCGAAAGGTTATGTAGGCCAAAAAGGCCATGAAATGAAATTGAATGATCCTAATGAACCTGGATCAACTTGATATAGACATGATGCCTAAGTTGAATAAGCACTCTCTAAACAACTTATCCATTTGTGAGACACTGCCATTCCCTGTGTTGTTGCTCATTTAGTATATACTATGGTGTGTATTCCCTTTCCCATTGCCAAAGTGTCACAAAGTTAAGTCGGTCAAGTCATCCCTTAGCCTAGCCAGTTATCTTAGCCTTTACCCTTCACTCGCAAATTGATCACAGCTATGAAGTGAGTATGATCTTGAAAGTCTAGTCTGAGTAATAATAATAATTAATGACATTATATATTTGGATTTAGATCACCAGTAATGATTACTTTGTGTTATAATTGTTATTTGAATAAGTTGTAGAGCATGCATTAACCTTTGACACTTTGCAGCAGCTTCTGATGATGGTCTGAGTTATATTTGGTCATGTTGACTTGGTTAGACCTAGTTTGACCAAGGTCAACCATAGGACATGAGATGGTTGGACCTTGTGATGATATGGATAGATGATATATGGTCTATGTACATGTACATGATGATTCTATGCAGCAGCTACAGGGTTATGATGATGATTCATGGTTTACAGCAGTATTTGATCATTTACAGATTATTATTATTTGCCCTGTTCCGGTATATTGGATATATATTTTGATCATGCAGAGACTCATATGGTGTATGAGTACACATCTTGGATGGATTTGGACCTTCTGAGTCCAATGAGATAGTTTGTTTTCAGTTCTGGGCACTTAAAGTGATGATTGAGCCTCAATAGGCTATCCCAGTGCAGTTTTGGTCTGTCGAAAACCCTGTCTGAGCAGATGTGATTTTTATTCGGTTGACCTAGGGCGTTATGCTTGGAGCGGGTGGTCCAGCCACTTGTTTTTACCATATTACCCCCCTCCTGGACACACTAGTGCCCTCACCTTGACAGCGTAGGCACTCCAGGAGGCAGTTTGGGGCAGTTTCACGCTTCCCGAGGCATTTCAGGATTGGTAGAAATGGCTATTGAGGAATTCGATTTGGGCTACTGAGGAAATGTTTTGGCATGGGATGATCAGTGATGATGGATTGATGTCTTCCACACCTCCTCCAACAGTTTCAGCTTCATCGGGGCCCGCATCCATCACTTATGGCACTTTCTAATGATTTCTGAGGTATTTTGAGGCCTACGATTTGACCATAGAGGCACGATTTGGTATATTGATGACTATTTTATTATTATTGTGCTCCGGGGATTGACCAAGGGTGGCTAAAATTATCCCTTGGACCAACCATAAGCTTCCTATTATATTTTGTCATCATGATTTGGTAGGATTCCCCTCTTCTAGGGCGATTTTTGTCCACTTATATTATATTTTATTAGTGATCCATGTATTTTATTGTTGAGCTCATCTCAACCATTGATTAGACATTTGTATCTTTTAATCTTAGCCACT
Organism: Larix kaempferi; assembly: GCA_027924585.1. Classification (NCBI taxonomy): domain Eukaryota; kingdom Viridiplantae; phylum Streptophyta; class Pinopsida; order Pinales; family Pinaceae; genus Larix; species Larix kaempferi. The sequence goes on from BSBM01000456.1 coordinate 16,471,885, forward strand.
CATTCAAAAAGTGGTTAGGATTTTGATGCCTCTCCTTCCTATTTAAAGGAGAGAACTTCTCATTTGTAAGGGGTCTTTGGCTCTTGGATTATTGGTATAGAAAAACTTTCTTGTGGAAATTCTTGTGGTCTCCTTTACATCTGGTGTTCTTAGATGGTGATTGGAAAGTCTATTGCAACCTAGCATTTGGAATTTGTGATAAGATCTATCTATTTTGGAAATCATTGTCTTGTCTACAGGAGGGCGACTTCAACAAGGGCGATTTTGCAAGGCTTCTTCAAATCGACTTTCTTGGCATTTGCTTGTATCAGGGGGGTTATCATTAGTATCATTGTGATCTATGCTATCTTTCTGTTACTTCTCTTGTGGCATTAGTCTTATCTCTTGATTACATCAAATCTGATATTGTTGACGTTTGTTGTGCAGGAGAGAGGGCGCATTGACTTCTTGGACTAAATCAATTGCATTGAAAACTAGCTCAAAGCTTCTCAAATTGATCGGGTTTGCATAGATCATCATCATCAAGGCATCTACAAGGTTACCCAGGTAAGATCCACAGGTTTGTTTCTCTTATCTTGATCCAATCCATTGACCTAACTCATAAATTGATAAAACCCTTATTTCTTCAAACCCTCATTTTTACATTTTTTCAGATCTACTAAGATCTAGTTGCTTTTTGGGTAAGATATTTAAAACCCACCTCTATAGTATCCACGGCATCCCGGATCTATAGTTTGGTGAGGATTGGCCTCCATTTGACCCTCTTCCCAAAGCATTTAGCCTTTCCAAGCAAGGGTGCACTTCCTAGTTTGGTGGGCTGACCTAGATCTAGTATGTGGGTAGTTGAGATCCCGCTTGATTCATGATCTACACATCCAATAACCTACCCCCAGATTGTCACTTTTCTGATTTTTACCTTGTGGGCCCTATTCCACATTTTAAGGGATTTAATCCCCATTTTGGACCACTTGGTATCTTTAAACTCAGATCTAGTAAGATCTAGCCATTGGATTGCCATGAAATTATAGATCCACACTCTCACTTGCTTAAAACACTTGGATCTAAAGTTTGGAAGTCATCGGACTTGTCTTGACCGCACTTATCCCACTTTTAGGCCTCCTTGGGTAAAGTCGCACCACCTTGGAGAAGTGAGTTGGTCCACTTCTAGGACGTGGGTACTTGAGATTTTTGTGGATTTGGAACGGGCATAATTCAAAACCTAGGTCTAGTGTGTCACTTTATCAAATCTTGCCTTGGGGACAGCATTCCTTGTTTCAAGGGATTGTGGTCCACTTAGGTCAAACCTAGATCTAGACCTATTCATCCATCAAGACTTTAATTGCCCATTTGTCTCATGCAATAGGAGTCCTTAACCACAAGTTAACCTTACTTTGACTCCATTATCCCAATTCCCAAGGCACTGGTCTCTCTCCAAGTCAATTCGACTTTCCTAGATTTGTTGGATTAACTTGTGGTTTGACCCTTGTGTGGTAAACTAAACCCTTTGATGTCATCATGCTTCATGATCAAGCTTGTCACTTGTACTAGTTAGCCCAATTCAACCCCTAAACTAACCTGCATTGGACACGGTTCCCAAGGTAGTGGATTTTCTCACATTGAACTAATACTTTAATCCTGGATCCTATTTCACAAATCATAAGTCACTCTCACATCAATAATGAACCAAAGCTATACTCATTGAACCCCTCACTTGTCTTGTGACTTCATCCTAAGGTCTAGGATAAACCATACACCTTACTTCACTTAGAATTTACTTGATTTGGTGTCTTGGTTTTGATCTCTCCTGTCGGGAGTAGATCGAGTCTCCCCCTTTGTTGTCTGGGCTAGATAACATAAAGTGAAGGTTGCCTTGACTGGCGTGACAACCATCTATTGGAGGTCGAGGTGATCGTGGTTGCACCTTTTGAGTTGCCCTTCCCTATTGCCATCCATGAGTGGATACATCCATAGGGGTAACTACAGTTTAGGTGATAACATGCACTAGGGCTAAATCTATTTTCAGGAACATATGACGATTCTCACGAAGTTGAGGTAAGTCCTTGTTTTTGTACTTTGATAAGATTGTTATTGAGTACTGTTACCAGTTAAGTTGCACTTAGTTGGACTTACAAACAAGTGTGCCAATGATGAACATGGTTCATGTTCTTATCAGCATACTATGGTCCATCAGGCCTTTTTCAGGGCCCTTTTTTTAATTGTTTTCACATGTTTATGCCCAGCGAGGTTTGTAATAAAGTGTGCTAACATGGTATTTTTATGTAAAGGACTTGGCTTCTTAGGAGTTATCAATCAAGTCAAATATTCCAAGGAGTTTTTTCACTTATTAATTATGTTTTGCATTTTAGCAAGGCATAATTTTTTAGATTTTGTCCTGCTCCTCCAAAGCTGGGATGCCCGACGTGGTGGTTAGGCCTTAGGAGGTTATTAAAGTCCATGGTTCAATATATATGAACATGCTAGACACTAGAATAAAGTTGTATAGACATGTGCTAGGTCCCCTAGGTGTTTCTTTTAAGTTTCGGAAAATTAATTTTTTCCCGAAAAATTAGGCCATTTTTTAATGGTTTAATTGGAAAATTTCAAATTGCAATCAATCTATGGTCTGGAGGCAGAATTTGGCGCAGGGGTGCTTGTTTTCACACTCAAAGCATCCTCTTTACTCTGGGACCCAATTTTCCTATGTTTCGGGTGATTAAATTATCACTTAGAGCATTTTTGCTCAAAAGGGCGACAAAATGACAAAGAAATGCTAAAGAAGTGACAAAATGACACAAAATGTCAAATGTCAAAAAATAAATAAAGCAATTGGCATGTGCCAAATGAGTTGGCATTTCGTCCAACATGGAGGGCGACTACTTTCCTTAACTAAAGCGTTGGATTTGGTTTTGGTTTAGAGGTCAACGATTGAATATCACATTAGATATGCGCCCCTCTGTCATGGAGGGCGACTTCTCCATGTGGCAATTCGTTGTTGGATATGATAATACCAAGGAGGGAGGCACCTACCTGATGGAGAGGTGGCACACTCCCATGAGATCTAAATCCAATCAAGCCTAAATCAACTCCAATCACTTGACGTGAACTCCCTCTTCAAGCTCATGCGCCCCCCTCTTGGGAGTTGTGCCCCACCCCTTTGTAAACTCTATATAAAGTAGCCACTTCTCCATTGTTGAACATGAGAAGGTGGAGCCTCTGCTCTTAAGCATTGTACATCTTTTGTGAGGAATATTTTTTGTGAATAAAGGCTTTGGAGGCAAATTGTGGTGTGGAGCTATGGTGTCTGGATGATCATGTTCTAATGCATGCATGAGGTAATATGTGTTTGTTTACAGTTTTTTGCACTTAATTGTTGATCATAGGTTGGCTTTTGAAGGAGATCTAAATCTTAGTAAGGTGAAGTAGTGTGATTGCATTCATTATTTTTCTGTCAGGTTATTATAGAGATATTAGATTAACAAAGTCATTTTTGTTTAAATGCTTGTCTTTGAAATCTCTATACTAGTCTACACCAGATGCTCTTTATCCTTCTTGTGTGAGTTTGTTTTGTGAATACAGGTTGCAAATCTCAGGAGTTTGTAGAGCTTGTTTGCTTCCATTTGCTTCAGATAGATCTACGGATAACTAGTCCCTCTGATCCCCACTTCGAGGACCCCATTGCCCAAGTTCGAAGGCGTTTTCCTCTTCTCTCTTCTCGTCACCAAAAAAATTCAACTTTCTTGGTTACCCTAGTTTGCGTATCTCAGATCTACACTCCCTCGCAATAATATCAGTAGATTTGAATTTTTTATTAGATCTAAGTGTTAAACTTTTACATCTCATAACTAGATCTAGTTAAAAGAGTAGTTTTCCTTTCAAGTTTGTTTTCTTTGTTTGCATTTTAAGAGCTTGGTTAGATAACTTACTTGTTGGTTTTAAAAGTAATATTTGGTTGTTATAGAGATTTTAATTTGTTGCTCTTTTGAACATGCAAAGACCCTGAGGAGGCAAGCCTCATAGCTTGTCCCACTTAGTTCATTTTGCACTTTTACTTAGAATTTTTTCACGAAATTTTTTGGGTTTATTTGGTAAGTCCCAAGACACTTTTAAAGTGTTTTGGGGCATTAACTACTAATGTTTGTTTGTTGTTTTGTAGGTTTTAGTGATAAATAAGAGAGGCATGCTGGCGAAATTTCGATGATTTGAGCCATCTGTGTTAAGATTATATGCTACCATAGACTAGATTGCAAATTCATTAGCATTCAATACATTATTCACAATAGCAGCATAATAAGGATCTCTGAAAGATGCACAATCACAAAGCACAAAACAATTTATCCTGGGAAACACTCAAGGGGAAGAAAACCCAACAAGAACTTCCTCAATATAGATGATCAAGTTTAATGCCCCAAAAATATGTCTCACAAATAAGAGAGACAAAAATACCAAACTCTGGACTCAAGCCACTCCTTCTCCTTCGCAAATCTCTCTCTTTCTCCTCTAATGTGAATTGCACAAGTGGGTGAGTGAATAAATGAGGGCAGCTCGCCCTCTATTTATACTTTACTTTTCACTTAACCTTTAACTCAGCTAGGTCGGCCTCAATAACCCTAACTAGGCCGACTTCTCTAGGGAGACTCAATTACCACTTATATTACATTCACTTGGGTGCTAACGATCCGACTTACAATGGAAGTTTAACCTCATGACCTTTACATGACCAAATATAATAATGACATCCCCGACGGAGGTAAAACATCCCCAGCGGAGTTACAATAATAAAGTAGAAGTAGAATATTCTTTGAAGTTACATTAATTTAACACTCCCCCTTAACAATAAGGGTATTCTACTGTCAACAACACCTACATGTGTAACTCTACACAACATCATCGAAGAGAGGAGGGCATCAACAACATCATTTGATACATCTATAAATCATTGGAAGTTCTTCAACATCATCATCAGCAACTGGAACAGCTGTTGTAATATCATCAACATCATCTTCAGTACAGAGTTGAAGTATCATCATCTGCAACACTGGAGCATCCTCATCTTCAGTACTGGTACATCATCATCTGCAGCACTAGAGCATCCTCATCTTCAGTACTGGAACATCATCATCTGCAGCACTGGAGCATCCTCATCTTCGGTACTGGAACATCATCATCTGCAGCACTAGAGCATCCTGGAACCTCATCATCTGCAGCACTGGAGCATCTTCATATAAAGTACTAGGACATCATCAGGAGCATCAACATCTACAGCACACACATATGATCCTTCCTTTCGAAACTAGGGAACATGGACAATCCTTCCTTACAGAACCAAGGATTCAATCCATCACCACTGGTGATCCTTCCTTACGGAATTGGGATCATGGACAATCCTTCATTTTGGAACCAGGGATTAAGTCCAACACTCATAGACAATCCTTCCTTTCGAAACTCGGGATTCAGTCTAAGGATGATCAATCCTACCACAATCATTTAAGACATCTTTGTTTAGGGACAATCGATCCCAACACAATCATTTAAGACATCTTTGTCTAGGAATGATCGATCCTAACACAATTATTTAAGACATATCTGACTAGGGACAATCGAACCCAACACAATTATTTAAGACATCTCTGCCTAGGGACAATCGAACCCAACATAATTATTTAAGACATATGTATCTAGAGACAATCGAACCCAACACAATTATTTAGGACATCTCTGTCTAGGGACAATCGAACCCAACACAATCATTTAAGACATCTTTGTCTAGGGATGATCAATCCCACTGCACCACAGTATCATCAGCACTACTCCCCCTTTCGAGGGAAGTCTTTTCGGACTATACCAAGCTTGTCACGGAAGTGCTCAAACTTCACTTGAGACAGAGGCTTAGTCAACACATTTGCAACCTGCTCATCTATGCTCACGTACTGGAGCTTTATAGCTCCCTTCTGCACCATATCACGGATGTAGAAATACCATATTTCTATGTGTTTTGACTTATCATGGAACACTGGGTTCTCTGTCATCTTTATACAACTTTGGTTATCACATAGAATCACTGTGGTATCCAACTCCAAATCAAACAGACCTGATAACAACTTCCGAAGCCATATAGCTTCACAACTTGCAGAACAGGATGCAATATACTCTGCCTCTACAGTGCTGAGAGCCACACTGGACTGCTTCCTGCTTAGCCATGAGATCATGGCTGACCCCAGACTGTAAAAACCGCTTGAAATGCTCTTCCTGTCCAAGACACTTCCTGCCCAATCTGAATATGTATATCCAAACAGTCTGAACTCATGATCTTGAGTATAATTGAGACCATAATCTATTGTACCTTTTAGGTACCTCATCACATGCTTTGCAGCTACAATGTGAACACGTCTGGGCTCAACCAGATACTGACTCAAGGTGTTCACAGCAAAAAATATATCTGGCCTCGTATTCGTCAGATACATCAGCGACCCAATAATCTGCCTGTATAGAGTCACATCCACTAATTCTGATGAAGTATCAGATAATAACTTCAAGTTGGTATCCATGGGTGTGGCCATGGCTTTGCACTCCAACATATCAAATCTTTTCAATATTTCTATTGCATACTTCCCTTGATTAAGGAAGATTCCCTCTGGGCTCTGCCATACCTCGAGACCTAGAAAATAATGCATTAAGCCAAGGTCTTTCATCTCGAATTCTGCAACGAACTTCTCTTTGCACTCTGAGATTCTCTTCTCATTACCTATCAGGAACAAGTCATCCACATATAGCAATAATATGACTGGTTCATCATCCATAACCTTGAAGTAAAGGTTAGGATTAGCTTTACCCTTAGTAAAGCCCAAGCTTGTCATAAAACTATCAATTCTTCCATACCAAGCTCTTAGAGCTTGCTTCAACCCATATAGAGCCTTCTTCAATTTGCAGACATGCATCTCTTTGTTTTCAACCTCAAAACCTTGTGGTTGTTCTATGTACACTTCCTCCTCAATAACACCACTCAGGAAAGTTGTTTTCACATCCATCTGGTGTGACTTCCACTTCATCGTGGTTGCAAGTGCCATGATGGTTCTAATTGAAGTATACCTTGCTACAGGAGCAAATGTTTCCTCATAATTGATTCCTTCCTTTTGAGAGAATCCTCGAGCCACAAACCTAGCTTTGTATTTCTCAATACTTCCATCCGCAACATGTTTTATCTTGTATATCCATTTGGAAGATACCACACTTTTACCTTCTGGTTTGAGAACTATGTCCCACACATCATTCTTCATTATTGACTGGTATTCTTCCGTCATAGCTTCTACCCATTCTTTCTTTTGAATGGCCTCTTCGAAGTGTTACCAACTTTTTTGTACCATAGTTGGATTATCTGAAGAGCTGCCATTTTACTAACATGATGAATGTTTGTACTCCAGTGTATCAGATGATCCAGCATTTGTGACTAGCCAGTTTTGGCTAGCCAGTTTTGTTTTTGAGTCGACATGACCATGGCCCCATGGGGGTTTGTAATAAAGTGTGCTAATAGGATCTAAGTGTCTCGGTTCCCCATGACTTGATTAAGCAACTAAGGTATTCCAAAGATTTTTTTCCCTTGTCAATTATACTTTGCCTATAGCCGAGCTATAATCGATGAGGTTTTCTCCGGCTTCCTCCAAAGCTGGAATGCCCGATTTTGAAAATTTTAGCCATGGGGGGTTATTAGAGTCCAACTAATGTATATAAGCCTACTAGACACTATTAGAATAGGTTTTGGTCATGTCCCAAGTCTCTAGGACCCTCAGAAAAAATTTCGAAAAATTTTTACCGGGTCCGTCGAATTTGGGTTTTTAATTATTTTTTAAATTTTAATAAATTTCTCTATAGTTTAAATAGAGAAATATTAATTTGTAATATGTCAATCGTCCGGGGTCCGAATTCAGTGATTGATGGCTCGTTTCATAAGCCAAAAATCACACATGACCTATGGACCAACTAAACCCAACTTTCGGATGTCAAATCAGCCTTATAATTAATATTTTCTCTAAAAAGCCATTTACAGAGAAATTATTAATTAAATTAATAAATTTGAATATTTTGGAGAAATCCAAATCTCTCCAAAATAATCAGAAATGAATAAAATAAAAGGCTAATTGACATGGCACTGGGCATTAAAGAAGATTCCAATCATCTCAGTCATCAACCAGACCACTATCCAGTCAGCATAAGTCAAACTCCAATAGAGAATTCGCCCTCCTTCCTTGGAAACTCGATTTGATGATGTGTCATGTGATGAATGGGTTGGTTAGCTTGAGGTAGGCGCCTTCCTTGATTTGTGTGATCACAAGACTTGGCTCCTTTTACAAACTCGAGTTAGCACCTACCACATCTTACACTTGTCTCCCTTCAAGCTCACGTCATCCCTTTCTAAGCTCACGCATGCCTTCACTAACCTCACGTGGATCCTAGTTGGAGCTCCCTCATTGGATGGGTGGAGCTTCCCATACCTTCCAAAACTCGACCTTGCCATGTGTACTACCACTCCAAGCTTTGTGATTGACTTTGAACTGGAATTCGACTTTACAACTCAGTGTTATTTGGCTCTCTTTGGCCAAATTCGAATTAGGGTTTTAGCTTCTTGTTTTGCTATTGAAGAGAAGCATTTAGGCTCTCTTCTTATGGAGAATTATTGTAAACTTACTCTGCAGAGATTGTAATAGCTATTGGCTATCATTGGAAATAAAGTTGGCTTTGGAGGCAAATTGTGTGCACTTCTATTGGTTCATGAGTTATTAATACATTGTTGAGGTAATATTTGTATTGTTTTCTTCATTTATGCAATTTCAAGCTTGATTTAAATGTATGCTTAGATCTCTTTCCTAAGAGCGTAGGGCAAGCATTTGGTGGTCCCAATTTGTTTGCTAGGCTTAGGCTTGAATAGTATAAAGAGTGCAACTTGTAATCGGTCTTACTACCTTGTCTCTTTATGCATTTTTGTCTAACTCTCTATATTTAATCAAGTGTTGTTTGTATAAGTGTTTGTGCATTGCAGATCTTCAAAATGGTTGAGATGAGATGAACTCGGTTGTATCTCCCTCTTCTCCACCAACAAAAAACCTTTACTAATAGTGTGTTTGCAGGATACTTCCAAGGAGCAAGATCTTAAGATTGGCATCAAAGCAGAAAGGGTTTTCTCTTCCATCAACAAAATTTTCATCATTCAAATTTGGTTACAAAAGGATTCTTTCTTCAAACCCCTCTTATTTGCTCCTTGTTTCCTTTTTCTCATTGGTTTGCTAGGCCTATTTTCCTCCATAGCTTTCCCTACCTCAAAACCCCTCATCCTCCATTCGTTTTGCATCCTCTTTCTCCATTCATTTTACCCTCTTCATTTCCCCTTCCTTTTCATTTGTCTTTGCCCTAGATCTACCTTCACCCTTTCGTTTTTTCATTCAAGATCCTCTCATCTCTTCCACTCGCTTTCTCCCCATTAGATCCATTCGTCTATCTCCCAAAAGAGCCCTAAAACAAAAAAATGAATTGTTAGTAGTTGTTAGCTTCATCTTTCAAGAAAGTTAGTGGTGTATTGTTTAAAAGCTAGTAGTTATCTCCATTTTAAAGCTTGCATCTCATTTATCTTTTCAAGATCTAGTAGCTCAATCCATACTTAGTTGCATTAGATCTCCTTGTTTTACATCTAGTTTACTTCTTATGCATTGAAAAGTCTAAAATTTAGGGCATCCTAGATTTCCTTTTATACTTGTTTAGCTTGCATTTTGTGAAGTCTAGTTGCAACTTTGAAAGATAGAATATTTCTCATAAAATTTCTCAAAAAATTTTATACTTTAGATCTCTTTCCCATTGCATTTTCGGAGTTTGTTGTTCGCTGGTCCGTTTTATCATAGTTAAAGTTTTATGTCAAAGTCTCATGCATTTTACGTTTTAGAGCTAAATCTTCAAATCTAGACTTAACTAGTTTCAATTTTGGTTTTATTTTCCTAACGGTTAATGGGTGCATTGTTGAGCAATTTAAGATTTTTGTAGATGCTTTGAAAGGAGGAGACTTGAAAAAGTTTTGAAGAAGATCGATCCAAGCAAAAGACAAAGGAGAAGAAACCATGAAATAAGCAAAACTTGACACACTTATCCTTTGTAAAAGCAAGCAAAAAACTTGTTTCTTCTTTAAATTTTCCAATTATCATTTTACTTCAAAGTCCTTCAAGGTTTCCAAACCAAGGCAAATTGTAAAGATTAATAAAATTTCAAGTGGAGGGGGCCTCCACTTTTTTGGCTTTCTTCCCCATTTGGGGAAGAGTGTTGTGATTGGTTAGATTAGATCTTTTACTTTCTGTTTTAGAGTAGTCTGTTATTTCCATCTTATTCTCTCTTCCAAGTTTTGACCGGAAGTAGTATCCTTGGAATCCCATCCCAGGGGCAAGATCACATAATTTGTGGTTACTCTTCCTTCCCCGTCAGTTTCCTTAGTAGAGCTTTCAGCTAGCTGGAAGTTCTCAAGTGCGGGCGGTTCTTAGAGGTTGACCTTGTTCAGAGGTTGATCCCACCATTAGTGTAAATCTGTTTGGTAGAACACTAAATCTTTTATTTTTGCAAGTAGTATGCTAGTTGTGTTTTGCATCATTTGAGCTATCACATGTTTTATTTCTGCAAAGTTTCATTTTTCACAACTGCTTTACTTTTCCTTAAAATAAACAAAGCCTCTTGAACTTGGCCAAATCCAAGTCAAGAGCACTCTCTGTTGGAGAGCATATAGATTTGCACTTTCCCCCTGCATTAGGCATTTTAGAATAGAAAGTCTCTTGAACTGTGGTCTTAAGACTAAGTCAAGAGCACTCTCTGTCGGAGGGTTGAACAAGTGCTCATAATAAATAAAATATTTCAATCCACATTCCCCCTAATTAATTTACTTTGGTTGTGTGTCCAACACCCGTATGCTCTGCCAACCGGAAACGGTTGGACTAGTACTCAGAAAGGTGAAGAACTTGATAAGCTCATAAGTGATAATTAATTAAAACTTTCACCCCCATAACCAACGAACCGGCGTTGTTCAAAAAGTATTCAAAGCAGTTCTCAGGGGAGGCGCCGGGTTGCCCAATCTGTGACACAGTGGCTGGTTAGCATTGCACACCTCGTTGTGATCCAGACATGTCCGACATGTCTCTTAAAGGAGCCGCTTAGAATGTCTTTCCGGACACTCTTTTGATATCCTTGGTTTTATCCTAATAATCAAGACCACTAAAATCTTAAATTTACCAAGATAAGCTGCAAAACGATCTCACGAACTTTTATCTCGAACACTTGTATCAAGCAACTCAAGCACTCAAACATTTTTGACTCCATAAGGCACTGGTCCTTAATCACATATTTTATTTGCTTATTATCAATCTGGATTACTTGTGTTAATTTTCGTAAAGAGTGGTTTATATCTGATTCAGTGTATCTCTTATCTTCTCTTGCAACGTGGATTGCGTTATCTTGGTTTTATTTAAAACATTATTGTGTCTCTCACCTTCAAAACTCCTAAACAACACCCATCCGCATCATTCACACTTAAAACTTAAAAACACAAAAGCCTTAGTGAAACTCTTTGTAGGGACTACCCCCCTTGGCTTCGTTAGGAGTTAGCCTAAACGGAGGAGCTGGGATTCAGGTGACAGTACCTGGCTCATTGCTTGCCCCCAAGGCCACACCTCTCCCCACTTTCCAGTGAGGGAGACAGCTTTCGAAATATTTCTGTTGCTGGTGTGCATCTCGGCGGACAACACAAAGCAAGTAAGTTCTTTGTCTAAAAGATCACACATCAAAGCCACATAACTGGAAAATGGCTTTGACCTTGTTACCAACTTATTTGTACCATAGTTGGATTATCTGAAGAGCCTCCATTTGACAAACATGATGAATGTTTGTACTCCAGTGTATCAGATGATCCAGCATTTGTGCCTAGCCAATTTTGGCTAGTCAGTTTTATTTTTTAGTTGGCATGACCATGGCCCCATGGGGTTTGTAATAAAGTTTGCTAGTAGGATTTGAGTGTCTCGGTCCCCCATGACTTGATTAAACAACTAAGGTATTCTAGGGAGTTTTTTCCCTTGTCAATTATACTTTGCCTATAGCCGAGCTATAATCGATGAAGTTTTCTCCCGCTTCCTCCAAAGCTGGAATGCCCGATTTTGAAAATTTTAACCATGGGGGGTTATTAGAGTCCAACTGATGTATATAAGCCTACTAGACACTATTAGAATAGATGTTGGTCATGTCCTAGGTCCCTAGGACCCTCGGAAAAAATTTCGAAAAAATTTTACCGGGTCCGTCGAATTTGGGTTTTTAATTATTTTTTAAATTTTAATAAATTTTTCTATAGTTTAAATAGAGAAATTTCAATTTGTAATACGTCAGTCATCCGGAATCCGAATTCAATGATTGAAGGCTCCAGACTTAAGCCAAAAATTATTCATGATCCCCGGACCTGTTTATCCTAAGTTTTGGATGTCAATTAGGCCTCATAATTAATAATTTCTCAAAAAACCCAATTACAGAGAAATTATTAATTAAAATAATAAAAATGATTATTTTGGAGATAATCCAAATCTCTCCAAAATAATCCAAATAGAATAAAGTAAAAGGCTAATTGACATGGCACTGGACATTAATGAAGATTCCAATCATCTTAGTCATCATTCAGTTGAGTATACAGTCAACACAAGCTCATCTTCACCAAGCAATTCGCCCTCCATGCATGCAAAGTCGAGTTTGGTGATGTGGATAAAGATTATTGGTTATTGAGTTAAGATTGGGTTGCATTTTATGGAAGTGGGGGCGCCTTGCCTAAGTGGAGGCCACCTCCCACTCTCACCCACCAAGAATCTCATTTGATTTGGAGTTAAACTCCAAGCTTTCCATCACTAAAGCTCACGCATTCCTTCATCCTCACGTCAATCTCTTGGTTGGAGGTCGAGTTTGCCACATGGCAATGAGTGTGTGGTGTGGTGGAGTTTCCTATGGAGAGTGGGGGGCGCCTTGCCTAGGTGGAGGCCACCTCCCCACTCCCAACCAATAAGACTCGACTTGTTTGGTGAAGCTTGGCTCTCAAACTTTTGGTGATTGGGATTTAGACTTGGAGTTCGATTTTTGTCAAGTGCCATTGGCTCCCTTCTCAAGCCAATTCGAATTAGGGGTTTGGTAGCTAGTTTTGTTATATAAGGAAGCCATTTTGGCTCTTCTCTCATGGGATTTTTTGCAAAGAAACTCTGAGGAATTGTAATTCGATTTAAGATCAATAAAATTGTGACTTTGAAGGTCAATTCATGGGGGCTCTTGGTGGCCATGCTTCATCACTATTCTAAGGTGATATTGTGTGAATTTTTATATGCTTAGGAATATTTAGATTTGATTTATATGTTTAGAAGGCTAACAATCTAGCACATACATATATGTCTTTTCTTTTCGCTTGAGCTTATGTGGTTTGCAGGTATCTTCCAAAGTTTTGTGATTTTTTGCAGGTTCTCCTTCACTCCACTTGTGGCCAAAGAATTCTCACTTTTATGAGCATAAGCAAATAGGAGTCTCTTGCTTCACCATCAACCATTTAAAATACCCTTGGTTACTTGTCCTTAAGCTTATCTCTTCAAGCCCATCTCCATTAGACTAGCCTCATTCACCCATTTCGTTTTGCTCATTTCTTCATTACCATTCGTCTCCCTTCCACCATTCTACAAAGAAGCAAAACATCAAAAAGAGGTTTGAGTATTAGTATTAGTTTAATTTTATCTTTAGTAGTTCAGATCTCATATTGTAGATCTCATTTAGGGCTTTTCACTTAGTTTATTTTTGCACTTTTTTTATCATTCAAAAGTAGGCTTTATATACCAAAAATATTTCAAAAAAGTTTTACATCTTAGATCTCTTTCCATCACTTTTTAGAAATAGTTTGTTTGCTGGTCCGTTTTATCTTTTTAATAAATTCGAATTTAAAATCTCATGCTTTTACATTTTAGATCCTATTTTCCAAGCTTAAACTAACTTAGTTTCAAGTTTGTATTCGTTTTATCTTACTAATGTCTAAAGGGTGCCTTGTTGAGTGAATTGTTTATGTAGGTTTTTTTTAGGAGAGAAGAATCTTGGAAAGTTTTGAAACAAGAAGATCCATTCCAAGCGAAGTAAAGAAACCATGGGGATGATCCAAACCAAGAAGACATAACCAAAATTATTTTCCTTTGTAATAGCTCTTAAGAGCTTGTTTCAAGTATACTTTTCAAGTTGTTTCCCTTAAAGACCTTTCAAGGATTTTTTCCAAAGGCATTTGTAAGAGTTTAATAAAAGTGAGTTAAGTGGAAGAGTCCTCCACTTTTTTGGGTTTCTTCCCCATTTGTGGAAGAGTGTTGTGTCTTGTTAGTTTAGATCTTTTTGTTTCATGATTTAGATTAGTCATTTCATTTCTGTAACTCTCTTCCATGTTTTGACCAGAGCAAGCTAACTTTGGGATTGCATCCCAAGGGCCACATAACTTTGTGGTAGCTTCTCGTTCCCCCGTTAGCCTCCTTGCCGAAGTTCCAGCTAGCTGGAAAGTCTCAAGGAATAGCGGTTCTAGTGATCGACCTTGTTCGGAGGAAGATTCCACCTTAGATTAAATATTGTTTGGTAGAATACTAAGTCTTGCTTTCAGTTATTTTTATGCATCTCAAGTATCTTGTTATCATTTCTTTAGTTTCAGTAATTTAAGTTTCATTTTTGTTCTTCAGTACACAACCACTTCTATTTTATAAAAAGAACCAGAGTCTCTTGAACTTGGCCAAATCCAAGTGAAGAGCACTCTCTGTCGGAGAGCATTCTAGTTTGCATTTTTCCCTTGCATTAGGCATTTTAGATTAATTAAAGTCTCTTGAACTTTGGTCTTAAGACTAAGTCAAAAGTGCTCTCTATCAGAGAGTTGAACTGTGCTCCTTAATAAATAAAATATTTCAACTCACACTCCCTTTTAATTAATTTACTTTGGTCGATTATCCAACACCCGTATGCTCTGCCAACCTGAGAAGGTTGGGCTAGTACTCAGAAAGGTGTTGGACTTGCTAATTCTACAAGTGATAATCTAAATAAAATATTACCCCAACAAAGCAAACCGGCGTTAAATACTGAGGTTGCTTCCTGAAACAGGTGGTGCTGAGAATCCACTGGTCAGACTCGGGGGCGGTTCAAACATTGGACACCTATCCTCTTGAATCTGGGTGCTCTCAACCTATCATCTAAGAGGTTTCCAGTATCTTTCCTTGGTCTTAGCCTAATAAACAAGATCACTAAAACATTCAATAAACCAAGATTAATTCGCAGGACGATCTCACGAACACCATCACTTTGAACTCTTGTATCAAGCAACCCAAGCACTCAAGACTATCTTCGACTCCATAAGGCACTAGTCCTTGTCATATTTGCTTTTTATCTATTTTGGAGCATTTACATTTTCGTGGTTGTCGTGCTTTAATTTACAAAGTGACTGTTTCTTCAATCATACTGTGTAGTCGCAACGTGGATTGCTTTATCTTGTGTTTATTTCATATCTCATTCTAAAAACTCCTAAACAACACTCATCCGCATCACTCCATACAAAAAACACTTTAAACATTGAGCCATAGTTAAACTCTTTGTAGGGACTACCCCCCTTGGCTTCATTAGGAGTTAGCCTAAACGGAGGAGCTAGGATTTAGGTTACAGTACCTGGCTCATTGCTTGCCCCCAAGGCCACACCTCTCCCCACTTCCAGTTGGGGAGACAGCTTTCGAAAGATTTCTGCTGCTGGTGTGGAATCTGGCGGACAACAGGCCTCTTGCTTTCTCTTGTGGACCCTTCTGGAGCTCCATATCTTTCTGCATCTTGAATGATTTCTCGAGCCCAAGCTAGTTTTCTCTTGCGAGAGATAGGCATGGATGGAGGTTCTTGGGGCTCCAACATATCATGATCTTTCGGAGTCTCATCATCGGGAGAGGATGCAACCTCTGCAACTCTAGGAGGCACGTCTTCTTCATATACTTCTTCATGCTGGCACTTTCTGGATTTCTTAAGAGCTGCATCTTCATCATGTCACATCTCTGCTAATCTCCATGTGATGATAGCCTAGTATATAGATCCTGAAGGCCTTGAAGACCTCACAGTATCCAACAAAGATTCCTTTCTTTCCGGAAGGATCCAACTTGGTCCTTTTCTCTTTTGGAATATGCACAAACACTAGACAACCAAATATATTGAGATGACTTACCTCTAGTTTCTTTCCTATGAACATCTCTTTGGGGGTTTTGAAACCAAGTGCACTATGGGATACTCTATTTTGTACATATATCGTTGTCCTTGCTGCTTCATCCCATAGATGCATAGGAAGATCTTGACCATGGATCATTGTCTTCACTGCTTCCATAATAGTTCGATTCTTTCTTTAAGCAACACCATTTTGTTGAGTATTGTAGGGAGTGGTAAGCTCCCACTTAATCCCAGCATCTTTGCAAAAGGCTTCAAAATCTTTTGAAGTATATTCTCCTCCATTGTCTGACCTGAGTATCTTGATCTTTCTCTCTGAAAGATTCTCTATCAAGGCTTTGAATTTCTCGAACACTTCACCTTTTGATTTCAAAAAGTAAACCCAAATCTTTCTGGAATAATCATGAATGAAAATAACATAATATTCATACCCAATTAATGATGTTGAAGGCATTGGAAATTTGGACCACATACATCTGAGTGAATGAGTTCCAATATTCCTTCAGTCTTGGTGTCGCTCTTCGGAAATGGATTCTTTATGTTCTTTCCCTTTGCACATCCTTTGCAAATTCCTTCACGATCAATCTTTAGATCGAGTAAACCTGTTACTACCTTACTTACATGTGGTAGTGCTTTGTAGCTTATGTGAGCAAGTCTTCTATCCCATAGTTTGCATGGACTTGTAGTTTCATGAAACAAAGCTGCTTCTGAATGTCCTTTGAGTTTGTATAGACCTCCTTCTTCTATCCCAATAACAACAGCATCCTTTATAGATTTTCCTTTGGGCCACATGAGAACTTCTCCGTCTATAAAGGAAACCCTAAATCCTTTCTTATCCAAAGTTGAGATAGAAAGTAGGTTCTTCTTTAGGCCTAGTACATATAGTACATCCTTCATCTTCATCGGGGTTCCTGAATCAAGCTTGTAGGTAGCTTCTCCTATTCCCTTGATAGGGTATTGATAATCATCTCCTAATGATACCTTCTAATGGGAGTTCTTCTCTTCTAAACTGGAGAGAGTCTTCTTCTGACCTATCGTGTGCTTTGAAGCAGCATTATCAATTAACCATGTGTCATCTCAAGGTGTCACGGACCCAGAGAGCAAAGAATAAAACATATCCTTCTATTTCTTCCTTTGCTTGCTTCCTGGGAGGTTCTTCATCTTCTGATTCTTCGGCTAAGTGAGCATGATGTCTTTTATTGCTCTTCTTCTTGTTTTCTTCTTTTCTTTCTGGACAATCTTTGGCAATATGTCCCACCTTATCACAATGGAAACATTGAAAAGAAGAGTAGTCTCTTCGCTTGTAGTTTCCCTTCTTATTCTTTTGAAACTTCTTAGGAGGATGGAATTCCTTCTTGAAATGAGGTTTTCCCTTTCCTCTCTTCGTATGGGTGGCTAGAGCTTGATCATCATCTTTGAGTAATGCTTCTCGATTTGCCACTCTAGCCTCTTCTTGGACACATTCTTCCCATACAACTTCGAATAGTAGACTTTCTTTTCTTGCACACATTGTCTGGATAAAGGAGTCTCAAGGTCTAGTAAGACCATTGAGAGCAGTCATCACCAACTCATCTTCATCAAGGGTGTCTCCAATAGCTTCTAGTTGTTCCTTGAATTGGGAAACCCTTGTAAAGTATTCATGGATAGATTCTCCTTGGCTCATCTTTGTGCTTTTGAGTTGAGCTCTCAAATTCATCTTCCGATTTATGTTTCTTCCTTCATACATTCTTGTTAGGGCATCAAACATCTCCTTTGGAGTCTTCTTGGAGGACACTTGAGGAATCAAGTGATCTTTTATGGAGTCTGCTATGATCCTCATAGCCTTAATCATATCCTTCTTCTGCTTCTCCTTAGCTTCAGCTTCTTCGGGTTCAGGTACAACTTCTTTAACAAACTTGGTAAGATCTTTCTCTTCCAGAATGAGTCCATTCCTATACTTCCAAGCACGGAAGTTCTCTATGCCTTCCAACTTGTAATCAAGCTTGGTGCTTGGTGCCATCTCAACACGGGGAGCAGAGAATAACAAAAAATTAAAATTTCTCAAAATGAAAAATTGAACTCACCAAAAGATGCGCTTGACTGAGGCGAGTATGCTGGTACACTTGGTTTCTGAAGATTCCAAAATTTCACCCTTGAAAATTGACTTGCGAAATTCTGAACTGCAATTTCTAGTTTTTTCTGGTTTTCTAGTTTTCTACAGTTTTTGGTCCAAAGTCAAACTAGGGTTTGACTTTCCAGGAGTTTTACCCACTCAAAAATTTCGATCTTGGAGAGGTGCACCTTCCTATGCCAATTGCACTCCAAAATTGCAAATTTGTGAAAAGCCCTAAATTTTCACTTCCGGAGAGAGAGAGAGAGTTTTACCTTGTGAAAGTTGCTCTTTTCAGGCTAGCTCTGATACCATGTTAATATTATATGCTACCATAGACTAGATTGCAAATTCATTAGCATTCAATACATTATTCACAATAGCCGCATAATAAGGATCTCTGAAAGATGCACAATCACAAAGCACAAAACAATTTATCCTAGGAAACCCTCAAGGGGAGGAAAACCCAGCAAGAACTTCCTCCATATAGATGATCAAGTACAATGCCCCAAAAATATGTCTCACAAATAAGAGAGACAAAAATACTAAACTCTGGACTCAAGCCACTCCTCCTCCTTCTCAGATCTCTCTCTTTCTCCTCTAATGCAAATTGCACAAGTGAGTGAGTGAATAAATGAGGGAAGCTCTCCCTCTATTTATACTTTACTTTTCACTTAACCTTTAACTCAGCTAGGTCGGCCTCAATAACCCTAACTGGGCCGACTTCTCTAGGGAGACTCAATTACCACTTATATTACATTCACTTGGGTGCTAACGACTCGACTTACAATGGAGGTTTAACCTCATGACCTTTACATGACCAAATATAATAATGACATCCCCGACGGAGGTAAAACATAACTGACAGAGTTACAATAATAAAGTACAAGTAGAATATTCTTTGAAGTTGCATTAATTTATCAATCTGGAGCATTCCAAGAACCCTATACTTGTTTTCTATTCATTTCTTTTCCATTATTGTAAACGTGTTACTCCTATCTTTCAAAGGACTACAAGTGTTCCTGAAAAGTATTGTAAAAGAAAAATTAAACGAGAGCAAGTGGGCTACCAAGCGCCCGCACCCCATCCCCCTACGGGATTCGCGCCGTCTCATTTTTGTGATTGTTCCTTTTTATTTTAGTTTAACTTTCTTTCTTGCTTTAATAAAATCAACCAAACTAAAATTAACCTTGTTGATTATGTTTCAACGGCAGACCACAAGTGTATTCAGGACCTCACATTTACCTTTTTTACTTTCAGTTTATTTTTCCAACTAATAAAATAAACATAGGACTAAAATTTAACTTGTTGGATCCGTTTCAACGCCAGGCCACAAGAGTACTTGGGATTTACATTTTCACACCTTTTTTTAACAATTTCCTGCTTTCAGAGTAATTTTGTCCTTGCTTTCCCGAAGTACAGTGCCACGGAAAGAGCTTGCTCGAGTATTGGAATTCGACCAGAAAAGAGATTCTTGAAGGTAGATTTAACCAAGCAGAAAATCCAATTTTGTTTAATAAAATAAACCAATGCTTAAACTCCAAGTATGCTCTTGGTCATTGTAGCTTAGTCTGATCAGTTGGTCAACCAGAAAGGAAGGTAAGCACTAGTTTAATAGGAAAATCCAATTAAGTTGAACTTCAAGAACTCGGGAGGTTGCATGGGTTGACACCAAAGAGACAGAAGGCTACTGTAAGCAGGTTATGCCTCGCTTTGTTGGACACTTGGTTAAACCGCTATAGCACTCAATTCGAGAGGTTAAGTTTACTTGGGCCAAACCCCTAATAAACCCATTCCTCTAATACTCACTAATAATTTTAAAATTGAAAACAAGACTTTGCAATACTTTCACGACACAACACAACAACATCATTTTCACAATCTCGGCACTGGTCAATACTCCAATATCTTTTGATTAAATCAATCTACACAATGTCGTGATGTATCTTGTTTAAACATGCATCTTGTTACTTGAATTTACTGTGGAAGTCTTTGTTGTTTCAGTATTTATCGTCATCTTTTTTTTAACTCCTAGATTAAAGGTTGCTTTTTCTTTTTTTTTAAATTAAAAACCTTAGATTTTCTTTATTAGGGCCCACCCACCTTGGCTTCGCTAGGAGTAAGCCTAGACAGAGGAGTTAAGTTTTGAGTGACAGCTCTTAACTCTGACTTTCCCCCAAGGCCACACCAAGCGGCTTGAAGATTTCTACCATGTTCCCCCCTTAGGTGTGCTTCTAGATGGCAACAAGTACTAACTTGGCAGATCTTATCTGGCGACTCCTTTAAAAAAAATGAAAGAAGTACGAGAGTAAGACACAAGCCCTCAGCCATTGAAAAGAATCTTATCTTGGGAATCCATTAAAGAATTTCATGCAACATGACGAATGCTTATATGTATGGCCCTTTGAATTTTTCAAATAATTGGGCTCCTCCCCATGAACTAGTAGATGTAGATCCCTGTGAAGCTCCAAAATTTAATGGTAATGAAGATTCGGGTACACCATATTTGATAGCATTTATGCAGTTCACGAGTGAGAGAGAGGCGTCCTATATGACGATGACGTGATGAAATTTTTATCTTTCAGTATTAAGGACTATGCCAAGAAGTGGTATGAGTCTCTTGAAGTAAGGACAATTTCCTCTTATGCAGACTTTCTGGAAATATTCTGTATATGTTGGTGTCCCAACGACATCTACCAATGGATACCTGGGATTCAAGAGATGTGAGGATTTTACAATTCGGTCAGGATCGTTGCAGAAGGGTGCCATGATGAAGATCAATCCATTGACAGCTCCCATAAAGCATACCTCATCGAACAAATCCATGGTGAAGATCAGTCCTCGGAAGGCTTGCTAGAAGAAAATGTTGTTCAAGATCTTATTGTAACATTCTCTTCCTTGTGTCTGAAGATGAAGGTACCCCTAAAGAATATAAAGACCAAGAGGCCCTAATCAAGGAACATGAAGAAATGTTGAGTCCTCCTTGTCTTGGGGAGCCTTGTGATATCTTGAGACTCTTGGAAAAAAGCAATATAGTTCCTCCGCACAATAAGGAAAGTGATGATTATTGGGAATTTCTGGGCCCACCTAAATATGATTCTTTGAGGCCAAGCAGCATTCAATTTGAGCTTTGGGGTCTCACAGATTCCGAAGACCATGTCCATGATCCTTTTCAGCCAGAGCAGGTTCTTGTTACACATCCAAAATCGAATGAGGAGGCTCTCTGGGTACTATTTCAAATTCACAAGAGTGTTGAAAGCAAGGTTGACGAAGATATGGTTGTTGCTTCCCATCGTTACATTGATGATGAAGATTGGATCAATCCTTTTGCAATAAAATCTGATGATGAAGCTCTTCAGGATGTGGGTCCTATTGCTATTGGAGACGATGTATAGATGCGAACTTTATTTGCAGATGTTGAGCAGCCAGTTTTTTCAAATATCGCTAAGTTTCGGATGATATACTTCAACAAAGCCAAATTAGGTATGAAGACATGCATTGTATTTACTTCTCCTTACCATGATATCTATTATTTATCTTTTCGCTTAAATCTTGAAGGTACGAATTTTGTCGCTCACAATTTCAAACTTTTAAAGATTATTGATATTGACATGATTATTAGAAAGTTCAAGAAAGTGTTTGCATGTCCGAAAGAATGCTCGAACATGTGCAAGGATATATTACAGTTGGCCCTCGACGATTCTGTAGAAATTTTCCAGGGTTCATCTTTGCAAGTGATCTCCCAAGTTCATAATCAAATAGCCAATTCCTTGCAGATGAATTTCACAAAAAAAATATGATGACAATAGCATATACCTGAGCCCAGTGCAGGCATGGATAGATAACACTTGCAAAAGTAATCATCCTCCATGGCAGGAATTTGAAGGTTTTCGGGTTCCTAGGTTTGTCCATCATTCCGGTTCCATTCCAACAAAGATAATGGTATGTATTAAGTTCATCCTCGATGTGGCTTTGTATTGGATTGTTTCCAAAGACAAAGAAAGAAAATTTGACAATATACTCAGGTGGCTACAATGGGTATGATTTCACTTAACCCTTTTCTGTTATCATATTTAGGGTAGGTAGGTATAGTTTCATTTGGGTTCAGCATTTACTGTTACCTATGCATTGCACTTGTCGTTATTTCATTTTGATTTTACTGCATTTCATTTTGAGCAAGGCAGGACGGAAGTGTCTGCCTCACGATGCATTTGACGTCGTTTCTTGTTAGATGTGTGTGTAGGTCTGCAGGTACCCAGGAGATTCTAGGGAGTTCTCATACACTCTCGAGAAGAGCGCATGTCCCGCAATTGGAGCTAGGTGTTACGCGTCAGAGTATCGGCAGCATTCCCAGTCAGGTTTACCAAAGCAAGGGGTTAAAAAAAATTGATATAAAGGCCAAGTTGAAGCTTAAAGTGTTGATTTGGGGCTAAATACCCCTAATCATGTCATGGATGGTCCACTTGATTTCTACCTCCAAAAGGTGCTCACCTTGTAGAGATCAGTGCCCTTGGGGGGCTTATCACTTGGACGCATGACCACACTCCTTTATTTGCCATGTAAAAGGTGATAGCATTTGTTTAGCACAACTTATTTGCTCACTTGGACCTATTTTACCCCTCCTCTAGGTTGTGTACCCACAAATTGTAATTCTTTATTGAAGAAGCCTACAAGGATAATGAAGGAGGACTTTGAGGGTACACATTATTTGGGGTTAGTTGGGGCATGACATCCTCCTTTTGGCACACCTAGCACTTGGTGTAGCCTAATTGCACATTTATATTGTTATTTTATGTCTTTTTAGTGGTTTAGCCCCCAAAGCTATGGGTGAGCAAGCCAAAAGTTATATTTTTTACATTATCTTGTAGGCTAATAACTTAAAATTAGGTGAGGCTAGTCTTATATAAATAGTGCCTCATTCTCATTGTAAAAACACAACAAGATATGGGTTCATTATGAGATCTTTTATTTTTCTACTAGTGTATTGGAGCTCTTGATGCTATGCACACCTCTCTCTTGGGATGATATTTCTTGCTTGAAGGTTGATTGAAGTGATATCTATGTTTGACGGACAATCCACTCAACAAGGCGCGAGTCGGATCTCCCTAGCTCAATGTGAGTCTAGAACAAATAGTACAGACTATAAACCACTTTCCTAGATCTAGTTAAGGATCAAGTTATCGGATGTCTTACCTTAAGTTTGCGGTCCCCTTTCCTGGATGTTGTTCCACGCCTTGCGGTCGTCAGATCTAAGCTGCAAGACCTGCCAAGATGCACAAAACAAGACAAACAAGTAAAAACATCCAAACGATAATAGATCTAAGTAAACAATTAAGCAGGTAAACTACACAATATCATCAACACAACAATATTGGTGGAAAGCGTTTATATTACTGTAAATATAGGGAAAGTACATAGAAAAGAATGATTAAAACCGAGGCTTAACGTAGCAATCCTTCTCCATCCAAGCCAATGCCATATCCTCCCAAGGAAGTGTGAGTCTCTCAATGGATGAGTAGAGATCTCTCCAAAATGATTTCACTAGCATGTAGACACTATAGACTTCCTCCCTTTGGAGAGGGATAGAGCTTCATTTATATAGAACTAAGTGGATAGGGTATGGATAGCGTAGGTTGAGATATGGTAGGAGAGAGATAGGGGATCCTTCCAAGAGGTTAGGAACCAAGTGCCAGCTCTCCCAAAAGGTCAGGGATAGGGATCCATGTCAGCTGGCTTCGAGAATGGGCTCGAAGAAGCTATTTTTGTCCCTTAACTGACATCGTTGCACCCTGCAAAAGAGCAAGATGCGACGTCGCGGGTTGCATGAGTGCAGCCTGCGATGACCTCTCAAATCCTATTGTAAATGGGTCATATCTCTTCCAGGCCAATAACTTAGTCAATGAAACTTTAGGGATGTATACGCTGAATCTCATGATGGTAGGATTTTAGGTGTAACAATCTAGGGTTTCTATTGCACATGCTATTGGTTGATGCTAGAATGGTTGTACTAACTCAAGCACAAAGGTGACCTAGGACGAAATTTTGCTCATCTTTGTTAAAGAATGAGTAAGTTATACATTGACCTAGTTTAATGATGCTTTATGGTGCATTACTCTTATGTGTTAGGGTTTCTTGTTGATATTTTGTTAACCTAGCATTGTATTGGGCCTTGGATTCCTTCTCTTTCCCTAATTAGGCTCTTCCACCTAACTCATGAGGTTGCTCGTTGAAGCCCTAATTGTAAGTATAGGAAGCCATTTCTAGAGAGGAACATTGGTATCGATCTCTCAATGCCCTTGGGATTGAGACATGAATCCTATGCCCTATCTTTTCAACAAAACTATATCTCTTTTACCAATTTATTTGTCTTTAATTTACATGCATTTCTATATTGAAAAAACCCTAAAAAATAATATTATTGGAAAACCCTAAGACTAAATAAATTCATAAAACCAAAATATTTGGAATCTGGTAATTCTGGTCCACCCACTAAATTCGCCCTGGCTGAATTGTCCACAAATTCCTGAGGGCGTCACCTTTTGACATGTCTCATTGGGAAGCGTGAAAATATTAAAAAATTAGAATTAAAGCAAGTTTTTGCAGCTCTGTTTAAAACATAATTTTAGCAGACATTTTTGCAGATCTGATTGGGCAGACTGGTGCACCCCGGCCACCTGATTTTCTTCTCTACAGGGTGCACTTTTCTGGGATGTTGCCTTGGGAAACGTGGAACCTATATTGGGATTCAAAACTATATTACAATGCTGGTTTTTACTGATATTGACCAGTAGAATTGAATTAACTCCTGTCATATGATTCATGTGTGTTTATTATCCATTGTTGACTCTAAACAAGGCACTGATGTGGGCTATAAAGCTAGCAGGGGAGTATTTGCAAGTTGTTAGTGGTTGCAGATATTCATTATTTGGTAAGGGACTCTCCCCTGGGTCTAGGAGTTACCAGAAGAAGTTAAGGAGACAAACTAAGGTGACATTGGGTCTTGCCTCCTCTTACATGCTTACCATCACTAGCACAAGAACATACATAGTCTGCTCTGAAAAGACTGCTAGTTTGATCAGTAACAAGGACCAGATGATTTAATAGGCTCTAGGATTTTATCCACCTCTTTCTTTGCCTTAACCAACAAAGTGGTTCTAAGCTTATCTGAACTAGGAGGCACATACCCGGTTGGAGATTGTTCAGTTAGAGCTCAACACATCTCAATAAACAAAGGAGACCGTGCAACATTAAACGAAATGTAGTTAAGATAGAAAAAAAACCCAATGGTAAGATCAACCTCATCTCACTTCTTTTGTTGATAGATCTTGTCCATTGGACCAACATTTGAAGCTGCCCTTTTCTTGGTGGCTGAATTGAATTTCGGGTCTCAGTCCCAATTGCAAATTTTCCACTGCTAGATGGCTTCCTCAAGAATGGAAGAGGATCTTCACTCTTATGTTTCCCACTTGCTGCTGCCACCTTCCCCGAGCCAACCTCGTTCTTTCTTTCCAATTCTTTTCATTTGCTAGTGCTGATTTTTTTACATGCTCCAAATCCATAGTCAATGCCCAACAGATGGCCCTTGACTCAGTAGTAGGTGCTCTTGAATGATATTTTGCAAACTGCATTGCCAAAGAACATTCCCTCCCCCAGCAATCCTTGCCCCGGGCCCTTCTTGTCTTGTTACATACTTCCACAGTGGATATTTCATTTCTTGTGCTTGCTACCTTGCAACAGCAGCATTATTTGTAGCATTGGAAGCTGCAACTTCAGCTCCACTTGCAGCAGATGGAGCACTAATGCTGGCAGAAATAGATGCACATGGAGGACGGGGGGGGGGCAGCACCAACCTGCACATTCCTCCCTTTAATTTGACCTTTACCACCTGCCTTTGATGTCTGAGCCATGATTTTTATGGAAGGATTCAACAAAAACCCTAATGTAATGACAAATCTGCTGCCTTCAAATCACTTGGAATGCAATGGAATGATCTTCAAACCTGTTTTTCACTCCTCACCTGCAAAAACACTAACCCTTGCTCTCTTTCGCAACAGCCCAAAGTGAAAAATAAAGATGAAAACGTGGCTTTATGAGGTCTGCAGCCTCTTTTTCCACCCACACGTGTCAGAGACGCGGGACACGGCTAGGGCATGTGTCCGACACGTATCCTGCTCCAGGACACGTGCCCTGTTGTGTCCGTGCCCGACACGTGGGATATGGGCACCAGGGGACTGGTTCAACGTGTCATGTGACATATCTGAAAATCAGACTTTAGTTTCTCAGTGTTCTGGGTAGTTTCAAGGCTGTTTTAATGAGTTGATTTGTCATGCCTACATGGAGCTAACAAACAAATTTAGGGCTGTTATAAATCTTTTGTTATATAAGAAATTTTCAGATCCCTGTGTTAGTTGAGATTGTGCCCTGCAGACAGTGATATTCATGTCTCCTTCAAGCACATTTTCAATGTTTATCTTCTTGAGCTTGCCCAGTGAAAAGGTTGGACAGATTAAAGTAATTGTTGCTGTAATAAATCTTTCAGATTCAGCGAGAAGGCTCAAAGTTCTATGAAACAGCTCCAGGGAATCTCAAGTGAATGAGGTAAAATTTCAGAAGTGTTTTATAGTACAAATTTCTGAAATTACCACATGGGAAATGCCACTAGCCAAAAATCTCCAAAAAAACACTGCTAAAAAATCGGATCTGGAAACCCTAGTTCCAGAGACACAAAAAATGATGCCAACAGCGAAAAGTCGTCAAAACAGCTGCTAAAAAATGCTGAAATAAATCAGCAAGTAAACCCTAAGACTAGGCGCACCAATTTATGAACAAAATATCTTAACTAGTGCAGAATGTGGACACAAACAAACCTAATCAAGTGCCTATCCAGCCAGCAAAACACAATGAAAAAACCCTGATATTCCTCCAGTTAAGGTTTCTTCTGCATGCCCATTGCCAAGTCTGATCACAAAAATATCGACATCAACAATGAAGAAAAAAAGCATAAAAATAACAGCAAAATGAGTAGGGAAGAATCACACTGGCTCTCATACCATGATGAGATCAAAAACAAAAAGAAGGGATCGAATGAACCAAAAACGCAACCCAAAAACCTACAATAAAAAGAGGAAAAACAGAATCATTGAAGTGCACTAGGCCTGAGGGCTGAACCAAAATTGCACTAAAGAGAAAATGATGCCCAAGCATGAGTACACTATACATGAGATGCACAAACGCACATAAAAGAGAAAATATGCCAACCACAAAAGAACACCAAAGATGTAGTGCTCATAGGTTTAAAACACTTGTATTAAAAAGCCTTAGCTCAATGCTTAAAAAAGATTGTTTACAAACAAGGTTTGAGCTGTGTACACTGTATTTAAGCACAACTCAAGTAGTATGTCCTGCCTAGAGGCGTTATGGGACTACATAAGTAGGGCACACTCCCCAAGAGTTATTGAGACTAAATATCAAAGTTGACTAGGTCAGCCTTAACCATAACCTAGTATTACAATAAATGATGACCTTACAGATGCTCGTGACCATGTGTTAGGATTACACCATTCTCAACACAGCCAATGTCAATCTAGGAAGAATGTTTTCCCGTGTACAAGCAAAATGAGTTAAGATGCAGTGGTTGTTTTAGATGGAAGGTGTATGTGGTATGGCACAACTCTGTTTGAAGGTAGATTTTATGCAGATTTGCAATAACATGATAGTTCATGAGATCACCTCATCCACACAAAGTTCCACACAGTGTCTCCATCGACAAGATCAATGGCCAATATGCACACAGCAACAGTGGCAGACTTTAGCGCACACAACAGGCAAGTTGAGGCAGCAATAGGTAATCCCTTAATCCCAGCAACCAGCAGCAGATTAATGTTTCCAGTAATCCCTTTGCTGGTTTTAGTGATTTTTCTATAATTTTTTAGGTCTACAACTATTAAGCTTAATAAGTGATCTGGAATAATGTTCCTAAGTGATTTGGTGAAGAAATAGATAGAATCAATTGGTGGAAAAGGAACACTTCAGTCGTACAAAATGTCAATATAACCATGTCAGACATGTCACATAATAATCCTCATGACTCTGTCATAATCAATACATATATTCGATTTCAAACCTAAGGAATGGGATCAGAACAATCAACAAGATAGACGATCTGCTTCGCTTCCAAGTTCAAAATGTAAACAGTTTCTAAGATCATGCTGCCCATAAATGAATGGTGTTAGATAGCCAATTATTTTGATTTGGCAATAAAGCCACAACTTTTTCTGTCCATTTGTTGTGGACTTTAAGTACGATGTTCATAAGCCAAATTTGTACTCAGGTTGAAGTAGTAACAAAACTAAAAAAGCATGTTAAAATCCAAAATTCGGTTCTTTATTAAAAACTAAAAATGGTTTCAAGTCAGTAATAACTTCACAAAAGAGCAACAATAGAGATTAGCACCTGCCACACACAATGCAACTCAGAGAACCAGACTTCCCTTGCTCCTGGTATTTTTTCTTCTCTTCTGAATTTTGATTAAGCGATTTTGAAAATCGAAGATATGCCCTGTTAATGCGTTGCTTGAATTCCTCAGAATTCTCGTTCAGATCAGGCTGCCGAATAGGCTTCCTGTGTCTAAGCGGAGCACCATATTTTGCAGAATGTTCATCCCATGGCATGTGTTTATCATTGCAATCATTCTCATAGTAACAACTTTGTTCTTTCTCGATCTTCCCCACAGAATCATCATCGTATTGCAGATGATTGCAACTTTTTCCTTTAGGAGGACTGCTACTAATGTAAGACACCCATCTCTCAGATTGTTGTCCAAGCACATGATCCGATCCATCATCAATTGGTAGACCTGAAAACAAATCTCTTTGTGAACTATAATCATGGAGAGATCCCATCTTTCGGTAACTTGAAGGTTCTGCATCTGGATATTTTTCATAGGTAGACACAAACCTTCTTTGTTCTTTCCCTTGATCAATATTCATCTTCATTTCTTGGAACCTTGTATAATAATCCTCACCAGTGCCTGTTCTTGTACAACTGTCAACACCGGTTCTAGACAGAGATGTTTCAGATGGGTATCCCTGCATATAATCTGATCCACCATGTGTTTGTGATCTCGGGGGAGCATCTCTGTGTGAGTTATTATCGGCAAAATTTCTCATCTTGTAAGGCCTAGAGGTTTCTACATCTGAATAGTTATTATAAGCATCGTCAGCCCTTCTTTCTTGTCTCCAGTGATCATCAATAGTACCGTTTTCTTGAAACCTTATATGATAATTACTGCCAATGACATCCAATGATCTTGTACATTCCTCAGTCCTAAATGAAGACAAATAGTTTCCATATGGTCTCTTGTGCATATGTTCAAACCCACCATAACCTGAGATTTGAACTTTTTCTGAGCTATCACTGTTGTGATGTCTCATTTTGCAACTTCTTGGAGACTTACGTTCTGAGAGTTTATTGTAAGCCTCCTCGACTCTTCTTGGATCTCTCCATTGATTACCACTTGTGTTATTCTCTCCCCATTGGTTAACACTTGAGTAATTCTCTCGGAAACTAGTATAACAATCACTGGAAGTGCCACCCAATGATCTCTCCCATCTATGAGACATCCAAGGTTCCCATGGTTGTTGATATGTATAATCATGTTTGCCCTCTTTCAGTAGCCCGGAAGCAGCAACCCTCTGCAAACCATCACGTCTGAGAAGTCTCTCCGTGAGATAAGGCAAAGGTTCTATGTCTGAATTGTTATTGTGAGCATTATCATATATTCTTCTTCCTTCCCACTTACCATCATTAGTCTCCATTTCTACAGGCATTGCATAATAACTGTTTCCATTCAATGTTGTTTCACAGCTATAATCGCTATGACTGAAATTGGCACTATGCTTCCTTTTCGGCAATCCATCCATGTATTCATGCAAGTTTGGTTTCTGAATAAGTCTGTCTGTGCTTGACTGCAGACATGTGAGTGGCTGATCGACTGTCAGGCCATCTGATGGCACTTGAGTTGAAAACAAAGGCGCTCTAACATGATCAATCAACGCATTCATAGAAGAACCAACAGGCCGAATACCATACTCTGCACCTTCTCTCAATTCTCTCTGCAAATTTAAGGTGCGTTGTGAAATTTCTCTCATAGGATCAACTAAATTTGAGTTTCCTGCGCTTCCATGTGTATGAACTGCATCCCCTTCAGCATAGTCATTACCCAAATGATGGGATGCAGAAGCATAAAGAAGCCTATCTCTTCCTGAGTAACAAGGAGAACCTACATCATGGGGGCAAGTGACCAAATTTTCTTTCTCTCTGCCTGAAATTCGCCTCCTCTGGGGACTGATCAGTATAGAACTAGACATGAGAATATCTTCCTGCAGGCCAAGTGGGTATGTATCCTCCTTTGAATTTCTCACGAATTCTCCATAATCATAAGATTCCCTCGTCATTATACAACTGCAATCTAGTGGGCATGAAGCATCCAGTCCTAGGAATAGAGAACATTTATTCTTTGTTTTACCTGAATAAAATAATCAAATAGCAGACTTACATTCGACTTGAGCATTGCGAGATTGTTGCGAGAGGTCCATCTTCTGAAACATGCTTAGCAGGTTAGTACCCGTAGAGAGTGACTACCTTCATTGCTGTTATTGCTTCTCTTCTGTATTACAACTGTTAGTTTGGGGGAACAAAATAAGCACGGGCATCTCTCCCAAAATTCCCGAGAAGAGGAACAAAATACATGTTGGATGAAACGTGTCTACTTGGATTGACAGGTAGCTTGAAATTGAAATGTAATGACTGCTATCTGCGGCCAGCAAGTGTGATGATATACAGAATCCGAGGTCTATATTTCAGAGAATGGACGCCAGGACGAGATATTTCACGTGACTTTGGTTAAATCGTGGGTTTGTTTGCTTTTGTTATATTCAGCGATAAAACCACTTTTTTCGTGGGAAAGAAATGGGAAATCATAGTTTTGTGTTACCTCAGGTCTTTGAATCCGCCGTAACTATGATTGGGCCGTTAATTGATCCGGTGAAAGTGAAAAAATCCAGGCACGAGCAGCACGTAGGATAAAAGACAACCAAGACGCCCCGCTTTTCTGGCGATTTTGGGATAAAAACCAGTTAAAATTCTGGTTGGAAATTGCTATTTTCTTATTTTAGTAAGCTCCTCAATTGAGATTGTCACTTCTAGATTAATTGTCAATTTTAAAACTACACATATGGTCCAAATTGTGATCCGAGCACTCCAAATTGCGATTTTGGCAAGAATTGCTCTGATGGATTTCGGCAAGTCGGAAGCGTTTTAGTTAGTCCTTATACCGCTCCCGAGAGCAGTGGGTAAATGAAATAAGTGACATCAGTTGTGATTGGTGGAGGAGTAGTCGAATAACTATCAATGGCAATGGGTCAGGTTGAAGTAGGGTACAAGGTCACGACTTGGATAAAGGAATATTGTTTTATATCTAAGAAGGACACTGTCAGGGTCATTCGTCAACCCGTTTTTGAGCCCGATTGTTCAATGGGTTTCTTCGATGGAGCACAAAAAGACAATTTATGTGGAGCAAGGATGGTTTTGCATATAAAGAGGAGGCACACTATACATATGTGGATGCGCAGTGGATTGGGTACTAGTATTCGGACTGATTTACTGGCTTTGTGGGGGCTGCTTTTGAGTGCTAAAAGGAAAGGGGTACAGTTTTTACAAGTGGTGGGGGATTCTACTGTAATTATTAACTGGATATCGGGTTTACATGAGCTTAATGTACTAAATCTCAACCATTGGAAGCACCAAATACAGGTTCTTAAAGGGGATTTTGCACATTTATCCTTTAAGCATATTTATAGAGAATTCAACCAAGAGGCTGATAATCTATCAAAGACAGCTTTGGGGCGGATGGATGGCTTGATCCATTTCAAGGAATGCTATGAAGGAAACGTGTTGGAAGAGGACGTCTACAACTAGGCCTAAGCTCACTTTCCTTTTTTGGGGTTTTTTACTTTTTTCATGGTGCCTGTTGGTAGTTTTCATGTCCGTTCTTACGGTTTTGATGGTTTCAGTCCTTAAGGTTATAAAGGATTACGATTGTATGCCTCAGCTCTGTAGCTTTTGTTTTACAGTGATGCTTGTCAAACCTAGTTTTATGTAATGGTCACATCTATGTGTTGTATGGGGATGAGCTGTACATCTTGTATAAGGTATTGTATCTCTGTTGTAACTTTTATTCATCACTGAATATCAAGTGTTTTTTTTCGGCTGAAAAAAAAGGGTTGAAAGTTTACTGGTAAATAGTTGTTAATTATTAGAAAATGTATTTTTATTATTTTTATATATTATCAATATTTATATTTTAAATCTAAATATATATATCTAAATGATTATATGTCAAGTGTTACATATTATTATTGATGATGATGATTAACACCCACCGAGACCAATTTTTATCTATAGTTTTGGCATGTTAGGAGGTTAAAAAGATTTGTATTGTATCAAATACTATGAAACTCAAATATAATGTGGGTGTAAGCGACACTCTAAGAAAAAGTGATTTTCATTTAAAGTATAAAGCACAAAAAGTATAAAACATAAAGCACAAAAAATATAAAGCATAAAGCACTAAAAGTAATTAGCAATCTAAACTAAAATTTAGAAGTTTAAATTTTTAAAATCTTATAAATTGTAAGCCTTTTTAATGAGTAACTCCATTATGATTTAGAGAGTTTTATGCAAATCATGGTATCCACTCAAGCTCAATTGTTGCAATTTTGGTACAATTTTATGTATATTATTTTGAAATCTTTGAATGAATTTTAGTTGTGCAACATTTAATGTCTATTTTATATTGATATGTTTTGTAAATCTAGTAAAGGTGGAGATTCGGCCTATTTATTCTAAGTTTTCACCTTTACGGTGGGTTTTGGTCGGAATCTGGTAAAATCCAAATTTTTACGTGTTTAAAGTGTGTTTTTGAATCCATAAATAGATTCAACACCCTCGAATACCCCCTTAGCACCCAAATTATGCAATTTCTATAGCTAATATTTGTGATTCTAAGATTTTTTTAAGATTTCCATTCGAAATATGAACAAAATAAGACGGAAAATATGATCTTGAAAACTTAGAATATTTAGACTACACCATTTAAAAATAGATTTTAATTATATATGCTCATTGTTTTCATTGAGTCATAGTTTGTGCCTCTAATTTAAGAGATTCATCGACATTTATTTCACAAATAAAGAATAATGATAATACATTTGCAGCAATAATTAAAAAAATCTCTTCTACTTAAAAACACACTAATGTAACTAATACAATTTCCCCTCTTACTCTTTGACTGTGTGTTTTTTAAGGACGCGAACAATGAATCATTAAGAAAACATTTTCTTGTAAATCAAATCATAGCAATAGGTATGTAGCCGATCATTTTACCCATATAGCGACTACTTAGTCCATCTTCTATAGATGGCTTTGCTCATAGACTTCATTGGTTCTAAACTCATGTCACATCTCTAGACATGTATGGTAGACGAAGGTTCTAGTCGCGGCC
Source organism: Larix kaempferi (assembly GCA_027924585.1). Classification (NCBI taxonomy): domain Eukaryota; kingdom Viridiplantae; phylum Streptophyta; class Pinopsida; order Pinales; family Pinaceae; genus Larix; species Larix kaempferi. Next base: position 16,505,775 of record BSBM01000456.1, read on the forward strand.
ATGGACTTAAGAGCTCTTGTTATACCGTGCAAGACTCTTTGATATATATACTCTGGTGAGTATAAAAAATGCGACTAGCAGTTCAAAACAACTAACTATATACCAAACTACTACAAACAATGTTCACTGTAACACCTTTCAATTGGTGTTGTGTAAATACAATTATTACCTGAAGTTAAGTTAGTGCATTGTAAAGTTACTTAAAAAACTACTATGAATTTTTTGCAACCAAAGTGTGAGCTTAGTATTATACATTTCTAATTACCTAGCACTCTTTTGTAATTTTTCAGTTGTAGTATATAATTGTAATTTGTGTTCCTTGAATGCTTTATTGTGTAAATAATGATCTTGCTAGAGAAAGCTACAGAGAATGTGGTAGCGTTGATTTCTTGCATTTGATATTGGTCAAACAACCCAATTGTGATATAATATACATGAATCCAACGAATAAATCATGAATGATGAGGTATTGATTGATATGTCGTGGACTCGTGGTGTCTCTCTTCCTCTATGTGGATAGATCTATATAGGTGCTTGTTTCTTTCTCAACAGTTGAGGTCAATATAGCGTCGACTCTTTTATTCTCCACTAGGCCAAAGGTCCCTTTGGCCTCTGTAAACCTGAAAGCAACATGGTACTTGTGCCCCACCCAATCTTTGCAACTGTTGTATAGTGAGCCATCAAACATGTGCCAAAAGTATATCTCATTCAATTATGAAATGACATATTATGGTTGAGACCCCATCAAATGCCTCCTTGCGAAAGAAAGTAGTTGGTGTATAATTATCAAATGTTTTTCTGATGTAGCATCACATTATTTTTAGAATGACTTTCCTTTATTTTTATTGATTTAAATATCTTATTCAAAACAATTAAAATACTTATTTTCTAAATATAATTAATTTTTATTGATTTTTATTTATGTTCAATAGGTAAAAAAAATACAAATCGAAGATGGCTCCAAAGAAAAAGACTCAAGTTACCATTAAACAATTTTTCACCTTTAAACAACTTTTCAAATGGTCATTATGCAAATCAAGGGAATTTAGAGGAAAACCTTGATTTTGATTTGAATGAAGATTTAAATGTATTTGGATGCAATCAAAAAGTTATTCCAAAAGATATTAACCAAGAAGTTGATGTAGGGGAATCTAGTAGTAGGAAAAAACAAAAAGTTAAAAGGGGCTTTAGAGATGCATGTAAGACAAAATATCCTTAGGTAAAATAAATGTCTACTTCATAAAGGTAAATGTGTTATGAAATGTTAATGTTGTGAAACATATAAGGCACCTAGTCCATAGGGACTTGGTAATGGTTGTGCTTCAATCCAACATGATGCCATTACTACCCATGCAAATTCAAATGCCCATAAGTTGTCAAGAGCACAATGGATTTGTGAAAATAAAATAAAAAATCAATTTTGTAGCATATAAGCCAAATCAATGATCCTAACAAGGAGAGGATTATTACAACAATGAAACTTGCATACTAGGTGGCCCAACAGGATTTGTATATTTCAACATATGAGTCTTTGTGCTCCTTTGTCATGTCAATAAATGTGTCAAATATGCCAAAACATGTAGATTATTCGTCATGTACAAATTGGATGGCAACAAATGAATTTATTCTTTCTATTTTTGAGTACCTTGAAGGGATACAATTCAAAACAACGCTAGAGAGTCCTTTCATCTCTTTTATGTTGGATGAAAGGATTGACCACAACTTGGAAAAACATCTTGTTATTTATGAAAAAATATATATTATGAGGGTTTAGGAGAACCTATTTCACAATTTGTGAAGATTATGAATGTATCTGATGGTAAAGCAAAAACAATTTATGAGGCACTACAGACATTAAAAGTTGAAAAGGAAATACCAATTAAAAAATTGATAGTTGTTTCTACAAATGGTGCTTCCTCAATAATTGGGAATGAAAATGGATTTGTCACCTTATTGAATAAAGATGTGCCAAATTTGGCATGTGTTCATTGCACTGCTCAACCAGAGCCTCTAGCAGCATTGGATGCTTCAAAAAGATTCCCCAAGTTAATTTTTGTTGATAACTTGGCAAATAAAATATATTCTTGAGTGCAACATTCAACTAAAAAAAAATGAACTTGAGGCACTACAAGAAATGATGGAGCTTGAAACTCCCCATTGTCTTCAAATTCATGGAGTTAGATGGTTATCCAGGGGGCAAGTTGTTAAAACACTAATAGGATCGATGCTTGTTATATTAAGCTTATGGAAAAAATAAAATAATGACTCCTAGTATGATAAAGCAATACCATTTTTTTGTACAGTTTTGCTTACATATGCTTGTTGATTTAATGTGTGAGTTAAACCAGTTAAACAAAAAATTTCAGGAGGGGCACATTAATATCACTTCTCTTGGCATAGTTATTGATGTCACTATCACCACTTTGAGGAGATTATTCTTGAAACATGATACATTTCCAAATGGTGCTTGCTACTTATCCAATTTCTTAAAGGCATCTAAATTGGGTTATCTAGAAATCAAGGACAAAGAGGGAATTGTTCATAAACACGATTTGCTTTACAATGTAGTTCCAAAGATTCATATTGATCATGTTAATACACAAAAACCTCACATTGATGGTTCACTGGAGAGTTGTAAGAAAATCACGATGGAATTTGTTCAAAATATTATAGATTGTTTGAACTCAAGATTTTTGGAACTTTCTACTTTCAATGCTATGAAATTATTTAGTCCTTGTTATTTTTCTCATGATGCGAGCATATTAGTTCGTTGGCTTGATATACTTCTTCAACATTTACAACATAATTCATGTGATAACAATGTTGATGCGCCTTCATTTGATATTGTAGCATGTAAAAGAGAACTGCATGAATTTATTGATACACTTCATTCATGTTGTGAAGGGTTCTCTATGAAAGATACATGGCAATTTTTTGTTTGTCGAATATTAGCAAATAAGCTTTCCAGATATGTTAAAGTTACGGCAAACCATACTTACAATCCTTGCAAGCACTATGCCATATGAACATGGATTTTCTAAGCAAAATTTAATCAAAGATTTAATAAGAACATGCTTGTCAATAACTACATTGGATGCTCTTATGCGAGTATCACTGATTGGCCCTAAGTTATCTTTGATAGATTGGGAAAAATATATCAAATTTGGAAACAAGCAAAACAAAGAAAAAAATAAATTGTATTTGCAGTGTATTTTTGTAATGGTGTTGTATCATATATGAGGCAAGACACACCAAGTCTTTTACATGCATTTTATTAAAGCATTGTCGTATTTCAAAAGTATAACTTGTGTTAAGATATAAAGTTATATTATCATATATTGAACTATATTTTTGTAAAAAAAATTCTTTAAAGCATCGTTGTGTTTCAAAAGTCTTACTTGTGTTAGGATAAAAAGTTATATTATGATATGTTGAAGTATATTTTTGTAAACTTTTTATTTTTGTATTATATGATGCAAGATATGAGAATTCAATGTTTCATATATTTATTATAAATGATAAATGTTATTTCAAAAAAATATTCAACTATTATTATGACGGGTAAAATTAAGATTTAAACATCAAATGAAAGGCAATGTTAAAATTAAAACATCATATAAATATTTATTGACGTGCAAGGTAGGACGTCAAATTTCAACCCTAGGTGGAAGTGATGTAGTTATTAGATAACTTGATAAATAGAAGACTTGAAGTTATTGGAAGTGGAAATAAAAGGTAAATGCGGGAAAAGTACTAAGTATGGAAGGAAGTAGTGTATGCAAAGATGTAAATGTATTTATATCCGACGTTGGAAATATTCCACATTGGAAGATGTCCCCTTGTTGGGCCTTTGTATCTTAGAGACATTGTAATTGTGGATTTTTCCCACTACTTTTACGTAGTTAGTTTGAGTTTGTTAGGGTTGGTGGAGTGTTTTGACTTGTTCACTCCACCCTAGGCTAGATCTAAGAAGTGTATGAGTATTTTATTGTAAAGGAAGTTGAGCTCCTCAAGAGAGTCTCTTCCTCATCTGTAACTCACGATGCCTCATTTCTTCAAACATTAAGTTATTTGCCTCTAAATCAAGAGGGTTGTCATGATAACAAAATTCTATCCTCCACAAATCCCCATTGGGAATCACTTTGACACTAACTTCCAAATTAAATAATTTCAAAATTGGCCTTATTTTGAATAGATAGTGATTGTTGCGGGCCATGATGTAACCTCTTCCTCATCTAAATTGGAGTTGTATGATCTCGGTTGTTAACTAGTGGTTTTCTACATGTCCCATAGGTTGTTAAGTGGTGGTTTTCTATATAGGTCATAGGTCAAAACTTTGTGGCACCATGTTGAATAGTGGGATGTTGATTCAATGATGTGGTGCCATTATATGTTCCATGAGTTTTTTCTATATGTTTTTTGTGAAAAAAAAACAACTCCATGTTATGTATGACAATATTTATCTCTAACCCATAACCATAAGAACTCAAATAGATATTGAATTATGTATATGCATTTTTTCACCATGACAACTTTATTAAGCAAACTATGCAATGATAAAAGTTTTTGTTAAAATTCCATATATAGAAGAGTACAACTATTGCTTGAAGATGGTTTGATGTCATTAAGATGTGAACCCTTTTTAACTTTGTTATCTTTGTAATTGAGATAAGGTGATGTCATTATCGTGCATTATATTAATATTCAATTTATATACTTTAGATTTTGCCTACTCTTATGTATTTATTATAATTTCTAGATAATTCATTAATTTTGCACAAGTATTCATAAAATTGTTGCTTCACTTAAAGGATGTTTAGTATCTCTTTTTCCTATAGTATTATTCCCTATGCAACATGTATAGCACATATGCACTCACGAATGAGAAACACTAGGTTTAAAACCTAACCATTATAGTAAAATAACGTAATTTCACATGTATGATTTATGTTCAAATTCACATAATACATAGCACATTTTTTTTTTGCGTCATCCTTTAAACCGTCAGGGGCATTAGGGGCAATTACAAGTTTTTTAAAATTGTGCTCTTTCATTTTGGGAGATAGATGATGAGATCATTCATCCATACATATGTTTAAGACAATATTTTTAGTTCATGGCACATGCCCATACATACAATACACATTGATTAATGATTATCTTGTGATGATAAATACCAGGTCTCATTGAAAACCATGAATAGAAATGATAATAAGAATAATCATAGGGCACATGACAAACATTTTCATCTAAATTCCAGTGCCCACGAGACTTCTCAGAGACTTACTAACTCAACCACTCACCACATACATTTGAATCCTAAAACGAGACATTGGGAGCCCTAAGAAAATGTATTGGACTAGAGTGATACTTGAATTAGAGTGAGGAGGGTAGTTATAATAGAGGAAGAGTACAACTCTCTCTTCACACCCTTGTCCTCTTTCTCTTCCTTCGCTCCGTGATGTTGGGCCTTGCATTTCAAGGAAATGGATTCTCCCCCCACCATTCTAGTTACAAAGAAACCTCTTTGTACATAAGTACAACTAGAATCCCTTGAACAAATAGGTTGTGAAAGATAAGGTTGTGAGGTCGAATCTACAACAGTTTCCTAGCCCAAAGGATCTAGATTTTTTTTATGAGTTGGTGTCCCAGGCCCCCACAGTGGTGCATGGATTCATGAGCCAGGTGTAAGGCTTGCTTTACATGATTTTTTATGCAACTTATATCGCTAAAAATGTCACCACTGCCACCGTCATTGAGATGGCCAATATACAAAATCTACAACATAGAGATGACATGATAGTTAAAGGGCACGTGGGACAATTGTTACAAATAGGGACTTGGTAAGATGATTCAATGGTTGAGATGCCTATGATGATCATCTAACACACCAGATGCTATCAAGGCTTAAACTACGACGGAAAACATACGGCCCGGAGAGGGAAACACCTTACAACGCAATTAATTTTTACATTATATGGACGAAATATAATTTGAATTTGCATAATTAATTTTAAACTATGTGGACAAAATATAGTACAAGAGTTGAATGTGAAGTACTTATTTTCATAATAATAATAAATTACAAAACGATGAACACTGCCCACTGTGTACAATCTATTTGAAATTTATGATATTATTTTTTATATAGTTTATACCATTTATTTTATCGTTCTTCACATCACACAACTCATAACATTTACTTCACAATTTTTCACATTACACAATTGATACAATTTTTTGTTGAAATTTGGTTGAGCTTTGATCTTTAATTCTTTTAGATGCAAAGACTTGAAGCAATGAAACAATTCAATCCATGAAATTCATACAACCATAACACAAGATATACCTTGGGGAAAATCCTCAAAATTATGAGAACAAAACCCCCAACAATTCTTCTCAATATCATATAATGGATAGCAGAGAATGTTTTATTTTACAAGATAGCATATTGCTTTCGGAATATAAGAGATCACCAAACTTCTTGGTGAATATACAGAAGAATAGAGAAGAGAGATAAATCGGATGTGTTCCCAGCACAACAATAACAAGCATGAACAATACCCTATACAAAGAGAAGCGCCTTGCCTTCAATGGAGAAGAGAATTCGCTTCACACTGGATTCAACAATCATGTATATCATATTTATACATTCTTCTCTTCTGTTTTTAACTTCTAACTTTAGGATAAAATCACCCTCAAACTGGATGTATTAATCTTGCATGGAGTGGTGCATCCCACTTCTCATGCAGTGCTTCATCTCATTGAGTTGTCACTTAGAATGAACTCACTTCTTAACTGAAATCTTGCCCACTTAGTTAGGTGGCTAACTTAAGTGCCGACATGCAAGTGTCACAACTCATGTGTCATATTTTAGTTTAACATAAGTGTCATCATGCAATAACACTTAGTTAACTAGATCTTCTATTTAACTTAAGTATTATCTTTTAGTTTAACTAAAGTGTAAATACTTTAGTTAACTAGTCCCTTTTATTTAACACTTAGTTAACTGAAATCATGTTGATTGATTTACTTGAAGTGACCACTGTGAGTTCTTTAGTTTACTGAGACACATCTTTAACTGATGCTTTAACTAAAGCATTGATACTTAACGGAAGCTTTAATAATTCGAGTTCTCTTTAATTAGTTGAAGTGTCTGCATGGGAAATTTCAAATTCTCTTGATCTCTATGCTTTATCTTTTATTTATTTCTCTCTTACTGCATGGTCAATATGTGCTAACTTTAATTATTCATCACATTACTTTATACTAAGAAGAATTATCGGATGTTGTGATCATATTATATTATTCTGGACCAAATGATCATATGCTAAAGTAATTCACTTTAGAGGTGATCAATCTCTAAAGGAGACTTAATAGCAATATGGTGATCATGGTTAATAATATATCACACAACTCTAAATGATTTTAAAAAGTAAAGAATGACCTTTATATGGAAGATCCACCTTTATACGGGAGGTCCATCTCATGGATACCTTTATACAAAAGGTTCACCTCTATACGGGAGGTCCATCTCATGGATACCTTTATACGGAAGGTTCACATGATAATCATGACTTGATACACACAAGTTGGGAGCCTTGTCCAACAAGAATTTACAACATCATTACTTTGATCCATTACCTCTATACGAGAGGAATAACCTTTAAACGGAAGGCAATCAAAGTGCTCACCTCTATATAGGAGGATCAATATTGACTACACAAGATTGGTTTGGAGAATGTCTACTGATGTTGTATATTTAACACTCCCTCTCAGCGAGGGAGGAATTCTATTCCATACCAAGCTTGTCTTGGAAGTACCTGAACTTCATCACTGACAGAGGCTTTGTTAACACATCTGCAATTTGCTCATTAGTAGCAATGTACTGAATTTTCATTGTACCCTTCTGGACCATGTCTCGGATGAAGTGATACTTCATTTCAATGTGCTTCGACTTGTCATGAAACATTGGGTTTTCGGAAAGCTTGGGCAAATCTGATTGTCACATCTAATAATGCTAGGCTCAATCTTTTCACCGAACAACCCTACAAGTAGTTTTCTGAGCCACACTACTTCTCGGTAGGAAACACTAGCATCTATGTATTCTGCTTCGGTAGTGCTTTGGGATACAAATCCCTGCTTCCTGCTGGACCAAGATATCATAGTTGATCCTAGGCTATAACAGTAGCCGTATGTGATCTTACGGTCCAAAATGCTTCCTCCCTAGTCTGAGTTTGTATAACCAAGTAACATGACTCCTCCACTGGAGGCATATTTGATTCCATATGAAATTGTACCTCGAAGGTACCTAAGCACATGCTTAGCAATTATCCAGTGTCTGTGTCTCGGATCAGACATAAATTGACTCAGAATGCTCATAGCATAACATATACATGACTCGAATGTATCAAGTACATTAGCGACCCTATAAGTTGTTTATACAAAGTGGGATCTAATGGATCTTATCCAGATCTTGACTCATGAAGTTTCCTCAAATTGGAAACCATCGGTGTAGTCACAGATTTGCAATCTATCATGCCAAACCTGCGTAATATATCCACACTGTACTTCCCTTGAGATAGAAAAATTTCAACTTTTCTTTGCCAAATCTCAAGGCCAAGAAAGTAGTGCATTAGACCTAAGTCTTTCATCTCGAACTCTGTGTTGATGTAATTGTAACTTCGGAATGTATTTCACCTATGTATATTGTACTCCTATAGAGATGTTATTATTCCTCTATACGGAAGTGTCATCATTTGTATTGACAAGTGTCGCAACTTGCATGTGATGGGTTATTAGACCACCAAGTGTGGGGTCGGCCCTGATTAGTATTACCATGGGTTATTAGATTGAGTTAGACAAGTTGGCCCTGCTAGTTTATTAGGCAGGTCAGGTCATGTATAAATAGAGTGTGGGAGGCACTCTATTTGATCACTTCATTATTCACTTCTACACTCTCCATAAAGTGGCACTAAAGTGAGGAAGGAGGAGTAGCTGCTAGGAGGACTATCTCTTGTACTTGGGTTGTATCATTGCTCTTTCTATCTCTGAGGAAGTTGTGGGGTTTTTCACCTTTATGGTTTTCCCCATTGAAACTCTGTGTGTCTATTGTCTCATGTGATTGCTTGTTGTGATTGATATGCTTGATATGCTGTACATGTTATTCTCTCAGTAAAGATCCTAGAGTATATTGAATTAATGCTAAAAATTAACATGGTATCAGAGCTAACCTGAGAAGAAGACATTGTGCAGTTGTGGAAGCTAGGGCTTCTTGTTTATTGGGTTTCTCTCCACATATCTTGAAAGGCAGTATGGTATTTTGACTCTCCTCATCAAGGCGCATCTTTCTGTCCAATCAAAATTCAATTCTGGGCACTTTCATTTTTTGCCCTAAAAATTAGGGTTTCCACAAAAATAGAAATTTCTGAATTCTGAGACCATAGCTGGAAGCTCCTTGGAAAAATCGAAGTTTAGAGCTTTGGATCGAAATTTTTGGTTGGGTGAAGCTCCGAGAAACTCAAACCCTAATTCAGGGTCCTCCATAGTGAATCCGACAAATAAAAAGGCATTTCTGAAGGGTGAAACTTTGCATATTTCAAATTTTGAATATACCAAGCTGATCAACTCATCAAGGTGCATCTTTCTATCCTTTCAGAAGTTTGAAATTCATGTTTTGAATTTTTAGGGTTTCTCTGACAAACCCTAATCCAGCACCAGATCCAGATTTCTGCAAATCAAGTGGTAAGACCTAAATCTTTTCTATTTCCATTTGAAGTACTCTTTAAGATGTCTCACCACACTAAGCTTGAGGATAAGCTTGAAGGGGCTGATAACTTCCGAGCATGGAAGTATAGGATTGGGTTAATCCTGAAAGAAAATGAATTGGACACTTACATAAGTGAAGAGGTCCCTGTCCCAGAGGGAGAAGAGGCTAAGGCATTACATAAGAAGAACTTGGTCAAGTCAAAGAGGATCATTGCTGATTCTATCAAAGACCATCTCATGCCACATGTGTCATATCTAAAGACACCCAAGGAGATGTTTGATTCCTAACCAAGCTATTTGAAGGGAAGAACATAAATCGGAAGATGACTCCGCGGAACCAATTGAAAGGGGTAAAGCTTTAGAATGGAGAGACCATTCAATCTTATTTCTCTAAGGTCTCTCAGATCAAGGAACAACTTGAAGATGTGGATGAAGTAGTGGATAATGGTGAAGTTGTCATGACCACATTGAATGGCCTACCTAGGTCATGGGACTCCTTCATCCAAGGAATCTGTGCAAGAAGGAAGTTGATCTCATTCAGCAGACTATGGGAGGAATGCTCACAAGAAGAAGCAAGGCTTGTGGCTTGAGAAGAGAAGATGGGGAATGAAGATCAAGCTCTCACAGCACACACCAAGGGAAGCGAGTTTAAGAGGGAGAGATCTCATAACAAGAAACATTCTCACCCTCATCACAAGAAGAAAGATCTATCTCATGTTCGATGTTTCGATTGTAATGAAATAAGACACTTTGCTTCAAATTGTCCCAAGAAGAAGAAAGACAACAACAAAAAATTCAACAAGAAGAAGAGGTACAACAAGAAGATATTTCATGCTCATGCTGCTGAGGATGATGAACCTCCCAAGAAGAAGGCTAGGGTAGAAAGTGATGCTTCATAAAGTGAAGATGAATATGTTCTAATCTCTGCTCTCACAAGTACTATCTCTCATGGATGTAATGATTGGCTTATTGATAGTGGGGCTTCCAAACACATGACAAGGTTTAAAGAATCTTTTGTAAATCTATCTGAACATGAGTCACCCCATAAGGTGAAACTTGGGGATGACTATCAATATCCTATCAAGGGAAGTGGTGAAGCCTCCTACAACCTAGACTTTGGAAAGTCTTTGAAGATGGAAGATGTTCTATATGTACTTGGGCTCAAGAAGAACCTACTCTCTATATCTGTATTGGATGCAAAAGGCATGAGGGTTGCATTTGTAGATGGCCAAGCCCTAATGTGGCCAAAGGGTAAAACTATAGATGATGCAGTAGTGATTGGAGAGCAAGAGGGAGGATTGTACAAATTGAAGGGACAACCTAAACATGCCATGGTACATGAATCCATGGAGCCAAGTGAACTTTTTGCATAGAAGGCTTGCACATGTGCACTACCAATTGCAAGTAAAACTGTAGAGGGTCTTCCTGAAATCAAGACAAAGCATGAAGGTGTTTGCAAAGGATGTGCAAAAGGAAAGAACATTAAGAAGGCATTTCCAAGTAGTGAAAGCAAAGCCAAAGGAATCTTGGAAATTATCCACTCCGATGTATGCGGTCCGATGTCATCTAGTTCTCTGAGTGGGTATGTATACTATGTCTCTTTCATTGATGATTTCTCTAAGAAGACTTGAGTTTATTTCGTGAAGAACAAAGATGAAGTATTTGATAAGTTCAAGGAATTCAAAGCCTTGATGGAAAATCAAACTAATAAGAAGATCAAGACATTCATATCCGACAATGGCAGAGAATTCACTTTAGGTGATTTCAAGAAGTTATGCAGTGATTCAGGGATTAAGAGGGAGTTCACTGCTCCCTACAATCCACAACAGAACGGAGTTGCAGAAAGGAAGAATAGAACAATCATGGAAGCAGCACGGGCAATGCTGCATGACCAGGATCTGCCTATGCATCTTTGGGCAGAAGCAGCTAGGACAACTGTATATGTGCAGAATAGAACACCTCACAAGATATTGGACAACAAGACACCAGAAGAGGTCTTCTCTGGTAAGAAACCTAAAGTCAGCCATCTCAGAATATTTGGTTGTCCAGTATATACTCATGTCCCAAAGGAAAAGAGGACAAAGCTAGATCCTTCAGGAAAGAAGGGCATCATTGTGGGGTACAGTGAAAGCTCGAAGGCTTATAGAATATACTTTCCAGGGTTCAAGAAGATTGATGTCAGCAGGGATGTGACATTTGATGAAAACTCAACCTTCATCAAGTCAAGGAAAACACCTATTGAAGATCATGAAGAACCAAAGGAAACCAAATTTCAAGACACCACCATGACTGAAACAATTCTAGATGCAGATCGTGAAATAGAAGATCTGCAAGAACCTGTAGATCCACCCCGTGAGAAGAACTCTCACAAGAGGAAACTTGCATGGGCTAGAGAGCTCATTCAAGATGCAGAAAGATATGGAATTCCAGAAGAAGAACACAGATATATGAAGAGGACTAGATCACATACCAGTTATGTTGCCCTACTCTGTGATATTATGAACAAATAACCTTCCAATTATGAAGAAGCAACGGAAAAGAAAGAATGGAAGGATGCTATGGTTGATGAATACCAATCGATCATGAAAAATGATGTTTGGGATGTAGTCCCAAGACCTGAAGGGAAGTCTGTTGTGACTTCCAAATGGATCTACAAGATCAAGCATGCTGCAGATGGTAGCATAGAAAAATACAAAGCAAGATTTGTAGCTCGTGGCTTCTCCCAGAAAGAGGGGATAGACTATGAAGAAATTTTTGCTCCTGTAGCCAGGTACACTTCCATCAGATCAGTACTTTCCTTGGTTGCAGTAATGAAATGGAAGATACACCAGATGGATGTCAAGATAGCTTTCTTGAATGGTGTAGTCGAGGAGGAAGTGTATGTGGTGAAGCCACTTGGTTTTGAGACACATGACAGGGATTCATATGTGTGCAGGTTGAAGAAAGCCTTGTATGGCTTGAAGCAAGCTCCTAGGACTTGGTATGGTAGGATAGACAACTTTCTATCTAGTTTGGGCTTTACCAAGAGTAAAGCAGATTCCAACCTTTACTACAAGGTTGAGGAAGGAAATCCAGTGATACTGCTATTGTATGTGGATGACTTGTTTGTAACAGGTGAGGATGGGTTGATTTCTGATACCAAGAGGAAGCTTGCTGCCAATTTTGAGATGAAGGACTTGGGGATGATGCACTATTTCCTAGGCATGGAGGTGTGGCAGAGTGCAAATGGAATATTCCTTGGACAAGGGAAGTATGCAGTAGAGATCCTGAAGAGGTTCGGGATGATGGACTGCAAGGCCATGGCCACACCTATGGCATCAAACCTGAAGCTTCTGTGTGATGCTTCATCTGATCCGGTTGATGTCATTGTGTATCGTCAGATGATTGGGTCCTTGATGTACCTGATGAACACTAGACCAGATATTTGCTTTGCGGTGAACACATTGAGCCAGTTCTTGACGGATCCCAGAGGTGTTCACCTGGTTGCTATAAAGCATATTCTGAGGTACCTGAAGGGTACAATTGATTATGGGCTCATGTATGATGTGAATCAAAGGTTTAACCTGGAGGGTTATGTTGATTCAGACTGGGCAGGAAGTGTTGCAGATAGGAAGAGCACATCTGGGTGTTGCTTCAGTATGGGATCAGGTGTGATCTCTTGGTTTAGCAGGAAGCAGTCCCACGTAGCACTGAGTACAGCTGAGGCAGAGTATGTTGCAACTTGTTCTGCTAGTTGTGAGGTAGTATGGCTCCGGAAGCTACTGTCTGAGTTATTTGATCTCCTGTTGGAGGCTACTGGTATCTTTTGTGATAACCAGAGTTGTGTGAAGTTGTCTGAGAACCCGGTGCTCCACGACAGGTCGAAGCACATTGAGATCAAATATCACTATATCAGGGATATGGCACAGAGAGGAGCAGTGAAGCTCCTGTATGTTGCGATGGATGAGCAGGTTGCAAATGTGTTGACGAAACCACTAGCCAGAGTGAAGTTTGAATACTTTAGAGAGAGGCTTGGTGTTCTTCAGATTGACGACACTTTGAGGAAGAAGTGATGGACACATTTGCAGGAGCCATTCCAAGCATGGTGAGAGGAGGATCCTTCCCATGGCTGTGGATGTAAGCGCTAGATGATGAGCATCATGATGATGCTCCAGTTACTACTTTGTATATGCATCAGTTGGATTCTTTGATCAGTTTGATCATGTATTTGTATATGCATCATGTTGGATGCTTTGATCAATTTGATCATGTATTTGTATATGCATCATGTTGGATGCTTGATATGACCAGGTAGATTATGTACTTATGTATGTATCAGGTGGATGCATTGTATGATTAGGTAGATCATGTACTTATGTATGTATCAGGTGGATGCATTGTATGATCAGGTAGATCATGTACTTATGTATGTATCAGGTGGATGCATTGTATGATCAGGTAGATCATGTACTTATGTATGTATCAAGTGGATGCATTGTATGATCAGGTAGATCATGTACTTATGTATGTATTAGGTAGATCATGTACTTATGTATGTATCAGGTGGATGCATTGTATGATCAGGTAGATCATGTATGATGATATGTATCAGGTAGATACTTTGTATGCATCAGATGGATATACTGTTTGATCAGGATGATCACAGATGACGAGCTTCAGGATGTTGCTCTAGATGATATGCATCAGGATGATGCTATGATGGTGATCAAGATGATCACAGATGACGAGCTTCGGGATGTTGCTCCAGATGATATGCATCAGGATGATGCTGTGATGATGATCAGGTTGATCATGTGATGATGTACATTAGGATGATGTATGGTGAGTATCAGGTTGATACTCTGTGGCCGTGGACAGGTTGTGCGGGTAGCATAGAAAAGACCCTTTAAAATCTAGATAGGTAGAGCTGTGTGCTCGTAACAGCCTGGGATGCTCTATCAAGATCCAGACGGGTATAGTGGTGTGCTTGTAACATCCTGGGATGCTTTGAGTAGGTTTTGCTACAGTTTCGCATAGAAAATATCCTTTAAAATCTGGACAGGTAGAGCGGTGTGATCGTAACAATCTGGGATGCTCTATCGAGATCTAGACAGGTAGAGCAATGTGCTCGTAACATCCTGGGATGCTCTGAGTAGGTTTTGCGAAAGTTCACATAGAAAAGATCCTTTAAAATCCAGACAGGTAGAGCGGTGTGCTCGTAACAACCTGGGATGCTCTATCAAGATCTAGATAGGTAGAGCAGTGTGCTCGTAACATCCTGGGATGCTCTGAGTAGGTTTTGTGAAGGTCAACATTTAAAAGAACCTATAGTCTGCATCAGGTTTTGTTGACGCACGTAATCAGTCCTAGGTTCCATAGTATGGCCACTGGTGATGAAGACCTACAGGTGGTGGGCCTACATCCAGTATGAAAAAGAACTAGCTCTATAGAACTTCCTATGACGATTAGATCAGAGATTGATTGAGATAGAAGCAGCAGTGACAATGACGATGATTCGATGACGATGATCCAGAGAAGAAGACTTGTGCTAGCAGATCTGTGTCGAGAAATACCTTCCTAGTTAAGAGGGAGTTTTGATGTAATTGTAACTTCATAATGTATTTCACCTATGTATATTGTACTCCTATAGAGATGTTATTATTCCTCTATATGGAAGTGTCATCATTTGTATTGATAAGTGTCGCAACTTGCATGTGATGGGTTATTAGACCACCAAGTGTGGGGTCGGCCCTGATTAGTATTACCATGGGTTATTAGACTGAGTTAGACAAGTCGACCCTGCTAGTTTATTAGGAATGTTAGGTCATGTATAAATAGAGTGCGGGAGGCACTCTATTTGATCACTTCATTATTCACTTCTACACTCTCCAGAAAATGGCGCACAAGTGAGGAAGGAGGAGTAGCTGTTAGGAGGACTATCTCTTGTACTTGGGTTGTATCATTGCTCTTTCTATCTCTGAGGAAGTTGTGGGGTTTTTCACCTTGATGGTTTTCCCCAGTGAAACTCTGTGTGTCTATTGTCTCATGTGATTGATATGCTGTACATATTATTCTCTCAATAAAAATCCTAGAGTATATTGAATTAATGCTAAAAAATTAACACTGTGATGTGATATCCCTCTTGCACCAAGCAATCATATGTTCCTCTCTAGTGAGAAAAAAAATCATCAACATACATAACCAATATCAACGGTTGGTTTCTCACTACTTTGAAGTACAAATTTGGATCATCTTCACTCTTACAGAAACCCAGTTTCTGAAGGTAGCTATCAATTTTGGAGTACCAATCCATGGGGGCTTGCTTAAGTCCATATAGAGCTTTCTTTAGCTTGCAAACATGGGACTCCTTCCTATGCACCACAAATCCTTCAGGCTGCTGAATATAAACCTCTTCCTCAACCTCACCATTGATAAAGGTTGTCTTCACATCTATCTGGTGAAGTTTCCATCATAGAACATATGCAAGTGTAATCATTACTTGGATTGTGGTGTACCTTTCCACAGGGGAAAAGGTCTCATCATAATCGATGCCTTCTTTCTGAGAGAAACCTCTGGAAATGAATCTGTCTTTATACTTCTCAATGCTACCATCCGCAACATGCTTTATATTGTAAAGCCATCTGGAAGTCACAATGGACTTCCCATCAGGTTTGGGAACAATCTCCCAAACATCATTCTTAATTATAGATTTGTACTCTTCTGTCATTGCATCTTTCCAAACTTGATGCTTTGCAACTTTTTCATATGAGGATGGTTCTGAATCACTGATGTGACTCATTAGTGCAACATACCCTGAATATTTGTCAGGTTTCTTGCACTCTCGAGATGAGCCTGCTGGTGCTCTATGTTTATTTGCATTTTGTAAGATGTCTCAACACCAAGCAGACCTTCTTTAAGCAGGAGGTTCATCAAGTGACCTCTCAACCAGTTCTACTGGTTCTTCAGGAGCTAGTGAATCTGAGGCATCTTCTGGTTTCTCCTTCTCTAACTCTGAAGGGGGAGAATCAAACTCGAGATCCTCCATCTATGAATCACATTGAATCTCTTTCGATCTTTTGAAAGAAGCTTCCTCATGGAAGGTAACATCTCGGCTGACTTCAATGTGTCTCTCACCAGATACATATATTCGGTATGCTTTGGATGAATCGCTATAACCCAAAAAGGTTCCTTTCTTTCCAGAAGGCTCCATCTTTGTTCTCTTTTCTTTTGGTACATGAATGCATACTGGCATCCCGAAGATCCTCAAGTGTGAGATATCTGGCTTCTCACCAGTAAACACTTCTTTTGGTGTCTTCTCATCTAGAATGGCATGTGGGATTCTATCCTGGATGTACACAGTTGTACGGTTGTCTTTTGCCCATAATGAGGAATGCATATCTTGATCATGCATCATGGATTTTGCAGCCTCACATATGGTTTTATTCTTTCTTTCGGCAACCCCATTTTGTTGAGGGTTGTATGGTAATATTAACTATATATATATTCATGCATCACTACATAGCTCATTAAATGCATGTGAATCAAATTCACCTCCATTATCAGACCTTAATGCATGGATGTGATTTTATTTCTAATTTTCAACTAGGGCTTTAAACTCTTTAAATTTGCTAAGAGTTTCACTTTTAGCCTTCATGAAATAAATCCATGTCTTCCTAAAAAAATCATCTATGAACAGTACATAATATCAGAAGACACTCAGGGAGGGGGGTGACATGGGACCACATACATCAGAATGTATTAAATCTAAAATCCCTTTAGATCCAGTAGAACTTCTAGAAAATGTTTTCTTAACATTCTTCCCAAGTGCACAACTTCGACATACACTATCATGCTCAAAATCAAATAGGGGCATACCTTTTACCATATATTGAATTCCTGGTAGTGCTTTGTAGTGTAGGTGTCCAAGCCTTTGGTGCCATAGATTGCATGGATTGATAGTGTGGTGATTCATAGCTTGAATGTACTTCCAGGGTACCTTGTAGAGTCCTCCTTCTCGAAATCCAATCACGGCAACGAATTCTAGGATTTTGTCCTTCGTCCATAAAAGTGCTTTGTTATCCATGAAGATAACTCGGAAGCCTTTGTCTTCAGGAACCAAAACTGAGAGGAGGTTCTTCTTCAATCCTGGAACATATAGAATGTCCTCCACATGTAGAATATCACCGGTGCTAAGTTGGAATGAGGTGGATCCAAATCCTTGGATTGAATAAGTTTAGTTGTCCCCCAACTCTACCATGCATGTGAATTCTTTCTCTTTTAGATCGGTGATGGTACTCGTGTAACCAAAATCATATGTTTGGATGCACCACTGTCAATAAACCATGTATCTGCATTTGTGATGCCAGATCTTGAAAGGGATGAGACAAGATAGTACTCCCTTCTTGTATCATTTTCTTAGGATGCATTCTTTTGAGTGTTTTCATCTTCTATGGTGGTAGAAGCATGGAACTTCCCTTTCCACTTTACTCTACAATCTCTTGAGAAATGGCCTTTTTTGTTGCAATTGAAGCATCTAGCTTTTGACTTGTCAAATCCTTTGTTGAACTCCTTCTTCTTTGAATAAGAGAACTTATTTTGGAAGAAGTTTTTCTTTCCTTTCTTCATTCTTGCCGTGACGACAAGATTTTCTTCTTTGATGCACACTGACTTGCACTAGATTCGCCCCTCCTCTTGGAGGAAGTCATGCCACAACCTTTCGAAGTTAGGTTGTACCTCTCGACCATTTACCGCATCCAAGCATGTCTCCCATGAGGATGGGAGACCATCAATAGCGGTTTGGAGAAGATCATCTTCATCCACCACTACTCCAATACTAGCAAGCTAATCTCTTACCTGATAGATCTTGGAGAAGAAGCATGCCACTATCTCATCTATCTCCATCTTTAAGTTCTGAATCTTATTCTTCAATGCCCTCTTTTGACTCAGGGCACTCTTCTCATATAGATTAGTCAATGTATCATAAAATTCTTTTGCGGTCTTCAATGATGTGATCATGGGCATCAAGTTATCTTTTACCGAATCATAGATGATTCATTTAGACTTAGCTTGATTCTTCTTGAAGTTGATGCCCCCTGCATTAGATGTAGGCTCCTCCACCACAATCGATACGTAGCCATCCAAGTCATGTCCCTCTAGGATGTTGAGAATCCTATCCTTCCAAGTGTTGAAGTTTGAGGTGCCCTCAAGACGGTCTTCCGTTCGTATAGAGACTGATGCCATAGTATTCAAATCTTGTGCTCAACTTCTCTGGATCAATGTTGGCTCTAGCTGGCATGAAAAACTAAGCTCCTTCATGCCCTGAGCTATGATACCATGTTGAAATTTGGTTGAGATTTGATCTTTAATTCTTTTAGATGCAGAGACTTGAAGCAATGAGACAATTCAATCCATGAAATTCATACAACCATAACACAAGATATACCTTGGGGAAAATCCTCAAAATTATGAGCACAAAAACCCCAACAATTCTTCTCAATATAATATAATGGATAGCAGAGAATGATTTCTTTTACAACATAGCATATTGCTTTCAAAAGATAAGAGATCACCAAACTTCTTGGTGAAGATACAAAAGCAACAGAGAAGAGATGTCAATCGGATGTGTTCCCAACACAACAATAACAAGCACGAACAATACCTTGCACAAAGAGAAGCGCCTTGCCTTCAATGGAGAAGAGAATTCACTTCACAGTGGATTCAACAATCATGTATATCATATTTATACATTCTTCTCTTCTATTTTTAACTTCTAACTTCAGGATAAACTTGCCCTCAAACTGGATTTATTAATCTTGCATGGAGTGGTGCACCCAACTTCTCATGCAGTGCTTCATCTCATTGAGATGTCACTTAGGATGAACTAGCCTCTTAACTGAAAGCTTTCCCACTTAGTTATGTGGCTAACTTTAGTGTCGACATGCAAGTGTCACAACTCACATGTCATCTTTTAGTTTAACATAAGTGTCGTCATGCAATAACACTTAGTTAACTAGATCTTCTCTTTAACTGAAGTGTCGTCTTTTAGTTTAACTAAAGTCTAAATACTTTAGTTAACTAGTCCCTTTTATTTAACACTTAGTTAAGTGAAATCATGGTTATTGATTTACTTGAAGTGACCCTGTGAGTTCTTTAGTTAACTAAGACATATCTTTAACTGATGCTTTAACTAAAGCATTGATACTTAACTAAAGCTTTAATAATTTGAATTCTCTTTAATTAGTTGAAGTGTCTGCATGGTCAATTTCAAATTCTCGTGATCTTTATGCTTTATTTATTTATTTATCTCTTACTACATGGTCAATATGTGCTAACTTTAATTATCCATCACATTACATTATACTAAGAAGAATTATCGGATGTTGTGATCATATTACATTATTCCGGACCAAATGATCATATGCTAAAGTAATTCACTTTAGAGGTGATCAATTTCTAAAGGAGACTTAATAGCAATATGGTGATCATGGTTAATAATATATCACACAACATTAAATACTTTTAACAAGTAAAGCATGACCTTTATATGGAAGGTCCACCTCTATACGGGAGGTCCATCTCATGGATAACTTTATACAGAAGGTTCACCTCTATACGAGAGCTCCATCTCAGGGATACTTTTATACGGAATGGTCGCATGATAATCATGACTTGATATACACAAGTTCGGAGCCTTGTCTAACAAGACTTTACAACATTGTTACTTTGATCAATTACCTCTATATGGGAGGAATAACCTTTACACGAAAGGAAATCAAAGTGCCCACCTATATACGGGAGGATCAATCTTGACTGCACAAGATTGGTTTGGAGAATGTCTCATGATGTTGTATATTTAACATTTTTTATGATTGATGCACTCTGAAACCGGGAGGAATCATTGTCTTCTTGCAAGGTTTAAGGTGTTAAATGAGACTCATATACTAAGGTTCTAAAAGACAGACTTTGATGGCCATCACGTGCTTGTCAATATTAAAAGGATAGAATATTCAACTTAGAAAACTCGTCGTATCATTGAATTTATATCTTATCTTGGGAGGAACCTCTAACCTAGATGCAAACACAAGGGCACAAGCTTTCAAATAACCTAATGAAATTGAGATGGAGAAATCCAGTTACGATAATGATGGAATATTCAAGTAAGTGTCCAACATACGAGAATGCCAACATGGTCTTCTTCATGTTCAGAGATTTGTTATCCTATGCTCACATATTAGCACTGGCAGATGCAGATTCCGGTGAGAAACTGAGCTTTAGGGAATTCATAGACAAGGTGAGCATGGTGGGTAGTGGATTAATTCAGTTGGGTATCAGAAAAGGGGAAGTGGTGCTCTTGTTTTCTACCAATTCTATTTATTCCCCACTATGTTTCTTTGGGATTGTTTCAATTGGGGCAGTGCCAACCACTATGAATCCATTGTATACTGCCATGGAAATGGCTAAACAGGTCAAGGATTTGAAACCCAAGCTCATTATAGTTTTCCCAGAGCTATGGGATAAAGCTAAAGATCTAGGAAGGCTTGTTTTACACGATTGTTCATGCAACTTATGTTGCTACAAATGTCGCCACCGCCATTGAGATGACCAATAGATAGAATCTGCAACACATATATGACATGACAGTTAAAGGACACATGAGATAACTGTTACAGATATGGATTTGGGAAGACAGAGAGGCCTATAATGGGAATCTAACACATCAGATGACCGTGAAATCTTAAAAATGCAATGGAAAAGATAAGGTCCAAAGAGGGAATGCCTTACGACATAAATATTGAAGGATACATTTTATTTTTGGAGTAGGATCACTAGGTAAGGATTTGTTTGATTTTATGTCTAGGCAATCTTCACAGGGAATGAAAGTGGAGCTTTTTCTTAATGAGAATCAAATGAAACCAATTTTGTTTTGATCATATTACAATTTTGAAATGTTTGAGATTATTTATTTTGGGTTGTAAATTTTTTTGATATTGTTGTAGGGTTTTGATGTTGTTATTATTAAATCTATGATTTTTAGGAAAACTTGAATCATCAAATCCATATTTTTTAGAAAAAAATGAATCACCAAATTCCAATAAGGTGAATATTTACATTATAATCCCTCACACTACACCACAACACACCAATAAAATGTGCATATATGGTCTGGTGTGGTGTGAAGGAGGAGATAAAGTTTACATTATAAGTCCTCATGCCACTCCACACCATAGAACACAAATATGTGTATATGGTATGGTATGGTGTGAAGAAGTATTCACATAGATATCCTAAAAATTTATATATTTGGAAGTTGGAAGTTGGCTTTGGATATACGTATTTTGGTTGCTGTAATAGCATATTTATTTATTTATTTTGAAATTAATATTATTAATAATTTTGTATAATATTGTGTGTTGTTTTTTAATTCTTATTGTTGATTATGTCACGTTATAGGATGTTATTTGAACAAGAGCCACGTGGTGGCAATGTCCTTGACATTGCCATTAGCTTTATATGAGGGGTTTTTTGCAATAGAGATAATTGTTGATGGAATTTGTCTTTTTCACTTGTTGTGAAGCTAGCCAAACAATAATAGTTTAGATGTTAAAATCCAACTATCAAAGTTTCATTAGATAACTTAAAGAAAGATATGTTTCACAACTATTTTTATTTTAAAAGACCCAAAAATTTAAACTTTAATCTTTGTTAAAACTATAAATAATATTAAATTCTTTAGACAATGTTGTCCAGGATATAACGAAGATATTTAGTTATGTGTTATTATTTGTTATTTGTTTATGTTATTACTAAAAAGAAAATTCTTTACAAGTGAGTGATAGTGAGTCTTTACAAGTGAGTGATAGTGATCGCACTTTTATCTTGCTTGTTTATTAATATGTGCATATACTAACCACTAACATTTTGACGTGGTTAATTGATAGTGGATTTTTTGCTGGAACTAAAAACTCGTAGCTATAATTTTCGAAGTCCGTTGAAATAATAACCTCCATGTGAATCACTAAATCATTTACAAACCTGAAATAGAATGGTAAGCCCGGCCAATGGAGCAGTGCAGGTCTTGCTAACAGAACCTGTAACACCTCCTGCTAAAAGCTGTGAAATTGTCCGAGTAGTGAAATTGCCCCAATCTGAGAATGTTGCACCGATTGTTGTACATGCCCTATTCATTTGATGATAATTGGCTCTCTCCATGCTTGTTCACTCCGATTAAAGAATTAAGAGTCTTTTCCTTTGATCAAATGTATTGTGCGTCTCCTACTCTCTTGTTTTTTATGGAGGATGTTCTTTGAAAAAAGGTACATTATGCTTTTAAGTTTTAAGTCTTCGCGACCTTATATCCCTCTATAATTACATGCAATATATATGAACTTGGAAATTCAACGTTCTTCCAGTGCTCACAGCATGACAAAAACTGCTTTCCTTAGAAGAGTATGCATGAAAAAACTTCCGTTGAGATATAATTTAGTTAAATTGGCATGTCCAAAGGCTAATAACTATGTATGTTTATGGTGTGAAAGGTTGAGGGAATGCATACAAATTAAATATAGAGTAAGCCAATGTTAACCTTTAGTAAAGAAAAATAACTCAACTGTAAGTATATGATGGTAAAAAACAGGAAGATGTCATCTTGATGGAATTCTTTTTAAGATTTAAAAATATAGCTGGTGATATGCCAAGTTTTTCAAATAACAAACACATGAAACTAAAGGAAAGATAATAATATTCTCAGGGGTCATTGCTATATAGTATACACTTTTGATGAATAGATAATCTTAGCAATTAATTTATACAAGAATGCAAGATTTTATCTCCCTTGCAAGGGGTTTGCACTCAATCATTCCTATGTTTTGTTTTAAAATAAGCAATCAAAATTCTAGCTCCCTAGCAATGAATGGATGTAAAAATAGTAAATACTATGGTTAGCTTTGATAGTGAAAATAATGCATCTACCTTAACCAGGGAATTTAAAGGTAGTTGATACTATGGTTAGTTTTGACAGGGAAAAGTATGCATGCAACTCAATGAAGGTACTGACTATCAAGGTTCTTGTTTCCTGCAATGAAGTTTGCACAATATTTGAGAACGTACTCTAGATTTTAGCATCTAAACATAAGATTTTAATTCTTTAATTCTCTGATCTCTATAGAATCTACCCACCTTTATAAATTCTATCCCTGTTTTTGTCTATCATTTCCAATAAATTGAAGCTGCCAGCGCCATTTTTGGTCGCAGAATTGAACTACTTTATTCGCTGATTCTTTTTATTTATCTTATAATAAAAATTATGGAGTATATTTGGTGGTTATTTTATTTTATAATAAAAGTTATAATAAATTGAAGCTGCCATCACCATTTTTGGTCGCATAATTAAACTACTTTATTCACTGATTCTTTTTATTTATCTTATAATAAGAATTATGAAGTACATTTTGTGGTTATTTTATTTTATAATAAAAGCTATATTGATATGTATTCCCAAGTAAAATGTTGGTTCCACGTCAATGTTCCCTTTACACAAAGTTACACATGATTACTCACGTCACAATGGTGGTTCTCTTTAATTATTGAATGTCGCTAAACAATCCTAACTTGATATACGTGCGTTGGAACTTAATTTTTTTTTAATCCTTACAGCAGTGAAGTTATATTTTAATTTAATTCTTCTTAAAACTATTCTATTCTAAATAAAATATCATTTGTATTTAGGGCATCATCATATATGTAGCTTGGGCATTTTAATATCCACGCTATTTCTGGTTTTGCCATTCGTTTGATTTCGTTTGACGCCACATATGGAAGGCATGTGCTACGTAATAACATGTCAACTGAGGCGATTAATAGGAATGCCACGTATGGAAGTAGTTCTATCCAGGCAAGCCACGTGTAGCGGGCATGCACTGATTCTTCATTGTTGCGAGATATGCCTTCCACAGACAGGTCATTTTTCCATACCATTGTAGGAAGAAAAGGCCATTTTTTTTCCTTCGATCAAAGAAAAGGTTTGACTGGATATAATCCATTTCATTGCCAATGATCGAAGAAAATGTTCAGCCAGAATGCAGGCCATCCTCTAGCATCGAAAGGTGAAAGGTGAGGACATTCGACATTCTCAAATCCCATATAATTATTTTTAAAGTTTGTAGTTGCATGGGAATGATAATTCATTTTCTCTTTTTTGTTGGAAAAATGTAATTAAGAGATGATGGCATATCTAAATCTGTCCGCTCTGTTAGTTTATTTGTCAGTCTGTTATGTCAGTGAGTCAGTCAATCTGTAACCAATCTGACTCACGTCTTGTTGTATTTATTTAAACGCGTCTGTATTCTGCAAGTCAATAACTTCTTAGGTAGAAATTAATTGTGGTGATTAATGTAACCCTGTAACTTCTAGGTGAAGCAAAACCAAGTTTATGTATAAATGAAAATCAATCACAGGAAATCAAATAGAGATGTAGGAGTGAAAGGAGAAGAAGAAATTGGTTGTGAAATGTATTACGAGCCCAAGCTCTGTAAGAAGTGAAAGATCAAGTAAAATCTCATCTCTCTATAGTGCGGCAAAGTTGCTTTGTTTTACTCCAGTAATATATAAGTCTTTAGTTTTATGTATTCATTCTCAAGAATGATGGTTTTCTGCATGTCACACATCTTCTTCACATTTGCCTGTGTAAATGTTGTTTACATTTACGGTCTGTAAATCAAATCAAGATTTCCACATATTTCACAGTGGTAAAAGTTCTATTTTAAAGCACAATAACTTTGACATAAGTTTCACTTAGATGTTTTCGGTTCTTATGTTTTAGCAAGAAATATCTTAATATAAAGTTTGTTTAAGATTAGGTTATGCGAAGTTAAAGAAGTATGCAAAGTTAACTTGTGCAAAGTTAATCTTCGTAAAGTTAAAGAAGTTTGAAAAGTAAATTTGTGTGAAGTGCGAAGTTCATTTATGTGAGGTTCCATTTATGCAAAGTAAAGTATTACTAAGTTAACTGCACAGTAAAAGTTGAAATGCGCAGTTAATCTCCGTGCAGTTAATCTGTGAAGTAAAGTGTTCGAAAAAAAATAGAGCAAAGTATATGCTAGGAGAAGCGAAGTCCTAAAGCAAAGAAAAATAAAAATATTTATTTACTGCGTAGTTCAACCTTTTGACTGCGAGGTGTGCTTTTCCCTTGATATGGTATCAGAGCCTGGTTTACGGAGAAAGGAAATTCTATTTACAAAAAGGGAAAAGTGATTAAGAATGGCTTCCACTTTGGGTAATTTGCAAACTCCAATATTTTCTGCTAAAAATTATGAATATTGGTCTCTAACTATGAAAGCTTTTTTTAGAGGTCAAGAGGTATGGGAAATAGTCCAGAATGGCTATGTAGAACCAACAGATCTGACAACATACAACAATATCACACAAGATAAGAAGGATATCTTGAGGTAACAAATGAAGAAAGATGGAAATGCGTTGTTCCACATACATCAAGCAACACATGAATCCATACTCCCAAGAGTAGCAGCAACGACGTCAGCTAAGGAAGCATGGGACACACTGGAAACTTCCTATCAAGGTTTGAACAAGGTAAAGACTGCCAAACTACAAATTATTAGAAGAGATTTTGAAAGATACAGAGTCAGTAGAATCATTCTATACTCTTGTTATTGGTCTGGTTAATCAAATAAAGTCTCATGGATAAAATCTAGGTGACCAAAGGGTTTTTGAAAAAGTTCTTAGAGTTCTTCCAAAGAAATTTGAATCTTTAGTTGTGACTTTGGAGGAAAACAAAGATCTATCCCAATTTACTATTGATGAGTTGCAAGCCTCATTACTCAATCATGAACATAGAATCAACAGTTCAGATACATCACTGGAAGGTGCATTCACAGCATAGTCATCCATAATTCGTGGAAGAGGCAGGGGAAGATCAAACTCTAGAGGTAGAGGAAGAAGTTATTTCAGAGGAGGTCGCAACAGCAGTCCTGCACATGTCGCTGGTAGAGGTCAGAATCAGATCCCCAGTCAGGCTAGTGGAGAAAGGTATGATAAATACAAAATTCAATGTCATTACTGTAAGAAGTTTGGAAACTTCGCATATGAATGCAGGAAGAAGCAGTATGACCAAGTAAAGCAAGGCCAAACACAGTCAAGCAACAACATCACTCCAAACAACTCATTGTTCTTAGCATCCACATCTCCACTTGAATGCAATGTTTTCAATAAAGTCCAAATTACATATGGTATTTAGAATCAAGCTGTAGAAATCATATGATTGGTAATTTAAATCTATTTTCTAGTCTAGATAAATCATTTCAAACTGATGTTACACTTGGAAATAATATTCAAGTCACTGTTTTGGGTAAGGGTACTGTTGATATTCTAACCAAACAGGGGGAGCAGAAATTTATGCTTGATGTTTATTATGTTCAAGGTTTGAAGCATAATTTGATGAGCATTGGACAACTGATGGAAAAAACGTTACAGATTTCATATGATAGGAAAGTGTTGTCTGATCAAGGACATATATCCAAGCAATCAATTAATAGCCGAGGTGCAGATGGCAAGCAATCGTTTGTTTCCTTTGAGGATAAGGCCAATCATAAAAGGAAAAACAAATCAAGTTGTTCATGAAAGACAGAATGAAAATTATGGAGCTGCATTCAAAGCATAAAGTAAAGAAGCAGGTATTCACCGCGACAAGGAAGAAAAAGACAACAAAGAAATGCAAGCACCATTTCAAACAAAAATAAAGGATGAATCTTGGTTATGGCACTTCAGATTTGGACTTCTGAATTTTGGTGGCTTGAAGCTATTGCACATGAAGGACATGGTGAAAGTATTGCCATTGATTGAGAAGCCAGATAGAATTTGTGAAGGTTGTATTTTTGGAAAACAACATAGAGAGACTTTTCCAGTCGAAAAGTCATACAAAGCTCGCACACCACTTGAAATTACGCACTCTGATATTTGTGGACTGATGCAAACACCGTCCATGGGAGGATGCACCTATCTTCTCACATTTATTGATGATTTCACAAGAAAAACCTGTATACATTTTTTAAAACATAAATCTGATGTGTTTGGTTGTTTTCAGCAGTTCAAGGCACTTGTGGAGAAGCAAAGTGGTTACAACATCAAGATATTAAGAACATATAGAGGTGACGAGTATGTTTCAAATGATTTCTTAAATTTTTGCAAAAATCACGACATACAAAAGCAATTCACTGTGCGGTATACACCACAACAGAATGGTATCGCAGAGAGGAATAACATAACCATTATGGAGATGGCGTGCAGTATGTTGGAAGCCATGCATCTGTCAAATGAATACTGGGCTGAAGCAATGGAAACTTTTGTTTACATCATGAATCGATGTCCGACGAAGAGTGTGAAGAACAAAGTTTCACATGAAGCATGGACATGTATGAACATAGTGTTTTGCATTTAAATTTTTTTGGTTGTGTAGCATACGCACATGTTCCAGATGAGCGAAGAAGGAAATTAGACAATAAAGGACATAAATGCATTTTTATTGGGTATTCTGAAGACACAAAATCATACAAGTTGTATGATCCTGTTGCAAGAAAAGTTATTATCAGTCGAGATGTTCAGTTTGTAGAAAATGAAGCATGGGATGGAACTATAGAGAAGAATGTTAAAATCGTGTCACATGTTGAACATGATGACATCGCAAAAGATGTGGTTGAGACTCCACATGTGAATCAAAACTTCACAGCTCCGTCTACTCCTAGGACTGCACAACATGTTTCAACACAAGGACCTCCGACACAAGTCACAGTTCAAGCTACTTCGACAAGCACACCAAGTGTGCAAAAAACTCCATCAGGTAGTTCACGCAGTTCGACACCAACAACTCCAATAAATACAAGAACTCTGCATGAGATATATGAGATTGGTACACCTAATTCATTCTCAGTTTTTGCATTATTTTCTCAAGTTAATGATCCTCTAACATTTGAAGAAGCTGTTGAAGATAAAGTTTGGGCACAAGCCATGGATGAAGAAATAGAATGCATTGAGAAGAATCAAACATGGGAATTAGTTGATGTTCCTAAGGACACGGATGTGATAAGCATGAAATGGATTTATAAGACCAAGCAAGATGTTGATGGAAATGTGCAGAAGCACAAGGAAATATTGGTAGCAAGAGGATTCACACAACAGCTCGACATAGACTTCAATGAAACTTTTGCACTTGTAGCACGAATGGACACTATCAGAACAGTTTTGGCCATCGCAACTCATAAGACATGGTATGTTTATCAAATGGATGTTAAGTCTACATTTTTAAATGGTTATGACAAATATAAAGCTTTAAGACTAAGATCTAGTAGCATACTTAAATAAATCAGACTTTAGATATTCCTTTTAAAAATAAACTAATTTAATTAAGCATATAAAGAGCCATAACCAAAATAATTTAATAATAAGTGAAGGAGAGAGAAATAGAAAGAATGCTAGAAGCCTGGGAACTTTGGGCCATGGAGTATGCTTTGGTGGAACACCGAGGGACTATGTACTTGACAAGATATTGAATATGAGGAGGATGCAACCTATATCAACCCCTTCTACAAGTGAAATCACTTGAAACTTAAAAATCCTTGCACAAGTAGATGGTTAAAACATAGGTGCTACCGGAAAAAGAAACTTAGAAAACATGCAATTAAACAAAATATACATGCAAACTAAGAGATCTAGAGAAATAAAATAGTAAAAGCATAGATTAAACCAGAATACTCTCTTACCCTATTGGGAGGTAGCTCCCCTTGTAGGCCCACAACTAACCAATAGAAAGCAAAGAAAACAAGACATATTATACCTCATAAGCGCTTGACAATCAACATCCACACATGAAAAGCATTACATCATAGATCTACCTCCAAAGCCTTCTTTATTCCAATAGATAATATGAATTACAATAGGGATTATCTGAGAAACCTTTCGGTCCTCTGACCATGAGAAAACAAGAGCCCAAACCTTGTTTAAATAGACAAAATGGAGAGGGGGGGTGCATTAGCTCAAAAGAGAGTTAACTGGAGAAAAAGGGTGATTTTATTGAGTGATTGATGAGATTGTGATTGATAGGATCTCTTTGGATGGGAACCACCTCTCATGAGGTGCGTCCTCCCTCTTTGGGATGAACTCCCATCCAATATTGAGATGCCCAATCCATAAATGCGCCCCCCTTTGGAGAGAGTGCACCCTCCTTTGGTGGAGAGAACTCGCACTTTAAATATTTGATGCCAACCTCTAATTTGGAGCTTTAGTTAACTTGGATATGATTGCTAGTTAACTTTTCCACCACTCCAGTCATGCCTGGGACAAACTTCCTTTGATTTAGGAATGCTGATTTTTGTCTTTTTTGGCCATTTATTTAATACTTTTATGTCATTTTCGAGAGAAAATCAAATTAAGTGATAAATAATCACTAATTTGACTCTCAAAGTGGGTTTAGGGGTAAATTTGGTGCTCTAGGTTAGAAAATGAGCACCCCATGGAAAAATCCACCTCATAACACCAATTCCATTACTTTTTCTATTTTTACAATTAAAACATTAAAAATTTGCTTGTTTTATGGGAAATTTTTTTATTGACGGAAAATAAAATAAACATAGGGGGGACTTAGTGCATGTTCATAAGACTCAAAATTGATGACTAACATGGTAATATACATTGACACTTAGACTTTAATAACCTCCTAAGGCCTAACCACCAAGATGAATACTCCAACTGTGGAGGTGTGAGTGAAAAACTAAAAAATTATACGTCGTTGAAAAGAAACATATAATTAACAAGGAAAAAACACTTTGGAGTAAGGCATTGATTTCTAAGTCCTAGTAAATCCAAGTTTGTTACAAAATACTTCATGCCACATCGACTTATTACAATTTCCCCGATGGGTATGAACATGCAATTTTTTTGAAAAAGGTTAGAATTGGCTTACATGGACTTCCAAACATTGATTATGAACAAGAGACTTGTTCACACTTTGGCTGCTCATTGACAAATCCAACTAAGTACAACTTAGGTGGTAACATGGACAACATTCAACCCCTATTTATAGAAGGTGAATTATTTTCTTTAGAAGATATATATTTTGGGATTAAGCACCACACAAATGGGAAAGCTAAGGACATCGAAGGTTACCAAGCAAAAATCCTTAAAATTGGAGGGCCTATCCTCATCCCTCACATCCAAAATTTCTTCAATATAGCTATCAAGCAAGACCTCCCTAAGCCTTGGACTCAGAGCCTTATTCTACCCATTTTTAAAAGTGGAGATAAAAATAATCTTTGTAATTATAGGACCATTATGACTAGCCCTGTCTTAGCCAAGTTATATGGTATTATTTTGGAAAATAAGATCAACATATAGCTAGAAAGTCAAGGTAAAAGGGCTAAATGCCAAGCCGGTTTTAGAAGGTATCATTCCAACATAGACCACCTCATTACTATCAGGATCATTGCGAAAGATTGTTGTAATAATAAATTTAATCTCCTTTGTTTCTTTTTGGACTTTAGGAAATATTTTGATATAGTGCCTAGAAATCACTTGTGGAAAAGATTGGATGAGATAAATATTCCTTTTGAGTTGAGAGCTGTTGCAATAAGGTTGTATGAGAATGTCATTACCATATTTAAGAACAGTGAGGGTTGTTCAAACAATATATCAATTGTAATATAGGAGTTAAGTAAGTCTGCCCCCTCTCCCCTACCCTTTTTGGTATTTACATTGATAAGTTAGAAGAATGTTTAGTAGAGGCATGTTGCATTGGCATGACATTAGCGGGAATTGTCATCATCCCCTTCTTTATGATGGTGATATTATTCTTCTAGAAAGGTGTCTATTTCATCTTGCTAAGCAATTAAGAATTGTCAAGGATTTCTATGCTAGCACGGGCATGATTGTTAATATTTACAAAACCAAAATTGTGATAATAAAATCCAATAAGATCACTTACGCTAATTTTTTATATGACAATAACAACTTGGAGGAGGTGACTTCCTACAAATATCTTGGGATTGATATCCACCGCAAGATTAACTGGAACTTCAACATCAAGAAAAGGATTAATGGAGCATGGAAAGCTTATTTTGGTCTTGAAAACAATTGTAAGTCAACAAACCTTATGCTGTGGGATACGAAGAAATTCCACTTTGAGATTCTCGCCATTCCTGTTCTCCTGTATGGGTGTGAAGTCTGGGGTTTCAACATCTCTAGAGAATCTTGGAGAAGGATTGAGAAAATCCAAAATCATTTTATATCTTATAATCTTAAGATTAAAAACAATGCACCCTATCATATTCTCCTCATTGAAGTGGGTGTTCCCCCACTGAGAGCATAACTACAACTAGATATCTAATGTACACGAAAAATTTAAATAATTTGGGAGATGAGGGACTTCATAAAATTGCTTTAATGTCCAGGAAAAACCACATGAGGTTGAAGTGGGGTTGCCATGTCTTGGCTAAAGCATTGGGGGATTGATGAAAATATCACCTTTCAAACTATAGACAATATTAAAAATATTATTACAGTGAAGTTTAAAGAGAATTTTTGGAGCGCTAAAAATTTAGAGGAAAAAATAAAATTAAGATATTATAAGGAGCTCATTAATACTAATCTAGAAGATACAAAATATCCCTCTCTTTTAACTAGCATAAAGAAGAAGATTCACATAGCTAGAATAAGAATGAACTCTTGAGCTGCATAGTTAAATGAGGCATTGGACTTTTCCTAAAACTCCGTAGGATGAAAGGATTTGTAATCTTTGTGAGACTACGAGCGTTGAGGATGAA
The DNA here is from genome assembly GCA_027924585.1 of Larix kaempferi. Lineage (NCBI taxonomy): Eukaryota > Viridiplantae > Streptophyta > Pinopsida > Pinales > Pinaceae > Larix > Larix kaempferi. Next base: position 16,538,342 of record BSBM01000456.1, read on the forward strand.
AAACACTTTCTCCTAGAATTCCCTGTGTACACCCACATAATATCTCAATTTCAAAATTTTTGTTACAATATAGACCCACCCAACCTTCTAACTTATCAAAATTTATGGTAATTTAGTAATGCTCATCTCCAAGCTTTTTTGAGCATAGAAATATAATTCTAAAGCAAACTAAGTAGTTACTTACTTTTATTTCTTAAGGTTTGATATACCAAAATTGGTCTTGGTGGACGTTAACTATCATCATCATTATCAATAACTATCATTGTTAAAAACTACTATCATCATCATCATCAATAATAGTAATAGTATATTATAATTTATAATAGTAATATTACATTTCTTCAGTTTTTTAAATTTTTTTTTTTGTAAAACCTAATAACCAACTCATACTAAATACATTAACACTTTGACATATAATAGTTTTTTTGTAAAAATACAAGGGAACGGGTGGTGCGATTCCTGAAATCACCAAAAAATACATGAGCAATAGTTCGATGCAAGAAGCATATTTAGTTTTTTTAATTGATTTTAGCGTGGTTTTGTCTTAGATTGTTCATTAGTATGCATTTTGGTCAAATTTGTTTGGAAAAAAACATCAATGTGTGGACTAAAACACTTTTTGTTGAAAAATTAAGGATAAATTTAAATAAAAATATTGACCATTCTTATTAAATTTCCACAAAAATTTAACAAAGAGAATTTAATAATATGGAAGAAATGGTTCAAATTTGTAATAATATAATCTTTAATGTGTATCCAAGATCATTACCCAAGAATGTATCCAACTAATATATATTAATGAGTTATTTAAAAATTACCCTTCTTTTAAAACATTTACATCTACTCTTTCATTTTCTGAAGGGAAATGTTTCGAGACGGGTTAAAATTTGATCACTGGATCCACCCATCATAAGGGGTTTGGACCAAGCTCATCATAATCTGGAAAAGAGTGGAAATATTTTATATTTTATTTCACTTTTCTTTCATTAATAATTATTTGATTTATTGCATCGAGAGTAGCGAGGTGCTCTCAACCTATTATAGGGAGATGTTGTCATGTTTGTCACGTTACGTAATGTAACGTTCCCAAAAATAAAACGTAATTAAAAATTCATGTTGGTTCATAACTTATCAAAAATAAAAAGTTATTTAAAAATTCACGTTGACTCATAAAATATAAAAATTAAAACCATCATCGATCTATCTTAAACCCATATATATTAAGGATTGAGAGGGATCCAATTTCTTGAGGTGTATTTTTTTTAATCTTAATTCTTTTACATATTAAGAAAAATATTACACCTTAAGAAATTGGTTCCCTCTCAGTGCTTAATAAATCTGGGTTTAAGATGGATCTATGTTAGTTTATTCTATCCTTTCCACTCACATGCATAATGGACCATTATTATTTTATTATATCCTCCTAACTAATTTTTAACTTCATTACTCTTTCCAAACACAAAATCCAATCCATAAACTTTTTACAATATATCTAATTATAAAAAGATACACTCTAATAAAACCTAATAACCAACTCATAATGAATACAATAATCAAAGAATAATTTTTACTTACTATTTTTGTGTACAAAACCAAAGAATGGGTTAAGATGAAAACATCCCTCCTTTTCCTTTAAAAAAACCAAAGGAATGGGGAAGAAGTAATTCCCAACCATTATTTTGGTTTTTACTTAACTTTTAATAAAGTTTATATATATACTTTTGTTTTGAAATTATTGCTATGTATCATTCTTTTTGTTTTTATTATTATTTTTGTGGTTGGTGTTGATTTTTTTAAATTGTTCCCATTTTTTCTTTTATTAATGGTTTGACATGTTTTTTTTTTAAAGAATATTCATTTCATCCTACATTCTTTTATTAATGTTTTGATATGTTTCTTTTTTAAAATCTTTGTTTCATCCCACGTTGACATATTAAAATTAAAGGATGTTAACATATTTGTTTATAATTTTTAATTGACAAATAAATATATGCTAGAGGATAGGCACAATAAATACTTGTAAGATGAGAGTCCATAACATAGTCATAGATTTAGAAAGTTTTTGACATTTGAAATGTTAGGCACATATGTAGATTTAAATGGTGCACTCATTGATAATATAGAAGAATATAAGCCATCTACATCTTCATCCAATCATTCATGAAGATAATGCAGATTGTGATGGTGTGATATAATTGTATAAAATTTTTTATATATTTTTTAATAATATGATTTTTTCCTCGGAAAAAAATACGCATTTCATTATATATAACAAAACACTTTGCACATAGACTAAAATAGTCATATCTTCTCATTTGCCTTGTTTATGACAAATAGATAGTCCTATAAAACATAATAATGTTTGCACAAATGCATCACGAAGATGCTCATCTTAGATACTGGTTCTTTAAAACTATAGATCCCAAGAAAACGGTTGTTCCAAAAGTGGCAAATTGTTACAATACAATTGATTTTTCTAGATTAGTATCGCTTCCTGAAATGGCAAGTATATTTTCAAAAAGAGAATGGTTCTCTAAAAAAACAAATTTATCAAAGACTGTCCAGAAGATGGGGTTCTTAACAATATAAATGAGCATGCCTACATAAAAAGATCATTAGGGGAAGGGACTCAGATCATGTTCAATAATGTGGTCTCCATCTTGTTCCCACTAAATACACGAGTCTTCAATTTGACGAAGTTCAATTTCAGATAGCTGGCCAACTACTACATTTATTTCTCTGAAGATATTCAAAAAGCTAATATACATGAAACTATCTGCCAGTCTAATCACTTCTTCAAAAATGGCCGAGAGATGGATATTCCTTGGTTGGTTCCTTTTCTTCATCCAATCAATAACCATAATTGAGTCCCCAAAAACCTGTAAGTCATGTATACCAAGATTTATGGTAGTCCTTAAAGTGAGATTTAAAGCCAAAAGTCATTCTTGATTATTAGAGTTTGATCGAATACAAACAACAAATTTATGACAATGATCATAAGATAAGTGAATAATACCCCCAACTCCACCTTTGACAGGTTGACCCTGTGAAGCCCCATCAAAATAGGCCCTGTGGAAAAAGACTGAGGGTAGCTATAAATTTAATACAAAATAAATCTAGCGGGATGAGAATATCCTGAAAGATAGCCTTATTCCTAGCTATCCAAATGAACCAGATAATAATTACAAATAGAGCCTGAAAGTCATTAAATGTTTCATTATGTATCCTTGAAGAAAGATCATCCTATAAACTATTACCATTCTAGATAAAATTCACCCCTTTAATCCTAGAGATGTGCATCCATATTCTGGAAATGTATGGACATAGAAGAAATAAATGGTCATAGAGTTCGCAACTGTTCCTGCATAATGGGCACCAACTAGGACCGATCTAGTACCACTGCAACGTAGTCTCCCATATAGGGGCCCCACACTGTAAGACTAGCCAAAGAAATAGCTTCATCTTAAGTGGGCAGTTGAATCTCCATAAAGAGTTATTTCACCATAATGGACCCGAGTTTTCTTCTTCATCTGGGATAGCATAATAACCCAATTTTGGCAAGTAGAATCCCCCATTAGAGTTCTTTGACCAGACTAGAGAATCATCGTTATCTGTCAGAAAAATATGAGAGTCCCTCAAGTCTTTAATATATAGGTACCATATATGTCTGTCGTCTACATTTAGACCCAAATCTATTGCGCTCATCTAGGTTTGATACATATACTGATGGTCGACACCCTATCCAATATGAATGATAAAATATAGATCCATATTCAAGAGTTGATCCAAAATATGAGTAGGTAGCTGAAATTCCTCAGTACATCCCACCCATGGGTCTTGCCCCAGGTGGACCATTATTCCATTGCCAATCTTCCATTGTAGGCCTGTTGATGCCCCGAAATTCACAGCACCGACAGTTAGGGATTCTCCCCGGCAAGAAAGCCCAATTAGATCACTCACCATTTGGTGTGGGGAATCCATCCGGTTAACGACCCGACTACTATATGTGATTTAAATATTTGCTTTCACCGGTTGCGGCCCGATCCACTGTTTATGCATTTTATATTTAAAGATGATATGAAAATGCCCTATCTATATGCATTTAATCTAATCAAAATAAGTCTGAACCATCTAGTCTAATTTAATCTAATCTATCCCTGCAGGGAGCAAATATGAAATATGAGTAATATACTGGAAATGTACCTAAGAATCTTACAGATAGCTGTTTCAATATTATAAGCACATTTACAGCAGAACATAAAAAATATCAAAGATAGCTCTGATGTAATTAAAACATTCCATTACTCATTTAACACATAAATGTTTGCACAGGAAATAAGAGCATTCACAACCAAGAATTAATTCAAAATGGTTCAGGGCAATTTCACAGTATGCATATGAATGGTGAAGAAGTAATTCCACAAACATTCCACATATCCCAAGCAAAATCGATGTGCTAGCTTTTCCCAGGAAAAATAGATCTTTCTTTATTAATGCAGAAAAGTAGTTCTCATACAAAACAGTCCAGTCCTTTCACCTGCCAAAAGTACTTTCATTCTATTCTCTCTTTCTATTTATAACTTTTCAAAATATTGTCTCTAGTGCCTCTTCACATACCCTAACCCTAGGGAATCTCAAAACTTTGTCTTCTAGTGTTCATATAGTACAAAATTAGTTTCCAGCTGTATTTTCTTCTTATGAGAAATAATTTGCCCATACATCAAAGAATATAACATTAATTACAAATTCGAATTTATGTGGGCCCAGCTAAACTAGAGAGTTATTCCCCCCACGCATTGGATTTCTCAGAAAAGATAAGGAGCTTGTCGGGTTCCAAAACTTGTAAAGAGACTTCGTGATATGACAACTAAGTGTCAACACATGCCCTTCCTTCCACTGTTGCCGCGCAACTTTCATACAGGAAATATGTGTGTACGGATGCTTTCCCCACCAGATGTTGTATGTCTTCTTCGGTGAGAGTATCCATTTTCTTGATATACCCTAACTCCGCCTGCAACCCACCCTGCAGCTCTGTCATACGTAGCTCTTTTGCAGGAAGTTTTTCCATCAGTGGGAGCAGAGAAAGATGCCACTTCTCATGAAATTGATGGATCTTCTTATAAGAATCCAGACATATGTGAGCGGTCTTTAAGATGTCATTGTTCAGTTTTATGGAGGCCTTCGTACAAAATTCTAAAAGTTTCATTTCTAACGTCAAATCTGCAACTGTTTTGGGGCGCAAGTGTTCGGGGTGCTCGGAGTTTGTCTCTCTCTAGACCATCTGGATTTTAATCTTCTCTGCGACCTCAAACTGTTTTTCCTGATCACTTGTGACTCAGCTGATATCTTGTCCAAACGTTCCATCATTAGTTTCGTCTTGTATATTTTTTCTGTGAGGATCATCTCAGAATGATATATCTGCTCTTGGATCTTACAAGCTTGGTCACAGAACATAGATATATCTAGCTTTCTATTGTCTGCTACCTCCAACTATTCTGTCAAAGCTCCTTTCTCCTTCTCTAGCTCTTCCACCTTAGCTTCCAAATCCCCAACGTGTCGATTGGAGGCTGCCTCGCTTGATTCTAAATGGCTAGTCCGGGCTTCCAGGTCATTCTTTTCACCTTCTAACATCATTAATTGTACAACCAATGCATCTTTCTCTTCTTCCAGGATCTGATATTTCTCAGCTTCTCTTTCCCTTTAGACAGAAGGGCACTGTGTTTCCTTTTCATCCCTAATCCTTGCTGTACTTCTTTCATCAGATTGTTTTTCACTTTGAAAATCTTTTCTTTCCCTTCTCTCACGTCCTCTATCAGCTTGTTGACGTTATCGACACTTTCTTGTAATGTGGCTACATTGACTACTGCCGCGAACTGAGGATCCTTGTGAGTACCTTCGAAGACTGTGCTTTCCATCACTATCACAACATCCTCATAGGTTGGAAATTTCATTCTTTTTTTGGACTTTTTCATAATAGCCTTTCTCTCGGAGTCAAAAAATATCGTATCTAGCTTGGCCATGGTGTGTTTCTTTGAAGGCGTGAAAGGGGTGAGATCAAGCCCTAGAAGTAGGAGATGTCCTCTAGTGATTATTTCTGGGGGGTCTGTTTCCATAATTAGAACCTCAGGGCTCTTAGGTTCCGCAGCTTGCTTGGAATTCTCTTCTTCTTCCTTTTTCCTTTGCTACTTTGCTGCTTCTCTATCTGCTTTCTCTCTCATTTCTTCCATCCTTTCAACCTCTTCCCTTCGTATCTTTTCCAATTCTTCTTTCCGAAGTCTCTCGGCTTCTTCTTACTGGAGTTTATCCGCTTCCTCCTTCTAAATTTTCTCAGCCCGTTCCTTTCAGATTATGTCAGCTTCTTCTTCCAGCTTCTTCTTCTCGACCTATGCTAACTGTATAGCTAATGCTTCTTGATGTTTCTTTTCTGCTTTGTTTTCCTCGGCAGTATTAGCTTTGGAACTGGAGCTTGCTCCGCCTTGGGGACAATAGTGCTTGTTTAATTCAACCATGTTTTTCGCGCTTCGATAGAACTCCTCATCTTTCCAAAAAAGGTGCACATACTTGAAGGTGATCCTGCATGAAGTACAATGGCGAGCGACCTTACCTTGAGGATCATGTCTTTTGAGATTATTTGTAACAAAACAAAAAGCCTCTAAGTCCTGGACAAACTCTTCACCATCTTTAACCTTTTCTAATTTATACGCTCCAATCGTGAATGGCATTGGTGGGTGGACTGATTTCTTCTTGTCCGCAAGAAATATTCCAATCCCATCAACAAAGACTTGTCTAACGGCCTCTTTGTGTATAACAAAGTCGGTGGCGTATTGAGGCAGCAGAGAAGGAGGTTTGGTTCCCCCATACATCTTGATGTATGTGCATTCCATGGAGAAGTAATAATCCCCATATTGTTAAATGAATGACATGGAATTCTCGGACATGCAGTTTGGTTCTACTTTGAAGATCAAATGGTACAACGGCATGATGAAACCTTCACAGATACTCTTATAGTGGCTTGTGTAACTGTGAGTCCAGAGTATCTAATAGGTTACATGGAGGGGAGGATCGACGGTGTTCCAAACACATCCCAAAGCAGGGAAAGGATGTCTTATAAGTATGCAGTCTAGGAGACAAGCGGATATAAAGAACTCAACCTTCTTCTGAGTCAAACCTCCTTGGGCTGCAACAATATTTGATGACATGCTATCGGAGATGACTTCGGCCTAGTTGAAAAGTGTGCCATGTGTGGCACATTACTGGTACCCAACTGAGCTTGTAATTATTCCCATTTTCCAATCCGAAAATTTGGTTCAGCATCAAAGCTATTAGTCGATAGGGGGTTCTCAGGTGTTGAGTTTCACACTCTCCACTAATTCTTGTCCTTACTTGCCTTTCAGTGATTTTCATTTTCTTTGCGTACTCAAAGTGATCTATTTTGGTCTCCTTAACCCATTCATCAATCATCGTAACACTAGGAGGGGGCAATTTGTATGCTACGGTTATGTGATCTGGCGCGAAAGATGCAAGTCCTTCGCCATTGATGTCTGAGAAAATCCTAGAGGTTGCGTTGGCTTGGGGTAGAATCCACCCTATGACTTCTGATCATGGAAATAGCTCGGGGCGTGTGGTTGCTCTGTGGAGGTTACATTTCTTGATATTCTTGTAGACCAGTAATTCCTCGATAGTAGCATTAGGGAAATCTATGTCCCTGATGGCTCTATATAGATCATTCCATGAAAACTCTGGGGAGGCTCCCATCACATCTTTTGTGTCTGCGAACATCTTTTCAAGAGCGGTGTCCAGTAGAACCTCTATGTCAGAGTTTGACTCAACTATCCCGGCTTTACTTCTGGCAAAGCGCCTGTGCATATCAAACCTTTCAGGACACAAGAAGTACTGATGAGGAATGATATTTACTCTTAACATGACTAAAATGATGCTTCAATTTGTAAGGGTTTACTGGTTTAACTGAAATCTAGGATACAAAACTGTTCATGATCAAATGAAACTTCAAGGGTCATAGATGAACTTAACCTCACTGCTTTGATGAATAAACAGTTATATATATATATATATATATATATAAAACAACTAGAGATTAAGCTATCAAGAGGGGACAACCATGAAAAAAAAATGAAAAGATCATTCTTGACAAAGAGAGTTTAGTCCAAAGTAATCAATTTTGTGCGTGTGTGTGAAAGAAAAAAAACCAGAGTGACTGTAGGACTTCTAGGAACAAAATCTGCGTCAAAAACAAAAGGAAAACCCTGCTGAATCGACAAATCCTTTTCGGCTTAAAAGAGAACAACTCAAAGGACGCGCTGAGTAGCCACTGTAATGGGGAGGAGGTGCTCAAGTCTTGCTGGAGGAAAACAAAAAAAATAAGAGCAGCATGAATTTCTCTCGAGGGAACCCTGCTACCGAAATCCGAGCCATAAGCCAATGCCCGGAATGGGGATTGCTGGGCATTTAAAACCTGGTAGGGTAGGGAACAACGTCGACGACTAACTATCAAAACAACACCAGATCCAAATGCAGCCGACGAAAACGAGCAAAATGTGGGTGGCCGGACTGAACAGTCTACGTGAGCAGAACTTTGAGAGGGAGTGTGCTTGATGTTGGTGGTTTTAAATGATAGTTAAAAAACAGTTTCTAATCCCTACATAAAAGGCTCACCAAACCCTCAAGACTGGCCAAAAACAAAGAAGCTTAAAAAGATACCTCGAGTGGTAGAACAAAAGGAAAATTGGAGAGGTTTTGTGAGATACCTACCTGTCAACAGTGGGGAGGTTCATTGGGGACATGACTTGGAAGTTGGTGGTCGCGAAGACTTTCTGACTGAAGGCAGGTCCAACTGTGCTTGAACGATGTTTACACTTTTGCAAAAGATAAAAAAAAACGCAAACCCTCTGCGCTATATATACAAACAGAAAAAACCTAGTCATCAATGCAGACAGGATGAGGTAGGTGGGCCTTTAATTATCCCATCGACCGACGTATATTTCATGTTATCGCAACTCTCAAAATAAAATTCGTCGATCATTTCGGTGTCTTTACTTTATGCTATGTGAAGCGATCGGATAAATTATTCGAACCGCGACGATCCTGCTGGCGCAAACCATGACTATAACATTGCAGCGCGGGCAAAGTTCGGTGGGAATACTGGTGAAAAGCTTGGTCAGACTAAGGTTATTGGTGAGATTATCATAACTATCGTGAAACGGTTGGCGAGTAAATGTTTTAACGATGCGACCGAAAAACCACGACGAGGGTGCGAACGAGTTGGAAAACAAAATGAAACAAAAGATACAATCGTTGTCAGCAAAAAGAGCTGCGAGCTGGTCGGCGACGGATGAATAAGACTTGCGACTGTGGTTGGAAAACAATAATAACAGATCAGTGAAACAGTGAAGGCACACAAAAAACCGCGAATCCGATTGGTGACAGATAAGCAAAAGTCAGCGAAAAATGAACAAAAGTCTGTGAAATTGTCGGCAGAGATGAGCCATGAGCCACGAGACTGGTCGGCGACAGATAAGCAAAAGTCAATGAAACAATCGGCGAAAAATAATCAAAATATTGCAGCCAGTTCGGTGAAAGATAACCAAAAGGATGCGAAAAAGGTCGGAGATAAATAAACAAAAACTTGCGACCACCAAAAAGCAGAAACTGCCTTAGCAAAAAAAAACAACTTTCTCCAAGGTTTTTCATAGAAAAACTAAGGGTCAAAACTAGACTTTTTGAGAGACTTTAAACTCTAAAAATAAAAGGAGGGGCCCTATAAAGTTTTTGAAAATTATGGGGATCAGGTTGTAGCAGCAACAATTGGCGATTCGCTGGTGAACATAGATCTCTGAATTAATCCCTTTCCAAGGTCATAAAACTTATGAGTTGTTGGCCCCATATGTAACAATTTGCTTACATAGTCCAGATTCTACAAGGGGAGTGGTCACTTTTATCATATTAGTCATTGGGAAAATGAAACTTTGAATCAGACTTCTCCAAAACTCTCCTAGGGCCAAAATATGGAGTTCATTTTAAAATCTGTCTTTCGGATGCCAACTAATATAAGACTCCACAGGATCGTAACAAAATCCCACAGACATATTCCTTTGTTCCTCATTCCCATGTTGTTAGCATTCTTTTAGATGCTTTCTTTATTGACGAATTTTGCTGTCTGAGTCTTCCATGATAGCTTATTTCAATATTCAACATTTGACTTGGGTTCTTCCATCCAAAATGTCCTTTTGTGTGAGTAAGAGATTTATTTGATTGTCATGCTCATGGATGGAGAAGAACCTTGATAGGCTGACCATTAGAAAAAATTTCTTGATTGAATGTCTTTTCTTTTCTCAACCATGCTTTAATGGAGGCAAGATTTTTTGGAAAATAGACTCTTTGATATAAGCTTTTTTTGGCTTTTAATTTGCAACATGGGATCATTTTAAGTACCATACATCTGTGAGACATGTTTTCTTTCTGTGGGTCCATCATAGTGAAATTCCTGGGATAGTCATTACTATGAGAATGAGTGGAGCCCCAAGATAGTAATATAGAAATTGTAAATCTCAGTTATTTAACATGGGTTATTGCGACCTAGATATGAAAGTGAAAAGGATCTCCCTATTCTAGAAACTAGTCGGCAGAAGCAAAGTTACATAGAGAAATTTTCTTTATAAGTAGATTCTGCCTTTTTAGAAACTTTGAGATTTTCCCAGAGCCCTATCTTTCCAATATACCAAAAGGTTGGGCTGGTATTTATTAATAAATAAATAAATAAATCGGGAAATAAGTAGATAAATGAATGAAAACAACCAACAAAAATAGCCTAAAGAAACTAAATGAAAGGAAACAACAAATCAGAACAAATCAAATAGAAAATGTGAACTTAGAAAAGCAAAAACAACGTTTATTTATGTACAAAAAGTGTCCCTAGACCTAAGTGAAGTACTGCTTCAAAGAAAGGCCATTGACATGAAGGTTTTCTTCCTCTCCTTCTAAGTCTTTCAGTTTGTATGTGGACAGGCCAAGCTTCTCAGAAATTTGGTAAGGACCAAGCTATATTTGTTGAAATTTTGTGTGCTTTCCCTTATCGTCATGTGGGTGATCCCACTTTAGAACCAAGTCACCTATTTCAAAACTCCTTTTACCAAATTTCCGCTTATCAAACCACCTTTTGACAATGTCTTGGTGTTGGTGGAACCTATCTTTGGCTTTCTTCCGTGACTCTTCGAGCTTCAGCAATGTGTTAATTCTTGATTGTAGGATTTCGCTATTGGAACTGCGAAAGGATTGGGCTAGTTGTAAGGATGGGAGCAGTATGTTAGGAGGGAGTATAGCTTCCTTCCCATGGACTAGAGTATAAGGGGAAACTCCTAAAGCATTCTTTGGGGTAACCCTAACTTCCCATAAGGAGTTTGGAAGAGCGACATGCCAATTTATTTGATTCTCAATAATAATTTTCTTAAGGATCCAGGTGAGATTTTTATTTGTAGATTCAGCTAGTCCATTTCCTTGGGGATAATATTTTTCTGAATAGTGTAATTTAATCCCTCTTTCGTAAACAAATGCATTTAATTTCACAGATGAAAAATAAGTTGCACACTCTGCTTTCAAGTTCCGTCCATCTGAATTGCACACTCTGCTTTACCATTTCTTGCAAAGGTTTCACGATCTGAGCGAAATTTGGTACAAACCTTCGAACAAATTTTATCGTGCCCATAAAAGATTGAATGGCTTTTTTTTTATGGGGCATGGGAATCTTGATTATAGCTTGCACTCTCTCTTGATCTATTGAGATCCCCTTCTTTGAGATGATATGACCTAGAAGCTTACCCTCAAGAACGCCGAAAACACTCTTCTTGGGATTTAGAGATATACCCTATTTTCTGCAGCGATCAAAAATCTGTTTCAAGTGGAAAACATGGTCTTCCCTCTTATTTGAAAAGACTGTCACATCATCTAGATAAATTACCACACAGTGGCCAACCAATCCTCGAAACGTAATGTCCATGTCTCTTTGAAATGTAGCTCTTGCGTTTATCAAGCTGAATGGCATTCTTCTATATGCGAAGGTTCCCCACTTCGTACGGAAAGTGGCCTTGAGTCAGTCTTCTTCCACTACTAGTACTTGATTATATCTAGAGAAACCATCTAGCAGGGAGAATAGTTCTGAACCGGAAACCACTTGCAAAATTTGTTCCATTGGTGGTACATGGTAGTTGTCTTTGTTAGATGCTTTGTTCAAGTTCCAAAAATCTACACATAATCTTATCTCTCCCGACTTCTTCCGCACGGGAACTAAATTCCCGACCCATTCGGAGTGTCGGACTTTAAAGATGATCTTAGCATCCAACAATTTTTTCAATTCTTTATGTATTAATGGTTTAAGCATTGGATGCATTCTTCGCAATTGCTGCTGAAAAGGCTTCACACCTGGCTTCATTGGTATTATGTGTTGTATGATGCGAGTGTCATATGTTTTCAAATCTTCACAAGTCCATGCAAAAACATCTTTGTATTGCTGGAACAGTCTGATGAATTTATCCCTCTCGCCTAGTGAGAAACATTTACCTAGATTGATGAATTTTGGCTTAGCTTATGTGCCCATATTTACCAATTCAAGCTGCAGGGAGGAGATATTAGTTTTGACATTTGCTTGCCTCATGAACTTGTTATGTAGATCAAACAATCCTTCAAGAGTCCTTACTCCTTTCGGCATAAAGTTTCCTTTAGTCGCATCTTTGCTTTGTAAACCCAAATCGTGCTCCTCTTCATCGATTATAACTTCTTGGAAGGCATCTTCATTGGTTAAGAATCTAATAATCTGACCATCATCATCAAACACTCTTAAATTTGTGATATTATCAGGTACAGATGGCCTGAAAATCAATTCAATAGAGCATTTGTTATTTGTAGGCACTAATCTGGAAGCAGAGGTAGCCAACAAATCAGCTGCAACATTCTGTAATCTAGGAATATAATTTATATTGAAAGCATTAAAATGTGAAATCAAATTCCAGACTTCAGACTGATAACCTTTTAAGTGCGGTGAAAGACAATGAATTGTATCCCTTACCTGTTTGACAACTATTTCTAAGTCACCAAAGACTTTTAAGTATTTGACATTCAAACTAATAGCCTTCTTTAGTCCTTGAACTAGAGCTTCATATTCAGCTGTGTTATTCGTGCACTCAAACTCTAGTCTACAAGATAAAAAATGTTTGTTCGTTTCAGGGTCAATCAAAATGCAATTGGCTCCAAATCCCTCTTGGGTTTTAGATCCATCGAAGTATAAAACCCAAAACATGTTTTCCGTTTTAACTAAGTTAGTATTGTTACTGCCTAAGTCAGTGACTAATTCTACTATGTTACAATCAATATCATCAGTACGTGAAAAATGAAGGAGATCAGACTGTTGGTCTGAGTCATGGCTAACATCTATTGTTTGATAATTCCCTGGTTCAATCTCTAGAAAATAGTTTCCCAACATTGAAGACGAAAAATTGACAGCTTCATTTTTTTCTTCCAACCAAGTCACATTGTGCTTCATATGAGGCTCTCTCAGTATCTTGATTTGGTATGGAAACCACAAGTGAGACCAGTCTGTTGCAAAGTAACCATTAAGTTTCGTAGATCAGTCCCTGCTCAATATCAAGCCATAAGCTTTGGGTATATCTACCACCATAATATCTATGAATTGGCATACCTTATCTTTTGGTATGGAAACCACAAGTGAGACCAGTCTGTTGCAAAGTAACCGTTCAGTTTCGTAGACTAGTCCCTGCTCAATATCAAGCTATAAGCTTCGGGTATATCTACCACAATAACATCTATGAATTGGCATACTCTAGGATCTGTAGACAGTCTAATAAGCACATCTTTCATTTCTCCAATTACTTTAACAACGATCCTATCTAACTGTATGATTTGAGATGGGGATGGTATCAGATGTCCATTAATTTTCTTGCAGATTGACAATGGATTAACATTCGAAGAAGCCCCAGAATATACCAAACAATTGTGTACATGTTGAAGCCTCGGGTGTGTAGGGTACTGACTGGAATGGGTTCCAAAGCTCTCAACAAAGGAAGAAAACCCAGCCAAAGGATTCAGATAATCCTGCGCAAGTATTACCCTATCCTCGAGCTGTTTGGTATAGTGATCTCCCACAAATACAAAGGCCTCTGCTGGCACTTTTGGTTTTGATCATTAAAGGATCTATCTTCCAATGAAGGAAAAAAAAGTGTGTTCAGTTTGAAACAAATCTACCTAGGAAGGATATCTAAGCTAAGTTACACCTACTCTAAAATGTGTCTTGTTTAAGTGCATATTAATTTGATGTGAAAATAGATAAGTGTGTTCATCCACTTGACATAAATGTAAAGAGATCAATTCCTTATCTGCTTAAGTTACAATCAATCAATTAAAATTAACTGAATGCAATATTAAGTGCTTAAGCTCGTTCAAGATTAACCTATAACCGATATGTCAATTGAAAAATTAACACAGATTATAATTTACTACGAATCATTTGCAGAAATAGATAAATATTTTAGTTGAACAAATTCAATTAAAACATAATGCATACACAGATAAAACGTAAGGATAAATCTTGATCAGAGATCCCTATATGAAATAATAATTTGCAAAGGATTAAATAGCATAGATAATAACCAGAAGTAAAAATCAATATTTATCAAAGAAATTTGATCAATGAACAAAAGATGATGCAAGAGAATAACATTACTATATTAGTGAAAGTCTATAAGAAATTACAAGCTCTGTATTAAACATAGTATCTCCAGTCTTCTTCTGTTGATTTCTACCCCAAAAATCATCATCCCTTGCCTAATAGAGATCTACCCCTTAAATAGTATTTTACAAAATAATACCAAGGATAAATTCCGCTTAAACAGGGATTACAAAATCAAACTATTCTATCAAGTGAGGAAATCTTGCCACTTGGCCCAAATTTCCATCAGTTCATCTATATCTAGATAATGAGGGGATTCGAGCCCCAGCTGGGCATTGCATGTGAATCCTTCAATCTCATTTTTGGCCAATTTATGCCACATGCGGATAAAAACATAGTTCTTTCCCTCCATGGAAACAGGTTGCCTGATCAACCAATCCACATCTTCAATTTGGATGTGTTCAATCTGCATATTTTTCTCTTTGACCTCTCCACAACGGGCTTCGACTTGCTCTATCATAAATTTTGGCGGATCTGCATCCTCGATGAGCCCCACTGCAGGGAATGCCAGTATCTCCATGAGATCATTTGAGGAATACTATCTTCTTCTGCAAAGGGCTTGAGCCTGGTTGATAGTTTCCACCACCATCTCAACGACATTCTCCCAAGCCCGCAGGAAAATTCCGATCCTTCTGAATTTGAGACTGTCCAACTCAGGGATATCAACTGGCTTATCTTCAATATACTTCTGCAAATATATGATGTCTTCTACAGCTTTAGATGCCTATTTTTTTTTCTCTACCTGCTGGCTCAAGGTGCCAGACATCTTCTCAAAGATGATATAAGTCTCATGAATTTCACCCAAGGTAGTAAATAGCTCGGCTAGAAGCTTATGATGGTCCTGGTTGACATGCTTAGGAAAATGAATAGACATAGAAACCTGGGATGAGACTTGGGAAGAGGGGAGAACTTCACTAATTGATGGTATAGTGGTTAGTGAAGGAATGGAAGTAAGAACTTCATGTGGTGAATCTTGAGTGTCAGCAACTGAAGGTGAAGAAGGGGGAAAGGGATTTAGGACATCAGTAACTGGGGGTAATGAAGGAGATGGAGGTGATAGTAGGGGGACAATCGAAGATTGGATCTCTACAATGGTTGATGGGGAAATGGGGTGGAATTGTCAAAGCTGGAGGTGTAGAAGTGGTAAAATTGAATGCATCAAACAACTGAGACATGGATATTGGTGGTGTCACCTCAAAAGTTATAACAAGAGTAACTTCTGCTGAGGAAAGTGATGCAGCTGAAGTTATTGCATCAAGAACAGCAGAAACCTGAGACATACTTTCACCTAAAGTGGGTTCATCCACAACTATGGTGTTCAACAAATCTGAGACTGCTTGGGAACCTTCAGTGTTTTCTTCCAATACAGGTACAGGAGAAAGTACTTCATCCTACCCATCACTATTTGTATTGAGAGTGGGAATTTGAGAGGGAGTAGTTATGAGTTTCTGTCTTTTTGCTGGATTACTGACCACAATCACCTGTACATCACTTACCAAGCTGGATGGATTGACCTCTTTGGTGTGCAGTACTGAGGTCATTTGTATTAGTTCTTTCTTCGCTTGCTGGGAAGTTTGCATTAATACTTTATATTGTTCAACAATGCTTAGCTTAGGAGACTCCTCCATTAGTCCTTTTCCTTTATCACCATCAGGATAAGTCAACATGAGAGGGGTTTTATCTTGCTGAACCTCCTTCTCTTCTCTTTCCTTTCTTACCTGCTCAATCAAATTGAATTCCAATTTCATGTAGCTGAAAACCTTATCTCTGAGCTCTTGCTGGTATAGCAAAATTTGGTTCTATTCATCCCTGCTTTTAGCCCTTGCCAGGACTTCAGAAAAAGTATTGACTCCCTAGTAGATGGAGTCATCTAGGACATCTTCATGTACATAGCTCATATTCATATGATTGTGCTTGAAATGAGCATCTAGGAATCCTTTAGGATCATGTCTTCTTTTAGCAGCATAACCTAGTTTCAAAGAAGCAATCTTGTTACCCAATACTTGAGCCCAGGTGGAAGTAGGGATAACCAAAGGTCCAAGGTTCAAGGGGAATTTGGACCATCCTCTCTTCTTGGGACCTGCAAGTTTGAGATAAACCCCTTCTATTACAGTCTGATATGATACTTCTTCAATCAGTAACTTATCTGGAACAATTCTGGGTAGCAGGTGAACAACACTCCTTCCCCATATTCTGACATAGGAGAAATATTCCCCTACATACCAATCTCCAATTGTGGCAATAAAAATCTTGGCATCAGCTGAGAAAGCTGGTGCATCTTCCTTAAATATATTCAGATAAATAGCACCAAGAAAATGATCACAAATGTCATATAATAGAGGTACATAGTTATCCTCCCACAATGCAGAATGATATATGTGAACAGGAGGAGCAACGAGAGTCCAATTCCATCCCATATTGGGATATTGAAACTCAACACAGAAAACATCCATCACATAGGCTGAAAGAAAGAAAAAGGGTTTCTTTATAGAAGGAGATTTCTGATACTTTTCAATTGCTGTTTTGAGCTGGACAGATAGAATAGAAGCCCAAGGAAAATATTCACCTGTCGTTAGGACATGATGAGCCACATGAGCCCATTCTGCTTTAAAGATTGAGCAATTAGGAAGGCCATACCGCTGAGAAAGCATAGCTGCCAATAACGAGTAGGGTTCCTTAAACCATGAAACTGGGTATAAGTTGTCATTCCTAGGCATAAAGCTTGCTGGTTTGTGCATCTAGGATTTGAGCATTTCATTGAAATTGAACCTGGTGTGAGCGGAATCTAGGAATGCAGTATTAAGGATCTGCACAGGTGTTCTAAGGGCAAAAGCCCTGATAAATACCTCAGGATGGAACGTGGTTAATTGTGAACCCGTGTTATCATTGAACGAGCGGTATTTGGGGTTGGAATGCTCTGCTATCCATTTAACTGCGTCGGTATAAGGAAAGATGGTAGGTCTGGCAGCAATTGCATGAAGTTGAGAATCCCTAATTTTATCGTAGGCTTGGCGGTCATTCTCGATGTCGGATAGGTCATCATTGTCAAATATCGAGTAGATTTTAGACCAGTCCACCTGGTAGGTTTCAATTATTTTCCAAGTGGTGTCCGAGAAGACGCCAAAATTTGGGTCCTTGCTCAATTGGTCTTTCAGGGTAGTCTTAGAACGTGTGTTGCACGACATGTTTGCAAACTGGAGAAATCTGATGAATGGATAAACGACAATCAAAAACACTCTCAAAATAATCAAAACTGTAAATAATTGAACCAAGGAACAGAGAAAACCAACTTGCTTCAGCTGAAAATGGCAAGCAAGGGACCCCTGGTAAAAACTCACAGTAAAATTCAAGCAACAAGGTAATTTTCCAAATTCGAAAATGATAGCGAAAAATAGGAAAAATGACCTATTTAATAATTTGAACGGGTAAAATTTGAGCCGTCGGATCAAAACCGATCAACAACTGATATCAATTTTGAGATTTGCGGGAGATAAGTTGTGGGATGTTAATTTCGCAGGTATGTAAATCCTTCCCACAATCCGCAATCTGCAATTGCGAGTTGCAGGATCAAAAACACGTTTATTGAAGCAACATATATTTCCACAATCTGCAATCTGCAAATTGCGGGTTGCGGGATTGCAAATTTGGAAAATTTATTCAACAACTTCCCACAATCCTCAATTGCGGATTGTGGGAACAGAAACAACCTTTGATATAAAATAGCCTTTCCGCAATCCGCAATTGCGGGTTGAGGAAACAAACAACGCATTTTATTATTCAAACCACTTTCCGCAATCCGCAATCCACAATTGCGGGTTGCGGAATGAAAAGTTCAAAAACATATTTACATGGTCTTCCCGCAATCCACAACTTGCAGGTTGTGGGATGGGAAAAAATCAAAAGAGGAAAAACAAGCTCCCGCAATCCGTAATTGTGGGATTGCGGGTTTGCGGGATGAAAAATGACCTTTTGAGAGGAATCAAAGCTTCTCACAACTTTCAGAAAAAACAGTAAAAAAATGAAAATTTTCGAAGGGAAAAATTCTAATTAAATGAAAACAATGCAAAGGCATAAAATCACAACAAACATGATGAAAAAACTCATAAAGACAAAGGAATATAAACCATTACCTTTGTATTGAGTAGGATGGAAATACCTGTTAATGGTTTATTAAACCCAATGTTTCGGACGTCAAAGTGAGTCCATCATCAGGGGTGAGCTTGGTACTATTATGAGAAACGGTGTGAGAGAGTAGTAATAGGTGAGTATGATGTGTGATGTTAGGTTTTGAGAGAGGGTCGGCTAGGTTTTAGGCCTTGGGAGAGAGTCGACTAGGTTTTAGGTTTTGGTGAATAATTTAGGTCAAGTATTAAATAGTGTGTTCATTAATGCATGTATTATTAGGTAATGTATTGATTAATACATTAATTATTGTATAATTAATGTAATTAATTAATTTAATGTATTAATTAATTAATTTAATGTATTAATTACTAAATTTTAAACCATAAACCATAAACAGGTATTTTCATCCTACTCAATAAGTTATTCAACCTGTAAAATGGACTCTCTTTTCCACATTACCTTTGTAGTGAAAAATTTTGTGGCTCCCATGTTCCATTAGAACATGGGATCTGTTGTACCTACAACAATACGTTATGATTAAAAATTTCAAAGATCAACAAAAACAACAGGGTTTGATATTTAGATTTACCACCGATACTAGCTTCGTTTATCTTAGTATCTACTTCTGTGTTTTCTATGGTACTGCTAGATTGTGGGTCAAAAGCTTCTAATAATTTCTTTCTTTGTTGGGGCAGATTACACAATTCAAATATAGAAATATTTTCTTTTGTTTTCTTAATATCTTCAACGATGTCGTACCCCATGTTGTAATCTTCCAGGATTTTCCCACCATTCCCTGTTTTGTTCACCGTGACCTTTGCCTTTTCATTAATTATTGGGACTATCTCTTTAACCACCACAGGGTTTACTTTAGGTTGTGGTTGAATGACAGTTATGTTCCGCCTAGGTATTTCTCCAAATTTAGGTTTAGGGACAGTCGGGCTTTGATCAACAACCGGACCTTTACTCCGAGTAGTAATATTTACGGTTGAAACTTGAATTTATTTAGCATCTTCTTCAACCAATTCCGTTGTGGCCGCCCAATCCCACAGTACCATCGTGGTGTCGGGAGTGGGTTCTTCTTGCTCAAAGTCCCAACTCTTGGGGATCTTCTTGGTCTGTTATTCGTGCATCCAACAATTGATTCATGATCAATCTCATCGAATTATCCACTATGGACAACTCTTTTCATAATGTTGTTCTTGATGAAAGGTGCATAAATGATCCATGCCTACCTCGTTTAAATTTAATACAACAAAATTGTTTACAGGTGGAAGAGGTTGTCCACCCTCTTCCCTTTTCTTGTAGAAATGCTTAAAGGGTTTTCTTGATGTATTGGCTGCCTTATCCTTTTCAAGATCTACAATCTTATTTGATAGTTTCTGCATTATCTTAACCACATTTTCCAATTCGGATGATGATTCTTACTTAGGTCTAGATAATAACAGAGGCTTCTTGCTGGACGTTGGTTTAAATTCCAAATCAAGTGAATGTTTAGCAATACTATCTGCTTCAGCTTCTACTTTCTTGGCTTCTTCAAATTTTTCTACCAACGTAAGCTTCTTTGTTCTTATAACAAACATAGCTATGAGTGGACCAAGTGTTGTGGTATAATATTCTACCAAGGATTCTTCAGTGGGTCTTGTTGCAACACTAAAATTATTCAACAGGGTAGTAAATATCTGATTAAATTCTTGTACCTTTTCTTTCTTTTCCATCCTCATAGATAGCAGTTCTTTCATAAGCGTGGAAACTGTCTTTTGATTACCAAATTTACTTAGAAAACATTTTTTGAAACTATCCCAATCAGCTATTGAATTAGCTTGCAAACTAGAATAACAAGAAGATACCTTAGGTTCAAACGTGAAAGGAAAAAGTCTGCAAACCACGTCTTCATGTTCTACATTTAAAAGATTCAAAGCCAAATAAAAAATCTTAAGGTGATCTTCAATGGAAATACCTCTTCTAGGATCATATTTAGGTAGCACCTTTTTTGGGTGTTTAGGCAGATCATGTAGAGGTGGAGCTAAATTAAGTGCTCCTATGGTTCTCCACGCAGGCACAACCATAACTTGTGGTTGTGGTTGAGGTGGTGGCTGTGGTGGGATATGAGGATCTTCTTGAACCAGAGGAGTATTGGGTCTTAATTGATTAAGTGGATCTATGATTTCTTGCAAAGAAAGATCCAATAACTCTTCCAAACTTTCTACTAACACTAAATCTCTAGTGTACTGTGGTTCTCTCCTATGGATTCGCCTTCTGGGTAACAAAGGAGTTACGTTCAAACCTCCAATTCTCCTCACATAAGAACATGTGTGTCTTCCAAAATGATCTACCTCTTCAAAGGGGACAATATATAATGGTTCTTGATGTTCACCTCCAAGGTTGGGATTTTCTTGATCTTTTGATTCCAGAAAGAAATCTTTTGGGATAGCTGTTTCAAGTGGGTCTTTAGAGGAATTTATTCCAAAAAATGGGTTTCCTCTGCCAGCCATGCACTAGCGACCCTTTTTCTAGCGCCAAAAACTATTGATGCCCCAAAATTTGTAGTACCGACAGTTAGGGATTCTCCCCAATAAGCAAGCCCAATTAATTCACTGTTTGGTGTGGGGAATCCGTCCGGTTAACGGCCCGGCTACCGTATGTGATTTAAAGATTTGCTTTCACCGGTTGCAGTCGGATCCACCGTTTATGTATTTGATATTTAAATATGATATGCAAGTTCCCTATATAAATGCATGTAATCCAATCAAGATAAATTTGAACCATCTAATCTAATCTAATCTATCCCTGCAGGGAGAAAATATGAAATATGAGTAATATGCTGGAAATGTACCTAAGAATATCACAGATAACTATTCTAATATTATAAGCACATTTACAGCAGAATATAAAAGATATCAAAGATAGCTCTAATGTAATTAAAACATTCCATTACTCATTAAGCACATAAATGTTTGCACATGAAAGAAGAGAATTCATAACCAAGAATTAATTCTAAATGGTTTAGGAACAATCTCACAGTATGCATATGAATGGTGAAGAAGTAATTCCACAAACATTCCACATATCCCAAGAAAAATCGTTGTGCTAACTTTTACCAGGTGGTGGGCTCTTAGAATGGATGCCTAATGAGGGCAACTAGACCAGGAGCCTACTTTAATTATCAACCCGGGGGACGTACAAACTTAAGAGGTGCTAACACTGTATGTTCTCTAAAGGATAGTCGTGTTTTAGGGTGTGGGTATAGATCTTAAAGGTTTATCTAACCAAGAAGAAAGTGAGCTAAAAAGACTATAAATCTATGAATGACAAATTCCCCTGCTAAGAAGTTAAATGCTGCAAATTGTAAATCTATACTAAGAATTGAAATGGTGAAAGCTTGATAAACTTATGCTAAGAATTGAATTGCTGAAAGCTGATATTTTAATCTAAGAATTGAATACTAAAATTAAGTGTTGAATATTGAAAGGCTAACCTAAAAACCTAAATGCTGAAAACCAAATTCAGAACATAAATATCTAATGCTGAGAATTAACCAATTTGATCTATTCGGATTAAACACTACAAGTGGTGACCATTAAATCAAGGAACTGAAAGTAATTAACCTCTATGATCTAAGTCTGATAAAAGAAATATGCATGAGCTTTCTAGATCTGAATCATTGTTTTAGAACCAATATGAAAATACATGAAAACAGATGTCAAAATATGCATGCGCAGAACGCAGCTAAAAGACTATGGAATGTATCCTACCGAACTACAGAATGAGCGTTGATCAACTACAAAAAATATTTTGAACGAAAATAATCTTTTAACTGAAATAAAACCATACTATTCAAATGCCATCAACGTATCTTCATACACGATAAGAAGTAAATCGATTCACAGCATAAATGGAAAATACCTGAAAATAGAGTAAAGCTCCCGACTTACGTGTTAGAGGGGCCCTCCCCAACCCGTACTCAGGAGTAAGAAAAAATTATAAATGCAGGCTTGAAAGTAACATCAATTTCCTCATTAAAATAATAACTTCATAGTTCAGAAATAGTCTGTAACACAAATTGTCTCCACAGTAAAATGTAAAAATGATTAATTCCACAAAATAGCAACAGGATCCCCTCGCTACCCGAGAGGTCCATATATATATATATATATATATATATATATATATATCTCAAATTCTAACCTAACTACTTGCTTTAATCATCGATCCTATTGAACAGGAGTTCTTCTCTATAAGTCAGGGAAAAAGGGCACTGAGCCTCGTATGGTCTTCCAATCCTCGAGCTAGATTTGCGTGTTACTTCTTAGTGTACCTGCGCTTGCTCATACATACTCATTTTCATGTAATTAGTTTATAGAAGATGCCCTTTAAGCATAAAAAGAATAATCTTAAAACATCTCCATTAAATAATCAAAGTAAATCATTAACCCACAAAAAACGTGTATTTCCTTCATCGTATCCTGTGTTTTACTGTGGAAAAAAGGCTATAGGATACCTATAATTTGGGTTCATCATCTCCCCCATGCTTGAAGGATTCAACCATCCTTGGGTGACACACTTGGATCTTCTATAGATTCTCTGATGTCCCATGCGACCATTCTTGGAGTCCCTGCTAGCCTGTAGTAACCCATGCTCTGATCATCCCTGTCCCATGCTCTTTTCTCTTCTTCCTCATTAATATGCTCTTTAATAATCAGAGGAAGGAAAAATGGAGGATTTAGCTTCATGCCAATCCATCTGAGCTGATTCTTGATCAAGGATTCTTTGTATAGCTTAGCTTTGACGAGAGAAACTTCTAGTCTGAGAGGGGAATGAGGCTCCTTCTTTCTCAAATCATCTCCAATCCTTTCCCACCTATCACTGATGGCCTCCTGTACCTCTTTGTATGTGCATTGCAGGGTGAGATCAAAATGTGTGATTGCCTCCTTTTGTTTTTCAAGCACGATAGGAATTATCTCTTCATCAGTGGTGATAATTTGGTGGGCCTGAAGTACCCTTTCAGGGTGAGATGCCTCTTCCCTGATCCATAATTGATTTTGACACTTCTCTACAAGGTATATTTGATCATCTTGTGCCCTTTCCACCTCGTGGTTCATCCAGGAGCATAATGCTCTCAGCTGGAAGTCGCCTATATATGGATTAGGTGACTAGTTAGGTGTGATTGGCACCACGAAGTTGTGCAAGAAGAATTCGCACAGTTGATCCTTTTCCAACTCTGTGCAATCCAGAGAAGTGTCCACAAATTCCCTTGTAGTGTTCAGTTCCAGAGACAGGCC